>CM066727.1:113634433-114884433 GCA_033961575.1 Aselliscus stoliczkanus | reverse complement strand
ATGTGCTCTCACCAGCTGAGCCATCCTGCCACCTGTTGGCAGCTCAGCAGCAGCTCAGGTCGGGTTGGGCACCGAACTGCTGTTGCTCAGAGCTCAGCTCGCACTCTTGAGCGAGCTCTTAACCAACTGAGCCAGTTGGCCAGCCAAAAGCACCCCTTTCTTAATCAAATAAATGTTCCCTTCAGAATATAAATTCTAATTTAGCTAGAAGATATGATCTTTTATGTCCAGTTACAAAACAAAGCATATGTTGAGATTCTATCTAATCAAAAGCTAAAATAACTTTAAATTGAAAATACTGAAGGGAGACACAAAGACTCACAGGCACACCATGGTCCATTAGTACGTTGGGATTCATGATGGTGACTAACTGGTGTAGAAGATCCGGCTGGGATTCAAATAACTCAGGGGCCAGCTCTCTCATCACCTCCTCCAGTTGTTCTGCAGCATGAGATGGCACACCATACCATGTCTTTGGCTCCCCCCTAGCAAAAGAAATCACTGTTTGGCTAGATAGAGCATGGTGCCAAGGAGGCCAGGATCTCTGATTCAAATCCACTAGATTATAATTAACTTTGTCTTGTTCCATGGACACAGATTATATGTCCTGAATCCTGGCAATCATCTCATAAATATGTGCTATTGTTTGTAAGAGGAGGTAAGACTATTCAGACAGACAGATACATACTTATCACTGCTATTAGAAAAGTAACCCAAAACACATGAACTCTTTAAGGTGGGTCAGTAAATACTATCGTCACACAGGAAAGATACTATATGAAAAGTACTCACTGTTCCAAAGGATACTGACATACTTCCTTGAGTCATAGGTCCACTGTACATTCTAATTATCTACACTCTGATCAAAGTGAAAAGTCAGTACTCTCTAGAATACCTTTACATAACTTCACTGAGTTCAGTTTTACTATGCAAGGAAATAAGCATAGGCTAGAAGTTGCTGAAACCCAACTGAGCCAGTAAATTTTTAATTTTACTTAAATCTTAACTAATTTAAATAGCCACATGTGGTTAGAGGCTATCATATTACACAATACAGCAGTAACGCAGAAAAAAGAAAACCCCTAGCGTTTTCCACTGTGTAGGAAGATCATAATCTGGACAAGGAATTGGGTAAGTAAATAAAACTGTGTGTAAGATACAACACAGTCAGCAGAAGAATTTAATAAATGCACATGTAACTTACGGCATTTTTAGGGAAAATGTTATTGAAAGGAAAATATCATTTGAACATTTCAAATATTAAAGGTTTAGTTAGATCTTAAGTATATAAACTTTGAACATCCTACTTTGCGTCTCAAAAGATATACCAAAGAGGTACCATTTGATCTAAACTTCTAGGCTCTGGGCATGCACGTACTTTAAATGGGAAGATGTAGCCTTAGACCACTTAGACTTCTTTCAATACATTGTCCTACTTTTGGATAGGAAATACTTTGAAATTCAGCTCTCCGTAATATATCATCTAATATTATTACATCTTTAAAAAGGTTACTAAGTATGTATGCTGTTAACAAAGATTGTACATACCAGTGCAAGTAATTGATGGAATAACTCCAGTGATCTTCAATGTGCCAGCAAAAAGAAGAGAAACACATTCCCACATAGAGCCATGGCACTTTCATACCAGAGATGTCTACATTGATATGTGCAAGAACAGACTGCTCTAGGACAGGCATGTTATTCAAGTTCCAACCAGAAAGCGCATATTCCTGCAAAGAAAAAATGTAAATGATATATCAGAAATGGCAAGTGCTTAATAGAAATCTGAAGGGAGTCTTCAAAAAAAAAAGTAAAAATTTTATATTTATAATAATCTAGTCCAGAGAATTTGTGCTCCTTGCTCTCGAATACATGTAACATATACCTAAATATTTATCCTATCTCATGTCTGGGTGGCTTTATATTTCCTTTTACTTCAGAGACCTCTAGTTTATGCTGAAGCATATAAACAAGGCTTTTTATTACTCCCCCCAGCTTACCAATGGTGATTCATTTTAATAGATCACATATTTCTACTTTATCCCCAGTAGCATAACTTCCTAAAATGTCTATCACTGTATTTTTAGAATGGTGCCAGATACTGAGGACATAATGATACATAATCCTGAATTTATGACAACACTGAAGACAGATTATATAGAAGGTCACCACCACCGCCCCAAAGTTCATCTAGAAATATTCAATTGTAACAATAACAAAAGCATGTTTCAGAGATAAATTCAAAAGAAAAAAGAATTCCCAGTTTCCAGAAACAAAGAAAGGGAGCCAAACCAGAATGAAAAAGGAAAGCAGTTGTCTGCGTTTTCATCGAGATTCTAACTGAATAGAAGCGCTGGACACTGAGTTTCAAACACTCACTCCTAAAACCATATGAGGTAGAGACTCAAAAGTTCTTATTATCCTTGTGGAGAACAGTTCTCAAAGCAGAGTCTAGAAGCCCAAGACTATTTCAGAGCATCTGCAAAGTCCAACTACTTTCATAATAATTCTGAGATGTTATTTGCCTTTTTCACTACCATTCTTGCAGGAATATAGTGTGTTTTCCAGAGGATATGTGATATGTAACATCGCAACAAGTGAATGTATGGTCAGCAGAATCCAACTGGCTCCTATGAGAAGGTTGATAACTGTTGAACCTGGATGCCAAGTACTCAGGGAGCGAGGGACATACACTATTATATTTCTATACATTTGAGACTTTCTATAATACAGAGTTTAAAAATAAAACCTTCAATGTAAGAGGATAAAACTGCCAGTGACAAAGCTGAAGAGAGTGAATCTGTAATTAGACAAACAGAAACTAAGAGTGTAATTAAGAGTCAGAGGCTAAAGTCCAACATAGGTTTAACTAGGAATCCCAATAAAAAATAATAGAGATAAGCTTCTTACCCCTCAAAAGGCTTAAAAAAAAAGAGGCTTTCAAAAAATACTGCTCAATACATTTTTTTAGCTGATTGGTCAGCTAGCTGGCTGATAAAAATAACGAATCTAGTTGAAGAGACAGATCTACATAGAAAAAGTTTCAAGGCAAGCCACTATATACATTAAACTCCAAATATAGACAAAAGAGTAAATTCTATAGTTCTTCAGAGAACAACAAAATAGTAATCATCGTGGGTTTGGATTGTTAAAAAAAGCTCATGGGAAAGGAAGAGCCTGAGTAGAGCTTGAAACGATAGATAAGATTTGAAGGTAAATGACAGAAAAAGAATATAGTAGTCTGGCGGTGAAGGGCAAACTGAAATAGTCATACTCAGTTATGCAGGATAAGACTAGAAAAAAAGATGGGATGTTTAATCTTAAGTTTCAAACTAAGAAGCTTGAATTTAATCTTACATTCAAAAGGAAAGTACAACAAATGTATCTTAAACTTTATTTATTTATTTAAAAAAATTTTTTTTTAGCTGAGCCATCCTGCCACCTGTTGGCAACTCAGCGGCAGTTTAGCTCGGGCTGGGCATCTAACTGCTGTTGCTCAGAGCTCAGCTCGCATTCTTGAGTGAGCTCTTAACCAACTGAGCAACTCGGCCGGCCCTAGTATCTTAAACTTTTGAATACAGAAAATTTCAACATGAACGAGAGTAGACAGAATTAGACAATAAACCCCCAAAGACCCATCAATCTTTGAATTTTAAATGAAATAAATATGTAAAAGAGACTGCAGAGGGAAGCAGTAAGCAGAAAAAAGTTAATATAGCAAGGTAAGACAGCTATCCTTCAAAAGGTCTGCTTACAGTTTGGCCCTTGGCTGGCATCAGAACTTGCATGGTCAACAGATCCCTACAATGACACAGAGTGGTTCCCAGTGCCCAGACTGTACAATGTGGCTTATGCATACTTCTTTCCTTCTGGGAGTATAGAATTTTGGTATATGTTAGGCAGAGGGTGACTGTGTCACCAGCCCCTAGTAAAAACCTTTAGCACCGAGTCTCTGAGCTTCCCTGGTGGTAGGCAACCTTCACCTGTTGTCAATTTGATACTATTTGAAGTAATGAAGTGTATCCTGTGTGACTCCACTGGGAGAGGACTCTTGGAAGCTTATACCTGGTTTTTCCTCTGGGCTGTGACCATGCATTTTGCCATTTTCTGATTCTGCTTTGTACCCTTTCACTGTAATAAATCACAGCCTTGAGTCCTCCTAGAAAATCACTGAACCTGTATATGGTCTTGGGGACCCCCATCATGAGTGGTCAGTATATAAGAAAGAACCATGGCAATCACCTTGACACAGAACCAAGACAAAAACGGTGGTAGTGGATTATGAAAAAAGGCCAATCCTATAGAAAATAATGAAGAATGAATTAACAGGATTCAATGATTTAATATGGAGTAAGAAGAAAAAAATGTTTCCAAGGGAGGTTTCAAGTTCCATGCTATCTTTATTCCTCAGAAGCCCTGTTTGTAGAGCACATTGTATTCATAAGACAAATGTATTAACTTCAAAAGTACTTTTCCACTGAACTAGGACACCAGGAATTGTGCTATCAGATACCAAAAGGATAACTCACACGGGTTTAACACAAATGTACAATTGCTGGTGAAACACTAGTAGTTATCTATCATTCTAACAGAGTAACTTTCAGAGGAGACTATCAAACTAACATAAAATATAAGCATAAAAAGTCTGAAGGTTTTACACACATTTTCTAATGAGTCCTTACAATCCTTTTGTGCTAAAGGGGTTCTCTCCATAACAACAACAACAACAAAAAACAGAATTCTGAGTTAAACAATATTGCTTGGAAAATAAATAGTAAATCCATGACCCAGTCTAGGAAAAAAAGGCTACATCATCTATCTCTTCATACTATGTGTGGAGTCTTTAAAGCCCAGCATTTCTCTATATTCTTACATGAAGGTGAAGGCAAAAGCAGGGATAAAATGGATGTTCATACAAAATTCAAACATGAAGGATTAATATTTACATTAATTAGTTACTTAGGATTGACAATATTTAAAAACTCTGTAACCTTATCTCTAAGATTAGAAGATGTAAATATCTATTCAAGGACAACTTAAAATTTCAAAAAAGAAAAAAAATTCATAAAAAGCTATAAAATGAAGTCTCCTCCCAATAATCAGATTATTGCCCACCATTTGCCAATGAAAGGGTAGGAAGAAACCCAGATTGATGCCATTCTTTATACTTACACAATCTCAGTTTAATTCAGTCATACTGAACACATACTCATATACATTTCAACATTTAACAACTCCTACAGAAACCATCCATAGATAATCTATGTTCTCCATCCACTGTAATCATTTCTTTCTTCCTTAGTAAAACGCAGTGTTTATTCTCAAATGAGTATTATCCTAATCTGATTATCCTAACTTGTGTTCTACCATCACAGGAGGAAAAAAACTCAATAAGGCTAAAATAAGAAGAAAATCAAAAGACACAGTATTTGATCATAAAGAAAACAACAACAAAAAGAAAACTTCATTCAGCACATATTAAGTGCTCATATATTTCTGAATGGATGGCTAGCATAACAAAAAAAAAATGAGATGGTACTATGCATAAGCTGGGTAGGTAATGCTATAAGGCATTAGGATGAACTGGACAGGCTATAATGAGACTCAAAAAGAAAAAAAAAGGTAAGCCAGGTACAGAACCATGAAAGTAATATACTCCCAATTCTGTTTAAAAAGGAATATGCAATTCTCTATGCATGATATATATCTACTTGTATAGATACACTGTACCTGTAAGGACACACTAGAATATAAAACAGGGTCTTCCTCTGTCAGCCTGTAAATTTGGGTAGGAGGGAGACCTTTCATCATAAAGGACTTCCAGGAATGATAACATGAAGAGGTTGGGCAATTCCCCTTCAGAGAAAACAAGGATAAATCTGGACAAGATTATGAAAACAACCATTTCAAGGCACTAGAAATCGACTAAAGGCAAAACACAAACTGAGAAGCATTTACTCTTGAAAAACTAAAATAAGGCTAAATAGATTCCCAGATAAGCAAAGACTGAAAGAATTCATTGCTAGCAGACTTGCACTACAAATAAAAGCAGTCCTCCAGGCTGACAGAAAATTACCCCAAATGGCAACTTTGATCCAGAAGAATGAATGTAGAGCTCCAGAAATGGTAAATATGTGAATAATTATGTAAAAACGTGTTTTTTTTCTCTTAATTAAAAAAATAAATAAGGTGGTTTAAAGCAATAATTATATTGCTGTGTTGTGTTTATACACTATGTAGACACAATGCACAAGAAAGAAAGAAATGAAGACACATGGTTTTGAAGTTGCTGTATTTACCAGAATTGAGTCAATATTAACATGAAATAGACTGATAAAGATGTACTCTGTAAATAAAGCTGTTTTTCTTAAAAAAAAAAAAAAAAAAAAAAAAGGATGCATATTATAATTCTCAGAACCACTAAGTAACTCAAAAATACATAGCCACAAAAACCCCAGAGGAATTAAAATAGTATTATGAAAAATATCTGCTTAACACCAAAAGGCCATAAAGGAGAAACAGGAACAAAAGACAAGAAAACAGTAAAAGAATGGAAAAATGTATACCATGCAAATGGTAACCTTAAGAGAGCTGGAGTGGCTATACTTTTAATTGTAATCCTTCTGCAATATGTAACTTTCTTTAAAACTATGTATAAGTCTTTTAATAGGGATAAAACTTTTAATCACTGCCAATTATAGAGGGAAAGAAAAAGTGACAAGGATCAAAGTAAAAAGAACTGAATGATCATCTTAATTCAGCTTTATACACAGAGCGGTCATCTCCTATGTGATGGGACTTCATTATATGCTTACAGTTTAAAAGCATATTTGAAGGGGCCTGCCGAGTGGCACGGTGGTTAAGCACTGGCTTGGGATGCCAGCAGCCCCGGTTCAGTCCCACATATGAGGGCCAGGGACACTGCCCTCAAAAAAATAAATAAATAAATAAAAGCATATTTGAAAACCTACTTGCTCAGGTGTTGAAGGAATCTAAATTGTGAACTTAATGATATATATATATCTTAAATCACCTCGCAGATTTTCAAACAGGAAGAGCTAAGAATTTTTTTAATGGGGTTAGCTTTAAACTACTTAAATTGGTTTTAAAATGCAAAGTTAAATAATTTTTAAAGTTACTTTGAATTTACTGTTTCTAAAACTGAAGATTATTTATATTGTCCAAATCCTACATATTTAATATTTTAAATGAACATGTTCCCTCATGTTTAGAGAAGGGTGGTTTTCTACCATGAAAAGGTTAAATCAGCTTCGGGGTAAGCAGAAGTTTAGATATTATTATCTGCTCCGCACCTCTTCTTCTGGCAGCATCTTTCTCCGACCATCCTTTACAGGGAATCCACTTCCAAAGTCTTTTGAAGAGATATCAGCTCCATACTCTACGATAACATCTTCTTCAATGCTGCTCACGAGCCGCCAGAATTCCTTCTCTACTAGTTCTGTGGGAACCATCTACACAAGGAAAACAAATATTATATGTTACTAAACTCACTATAACCATAACCCACTATAACTTAATATGCAGGTTAAGTAAACACAAACCCATGATAAAACAGAAAACCTTCTCCTCTCCCAAAGTCCTGGCTTTTTCCACTAAGGATGGGGAAAAGCTAATGATAACTTAGATGTTCAGAAAAAAATAATGAACCTGAATTGCCTTTTTCTACAAGCTGTTTCCTAAGACAAAGATGAACTAGGGCATCAAGGAGAAAAAAGGAAATGCAAAACTCAAGGATTAATTTTAACAGCTTTGGCAAATTTTTTTGCTAGGGATTTTAAAAAGTCCAAGATCCCCTAAGAAATACATAAACCTCATATTACAAATAACTGAACAGAACAGCAACTACCACATACTTCATGCTTTTCTGTAAAAGATAACTAATAAACAATTCAAAGATCAAAGCACATTTCTCAATAGGAGAGTGAATACTGCTGCCACATTAGAGTGTGAAAGAAATAGAAACAGATGCCAGGCCCCAAGGCTTCAGATTTGATGGCCTATCATCTTTTTCATGCTGTCCGTTTTCTACAAAATAATGGAAGTAAAAAGCAAACCAGGGGCTGGCCAAGTGGCTCAGTTCATTAAGAGCGTGAGCTCTCAGCAACAGGGTCACTGGTTCGATTCCCATATGGGCCAGTGAGCTGCACCCAAGCTGAGCTGCCAACAGGTGGCAGGATGGCTCAGCTGGTGAGAGCATGTGATCCTAACAACAAGCTTGCCTGTTGGAGATGGTGGCTACACCCACCCGTAACTAACTGAACACAGCGCCTTGAGCTGAGCTGCGTGACTGCTCTTGTAGCTGAGCCCTCCACATTTGCACCCTCCACAACTAAGATTGAAGGGCAACAACTTGGTAGTTCCCCTTCCCCAATTTAAAAAAAAAAAAAAAAAAAAGAAGGCAAATCAAAAGTTTTAGATTTCATACTTCCCCAAACTGACCTAAAGATAGATACTCACATGGACAGGCATATTGAAATAATCAGACTTAAAATTATCTGCCATCTCTCCAAAACTCTGAAGTGTATATTCTCGTACAGCTTGTTCAAATCCAAAGGCTTCTCGAGGTTTATTACATTCCTGGAAAGAATAAATATCTAAGATTAACTCATTGAAACCGAACTGAACAAAGTATTAAGAATTTCAGGTACTACCTTTTTTGATCATTTCCCTATGTGAAGCTAATCCAATCAATCCTAGACAGCAAAACAAGTAATAATTACTTGCAATGTGGAATCAGGAAATAATGTTCTAGAACCTTAACTGCACTTTTCAGTTTTCCAATAGGAAGGTGGTAATAAGACACCTTTAAACTTTGGATTTGGCATTACGCTCTGGCACCTATGGGACTACTCACTTGAAATCAAGCCCAAGGATGCCTATCATTCTCAGTATATCAGTGAACAGTGGATCTAGTTATACAGAATATAAATGTTCATGGAGGAAGGAAGGTAATGCACAAATGTATATCCACTGGATTGCTAGGGTATCTAGAAAGAAGAATGGGTGTGGGTTTTTTTTTTCACACTATCAATCACTATGACCAATATCTTAACACAAATACTCACTTGCACAGAACTGCTTCTGAATCACCTAACTTTGAGAACAGTAAGTAATAATTCAAAGGCCATAAGAGACCTCTGAATACATCTATATATACCCAGCCAATTCCTTCCCTTCTTATCCCAATTTTGTTAAATTAAGTAAACAGCCGAGGCATTTCATGACAATGACATTAAAACCTTTGAATAAGAATAATTTCTCAATCAAATCAAAATTTAAACAAGCTAATAGACACCATCAGTTTATTTGGTAGCACGAACACAATGCATAATTCCTAAGTTTTAGAGTTTCATGTGTGATTTTTTACTTTTTCTTAATTAAAAAAAAAAACCCATACAAATAGCCTACAGCTTTTCTTTTCTTTTTTTTTTTTTTTTTTTTTTTTGAGGGCAGTGTCACTGGCCCTCATAAGTGGGACCCGAACCGGGGCCGCTGGCTTCCGAAGCCAGCGCTTAACCACCACGCCACTCGGCTGGCCCTCTTTTTTTTTTTTTTTTTTTTTAGGGCAGTGTCACTGGCCCTCATATGTAGGACCGAACTGGGGCCACTGGCTTCCAAGGCCAGCGCTTAACTACCGCGCCACTTGGCCGGCCCAGCCTTTCTTTATTTGTATTGTTTTCCAGGAATACGAACATTCTGAACAAAAATTTCATTCATCTGTGGCAATAAACAGAATTGTCAGAATGGTCAGAAAAAGAAACTTTGAAAGGCAAGATGCCACAATACAGTTTTTATAGTTCCATTCAGTATCGCTGTTCAAAAATCCTCGAGATTTAAAACACAAAAACAGAGTGGAAGAAGCTTTGGGGAATGTTTTTACTGTATGTGCATATGCATGTGTTATTGTTCTTAGTTTATAAAGAATCCATAAATTGTACCTCAGCAACACACTTAGGACACCTCCAATCTCCTTTGGGCACATCAGGTAGTGGGGGAATTAAACAAAATGTATGATAGCTGTCATCACATCCATCACACAAAAGTAATTTATCTTCATTATTTCCCCGACCACAAAACATACAGACATAGAGATCAACCTGTTAAAAAACAAAGTAAAAATGTATTTTTTGTAATAAGTAATATTAAATTTTTACCAGGAACTCCTTAACTGAAACAAAATAATATACACTAAAAAATAAACATAACTTAAATCCTGAATACTTTTTAAAAATAACTGTATTCAAATAGCTTTGCATAAAACTTCCTGAATTTCCTCAGATCTTCTAATAGGCAAACTAATAAGAGCATATTAACTTATTAGAATAAACAAAGACTACAAGTCTAGGGTACTTGAAAGTCAATTTATAGAGTTAAAATATACCATGTTATCCTTCACTAAATATAAATACTCTTTGGTAGAGAATGAATACTGAGTACTGTCTATAACAGAGCTCAGGGATTTGCAGATTCATATTTATTCTCTTACTTAGTTACTCACACGGTCTATGACTTAGGGAAACAGTCTATATGTATGGGACAAAGCAAGGTTAACATTACACAAACCAAAGATATAACTTTGGAGTCACCATCAAGTCTTCTAACCAAATGAATTCACTAAACGGCATACCAAGATACTAGAGCAAGATAAAAAGTGCAAAACTAAATAAAAATAAATCCTTTCCCTCCTGACACATCTCAGAACACTTACAAAGTTAACAGAGAGAGTTCCTTTCCGTTGTCTCATTTGCATGTTAAATGCGTCTGACCTGTTGGTAACTTTTCGTCTTCGGGAGACCTCATCTTAAAATAAAAATAGTTATATAATAATAGTAAAAACTAATGTTGAGAGCTTACTCTGGACCAGACACTACTTTAAATTGTTTTAAACTGTTAAAATCTCATGACACTATGTGGTAGATATAGTATTATCCCTCACTGAAGATAATCTTTAGTAGAGAGTAGATAACTTGTTCAAAAATCACACAGCCAGTCAGTGGTAGATCTGGGATTCTAAACCAGGCAATAAAGCTCCAGAGAGCTTAACTATTAATTCTATGACTGTATGTAGTACTTATCAGGGACTAATTTGAGGCTAGTTTTAACATCCCTGCCAGTCGATACAATAATTACAAGAATGGAAAAGATAATGAAAGTGCTTAATCCTTAAAAGGGTAATAAACATTATAATGTATTTTGTAAGTACTATCAAATTTTGAGAATGATAGAACAATATTATATGACCTTCCAGAGTTCAGTCCACAATCTGAATTATGACTTAATTACTGATTTCATAAAGTATATATGACTCATGATAGCATTTCATTATATTCTTATACAGTAAAAACATATCCAACACAATCTTTGTTGAATTTAGTTTTAAAACTGACATGTACATAGAGAGAAAAGCAGAACTTGATTTTTCATTAGAATTTTACTCACAAAGAATTTCAAACACGCTAAGCTGAGAGTACTAGGCTTTCCTCAAGAGTTTATTTAAATGAAGTGTTATATTAAGGTAATTATAGAAAATATAAAAACTAGTTAGAATTTAAGTCATAAGCACGCTCCATTATCTTGATACTAAAAGTCAGAGAATCCTCTATTTCTCTTTGAATTTAAGTTAAAAGCTTTAGATCACCAAGTGAGAAACATTAATTTCACTATTCTCTCATAAACTAGCCTTTAAAACTACAATAAATTCCTGTTCACATATTAAGACATGCAAGAAAAAAATTTCTCTCTTCCAAGTTATTACAGTAATTCAACATAATATGGCTCTTCACACCTTAAATTTAAGATTATCTCCCATTAAAAAGGTGACTTGGCTAGGAACTATTGAAAGTTTACAGTTCTTAAAATTCAACATAAGGTGGCTCCTCACACATTAAATTTAAGATACTGCCGTAAAAAAGGCAATCTGTCTAGGAACCACAAGTTTACAATTCTTAAGACTTCAGCCCAAGGCAGACTGCATTTCAAATATTATTTGAATCATGCTATAACCATATTGTTGTACCTTATTTCTTTTCATAACCAAATAACAGATTTTACCTTCTTTATCTTTTGCTCCCATTGCCAGGCCCACGACCTTAGGCCCAGCCCCAAAAATACGAAGTTTCTTCAGTTCTGTGTTTCTATTTATTTCTCCAGATTCTGACTAAAAAAAAATAAACCTCACATTAATCTAATCATTCTGATTCATACATTTCTTACCAAAGTTTTAAGATCCTCTTCAAAATGAAAAAAAAAATTATTTGATTTTTTCTAATTCCATTGGCTGCCTCATTACAACCGTTGAATACGCGTTCAAAGCACTATGCAACACCCAGCTCCCTTCCCACAAAAGAAAATCTATCTTTCATAAAAGCACAGTTGTCAATTAGGTTCTGTGCAGACAAGCACTACTGGTAATAACTGGTAATAACTCAATAGAGTTAACTTGCTAATAGACACCAACTATGATTAGAGGGCAATATGCCCATCCCAAGAGATGAATATGATTGTCCTAAGCCAACCATGACAATATCATTTCTTTGTTGATGATGACACAGTGAGGGGTAGGAATATTATCCTAGTCTAGCCAATGAAAGGAGAGACCTACTGGAAGCCTCTGGGAAAGATTTTCATCTTCTAATAAAAGAGAAAGCTTCTCGAAAAGTAAGCCCTTCTGCCCCAACTTCCATCCAAACTGCTAGGAGAGTCTTAGTCTGGTGAAAGCATAGTGTTGGACTCTGCAGCAGCCGCACTGCAGTTGGGAGGAGATATATCATCTACACACTGAAGAAAGCAAAGCAGAAAGATGGTTGGAGCCTGGGACCTTGATGACAATGCACAGTAGCTGTATCCTGGAACTACCTATGTCTCCGGAAATCTTATGTGAAAACCGAGTTGTTAATGTTTACGCTGTCATTTGGTATTCTAGTGCTTGAAGATGAGAGCATCACAACAGACACCGCTGTTACACCTTGAATTTAGATGAACGCTAATCTCTGAACGTAGACTAAATAATCAAAGTTTATTTAAAATATAGTTAGAATAAAACTAAACCAAGACAGGGCCGGCCAAGTGGCGCGGTGGTTAAGAGCTGGCTTGGGAAGCCAGCGGTCCTGGTTCGGATCCCACATATGAGAACCAGTGACACTGCCCTTAAAAAAAACAAAACAAAAAAACAAAAAAAAACACAAAAAACTAAACCAAGACAAAATTGACTACTTTATTAGTCTATGGCTACATACAGCTGACATAAGCAGACTAGAACAAAAGATCATATAAGGATCAAACAGACCAAAACGGCATTTCAAAATTCATCTTGAAACTTTAAGAAATCGATTTGGCTACACGTATCAACCTCTACAATAAGTCCATTGATAAACACAACACTATATACCCTTTACCACTACTACAGTAAAGTACACAATAAAAGCTAACATTGAACACACAGTGTATGCCATGTCAAAGATTTTAATCAATTAATCCTTACAACAACCTTTGCAGACAATGAATAAAATTCCGAAAAGCAGAAATAATAAAACAATATTCTCTGATTTTATTGGAATAAAAATAGCAATAAGAAAATAAAAATCAAAAGGCCCTTTCACCTGAATTTTTAAACTTACTATGTAAAAATGATAATTAAAAGACTATATATCAGAATCTCTGGAATAAATTAAAGCAGTGATCACAGTAAATTTTATAGTCTTAAACACATCAATCAAAACAAAAGAATAGAAATAAATGAATTAAGTTCCCAACTCAAAATGCATAAACCAAAAGAACTTTGTGATGCTGGAATTAAAACTGGAATTACCAGGATGAACTGAAAGTATTAAATCATAATGATTTTAAAATTGATTTCCCAGCTCTGATGCTAAAAGGGCCTATAATAAACAACGGTATCCCAATAGGAACAAGCACACATCATGCTCAAATTTTGGTTTCTAAATTCCATTTCCAACTAAAATGAACCAGGATTCTTTGGATAAATGGCTGATTCCAGGTCTAAGGCAGGACAAGACGACAATGAGTTTTTTCCAAAAACTGATGGAGGCATATCAAAAGAACATCAAGAAAGAATCAAGAAAGAATCAGCTTGAAGGGGCTTTTATTAGCCAAGTTTGATATCAAAAAGGAACAATTTGATATCAAAAAGGAATAAAAGGTGATGACAGATTAGGTATCCAAAAAAAAAAACAAAAAAAATCTACCTGAAACTAATAAAATAAATAAATAAACCCATGATTTTAAACAATGATATAAAAAGCAGGGGGGTCAGACATGGTTCCACAGATATATATATATTCATCATAATGTACACTTAAGATATATATAGTTTACTGCATGAAAAATATAGCTCATAAAAAAGTATGGGTTGCTCTTTGAAGAAGAAGGTTAACTAATAAAGGTAGAAAAAATGACAAAACTAGAAAACCACCCAGTTTGCAACCACCAACATAACTAATTCAGGCAACCATCATCAATGAATGTTAAAATGACTGGATAAAACTGAAAACGAGGTTATTTGTACCATCTCATAGTTTACTCTGATTTATTACAAAGAGAAGACATACTTTATAATGGAGGAAGTTCAAACTTAGTATCACCAATAATGGGACACACTGGCATTATGGACTCCATTCTAATGTATAATGTATAAATGTGTTAAGGGTTTGTTAACTGATATAGACAAACTGTGATCCCAGCTTTCAAGAAACTCACTCGACTGAGGTCACAGGTGAAAACAGAGTATGGTAAATGATGTGATTAAGAGATAAGGGGAGTAAGATAACTTTCATTAACTTATTTCTTATTTGAGACTATTGGATGGTTGTGCTTGTCACTGTCACCAGGCTAGAAAACATTAAAGGAACAACAGACTGAGAAAAGGTGGTTAATGTTTGAGATGTACTGAATTTGGCATACCTGAGCTGTGGCCACCAAGGATACACATGTACATACGTACACATCCATGTGCACACACACACACACACACACACACACACCCTCACCCTCATGAACAGAAAAGCATGTCAAGACATATTTAGGAGTCTTCAGTGTATAGGTAGTAATTGAAATCACAGGGTACATAAGATTGCTAGGGAAAGTAAAGATAGGAAAGGACTGAAAATACCATGTGAAGAACAGAGAAAAGAACAAAGATGACTGAGGAATGGTCAGACAGTGAAGAGGAAAACCAACACAGGTGTCACAGGAACCAAAGAAAAACCAAGTTGATAAAATTTCAAGGAGAGAAATCAACCACCATATTAAGTGTATACATGACCAGAGATGAAGTAGGATAAGAAATGAAAAGAGATTCCCAGCATCTGACAATTACTAATTCAGTTGTAACTTGTACAGTGCAGTTTCAATGAACTTATTTGGTTTAAAGTCAGATTGCAGAGTGGAAAAACTAAATAGATACTGAGAAAATGGAGACAATATAGACTATTTTTCAAGAAACTTGTCCATGAAAAGAGGCAAAGAGAAGCGCACTATCTAGGGAGAGGGCTTTTGTTTTTAAGATGATAGAGACTTGAACACATTTATATTGGGAGCAAGAGCAATTTAGCAGACAGAGGGAGAAGAGAAAGATTTTATAACTGATGGACTGAAATCACTAAAGAAGCCAGAAAGGATAGAAGCAGATTATCTTTGGAAAGAAAGGAACACTTTGTCCACAAAGACAGGCAGAGATGAAGAAAGAATTTAGAAGAAACATCAAAAAGGATTTCATTGGGCTGGTCGAGTGGTGCGTTGGTTAAGAGCTGGCTTGGGACACCAGGGGCCCTGGTTAGGATCCCACATATGAGGGCCAATGACACTGCCCTCTATAGCTAAGATGGTGAACAACAGCTCCACCTGGAGCTGGGCTGCTGTGAGTCGCCGGGAGATAGTGCCGGGAGACAGCGTAGCTGCAGCCCCTGCTGCAGTGGGCTGCCATATAGGCTTCAATGAGTGTCCGGCAGCCAACGTGAGCAGCTGGCATCCGGTGTGAGCTGCCAATAGCTGCTGTGAGCGGCTGTCCAGAGGTCGGCGACCAATCTGCCTACCCGAGAAGAGCGCTATGGTATCAACATGGGCCAGTGAAGCAATGTCCTCCACAACTAGACTGAAGAACAAAAGGACAGCAACTTGTCTGTTCCCCTCCCCCAACTCCTCAATAAAAATCTTTAAAAAAAAAAAAAAGGATTTCATTGCAAGTTGGCAATTGACTGGATGGGCAGGGCCACCCAGAGCAACTCTTCAGGTTGAATCATGTCAAAGAGACTAATCTTCAAGAGTTTCAGGTCTTTAAATAGATTATCACTATATATACCCAAAGATGAACAGAACTTCTGAGATCAACCACAGTAATAAAAATCACTTAATGACTAAACCAGAGTTTACTAATTTATAGTGGGGCTATCACTTTTCAATGAATTTCCATTAAATTCACATTCCCCATCCAAGACACCTGCCTTTCTGCTATCAAAATACCTAAGAAGATAAATTATTAATCAGGATGTTATTTAATAAATATAAACTCAGAAAAGGAAAGGAGGCATGAAAGAGAGATATCCCAAGATCCAGAAAAGCAGGATGAAGTATCACTAGCCACCTCTCTAGTGACAGGACTCCTTACCACCTCATATACAATGTCTCTTGTAGTAGACGATCTCCCTTCTCTATTCCCACTTTCAATGTAAACCATTTCCATTCTTTCCACACATTGGTTTTTTAGATATGTTAAAGTTAATTATTAGAATCCAGTTAAGTTGCTATTTGGGTCCATTCGTATGTTTAATTTAAATGGACACATCTCAGAGTTTTAAGGGCACCTCACTGTCCTAGCCTACAGATTGACCTTTACCAAAAACCTTTAAAAAATACAAATTTGAGGACCACGAAGAAATGGGAATGAGATGGGAGGGGCAGACAAAAATAAATAAGGGGCGGGGAGTATGACCCTTTAGCTCAGTTGGTTAGAGCATGGTGCTGATAACACCAAGGTTGCCAGTTTGATCCCCACATGGGCCACAGTGAGCTGTGCCCTCCTTAAAAGAGCCAACTATGCCATTATACCATGAAAGCAATGTGTACCCAATGACCATGGCTGTTCCCCAATAAAATTAAAAAAGAAAAACAAAAGAAATGAGGGCACTTCTGATGCATTCATTAGGTTACAAGAAGTTACGTTGGAATGATCTAGATATTAAGAAACTTATACTCTGATTTTTAAAGGAATAACAAGTGAAGTATAAAACCACCTTCCTACTCCTCTCATTTCTGCTAACCATGAAAATAAAATGTACTAGACTTCATTAGAATGTCTGTAAAATTGGCCCTACAGTATTCAGTCATCCTCTGATTTGTCACCCCTGACAAGCAGTGTTCAAAATTAACAAAAAGCTTTCTAAATCAAATCAGACTGAATTTTATAATTTCTTCCCTATTCATCTCAAACGTAAATGAAAAATGGGTCTCTTCAAATTTTTAAAAAACAACAGTATGTGAATGGCCTCCCATAACCAAATTCTGCAGTCAAAGCACTTAAAACTCGTGTTAAAATAGCCCATGGAAATTGATACCTGAGACTTGATACGTCTTGTTCTCTTCGGCAGAATGTTCATTCTTGTGCCGGGCTCTGGGGAAGTTTGCACATCAGTGCCAAGAACCTCAGTCTCCACTTTTTCCTTAAGATCTAAATTAGGCATTTGTACACCCTAAAGAATCAAAGCAGAGAAAGAGCAGATTCACTGATAAGAGCTCCGATTTGAAACTTGGGGAAAAATAATACATTTCCAATAAATCCCTAATACTATATGAAACCAGATAATTCTCCCACCAAATTGATCTATAGAGTCAAGTCAATCCCTATCAAAATTCTAGCAAGCTTTTGTAGAAATTGAGAAGTTGACCCTAAAACTTAGTGAAACTGCAAATTGTTTAGATATTATGAGAAAAGAAGAACAAAGCTGGAGGACTTACACTACTGGACATCAAAACGTACTACACAGCTACAGTTCTCAAAACAGCGTAGTATTGATGTTAGGGTAAATATATAGATCAAAGAACAAAACAGAGACCAGAAATAAACCTACATATTTAAACTCAATTGATTTTCAGCAAAGATGCCAAAGTAAATCAATGGGAAAGTTAAGGTGCTGGTACAATTGGATACTCACATACTCCCTTCCCCAAATAAAACTTCCATACCCTGACCTCGTATTATACAGGAAAAAGAAAAAACAAACAAACCTCAAAATGGATCAAAGACCTAAACATAAAAGCTGAAACTATACAACTTCCAGATGAAAATAAAGAAGAAAATCTTTGTGGTCTTGGGTTAGGAAAAGATTTCTTAGCTATGACACCAAAAAAGATCCATAAATGGGAAGGAAAAAAAAATCAATAAATTACTCTTCAAATAGGTACCATTATAAAAATGAAAAGATAAACGACAGACTAGGTAGGAGAAAATATCTGTAAAATTATTTTCTGATAAAGAAGTTGTATCTAGAATATACAATGAACTCGTAGAACAAGGATGAGAATAACCTAATAAAAAAAAAAAGATTTGGACAGACGCTTCATAAAGGAAAATATACGAATGGCTAATATGCACATGAAAAGATGCACAACACCACTAGTCATTAGGGAAATGAAAATTAAAACCACAATGAGATACCACTACACACCCACTAGAATGACTATAAGCAAAATAACTGACAATACCAAGTGCTGGCAAAGACGTGAAGAAACTGGAAGCCTCTACATTACTGGTGGGAATGTAAAATGGTTCAGCCACTTTGGAAAACAGTTTGGCGGTTTCTTAAAAAGTTAAACATAAACTTACCATATAACCCAGCAATTCCACTCCTAGGTATCTACCCAAGAGAAATGAAAACATATGTCCACACAAAGACTTGTACATGAATATTCACAGCATCATTCATAACAGCCATAAACTGGAAACAATCCAACTGTCCATCAACTAGAAAATGGATAAACACATGTGGTCTATCCATACAATGGAATATATTCAGCCATTAAAAGGAACGAAGTACTAATACATGCTAAAACATGGATGAGCCTTAAAAACATTAGGCTAAGTGAAAGAAGCCAGATACAAAATCACATTGAATGATTCCATCTATGTGAAATGTCCAGGAAAGGCAAAACTATAGAGCCAGAAAGTAGATCAGGAGTTGTCTAGGTCTGGGGGTACGAGCAAAAACCAACTACAAAGGACCACAAAGAACTTTGGGGGCTGATGGAAGTGTTCTAAAACTAGACTGCGGTGTATTATTTATCAAAGTTTATTGACTGTGTACCTACAAAGGGTGAATTCTACAGTAAATTATACCTCAATAAAGCTGTTAAAAAAATAAATGAAATCAAGAGGAGGAGTTTTTCAAAAAGCTTAAGCAAAAGGACTTTATTTTAAATAAATAAGAAAACAGTCCCATTAACCTTTATCTTGTAAACCACCAAAAATAGCTGATTTTACATTATATCTTGCTCCCCCAAATTCTGGTACCTGGAGAAATCTTTTTCAATTTGCTATGCATAGCCAACTGCTAACTTGTTATGGTGAACACAGTCTAAAGTTTATACTTGGCAGACTGGAATTATCCACTCCTAAAAAAATGAAGCATCTCACCATAAGGCTGACACCAGATTGGAAAAGCTCATATGGGTAGAGAATTCTTTCATAGTGTGACTTCAGAAGAGACCCAGTTCCTTTTCCTGGCAGATATCCCAAGCGGCTACCCACTTTAGACCACTTCTTCTCCTTGGTGACCATTTCAAAACCTCCTTTGCTGGCAACAATCTGAAAATAAGTAAAAATTATTTAGGGAAAGAAGATAGATATATCTTACCTGCTGAATACAAAAATTATTCTAGGCTTAGATTTCATATTTCCTTTCAACAAATATCTGACAAACCTGAAACCTGTCAACATTTTAAAGTATGGAATGAGAGAACAATTTCTGGAAGTTTTAAACTATTTTTTAGTGTTATTCTGCCTACCTTAAACGAATCAGGCATTTAACGACATTTAATAAAACATTTACACTTTGTACATTATACACCTTGAGAAAACTAAACACATATCTGTATTCCATATTCTCAAAGAACTCAAAATATAAAATAGGAATACAGACCAAAAGTAGACATGAGAATAAATGTACAAAAGAAACGTAATTATAAAACTGGAAAATGTACCAAATAACTTATAAAATTTTACAAAAGTATCAACCAAACAATGGATTCAGAGGATATTTTGAAAAAGAGGCTATAATTTTTCAAAAGGAGAAAAGTTTTACATGGAAGATTATAAAGGAATGATGCAGAAAGATCAGATTATAGATTTACTGGACTGTAACACAGAATGTATTAAGGTAGTAAATGATGAGATAATTTGGCCAATTTGGCTGAATGCTCACATCAAACCTGGCACTGTATACAATATATATGTATCAAGGCTTCCTTGTCTTCCAGAAGCTGATACTGACATCTCTCACACTCTAAAATATAGTTTTCAGTTTCACTAACAACAAAATAAAGAGGGCTGTGACATAGTTATCTGAACTCAAAATAATCATCCTCTTTGAATATACATTACTGTATTTTACTATATAAAAGAGAAAAATTAAACACAGAACTACCACATGATCCAGCAATTCCATTTCTAGATATACACCCAAAACAACTGTAGCTGAGATTCAGACAGTTACTTGCATACCAATGTTCACAGCAGCATTATTCACAATAGCCAAAAGGTGGAAACCACCAAAAAGTCCACCAAGAAATAATGGACAACCAAAATGAGGTATACACACACAATGGAATATTATGCAGACCTAAAAAGGAATAAAATTATGATACATATGACAACATGAATCCTGAAAATATGCTAAGTGAAATAAATCAACCACAAAAAGATGAATATTGTATGATTCCACTTACTCGACATACCTAGAGTAAACAAAGTCATAGAAAAAGTAGAATAAAGGGCCGGCCGAGTGGCATAGTGGTTAAGCGCTGACTTGGGAAGCCAGAGGCCCCGGTTCAGGTCCCACATATAAGGGCCAGTGACACTGCCCTCAAAAAGAAAAAAGTAGAATACAGGTTTTATATGGGGCTACAGGAAGGGGGAAGTTCTGGAAATGGATAGTAGTGATGGTTGTACAACATTTTGAATGTACTCAATGCCATGAAATTGTACACTTAAAAATGGTGAATTTTTACGGGCCGTACGAGTGACTCGTTGGTTAAGAGTTGGCTTGGGAGTGCAAGCTCTGAGCAGCATGGCCGCCAGTTTGGATCCCAAGTGGGCCAGTGACGCTGCGCCCTCTATAGCTAGGATGGTGAACAACAGCTTGACCTGGAGCTGGGCTGCCCTGAGTCGCTGGGGACGGCATAGGCTGCAGTGGGGCTGGCCTGCAGCGCGCGTGAGCTTTCGTATGCAGCCATCCCTGCCGGCAAGCGACTGCCTCACCCAGGAAGAGAGCAATGATACCAACATGGGCCAGTGAAGCGATGTCCTCCACAACTAGACTGAAGAACAGGAGGTCAGCAACTTGTCTGTTCCCCCTCCCCGATTCCCCAACACTGTTCCCTCCCCCAATTCCCCAATAAAATCTTTAAAAAAAAAGGTGAATTTTATGTTATGTGTATTGTACCATAATTTTTCTAAAAAGGCTAAGAGCAGGTACTCTGGCGTCAGACTGCCAGGGTTCAAATCCCAGCTCTGCTAATTAATAGTTGTATGACTTTCAGTTATATAATTTGCATCTCTGATTCATGGCTATTATTTAAAAAGTAATAATGGCATACCTACACTTCATTATGAGGCTCTTGTGAACACAAACGAAACAAATAAAACAAGAAAAGCAGCAGGACACAGTAAGTGCTACACTGTATTATAAGTGTCTATGTGTATGGGCAAATGTGCGTGTGTGAGGGGGGTGCACATGCTATAAATACATGAAGGAAAATGTTTCCAACTCTTGTGCTCTAGGATACTATTATACACAAAGATGAACCAACCTATAGTCAAAGCAAAATTTTCCACTAGTGAAATATCTGAAAGCTTGATAGAAACACGTAAGTTCCTATGCACAAGAGCTGAAAACATCTCTAATTCTTCAGCTTCTCTATCACACTCTCAGAGAAGCCCCTCTGTTAAGAGCTAACCAGGAGAAAATTATAAAGACTAAAACATTTATTATTCAAACTTTGTATGCAGAAAAAGACAGAATGAGGGTGGTTTAGATAAAAGACTGTATGGAAGCAAATGGATGAATTAGAAAGCGTTTCTTTTATATCCTTCCAGTGCTTCTATATTGTTCTAGGTGCTTGAGATTTATCTGTGAATAAAATAAAGATATCTGCCCTTTTGGAGCTTAAATTCTAGTGGGGGAAGACAGGAAATTAAACATAATATATAAATTTTGAAGTGATAAATTTCACTGTAGAAGAAATTTTTAAAAACAGTTAAAAAGAAAAAAGAGTAGCAGAATGAGGGTAATTTGGAGTTTTAAACAGTCACGAAAGCATTGTTACAAAGGTGATATTTGAGCAAACACGTGAAGGAACAAAGCAGTACCCAAGCAGGGGATAGTAGGAGCAAGGGCCCTAAGTGAAGAAGCATGCCTAGGGCCAGCCGGGTGGCTCAGTTGGTTAGAGCACAAGATCTGAGCAACAGGGTCGCTGGTTGGATTCCCACATAAGCCAGTGAGCTGTGCCTGAGCTGAGCTGCCAATAGGCGGCCGGATGGCTCAGCTGGTGAGAGCACGTGCTCTTAACAAGGCTGCCTGTTTGACTCCCCCATGGGATGGTGGGCTGCACCCCCCTCAACTAGGTTGAAAGTGGCGACTGGACTTGGAGCTGAGCTTGAGCCCTTCACAACTAAGATTGAAGGACAACAACTTGACTTGGAGATAATCGATCCTGGAAAAAACACACTGTTTCCCAATAAAGTTAATAAAATAAAAATAAAATCCTGCTTAAAAAAAAAAACAAAAACAAGAAGCATGCCTCGAGTGTCTGAGGAACAATAAGAAAGCCAATGTGGCTGACAAGTGGGGAGGAATAGTAAAGGAAGTCAGTGAGGAAATAGAAGCCTTCTCAGTAATCTTTATTATCCACTACAATTATCACGAATAATCTGCTTGGTATTCAAAGCACTTCAAGCTACATTTCCATTAGTAATGATATATCTGCATGGATCCAGTCATGCTTTCCTACCCAGTTCTGATTACTGGCACACAGCTGTGAAAATGACAGCCAGCATAGCAAGGTATGGCCAAGGAATAAGACAAAGGTATCTCACAAAAAAAAAATCAAAACCATGACTTCGGCTTCATAAACACAATACTCTGAACAATTTAACCAAGCTTAATACTATAAAAACATAAAACCTAACACTTGTTTTTCTCCAGCTGACAGATTCAAGGATTACCATGCATAATTTCAAAATATGAACCATTTATTCCAAACATTTGCCATAAAATATATCACTTAAGAACCATGCCCTATGAAAAGATATATGTGGGCCGGCAGAGTGGCTCAGTTGGTTAAGAGCTCGCTCAAGAGTGCGAGCTGAGCTCTGAGCAACAACAGTTCGAGGCCCAGCCCGAGCTCAGCTGCCAACGGGTAGCAGGATGGCTCAGCAAAAAAAAAAAAAAGAAAAAAAAAAAAGGAAAGATACATGCCACGCACTTGAATTGAACACAATGAAGAGAAGCCCTTAGTCAAAACTTGACCAAAGAGTAATGTCAATCAAGGCCAAAATGTCGGTCCAATAACAAACTAAGTCTGGCTAGCAAGAGATAATTTTAACAGACATAAAGTATTAGCAGTATTATACTTAAAAGCTCCCTCTCAAAACTCCACTAAAAAGACAGTAAAGGAACACAAAGGTATATTTCCAAGAGGAAACACAGACCAAGAGAAAGCAGATGTATGAGTGATAACATAGCAGGCAAAAACCAAAGAAAAAACCAAGCACCTGCCATAGAAGCAAAGAAGAAGCTTTTGCAACATACTGTAGAACCTAAAAGGCTTACGAAATGGACACAGTAGTACCTGTAAAGTTAGGGATAGCAACGAACAGAGAACAGGATTGGCTGAAAACCTGTACAAAAGCAATTAGACCACCACCAGTCAGCACAGCCAAGCCTCTATCCTTCTCTAACCCCAGCAGAAAACTGGAGATTTACTCTCAGGAGAGTTTGAAAAGAAGGGACTCTACCTTAAGAAAGAAATAGGTTAAATAAACTATAGGATCAGTCTCATAGTCTAATCAGCCTAATAGTCTTATCAGGCTATATAGTCTAACACCCAACTAATAAAGAGTTCAAAAAGAGAAAAAAGTGGAAGAAACTCTCAAACAACTAATACAAGAAAAGTTACAAGAACTCAGACATGCATCTAGATTAGAGAGGTTATCAGTATAATAAAAATATTAAATAAAAATAAACACATACCAATGCATAGCAGTGTGAAATTTCAAATCACTGGTAATAAACATAAGATCCTGTCTTCAAGAAACAGAAAGTCACATACAAAGGAACAAGAATTAATATAGCAGCATTCTTTTCAACAGCAACACTGGAAGCTAGAAGGTTATGAATGAAGTAAAGCTGTCAAAATACTGAAGTAAAATGATTTACAATTTAGTCTTTTAACCCCCACCAAGACTACCAATCAAGTTTTAGAACATTTTTAGACAAGCAAAAAATTTACATCCCGGGCTGGCTCAGTGGCACACTGGTTAAGAGCTGGCTTGGGATGCCAGCTCTGAGCAGCAGGGCCCTGGTTTGGATCCCACATGAGGGCCAGTGACACTGCCCTCTACAGCTAAGATGGTGAACAACAGCTCCACCTGGAGCTGGGCTGCCCAGAGGCGCCAGTGAGGCATAGGCTGCAGTGGGGCTGGCCGGCAGCCAGCGTGAGCTTTCATGAGCTGCCGTAAGCAGCCATCCAATGGCCAGTGAGCAACTGCCTCACCCAAGAAGGGCGCAATAATACCAACATGGGCCAGTAAAGCAACGTCCTTCACTAGACTGAAGAACAAAAGGACAGCAACTTGTCTGTTCCCCTTCCCCAATTCCCCAACACTGTTCCCCTCTCCCAATTCCCCAATAAAATCTTAAAAAAAAAAAAAAAAATTTACATCCCATTTACCTTCTTGCTTATGAAACAAATGTTTCACCAAAATAGGAGTAAACAAAGTAATAGGAAGACTTGAAAAACAAGGAGAAGCAACAGGAAATCCCAGAATGGTAATATTGAAAGGGAGTTCCAGGCTGACAGCTCACCTCAAAAAACAGCCAGTCTGAACTGGAACAGGAAAAAGAACTCAAGAGAAATGGCTCCAAGAAAATGAAACTGATAGGTTATCTGATGGATAAAAGCACACTAAGAGATTTATATTTCTGCTGGAAAATCTGAAAATAAATTTTTCAAAGTTACAAAGAAAACATACAAAATGAAAAAAGGGAGGGAGGTTTATTAACACCAAGGAAAATAAAAATTGGTATAAGGAAACAATCACAGCATACTACAAGGCTCAGGTACAAATTATATTTTTATTTACAGTCACAGTAACAATTTTTAATTAATAAAAATTGATCAAATTACACTAGAAGAGAGTAGGGGACCTGAAATATGTAAGGATTTAGATTTCTTACACCCATCCCCCATTTCTTTTTTTCTTTTTTTTTTCTTTTATTGGGGAATTGGGGAAGGAAACTGTTTTTCCAGGACCCATCAGCTCCAAGTCCAATCACCACTTTCAATATACCTGATGGGGGGGCGCGCACAGCCCACCATCCCCTGTGGGAGGCAAACTGGCAACCTTGTTAAGACCATGCACTCTCACCAGCTGAGCTATCTGGCCACCCATTGGCAGCTCAGGTGCAGCTCACTGGCCCATGTGGGAATCGAACTGGTGACCCTGTTGCACAGAGCTCGCACTCTTAACCAACTGCACCTCCCAGCCGGTCCCCCCCATTTCTAATAGTACAAAACCACTATATAATATTTAAAACTGAAAAGTGAAGAAATAGCATAATGAATATATTATTTGGAAATAAAAAGATCAAAATCAGAAACAGGTAAAAGAAGTCAAACTGGTTAGCTCTGAGGATGGGAATGGGAATGAAGAGGTGGAGAAGGGAGAATGCAGGTTTCTAAAAAATATATTACTTCGACAAAAAAAAAATAATAATAATTTTTAAGAGTTAGAATGTTCCTTGCCGCACTGATTATAATCAGTAACTTAGGGCCAGCCAAGTGGGATGGTGGACTACGCCCACCTACAACTAAGATTGAACACCTTGAGCTGAGCTGCCACCGGGCAGTCGGATGGCAACTAGACTTGGGAGCTGAGCTAGCTGCGCCCTTCACAACTACACTTGAAGGACAATAACTTGGCTGTTCCCCTTCCCCAATCCCCCAATAAAATCTTTAAAAATAATAATAAGGGAGAAAGACAAAGTGACATAATCAAAATAGTGACGATTTAATTACTCAGTAGACTGAAAATTTGTTTCCCGTTAAAAAGTCAGAATCAGGCTGGCCGAGTGGCGTATTGGTTAACAGTTGGCTTGGGATGCCAGCTCTGAGCAGCAGGGCCCTGGTTTGGATGCCACATATGAGGGCCAGTGATGCTGCACTCTCTACAGCTAAAATGGTGAACAGCTCCGCCTGGAGCTGGGCTGCCGTGAGTCGCAGGCAATGGTTGTAGGCTGCAGTGGGCTGCCATAAGCTGCTGTGAGTGACTGGCAGCCAGCGTGAGCTGCCAAGAGCCGCGGTGAGCGGCCAGCGACCGATCTGCCTCACCCAGGAAGAGCGCAGTGATCACAATACCAAAATGGGCCAGTGAAGCGACGTCCTCCACAACTAGACTGAAGAACAAAAGGACAGCAACTTGTCTGTTACCATTCCCCGATTCCCCAACAAAATATTTTTAAAAATTTTTTAAATTAAAAACTTGTATTGGGGAATTGGGGAAGGCGAACAGTGTTGGAGAATCAAGGAAGGGGAACAGACAAGTTGCCACTGGCCCATACTGGTATTATCATTGCGCTCTTCCCGGGTGAGACAGTTGCTCGCCAGCCATTGGACAGCCGCTTTAGGCAGCTCACAGCAGCTCATGCCAGCTGCCGGCCAGCCCCACTGCAGTCTACGCAGTCGCCTGTAACTCATGGCAGCCCAGCTCCAGGTCAAGCTGTTGTTCACCATCTTAGCTGTAGAGGGTTAGGGTCACTGGCCCTCATGTGGGATCCGAACCAGGGCCCTGCTGCTCAGAACTGGCGTCCCAAGCCAGCTCTTAACCAACATGCCACTCAGCTGGCTCTCCCCAATAAAATCTTTAATAACAAAAAAAAGCAGCCAGAATCAAAGCGTTTCCAAATCATGTCTATAATAACACAAATTCAAAAGATGCTCATCAGCTGTTAGCCAAAAAAAATTTTTTAAGGCATACCTAACAACCTAAAAGTATCAGAACTTTTAATATTTTCTGCACTTACAGCCTGAGCCTCTTGCTAAAAAAAGTAAAATGTCATGCTAATGAAATATTCACCCAGTGATAGAGGTCAGAACAGTGTTACTTCTGGGGAGGAGTACTGCCTGGGAGGGAGATGAAGGAGCCTGCTAGGTGCTATAAATGTTTTATATCTCGGTCTGGGTGGTGGTTCCACAAGTGTATACATATATAAAGATTTATCAACTGTACACTGAGAGGCAGCAATCTCACTTTAACATTTAGGGAACATAAGTATTATGAAGTATAAAAAAAATAACTGCAAGTCAAAATTTGCCTGCCTTTTATCTTTAAATCTCAGTTTTATAAGCATTCTCAAAGATTAGGGGAAAGAAATGTTCATGGGGACTTAAAGATAAGACTGCAATAAGCCTCAGGACAATCAAGCTTAACCTTTAATTAACATATTCGCAATATATTCTCTAAGTACATAAACAAGGTTATTAGTAGTATTTTCCCTTTGCACAAAAAGGAAATGGAGTTTTCATGACAGAGTTAAAAACAGTCCAGAGGACAAATGTTACATAAAATTGTGAATAGGCATTCAGATTAGGTTACTTCTAAAGCCCCTTTCTAATTCTGAAATCCTACAACTCTGTAAAACTACAATGCAACCTAATTTACCATTCTCTTTTGTCAAAAAAGAGAATTCTTAAAACAAATTTTTTATCCTAATGGTTTGCTACAAGATACAAACTGACCCCTCACATCCATTGTAATTTGCCCTTTGGTATCATAGGTTTTCATACAACTGAAGTAGAAAATTCTCAGCACAGTGCTTAATTACTGACATCATTACCTGACTGATAAAACAAACCTAGAGCTATATACTTCAGTATAAGATTACATTTCACAGAATTTTTAGTATAAAACAAAATTTTTTAGAGAATTCTGACCTGACATTAATTTTTAAATGCATTATAAAAAATAATTTAAGTTATCATCACTTTTTTCCATGGAAGTAAACTCTTCCAAAATTAACCCTGCAATTTAAATGAGAACAAAAGTTTATTTCAAAATAGTACATCAATCATAGGATATGAAAAGCCACAAAAATAAGTGGTTTTGCAGAATTCCTCAGATAACAAAGCTGTCTTCACTCACAAGTTAGAACAATCATAGATTTTAACTATTGTATAACAAAACAGGTCTTCAAGGTATTTAATAAACCCTGGTGCAGGGCAGTTTTTTTTTTTTCATATTAGGGAATGTAATGTTACAAAGTTTACCTAAATTTAGACAAAAATTAGTCTAAACACTTCCTTAATTTTTTGAGCTATTGTTCATTCTACTGGATAATGCTGGTCTCGGTTAACCATTAACGTGATTACAGGTATTAATGCAAACTGATATGAAACACATGTAAGAATGCTGAGTAACATGAATCTGTTTAATAGACCAAATTTACAATTAAGAAACAGGAAAAAAGATAACAAGCTGAAAATCAGACATTATACACTCAACACAAGATATCGGTAGGTTGGTGTTATTTCTTTTGTATTATTGTGTATCACAAAGCCTACTAATCTGAGTGAGTCATTAAATATTAATATCATAATTATAAAATAGTTTATTTGAGGGCCGGCCGAGTGTCGTGGTGTTTAAGTGCTGGCTTGGGAAGCCAGTATCCCTGATTCGGTCCCACAAGAGGGCCAGTGACACTGCCCTCAAAAAAAAAAAAAAAAAAAAAGTTTATTTGACAAATAACTTTAAGATCTCTCATTTTCATTTAGTAATGCTTGCATTTCATTATCAAACAAATCCTACATAGGAAGTGATGTTTTCCACCATTCAGTTTACTTGAAACTCCTAATTTTATAAATTCACGAGCCTCTGCTCCAATTTCTAAACTAAGTAAAAGCCTTACCTTGCTCAAAGCATACAGATCCAGGATTTTTCTCTCCACCACAGGGATCTTCAAAGTAGATCCTTGAAGTTCCCAAAATTTTGCTAGTTGATCTAAGAAGTCCAGTCTCACTCTGGTCATTGCCTAAGATTAAAATACAGAAATTGCCAATATATGGTGATGGAAAGAGAGCTGACTCTTGGTGGTGAATATACAATGTGATATATAGATGATGTATTACAAAAATTGTACAACTGAAACCTATGTAACTTTACGAACACTTGTAGCCCCAATAAACTTCAATTAAAAAATTTAAGGAAATATTGTCATAGGGATATGAAAGACTAGGGAATATAATAATGTGGTAAAAATTTTGTAGGGTGTCAGATGGTCACATGTTTTGTTAGGGAGACCACTTCATGGATGGAGTAGAGGCTTGATCACTGCACTGTATACCTGAAATTGATGTTGTATAATAGTGTATGCCAGCTGTAATTGAATATATAGTCACGGGATGTGGATTATACAGTGGAAGGGAGTCAAAGGAATTGTAATAGATAGTATGATATGGGGGGGAGGAGCGGGAGGGAGAATTGGAGGAGGGGGGCTGTCACTTTGAGGGGTTAAAAAGTATAACTATTGCACTTTGTTGTACACCTGAAGCTAATTAAAATTAAAAAAAAAATTTAAGGACACACACAAAAATACAAACAAACAAAAAACCCAGAAATTAGAAACATGTTATGGTTGAAAATGAGTTTTACTTAATAAAGGTACTCATTTCTCTAAAGAAATTCAGATTTTTCATTATTACTTAGTCCAACCCTGTAAAGTAAGCTAATAATAAGGCAGCAAAATATTTCTAATGAACTTTATTCATTAAGGCAAAAAGTTACTGTAATATATGTTACTGTAATATATAACAGTTCTCATATTATCAATCAAAGCAATTTTCTGAAAGAAGTTTACTTAACTTTAAGCTAATTGGAAAATTTAGTAAATCGGATTATTTTGTTTCTAAGTACTCTGAGTCTACCATCTCATCTGTAGATAATATTTAAGGTACACCAACTCTCTACCTCACTGATATAAAGATCCTTCATGAAGAATCTAATTACAAGAATCTAAAGGGAAAAAAAAATATGCATTAAAATCTCAGAAAATGTTTTAGGAGCATCAAGAAAGAAAACAAGAAACCTCAGCATGACATATGAAGCCTTAGCTAAGGCTTCTCTTTTGTACTCTAAAACAGTTTTTTATCACACTGAGGAATGTTCTGAAAATCTGGCATGGGGGCTGGGTATAAAAGGTGAAGGGATTAAGGAAGTACAAATTGGTAGTTACAAAATAGTCACAGGGATGTGAAGTACAGCATAAACAATACAGTCAATAATATGGTAATAACTATGCATAGGGCCAGGTGGGTTCCAGACTTATTGGGGGGAATCACTTCGTCAATTATATAAATGTCTGATCACTATGCTGTACATCTGAAACAAATACAAAATAATATTGAATGTCACTTGCAATTGACAAATAAAAAAAAGACATTTTATAAGTGGAATCATTAAAAAATAAACAAAGACAATCTGACAGACAAGGAAAATAATAAGTAGATTAGTATAATTAAAGATTAACCTTAATAAATCAGATTAACAGTCCTGGAAAAGTTCTGTTAAAGCCAAAAAACAAACAAACTAACAAACAAAAAACCTCTGAAAACTAGGTTTTTTTTGATAGAACTTTAAAAACTATTTTCCAAAGACCACAGGAGACAGGATCTTCCAACGTTAACAAAAAATTTTAGTAGAATAATAAGCACTGAAAAAAGTACAACTTAAGAATTCCAGATCTCAGGGTGGCCAAGTGGCTCAGTTGGTTAAGAGGTGGCTTAGAGTGTGTGCTCTGGGCAACAGGGCCACCAGTACAATTCCCACATGGGCCAGTGAACGCTGTATCCTAGCTGAGCTGTCACTGAGCCGCCAACAGGTGGCAGGATGGCTCAGCTGGTATAACAAGATTGCCTGTTCCATGGTGGGCTACGCCTGCCCACAACTAAAGATTGAACTCAACATCTTAAGCTGAGCTGCCACTGGGATGACTCAGTATAGGGCATGCGCTCTTAACAAGGTTGCTGGTTCGACTCCCACATGGGATGGTGGCTATGCCCACCCGCAACTAAGATTGTAACACAGCACCTTGAGCTTAGAGGCCATGAGCTGCGGATGGGAAGCCAGATGGTGACTGGCGCCCTCCACAACGAAGATTGACGAACAACTTGGCTGGTCCCCTTCTCCAATTCCCCAATAAAATTAAAAAAAAAAAAAAAAAAGAATTCCAGATCTCTGAAGCTAACTAAATTGTATATTTCCACTAAGAAAAATAAGTCTCCCATTTTCCAGTTAAGTTGAAAAACTATAACTATTTGAAACAATTTTTTAAATTCAGAAATTTCCTTCCCTTCAATCCCAATGAACTAACATGAACTCTGAGCCCTGGTGCATGAGCTTCTCAGAGTTCTCTACCTGGAGCCCTGACATAAAGATTGAATCAGGGAGCAGAAGAGGTGATATAATACTCACCTCAAGTTCATTCAGGCGCTGGACTCTCGGAGTGAAACGAAAGCTTTTTACTTCACATGCAAATGGAGGTTGCCAATCCTAAACAGAAAGATTTTTAAGCATGTTGGTATATAAGCAAGGAATGCATTATTCCTTCCCTTAATTTAAGGGTGAGTTGTTAGAAATCATGATGATAACAGAACAATTTATAAGTCTTCTTTACTGTAGAGATAGAAAAAGTAATATTTTTAGATAAAATATTACTTATCTCCAATTACTTCTCTATTCTTTGTATTAAAATTATTTTATCCATAAATCCTCAAATCTCATCTTTTTACACCCCACAATTATGCTTTCCCCAATTGCTCAGCAGGCAATGAGCTCATGTATCTCAAAAGTGTCTAGTAAACACTGAAGTTTACAAATTTAGAAAACAGAATTTGAAAGAAACAAAAAAGGGTAAGTTAAAGATTAAAAAGTAGTATTTTAAAGTGCTTATATAATTGGATAATGTTTCTTTCATTTATGTGTAATGTGACACAGCACTTTACAGTCTATGTTATATAAATGTTTTGTTCAAAGCCCAGCTTCTGGACACCCAAATATTAAACAAATAAATAAAAATAAGCAAACCCGGGGCCGGCCGAGTGGCGCAATGGTTAAGCGTTAGTTTGGGAGGCCAGCGGCCCCGGTTCGGGTCCCACATATGAGGGCCAGTAACACTGCCCTCCAAAAAAAAAAAAAAAAAAAAAAGGCAAACCAACCACTAGAACAAGAACAATTTCCAGATTGGAAATGTGGTGTAATTGAAATGAGATAAAACATAGTTTGATTTGGCCTAAATAATAAATGTTTAAAAATCTGGTAGCCAAAAAACTTTATCTTACCTTGGAAACTAAAGAAATCCACAAATACTGAAATTAATTTTCAATAACGTGACATATAAACAGAAAGTATGTCAACTTTCTTTTAAGTAATAAAAAAACATGTATTTTTGTAGGGTTTTTTAACCAAAAGGAACCTTGAACAGAGTTTCTAATTCATGAAGGCAACAGAGTAGATGAAAATATGATTTAGGAAACACTGCAGTGCTTAGTGTTTTGATAGAAAAAGAGTTAAATGGAGCTTCTGGAAGATGGCAATGCAAATATCATCACTCATCATAGCAATTATCTTTTAACGCTTTGCTTCTAAATGAGTCTATAATCTTAATCGAATTCATTTAGCATAACAGGAGTGGCATGTCTGGGTTTTAGAAGCAATCAGATACATCTAGATACAAAATCTACTTTGCCACATGCCCAAAATCATACATTTCATAAGACTTGCCTCATCTATAAACTGAGACCTTATTTACCTACTAGGGCTTCAAAGACTATTAAATGAAATAAGTAGGTGCTAAATGAGCTTCTCCCTCCTCCCACCCATCTAAACATTTTATTTATTGTGGTGCACACCACTATAGTAGTCTGGGGAGAGCAGCTGTTTCTTAAAATGCAACACGGATAACAGTACTTAATATTTTATTTTTATTACTAATAGACAAAACATAGAGCAAGGCATCCCTTTAAGAAGCACTAAGGCAGTAAGTAGTTCACAAACTTTAATGTGCTTTAAGAATCATCTGCAAGTTAAGTTTCCTGGTGTCTGAGTGGATGGATTAACTTCTGGTCACCTCTTCTCTCTGCTTTGGTTTGTTTGGAATCTAAATAAAACGACTTTTCTAAGGGGGGGGAAATCACCTGCGAATACTTGCTAGCAAAGCAGATTCTAGACCTTCCGCATTCAGAAACTGATTCCAGTCTGGGAACTGGGCTTAGCAATCTGGATTTTTAACAAGCAGCCGGTTGACCCTGGTGCAGGTGCACCAGGAACATCATTTGGAAAACAATGGTCTAATGGGTAAAGAAATCTTTTGACCTTGAGCAAATCACTCGACCTCTTGGGGCACTACTTCCCCCAAACAAGTAGTGTCTGCTTTCCTTACCTTAAAGACTGAGGATAATTAATCTATAGGCAAACCCAGTTATATGCAATCATTACGATTCGTAAATCTTTGACCCATGGTTCCTTATATCAAAAGACTTCAACGTTTTCTTCCACATCCATCACTGATAACCACCTCTACACTTTCAAAGTAAATGCTGCTCCTTTTTCCCTGGGGAAGACTTTTTCATTGCGGCAGTAATCAGTAAAAGGTTCTTGTTTGGCGATACCATCCTAGGGGACAACTAGAGCTCACATTACCGTTTAAGAAACCTTAGCCCTGAGAGGAGGCCTGCAAATATTTAATAAATTAAGCGTTACTAGGGCTGGAATAAACAACCGACGGAGAGCAGTTTTTACTATCGTACCGTGGTGAGGACTGAACAGAAGCGTAGGACGTGTCAGGCCACGATCATTCTAACGCCTTATCCGCCAACAAAGGCCTAAAGCCTTTTGTCATCCTCGCCCACAATCCAAAGAAGAAAAGTATCAGTTCCCAAGTTTTAGGCGGAAAGGTCCCAGGGACACCACTCTATCGCCTTCAGACAAGCCTACATCAAAAGAAACCAATGCAAAAAATATCCAGAAACGTGGCTTCTAGTTGTTGAGGAATGAAGGACAGTGACTAGGAAAGGGCAGACGGACCGGAAGAGTAAAGCCAAACCAAGTGTATCGACTCCCCCCCCTTTCTTCTCCCCTCTCCTCAGAAGCCGGTACCTTGGGCGGTCGGATTTTGCAGATGCCGGTTTTCTCCGCCAAAGGCCGGATGCGGCCGATGAAGCTGAGCGGGTCTGTGAACTCCTCCCAGCTGGGCTCAAAGACTGGACACTCGGGAGGCGGCACGAACTCCGCCGCGTAGCCCCCCGTCCCCGCGCCCGCCATGGCAATGCCCAGAGGCTTCCGTGGGGAAACAGGTTAAGAAAGACTGGCTGAAGCCCACCAAACCCTTTCACGTCCCCTGACGGGGACCAAAGCTCATCTTCTCCGACAACAACTGCTCAACACGGAAACGCCAGAATCGCTTCTTCCTCTCGTTTGTTATTGTTTCCTTCGGGGCTTTTCCTCACGGGGCCAGGACTTTCCGGAAGTTACGTGCTGAAGAATCCCTCCGCCACGCCAAGAAACAGAATCCCTCCGCAACAACGCGCAGCCTCGCGGATCCACCTGTCTTCTTTCTCCCTTTCCCGGCAATCCAGCGCTGTGCCTTGTCTCCTTGTCCGTGAAAGTTGCCGGTCCCCGACGACTTCCAGCGGCGCACCTTGAAGACCCCGCGATTTCGCCCGTGAGGAGAAGCCCTCGGAAGGAGACGGAACGTGCTCTTCCGGCGCGGAGGAATGTGTGAGGCTTCGGAGGGCAGAGGTTCTGCTTCCGGTGAGGTGGGACCGGTTCCCCTTTGTGTACAAATGGACGAAAAAATAAACCCGGCTTACGGCTTGTTCTTTCTAACCTGCTTGTCTGTCCTTTTTCCAAGTAACTAACCTTTTCAGATTCTTTCTCTCTCTCTCTCTTTTTTTTCTTTTCTTTTCTTTTTTTTTTTAGTCTTTTGACGTTAGTGTCTTTTTCGAGTAATCTCACTAGACTACTTTATAACCCACTATCTCCATGACAACAAGCTCGGGTGGAATCCATGCCCCAAATCCTGCGGACCATCAGAATTACTTTTTGCCCGCATGAAAGCAACGGCTCTTGACCTTGTTTTTCCAACCCTCAAGTCATCTTAGCAGCAACCGGTTTCCTCTGACACCACATACTCAGTAATCCTTTCTCAATTTTCTGTAAAAGTTATCGCAACTGTTGTGACCCCGCTTCTCAAAAATCTCTGTGCCTGCGTTCATCGCCACTTCCCCCAAATTGTGGAAAATAACGTAGAAAGGACTAAAGACACCGTGAGAGTGTAGTTCTTAGTATTTGTTGAAAGGCAGACTTACTTCCATGGGCTTGTTCTTATCCTCCATGTGCACTCGCAGCTACCCCCAAGACCTAAATTGCGAATTATGGCTGATGACCCTCAAATCTATTTCCAGCCTAGGCCTGTCTCCTAAATTACAAGCCAGTAAGTACATATAGCTACCTGCTAGAAAACAACAGTTGGTACCTTGAGCTCATAGTTAGTTCCCCCCTGTTTTTCCAGTGTTTCCAGTTTCCATGACTTCATCCATCTACTCAGTTGCCAGAGCCAAAAATCTAAAAATAATCCTTGACTCCTGCTTCCTTACTACCCCTGGACAATGTGCTTCAAGTCTGGAGATTCTAAAAATCTTAAATCCACCCATGTTTCTCCATCCTTATTATCATTGTCCTAATTTAAATGCTTTCTCATCTGAACTATGTTAACAGCTCAGTTCTCACCCCTGTCAAATCCCCCTCCATTCATTCGATTGTCAGATTGCTTTGTCTAAAATCTATAATTCATCTTTTCATTTTTCATTGCTAACCTCAACAACTATAAACCCCTCCTTTATTATTTGCTGTCCTACTTCCAACCTTCATCTCTTATGCTTCTCCATATACTACACAGAATTTTTGTAGTGCTTTCACCTCTGAGACTTCATAAATAATATTTTCTCTGTTGAAATATATTTGTACTCCTGACCCCACCTCACAGTTTCCTATATCCCCTTTCTGACTGAATTTCTACTCCTCCATCTATCAACTTAAAGACCACTTCCTCTGGAAAACCTTCCCTAATGCTCTAAATTTGCTTTAGTTAGCAGTAGCCTGTACTTTCTTATCAAACTGTTTGAAATTGCTTGTTTAATTGCCTTTCTTCCTCAGTCTGTAGGCTATACAAAGGCAGGGGAAGTGTCTGTCTTATTGACATTTTAGCTCCAGCTCCTAGAAAAGTGCTCGGTATTTAGAATATGTGCAATAAATAACTGTTGAGGGCCGGCCAAATGGCTCAGTTGGTTAAGAGCTCGCTCAAGAGTGCAAGCTGAGCTCTGAGCAACAGCAGTTCAAGGCCAGCCCGAGCTGAGTTACCGTTGAGCTGCCAAAAGGTGGCAGGATGGCTCAGCTATAAAAAAATAAATAAATAAATAACTGTTGAATGCATGAATAGATTCACCTGATAAATTTGCCTTATGTTTCATTGCCTCATCCTACATTTACATACTATAAATTTTATAATATTTGAGACTCTACTAGGATGTGATATACATAATATCCCTCCATTTGATTATAGCATCCACAAAAGTTAATGCCCAGTAACTCAGATCCACCGGTCTAAATCCCATACACAAACACTTTGAGGGAATAGTTCTGTTTGTTAGCCTTTGTTGTGTAGCAAACCACCTCAAAACTTTGTGGATGAAAATGAAAACTTCATTATTACAATTTTATGGGTTGGCAGTTTGGTGTTCTCATGGTTTCACCTGGGATCACTCATGCAGCTACAGTCATCTGACAGCTTGACTGTAATTGGGAGATCTAAGATGACCTCTCTCACATGTCTGGCATGTTGGCTGAGAAGGCTCAGTTCACATGACTTCTCATCCTTGGTAAGGTAGACAGGACTTTTTCATAGTATGTCAGTATTAGCATTCCAAGAGTATGACAGTGGATGCCTAGGCCTAAAGTCTAGACTCCAAAATATACAAGATCACTTCTATTACATTCTGTTGGTCAAAGCAAGTCATAAGGCGAACTCTTATTCAAGAGGGTGGTAAAATAATCTCCATTTCTTGACAGTAAGAGCAACAATATAATATTGCAAATAGGTGTAGAGAAAGAAAGGTGTGATTCATTGCATACAATTATAATGATTCACATCAAAATCTGAGATGTTTTACTACTTAAATCTGGACAACCATATTATTCACAAGAAAAAGAGAATGAAATTCTAAGCAAAACAAGTAATATTGAAATAATTCATTTCATGAAATATTGAATTAAAATATAACAGTTTTGCTTTAACATTATTATTAGAGCAGCAAGGCCCTGACAGACTCCCAGTATAAACACAAATCCCAAATGTTTTGATTAATTCTGTTTATTTCCTGTTATTCTTTCAAGTTATACTTTATACCTATTATTTTATTTTATTATTATTTTTTAAACATTTTATTGGGGAAATTGGGGGAGGGGAACATTGTTGGGGAATGGGGAAGGGGAACAGACCAGTTGCTGTCTTTTTTTGTTCTTCAGTCTAGTTGCGGAGGACGTTGCTTCACTGGCCCATGTTGGTATCGTCATTGCACTCTTCCTGGATGAGGCAGATCGGTCGCCGGCCTCTGGATGGTCGCTCACCGCGGCTATTGGCAGCTCACGCTGGCTGCCGGCCGCTCACGCTGGCTGCCGGCCACTCACTGTAGCCTATGGCAGCCCACTGCAGCAAGGGCTGCAGCCTACACCGTCGCTGGGGCTCGCACAGCCCAGCTCCAGGTGGAGCTGTTATTAGCTGTAGAGGGCAGTGTCGCTGGCCCTCATAATGTGGGATCCAAACCAGGGCCGCTGGCATCCCAAAACCAGCTCTTAACCAATGGGCCACTCATCCGGCCCATTTATTTTATTTTTTTATACCTATTATTTTAAACTATCTCCCTAGTTGAATATAAAATCATAGAGTAATGATTCTCAATCATTTTTGTTTGCCTTGGTACTCCTGAGAAATCTATAGCAGTCTCTTCTGCTAACAGTTAGTCTATAAAAGAAGGACCATAAATATCTCCACTGGGGATGGAAAAACCTTTCCAATTTTACCCACCTCAGATTCTGATGCTCCCCTCAAAGAGTGTAGGTAAACCCACCCTCACCGCCCATGCCCACCTCTTTAAAATCACTATTGTAAAGGTGAAAACCTTGTGTTTTCTCAGCTCCTATAAGGGCATTCTGCACACAAAATGTTAAATTGGCTATCAATGGTATTTGGGTCTCTGGGCAGAACAATTCAGTATAGCTGTAGTTTAAAGGTATTGTTTTCATTATTTAAACAGTTCTTGAAAATAACCTTTCAGAGAAAAAAATTAAATAATATTAGAGTATTATGTATTGATTTAAATTATGTATTAAATTATGTATTAAATTATACAATTAAATAATAGTAGAGTATTATGTATTTATCTAAAAATTTATTATATTGGACCAGCCGAATGGCTCAGTTGGTAAAGAGTTTGCTTAAGAGTGCGAGCGTTGAGCAACAGGTTCACCGGTTTGATTCCCACATGGGCCAGTGAGCTGCACCCCAACTGAGCTGCTGCTGAGCTGCCAACGGGTGGCAGGATGGCTCAGCTAGTGAAAGCACATGCTCTTAACAACGTTGCCTGTTCGAAATAGTGGGCTACACCCACCCACAACTAAAGACTGAACTCAGCATCTTGAGCTGAGCTGCCACCCGGGAGGCTCAGGGATAGAGCGTGCTCCCTTAAGAACAAGGCTGCTCGAATGGTGGCTACACCCACCGCAAGTAATTGAACATAGCATCTTGAGCTGAACAGTGTGTCTGGACTTGGAGCTGTGCTTGCTGTGCCCTGCACAACTAAGATTGAAGGACAACAACTTGGCTGTTCCCATTCCCCAATTCCCCCCCAGAAAAAATCTTAAATAAATAAATAAATAAATAAATAAATAAATAAATAAATAAAATTTACTATATCCTGTGCTGGGGTCTCTGGATTTTTTTTTTAATGCAATAAAAATTCATAAATTCAGATTAATTGAGGAAGGGCCAGTTTTAGCAAAAAAAATCAAAATTCTTTATTATGCTCATTTTATTTTAAGTAGAGTTTTCATCAGTAGTTCTCAAGCATTTTGATTTCAGGATCCCTATACAGTCTTAAACATTATTGAGAACCATAAAAAGATCTTGTTTATGAATCCATATAGATATTAACATACAGATATTAACTATATTAGAAATTAAAACTAAGAGGTGTTTAAAATATTCACTTAAAAATAAAAATAATAGGGCCGGCCGAGTGGTGCATTGGTTAAGAGCTGGTTTTGGGATGCCAGCGGCCCCGGTTCGGATCCCACATATGAGGGCCAGTGACACTGCCCTCTACAGCTAACAACAGCTCCACCTGGAGCTGGGCTGTGTGAGCCCCAGCAACGGTGTTGGCTGCAGCCCCTGCTGCAATGGGCTGCCATAGGCTACAGTGAGTGGCTGGCAGCCAGCGTGAGCTGCCAATAGCCGCGGTGAGCGACCATCCAGAGGCTGGTGACCGATCTGCCTCATCCGGGAAGAGCGCAATGAGGAAACCAACATGGGCCAGTGAAGCAACGTCCTCTGCAACTAGACTAAAGAACAAAAGGACAGCAACTTGTCTGTTCCCTTTCCCCGGTTCCCCAATAAAATCTTTTAAAAAATAAAATAAAATAAAATAAAATAAATAAAAATAATAAACACATTACATATTGGATTAGTCAGCATTCTCCAGAAAAACAAGACCAACAATGTGTATATAGATAGAAAGAAATTTGTTATGAGGAATTGGCTGACATGATTATGAAGCTGGCAAGTCCAACATCTGCAGGGTGGGCTGGAAGTCTGGAGGCCAAGCACAGCTGATCGTACAATTTAGGTTGAGGGTAGTCTGCAGGAGAATTCCGTCTTGTTTCAGGAGGCTGGCTTTTTGTTCTATTCAGTCCTTCAACTGATTGGATGAGGCCCACCCACATTATGGAGGGCAAATATGCTTTACTCAAAATTCATTGATTAAATGTTAATCTTATCCAAAGATACCCTCCAATTTGTCTGTTAACATTAGCTATTACACATGTTAATATAAATATATTTATAAATAGTAGTATTTTCCAAAACAAATTAATAAGAAGAGTGGCATTGGTTTTACATTTAAAAAATTTTTTTAAAATACTGGTGGTGCCAAAAATGTGTATACACATCACATGTATTCATCTTTTGTTATCGGTATATATTGATTATTACAACTTTAATGCAGTTTTTTCCTTTCTTAAAACGTGTGTGGGGGGTGGGCTGAGTGGCTCAGTTGGTTAAGAATTGGCTTAGAGCGCATGCTCTGAGCAACAGGGCCACCAGTTTGATTTCCACATGGGCCAGTGACCGCTGCACCCTAGCTGAGCTGTCACTGAGCTGCACAGGTGGCAGGATGGCTCAGCTGGTGTAACAGCAAGATTGTCTATTCAATGGTGGGCTATGCCCACCAGCAACAGTGCTGAACTCGGCACCTTGAGCTGAGCTGCCACCAGATGGCTCAGTGGATAGGGCATGCTCTCTTAATAAGGGTTTGACTCCCACATGGGACGGTGGCTATGCCTACCGGCAACTAAGATTGAACACAGCACCTTGAGCTGAGCTGCTACCTAGATTGGCTCAGTGGATAGAGTGTGCAGTCTTTTTTTAAAAAAAATTTTTTAAATTGGGGAATTGGGGGAGGGGAGCAGACAAGTTGCTGTCCTTTTGTTCTTCAGTCTAGTTGTAGAGGACATTGCTTCACAGGCCCATGTTGGTATTATCATTGCGCTCTACCTGGGTGAGGCAGTCACTCACCAGCCATTGGACGGCTGCTCATGACAGCTCACAAAAGCTCATGCCTGCTGCCGGCCAGCCCCACTACAGCCTACACCAACGCCAGCGACTCACGGTAGCCCAGCTCAGGTCAAGCTGTTGTTCACCATCTTAGCTGTAGAGGGTGCAGCGTCACTGGGCCTCATATATGGGATCCGAACCGGAGCTCTGCTGCTCAGAGCTGGTGTCCCAAGCCAACTCAACCAACATGCCACTCAGCCGGCCCTTAAAGTTCCACAATTTTTGAAAAAAGTTTTATTTTATTTGTTCTTCAAGATAATGAATGAAAATATTTGCACCTAAAAATTGAGGTCTACAGACACTACTTGTCAATTATCACTATCTATTGTCCTCCCTTAATTAAAGTATCTACAACTACTTTCCAATCAGATTATTTGAACACTCATTTTCAGTCTGTCTACCTTCCCTCAAAGTGTCCACAGGTTATGTTCCACCCAAGACATTAGTATTATTTACTTGAATATTGTTTACACTTACATGACCTTTAATGGATTCCTAATTACCAATTCTTCTACTGAGGAGATAAAGAGCTGTTGTAAGGCAAGGTACAAGATTATCAATAAATTTAGGTGCATTGTGAATTGTTTTATTCAGCAGTCAGAACATGGATATGTATCAAAGAATGTATTTTAGGGAAATGTTCTGTGTTTTTCAGTTTACAATGTCTTTTGTTGTCTTTTTTTTTTTTTTCCCAAGATTTTATTGAGGAAGGTGAACAGCCACGCTGTTGTCCTTCAATTTTGGTTGTGGAGGGCGCAGCTAACTCAGCTCCCAAGTCCAGTTGCCATCTGGCCACCCATCGGCAGCTCAGGGCAGCTCGGCTCAAGATGCAGTGTTCAGTCTTAGTTGCAGGTGGGAGTAGCCCACCATCCCATGCTGGAATCCAACCAGCAAACTTGTTGTTAGAAGCATGTGCTCTCACCAGCTGAGCCATCCTGCCACCTGTTGGCAGTTCAGCAGTAGCTCAGCTCGGGCGCAGCTCACTGTCCTGTGTGGGAATCAAAGCAGCGACCCTCTTGCTCAGAGCTCGTGCTCTTAACCAACTGAGCCACTCAGCGGCTTGGTCCTTTGCTGTCTTTCTTGGATTATCATTTAGTTTTGGATTTTAATTTAATATCCCCTATTGCAAATGGTCATTTAGCTAGGTAAAACATATCCTTTGAATCTCTGAATATGTTTTTAACCAAAATACTTGTGTAATTTGTAAAGTTATATACCAAGAGCTTCTAAATTTAAAAAAATGGGTAAAGTATTCTCTCATAATTGGTTTGGACTAGCCCAAATTTATTTCAAGGACTTTATCAATAATTTTGTATACCACATATGACTTTATAGAGGACAAATAACACAGACCTTTTTTCTCTATGTACCAACCTAGACATGAGAGTAAAAGTATAAATAATAATGATAATAGAGAAGAAATGATAAATATTAATCTTCTATCTTCTCTCTGCTCAGTGTTTTTTCAAAATTAAAATACGATTAGTAATTCTTTCTTTGTTTTCTTGTTGTAGGCTCCCTGAACAACTATGTACTTTTTGTGTGCTCATATTTCCTTTAATGTGTTTGTGTGTGCATTGCCTGTTTTTCTGTGATCTCTCAGAGAACAAGGGCTGTTATTTCTTAAATTTAGCATTAAGTAAAGATGGGAGCATACTAAATATATGCTCCTTCAATTATATTGATTCTTACTCTGATATATATATATATATATATATATATATATATATATATATATATATATATATATATATATATATATATTGCTGTGAAGGCTCTGGTTTCTCCTGCATAACTAAGAGAAGCCAAAGCTTTGCTCTTCAGTTATTTGTACTGACATAATTAAAAGTTAATTTTTCTAGGGAGGTAATGGTACTTTCACTAGTAGAAGAAAAACCAGCACACAATGCTAAGAATGAATGGAGAGAGAGATCTGAGAGTGTTTTCATCAAGTGGAGAAAAGGTGAAAATTGGCAACAGTGTAAAATGCCAGAAAGAGATCATGTGAGATAAGACAAGATGAGAAGTTATCACTAAATGTAGCAATTAGTAGATTATAGAGCAATTTAAATAAAGTTATGGAGTGAAAATCCAGTCTCTAGTGAGTTGGGAGGTGAAGAAAAGGAGCCAAGCATAAACTCAAGATTCCTTGGTTGTAGAGGAAAAGTGGGGCATGGGAAGATGGAAGTTACCAAAGGAGAACCAAAGAAAGTTTTTACAAACTAGAAGAATGAGTATGTCTAAGTGCTAAGAAGAAAGAACTAGTGGAGAAATGAAAGTTGAATATATGAGAAAAATCAAAGTGCCTAAAGAGATAAAGGAGAGCATGAAGAGAAAGGAACACATCTGTTTGTAAAGCAGGGGGAAAGAAGGAAGGAGGGTATGAGTACAGAAATGATAAGTGAGTGAGAAGCCAAGAAGTTGAAGCAGTTGGTGTCTTTGAAAAATAAAGAGGAATGTATTGGGAGGGCTGCCTTAGGTGCTTGAGGCAAATGATGAATGCCCAAAATGGCTACTGTAGAAATTAAGAGAAGGAGCAAACATTTCCTGTGAAGTGTTGTTCCTTACTTCCTGAGGGCTTAAGGTTGGAGACCATAAATTTATGGTAATATCATTTCTCATAAATGTAAGCCATTCTCCAGTAGCATACATAGAAAGCAGATAGTAAGAATAATCTTTTTTTAAATAGATTTTTATTGGGGAACAGTGTGTTTTTCCAGGCCCCATCAGCTCCAAGTCAAGTCGTTGTCTTTAATCTAGTTGTAGAGGGTGCAGCTCACTGGCCCATGTGGGAATCGAACAGACAACCTTGTTGTTATGAACCTGCACTCTAACCAACTGACCTAACTGGCCACCCCAAGAATGATCTCGAAGCAGGGATTATCAGCACAGTTACAACAGGAAGGCAAGGGAAATGAGGTGAGATTATTGGCAAAAACAGTCTAATGTTCTTTGGACTAAGGTGGGTAGGAAAGTAAAGCCCTGGGCCAGGAGAATATAAGTTAGTTAGTGTTCCCCAGGCTGCTCCTCTCACAGCCTCCAAATATATTCTTTCTCTTGTTTTCCCATTCTGATTGTCAGCTACTCTAGGTAGCTTCCCTGTCCTGGGTCTAGTTGAGTGGAACTTTTAAATATCTGACATTTCTTTCATCATATTTCCATCACTGCCACCCTTATTAAGGCCTTTGCCTTCATATGAATTATCACTGTAACCTCCCAGATCTTCAAGCATTGTTCGTAATTCATCCTGTGCCACTGGAATGATTTTTTTTGTTAATTATCAATCTGATGTTGGGTGGTTGTAAGAGATGGATGGGTTGAGAATTACCCTTTGGCATTTGAATGAATGAAGAGCAATTCTAAATATAGAATGGAAGAAGATCAATCTAACAGGAAAGGCAACGCACGTGTAGGGAGAAACGTTAAACATACATTCAAAAACAATTATTGAGCATCTGCTATGTGCCAGACACTTTTCTAGATCCTGGATATATGACGACAACTACAACAACAACAACAAAAGGACAAATTATCTCCACTTATAGAGCATACATTCTAATGGTGAGGGGAGAAAAAATAATAAGCACAAGCAAATAAATATATACTATTTTAGGTGGTGATAAGGTCTTTTAAAAAGTAGAGAAGGGAGGGAATAGGAAGGTGGTAAGGGAGGATAGGGTAGTCAGAGAAGGGCTCAAGATTGATGACACTTGAACAGATGCCATGCTAGAAACATACAATGACAAGTTGGTACATGAATATCAAAGCTGAAGGGATTACTTCCACTCAAGCAGATGGTACTTGCATTGGAGTAGGTAGGAATTTTATGGGTGACTATTCATGGAAAGGGCTAATCCAGATAAAAGGAAGAGTGTGAGACAAAGCTGAAAAGTGAATGCTTCAGTCTGGAAATAACCAGTTACTTATGATAACAGAGATAAGTAGGGTCAGATTGTGGCAGTGTTTGAATGTCATATTACTACCTGGACTTCATTCTCTACTCTGGGGGGAATCAGCAAAAGTTTATGAGCATGAGTATGACATATCCAGAAGAGTGCTTTAAAAAAATAATCTTTTATTGAATGGATTGGAGAAGGAAAAACTCAACGCAAAAGCACTAGTTAGAAACCTATGATAGTAGTTCAAGTGAAAGGTAATGAAACCTGGAGTGGAAATAAATAGAAAGATATACATTTGAGAATGAGCATGAAAATAAGATCACTATGATTTGGTTTTTTAAAGTGTAGGGACCAAAAGAGAGACAAAAATACTGAGACCAAGTGTCTGGGAAGATCTTGATGTAACTAACAGAGGAAAATCACAAAAGGGAAGAAGGCAAGTTTCAGAGAAGATAGCCAGTTTCTTTTGGACATCCTTATGTCTTACATAAGTGAGTCCCAGTTTTTCCATAGCAGTGGCTGCAACTCTGAGACTAAGGTTCCTTTCCCCCTACTCTTGTGACAACTTGGTCTTCTGGAAAGAAGAGATTACAATTGGGTTTTAAACTACCTTATATTATTAAAGCCAATTTCTCACACCTCTCAGGAAAAGAAAGTAGTGTCTGCTACCTGACAAAAACAGTAGCATTTGGACACGTAATCCCCTGATTGTACAAACTGAACCAAGGGTCCTCTGTTGGCTTAGGACACCAGGTCATGAAGGAGAAACTATCTTAGAATCTTCACCTTCTTGGGATAAACTTGTACAAGACACAATAATCCTGTGATCCTTTCCATGATTATGCATCGCGTTTCTGCATTGTTTTTCATGAAAACAAACTAGTTGAGTAAGCATAAACTTGGGGGTGTCCAGAACTAGTTCGTTCTGACCCCAAACATCACACTACCAGTCCTGGGATGAGGTGAGTTGAAGCCGAGTTTCATCCTCCGCCTAGACAGCCGTGTGCAGAAGTAAAACTACATTTCCCGGCAATCTCTGCGCCGTAAGACGCGAGCGGGGGCGGAAAATGGGGGAGGATGCGTGCATCTTGTAAATAGCCTTTTTATTGGTGCGCAGTCGAAAGGGCTATGTATACTTGTGGGCGATTGGACGAATTCGTGCACGCTCAGTGGCGCCGCGACGCTCCCTGATTTAAGTTTTGTTTTTCGGTTGGATTCTCTGACTCGGTGGCGTTAGTGTGGCGTTAGTGTGGCGTGAGTATGAAGTTTCGGGTTTCGGTTGAGAGGGCTAGGCAAAGGTCTTTGGGACAGAAAAACCTGGTGAGGGAGTAGTAAGTGTGGAAGCAGTACGCAAGAGAGGGATGTAAGCCTGAAATATGGGGGTCGCCAGGAGGGCTGGGGACCGGAAGAAGAAGAAAGTTAGAAACTGCAAAGACAGAGATTCAGGGGGCCCTGGAGGATTGGGGAGCTATAGCGATGAGGGTGTCAAGAAGGGATGAAATGGGAAAAGGAGTACAGAATTTGGACATCCTGGAGCTGGGCTCTGGTATTCCCTCCCCACACGCTGGTCTAATTAAGCCTCAATTTATTCATTTTTGAAATCAAGGGATAATAAAAATATTTCACAGAGTTGTGGGCGTAGATAAAATAACAAATGTCAAAGTGCTAAATAAATGCTAACTGTAAGAAGACGAGCTATAAAAGAATATGAAGGTGTGATTAAAAAAACATGGCAAATGTTTAAATAAAAAAATTTATTACAGGGCTGGCCAAGTGGCACATTGGTTAAGAGCTGTTTTTGGGATGCCAGCGGCCCTGGTTCGGATCCCACATATGAGGGCCAATGACACTGCCCTCTACAGCTAACAACAGCTCCACCTGGAGCTGGGCTGCCAGCCCCGGCAACAATGTTGGCTGCAGCCCCTACTTCAGTGGGCTGCCATAGGCTACATACAGTGAGTGGCCGGCAGCCAGCGTGAGCTGCCAATAGTTGCAGTGAGCGACCATCCAAAGGCCGGCGACCGGTCTGCCCCATCCACGAAGAGCTCAATGATAATACCAACATGGGCCAGTGAGGCACCATTCTCCGCAGCTGGACTGGGGAACAGAGGGACAGCAGCTTGTCTGTTCCCCTTCCCTGATTCCCCAGTGCTGTCTCCCTTCCCCAATTCACCAATAAAAAAAAAAATATTACAGTAAAGGACACATTGCCACTAATCCCCCTCAAAATATTACCCCTCACTTCGAACACATGTATCCCATCGTTGTTGTCACTTTCTGAAGCAGTTCTGGAAGTCCTTTCTGTTGTGATCACAAAATACGGTGAATGCTGCTGCCGAGTGCCATTCAATGGAAAGGCAGGGATCTTTAATACGAGAAGCAGTGTGTTGAACCTTAGTAACAGTGTCGAACAAGTTGAAACTTGTTCGATGCAGTTGGTTGGGTGTGAGCAATGGTTGAGAGAATGTGTGCTTTAAAGTGTGCTGTAAATCATACTCCCATCATGACAACGCTCCATGTCACACATCACTTCTGGTACAGCAATTTCTGTCCAATAAAGACATTGTGGTGTGCCCCATCCACCTTATTCACCGGATCTGGCACCGTGCAACTTCTGGTTCTTCCTCAAAGTCAAAATGATTCAGGACTTCAAGACAACCACGACAGTGCAACTAAAGATACGAAAGAGGACTTCCAGCACTGCTTCAGAAAGTGGCAAGAATGATGGGATAAGTGTATTCGAAGTGAGAAGGAGTATGTTGATGGGGATTAATGGCAATGTGTCTTTCACTGTAACCTGTTTTTATTTAAACGTTCACCATTTTGTGTGCTCACACCTTGTATACCTAAACAAGGATATTGCAGAAATGGAGGAATAGAAGATAGATGAAACCCATCAATTGATTTATAAACAAAGGCATTGTTCTTTTGGGATATACAATAATGAGTAAGGCGCAGTTTCTATTTGCAAGGAACACGCACTATCATTGGAGAAATGACAGCAACAGAAAACTTTAATGTGTTAACTTATAGAGGATTACAAATGCAGATCTTTTGCAGTTAGATCATTTTGAAAGATCATTTTGGATGGAGAGACTCAGGGAAGAGGTGAAGAAGGTAGTATTTGAGTTTTAGTGTACAGACAGAATTTCATTAAGTGAAATTAAGGAGCAGAGGGAGCTATGTTCCAATTGGAGGAACAAAGCATGGAGGCAAGAAAGTTATCTGGAAACAGAGGGTATGGTTAGGTGAGTAGAGGGGAAACGAGGCAGGAGAGATAGGTTAGGTCCTTAGAAAGCAATGACCTCTAGGCAGAGTTTGATTTAACATATTAGGCCATGAGGAGCTGCTGATGAATTTTATGATTTTTGAGAAGAGGGTCCAGGGGAGACCAGGGGTGGGTAGAACAATTAAGCTGTTGTAGTAGGCTGGCTAAGAACATGTGGAAATCCTGAATTAACATGCTTATTGTTGAGGTAGAAGATAGATGATTTTCATATGGTTGGATAAGAGGGTCAGGAGAAGGAAATAATGAATTCAAATTTTCAAATCCAACTTGCTTAGAAGGTGCTACTACTAAAATAGGAAGGTCATAAGGAGCATGTTTGGAGGAAAAAGATGATTTATTCAGTTTGAGAAGTGTTAGCTTTGAGGTACTAAAGAATGTGACTTGATTTTTTTCTTTTTGTTGAACATTTCAAGCTCCAATGGGACATATATGTGAAAATGTCCATGACATAATTGGAAATTCAAATCAAGACATTGAAAGAGAGGTCATTTGTTCATTCAACAGGTAGTTGTTACTCTATGCCAGGTAGTAGTGTTTTGATGACAGAGATAATCATAAAAACAGTGGTAATAATGATGTTTCTGAAGAAATGGATAGAGGAAGTAGTAAAGAAAGTTGAAGACAAAGCCTTTTGAGCAAGGGAGGAACATTTTCGGTAAAAATAATATGCATTTATTGAGTGCTTATATGTATCATACACTATGCTCCGCCCTTTTATTTATTATTTTGTTTGTCAGCATAAGAAATGTCCAGACCTGTACAGGAGATTTTTTGAGCTAAACTGACAACAATTGCTAGGAAGTGATCTCAACAGATTAAGAAAATGCTCTGGAGAATGGCAGTTTTGCAGCTTATTTTATGCATTAGACTTAAAGGATTCTTTACACCTATGAGGCTGGTTAGATGAAATCCATTGGTGGTAGATTAAGGGAGAAAGCAAAATGGGGAAATCTCTGGGATTGGATAAAAAGTAAAATGGAGAGATACCTAATTCTTTTACATTGGTGAATACAGGGTAGTTAACATTTTACAGCACATAGAGTTGGTATTCAAGATAACAATGAGGGGTTCTGTAGTATCATGGTCTGGTGTAGTGGTCTGTGCCCTGAAAAGGAATTACATCCCATGGGTATGTTATCTCAGATGCAAAAAGACAATAGACAGGCTCACTTAAGGTAAAGATTGACCTTTGTCAAGGAAGCTACAGGCCAAGGATGTAAGTACCCACCACGACCTGCTTTTAGTTAGGAATTCCATCTTACGTGGTTAATTTCGGTCTCTCAGTTTGAGGACCCTCCATGCTGGCCTCCCCTGAGCTTGTCAGGTTCAGGATATGGCCCCTTTTTCATCCACACATGTAATCCTTACACTGACTTATATATGCTATTATTCTCCCCATTTTATAAGAAGTAACTGAAGTTTAGAGAGGTTAAATAATTTGCCTGAAGTCACACAGCTAATAAGGGACAGAGCTTTGACTGAAACCCAGATCTGCTTAATTTCAGAGCCCATGCTCTCAACTACTAAGCAATATTTTTTATAATTTTTTTTTTTTGAGGGCAGTGTCACTGGCCCTCATATGTGGGACCCAAACCGGGGCCTCTGGCATCCCAATCCAGCTCTTAACCACTGTGCCACTTGGCTGGCCCACAATATTTTTTAAAGGGTGGTCAACACTGACAAATTAAGCATACAAATCAAGGAATAACTTGATGGAAGGAAGATGGGAGCCCAAAAGCAATTGAATGTATTAATTTGGATATCTGCTGACCAAGAACAGCAACTTTAGTTTAGATGTTATAGTGGAAATCAGATTATTAGAGATTATAAAACAAAATGAATGTGAGTGTAGACAACTTTTTGTAGGAAGGAGAAAGAGTGAGGACAGTCTAACTCTGAGGGAGAAGATGGGTTGCAGGTTGGTAGAAGCCTGTTTTTTTCAAGTTCCAAGGGACTCTTGAAAGTTTTAGAACAGTGATATTTAAGATGTCCCCCTTATTTGTAAAATGAAATGTCATGTGTCCATAAAAAGAAATGAAGTATAATACAGGCTACAGCATGGATGAACTTTGAAAACATGCTAAGTGCAAGAAGGCAGTCTTAAGCTGTATCATGGCATTTATATGAAAGTCCAGATAGGGAGAGCTATAGAAATAAAGTAGACTAGTAGTGGCTCAAGTCTGGGGTCACGTGGTTGGAGCATAGGGGTGATAGCTAAAGGATATAGGATTTCTCCTTGAAGTGGTAAAAATGTACAATTGACTGTGGTGATGATTGGACTTGTCTGTGAATATACTAAAAATCTTTGACTCTCCAATTTAAATGAGTGAATTGTATGGAATGTGAATTATATCTCAAGAAAACTTTAAAAATGTCACCCATAATCTTACCATACCAACCCAGCTACCATTATTATTTTGTAGGTTATTTTTCACAAGAAGCAAATTGGCCCCAATTGGGAGGATTTGTAGAAGGAGGTGAGCTTGACGGAGGCAAGTAGGCATTTTAAAGGAGAGAGTAAGAAGAGCTGGCATATTTAAGGGTCGGCTAGAAAGGGAAGGCAAATGGAATGACAGAAGCACAACATTTTCTAATGAGATTGGATAGATTGAACAGTAGAAGAAAAAGATGTTGAACAGAGTCAAATTCATACTGAGGATTTAAATTTGTTTATTGTAAAAAAAAGTATTGAGTATCTACTATGAAGCAGGCACTATTTTATTTTTATTTATTTATTTAAAAATTATATTGTAATATTATTTATTCACTAATGCAATTTTTTTTTTTTTTAAAGATTTTATTGGAGAATTGGGGGAGGGGAACAGCTTTGGGAAATTGGGGAAGGGGAACAGACAAGTTGCTGTCTTTTTGTTCTTCAGTCTAGTTGCGGAGGATGTTGCTTCACTGGCCCATGTTGGTATCGTCATTGCGCTCTTCCCGGATGAGGCAGATCGGTCGCCGGCCTCTGGATGTCGCTCACCGCTGCTATTGGCAGCTCATGCTGGCTGCCAGCCGCTCACTGTAGCCTATGGCAGCTCTTTGCAGCAGGGGCTGCAGCCTACACCGTCGCTGGGGCTCGCACAGCCCAGCTCTAGGTGGAGCTGTTGTTAGCTGTAGAGGGCAGTGTCACTGGCTCTCATACGTGGGATTCGAACCGGGGCCGCTGGCATCCCAAAACCAGCTCTTAACCAATGCGCCACTCGGCCGGCCCCGCAATTTTTTTTTAAAAGATTTTTTTGGGAAATTGGGGAAGGGGACCAACACGTTGTTGTTCTTCAATCTTCGTTGTGGAGGGCACCAGTCACCATCTGGCTTCCCGACGGCAGCTCATGGTCTCTAAGCTCAAGGTGCTGTGTTCAGTCTTAATTGCGGGTGGGCATAGCCACCATCCCATGAGGGAGTCGAACCAGTAGCCTTGTTAAGAGCGCACGCCCTATCCACTGAGCCATCCGGGCGGCAGCTTAGCTCAAGGTGCCGAGTTCAGTCTTAGTTGCAGGTGGGCGTGGCCCACCATTGAACAGGCAGTCTTGTTTTTTTACACCAGCTGAGCCACCCTGCACCTGTTGGCAGCTCAGTGACAGCTCAGCTCGGGCACAGCGTCACTGGCCCATGTGGGAATCGAACTGGTGGCCCTGTTGCTCAGGGCTTGTGCTCTAAGCCAACTCTTAACCAACTGAGTCACTCTGCCAGCCCAAAGCAGGCACTATTTTAGTTACTGGGGATATAGCAGTGCACACAAGAGATAAAAAAAATATCTGCCTTTAAGGAGTTTCCACATCCAGTGTGGAGAGTCAGTAAATACATACAACATGTCAGATGGTGGTAAGTGTTGTGAGGAAAGGAAACCAAAGGTGGGTAAGGCAATGCTAGAGCGGCAGGGAGGGATCGCCAAGGCGACGAATCCTGGAGGAGAGGGAGCAAGCCATCTAGATAAATGGGGAAGCACAACATAGGTGGGGGAACTGCAAGCGCAGTGGCTCTGACGTAGAAATTTGCCTGGCCTATGCAGAACAGCAGAGAGGCCTGTGTTGGAGCAGTGAGCAAGGAGGGAGAAGTAGATGAGGTCACAGAAGTCATGGGGCAGCTGGACCACTAGGACCTTGCAGGCCATTTCAAAGACCTTGGCTCTTTGAGTAAAACGAAAAGTTTTTGGAGCCTTTTGAGCGGAGGAGTTTTGTGGATGGCTTATATTTTAAATAATCACTTTAACTGCCGTGTTGAGAAGAGACTGCAGGGGATGGAGTTGAGAGTAGAAGCAAAGAGACTGGTTAAAAGGCTATTGTAGTCACCCGGCAAGAGATTACAGTGGGTTGGACCAGGGCGGTATTGGCATGGGTGGTGGTCAGATTCTATTCTGGTGGTAGAGCCAGTAGGATTTGCTAATGTACTGAGTGTAGCATATAAGACAGAGGAGTAAAATTTATCCAAACAAGTTTTTTTGTCCTAAAGAGCTGGCAGGATAGGGTTAGTAATTACTGGACATAGAATTCTGAGAGGTCAGGTTTGGTCATGGGAAGTATATATCAGGAGCTCAGTTTTGGACTTCTTAAGCTCGGGAGACCTGTTAGACATGGAGATGTGGGGTAGGCAGTCAGGTATGTGTGAGGTTGGAGTGGAGGGCAGAGGAAGACGAGAGGTGCAAGCTTGAAAACCATTGGCGTGTACATGTCATTTATCACGTGAGACTTCATGAGGCCACCAAGGAATTAAGTGTAGATAAAGACGAGGAAGAACTAGCAGTGAATGCGAATTAATGACCAGTGAGGGAGGAGGAAAAGCAGGAACGTGTGCCCTGAAAGCCAAGTGAAGAAAAGTTTTGAGGAGAAGGAGAGGCACTTGAGTTCCCAGCAGGAAAATGGTTATAGAATTAACAATAGTGATTATCTCTTTTCACTCTTTTTCACAAAATTCTCCTCCAAAGGACTGAAGATTGTAAGCAGATATATATACCAGGTAGAAGAACACAAGAACAGCACGACGTCATCTCTTTACTTGCCCCAAATCAGAAATGGGTTGACAACGAATCTTGTTAAAAAAAAAAAGCTTTCCCCAAACCTAATAACTCCCTCTCCTCTTCTCCTCTTCTCCATCCTCCTCCTTTTCCCCTTCTTCCCTCACTTAATTTGGTATTCCCTCCCTGAGTTTTATCTTCCTGAAAATCTCTGATAAGATTGTTCACAGTAGAGGAACTCAAGATATATCATCAATTGTAATGGAGATTATGAATGAAACTTAAAGCTTATAAGTAATTTTTTTTTTTTTAAATATTGGGGAATTGGGGGAGGGGAACAGTGTTGGGGAATTGGGGAAGGGGACCGGCCCAGTTCTTCAGTTTTAGCTGTGGAGGGCGCCAGTCACTATCTGGCTTCCCATCTGCAGCTCAGCAGCTGGAGGCCTCTGAGTTCAAGGTGCCAAGTTCAGTCTTAGTTGCTGACAGGCGTAGCCCACCATCCAACAGGCAGTCTTGTTGTTAGGAGCACGTGCTCTCACCAGCTGTGCCATTCTGCTACTTGTTGGCAGCTCAGTGGCAGCTCAGCTCGGGCGCAGCGTCACTGGTCCACTGTGAGACTAGAACCAGCGGCCTTGTTGCTCAGAGCTTGTGCTCTAAGCAAACTCTTAACCAACTGAGCCACTCCGCTGGCCCAGCTTTTGAATTTTTATAAGGTATTCTTTCTCAATTCCCCAATTAAAAAAACAAGTCAATTGAAGATTGCTTTAAAAAAATCAAAAAGTCATAGAACTTGAGGATTTGGAACTACATTTTAAAACACCTGTTTCTCACAGCAGGCATGTGTGATGTTGGAGAGGAAACCAATCAGTGTGGCCTCTACTGTTTGTTCTGTCACTGACTTCTCATTCTGAATTTTTGTGTCTTTGACAGGTGTGGAAAAGACAGCATGAGCTTTACCCCAACACATACTCCTGTCTGCAGAAAGTAAGACATTTGCTTATTTTTTGAGTTAAAGAATCAAGACTCCTGTAACCTTAGTACAAGTTAACTTAGGAGCTAGAAGGGTTTTGGAAGCATACTTCCAAACTCTGGATTTGAACTATATTAGACTCTGTTTTCTCTCCTATTATGTGAAATTTAGATTAAAAACAAGGACATGCCAAATGTTAATACCAGAATTCAGGCAGTGTGGGCCTAGTGCCCTGTCAGTACACCCTGGGTTGCAGAGCAAACAACCAGCATCCACGGGGGACTTTTAACTCAGGTTCTGCCTTCACATTGTGCATGACACATCTTCTTCATCCTCACTGCCACAACTCTCATCTGTAAAATCTCAGAAATACCTTAGTTCACCTACTAATCTAGTTCCCAGGGTTGTTATCATGCAACCCACTTTGAAAACATGAAACGTCACATGAAATAGTGCTTCTGTCATGAGCTTTTAATGATTTGGAAAATACTAGATTTTTTTTTTTTCTTCATGCTAGCTGAAAGTACATTTTAATATCTGTTCCAAACATGTTCATGTATTAAAAGTGCTGACCATGGGCCGGCCGAGTGGCACGGTGGTTAAGTGCTGGCTTGGGAAGCCAGCAGCCCCGGTTCGGGTCCCACATATGAGGGCCAGTGGTGACACTGCCCTCAAAAAAAAAGAAAAAAAAAGTGCTGACCATAACCCTCATTAACTACAACCCTGGGCTTCTCATATAAACTTTCTCTATTCTGCTATTTTGTTACATTGTAAATTGCAGGCACTTAGCCAACATGGATTAATTTTCTCATGAGGGTTTCTTTATTTCTGCATCATTTATTTTCTAACTTTCATTGTGTTAGCTTAAGTCTCTTGTTTACTAAAAGCAAACAGAGAACAAAACTTCTTGTCTGGCCATTGATTGGTCTTAGATCTTGTCTAGTCTCGGTCTGTGTCATTCAGATGTCTCCGGTGCCGGAGATTAGGACCTGATGTGGTTGTGTGGTTTGTAAGTATATTTTCTAATTGTAACGCTCATATTTACCATTCCCCTTCCTAATTTTGCCACGTGTATACCTATCCCTAAAAATAGTTTCATTATGCAAGTTCCAATTTTAAATGGTAATATCTTCTATATATGCATCCACATACATTTTTCCCTTTAGTATTGTTTGGATGATTCATTCATATTTACACATGTATATCTAATTCACAGTTTCTGATAACTTTGAATAATATTCTATTGTATGGACATACCACAGTTTATTACCCTATTGGATGGACGTTTGGAAGGCTTACTGTTTTTGTTATTACAAATAATGGTACTATCAACATTTTCTTTTTTCTTTTTTAAAGATTTTATTGGGGAATTGGGGGAGGGAAACAGTGTTGGGGAAGGGGAACAAACAAGTTGCTGTCCTTTTGTTCTTCAGTCTAGTTGTGGAGGACGTTGCTTCACTAGCCCATGTTGGTATTATCATTGCGCTCTTCCTGGGTGAAGCAGATCGGTCGCCGGCCTCTGGACAGCCGCTCACGGCGGCTCTTGGCAGCTCATGCTGGCTGCTGGCCACTCACTGCAGCAGAGGCTGCAGCCCACCATTGCCGGCGACTCACAGCAGCACAGCTCCAGGTCGAGCTGTTGTTCACCATCTTAGCTGTAGAGGGTGCAGTGTCACTGGCCCTCATATGTGGGATCCGAACCGGGACCTTGCTGCTGAGAGCTGGCATCCCAAGCCAGTTCCTAACCAACGTACCACTTGGCCGGCCCTATCAGCATTTTCTTATGTGTCTTCCTTATATGTAGGTGCCTGAGTTTCTGTAGGACGAGGAATTGTAGTTTTAATAGCTTTTGCCAGTTTCCTCTGTAGTTTCACCAAGTTACACTTTGCCAGCATTGTGTAAGTATTCCTGTCGCTGCATGTCTTGAGGTATTACGTTTTCTGTTATATCTTCTTACTTTATATTCCGTGTTTTTTTGAAAATACATTTTATTGCAATTCCTTATGAAGTTAAAAACAGAGGCAGACCTTTCTGAGTAAAAGATCATAAAACAACAAAGGGCCATTCCATTAAAAATCAAATCATCTAAAACATTTAAAAATGTAAGATAACAAGCAGGATCTTCAGGGAGGATTCCAGCTTCTAACATGTGATTCTTCTACAGTCACAGGGCTTATATCAGTTTCTGAATTCTCGGGTGAAGATGAGTTGTGTAGATTTTTTTAAGTAGCAAAACTGGTTGTTGCTCAGCGGACAGCACAAGCCACAGGAATTGAAGCTTCAAGATTTGAGAGCATTGACATATAAATGATTTCGATACAAAACAGAGACGATTCCCTGGGAAGACCTCAATCCTGATGTTACAATTACTGGGATGGTATCGAAACTCATAAAATCCTTGATACACTGGGGCTACAGGACATTGATTTCCCAGAAACACTTCATTGGGGGCCGTAGGCAGATCATTGTCAAATGCAGTTAACTTGACTCTGGCCAGGAATAGAGAGGGACTGCATTTTACGTACACTGGTTGTTCTCCAGAGCAAGTCGAAATCAGAGACAAAAGGAGCTGCAGCCTTCCTAACACCCGAAAAAACTTCATCTGGCCATTCAGGGAATCTATATTCCGTTTTTTAAATGTTTTTATACTTTACATGTATTTTTTTTTTAAGATTTTTTTTAAATTGGAGAATTGGGAGAGGGGAACAGTGTTGGGAAATTGGGGAGGGGTACCAGCCAAGTAGTTGTTCTTCAGTCTTCGTTGTTGAGGGTGCCATTTGCCATCTGGCTTCCCGGTGGCAGCTCATGGCCTCTTCTGGCCTCTAAGCTCAAGGTGCTGTGTTCAATCTTAGTTGCAGGTGGGCGTAGCCACCATCCCATGGGAGTTGAACCCAGCAGCTTTGTTGTTAAGAGCGCATGCCCTATTCTCTGAGCCATCCGGTGGCAGCTCAGCTCAAGGTGCCGAGTTCAGTCTTAGTTGCGGGAGGGTGTAGCCCACCATCAAACAGGCAGTTTTGTTGTTACACTAGCTGAGACATCCTGCCACCTGTTGGCAGGTCAGCAGCAGCTCAGCTTGGGGTGGACATAGAACTGCTGTTGCTCAGAGCTCAGCTTGCACTCTTGTGCGAGCTCTTAACCAAATGAGCCCCTCGGCTGGCCCTCTACATGTATTTTGAATTCAGCTTTAAACCTCTAATACTTGAACAACAGTTCATAAGATTAGTCACTAACCTGTGGCTTCAAACTTTCAAGGTTTATGAGCACCTTAATTATAAGCACTTTAAGAATATAAACCCGGGCCGGCTGAGTGGTGCAGTGGTTAAGTGCTGGCTTGTGAAGCCAGCAGCCCCGGTTCGGGTCCCACATTGAGGGCCAGTGACACTGCCCTCAAAAACAAAAAAAAGAACATAAACCCCCTTTTTATTTAAGAACTTATAAACATATTTAGACAGTTCAATGAATACGAGTCCTTTCTAATTTCATATAGGCCGATGACTGTCTCCAAACATGGTGCTGCCAGTGGCTTCAGTGGTTCCAGCAAGTGGAAGGGCGTGTCTTTCCCAGACTCAGTGGAGTCAACCCCCTTGCCTTCCATCGAAGATCGTCTGGCCATCCTCTGCCCTTCTCAGGAGCTTCTGGAATATTATCAAAAGAAGATGTCCGAGTGTGAGGCAGAAAATGAGGACCTGTTGAAGAAACTGGAACTGTACAGAGAATCTTGTGAAGGACAGGTACTAAAGATGCTACATGCCCTTTCAGGACTCTCATTCTGTTTATTCATTACCAGAGAAGATCTAATAGAAATGCCAGCTTGTATCACAAGCAGATGTTTTATTTAAAAAACATTCTTTTTTTTATTCTTTTCTACCCTAGCCTAGCTACCTACCCTTTGGGGCACTCATTGGATCATAGTCCCCCCAAATTGCTCCTCCTCCAAAATCTTAACTCTTATATCTCAGTCTCTCTTACACTTCTGGTTCTATCACCCCCTTGCACCTGACTTCATTTAACTTCATTATTACCTCCATGGCTCCTTGACTTTCCAGTTTTCTGAGTGTTGCATCTCAGCTTCTGATGTCAGCCCCTTTCCTGCTAACCTGAACACTGTCGTGTTTCACTGCAGGAATAACTGCTGCATGCCCGTGGCCCTTCTTATTCCTGTGCTCTACTTTCATAGCAAAACCCCAGCTGGAACTGCATCCTAGTCCCCTGCAGCAGGGCTTCTCAACTTTGGCACTGTTGACATTTTGGGCTTGATAATTCTTTGTCGTGGGGATTGTCCTCTGAATTGTAGATGTTTAGCAGCCTTCTTGGCCTCTACTTACCAGATACCAGTAGCATGCACACACACACATACACACACACTCAGGAGTGACCATCAGACATTCCTGTAGATGTTGCCAAATTTCTCCTGGAGTATAGGCAGAATGGCTCCTAGTTGAGAACTGCTGTCCTAGAAAGGTCACAAAACATGACAGAATAAATTCATGGTAAGTAAATTCATCTGTGTCTTCAGTCACTCCAAGTCTTTTCCTTAGCTATCCAGTCAGTTCCTTCTCTCTCTGCATGTGCATCATACCTTCCCCGCTGCCCTCCAGCCTGTAGCCCCATCTTAGCCCACTCAACAGGCAGTCTTGCTTCCTAGGTCATAGGCCAAGTACCAGCCATCGTGCATGAACTCCTTCCTGCCCATCCACACACAGTTACCTACACCTTACCCATCTTTCTTTTTCTTACAGCTTCTGGGATAAGATATCTCTGCCTTTTCAAGCCAAACTGGTCCACCACTCTCCCTGGACCCATCCCTTTTTCCTCCTAAGAAACCTTTCATCACCTCTCTTCTCGTTACGTTCTATTTTTAACCTCCTGCTTAATATTGGCCTTTTCTCCTCAGTACTGTATATAAACATACTCAAATCTTTCCCGACTTTTTAACAACCACTTCTTGAGTTGCACTTCCCTCTCTACCTACTCTCTTATATAGATGGCTCTTTCTTTTCCCAGCCCCACTTCTGGAATAGTTTGACCTTATCACCCACTCATGATGCTCTGGCTACAGTTTGGTTTTGTTCTCACTGTTGCACAAAGGTGCTCCTCTGGTGGTCTCCAGTACCCATTTGCCAGAATGTTCTCTTCTCTTTGTGACCTCTGCAGTGTTCGTCACTGTTGACCTCTGCTTTCTGAAAGCTCTTCCTTTCTTGATTTCTGTGTCCTTTTTCTTTCCTAGTTTTTATCTCACTTCTCTGAGCAGTTCTTCTCAGTCACCATTAACAGTTCCCCTTCCTCAGTCTTAAATGTCAAAGTTCTTCCAGATTCCACATAAATGATCTGACTTTTACCCATACTACTCCATATGGGGTGATGACATCCAAAATAACTAACACTGACTCATTTGTCTCCTGAGCTCCATGTTATATAATATGTGCATATATGAACTAATCTCCCTTTTTCCACTCTGCCCACATATACACATAGACCGTTACTATTTTTCCTCTCCTTATTTCTTAACTTGCTCTTCTGTGTCTTAGTAAGTGGTATCATTGCCTACAATTCTGCTCAGCCCCTACATTCAATCATGTGGCAAATAACTGCTTCCAAAAACTCCCTTACTCCATTCCAACATATTCGTCATGTTGCCTCAACACTAGTTCAGACTCTGTGTCTCACCTGAAGCATTGCAATGTCCTCCTTAGTCAGCATCCCCGCCTCCAGTCTCACACCTCTCCGGCCTGCCTCTCATTTCCCATGCCAGTCACACTGAAATACTTGCAATTGTCCAAACATTTAAGACTCTCTGTTGGTTCTGTACTACTGTTCTCTTTTCTGAGAGTGCCCACCCTCTGCTTGGTGGTGTCTAACTTCTGACTCACTTCAGAGATTTTACTCCTGCCGTACTTTTCCCCTCTGCCATTTTATCGTGCATATTCCTCCATTGAATAATTTTCATTGTTTGCATGTCTGTCTCCCAACAAAATTTCTCAGCCCCGGGCAGGAAACATACCTTTTCATCCTTATTTTCAAAAATTTCATAATGCTTATTACACAGAAAGCATTTTTTTTAAGTGTGAATGAATAGAACAGGTGAATCATATGGCATTCTGGGTGCTGTAGTCTAAAAGGAAGATATGAGAGCTTTGCTGTTATATGCAAATATCACACTCACCCTGTAGCTTTTAAACTCGTCTACACACAACTTGTTGTTCGAATTCTGTATTAGTGAGACCATTCGTTTCGTAATATTTCTACACGAGCCAACTCTTTTCATATCCAATAAGATATATTCCTGTGAAGCCCATTATATATAACTGCTTTGTTTTCTTTCAGCACAAACTAGAATGGGATTTGCAGCAGCGGGAGGAGGAGATTGCTGAGCTGCAGAAAGCTCTGAGTGATATGCAGGTCTGCCTCTTCCAGGAACGGGAGCACGTGCTGCGCCTCTACTCAGAAAATGACCGGCTGAGAATCAGGTACCAGGGAGGAGAAGCAAAATGCTGCAGTTACAGTTCTAAGTTACCCTCAACAAAATAAAGGGCTCGGTGGTAACTCTGAGGAAACAGACTTGAGTTGGCCATTTGCCTGCAGGATGATTAGTAGGGAGGCTCCCAGGAATAGCATCTGTGACCAAAGTTGGGCAGAGGGAGAATTTGAATTGTGACACATGGTAACAGGCTTTCGCCAACCCCACAGGGAGCTCTGAGGCCAGGACATCCTTTCAGAGGCCAAGGAGTCAGACTTTTTACCCCCACAGTGATCTGTCATTGGATGCTGGTTGCCACCAGGGAGGGGCTGTAAGCGGAGAGGTGGCCCCTGTCAGCCAAAGACAAGTCCTGAGAAGAACTCAGCACCTGGGGGTGGGTGTCGTGGTCCTGAGGGTAACATCTGAGTGGTGCTGCACAGCCTCCAGCACAGTGCACTTCTTTTTAGTTCTGGTAAAATATACTTAACATAAAACTTACCATTTTAATCATCTTTAAGTGTATAGTTAGGTAGCATTAAGTACATTCACATTTTTGTGCAGCCATACCCCACTGTACATTTCCAGAACTTTCTCATCATCTCATACAGAAACTCTACCCATTAAACAATAACTCCCCCTCTTCCTAGCCCTTAGTAACCACTATTTTGCTTTGTCCCTATATGTTGGACTATTCTAGGCACCTCAGAAAAGTGGAGTCATACAGTATGTGGCCTTTTGTGTCTGGCTTATTTCACTTAGCATAATGTTTTCAAGGTTCATCCATGTTGTGGCATATGTCAGAATTTCATTCCTTTTTTAAAGCTAAATAATATTCCATTTATACACCGGGTGCCCAAAAAATGTATACAAATGGACGCTTTGGTCAGCATTGCTCAAGCAGTGGTTTGCCGTAATCAGAAGTGTCTGGACGCTGATGGTAACCACTTTGAGTATCTCTTGTAATTGCGGAAGTCAAATGTGACTCGTGTTCATCCTTTGTTATCAGTATATATTAAGTATTACTATTTTAATAGTTTTTTCCTTTCTTAAAATGTGAATACATTTTCTTGGCACCCTCTGTTATACCACATTTAGTTTATCCATTCATCTGTTGGCAGACATTTGAGTGAGATTTCCACCTGCTAGCTATTGTGAATAACACTGCTGTGAATGTTGGTGTACAAATACCTGTTTGAGTTCCTACTTTTAATTCTTTTGTATATTTACCCAGAAGTGGAATTGCTGGATCAGGTGCTAATTCTGTGACACTGGCGGCACCATTTTATATTCCCATCAGCAATGTACAAGGGTTTAAGTTTCTTCATGTGCATGCCAACACTTGTTTTCGGTTTTTGTTTGTTTGTTTGTTTGTTTTTTTGAGGGCAGTGTTACTGGCTCTCACATATGGGACCCGAACCAGGGCTGCTGGCCTCCTGAGCCAGCTTTTAACCACTGTGCCACTCGGCCAGCCCTGTTTTCGTTTTTTTTAATAATAACCATCATACTGGGTGTGAAGTGGTATTTTGTTGTTTTGATTTGCATTTCCCTAATTAGTGATGTTGAGCTTTTTTTTTTTTCTGTCTTTTTTTTTTTTTTGAGGGCAGTGTCACTGGCCCTCATCTGTGGGACCTGAACCGGGGCCGCTGGCTTCCCAAGCCAGCACTTACCCACCGCGCCACTCGGCCGGCCCTATATATCTTCTTTAGAGAAATACCTGTGCAGGTCCTTTGCACATTTTTGAACTGGATTATTTATTTTTGTTTTTTAGTTTTTTTTTTTTGTTTTTTTTTAAGATTTTATTGGGGAATTGGTGGAGGGGAACAGCGTTGGGGAATCGGGGAAGGGGAACAGACAAGTTGCTGTCTTTTTTTTTTGTTCTTCAGTCTAGTTGCGGAGGATGTTGCTTCACTGTTGGTATCGTCGTTGTGCTCTTCCCGGATGAGGCAGATCGGTCGCTGGCCTCTGGATGTCGCTCACCGCGGCTATTAGCAGCTCACACTGGCTGCCAGCCGCTCACGCTGGCTGCCAGCCGCTCACGCTGGCTGCCGGCCGCTCATTGTAGCCTATGGCAGCCCACTGCAGCAGGGGCTGCAACCCACACCATCACCGGGGCTCACACAGCCCAGCTCCAGGTGGAGCTGTTGTTAGCTGTAGAGGGCAGTGTCACTGGCCCTCATGTGGGATCTGAACCGGGGCCGCTGGCATCCCAAAACCAGCGCTTAACCAATGCACCACTCGGCCGGCCCTTGTTTTTTAGTTTTAACAGTTCTTTATGTATTTTAGATATGAATTCCTGATCAGTGATTTGCAAATGTTTTCTCCCATTCTCAAGGTTCCCATCTTACTCTGTTGATCGTTCTCTTTGATGCACAAAAGTTTTTAATTTGTATAATTTCCAATTTTCATATTTTTGCTTTTGTTGCTTCTGCTTTTGGTGTCATATTCAAGGAATCATTGCCTCCAATATCACTATTTTTTCTTCTAAGAGTTTTATAATTTTACCTCTTAAATTTAAGTCTTTGATCCATTTTGAGAAAATCTTTGTATATGGTGTTAAGTAAGGGTGTGACTTCATGCTTCTGCACATGAATGTGCAGGTTTCCCAGCACCATGTGTTGAAAAAACTGTCTTTTCCCCATTTGACCATATATGCAGGACTTATTTCTGGCTCTCTCTTCCATTGGTCTATATGTCTGTCATTATGCCATTACTACACTGTTTTGATTACTGTAGCTATGTAGTAAGTGTTGAAATCAGAAAGTGTGAGTCCTCCAACTTTGTTCTTTCTCAAGAGTCTCCTGAGATTCCATATGAATTTTAGGATGGATTTTTTTTATTGCTGCAAAAAAATGTCATTGGGATTTTTATAGGAATTGCACTGAATCTGTAGATGCTTTGGGTAATATTGACAATATTAAGTCTTCTAATCTATGGATATGGGATGTGTTTCCATTTATTTGTGTGTTCTTTAACTTCTTTCAGCATTGTTTTCAGTGTACAAGTCTTTTACTTCCTTGGTTAAGTTAATTCCCAAGTATTTTATTCTTTTTTTTTTTTTTTTTGTAAGATTTTATTGGGGAATTGGGGGAGGGGGAACAGCATTGGGGGAATCAGGGAAGGGGAACAGACAAGTTGCTGTCTTTTTGTTCTTCAGTCTAGTTGTGGAGGACGTTGCTTCACTGTCCCATGTTGGTATCGTCATTGTGCTCTTCCCGGACGAGGTAGATCAGTCCCCAGCCTCTGGATGGTCGCTCACCACAGCTATTGGCAGCTCACGCTGGCTGCTGGCCGCTCACGCTGGCTGCCGGCCATTCACTGCAGCCTATGGCAGCCCATTGCAGCAGGGGCTGCAGCCTACACCGTCGCCAGGGCTCACGCAGCCCAGCTCCAGGTGGAGCTGTTGTTAGCTGTAGAGGGCAGTGTCACTGGCCCTCATATGTGGGATCCAAACCGGGGCCGCTGGCATCCCAAAAGCACTCTTAACCAATGTGCCACTTGGCCGGCCCTGTTTTATTCTTTTTGATGCTACTGTAAATCGAATTCTTTTCTTAATTTCCTTTTGGATTGTTCCTTGTGGTGTATAGAAATGCAGCTGATTTCTGCATGTTTAATTTCTGTTCTACTTTGCTGAATTCATTTATCAGTTCTAAGAGTTGTGTTTTGTGATTGTTTGTTTGTTGTGGAACCCCTAAGGTTTTCTACATATGAGATCATATCATCTGTGAACAAAGATAATTTTACTCTTCCTTTCCAATTTGCATGTCTTTTCTTTCTTTTTCTTGCCTATTTGCCCTGGCTAGGACTTCCAGTACTGTGTTAAATACAAGTTGCAAAAGTGGGCATCCTTGGGCCGGCTGAGTGGAGTGGCGGTTAAGCGCTGGCTTGGGAAGACAGCGGCCCCGGTTCGGGTCCCACTTATGAGAGCCAGTGACACTGCCCTCAAAAAGAAAAAAAACGAAAAAAAAAACGTGGGCATCCTTGTCTTGTTCTTGATTTTAGAGAAAAACTTCTAATCTTTCACCATTGACTTTGTTGTGGTCTTTTTCATACATGGCTTTTATTTTGTAGAGGTTGTTTCCGCCTATTCCTAGTTTGTTGAGTGTTTATATCACAAAAGAGCATAGAATGTTGTCAAATGCATTTTCTGTATTAATCGATAATTGTTTTTTTTCCTTCATTCTGTTAATGTGGTATATCACACTGATCGATTTTCATATATTGAACTATGCTTGCATTTCCAGGAATAAATTCCACTTAATCGTGGTGTATAATCCTTTTACTATGCTGCTGAATTTGGTGTGCTGGTATTTTGTTGAGGTTTTTTGCATCATTGTTCATAAGGGATATTGGTCTGCTGTAGTTGTCTTGTAATGTCTTTATCTGGCTTTGGTATCAGGAGAATGCTGGCCTTATAGAATGAGATAGAAAATGCTGCCTGTTCTCCAATTTTTGGAAAACTTTGGGACTCATTGGCGTTAGTCCTTTAAATGTTTGGGGTAAGCCATCAGGTCCAGGGTTTCTGTTTGTCAGGAGGTTTTTCTGATTCAGTCTCTTTAATAGTTTCAGCCTTGACCTAATACTGAACTTCTTTTCAACTCGGGGCCACGTTGAAAGCTCATCTTCCATGTCACTTGATATAAGGTCAGAGCAGTATTCCAAAGTATGGAATATGTTGTCTCCAGAACCTGAAGAGTCGGCTCAGAATTATGCTTCCTTCTTGGTGTAGTGGTAGGTGTGAAATGCAATAATTTGTCCTTTGTTTTGAAGGGAATATGCTGGCATGTCTAAATGGGACCCCTAAAACTTCACTGATATGCTTAGTAAGGTTTACCTCCAACTGTCTGGAGCACATGTTTTGTACCAAGGGCCCTAATGCACTTGCCATTTCTTGTCTATCCATTCTAATTTAATGCAATATCATCAAAAGTGAACTAATGTGATCGGTGGAATTGCCAGATTCTGGTCCCTTTGGACTGATCTGATAAAGAGCAGAAAAGTTAACAATGGTCCTAGACAAAGACTATAAAACTGTACTGTGTTCACCATATGACTGAGAACTGCTTATGGTCCTGTTAGGAATGGACAGGAATACATTAGCTTAATCAGTCACCATACACCATGTACCCAAGTCCAAGTTAATCTGCTCTAACAAATATTACCTCTGCACAGTGACTGAAATTGGGACCTACTTGATAGTAGCCTACTGTTACCCACCTGGTTTTGTGTAGCTCATACCTATGAATCAAATGAGGATCTGATAGAGACCTCCACCTCTGCATCCTTTAGGTCTTTATTTATCATCTTGGCTGGAGTGGGGAGCGGCAGTTTCAGAGGCCCCTACTTGCCTTAACCCAGAAGCCAAGAAACCAATTTGGAGGTTTTCCCAACTATCAAATGTGTTCATTCCAGTTATTCATTTGGAGATGGGGGAAATGACCATGATTGGGTCCAGTGGACCCATTGTGAGCTGAACCTGGGCCAAAATTTCATTTATTCCATGGTTCCTAGATGCTCCAGTGCTGTCATAATGCTTTGGGTCACCAAGTATCAGTGTGAACTGAGATCATATCTAGTAATCTTTGGGTAGCTCCTGGGTAGCTCCTTTTGTCCGTGTATAATTACTTGAATAATTGGCCATAGGCCCTTTAGGGAAGGACTGCAGGAAATCATTACTGTGTACACTTACTCTGGTGTCACCTGGTCCTACCTCCTGGGAGACCTTGTTACTCCTTCAGGTAATAGTCTGAGTCTTTTATTACTGGCTGAGGGCTGGCCGAGTGGCTCAGCTGGTTAGGAGTGCGAGCTCTGAGCAACAGGGTCACCAGTTCAATTCCAGCATGGGCCAGTGAATTGTGCCCGAGCTGAGCTGCCGCTGAGCTGCCAACAGGTGGCAGGATGGCTCAGCTGGTGAGAGCATGTGATCCAAACAAGGTTTCCAGTTCGACTCTCACATGGGATAGTGGGCTATACCCACCCGCAACTAAGATTGAACACGGCACCTTGAGCTGAATGGCCAAGAGCTGCTGACGGGCAGCCAGATGGCGATTGGACTTAGAGCTGAGCTAGCTGCACCCTCCACAACGAAGATTGAAGGACAACAACTTGGCTGTTTCCCTTCCCCAATTCCCCAACGCTGTTCTCTTCCCCGATTCCCCAATTAAAAACAAAACAAAACAAAAACTGTCTGAGGTGTGGAAAATGGGCAAGAGATCATGATTTTTTGTATGGGACACAGGGGTCAGCCTCTCTCCGTCTTTGATTTAATTGTTTAAGCTATACCCTGTTGACCCCATCTATTTTGCTGCTAAGAGCATTGTATTCTATAAATCATCTCCAGATCACAAGCTCTGATATCTCATTTTAGAGTTTGCTTCCTTGTTCCATTTCGGATATAACTGTCTTTGTCTGGGTTTCCTGGGAAACAGTGGAGATTTACTTGGAGGAGGTTTCTTGGGGAATGCCCTCAGGAATAACTGCCTGTGAGGGAATAAGGCAAGTCTGACTGGGCAGAAGTTGAACAGTGATTCAGTTTCACCCAGACTCAGCCAGTGCCACGGGGTGCCCTAAAGTTGGGAAGGCCCTTCAAAAATATCTTGAATTGAGGCAAGGAAATTGGGCTTTTATACCCCTCATTAGCCAGGCACTGGGTACAGGCTGTCCCTTAGGCATGTCATTAGATAAGGCAGTCCCCTTCAACCCACGGCAGGTCTGGAGACAGATTCAGCTGTGAGCCATCAGTTTGCAGCCTTGCTGGCAATTGGGAGAATAAACCCATCAGTCCTGGAGAGGCGAACCTGAGCAGTTTACCCCAGAATCCACTATATTTCTAGAACCCAGAAATTGGTTTCTGGCCACTTCTCCCTGAATTCCTAAAAATAAGCACCAGGTGTTTTAAAAATTAGAGCTAAAGTCTAGATAAATCCTATTCAATTTTAATTTGATGATAGTATTGTTTTAAAAATAAGGCAGAAGGGAGATCCTTGGAACAGAAAATTTTACTTACTGTGGACATAATGTGTGCTTACTCTCTATGAGAATTGCAGGGAGCTAGAAGACAAGAAAAAGATTCAGACTCTCTTGGCTCTTGTGGGAACAGACACTGGAGAAGTGACCTATTTTTATAAGGAGCCTCCCAACAAAGTAAGTAATATTTGGTACAGATAGCATGGGGAACCTGGCTTTTTCAGAATACAGGCTAGGGTCCATAATCAGAGCAGTTTTGGTGCTTGCCAAAGTTTGGAGAATTAATCCATGTCTACCTACGTTTTCAAAGCATTTTCTGTAATTACAAAGAGCTTTATAATTTTATTCTTTTTCTTCAGAATCCTTGGGAAGTAGCATTGTTTACCCATTTCACCACTTGGAAACGTAAAGCACAGAGGAGTATGTGTTGTAAATGAGATGAGAGAGGAAAGCAGGAGCAGACTTGATGTGGGAGCAAGTTTCTGTACTCAAGTTTCTTTTATAATCTTTATTTATACTGATTACAAAAGTAATGCAGGGCATTTATTAAAAACAAACACAGAAATTTACCATAAAAGTAGTGGTCTCCCATAACCCGTATTCCAAAGATAAAGCTCTTTTTCCATTCATATAGAAATATTTATATGTGTATATACTGTTTCATTTTTTCACTTCTATAAACAGTGCCTCAGTGAGCATCTTTATACACAGAGGATGCAAAAAAAAAAATGTATACACATTTTAAGAAAAAAACTATTAAAATTGTATAACACTTGGGCCAGCCGAGTGGCGCGGTGGTTAAGTGCTGGCTTGGGAAGCCAACAGCCCCAGTTCGGGTCCCACATATGAGGGCCAGTGACACTGCCCTCAAAAAAAAAAAAAAAAATTTGTAGCACTTAATACATACTGATAACAAGTCACGTGTGACTTCTGCAATTACATGAGGTGCTCAAATTACCACCAGCGTTCAGACACTTGTGATTACAGTGAACTGCTTAAGCAACGTTGACCAAAGTGTCCACTTGTATACATTTTTTTGGCACCTCGGTATATCTTCATGTGTATACTTCTGTGTTTCTGGTACTTTCCTAAAGGCCCTTGTCAAAAACCACTTTTTTTTTTTTTTAAGCAGGTATTGCTAAATTACCCTGAAGTTTTATTCTTTTTAGTTTATATCACCAATACTGGGTTTTATCCAATTTGTTACTTTGTCTACTTCGGTCTCATATGTATGATATTCCTATATGATTATATCAATTTTGACCAATTTAATTTATGAATAGTGTTTGATCTATGGAACTAAAGCTAAAAAGTTACATTTACAGGAAGGCTATCTCTATACCTTCTTTTTGCTTTTTCAGGTCAGCGTTCTCCAAAAGACTATTCACACTATAGGTGCACGTGAACAGAATGAACCATCAGCTTCCAGAGCAGGTACCAACCATATTATAAATTCTCATTGATGCAGAATTCAAAAGCTGCAAATAATTTGAAATTTTTTCCTGCTGTACAGTGATAATGAGTTCATAATGATGCCTCTGATAGTCTGAGATCCTACTGAGCTTTTTTTAAACCTTTCCATGATTTTTTTTTTTTTAAAGATTTTATTGGGGAACTGGGGAGGGGAACAGTGTTGGGGAATTGGGGAAAGGGAACATTGTGTTTTTCCAGGACCCATCAGCTCCAAGTCAAATTGTTGTCCTTCAATCCTAGTTGTAGAGGGTGCAAACTCAGCTCCAAGTCCACTTGCCATTTTCAGTCCAATTGTGGGGGGAACAACCCACCATCCCATGTGGGAGTCGAACCGGCAACCTTGTTCAGAGCACATGCTCTAACCAACTGAGCCATCTGGCTGCCCATTGGCAGCTCAGCAGCAGTTTAGCTCAAGTACAGCTCACTGGCCCATGTGGGAATCGAACTGGCAGCCCTGTTGCTCAGAGCTCGTGCTCTAACCAACTGAGCCACCCAGCCGGCCCCCATGATGTTTTAATAAAGTAGAAATAAATATATAATTAACATGCTTACGACATAAGTCATGAAACAAATTTGGACAACTTCTGGAATCACAGAATATTACTTAGCCTCTCTAAGTTTCAGTCATTTTATCTCTTTTAATGGAAATCCCAATTTTCTTTCTTCCTGTTTTTTTTATTTTCTTCTATTGATATATAATTGACATATACCATTATATTAGTTTCAAGTGTACAACATAATGATTTGGTATTTGTATATATTACAAAATGATCATCACAGTAAGTCCATCACAGTGAGTACCATCCATTACCACACTTAGTTACAATTTTTTTTCTTGTGATGAGAACTGTTAAGATTTACTCTCTTAGCATGAGCTTCTTGAATTATCCAAGGAATTACATTTTGTTCCATGCAATTTTAGTTGTTGCTTATTTTAAAAATAATTTTGTCTTGGGCCGGCCAAGTGACTCAGTTGGTTAGGAGTGTGAGCTCTGAGCAACAGGGTCGCAGGTTCAAGTCCCACATGGGCCAGTGAGCTGCATCAGCGCTGAGCTGCTGCTGAGCTGCCAGAATGGCTCAGCTGGTGAGAACACGTGCTCCTAACAATAAGGTTTCCAGTTCAACTCCTGCATGGGATGGTGGGCTACGCCCACCCACATCTAAGATTGAACATGACACCTTGAACTGAGCAGCCTTACACTGCCCACGGGTGGCCAGATGACGACTGGACTTGGAGCTGAGCTAGCTGCACCCTCCACAACTAAGACTGAAAAACAGTAACTTGATTGTTCCACTTCCCCAGTTCCCCAACACTGTTCCCCTTCCCCAAATCTCCAATAAAATCTTTAAAAAAAAAATAAAAATTTTGTCTTTTAAACATTGAGTGATATGGTCCGGCCAAGTGGCGCGTTGGTTAAGAGCTGGCTTAGGACGCCAACTCTGAGCAGCAGGGCCCCAGTTCAGATCCCACGTATGAGGGTCAGTGACACTGCCCTCTACAGCTAAGATGGTGAACAACAGCTCCACCGGGAGCTGGGCTGTTGTGTCGCCAGTGACGGCATAGCTGCAGCCCCTGCTGCAGTGGGCTGCCATAAGCTACAGTGAGTGACAGGCAGCCGGCGTGAGCGGCTGGCAGCCGATGTGAGCTGCCAAGAGCCCCGGTGAGCGGCCCTCCAGAGGCCGGCGACTGATCTGCCTCATCCGGGAAGAACGCAATGATAATACAAACATGGGCCAGTGAAGCAATGTCCTCCATCACTAGACTGAAGAACAAAAGGACAGCAATTTGTATGTTCCCCTTCCCTGTTTCCCCAATGCTGCTCCTCTCCCTGAATTCCCCAATAAAATCTTTTTAAAAATAAAAATAAATAAATAAATAAAAATTGGGTGATACATCATAACCAGAATGTTTAGATTCAGCTTTTCTTATTCCTTACCCTTTCTGATTAAATAAGACTTTAAAGAGAAAATAGACATGACGCCAAAGGAAAATTTAGTAGTTTATTCTTCAGAAAGATGGATGTTATTATCCAGGTGACATCCTAGCAGAGTTCCCTTATAGAGATTCCTACTTGAAAAATTAAACACTGTAATTATTGTATGTTTTCCTTTTTCTTCCTTTCCTTCCCATGTAGGTAAATGAAAACGAACTCTGCAAAGGTAATGCTGATACATGAATAGCAGAAAGAAAAGCTAAGGAAAGGTCTTTATTCATTTTTGTTTTGTCTTTTTAGATTGTAAAGTAAGCAAAAGAAAGCCAGCACTGAGAGAGAAGGAAGAAAGTTCTGAGCAATACCAAAGAGATATACAAACACTGATCCTACAGGTAAAGAATTTATTTTATCAGACCAAATAGTTTCTATCCAGGAGCTTAGCTTTGTGTAATATACCTTCATTAGCATATGAGTATCTCCTTGTGCATGTTACATCTAGGCATCATCTAATTAAGGAAATGAGGTTATTCCTAATTTACAGAAGCTTATGTTTTACCACCATTACTCTGTATTCAACCATTCTAGAGATGCTACTCAGAATCTTCAGTTCATTCAGCTTATATGCAATGCCCTAAGCAGCAAAATCACCATACAGTAAGAATTTTACTTTGTTATTGGCCTAGGGGATGCACAGACATGCAGCTGTCTATGCGGATAGATCAACCTCTAGGGGTTATCAGTCTATTTAGTGCATATGTTCTAAGGAAGTTATGAATCACCCTTTACCACCTGGCAATTGCATATCATTCACAACCATGACTTTTCACCTCCTTGCCCTTGAGTTCCTGTCATTATCAGGGGGCTCTGTGGATTTAAATGATAGTTTGTACCTTTGGCCAGTGTCTCCATTTGGAGTCATGAGAGCCAGATTCAGAGAAGGAAATTACGTTACACTCTCTTTGTTCCACTTTTTAAATTACAAATGAAGAGAAGAGTCACTCCATTTCTATGTAACTAGGGAGTCTTAAAGGGAAGACAATCCTAGAAAGTCCACAAAAGGCTGTAGGGAAGAGGTGAGAATCTTGGGATGGGAAACTGGATTTTCTAGCTTGCTCTGTGTATGTAGGCGCTTTGCTGTGCATTAAGAGACTCTTGTGTAGCCTGACCCCATTTATAACTCCAAATAAAAAGTATAGTCGAGGCTTTTCTTCTATTTGTTTTGCTGCTGTGCTTTTTGTTTGTGGGTTTTTTGGTTTGTTTTTAAATTGTTCTGAGAAAGGCTCACTTGTAGAGGTAAGAAATTAGTAGAAGCAAGGCAGAACTGGACACCTCGCCCTGTGGCCTCTCTAGGTGGAAGCACTGCAGGCTCAGCTGGAAGAACAGACCAGACTTTCTAGAGAGCAAGTTGAAGGGCTCATGGAGGACAGACGGATTCGCCTTGAGGAAATACAAGTTCATCACCAGAGAAATCAGGACAGAATCAAAGAGCTTACCAAAAAGTGAGTGTTCAAGAAAGCTGTATACCTAACAGATTAAAAAAATGTTCTGAGTGGCTTAAAAGTTAGCAGTCCTCCACTTTTAGTAGCATAGGGTCATGAAACTGAAAGGGACTTGAAAAACTGTCCTCTTCGGTCACCTCTGCCTCCGTGTAGTGCGTGTCCAGACTTTCCGGGAACGCTGTTGATTCTTTTCTTGAAGAGCTGTCGGGTATTTCGCCTGCTCCTTAAACCCATTTTCGTGTTTTAGCTTGATCTTAGAGGTTCAGAAATGTTCTTCTATCCACTGTTGTCTTACCTGACTCAATATTTTCTTGTATCTGGCCTTTCATGAGTATGGAATAATATGACTTTATGTACTTGTAGGAAAAACCACAAACTCCCTGTCCTCACAGGTTTGGTTCTTTACCTGCCTGCCTCCCCTCACTTTGTCTGCAGTGTGATTTCACTCCCACCATTTTACTAAGCAGGACTTTTCTAAACTCATCATTGACTTCTTCATTTTCCTGACCAGTTACCTCTTTACATTCCTCATTGTAATTAGTTATCTTTCTGTGTATTTGACACCCCTGATCACTCCCTCTTTGAAATTAGTCTCCCTAGATTTCTGCAGCACCCGTCTTTTTTGGTTCTTTTACCCACCTAACCCTGTTCAGCCTTTTGTCTGGTTCTAGTGGCCAGGTCTGCACTGTAACATCTTCAGTTGAATATGTTTGAACACCTCAAATTTACCATGATTGAACCAAATTGTGTTTCTGTCCCAAAAAGCACCCCTTCCCCCATCTCAAAGCTGCAACTTCATTGTTTTTTCCATTTAGTTTAATGATACCACATCCATCCAATTTCTCAAGCTTGAAACCTCAGAATTATCTTCAACTCCCCACTCTTATTCCCTAATTCCAAATCCTATCAAGTGTAACCCTGCGAAGCCTCCCAAATCCATTCTCTGCCCTCTCATTCTTCCTATATTGGTTTAAGCGATATTCATATTTGAATTGTTGCAATAATAGAAGTGTTCTTCCTATCACTTATTACTTTGAGTAGTCTTCCTAACTGTGATGAGTTAGCTCCTTCATTAGGACTTATCACCTGGTGGGAAACATTTGCTAGCTCCCTTTTTGTCTTAACGATAGAGTCCTGATACCTTAACATGAATTGTTAGGAACTTCACCTGGCACCAAATTAGCCTTTCTGTCTCACCTCGTTTTCTGTCTCTGTGTTCACTTTGTCCTTCAGCCAAACTAGTCATAGCTATTGTTTATGGAGCACTTGCTATGTGGCAGGCATCTTGCTATGCAATGTCACCCCTTCTCTGAAGACTTCCCCGGGCAGAATTATATTTTTCTTCCTCCAATTCCCATAAAGATTAGCATGCCTCTCTGATGGCACTTATCACCACCTACTGTAATTATGTCCTTGTTCCCCCCAAGCCTCTGTTCCACCCCTGTGTGCATGACAGGTACACAGTAAATGTCTTCTGAATACTCGGTGATCCTTATCTCGTTGCATCTTACCACCTTTTTTCTACATTAAACATCTTCCATTTAAAATATGTTTTTATGTTACATTCTTGATCGCTTTATCCTTTTTTTTTTTTTCTGTCTTATCAAACTTTTCTTGTGTCTCTCCATTTTAAAAATGTGGTGATTTGGCCGGCCGAGTGACTCAGTTGGTTAAAAGCTCACTCACAAGTGCGAGCTGAGCTCTGAGGAACAGCAGTTTGATGCCCAACCCAAGCTGAGCTGCCACTGAGCTGCCAAGCAGAATGGCTCAGCTTAAAAAAAAAAAAAAAAAAAAAGATGATGAAAATGTGATTAAAATTTGATGTGATACTCAAATTAAGATTTATTTTTTTTGTTTTGTTTTTTTGCTTTTTTTTTGTTTTGTTTTGTTTTGTTTTTTGAGGGCAGTGTCACTGGCCCTCATATGTGGGACCTGAACCAGGGCCGCCAGCTTCCCAAGCTGGCGCTTAACCACTGCACCACTCGGCCAGCCCTCAAATTAAGATTTCTGACTAGTGCAGTCTAGAAAATCCCTTCAGGCCCTTTCAGGCTGTATTTCTTTTAATATACTGTAATATGTTTGCCTCCGGCCAGTACTTCTCCAGCTTCATTTTTATTTTAGGTATTTTGTTCTTACACACAGTACCTTTACTTTTCATTGAATTTTAATTGTTTTTAAGGGAATAACATTTTTTTTGTCGTATTTGGACTTTTATATTTGTCTTCCAGAATATTAATAACCATCCTAGTTTAGCATCATCTGCATATCTGAGCACATGATCAGCTCCTTCCATATCATCCTAAGGATATTGAATAGCATGAAATCCAAGACGGTTAATGACTGACCTTTCGGTGTCACTTTCAAATCATTTGTACATTAACAAGACCATATTTTCCCAGTTTATAATTGAGAACATAATGTAACATAGAATAAAATAGCTCATTGAAAACAAGAAATATCTTTATGATAACTGAATCAATCTCTCCTTTATACACATACATACACCTGATATATATATGGAGGTTTTTTTTGTTTTCATCTGCTGACAGTTACTCTTTTTTGTGCCTGGCATTATGCTATCATTTTCCCCGTATATACCCTATTACTCTTGAAAAGAACCAAGTGAATCTGACATTTGTTCAGTGGGAAACTGCAGTGATTGCCTCAAGGTATTTAATACTCTTTGCAAGCAAGCGGTTTGATTATTTGATACAGTATTTTCCTAAGTGTTGATGTTAAATTGATAGGTTATTTCAAAGGACATTCTTTTTTTTTTTTTTTTTTTTTACTTTGAAAACATAATCAATTGTATTAAAGAATCCACTAACTATTCAGGACAATTATCCTTATATGCTACCAATTATGGCATATTAGGAATTACAAAATTAAGAAATACCAAGACATTGCATAAAGTTCATCAATTCATTATGGAAGCTTCTGCCATTCCAACTCATTTTTTTTTTTTTATCTTTTTTTTTAGTTTCAGGTGTACAACACAATGCAATAGTTATACTCTTTACCCCCCAAAGTGAAAACCCCCCTCCCCCAGTTCGCCACCCCACTATCATACATATCCATCACAATTCCCCTGACTCCCCTCTACAGTATACTCCACATCCCGTGACCATCCACATATTCAGTTGCAGTTGGCATACAGTACTATACAACATCAGCTTCAGGTGTACGTGCAGTGATCAAGCCTCTACTCCATCCATGAAGTGGTCTCCCTAACAAGACATGTGACTATCTGACATGCCACAGAATTTTTACAACATTATTATATTCCCTGAACTGTGTTTCATATCCCTGTGGCAATATTGTAGTTGTCTATTTATGCTGTCTAATCCCTTCCCCTTCCCCCCCGTCCCCACCCCCCTCCCAACTAGCAACCCTCAGTTTTTCCTCTACATCTATGTCTGTTTACTTTGATTGTTCACTCAGCTCTTCAGACTCCACACACAAGTGAGATCACATGGTACCTGTCCTTCTCCAACTGACTTATTTCACACAATATAATAGTCTCTACACAACATTATCAATTATATTCCCAGAACTGCCCCCATATCCCTGCGGCAACATTGTAGTCCCACCTACACTGTCCAAAACCTTCCCCCTCTCCCTCTTCCTCACTCCCTCCCAGCCAGCAACCCTCAGTTTTTCCTTTATATCTGCTTGATATGACTTCAGTCTTCTTAAATTGTCTCTCTGGGTTAGCTTGTTTACCCCTTTCTTTTGTTTAAAAAAGCCCTTTTAACATTTCTTGCAATGCTGGCTTGGTGGTAATGAATTCCTTAAGCTTATTCTTTTCTGAGAAGCTCTTTATTTCTCCTTCAATTTTAAGCGATAGCCGTGCTGGGTAGAGCCATCTTGGTTGTAGGCCTTTATTTTGTGTCACTTTGAATATCTCCTGCCACTCCCTTCTGGCCTGCAGAGTTTCTGTAGACAAGTCAGCTGTTATTCTAACAGGAGTTCCTTTGTATGTAACCTGCTGTCTTTCTCTTGCAGCCTCTAGGATTCTGTCTCTGTCTTTAACCTTTGCCATTTTAACTATGATGTGTCTTGGTGTGGACCTGTTTGGGTTCAGCTTGTTTGGAACCGTCTGCACTTCCTGGGCATGTATGTTGATTTCCTTCACCAGGGTAGGGAAGTTTTTAGTCATTATTTTTTCAAATACATTTTCGACCCCTTGCTTCTTCTCCTTCTGGTATCCCTATGATTCGAAGGTGGTTGCGCTTCACCTTGTCCCATAGGGCTCTTAAACTATTTTCATTGTTTTTTATTCTTTGGTCTTTTTGCTGTGCCAACTGGGTGAGTTCTGCTATTTTATCTTCCAAAGCGCTGATCCGCTCCTCTGCTTCATCTACTCTACTGGTGATTCCTTCAAGTGTGTTCTTCATTTCAGTTATTGTATTCTTTAGTTCTAACAGGTTGTTTTTTATGGTTTCCCTATCCTTCTTTATGTCCTCGCTAAGTTCCTTAAACATTCTTATCATCAGTGTTCTAAACTGTGTCTCTGAAAGGTTGGATCCCTCTGTTTCATTTGGTTCCATTTCTGGAGGTTTCTTCTGATCTTTTGCTTGTGACATGTTTCTTTGTTTTCCCATTCTGGCTGTCGCTCTGGGATTGCTTTGATGTATTAGAGAGATCACCAGGAGAGCCCTGGCTGGATCACGCAGGCACACAGCTCACGGCCCAACACTCCCAGGAAAACTCCCAGTCTCAGCCTGTCCCAATCAGCCGCTCACAGATCAGGCCGAGCAGCCCTACAACCAATCACCAGCCTGGGAACTCTGCAAGCAGAGAGCGGAGAGTGGGGACACGAGGCGGCTTGCACGCTCCCGCATCTCAGTGAGCAGCCTGTTGGAGCTGGATCACTCCCACTAGGCGTTTCCCTGGCAACGCAGCACAAACCGGGCAGAGGGTGGGGATCCAAGGCCGCAGGCATGCACGCGCACGTACACACGTACTTCTGCGCCAATTCCACCAGACCAATGAGGTCTCGGACCTGATCCTCCATGGGAGGGCCCAAGCCCGACAAAATGGCGCCCTCCCTACACCACTTGTGTGCAGGCTCTGTACCACGGGAACAACAGTTCAAAAACCTCCAGCCTTTGCACCAAAGGTCCTCAGTTCAGTCCGTCCCCGCAGGCTCCCGGGTCTGGCTCACACAGCCACTCCCTCCACCAGGAACCAGGTAAGTGCTCACCGGCGAGCAAGCCCGGGCGCCGGCCCCACTGATTCTCCAGCCGCTCTTAGCCTCACCGAGCTGAGCAAAGAGAGTCCTTACTAATTTACTACCAGCTATCTTAGAACTTCTCTTCGCGGCAAAGGAGCTGTGGGCTGGTGAGCTTGGGGTGCGGCCGGAGAAGCCTCTCCACAGCTGGGACCTCCCTCAAGGGGTTTGCCCTCTCTTGTCTCCGCCCGTCCTACCAGACCCGATGCGGCTTCCTCTTTAAGTTCTTCGTTTAGTGGTTCTGTTCCTCCACTGTTCCGGGGACCTCCAGGGTTGAATGCTGTATAATTTGCTTGTAATTTTGGTGTGATCCTGGGAGGCAGTTAGCACAGCGTCTGTCTGTTGCACCATTTTACCAGAAGTCTCCCAAAGGACATTCTTATTGAAGATAGAAACATTATTTGTGGTTTCCAAAATCTCAGTAATCAGCAGGAGTCTATTTCGTACCCTGTGTGTATCCAGTAACGGCTGCTGTCCTTTACATTCTGGTGGTTGCAGGGCAAAAGTAAATGATAAATAAGTGTCTGCTTTCACTCAGATTGGAAAACATGCATGTCGACAGTTCAAACATGACAAGTATAGAAGCAAGTGTTGAATTACAACACAGGAGTATAGATTTAAACTGATAAAGAATTTCAGAGAATGGAAAAACTAGATGGGCTAAAGTTGTCGAAATAACTTCATAGAGGAAGTTGATCTTGAAAAGAAGACAAGATTTGCCGTCAGGCAGTTATGTGCGGAGCATAAACAAAAGCAAAGCTGTGACATTTTAGAACTTGTGTTAACCCTCAGTCAGAACACCATGATTTTATTCTTTATTAGAAAGTGTAGTACCTAGGAATAGTCCTTATTTTTGCAGGCCATGTGTGAGTATTTCCTTAGTCCTTCTAATTATATAACCTGAAATTAGCTCAGAAAAGTGTCTGTAAAGACCACACTGTGAACCAGTGACATGGGTCATTAGTTTGTCTAGTAAAACATGTAAAATTCCCAGTGATCAGATTAAGCATATTTTTAAAACTGCTTGTAATATTTTACAGAATTTACATATTGTACAATTTTTAAAGAATATAGCTTCCCTTTGTTTGGAATAATTGTATGTCATATTGCTATGTATGCATCTTCATGTCCACATTTGTGCTTTCTTTCCTAGTCTCCATCACACCCAGGAGCTGCTCTATGAGAGCACCAAAGACTTTCTGCAACTGAGATTTGAAAACCAAAATAAGGAGAAGTCGTGGATGCTTGAAAAGGATCATTTGATGTCAAAGATTAAGCAGTACAGGGTACAGTGTAAGAAGAAAGAAGATAAAATTGGAAAAGTTTGGCCAGTTCACGAGAGTCATTATAAGCCAAATGAATATATTAAGGTAGTTTTTGTATATCTTACAAAAATTATATGTTTTTCTGAAAGAGTTGAAAAAACTCAGAATTCCAAAGAACCTAAGAATTGACATACAAGATCCATTTGGTACAGGAAGCAGATGTAGCAACAACCTGAAGAAATAGATTTCAAAGAGTAGCTCTTCATTACAGTGTTTGGGGATTTAGGAAATTAAACTATTGATTCATTCATTCATTTATTCAACAAATATTTATTTCACTCCTATGTGCTGGGCAGTAAACTAACAGGTCTGCCTTCATGGTATTTACATATTAATGGGTGAGAAAGAACACAAACATTAACAACCAAGAAAATGTAGATTATTTTTAAAAAGATAGTAAGGAATTTAAAGGAGTATTTGAAGATTATATGTAGTTACTGGAAGTCTAGTTTAGTAGAGAAGCACAAGAACACTTTTAAGCCTGGTGTTTTTACCGAGACCTGAATAATGGGACTGAGCTTGCCATACAGACCTAGGGGAAGAGCAATTTTAAATTGGAGTCTGCTAAAGGAGGAAGTGGTACCCAAGGAGGCTGGAGGGCCGGTGCTTGGTGATGGCAGCTGCTCACCCTCCAATCTCCATGTGTGCACCATTTCCTCCTTGCTTGTTTCTCTATAACCATGACATTCTCCCTCCCCTTGAACAGTACTCCAGGGCCTTTAAACTTGCTCTTACTTCCTCCTAGAATGCGCTTCCCCAAAGGCCTGTATGTAAGGAAACAACATGATTGGATTTGGATTTTTAAAGATCGTTTTGCCTATTCTGTGGAACATGGATTGTTGTTGATGTTTCTTCCTTTTTAAAGAAGAACTTCAGAAATGTGTCCCAAACATATACAGTAGTCTCTTAGTATCTGCAGGGGATTGTTTCCAGAGCACCTCCCTGCCCCCTGCAGATACCAAAATCCTACCAAAATCCGCGGAGGCTCAAGTCCCGTATATAAAAGGGCACAGTATTTGTAATATAACCTATGCTTTAAATCATCTCTACTTACAATACCTACTATACTGTAAATGCTATGAAAATAGTTGTTATACTGTATTGTTTAGGGAATTATGACAAGAAAACAAAAGTCTGTATATGTTCAGTAGTCCTAACTACATAGTATATGGCAGCAACAGTGTAACTTTTATGTGGAGTATTTTTGTTCCTTGGTTGGTTGAGTCTGGATGTGGAATCTGAGGGTACAGAGGGCCAACTATGATCATGTCTTACTTGGGATTCTGCTAAGCTCCATTATCTACTTTTCCCAGAGCCGAAAATCTTTGTTTTATTGTAAAGAATTTCTACTATGTACACTTTAGAAAAACGTTAAGAGAATCCTCTTTCAAATGTTCTCCAAAGTTCCTTGTTCTCTTGTTCCTTACTTAACTCATTTTGTACTTCCGGAAATCCTTTCTTTCTTTACCTAAATGCTGTTTGAATGACCTAAATTATAGAACCTGAGTATTAATTATTTTCTCTTTTGACCTGCAGTCCCTAAAGGATAAATTAGTACAAGAGAAAAAGCTGTCTAACATGTACCAAAAACAGTGCATTTCCCTAGAAGAAGAACTTGCCCGAATTCGTGAGGAAGAGGGAGTGAGGAGGGAGATCTTCAAGGTACAAAATTTTTGGCCTTTTCTGATGGAGTGGGAAGTGCGATGGCTCAAGGAATGCTTCCCTTATCTTCATAAATGCCTTCCCATTTCCCGAAATTTAGGATCGTTCTAACAAGATGGGGAAGCGTTTACAGGTGATGACAAAACGCTACGAGGCCTTGGAGAATCGGCGTGTCTTGGAAGTCGAAGGCTTTAAGACAGATGTTAAGATTCTCCGGCAGAAACTGAAGGACTTGGAGCAAATGCTCTATAAGGTAATTGTTGATCCTGAATTACTAAAAGGAAGAAAAAGGGGTGCAAGTGAGGTAATATGTCATGAAGAAAGATGTGTTACTTCCCTGATGGTGGTGCTAATGATTGCCATCCTGTGAGGCCCACTAAAATTGGTTTAACAAGGACATGCTAGAGAGAGGACAAAAATAGGCTGAAATAATTGAATGACTGCATCATTATACTTTCATCTAAGCCAAACCTAGAAATTTTTTTCTTTTAGCTGAGCTATCCTGCCACTTGTTGGCAGCTCAGCGACAGCTCAGCTCAGGCTGGGCATTGAACTGCTGTTGCTCAGAGCTCAGCTCGCACTCTTGAGTGAGCTCTTAACTAACTGAGTCATTTGGCCGGCCCCAAACCTAGAAATTTTTATCTTTCCCAATTCAAGAAGTTGATGAAGGACCTGCCAAGTGGTGTGTTAGTTAAGAGTTGGGTTGGGACGCCAGCTCTGATCAGCAGGGACCCCGGTTTGGATCCCACATGAGGGCCAGTGACGCTAAGTGCCCTCTACAGCTAAGATGGTGAACAACAGCTCGACCTGGAGCTGGGCTGCCGTGAGTTGCCAGGGACAGCGTAGGCTGCAGTGGGGCTGGCTGGCAGCTGGTGTGAGCTGCCGTGAGCGGCCGTCCAATGGCTGGCGAGCGACTGCCTCACCTGGGAAGAGCGCAATGATAATACCAACATGGGCCAGTGAAGCGAGGTTCTCCAGAACTAGACTGAAGAACAAAAGGACAGCAACTTGTCTGTTCCCCTTCCCTAATTCCCCAGTGCTGTTCCCCCCCCCCAAATTCCCCAATAAAACCTTAAAAAAAAAAAAGTCGATTAAACTGTTCTACAAGTGGGGAGAGTGAGTAGTTGAGTAATACAGTAATTTTTCCCTATCAGACTCAGCGTTAATGAAAGTTGCCTCAAGACCTTCTTACGGAGGTTTAACTAGTTATCCACATATCCTAAATGATCACTACATTGCAAACAAAGTTGATTATAGAAAACAAAAGGGATTTTCTTTGGTAAATTTACCAGTAATGTTTATATTGGTCTCTTCTTTTTACTCATTGTTAATTGTTCATTGATCTCTATCTCAAGGCTCCTTCCCTGGTGTATGGGAAAGCAGAGTCTCCTGCCTTTTCTGCTTTAATTTTACTCTACGTTTTCCTTTTGGTCGGTCACTAAAGAAATGAAGGATTGAATCTATCCTTTGTGCCAAAAGTCTCATAAAAAGGAGCCAGTGTAGCCTAGCCTTTATGGTTGATGTCTCTCCCCTGGCATATGCTGTAATCATTTCCTCTTTTTTTCCAAATCTCTAGGCAACACTTAATGCCCGAGCAAACCAGGATCTCGCCATTCTGTGTGAAGTCCGCGACAGCAACAGACGGGCACATAAGATCCAAGGAGAACTGAAGAACCTCAAGTCCAAAGTATTTGGTCTGGAGAATGAACTTAGACTTTGCTGATGCTTACTTTTAGAAGTGCCCCTCACCTGGAATGAGTCTGCTTTCTGAAACCTGAGACCAAGGCCATCTGCTCCCAGACACTAGGCAGAGCTGACTAGAGTATAATCCACTGTTATAAAGATAGGGTGAAGAATCAGGGACCACTAAAATAGCCTTTCTCTCGTGCTAAGTTTTATTGATAATTGTTGTTCTATTAATTTCTTTTTTTTGTTTTTGGCCTGGATTATAACCTAAATTACCTAGAGACTTTCCCCTTATTTCTTCTATTGATAATGACAGGTTTTTGCTTTTTTTAAAGAAGACAGTGACAATTGATGAGAGGGAGGTTGGGAACTGGGTGTAAAAGGTGAAGGGATTAAGAAGTACAAATTGGTAGTTATGAAATAGTCACGGGAATGTAAGGTACAGCATAGGGAATGTAGACAGTGATATGGTAATAACCTTGTATAGTGCCAGGAGGGTGCTAGACTAATTGGGGGCGAGGGGATCACTTCGTAAATTATAAATGTCTAACCACTATGCTGTACAACAAAACTAATATTGACTGTTAACTGTAATTAAAAATAAATAACATTTTTAAAAAGACAGTGACAATGACAATTTAGGAATAAGGGATTTTTGCTGTGAGCTTGCTGAGTGTAAGTAGGAGGAACACTTTCCCTGAGGAGATAAAGGCATCATCAGGCTGCCTTTCTCCAGGCAGAGGGGAAAGGCAGCAGATCACAACCGTCAAATGTGAGGAGGCTGTAATTCTGCTGTTTAACTTGCTTCAGTCGTGAGCTGTGGGGCCTGAATTCCTTTATGGACCCAATCTCATGAAGTTTCACCAGAGGGCGCCAGAGATCCTACTCTTAAGCAAAATGTTTATCTAGGAAAATAAAGGTGCCACTTTGGTAAGAATGAGTAAAACTTAAATGATGCTTGTATGAAAAGTTCAATATTTTACCAATAACATGTTTTTTTTTTAAAAAGTATATTTTAAATGAACTTTTTCAATAAAATATGAATTGAAAATAATCTGAGTTTTTTTATAGTTTCTTGTTAAAACCATATACTTTGTTAATGATTCAGTTTACTTACTTGTTCCATGATCTCTGCAGTCCTGTATAAGTATTAAAGTTTTCCTAAACGCATCCCTTGAAATCATCTGGTGTTGGAGGTAACCAAGATAGTATTAATGGTGATGGTACTGAAACTTTACTCATTTTTCTCATCTATAGCCTTTTTTAGGCAAATTACTATGCGCTTGGGGCAGAATAATTGTGTATTTATTATATTGGACAGCTTCTGCGAAATCAGTTGGTCTCAGCCCATCATGATTTTTACCCAGGACAAAGCAAAGGAAAAAACTCAGGTTTTCATATTGTGTTAAGGAAAGTGGTGATTGAATGATCAGTAGGAATGAAATACGACCTTTTTTAAGAAACCTGTGATAGCAGATCAGGTTTTCTTCTCTAATGAATTAGAAATTTCCAGAGGGACCAGTGCTAGGTTTTAGAGGGGATATATCCGTAAGTGGATGGTTCTTCCTAACATTTAAGGAATTGGCTTTTCAATGACCGTTGCTGTTTTGAGGCAAGGCAAAACACAAAGTCCTATTAAATCATAGAATTTCAGAGTAAAGGAATTTTAGAGGTCATATAATCCAACTTTTTCATTTATATATGACTGAGGCCCACCACTGTTGACCAGCAATCAGTTGATAGTTACTAGCACCCTTGCCTCAATTCCAGAGATTATCTTCATATTAACCACCCGCGAGTGTGCTTACTCTCTAGACCTCATCATCAGTTAAAGCTACCCCATCACTAGTAAGCATTACAGAGTAGTGGAAAGAGCCTGCCTGGGCTTTGGAGAATCACATGCAGATTCAATCATGCCTCTTACTAAAACCCTGCAGGCTGTAGTCTCTTGCTCTATAAATTAGAGATAAATCTACCTGCTTCAGCATGTGATGGTGGGAGTAAGAAAGAAAATGTATATGTAAAGAACAACAATTCAACAATAAAAAAAACACAAAAATTGGGCAAGGGATCTGAATAGACATTTCTCCAAAGAAAATAGGCAAGTGGCCAATAAGCACATTAAAAGATGCTCAGCATCATCAGTTACTAGGGGAATGGAAATCAACAATGAGACACAACTTCACACCCACCAGGATGGCTGTAATACAAAAGATAGTGCCAAGGGTGTGGAGAAACAAGGAAGCCTAAAATATTGCTAATGGGATTGTAAAACAGTGCTGCTGCTTAGGAAAAGTCTGGCCATTGCTCAAAAAGTTAGTATATGATCCAGCAATCTCACTCCAGGTATATACTCAACATAAATGAAAATACACATCCTCACAAAAACCTGTACACAGATGTTCATAGCATTATTCATAATCACCATAAGGTGGAAATGACCCAAATGTCTATCAACTGGTAAAGAGGTAAACAAAATGCAGTCTATTCATTCAGTGGAATATTATTCAGCCATAGCAAGGAATGACGTTCTGACACATGCTGTAACATGGGTGAACCCTGAGAACACTGCTAAGGGAATGAAGCCAGACACAAAAGGCCCCATATAATTCCACATATGTGAAAAGTCACAGCAGGGAAATCCACAGAAACAGAGTAAATTAGTGGTTGCCAGGGGCTGAGTAAAAGGAATGAGGAGTGACTGGACTGCTAACAGGTGTAGGGTTTTGGGTTTTTTAAAGATTTTATTGGGGAATTGGGGGAGGGAACAGCGTTGGGGAATCAGGGAAGGGGAATGGACAAGTTGCTGTCCTTTTGTTCAGTCTAGTTGTGGAGGACGTCGCTTCACTGGCCCATGTTTGTATTGTGATCATTGCGTTCTTCCCTGTTGAGGCAGAAAGGTCACCGGCCACTGGACAGCTGCTCATGGCCGCTCATGGCAGCTCACGGCAGCTCGTCACCGGCGACTCACGGCAGCCCAGCTTCAGGTCGAGCTGTTGTTCACCATCTTAGCTGTAGAGGGTTCAGCGTCACTGACCCATGTGGGACCCGAACCGGGGCCCTGCTGCTCAGAGCTTGCACTCCCAAGCCAACTCTTAATCAACAAGCCACTCGGCCAGCCCTCTACGGTTTTGTTTTAATGGGATGATGAAAATGTTCTAGAATTAATGATGATGTTGCAAAACTGAAAATATACTTAAAGCCACTGAATTGGATACTTTAAAAGGGTGGATTTTATGTAGGTTATTTATCAATTTTTTTAATCTTGTGCCTAGCAGACAGTGGGCATTCAATTACTATTAACTATTATCTATTTTTTGGCTTCAATTGACTTCCTATCAATTTCCCACCATTTTCAGATTCCAAGATGCATTCATTCTTTCATTCAGCATTTTGTTCTGAGATGCTTTGTAAGTACTAGAATTTGTGCTGAATCCTAAGTTTACAGAGAACATGAAAATAATCTTTGTGCTCCAAAGGTTGGTGGGAAGGTAAGTGTTAAGGTGCATAGGATAGAAAGCAAAGAAGATGACTTAAATTAGGTCATTTTTGAGCTGAATCTTAAAAGTGAATTTGGCGTCAGACAAGAATTTGGACAATATGTGAAGGCATCGAAGAAAATGAGGAAGTAAAAGGACAGGAGACAAAGTCACGTAACAAAGGACATAAGAAATGTATGAAATTTCACTTTGAATACAATAATGTAAATTAGCCAAATATTTCATGATCTTTTGCATCAATGAAAACCATTTGGGTTTAAATAAAAATGGGAAAAAACCAAATTAACCAAAATCAGAAATATTTATTAATATCAATTCATGCATGAAAAAAAGAATTTGGAATACAAACTCTCTTAAAAATTAGGGGTGGAGAGCCGGCCCGGTGGCTCAGTTGGTTAGAGCGTGTGCTCTTAACAACAAGGTTGCTGGTTCGACTCCCGCATGGGATGGTGGGTTGTGCCCTGCCCCCCCCCCCACCCTTTCCACCCCTGCAACTAGACTGAAAGCAGTGACTGGATTTGGAGCTGAGCTGCGCCCTCCACAACTAAGACTGAAGGACAATAACTTGACTTGGAGCTGATGGGTCCTGGAAAAACACAATGTTCCCCTTCCCCAATTCCCCAACACTGTTCCCTTACCCCCAATTCCCCAATAAAATCTTAAAAAACAACAACAACAAACAAAACACAAGAAAAACACCAAAACACTAGGGGTGGAGAGGAAGCATTACACAATAGTAAATAAATTAACTAGTTATTTCCTGGGAAATCCTGTATTGAAGGTCAAGGTGAGGCACAGTTACTTAACACCAGGATTTACTGTGGTATCTGCTGGAACAAAGGAAAGGATGGTGCAAAAGTTCTTTAGAAAAGAGCCATCAGTGTCATCTGCTTTGCCTTTTAAAATTTATATGAGTCACTTGGTAATAAGTCACCTTTAAAAAAAATTTTGGGTAACAGTGTATTTTTTCCAGGACCCATCAGCCCCATTAGTCCCTCAACTTAGTTGTGGAGGGCACAGCTCAGCTCCAAGTCCAGTCATCGTTTTCAATCTAGTTGGCGGGGACACAGCCCACCATCCCATGTGGGAATTGAACAGGCAACTTTGTTGTTCAGAGCATGCACCATAACCGATTGAGCCATCCAGCCACCCAATAAGTCACCTTTTTTTTTAAAGATTTTATTGGGGAATTGAGGGAGAGGAACAGACAAGTTGCTGTCCTTCTGTTCTTCAGTCTAGTTGTGAAGGACGTTGCTTCACTGGCCCATGTTGGTATTATCATTGCGCTTTTCCCGGGTGAGGCAATTGGTCACCGGCCACTGGATGGCCACTCACGGTGGCTCACGGAAGCTACGCCAGCCTGGCCACTCAAGGTGGCTGCAAGCCACTCACGGTAGCTTAGGGCAGCCCACTACAGCCCTGGTGCAACCTACGCTGTTGCCAGTGACTCACGGCAGTCCAGCTCCAGGTTGATCTGTCATTCACCATCTTAGCTGTAGGGGGCGGGGCACAGCATCACTGGCCCTCATGTGGGATCCCAGCCACAGCCCTGCTGCTCAGAGCCGGCGTCCCAAGCCAGCTCTTAACCAATGCGCCACATGGCCGGCTCCTCAGTCATCTTTTTATCTATGAAATTTATGTGATTTTTCACAATATAAAATAGACTCTGACTATGTTATTTTTGCTCCAGTCTTAGAATTCTCACTGCCTTTCCACCCACACGACACTGGTTGGGCTACCAAGATTTACTGCAATATTTGCAACAGAGCAGATTGTACTGTCACCACTCACTGCATATAGGAACAGAAGAAAGAAGATGGCTATAGCCTGTATCCAGAACAGAAACTCAAGGCATAGGCTAAAGGGAGACATTGGGAATAGAGAGGAAGGGACAGATTTGAGCAACATTTAGAATTAGAATTAATATTTCTTTGTGATGGGTGAGATTCAAGGGTTAGGGAAGAGCTAAGGGTAGTTCTCTAAATCCAAAATTTCTGGCTTGGGGAACCATGTGTATAGTGATGCTATTAACTGAGACTTAGTATATATGAGAAGTAGCAGGTTTTGAGTAAATATGAGGATAGGGATAATGGAAGTCAGAAGAGAAGATTAAAGCTTGAGATTTGGAATTATTAACATATAGAAGATAATTGAAATCATGCATCCAAGCCATAGATGTGGATGAGATCAGAGATGAGATGCAGACAGAAGTAAGAGAAGAGGGCCAAGAGAGGGAAACCTAATGGTCAGAGGGGATGCCTGGTAATAAAGGAATGGTCTGAATAACAAGAAAATAGTTTTTTTGAAACCTAGAGGAATTAGAACTTTAAGAAATAAGAGGCTAGTACTGTCAAATGCTGCAGAAAAATAAAATATAGTACAATTGAGACTTGGCAATTTAGTAACCGGTGAATTTAGAGCAATTTCAGTGAGGAGGGGATGGAAGTTGGCCCTATTAGGTTGAGAGATGAGATAAGGAAGTAGAGGGGAAGTCGCTTTAGAGCTGATAAAACCAAGAAAAGGAGTTCTGATGGTTTTAGGTTGGGGAAAATGTAATCATATTTATAGACTGAAAGGGAAAAGGCAGAGAAAGGTATTGAAGATAGAGGAATAAGGGGATGTTTGTGAAGTGAGGTGCTGGGGGAGAATGAAAGCCAGCCTGATGGAGGCAGTAAGAGTAGATAAGGGGTGATTGCCTCATTTTTCATAGAGGAAATAAAATCAAGGCCATCCATTGAAAGTGAGATGGGGCATTGATAGGATGGGGAGCTTGATGAGAAGAATGAATGTTTGGGAAGATAGGAGGGAGCTGACGAGGGGCAAGTGAGAGAATTGTTAGGGGTAGGTCTTTAAGCGGGTTATTAAGTTGAATTGACTGCCAAAATGTCTAGGATTGCAGCAAGTCACAGTCTGCTTCATGTACCTTTCTAACTTCCCAAGTAGGCAAGGGCACAGAGCCAAAGTGGATCTAGAATAGGCAGACCACTAAGTAAATGGGCAGGTAACAGGTGGAGCTGGAGGAGGGTTTGGCTGCCAATTGAAGGAAGGCACTGCAAAGAAAATGTTTCGAAAGGGTTGTTTTCTGTTTGTTTGTTTTTTTGTTTTGTTTTGTTTGTTTTTAAGTCTTTACATGAAAACTTTGCTTTATGGCTCTAAGTTGCGAAGGAATCCACTCCTGGGCTGACTGGTAGCTTAGTTTCAAGTTAGTCCTACAAATGGCGAGTGTGAACACAACCTGGATTCCTGGAGCAAGTACTCACCTCATGTCTAAGGTGACATCACAGTATTCCCATGTTATTGTAGATAAGACATCCTTCATTTTGGAAATTAAGTACTCCCCCCCCCCTTTTTTTTTTTTGAGGGCAGTTGTCACTGGCCCTCATATGCGGGACCCGAACCAGGGCCACTGGCTTCCCAAACCAGCGCTTAACCACCATGCCACTCTGCTGGCCCCCTCTCCCCTTTTTTTGAACTACCAGATGATAATATTCACATGTTAAATGGTATGTAAGTATGTGTTGGGTAAGATTGTTTCCGAGAAACCCACTGCCTTTGCCACAACAGAGTTCTGGGAGCTCGACCTTCAAGTGACAGCTAGTACTGCTTTTGTTTGCAGATCTTGGCATCTCTTCCTCCTTGGTTCTTGGGCCTTTAAGAAAAAAAAAAATTGATCCAGTCTCTGTCTTTTGACCAACCAATGGCAAAGAATATGACGTTGATAACTAGACCAAATTAATATTACAATTTGGGTTATTGCTATAGAGTCATTTCAAGTTGGGGTGCTAAATATGTATTTTTTTAGTTTGGACAAATATTTATTATAAAATAATGTACTTGATAAATCAACACACCTATATCTATCTATATCTATCTATCTATCTATCTATCTATCTATCTATCTATCTATCATCTACCTATCTATCAATCTACCTACCTACCTATCTATAGTAGTCCCCTTATCTGCAGTGTCACTTTCCAGTTTCAGTTAGCCACAGTCAACCATGGTCTAAAAATATTAAATGGAAAATTCCAGAAATAAACAATTCATAAGTTTTATTTATTTTTTATTTTTTTAAAGATTTTTTTTTATTGGGGAATTGGAGGAGGGGAACAGCGTTGGGGAACCGGGGAAGGGGAACAGACAAGTTGCTGTCTTTTTGTTCTTCAGTCTAGTTGCGGAGGATGTTGCTTCACTGGCCCATGTTGGTATCGTCATTGCGCTCTTCCCGGATGAGGTAGATCGGTCACCAGCCTCTGGATGTCGCTCACCGCGGCTATTGGCAGCTCACGCTGGCTGCCGGCCACTCACTGTAGCCTTGGCAGCCCACTGCAGTAGGGGCTGCAGCCTACACTGTCAGCCCACTGCAGTAGGGGCTGCAGCCTACACTGTCGCCGGGGCTCGCACAGCCCAGCTCCAGGTGGAGCTGTTGTTAGCTGCAGAGGGCAGTTTCACTGGCCCTCATATGTGGGATCCAAACCGGGGCCGCTGGCATCCCAAAACCAGCTCTTAACCAATGCACCACTCGGCCGGCCCAACAATTCATAAGTTTCATAAGTTTTAAATTGCATGCCATTCTAAGTAACATGATGAAACCTCCCGCTGTTCCACTCTGTCCTGCCCAGGACACGGATCGTCCTTTCACCTAGCATAGTCAGGCTGTACATGCTTAGAAGCCGTCTCAGTTATCAGGTTGACTGGCATGGTATCACAGTTGCTTGTGTTCAGGTAACCCCTACTTTACTTAATGATGGCCCCAAAGCCATTCCCATAACTTTTATTACAGTATATTGTTATAATTTTTCTATTTTATTATTAGTTGTTGTTAATCTCATACTGTACATAATTTAGCATAGACATGTATGCATAATAAAAATCACAGGATATATATATATATATATATATATATATATATATATATATATGGTTTGGTACGATCTGTGGTTTCAGGCATCCTGGTATGTATTCCCTGGAGTAGATAAAGGGGACTACTGTACCTTTCCAGCTTAGATCATTGTATATTAACATGTGGTTGTAAGGAATCACACAGAGCCATCCTGTGTACATTTTGCCCAGCTCCCGAGTCAGCCACTGACTGTATCCCGACATGGTTCATCTCTAGTTCTTGCATCCCAATTGACTCCAGATTGGACCATGATGTTTCTGATGGGTCTTGTGTTGGTAACATTTTCTTCCTTTTTTGGCTCACAACTGTCATATCCATGAAGCACCTTAGTATTTAACAATATCAATGCTAATTTTAAGTTAGTACAAGTTTGCTATTGCTATGTTGACTGGCCCAGAGCCTCTGAATTGGCAACCTGGCCTTAACATTTGGAAAGGGATAATTAAATATTAAATAAAGGGATCCAGAATTGGAATGAGCCTAATGTAGTATTATCATGAAGACTTTTATAAGATTTCATTTGGCCCCAAGTTAAATAATGAGTCAAGATTAAACTGGTCGGTTCTTTTACTTAAATTAAAGTGATTCCCCATTCTAGCCCTACATCTCCTGCATCTGTCCCCAGGCTAGGCCAGCACATAAGTTTCTGCAGAAAATAGCTATGTTTTCTATGTGCAGGCAGCTATGTTCTCTTTCTTGTTTCATGTCAAGGCAATGAACTCTTTTCCCTACAAAATGACCTTATATGAAACTCTTTTTTCTCTGTATGTTCTCTGCTTAAATTCTTTATAACATCTTTGGGATTCTATGTTTAACTTCGCTCCCCCCATCTCCTGGTGTGTCACAGCTGGTCTCCCAGCCTCATCTCCTGAGCAGTGGCATTTAAGGGTGTCGCTCTGTCAGCACCTGCACTGACACGGCCCCTGCTCTCCTGAGCCTTAGCTCTCTGCCCTCACCTGACTCCTGTGTCTGCTGGGTTGCCCGCTCCTCTTCTCTGGCCCCTCTTCCCCTTGTCCCCGCAGCATTGGCAATCGTCGCATTCTGACTTGGTCTCTCTCCACAAGTCGTCCATGTCCTCTCCCTATGTGATCTCGTGCTTTTCCATGACTCCAACTACTAATGGTGAGACTGTTTCGGGGTTTCTTTTCCTAGAGGTCTCTACAATCGGGAGTAATCTCCCTTGAGAATACTATGGTTCTTTTTCGCCGCCATTGTAGGACATGCGGTTGACTCTTCTTTGCCATGTCTTCTCACAAGACTTTCAGGATCAAGTGGTTCCTGGCCAAGAAACAAAAGCAGAATCGGCCCATTCCCCAATGGATTTGGATGAAAACTGGTAATAAAATCAGGTACAACTCCAAGAGGAGACATTGGAGAAGAACCAAGCTGGGTCTATAGGAATCACACATGAGATGGCACCACATATTTATGCTGTGTCAGGGTTGCTTAGATCTTAACCATGGCACTGAAAAGATTGCTACTATCTGAACAGTTGGGTGTGTTTTATTAGGAAATTATGGGGAAAATGAATTTTCTCTTAATATGTTTCTGCACTAGTAGGTTGGTTCAGTAATAAATATGTGAGGCCTTCTAAAAAAAAAAAAGAGAGAGAATACTATGGAATTTAAGGGGAAACTACATCACAGCAAAATATTCAACCTAGAGAGCCAAGATAACACAGGGATTGGAAAGTGCATAGCAAAGGGTAGCTGACCCAGATGGGAAAATTCATTCAGAGAGTGATTTGAAGTCTCTGAGTTCACTTTCCAAATACTTTGAAGGAAAATCGAGAGTGTGAAATGTTTCCTAAAAAGGCATAGGATGAGAGAGTGAAAAGTTTTTTGTTTTTTTTTTTTTCATGTGGGAATCGAACCAGCAACCTTGCTGTTAAGAGCACACACTCTATGTCTGAGCCATCTGGCCGGCAGTTCAGCTCAAGGTGCGGAGTTCAGTCCCAGCTGTGGGCGGGCCTAGTCCACTATGGAACAGGCAATCTTGTTGACACCAGCTGAGCCATCCTGCCACCTGTTGGCAGCTAAGCTTCGGGAAAGCTCATTGGCCCATGTGGGAATCGAACCAGCGACCCTGTTTCTCAGGGCTCATGCTCTTAAACAAACTCAACCAACTGAGCCACTCGGCTGGCCCTTTTGAAAGTGAAAAGTTTTCCATGCATATGTCACACTGACCTGCACTGACAGTACCCTGTGGAGAGTATGAGTGTGGTTGAAGAGCAGAATGTTTGTCAAGGCAAAATACTTTTTTATTTTTTTTAATTTTTTTGAGGGCAGTGTCACTGGCCCTCACATGTGGGCCCGAACCGGGGCTGCTGGCTTTCCATGCCAGCACTTAACCACCGCACCACTCGGCCGGCCCCAGAATACTTTTTTAGAAGTGCCAGGGCAATACGAACATTTAGGAAGAACTCCACACTTTGCTTTTTCCAAAAAAAGTTCCTGATGCCAAACACCTGCCCTGAGCACCCTCCACCACACACATACTGCATATATAGCTAATACGTGAGGGAGCAGAGAAACAAAACAAAAACCTCCTCATATGACTGGTTTCAGTAATTGTCCTTGGTACAAATCTCTAAACTGGGTTCATCTCCTTTTTTCGTAGCTTAGCCAGATGAGAATATTCTGTTTCAATGACTTTTTGCAAACTGACTTTAAATCAGGCTCCCCCACTGGGCACTGAGTGTGGACCTAGGAAGGAGATGAGAGCCTCCCCTACTGTTGAGAGGGTCAGAAAACAGTTGTTGTTGTTTTTTTGGTGGGGGTGGGGGTGGGGGTTCCTGACCCTAACCCCTTGTCACCCCTGACAGGCCTCAGTGTTAATAAGGTTTGCTGCCTGCAGAGGGCATTAAGAGTAGGAGAGCAGTGTGGCTCTTTAATTTTCCCTCTCCCGGGCCAAGTTAAATTCCGGACAACCACATACAGTGGGGATTTTTGTTTCCTTTCTTCCATCCCCAGTCCGGGTGGCGGCAGAGCTCAAAGAGTAGTCTGTTCTGGGGAAAAGACGGCGTCTGCCTCTCTCCCAAACCAGCCCCGATCAAATCCCAAGCAGCCGGTCCTTAGATAACATGGCTGAGAAACCTGAAACCAACAGCTCTGACTCTCATCTGTGCCCAGCATCACCGTCTGGAAACCGAGACGTGTTGCAGAGATGCCACAGTGATTGAGTGTTAAGTGGCATGGCTGGGGTTCTCTCATCAGGGTTTGTAGCCTGGACCTATGAACTTAGACAAAGAAGGTTTTCAGAGAGTCTGTCTGGGGCTTGAGCATTTGAGCTATCCTGTGGCACTCTGCACATGTTCTGGGCTTTAGGATCATTGTTCTCCCGTAGCAAAGCCATAAGGTAGGTTAATACGGCCATGCTGTCCACTCGCTGGGCTGCCTGAAGCATTCCCAGCAGGTAAGCACATTCAACTGTGTTTGAGGCAAGGGAGGGAACATCCACGCTCCACTTCTGCCTTATTAGGGGAAGGCGTCCTTAAATGAGTGGGCTTTAGAAGAGGCAGAGCCTCATAGGAATGGAGAGGTCAAACCTTTTCCATTATTACGGAGTGTTAATTGAATGCCTTGTTTGCTGAACACTATAAAAGGAGTACAGATTATTAAATGTATAAGAAGTGTGGTCACTGGGGCCGGTCGAGTGGCACGGTGGTTCAGCGCTGGCTTGGGAAGCCAGCAGCCCTGGTTAGGGTCCCACATATGAGGGCCAGTGACACTGCCCTAAAAAAAAAAAAAAGAAGTGTGGTCACTGACAAGCCCTGTTAGGGACTGGAGAAGTTGTGAAGTCAGGAATGGGAGATGAAAGAGTTTCCCTCTGTAGAATGAAAGAACAGAGGTAGGAAATTGAGCTTTGCTCTGAGGCCTTAGAGACCTATAGCTTATTTGGAAAATGCTGAGAACATCCTCAGTGCTGCAGAAGGTGGTGCCAGAGAGCTAAGGCAATAAAGCTGCCCCTGAATCTGCCATCTGTGTGTATACCTGTGTGTGTTCATGCTTGTGGGGACGTATGGGATGTGTCCTTGGGAGAGGAGAAGGAAGTACCATGAGTTCACTACAGACTGTGGGCCTGGAGTCATGGTGAGCCACACAGCTTATAGCATCAAACATGTGCCTGGACGTGGGCAGCTACTCGGAACTGGGGGTCCTTATGCCTTAGCTACAAGCCCCTCACCATTACCTGACGTTACCGATTGCAGGTTGCAGAGAGCAGAGAGTGTCTTTCTAGAGAAGGGCAAGAGGACGATTTTCTAGTGGGGTTTGCTGGTCAGAGAGAGGTGGACCCTCAGGGAAGTCTCATTTAGCCTCTGTTTCAGCACCAACTAATGAGCAACAAAGAATGCTAGTCACCCTTTCTTCTTGTAGGTTTCCCAGCAACAAAGCAAACATGAGTGGAGGCAAATAATTGGTATTACTCAGTTCAAAAACCCACAAGTCAAAGTTAATTTTTGAGTTGGATAATTGTCTGTTGACTTGCTGGGGAATCCGTTTCCCTGGGGGAGGAAAGCAGGAGGAGAAGTTGTAATAATTAGAGGCACCCATACTGCAGACTGGAAAGGGAAGAAAGACCCAGCAATGGATGCCAAGCTTCAGCTTTGAAGCGTATAGTTCTGGTCTGGGTCACAGCTTAAGGACTAGTTTGCTTAAGAGGAAGATGATGTTACAAGCGCTCAGTATGTGAAATGCCTGGGATCTTTTCTAGCCAATGTGCTTTGTTCAGCATAACATCTTTGATCTCTCTTAATCTTTTCTTTGACTCTCTATGATGCAATCCTACACGTATTTTTCTAGAACGATGGTCAATATTCATCTGTTTCCCTATCTGGTATGCAAATATTTAGGAACACAGATGGAGAAACTAAGGCTTGGTCAGAGCTCATAAAATTCTTTCCATCATCTAGAAGGTAGGGCCCAAATGTATTGGAAAACAGAGAAGCAGCCAATAAGAAGCATTCAGTGTGAGTTTCTGTCTTCTCCTGGGATGCCTCCAGGGTAGAAACTCTACAGAAAGGTTTGTAAATGATGGACTCATGGACGGAAGGGATAGGGAAACAGATTTCATCAGTAAAGAGTAGAGCATTGATGAGGGTGGTGGTGGTGTGGGGGAGAAGAATTATCATGTGGCTGGGTGAGTTATTGATGTGCTACGAGTGAGCTCAGAGTTTCCAGGGTGAATAGATCTCCCCAGGGGAACTCACAGGGAAACAACATGTGCAAAGGGGAATGAAAAAAAAAAGCACTGGATCTGAAGTTAGGAAACCTGAGTTTGAGTCCCATCTAAGATATGAGTCTCCTACATTACCTTGAGCAAGTTATTTAAAATCTCTAAGCCCATTTCCTTATCTGTAAAATGAAATCAGTGAAACCTACAGCTTTGAGTATGGATGACTTACATGAGTTGGGAGAGATAAAACAAATAAATGCTTGCCAAGATCACCATGACTCTTGGGGATAGCTTTAGCACTCTTCTGTTCTTTCTTAGGAATTCTCTCCAAGAAACTCAGTCCTCCCGTGTCTCAGTCTAAGATATTGGTGTAGTGATGGCCTAGAGTCTATGTAAGAATGTCCAAACCTGTGGAGAATTTTTATAAAAATGTATTTGAGGCAAACAGAGGTTACACCTGGATGCAAGATCTTAACAGACTGAGATAAATTGCTTCAGAGAATAAGTTTGTAGTTTCTTTTATGCATTTGAAATTAAGGAGGAAACAGAAGGGAGATGACATGGAGGTGGGAGAAAGCAAAGGGAGATTGGGTTACAGGACAGTTAACAAGATTCTGTGCTCTCGTGAGGGTGGTTATGGCTTATTTCAAAGGTATGTAAACCTGGATGCACAGAAACAATGGACAGGGCTTACTTAAGGTAAAGATAAACCTTTAACTAAAGAAGTTATAAGTCTGGGGTGTGACTACCCATCATGAGCTGCCCAGTTAGGAATTTATGATCAGATCACCCTGTGAGGTTACTTTCCACAGAACCCTCTTTTCCCCTCCACATTGATTTAGCATCAAAATTTCCACTACCAAGATATCTTCATGAAATACATTTGAATAGCAGAGAAGCTCTTAAAGTAAAAGAGGAAAGAATGAGGGTCTATATGGGTATAGATTATGGTGGGACAGTCCAGAGAGGGAGGAGATCTCTGGGTACAATGGAAAAGGGACCAGAGGCTAAACCTCTGGTTCTAGTTCTGATTCTATCACTTACTGGTCATGTGAACTCGGTGCAGGTCACCTTGAAGAAACTTATGTTTATGAAGTTTGTTTATAAATGGAGAATACCTCCCCTGCCATTCTCATTTGGTTGTGAGAAATGAAATACATCTGATATAGATGTAAAAGTGCTCTGTAAGTTCAGATGTGCCACATTATAAGTAGATGTCAGGTTTTAGGAAATGGTAAGGGTGCTATTGGATCATGGGGTTACTTACTATGTTTTGATGTCCCTATAGACTAGAATAAGAATGATTCTGGATATAAGAGTCTACCATAACTAGTGGTCACTGGACACCTTTCCCTTTTGAACTGTCTACAAACCAGGACTTTCTGGCCCCTTGGTTAGGCTTGGCCCATTTTAGAAAGCTTAGCTTGACCTGTCTTACAAAGCCTCTGTGATTTGAGAGAAGAAGCTTTGTGGTTTGATCTGACTCTGACATTCATGCTAAGCCAAAGACCAAAGCCCAACCCATCAGTTTTATAGGTAATATGATGGAAATTATTTTTCCTTTAGGGTGCAAGTTCTATAATGTGACCGTGGGCCATTCTGAGTCAGGATCCAGGGCTGAAGCACCAGAGCAAAAGGACGGTGGAAATCATCAGAACAACCGGTGAAGATCCAGTTAAATTGATATAACAGTGAACAGGCACTACCTCTACCAACATACTTAGCTCTGGACCTGAGGGAGGATAACAGCTAGCGCAGTTGATTGAGAATACAATTTGTGTCTCAAAATCCAGATCCTTTCCTGCTCTGAAATCACTAGGAGTCAAAATTGAATTTAGAGGAAGTAGTCTGAAAGCAGGTCTGGGTGTGAGGGCTACCTTGGTACTTAGAGGGCAACCACAGCAGGAAAGAGGACAGAAGAGGGAGAAATGAGAGCCACAGGGCTTCCTGGCCCCTTACCCCTCTCCACTCAGCATGCTCTCACTCTCTCCCCCGGAAAGGAATGATCAAGGCATAAAAAGTGAGAGGAGGAGGGCACAGAATTGGAAGGTCCAGAGTGATGTCTTTCCTTTTCTGTAATAGATACTTGAAGAGTTTGGTTGATGGAAGTGATTGCATATGTTCTCTCAGGAGGACCAGTCTTGAGGCCTGTTTCCATGACAAAGTCCTGAAAGTGACTCAACCTTACACCCAGTCAGGTTGTCCCCAGTAAAAGATTGTTTACAGGGACCCTTGTCACCTGCCTCAGCCAAACTTCTACAAGCTGGCTGCTCCAGTCTTGGTCTTTTGGAGAGAAGGAGCATGGGAAGTACGCACAGCTGTGGTTTGGAACTTCAGAGACATGTTCCTGGAGCTATTATTAGAGATTTGTCCTTCAGGTTCACCTTTTGCTAAAGAACTACACTGGAAGTTCTGGGAGATGTTCACTCCAAGTGCTACCTGCGGTGGCTGCTCACTGAAAGAATTCACGAGGCAGGTAGAAATACAAAAGGAAGATTTTTTTTTTTTTAAATTGGGGAACAGTGTGTTTTTCCAGGATCCATCAGCTTCAAGTCAAGTAGTTGTTTTCAATCTAGTTATGGAGGGCACAGCTCACTGGCCGACGTGGGAATCGAAGCGGTGACCCTGTTGCTCAGAGCTCGTGCTCTTAACCAAATTAGACACTCGGCCAGCCCATCGTCTGAACTTTTATATTTTTTAACGGGATGTAAATTGCTTCATCCTGTTGCTCAGGTGGAGGAAGTTGTAGTTAAACTGGTTATCACAAGCTTTGCATACGAGTATGTTATATAGATTAAAGTTGGAGCCAGGAGTGGATTCCATAGATGCAAAACCTCTCCCAAGTCACAGGGCCTGCATGGCCAAAGAAGTAAACAGAAATATCGAGACTGGTATGTATAGTAAATATATAGTAAACAGTCATTAAGGTTTGGTGGAAAGAAGGCAAAGAAAAGAGAAAAACACCTTCAAAAAGCCCCAAGCTAAATTACACTTGTTAAATTGAATGATACCAGAGGTCCAAATCTCAAAATAGAAGATTTAGTGCCAGCATTACAATGCCCTGTCTCATGACTACCTTCATCCTCAAACATTACTGAATGCCAAATGGATATTGTGCTATGAAGATGAGCAGAGTTTGCCACTTCTAAAAATGCCACTTTGGTGGGCCGGCTGAGTGGCGCGGTGGTTAAACGCTGGCTTGGGAAGCCAGCGGCCCCGGTTCGGGTCCCACATATGAGGGCCAGTGACACTGCCCTCAAAAAACAAAATAAAATAAAAACATAAAAAAAATAAAAAAAATAAAAAAAATAAAAATGCCACTTCGGGATATTATTTTTAAGAAACAGCATATATAGGAGGAGCTCTGTAAACCAAGTAGAAGTTCCCCTTTGTAAAGGACACTGACATTTGTAAGGGAAGCCTCCATTTGTAAGGGTGTTTCTCTCACTGTACCAGGCCTGCCATCACTATCAACAGAGGCAGGGTAGGACTTAAATCTGCATAACGATATTCTCCTTGTTGACTGTGCTGGTTGTGGGAACTTCTGTAACTGACTCTCCACCCCCAGCATCTTTGTATTTAGCCCAAGGTGGTATTTAAGGTGATGGCCTCCACAATTTTTGTTATTCAGTTTTCCTGGGTCTCTCCCATGTATACAGAGATTATACATGTTATTAAAGTTAAATTTGTCTTTCTCCTGGTAATCTTTCTTGTGTTAATTTGATTATTAGTCCATCCAGAAGAACTTGAAGTGTAGAGGATGATTTTTCCTCCCTGATATGCTACATATTGGGGATGCCAAGTTCCCACTTTGAGGCCTCAGGTTAAGTTAGGGGAACAAAGTTTACATTCAAAAGTGAGCCTATACATATAAGTGGGAGGGGCCCACTGTAAATAATACTAAAGCTCCAAGGTAGGTGGGGTTGCTCAGGATTGGGCTTGTCCAACGAACCTTCATAGAATCCGAAATGGACTTGAAGAAAGGGTCAAACTTGACTAACTGAAAAACAAAATGTGTTAAAGGCCAGTGAATAAACCCATTTTAGCTGGGCAGGTTTCAGATGGTCACAAAGTTGGAAAAGGTTTTAGAAGGCCTTGAATTCAGATTTAGTTTGCATTTTAATCATCAAACAAGCACTGGGAAGCCATTAAATATTTCTGACCAGGTGTATGGAAGTGTAAGAGAATTTTATAAAGACTGTCTGATAGTGGGGAGGATGGCTGGGGTGGGGTGGGGGAGCATGGGAGCTAGTTAAGAAAAAGTTATACTAGTCCAATAGAAATGATTGGACTATTGATCATCCAGCAAAGGTGGTAGCAAAAGAAGGGGAAACATAGTCCTTCATTCTGGGAACTCCTGCTTTGAAACAATATTTGCATGTTATTCATTTGATTTTAAAATGTGTAAAAAGCTTTTTTTTTTTTTTTTTAAGATTTTATTGGGGAATTGGGGGAGGGGAACAGCATTGGGGAATTGGGGGGAAGGGGAACTGACAAGTTGCTGTCCTTTGGTTCTTCAGTCTAGTTGTGAAGGACATCGCTTCACTGGCCCATGTTGGTATTATGATCATTGCACTTTTCCAGGGTGAGGCAGTCAGTCATCAGCCATTGGACGGCCGCTTATGGTGGTTCATGCCAGCTGCCAGGCGCTCACGCTGGCTACTGGCCACTCACGGCAGCCCACTGTAGCCTATGCAGCCACTGGGGACTCAAAGCAGCCCAGCTCCAGGTCTAGCTGTTGTTCATCATCTTAGCTGTAGAGGGTGCAGCATCACTGGCTCTTGTGGGATCCAAACCTGTGGCCCCCAAGCGAACTCTTAACCAAGGAGCCACTGATCAGGCCCTGGAAAGCTTTCTATCCTCCACCTTGTCATTGGTTCCTGACCATTTTTCCCAGGAGAAAGAATGGAAAATAAACCTGCATTATTAACTGCTGAATGACCTGAGGTAATTCACTCAGCTCCCCCTAGACCTTAACTACCTCCTTTAAATCAGATGTTTTACCTGCCTGAAGGCAGAGAACTGGATACTACAGACAGTCTGGATGATCTTTTCAACTCTAGAGTGAGTTCGTTTCTTTTTTAATGCTTAATTCTTCAGAACCCTTCAACACTTACTCTCCCCCAACCGCTATTTCATCCTAGTCTGGGAAAAGTTACTCGGGGTTCACCCTGGGGGTCATATAACCTCCCAGTGCCTCCTGGAGATGTGATTGAGGCTGGGAAGGAAGCGTCTTCAAATCCTACCTGGAAGAGGAGACTACTGGTAAGGCTCAATTAAGTGGCCATTGCATCCCAACTATCATGTCTACTCTTGTTACCTAAAGTAGGGACTGGGGTCGGTATAGGCCCTGAAAGGCCCTGAAACTCAAACCTCGAGCGTCACCCCAACACGAACCCTCGCTGGCCCTCCGAATATACCCAGCATCTACTTCACTTCTGCTTGGGGAGCATCACAGTCCAGTACCTGGGCAGTATCTCAGCTTTCCTCAGTCCGAGTCCAGATTGTAACACGCCTCCATCTACACCCCATCCATCCTTATTCAGTGTGAGGGGGTGCCAGTTACCAGTCCTCCGGCCCCACCTCTTGCTGTCCCAGTGAGGCCAGAGGGGCTCTTTCCCTGCTCCAGAGCTCCTCTGGGGCGGGGCCCACCTGTATCCCGGGGGTGGGGCCTGGACAGGTGGTGAGCTGTCGCGGCCAGGGCTGGGTGAAAGCTGAAGCGGGAGGAGCAGATAGACGCGGGCTGGCGCGCACCTAGGAAACCTCCGGGTGGCCTGTGTGTGAGTGAGAGCGAGCGAGCGAGCAGGGAGGGAGGGAGGGAGGCAGCGCGCCTGCGAGGAGGAGAGGCGTGGAGAGGAGCCCCGCGCGGAGGACACTTTGGGAGGAGGAGCTGGGCTCCGCTCCTGGAGAGACTTGGGGCCGGCGTGCGGCGCCCGCGCAGCTGACCGACCCCTGGCGCGCGGAGCATGAGCCGGCGCCCCACTGGAGCGTGGCCGGGGGAGACGGCCTCGGCGCAGCCCTGAAACGCTGGGCTGGGGCTGGGACCCCGCGCGCCCGGGGCGCTGGGCCTGGCCGGGGGGCGGGGGCTGGCGGCGGCCACCCGGGCGCAGCACTATGGGGAGCCCCCGAGCCGCGCTGCTCCTGCTGCTCCTGCGCCCGGTTAAGCTTCTGCGGCGGCGCTTCCGGCTGCTGCTGGCGCTCGCCGTGGTGTCCGTGGGACTCTGGACTCTTTATCTAGAACTGGTGGCGTCGGCCCAGGTCGGCGGGAACCCACTGAACCGGAGTAAGTAGCACCCAGCGGGGGGCGGGGGAAGGCGCGGAGGTGGGAGGGGGTAGTACCGGTGGCTCCAGCGCTGGGATGACCCGCCTCTCATCCTCAGACCCGATTTTCAACTCGTTTTCGTCCCCAGGTGCCCGGCGCCGCCCCTCTGCCTACTCCAGGATAGACCCGGGTGCGGGGGCCGAGCGACGAGTTCCCTAGCCCGGGCCTGGCCGCTCAGCCACATGGGGCCGGGGCAACCTCGGGGCCGCTTGCCTCTCTCCTCGGAGGGAGACGGGGAGAGAGGCCCCCCGCCCGCCACGCGGAAATGCTGGCGGACTCTTGGGGCACTTGCATAGGCGCCAGTCTTGCAGTCTCCCTGGGAGAGACACGCGCGGTCCAAGCGCGGGGCTGGAGATTTGTGTCTGGGATGCGCTCGTCTGTCAGCACCGAGGCTGCGCGCTCCAGCCTGCGTGGCCCAAACTTTGCTCACCACCTTCTCCAGGGCTTGCTCCATTTCCTCTCACGCTGCCTTTTCTGCGATTCTTATTTTAACAACACCTCCTAGAACCACCTCTCCTCTCCACTTCCCATACGCCACTCCCCTCCCAGCCCCTTCCACTTCCTCCAAGTCTCCCACCTTCTCACTGAGCCGTCCCCGCCGAGTCCTGGCGGTTCTTACTGCTGGTTGTCTGACGTCCTCCTTGGGAACCCTGTGGAATTTACCAAACCCACTCAGACCCGGCTCGAGGAGACAATGGACCGCACAGTGAACACTTAATTCTTTTTAACTTACGCAAAGCCACTTAATTTTTCTGTGCCTTAGTTTCTCCGGAAAATGGAGGAGAGTATGGTCTCTCTTTTTACTTCAAAAGGCATGACTGTCCGAGGTAATTTTCAATTTACTGTTGATGGAGCTAAGAAAGTAAACTCTGAAAGTGTCAGGGACTGTAAAAGGTCCATGTAATAGGTGGAGGGAGTGGAAAGACTCCCAGAACTACCAGGTTCTCTTCCCAAACACAAGGGGTGGAGTTTCACAGTTGTAGCACATCCTCCCCCATGCCTTCATTTACCCCTTTCAGAAAACTGAAGGAATGACGAAATTGCTGGTGAGAAGATGCTCTGACATGTCCTTGTGTCAACTGCTCTGCCCAGAGTTGGGTGTGGTGCTTTGCCTTCTGTGGCCAAAGAGGGAATTACTAGGGTCAGTAATTGAGCGGGTTCAGGGTAGAGATAATATGTTTATGGTGGAACACCTCACTGTCTGGCAGTTGAAATAACTCTGGTTGTGAGTTGGGAGACTGGCATTCCTGGTTCTGCCACTAACAAGTTGGGGAATCAAGGGGAAAATGGCAGCTTTTCAGGTAGAAGGAGGAAGTTGGACCAATTCATCTCCAAGGCTCCTTCTAGCCTGGATACTAAGGTTACACGATCTCCCCTTCCTGAGCATTTCCAGGGCCAGAAAGCTCAGCATGTAGTGAGGAAGACTCTGCTTAGCCAGAGCTCCACAGCTCTAACTAGGAGAATTCTTCCTCCTTCTGATGACTAAAAATAGCCTTCCCATAGCTAGTTCTTCTCTCCCCTGAGCCTTGTTCTTCCCTCTGAAAGACAGAGTGAATCTACCCTTACATACCCTTCATAGCCCCAAGTGGATGAGCCCAGTTGGAGTGTGTACAGGTGGGAAGCCCTGGGAGGGATCGCCTTTCTTTCCTCCTTGGGACACCCCTTCTCAGTGTGGCCACCATTTTATTAATGTGGTAGCCAGTGGGATCCCCTGCACAGATTAAAAACATAGAGGAACGCAGTTGCTTTGTGACCCTGAAATCAGTGACCTCCCTTCTACCTACATACTTTTTCTTTATCTCACATGTGCTTTCTTCTCAGAGACCAGAACCAATTGGCCATGATCAGAATCTCACACTCAGGCTTCCAACCTCTGTCTCCCGTTGGCTGTGTCATCATAAATCAATTCTTGGGTCTGTTTGGTTTCCCTTCTAGGTGAATCTTCACTCTCTGACTGGGTTTCCTTATTCTTTGTTTCCTTTTCCAAACTGACGCTTTTCCCAAAAAATGTTCCCAGCTTCCTATTCCAGAGTTGGCTTTGTTTCCTTAACCATCATTTTCTTTTTTTTTTTTTCCAAAATATTTTTTATTGGGGAATTGGGGAAGGGGAACAGACAAGTTGCTGTCCTTTTTATTCTTCAGTCTAGTTGTGGAGGACATTGCTTCACTGGCCCATGTTGGTATTATCATTGCGCTCTTCCTGGGTGAGGCAGATCGGTTGCCAGCCACTGGATTGCTGCTCACGGTAGCTCTTGGCAGTTCACGCTGGCTGCTGGCCGCTCATGCCGGCTGCCAGCCACTCATGGTAGCTCACGGCAGCCCACTGCAGCAGGGGCTGCAGTCTATGCCATGGCTGGCGACTCATGGCAGCCCAGCTCTAGGTTGAGCTGTTGTTCACCATCGTAGTAGAGGGTGCAGCATCACTGGCCCTCATATGTGGGATCCGAACCAGGGCCCTGCTGCTCAGAGCTGGCATCCCAAGCCAGCTCTTAACCAACGTACCATTTGGCTGACCCATAACCATCATTTTCTAATGAGAGTCAAGTGTAGACACTGATGGATCACTTGTCCTCTTGCCCTCCTAGAACCCCTGAAACCCTTTGCTCTGCAGGGTGACTTTTCATGCTCGGCCGTCTCATTGTGTTCAACTCTTTCCTTGATTTCTTTTGGAATGAGATTTATAGGTGGCTGTGGTTTCTGGCTTCTTGTTTCCCATCTTTGTTTTTTTTTGAGGGCAGTGTTGCTGGCCCTCATATGTGGGACCTGAACCAGGGCCGCTGGCTTCCCAAGCCAGCACTTAACCACTGCACCACTCGGTCGGCCCCCATCTTTGTTTTTAATAAGCCCAGACATTTTGCATCAAAGTCCTCATGTCTGTGTAGGTCGTACTCCCAGCTCAGAGCTATTCCTCTGAAGGGAGAGCAGGGCGGAATTAGGAAATAGGCAGGAAGGGAGTTGCTGGCATTCTGTCTTCTACACCCTGGCCTCTCCACAGCAACCAGGGTAGTAAAACTTCCCCTCCCAGGACTGTACCCATGGCCTTGACCACAGCAACCAGAGTCCCATTCTTGGCTCTGCTCCCCAACAAGCCACCCTGCTGCCTCTCTCTGGCAGCCCCTGCCAGCTCACTCTACCACCAGCTTTCCTGTCATCTGTAAGGCCAGCCTTCATTCCCAGGAACCTTTCATTTGCCTGTCCCTGTGTGACTGGTACATCAATCTGGTGCTGAAAGAAGCATATGGAGAGATGGCAGTCACAGACTCCAGAGTGGTGAAGTAATGACAGGGAATGGGCTTCCAGCTTCATCTTCATGAAATAACCCAGTAGTTTAAGGTATGGCTGATGTGCAATTTGGGCTCCATATGTAAAAAAAGATACAACCATAATTGGAGTAACTTCCATAACTTCAGAGAAAAGCAACCCAAATCATTAACAGATAGAAAATGGGTCCCTTGGACAAAAGAATTAGAGCTGTTCACTCACTCAAACAAATATTTATTTAGCACATACCTCAAGCAAGGCATGGTGCTAGGTCACTTAGATATAAGGATGAGTAGGTTATGGTTTCTGCCTTCAACTGCTTTCTCTCTAGGAGAGGAGTTCACGTGCACATATAAAAATACTCATAATATGAAACAGTCTTTAGGTTTTACAAATGTAGAACCTAGATGTTGCTGTTACACTCCTGTGAATGGGGCACAGCTCTTTCAACTAATTTCAGAAGAGCTTGAGTTGGTAAGATTTTAATGGATATAAAAAGAGAAGACTACTCCAGGAAGATACAGCAATGTAGACAAAGATTGAGAGATGGGAAAATTAGTATAATATTTGGGAATGTTGAGCCTCTGGGTTTGGTGCAGCAGAAGCTGTGAAGGAGACTATAGAATGGTGCTGTATCACCAAAGACCTTGACTAATCTTTAAAGAGTGGCATTTATAGGTGAGAGAAACCGGTTGAAAGTTTTAGAAGAGGGTAGCCATGTGGAATGGAACAGGCAAGGGGAACAGCAAAACAAGAATCCTTTGGTAGGGATGGCAGTGCCTAAACCTCCAGCAAGGTACTGGAGTCCCTAGCTGTGGCTGGCATCAGCCCGTTAGCTGCCAGGTCATGAAGCTCTCGTGGGGACAGGTCAGGGTATTAGGGGGGCATTCAGAGGGTCTGGGATAGTCACTGTATCCCAACACATTCATAAGTATTTCTGTATTTTAATAACTGATAAGCTGCACCAGTGTGTACTGGCTAAAAAGCAGCCCTGGAAACAGACTATTATTGGAAGGTAAAGACTGCATTCCTGCAGGTTTTAACAAGTTATACCCATTTGTTCAGATTGAATTAGCTAAGTTGTGCCTGAGGGCGGAGGTCTGGACTAAAATGGTTTCTAGGTTCTTTGCTCTATCATTGACCTGCTGAGACCAACTTGGTGCTGGAGCCGAGTGCACTTGGGCACAGAGCCAGGGCTGAACGATAGCATGTGCCAGCTATCTAGATCTTGCCAGGCTGGGTCTGGTATGTCCCCATTTAAGTGCCAGGTTTACCTGTCGAACCCCAAAGTGTTCTCAAGCTCAGGAATTAATTGGCTTTCACTGCTTTAAATCTATAACATCTCTCTGGTTGTCCCTTGTGATTTCTGACTGACTTTGAGTGGGCTGCAGAGGCACACCCGCAGATGTCAGGCAGGCACTTCAGCTCTCGGGGTCACCATAGCCATTCTGATTTGGAAAGGATACAAACCCTCCAGTAACAGAGGTAACTCAGGGCAGAACAGTAACCTGAGACGCAGGCAGAGAGAGGGAGAAACAAATGAGACAGATGTGTGGCAGAGCAGGGATGGTGTGGCTTAGAGCTGAAACTCAGCAGAGGCCAGTGGGGGAAAGGACATGCTGCTTCCTGTGTGCGGTGTGGCCTGGGACCCTGTCTTGCAGCCCTGGCTGGGCTGGCCCTCTTTTCATGGAGCCTCTCGTTCCCGTTCCTGTGTCCTACTTACCTCTGTTTATGACGCCATTCTAGTCCTCCAGCTGCTATGTGTAACCTCAAATCAGTATTCAAATCTGGTCACATACTAGGCCCTCAAATAAATACCTTCGGATTATGGATGGTAAGCTCTGAATTTCTGGGCACCTGATAGGTTAATTTCCACTAATGGTTACTTTTTTTTTAAAATCAGTGACCGATCCAAGAATGGAACCTAGGAATTGTTCCTCGTACCATAATACATGTAAAAAATAGCCTTTAAACACAAATGCAAAGGATAAGAAATAAGCCATCAATGCTTTTTTTTTTAAGGGCAGTGTCACTGGCCCTCATATGTGGCATCTGAACCCAGGACGCTGGCGTCCCAAGCCAGCTCTTAACCACCACACCACTCAGCCAGCCTATCAATGCTTTTTTAATATGTGTGTTTTCTTCAGACCTAGCATTGTACCATTAACACTGGATGTGACAGCAGGAGACCTTACCCAGATCCAGCGTCTCCCTTCCCTGGTCTCTTTAGTCCCTGTTCTGACGTGGCACTAAAATTGCAGCAACACAGCCGCCCTGTCTGTCCTGCCCACCACCAAAGCCCCTCAGTCTGAGGCAAGGCCCCATTTGCCTGCTGGGTGGTGCTGGACTGCTCACCACCCTGTCCTGGGAGTTATTCAGGCACCCTGCGTGGTTGGAGCTGCTTTGCAGCACAAGGTTTGCTGAAGCAACCAACTGTATGCTGGTTTTAGGAGCGGCTGGTAGTTGCACTGCAGTAATTTTCCAGGCCAGGGAGCCTGGTCTTGCCCTCTAGTGCTGAGCTTTATGGAGCAGAGCAGCGCAGCCGCCATAGCAGAGTTTGCTTTGGAATGGGGCCTAGGGCCTGTTCTTGGAGCCGGCTGCTCACTGTCTAGTTCTCTACCAAGTTCCACCAGTCTCAAAATCTACCTTTTGCATTTCCATGAGCACTTCTCCTTATATCCAAGGGTGATGAGGCCTAAATGAGGCCAGCCATATAGTTTGCACTTTCCAAAGTTCCTCCTTTGACCTTGTGATCCACACTTAATAGACTTATATGTTAGCTGATGTAAAAAAATACTACTGGAAGAGGTGAAAATAGTTTGGATAGTGTATGTAAAGGCCATTGGGCTGAATGTGTTATATATTCTGAGCAAAACATGACGGATAGAGTTTTAAGCTTTTACAGACAGACTTAGGTTCTAACAAGTGCTGCCTTCAGTGTTAGAAGTATCCATGAGGCAAACAAAAATGGATATTCTTTTTACCTTGTGATATTTTAGTGTATAATTTTTATGCTAATTAAAACAATTTTTTTAAGTACTAACCAACTTTTTTTTTTTGAAAATAAGGATGAAAGTTGTTCTTGCCCCTGGTTGTATGTGTGTGTTTTTAAACTTTTAATTAAAGTGTCTTACATGTATAGAAAAGTGCCAATGTAAGTGTGTAGCTTGATGAATTTCCATAAACTGAACAAATCTGTGTAATGAGCACCCTGATGAAGAAACAGAACATTGCCAGCACCCCAGCAGCCCCGCCCCGGGCTTCCTTATGAGCATACATTAATTTAGCCTATTTTTATGTAGAAAAATGTGATTTACTATAAAAATAATATTTATGGTTATAAAAATAATGCATGTTCTGATACCAGATGACAGCTGTGTATCTGGACCACAGATACACAGTAATAAGTTACTATTTTATGTTTTAGGCACCCCAGTACAATTGATACACTAATTTAGGAAGTGGCGAAGGCAGACCAAGGATTTAAATGCTATGAGATACAACCCTATGAAATTTTGCATCTGAGCTGCTGTAAGGATGGGACTGAGCAACATTGTTTATCCTGTGTGAGAGTCCCCCCAAAATATTAGAAACAGCTATGCTTCTCTTGAGCAAGTTTGTTTAAACTTTTTATTGGCATATAAATTGTAAAACCACTCAGTTTTCTCCCTTTGTGTTGGTTACTGGAAAACTTCAGAATTCAATTGTTGGTTCATCTGGGAAAACACGTAAAAGATTTTATGATCTGCATTTTGGTATCGATTTTATTTCTATACCTTTATTTTGCTTTTTTCCCCCACAACTACTTTTAGTTTATGTCACCTTATATTCTATGGTCATTTAATTAAAGCCACTTTAATTTTTTTCTGGACCAAATCAATGCATAAAATAAATCAATGAAAGTGCTATGTATATATAACAGTATGAAGAAGAAATTAACACTCATCTATAATCCCACTACTCTGACCTAGAGATCATTGACAAGAAAAAATAAAGTATAATAAGCAGTGATAAGTAGATACTGGATTCTGGAATACCTTGAACAAGAATTCTCCAGAAAGCTGAAAAATTACTTTGTGTGTGTGGGTGTCTTTAGTTTATTTAGGTATTGAAAAACTGAATGGCATTCAAAAATAACTTCCCGCTATATAGAAAAGAATATGAAAAGCTTGGAATTTACTGACAGATGTTGGGGCCTGAGTCACTGTCATTTTAAACAATGACATAAAAATTCAGTAAAGCTTGGGGCACCCCTGACATGATTGATGCACCGACTGAGGGGACTGGCCAGGAAGGCCAGAAGTTGAAGTTTGTCACGGGGGCTCCTACCTGCTCCGACCCACAGGAGACTGAATGTGAAGACCTGTGGCTGCTGCCCAGCCTGTGGCTTATGGATGCATCAAGTCACCAACATCAGAGACCCATCCCCTTTACTAACAGTTGAGAAGTCAGGCCCAGGGAAGAAATATTATCTGCCTCCTTCACCCATTTCTTTTAAACTGTGTTCTTGTGTGGAGCAGAGGCTATGGATCAGCGTCTGGGGGGAGGGCCCAAGGATGGGAAAAGGAGAAGGAAAGGTGAGGATGGAAATGGAGACATGACATTCCAGACAGACCAAGATATCTAAATGCCCAAGAAATTGAGCAATGTGTGTTTTTCAGTTTTTATTTACTTTGCAAATCTTGAATGGCTGCAGAGGTGTTTCATTTTAAAACTTAAAATGTTTATGGAGCATTTCCTTTTTTTTTTTTTTAATTCTTTTATTGTGAAATAAACATTTTTTTTTTTTTTGAGGGCAGTATCACTGGCCCTCATATGTGGGACCGAACCGGGGCCGCTGGCTTCCCAAGCCAGCGCTTAAGCACCGCGCCACTCGGCCGGCCCGAAATAAACATTTTTTAAAAAACTTAGCTTCAGGAGTACGACACAGTGCAATAGTTATACTTTTTACCCCTCGAAGTGACAACTCCCTCCCCCAATTCGCCACCCCACTCCCCCACATCATACATATCTATTACAATTCCCTTGACTCCCTTCCACAGTATACTCCACATCCCATGACTATCTATATATTCAGTTACAGTTGGCATACAATATTATACAACATCAGCTTCAGGTGTACAGTGCAGTGATCAAACCTCTACTCCATCCATGAAGTGGTCTCCCTAATAACACATGTGACCATCTGACACCCCACAAAATATTTACAACATTATTATATTCCCCTGTCTTTCATGTCCCTGTGGCAATATTGTAGTGATCTATTTATGCTGTCTAATTCCTTCCCCTTCTCCCTCATCCCCATTCCCCTCCCAACTAGCAACCATCAGTTTTTCCTCTATATCTATGAGTCTGTTTCTGTCTACTTTGCTCGTTCATTCAGTTTTTCTGATTCCACATATAAGTGAGATCATATGGTATTTGTCTTTCTCTGATTGACTTATTTCACTTAACATAATAGTCTCTAGGTCCATCCATATCGTTGCAAATGGTACGATTTCATGCTTCTTTATAGTGGAGAGCATTTACTTTTTTATGGAAGACTGAGTGGGATAAAAAACATCGATGGTTCCTGGAAAAAATGAAGCAATTTGAAGGCAGGGCAGGGTTCAAATCCAAGCTCTATTACTCACCAGTTACAGGACCTTGTACTTCTTTCCAAGCCTCAGATGATTCACCTGGGTAACAGGTTACAATGCCCTCTCTGTAGATCATTTCTTAGGACTAAGTAAGACAGCCTACCATGTATTAGGTGCTTGATTAGATTTAACATAAGCCTAGCACACATTAGGAGCTCAGTGAATGTTTGTTCCCATCTCTTCCCCTCATAGTTACAATCTGATAGGAATTAGAGAATGACTGGGCAGGCAGGAATCGATAGATTCATTCCTCAACTAGCCCTTTTCCCAATGCTGCTTCAGTGTCTCTGCCAGGACACAGCTATGCCCAGCTCCTTAGCAGCCTCCAGGCCATCCATGGCCAGCACCTGCCACCAAGTGACACTTTTTTTTTTTGAGGGCAGTGTCACTGGCCCTCATCTGTGGGACCCGAACCGGGGCCACCGGCTTCCCAAGGCAGCGCTTAACCACCACGCCACTCGGCTGGCCTAACTCATTCTTTAACCACTCTTTTTTCTCCGTGATGTTCAGTGCTGCCCCCAGCCTTCCTTTCTGATCCCAGGCAAATATTTGCATTGGGATGGAGGGGTAGGTTAGAGGACAAGGATTTTTCTGAGAATGAGAGATGTTTTGGGGATGGCCAGGGCATAAAAGCTCAGCAGTTGGGAAAAGCCAGCTTGTCCCTCTGCTGCCTGCCTCTGAGTCCTCAGCGTTTCTGGGCCTGAAGGCAGGAACACGGGGCAGGTATCTCAGTTTCAGCCCTAGCTTTGTAACTGATTATGGAGGGTACTTGGGCAAGCCCCTTTTCTTTGAAGGGCTTGTTTCCTAATCTTTGGAATGGGATGTCTCTCCAGTGTCACTAAGGTGCCAAGAGGACAGTCAGCCCTTGACATTTTGGCCCTGGTCTTTCAGGACTCAGTTGCCTGAACTGAGAGGTGGCAGCTATCCCAGGGCTTCTGGCTACTTGGTCTCCAAGGTCACCTCTCACGACATGGTCTCCATACATGCAGTTGCCTCAAAGATTAAAGGCCTCTCTGCTGAGATCTTCTTACAAATCCTCTGATCCACTCCTTTCCACCCTGTGTGCCAAGCCAGGGTTCAAATGGATGCCTGCAGACATGTGCACACACACACACACCCCTCACCAACCAGCTGGTCTCCTAGCTCTGCTCACTCCCACTTCTGGGTTGGACATTGGCAGGCGGAGGGAAGACATTGGGGGTTTCCTCACGAACCAGGGACAGAGTGTTGATATATATTCTCAGTTCTTGTTTTTTTTTCTTTCAGCTGTTTGAGGGCTTGAGGAAAGGGACAGGAGGATGGGGAGCACATGTCAGGTGAACAGCTTCTCAGCAGCAAAAGGCGAGGAAAGTTGCACCGGCACAAAGAACTGGGAAGAAAATTAGGGAGGGAGACGAAGGGAGAGACACCTACCCCATTTTTTCACTTGGTTCAATGACTGTATTTTTCAAATCTGTAAGTTTTATTTGACTATTTCAAATTTGGCTCTTTTAAAATACTACATTCTTTTATTTTTAATCATTTAAAACACATTTATTTTGTTGACTCTATTAGCTAACATTGGTTGCCCCAAACTAAGTGGCTGCCAAAGTGTTAGCATCTGCTGCTGTTCTGACATTCACATCCTAATTTTTTGCCCCCACTGGAGATTTCCTTGACTTTATGGAGCAGTTACTGTGTAAATAAAAGCTTGCCTTATTGTACCCAGCATTTCTTAGTATTTTGCTCTATTTTCCCAAAAGGAAGTCCTTTGGCTTGAATTTTTCAGGCCTCCTTCAGCTCCAGTAGGCTGTGATTTGGGGGATGTGTCTAAGCAAAGGTGCATTTGCATTTGAGGACTACAGCATGTGCTAAGTAAAAGTTCCAGGAATACAAATTCTGGAGTGCAGAGGCTCATGTAGTATGAAGGAGATGAGACTGAAAGGTGGCTGTGACGTAATTGTGGATTGTTGAGTACCAAACTGCCGGGTTTGAACTTGGCAGGGAGCGACATACAGTTGTTTTTTTTTTTTTTTTAAGCTGAGCCATCCTGTCACCTGTTGGCAGCTCAGCAGCTGCCCAGCTCAGGCTGGGAATCCAACCAGCGACTCTGTCTCTCAGAGCTCACACTCTTGAGCGAGCTCTTAACCCATTGAGCCACTCGGCCGGCCCGTGACATACATTTTTTAAAGCGGGGATTTGATATGATGGAAAGCAGGGTTTTCTTGTTTCCACCCACTGATTCATACTTTAACTATTCAGATGTTTATTACATACCTTTTATGCCTTAGGAATTGTAATTACAGGTAGACTAAGCTGTTTGCAGGATGGCTTAGAGATAGAGAGGCCACTCAGGTGGTTGTTGGAGTGATCTAAAGTATGGGCAATGAGTGCCCTAGCTGAGAAGGGTGACAGAAGAAAGCTGAGAGTTGTCAAAAACAGAAGTGACAGAATTTGGCTGTAGAGTCATTGTAGAAGGCGATAGAATACTAAAATTCTGGGTTTCACACATGGTTCTCTAGCCACACTCTGCCATGATCATTTTAATTAAGGGCTGTCTTGCACACCCAGCATCTGAAAATTGTTCTCATGAGAAAAAAGTGCTTTCATTTCTCCTTACACTTTCCTCTCTGGGTTGGGACACTGTGCTGGTCCTGCAGAAGAATACAAAGGGACAGGAGAGACAGACACCCGATCAACAAATATTTATTGAGCACTCGTATGTGCCAGGCAATGTTGTAGGTATTAGGGACATAGAAGGAAACCAGAAGTTTAAAGGCTTTCCTGTCATGGAGCTTAATTTCAGGAGTAAAAGATAGATAATAAACACATGAATAAATGGATAGGAATTTCAGATAGTGATGAATTCTTGGGAGAAGATGAAGCATGGTAATGGCACAGTTTCCAGCTATAGGGGTGAGAGAAAAAACCTGCGTGGGGAGTGGGGGCTCTCTGAGAAGGGACTTCCTTAAAATAGATACTGTAAGGCTACAGGACATGATTAAGGATTAAGCACTAATTAAGTGTCAGGATTATAAGTACCTCAGGAATTTATGAGAGGGATGAGACTGGGAGCTGGGTAGAAGAGTTAAAAAATGTAAAACAGGGTCATTGCTCATTTTCAGGATGAGCATCTTTCCTACTGCCTTCCATTGTCCTGAAAAACAATGTCCTCCTTCACCTCGATGTTGGAATAGAGTCAGCCTAAACTCTCCTGGGAGTACTCAAGAAAGGTGCTGGTGAGAGGTTCTGGGCCTGGGAGGAGTAAGTGTGGTTTTTCCTCATTACAAACGTGAGTCCCCAAACCAGGATCGGGGAAAAGGATGTCCTATCAGTAGTCCAGTTGGAATTAACTCTGCACCCCCTTCCCTCACAGCATTTTTTCGTACCTCCATTAGTGCACTTATCAAAGTCTGCCTCTCATCAGTTATTTATGCCTGTTTGTCTTCCCCCATGAGAGTGCTGGACCCGGGCATTTTTCCCCTTTTTATCTCCGTGGTGCAGAGATTTTTTTATAACCTTTGTGGCTTGCATGCACTGGTAGAATCTGATGAAAATAACTGTGAACGCTCTCCCCAGAAATTTGCCTGTCCCCTCATATATTTTGCATGCTATTTTGGGGAGGTTCACAGGCCCCTGATAGCTACCCATGGATTCCTAGTTAAGAACTCTGCCTGAGTGCTTTCTTTGCCCAATACCTGGTACATTGTGAGTTCTCAGAATTTGATTGACTTGGGGATGTACCTCCAATTAAATCCCTTTAGTTGCAGAGGACAGATGTTAGGTGGGAGAAAGAGCCAGAAGGCAGTCCTGTTGCTAGGAGCTGCAGAAGAGCATGTCTGAGCTCTGGAAGTAACCATTCTGCCAGCAATGGCTTCACCCTCACTCCTTGTTCCTGGAGAACCAAAATTGGGATCTCCCTCCCTTGGGCTGGTCTTCCTTTGGGTTCTTGAGTGCTGCTCCCAGTCTCATGGTATTCCTTCTGCCCACCTTTCAAAGCGGCCCATCTGTTCAATCCCATCTCTTCCCTGAAACCTTCTTCAGTTCTTTGAGTTCCAGTGGATCTCACCCTTTCTGGAAGTTTTGTTGTGCTTCAGTGGTCTGAAACTCACAATTGATATTTCCTTATTATCTTTTAGATATTTTCTTTCATTCCTACTTCATCTGGATTGGTCTTGTGTACTCCAGGCAGGCTGTTAAGAGAAGCCAAAGATGGCTCACTCTCCCCACAAGCACTGATGGTGGTTCTTAGAACTGAGTCAGCACAGCCTGCACCGTACCTGTACCTACGCCTCTCCCTATGGACGCAGCCATCCTTTCTGCCTCAATGTCTGAGGTTGCTGTTGTGTCCTCTCCTCCACCTACCAGTGTCTTTACTGCTCCCTTTCTTCATCATCACACAGTGGTCAGGAACTAGCTTTTGAAGTCAGACTACCTGAGATTGAATCCCAGCTCCAGTGCTTAGCAAGCTGATTACTGAGCTGCAGTATGCCTCAGTTTCTTATCTGTAAAACGGGAATGTTAATGGTACCTACCTGACTGCGTTTTTGTTGTGACAATTAAGTGAAATAATACATAGAAAGAAGAGTTCCTAATACATAATGTTTAATAATGTTGGCTGCTTTTATTATCATTTAATCAGCTTTTAAAGTCCCCTTTCTCTCTTTGATTGTTTTTTGGGTATTCTCTTTCACAAAGATTCCTAGGACAGGTATGGATCTCAGAGATTTTTAGATTCTAAAATGGGAAATACCTACATTTCTTATTCCAGGCCAGACATCTCCAATAGAATGGGAAATTCTTTTGCTGAGCCCAGATGCAGTCTGGAATCTTTCCCAACATAGTCGCCATGCAGTCCCTACGAATTGATTTGAGTTTCCTCTTAAACTGCAGCTGTTTGCCCAGCCTCCTGATTTTACTCATGAAGAATTTTTAAGGCCTAGAGAGTTTTAAGCAACCTGCGTGGAGAGCGGCAGTGCTCCTTACAGCACGCCGTATCACTTACAGCTGTGCCATTGCTCATTCTCTTTTTGTTTGCTAAGAATGCTTCCTTTTAATGTCTGAGTTTCATGAGGCCTTATTTCCCTACTCATCCCAGCAATTTGACATACATGTAACCCGTTTTCAAGTCTATTTATCTTTTCTTGCCGGTGAACTAGCTGAAGTTATTGCCACTTAGGTGGGGCTGGATCATGTGTCCACCTCAGCTACTACTGGTGGTAATATGTGGGTTTTCTGAAATTTCTCCAGTGACACCCTGTATTGAAATTGATATTTGAGAGTAACCTGCAAAGAAGTTCTTGTTGATGTTGAATTCTCATATTGCAAACGGTGGGCCAAGACTTGACATTTCTCATCTAACAGGTCCCTTTGTTCCTCTCACTCTCCCATCCTCAGAACAGAATCCATTCTACTAAAGAAGTATAGACGTGGTGGTTCAGCGCTGGCTTGGGAAGCCAGCGGCCCCGGTTCAGGTCCCACATATGAGGGCCAGTGACACTGCCTCAAAAAAAGAAAAAAGAAGTGTAGAGCTTCTTTTTATTTGGGGGCAGGGGTTGGCTTAAACAACAGGAATTGATTCTCTTCCAGTTCTGGACGCTGGAGTCCAAGGTCACGGTGGAGGCAAATTTGGTTTCTTCTGAGGCCTCTGTCCTTGGCACATAAATGACCTGTGTCTTCATGTGGTCCCTCGGTGTCTACAGCTTCTTCTAAAAAACAAAATAGAAGTGGAGTTATGATTTCTTCCCTCATCTCCTTGAGTTGAGGAGGGATCGGGAATAGGAATAGATGAAGTTGGTTTCAAACCAAGAGTCTTGGAACACACGAACCATGAAACCCTTTGGTAGAAAAGCACATATTTAAAAATTGTTGTCTTCTCCCTGTTCTCATCTCTGTAGAAACCTAATGAGAGCTGGTATTTTCATAATCTTAGTCAGCAAGTGGAAGTCCATACTAGCAATTCTATATGGGGGTAAAAGATGAAATGGGTGACACATTGAAGAAAAATGGTAGAGAGGAGTGCAGAGAGGAGGTGAACAAAGTATTCCGGCTTGATTTAGCATGTTAAATAAGAATTCAGCTTTCTCTGAAGCATAACGATTGGAAAAATATTTGCATAAGGAACATTTTACAATGGTGAATGAAGCTTTAATTACATTTTTCAGGAAATACTACCTGTCCGTTATGGAAGCAAGCGCTATTAGATTGAAGATTAGTATTTACCATTTAGAGAAAAAGACATGGACACAAAACTGCCTAAGGCATTTATTGATATAAAAATTAGGAAGGTTTGAATTCTGGGAAATGGAAATATATTATAATATTTTAGGGAAACAGTTATGAAATATTTTAAGCACCCCTTAACAAATCTAAAGTAGTTTTCTGTTAGTTTAGCAAGATAAACATACATTGTACATAACGTGGTTTGCTCAAAATGATTATGTTTGGTATATTTAGAAATTGGAAGGCCTGAGAGGCAGAAAAAACCCAAAGTTGTTTCTTCTGAAACCAAGAAAAAAAAATCCTCAAGAAAGAGTTGTTTTCCTATATTTTCCTGTTCCTTTATATCTCTGAGAAGGTTGGAAAGTTCCAGAGTAGTGAACATTTTCCCTAGCTGGCAGGGTTTTTGTGACCCAATTATGTGAGGAGAGGAGTAGAAGGTGAAGGAGAACAATAGTACCTTGTTTTTACCTGGATCCTTTCTCTTGGGAACTTGAAGCAACTTAGGCAGCAGTCACGTTTTAGGATTGGAGGTTATTGTGTCTTCTGAAGGAAGATGGATGCTTTCTACCTGTCAGGAAAGGTGACCTGTGCCACAGCCTATGTGTGCATATGATGAATCCTGGAGTTCACTGGGAAGATAGAAGGTAAAGCCTGCTGCCTCCTTTATTTAGAGGAGGAACTAAGAAGCAAGAGGAGGCTACCGCAGACATACTTGTTAAGCTCACCGAAGGAGTTGGGAGGCTTGCTGACCTCACCATTAGGTTAGAAGCTCAGACAGCCATCCTATGCAGTCTAGAATCTTTCTTGAGTAACACTTAAATCTTGCTGAGGGCATTTTGTTTCATGGTATGGCTCTGATGGTGTCACTGTCCTATCCTTCCCAGAGTCCCCCCCGCCCCCCAGACCAGTGAGCTGATGTTCCTTGGACTGTTGAAGCTGGGGTAGAGAGGATGGGACTTGGAGTCATCAGAAGGGTGTACCCCTTGGGATACCTTTGGCTGCCTACAACTAGCCAATGAGGGAGACAGAATGAACAGAGGGAAATATGGAAGAGGGGATTATATTCTAAGCCATACTTCTAAGGAGTCTGGATAAGGAAAAAAGAGAGCAGCAGTAATGGGTTCAGAAGAAAGGTCCAGAAGGTCTAAGAAGAAACCAGTATATTTGGCCAAGGAGCAGGGGAATCACTGGTGAGTTGTGTGATCAGTTGAGATCTGTTGTAGCAGAGGAGAAAAGTAGAAACATGTTGTGGAGTCATAGAGTATTCTGGCTCGAAAGGAACTCAGATGTCTGTTTTTGTTTTTTGTTTTTTTTTCTCTTCAATGCATGGTTAAGGCTAAGAGCTCTGGGCTGGCAGACGTGGTTCTGTTATGAACTAGCTCTGTGACTTTGAGCAAGTCAGTCCTGCCCTCTGGGACTCAGTTTTCTTATTTGTAAATAAGAGGGCTTTGCTACTTGGTCCTTGAGTTCCCCCTGGCTCTGACATTATTCCCAAAGAAAGTGATATCTGCACCAGCATTGAGGACTCTGAGCTGGGAGTGGCTAGAGAAATACTGGAAAAAGGAGACTCAGAGAAGATGCCTGATTCAAATCCTGGCTCTAGTCATCTAGCTGTGTGACCTTGCTTTCTCATTCATTCAGGACTGAGAGGTGGACCCTGGGTCCAGCTCTTACCCCTGAGACAGTCACCATCCTCCACCTTCCTCCTCTCACATTCTCTCCTCTCCTGCTCACCTGGGACTAGGAAGACAGGTTCCATAGGTAGGGGCTGTGAGGGAGGGGTGAGGTTGGATGAGCCCTGGCTAATGGCCCTTAGAGAAATGATCCCTAAGAAGCTTTTGGCTGACGAGGCTCAGTGACTTTGTGGGGGGCATTTCCACATGCCCTGGTAACCATGTCCATCTTTTGCATAGCCCTCCCACTCCTCTGCACCTCCGAGCTATGGTCCAGTCCCCACTCAGAGCTTCACCACCCACTCCCTGCCTCCTGGGCAGCCATCACATAAGTGCCACTGTGTGCTCAGCTTAGGGGTGGGAGGGACTTCTGCCCAGGGATTGGCTGTTGGGTTGGCTGCTTATTTTGGCAGCTCTAGCCACAGGCTTCCTGACCAGACCATCAGAAGCTGAGGGAACTAGAGGTGGGGGTCAGTGGGTCAGGAGCTCAGACTCTGCCTTAGGGAGGGAGCTTGCCATAGAAGTGCCCCTCAAGAAGCATATTTTCCCTCTAAAAAAGGGGAAATTTGATGTGCATCCTCTGGTATTCTGTAGAATGGGAATAATGATCTTGACCTCATAAGGTTGTGGTGCCAGATTGGAAACCTGACACGTCTTTTACTTTCAGTAAAATTTTGCTTTCCTTTTTTCGGTGTTCCCTGAGTTAAGAGGACAGGGTTGTACCTATCGGTTCAGTCATGTTAGGAAAGCAGAAGCAGAGCAAAGTCAAGTTCCAGGCACGCAGGGGCTCTTGTTTTTCATGTTTCCTCAGTTCCCAGCCTGAGGCTGACCATGATGGGAAAGCCGGACGTTGCTCTGTGCTGCCTTCCCCTAACCTCATGTCCGGAGGCAGACGGGCTCCCAGTCATTACCTCACTTCAGGGCCCCGTCTGCCAGAGTGAGTGGTAGGACTGCCTGGGTGGAGAGCTGGAGGCTAATTTTAGACCTGGAGACTCCCTGCCAACAGCTGTGGCTGGGCAGCAGCTGGGCTGGGCCGCCTGCGGGAATTTTGAGTCTCCTTGCAGGGAGCCCAGGTCTGCTCTCTCCAGCATCTTCCTGCTCTGCCTCAGCTGCAGGGCAAGCAGAGGACAAGGGCTCCTCTGCACAGAGGGTAGGATCTTGAGGTCACCCTTTCAAGGCTTCCTTTCTCCTTCTTGCATTAAGATACTTCTGTCTTCCATCTCCTTCTAGGTGGCTCTGTAGGCCAGAAACTACTGATATGGCATCTCTATAATGGGCCAGGGGCCTTTGAAAAGGGGAAAGAGAGTATCCTCCAAATTCCCGGATTTGTAGGCTAAATCCAGCCTACCACTCAATCATCTAATTAGTGCTTCTCAACATTTTTCCTACTGGCACACATAGAAAATGACAAGAAAAGGTATATATGTGTGTGTATATATATATATATATATATATTTATATTTAAGATTTTATTGGGGAATTGGGGGAAAGGAACAGCGTTGGGGAATCAGGGAAGGGGAACAGACAAGTTATTGCTCTTTCGTTCCTCAGTCTAGCTGCTGAGGACGTCGCTTCATTAACCCATGTTGGTATCGTCATTGCACTCTTCCCGGATGAGGCAGATCAGTCGCCAGCCTCTGGATTGTTGCTCACCGTGGCTATTGGCAGCTCACACTGGCTGCCAGCCACTCACGCTGGCTGCTGGCCACTCACAGTATCCTATGGCGGCAGCCCAATGCAACAGGGACTGAGCCTACACCATCGCAAGGGCTTGCAGAGCCCAGCTCCAGGTGGAGCTGTTGTTAGCTATAGAGGGCAGTGTCACTGGCCCTTATATGTGGGATCTGAACCGGGGCTGCTGACATCCCCAAACCAGCTCTTAACCAATGCGCCACTCGGCCGGCCCAAGATATATATATATATATATATATATATATATATATATATTTTTTTTTTATATCACGTAGGAGGGTAAAGCGATAAGGGTGTTTGTGTTGCCCCTGGAACTGTGGTTGCTCTGCTGTCCCTGGAACTCAAGGGGTTGATACTTTGCACATCTGTTACCCATCTGAAGCCCACCAGTGGGCCCTGGCAGTCCAGTTGGGGTGCTCTGATCGTTCTCCAGCAGCTTGCTGTAGTCTTTATGAACGCCAGTCGCAGGAAACAGCTCCTGTGTTAATTATAGACTTATGCTGGACGGGAACCCAGAGAGCAAGGAACCTATCCTTTCTTTTCACAGATAAGGAAACTGAGGCCTTAGGTTAAACAGCTAAAAAGTAAAAACAAAAACAAAAAACCAGTTCTGATTCTAGTTCTGCTAGGACAGTCATTCATTTTCCCAACATTTGTTGAATGCCTATAAAATGCTGTACTCTGGGGATACAAAGATGAAAAATGGTTGCTGGGATTCATCTATTTTTGATTTAAAAAATCAAGTGAAAGCAACACAGGAACAAGATAAACAAACAAACAAAAACTCATAGACACAGACAACAGTTTAGTGGTTACCAGAGGATAAAGGGAGAGGGGGGAGGTAGAAGAGGGAAAATGGATCAAATATATGGTGATGTGTTATAGAAATGTACACTTGAAACCTATGTAGTTTTACTAACCAATGTCACCCCAATACATTTAATTTTAAAAAATCAAGGAAACAAAGGTGGTTATTTTGGGGGAGAGAGATGTGGATGCGATTGGAGAGAGGCACAAAGGGCTTCAAAGGAATGGTTAGGTTCTGTTTCTTAAGTGGAATGATGGGTACACAGGTGTTATTCTTGAAACCATTTATATATATTCCTTTGTATGTGTGATGTAATTCCTTTAAAAATGAATTGAAAAATACAGGGAGTTTACAAACTAGAGATAAATCACATTGGGGGTTAGGTAAGGGGGAGAGAGACGAAGTACCTCAGTTATTACATGACAGAGTGATAAGTGCTCTGACAGTTATCATAGCTTAAGCATGTGCACGTAAACATGATCTCATGGCCCTGTGAAGGACAGGAAGCTTTATATTGTTTTTGTTTTACAGGTGAGAAAACTGAAGTTCATGGTAAGGTTAATTACCATGTTCAGGGTTTTGTGGTGACTAGCCTTTGCAGTCAAGTTTGCGTACTCACATCTTAGCCATTACACTATGATGGCGAGGGGCAAGGGAGTTGACTTACACAGTGAGCTGACTTATGGGGGTGTGGCGAGGCATGGAAAGTCAGGAAAGTTATCTTCCAAACTTCTATTTCCCAGTCTACAAAATGAAACTAATTTTACTTGCTGCTCCTGCCTGTGCAAAGAATTTGAATATAAAAGCACTAAGTCAGTGTAAAAGCTGACATTCCCGGGCCGGCCGAGTGGCGCATTGGTTAAGCGCTGGCTTTGGGATGCCAGCGGCCCCGGTTCGGATCCCACATGAGGGCCAGTGACACTGCCCTCTACAGCTAACGACAGCTCCACCTGGAGCTGGGCTGTGCGAGCCCCCGTGATGGTGTGGGCTGCAGCCCCTGCTGCAGTGGGCTGCAGTGAGTGGCCCGCGGCCGGCGTGAGCGGCTGGCAGCCAGCGTGAGCTGCCGATGGCCGCGGTGAGCGACATCCAGAGGCCAGCGACCGATCTGCCTCATCCGGGAAGAGCGCAATGACGATACCAACAGTGGGGCAACATCCTCCGCAACTAAACTGAAGAACAAAAGGACGGCAACTTGTCTGTTCCCCTTCCCCGATTCCCCAACGCTGTTCCCCTCTGCCAATTCCCCAATAAAATCTTTAAAAAAAAAATTAAAAAAAAAACAAAAAAAAAAAAAACTGACATTCCCTGAGAACTGCTGCTGTGCCAGCTATTAATACTTTTCAGGTTTTACCTCCTTTAATCTTCCCTCCACACCATCAAGAGCATGCAATTCTTATTTTACAGGGCAGTCTGCTTCCTTGCTCTCAGCATTCCTCTATTAACAAATCTCCCCCTCCTTGCCTTTCTCTTCCAGCAGGGTGCTGGCTTTAACTTGTTAGTGACAGTCATTCCAGAGCTGAGATGCTAGAGATATGAAGCACCTGTCCTTACCCTGTCCCTAGTGCAAGCGATGCCCTTCTGTTGGCACATGCCAGGTTCCATGGCTATCACTGGGGGCCCTCACTCTCAGCTGAGAAGTTGGAGGCTTTGAAATCCTTAGACTATCCTGCTGGTTCTTGGTTTGGCTTCACATTTGAATCACCTGGGGAGCTATATGAACCAACCATATCAAGATCTCACCTTGAGTCAATCAACTAGATTTGAGGGGAAGGAGAGCCAAGCATCGGGGATACTAATAGGTAGTCAAAGTAGAAAAGCTTGGGCCTGTACTTTCTCTCCAGATGGGATGAGATGAGCTAAGAACAAACGCTGATGAACAGATAAGGGAGTACACAGTTAAGCCATGACCAGAATGCTCTGGGGCCCAGGCTGGTCCAGGATCAGGCCAGGGAAGACTGGAAATGGGACAAGGAACATCGAAGGAACAAGACAGTGAGGTAGAAAGCAAAGAGGAGAAAATGAAAAATAAAAGCATGCTGCTGGAGGATGCTAAATTGCCCCCTATAATGACCCCATACCTTTCCAATGGTACCATTCTGTGGGTTGAGGTTCAGCCAGTAAACATTTGATCATGTAGTGTATGTGAGCTACAGGACATACAAAGAAGTGTGAACTCCATCCAGTTGGCATTCTAAGAGTGGTGGTGTTCTTGCACAGTTGGATGTGCACATCAGAAATAAAATATCCCTTTGATATGTTCTTCCTAGCACCCAGAAATCCTCTTACCTCTGGGTAAATCTTATTACACTTGTTTAGAGTCTGTCACGTGAGGGCAGGAACCATGTCTGTTTTGTGTCTGAGTCACCACTCTATTGCCCAAAACCTAGCATTATGCTTGCATCAAAGAAAGCCCTCACCTGACCCCATATTTGTTTAGTTGAATTTGATTGTTTGAAATAACTAGAGCAAGGTGATCTCTAAGGCACCTGGAGCATGATTATGTGCTCAAGTGTCTGGTAAATGTAAGAGAAATAAATTCTAGCTGGGGAAGAAGGCTTTGTGGTAGAGGTGGGATTTGAACTTGGACTTAAATGATATACAGAGGGCTTAGAGAGATGATGTGAGGGAGGATGAAGATAAGGAATAAGCAAGGATGTGCCAGGGGCATGACGAAGAACTTGGCCTGATGGGAGAGGAGGCAGCTACATTGCCTAGGGAGGGCAGGCAGGGCAAGGAAAGAGGTCCTTGCAGTCCAAGGGCAGCTAAAGTTGAGAGAAGGGTAGCGGGGAACCAGCTATGGGAAATGGGTATAGGCTCAATAGATAAGTGAAGGATAGATAAATTACTTGAGCATGTAAATAAATTCTCTATTTCTACTTTGAGCCTGTTTCTATGACATTAGGAATCAGCAAATTGGGGCTGCTGTGGTAAGGTGGCATTTACAGATGCTCCATCCAGAACAAGAGATGTTGATAAACCAAGACTAAGAAATAAATGGATAACCTCAGATTTGACCATTCCAAGGCCTTAACTGGCAACTAAGAATGACAGAGCAGTCGTTCTCAACCCTGGCTGCATGCTAGGTCATCCAGGAACCTTAAAAAATAATGGAGGCAAAGAGGTAAGGTTATACAAACATATACATTTGTCAGCACTCATGAAACTGTTTACTTAAAATGGGTACATTTTGCTGTATATAAATTATATTTAAAATATAGTTAATTTTAAAACAAAATACAGTGGAATAGAAACCTCATTGGGAACCAGTGCCAGGGTAGGAAAACCTAAACTGTAATTGACAAATTGCTAGAGGCTCAGCATACACAAGTCTGAGAGTTAAACCTTGAGGGGGCAGATGAGATTATAGTTAACAATACTATGTTATAAACTTCAAAGTTGCTAGATTTTAATTGTTCCCACCACAAGAAAGAAACTGTCATTTTGTGATGTGATAGAAGTGTCAGCTGATACTTTGGTGGTAATCATATTGCAGTACATAAGTGTATCAAATCAACAGGTTGTATACTTTAAACTCACACAATATTATATGTCAATTGTATCTCAGTAAAACAAAACAAAAATTTTCAGGGGACCCAGTCGTAGGGGAGTCCTCAGACTTTTGTGAGTTTTACCTCCAGGAACTGTACCAGGTCCTCACAGTGAATACTGGGAAACAATCCCCTCCTGCTTCCAACAGTGGAAGGGAAAGGAACCACATTGAAATATTCCAGAGCACTCTGTTCTTCTTAAGAAGGCCTTCCTAAGGAGAAACTATTTTATCAGAGCCTAACCTACCAGGGGGAAGGGAGATACCCAAGTCCAGCCCACTCTAGCCCTAATGTCCCACCTAAGGGTGGGAGTGGTAACTGAGAAGCACTGATGAAGTTCACAGTCCAGGGGCACAGGCTCCCCAAAAGAATGAGATTTAATAATAGGAAGCTAGAACCCTTCCATTCCCCCATACCTTACTGCCACATCACTAAAGGCCTACTTATTGCATTTCCTTTTAACGACCAAATTATGTCTACTTTTCAGTAAAAAATGGCAAGGCATTCTGAAAGGAAAAAATGTAGTTTGAAGAGATGAAACAAGCATCAGAACTAGAGTCAGATATGGTGGAAATGTTGGAATTGTAAGACGAGGAATTTAAAGACCTCTATGATTAATATGCCAAGGGTTTTAATGGGAAAGTAGACAACATGAAAAAACAGGTGGATAGTAAGCAGAGGGATGAAAATTCTAAGAAAGAATAGTAAAGAAATTATAGGGCTGAAAAACAACATAACAGAAATGAAGAATGCCTTCGATGGTCTCATTAGTAGACTGGACATGGCCAAGGAAAGAATCTCTGAGCTTGAGGAGGAGGATACAAACTTCCCAAACTGAAAAGCAAGGAGAAAAAGGACTGTGGGGGGAAAAAAAAGAACAGGCTATTCAAGGACTGTGGGGCAGCTACAAAGGGTGTAGCATATGCATAATGGGAATACCAGAGGAAAAGAAAGAGAATGGAACAGAAGAAATATTTTAAGCAATAATGACTCAGAATTTCCCCAAATTAATGTCAGATATCAAACTACAGATCTAGGAAGGTCAGAAAGCCAGGATAAATGCCTCCCCTTACCCTCCCTTCCCCCCACCACAGTCATTTACATTTCAGAAAGTTTCAAAGATAAAAATCCTGAAAGAAGCTGGGGGGTAAGGCCTGGGTGGGAGGAGGAACCTCACCTATAGAGGAGCAAAGATAAGAATTACATCTGACATCTCAGAAAACATGCAAGCAAGAAGAGAGTGAAGTATTCAAAATATTGAGAAAAAAAGCCACCAACTTAAATATTTTCTACTCTGTGAAATTATCCTTGAAGAGTGAACAAGAAATACTTTCTCAGACAAACAAAAATTGAGGGAATTTATTGCCAGTAGACATGCTTTGCAAGAAATGTTAAAAGAGGGCCAGCCAAGTGGCTCAGTTGGTTAACTATTAGCTTAAGAGCGTGAGCTCTGAGCAACAGGGCCACCAGTTCGACTCCCGCATGGGATGGTGGCTACGTCCACCCACAACTAAAATTGAACACAGCACCTTGAGCTTAGAGGCCACAAGCTGTCGCGGGCAGCAAGATGGCAACTGCCACCCTCCACAACTAAGATTGAAGAACAAAAACTTGGCTGGTCCCCCTTCCCAATTCCCCAACACTGTTCCCCTCCCCCATTTCCCAATTTAAAAAAAAAAAGAAATGTTAAAAGAAGTTCTTCAGAGAGAAAGAAAATAATATAGATCAGAAATTGGACCTATCTAAAGAAAGGAAGAGCATTGCAGAACGAATATGTGAAGGTAAAAGAAAAACTTATTTTTCTTGTTCTTAATTAACCTAACAGATAACAGTTGTTCAAAATAATAATAGCAACAATGTATTTGATTATGTATGCTTCTGTGTAAACTTATGTATACTTTAAACATCGATGATCTAAATATACCAATGAAAAGACATTGTCAGATGGATCCCAAAACAAGACCCCAAGTATGTGTTATCTACAGGAAACTCACTTTAAATATAAAGATACATATAGATGAAGAGGAATGGAGAAAGAGCTACCATGCTAATATTAATCAAAAGAAAGCAGGAGTAGCTCTATTAATTTCAGAGCAAAGAAATTTATCAGGGACAAAGAGGGGCATTCTATACTGAGAAGATACAACAAGGAACCTAACAATCCTTAATGTGTATGTGTCTAACAACAGAGCATCAAAATAACAAGGCAAAAAATGATGGAACTGCAAGAAGGAGCAGCTGCATCCACTATTAGAGTTGCAGACTATAACACCCCTCTATCAGAGATGGACAGATTCAGCAGGCAGAAAATAAGTAAGGACGTAGTTGAACTCAACAGCACCTTCAGTCAACTGGATATAATTGACATTTATAGACTTTTCCACCCAACAACCACATATTATATATTCTTCTCAAGCTCACATGGAACATTCACCAAGATAGACCACATTCTGGGCTATAAAGCACTCTTTAACAAATGCAAAAGAATAGAAATCATACAATGTCTCCTCTCAGACCACAATGGAATTAAACTAAGAATTAATAACAGAAAGGTAGCTAGAAAATCTCAAAATACATGGAGATTAAATGACATACTTCTAAATAACTCCTGAATCAAAGAAGAAATTTTAAGAGAAATTAAAAAATATTTTGAACTAAGTGAAAATGAAAATACAACTTAATAAAATTTGTGGGACACAGTACTTAGAGGGAAATTTATAGCATTGATTGAATGCATATATTAGAAAAGAAGATCTAAAATCAATAATCTAAGCTTCCATCTTAGGATATTAGAAAAAGAAGAGCAAATTAATTCCCCCAAAAAAGCAAGACAGGAAATAATAAAAATTGCATCTGAAATCAATGAAATTGAAAATAGGAAGTCAATAGAGAAAACCCGCAAAACCAAAAGCTAGTGCTTCTTTGAAAAGATTGATAAAGTTGAAGGAGAACTGACTCTGGGTGGGGAACACACAATGTGAATTATAGATGATGTATTACAGAATTGTACACCTGAAACCTATGTAACTTTACTAACAATTGTGGACCCAATAAACTTTAATTAAAAAAAAGAAAGATCAATAAAGTTGATAATCCTCTAGCCAGGCTTTCTTAGGAAAAGAGAAGGCACAAATTACTAGTATCAGAAACGAAAGAGGGGACATCACTACAGGCGGAGTCCACGGACGTGAAGAGGATAATAAAGGAATATTATGATATTCCTCTGTCTACAAATTTGATAACTTAGGTGAAATAGATCATTTCCTTGAACAATACAATCTGCTAAAATATACACAAGAAGAAATGGACAGTCTGAATAGGCCTATATCTATTAAATAAATTGAATCAGTAATTAATAATGTTCCACAGCAGAAAGCACCAGACCCAGATGGATTTACTGGTGAATTCTACTAAACATTTAAGAAAGAAAGAATATCAATTTTCAATAGTCTCTTTCAGAGGGTAGAAGCAGAGGGAATATTTCTATGTCGTTCTATGAGGCCAGTATTATCATAATATCAAAACATAGAAATGTTATAAGAAAACTACAAACTATTATGACTCATGAATATAGCTTTACATTCTCAACAAAATATTAGCAAATCGAATCCAACAATGTATAAAAATGGTTATACCCCCACAACTAAGTGGGATTTATCCCAGGTATGCAAGGCTGGTTCAACATTCAAAAGTTAGTTAATGTAATTTATCATATCAACAGGCTAAAGAAGAAAAATAATATCCTATCAATATATACAGAAATAGCATTTTATAAAATCCGACATCTACTCATGGTAAAAATTCAGCAGATGGGCCGGCTGAGTGGTGCATTGGTTAAGAGTTGGCTTGGGACACCAGCTCTGAGCAGCAGGGCCCCAGTTCAGATCCCACATAGAGAGCCAGTGATGCTGCGCCCTCTACAGCTACGATGGTGAACAACAGCTCAACCTAGAGCTGGGCTGCTGTGAGTCACCAGTGACAGCATAGGCTGCAGTGGGGCTGGCCAGCAGCTGGCGAGCGCTTTTGTGAGCTGCTGTGAGCCGTGAGCAGCCATCCAATGGGCAGCTAGCCACTGCCTCACCCGGGAAAAGCACAATGATAATACCAACATGGGCCAGTGAAGTGACGTCCTCCACAACTAGACTGAAGAACAAAAGGACAGCAACTTGTCTGTTCCCCTCCCCCAATTCCCCAATAAAAATCTTTAAAAAGAAAGAAAAAAATTCAGCAAACTAGGAATAGAGGGGAATTTGCTCGACTTGATAAAGAACCTCTACAAATTACCTACAGCTCACAGTGTACTTAATGATGAAAAGCTTAAAACTTTCTTGCCAAGTTCAAAAACAAGACAGGGATGGCCCCTCTCATCATTGGTTTTCAACATTGCACTGGAAGTCCTAGCTAATACAATAAGACAAGAAAACAAAAAAAAAAAGACACATAGATTGGGAAGGAAGACACGAAACCATCTTTCTTCACAGATGACAAGATCATTATGTAGGAAATCTGAAAGAATAAGCAAAAACACTTATTGGAACTAATAAGCCATTATAGCATGGTTGCGGGGTACAATGTTACTATATAAAAGTCTATTTCCTATATACCAGTAATGAACAATTGGAATTTGAAATTAAAAACACATTGCTATTTACATGAGAACACCCCAAATGAAATAGGTATCTAGCAAAACATAGGAGGAAAACTACAAAACTCTGATGAATGAAATCAAAGAACTAAATAAATGGAGAGATATTCCATGTTCATAGATAGGGAGACTCGATTTTGTCAAGATGTCAGTTCTAACCAACTTAATCTATAGATTCAATATTATCTTAATCAAAACCCACCCAGCAAGTTATACATTTGACAATGAATGTACACCACCAAGAGTGACATTAATAACCCTAATGTAAACTATGGGCTTTGGCTGACAATGATGTGTCAATGTAGGTTCATCAGTTGTAACAACTGTACCATTTTGGTGGGGGATATTGATAGTTGGGGAGGTTGTGGCTATTTGGGGACAGGGTTATATAGGAACTCTGTACTTTTGCTCAATTTTGCTATGAACCTAAAACTGCTCCAAAAAAGTAAAGTGCATTAATTAAAAAGAAAAAAAAAGATGTGGGAAGGGTCTGTGGGGCCTGTGTCTCTGGGTCCAGAGTTATATAAAAAAAAATTGATACCCCCATACTTTTATTTAAATGGTTTGGACAGGACCTGGGCATCAGAATTTTCCCAGTTTTTTGGAGCAGAAGGAATCTCAAAGATAATCATCTGGTCAAGCCTACTCATCTTACAAATATATAAACTGAAGTGTAAATGAAACCTCCTACTGGCTAGAATAATGGACATTTTTTTCCCAGCCATTTTTTAGCCTCCTTAACCTACTCCTATAAGCCTACTAGGCTGTGCCATGCCTATGTTCTCAGACTCTTTGACTAACCTCATCCAAATCATATCTTCTAAATATAGATGCTCCTTGGCTGGCCGAGTGACTCTGTTGGTTAAGAGCATCAGCTCTGAGCAACAGGGTCACCGCTTCGATTCCTACATAGGCCTGTGAGCTGTGCCCAAGCTGAGCTGCCGCTGAGCTGCCAACAGGTGGCAGGATGGCTCAGCTGGTGAGAGCATGTGCTCCTAACAACAAGGTTGCCAGTTTGACTCCCTCATGGGATGGTGGGCTATGCCTGCCTGCAACTAAGATTGAGCAGGCACCTTGAGTTGAGCTGCCCTGAGTTGGCTATGGGTGGCTGGATAACTCAGTAGTTAGAGTGTGCACTCTTAGCAACAAGGTTTCTGGTTCAACTCCTGCATGGGATGGTGAGCTGTGCCCACCCACAACTAAGATTGAACACGGCACCTTGAGCTGAGCAGCTGTGAGCTGCCATGGGTGGCCTGATGGCGACTGGACTTGGAGCTGAGCTAGCTGTGCCCTTCATAACTAAGACAGAAGGACAACCACTTGGCTGTTCCCCTTCCCCAATTCACAACTATTCCCCTTCTCCAATTCCCCAATAAATTTTTTTTTTTTTCAGGGCAGTGTCACTGGCCCTCATATGTGGGACCCGAACCGGGGCCGCTGGCTTCCCAAGCCAGGGCTTAACCACTGTGCCACTTGGCTGGCCCCCCCAATAAAATCTTAATATATATATATATTTTTTTTTTCACTTGCAAACTATATAATTTTATTTACCGATGTGACTCCAATAAATTTAATAAAACCCAAATAAGTATAAATAAACCTAAATTGTTCCGGTAAAATGGCGCAATAGACAGACGCTGTGCTAACTGCCTCCCAGGATCACACCAAAATTACAAACAAATTATACAGCATTCAACCCTGGAGGTCCACGGAACACTAGATGAACAGAACCACTAAACGAAGAACTTAAAGAAGAGGCCATGTCGGGTCTGGTAGGACAGGCGGAGACAAGATAGGGCAAGCCCCATGAGGGAAGCCCCAGCCGTGGGAAGCTTGTCTGGTTGGGGGAGAGACCCTCCGGCCACACACCAAGCTCACCTGCCTAGAGTTCCTTTGCCGGGAAGAGGAGTTCTAAGACAGTCGGCAAAAAATTAGTGAGGACTCTCTTTGCTCAGCTCGGTGACGCTAAGAGTGGCTGGAGAATCAGTGGGGCCGGCGCCCAGGCTTGCTCGCCGGTGAGCACTTACCTGGTTCCTGGTGGAGGGAGTGGCTGTGTGAGCCGGACTCGGGAGCCTGCGGGGACGGACTGAACTGAACACCTTTGGTGCAAAGGCTGGAGGTTTTTGGACTGTTGTTCCCGTGGTGTGGAGCCTGCACGCGAGTGGTGTAGGGAGGGCGCCATTTTGTCGGGCTTGGGCCCTCCCACGAAGGATCAGGTCCGAGACCTCATTGGTCGGTGGAATTGGCGCAGAAGTGCGTGTGTGCGTGCGCGCGCGCGCCTGCGGCCTTGGATCCCCACCCTCTGCCCGGCTTATACTGCGTTGCCAGGGAAACGCTGGGTGGGTGCCCTCCGGCTCCAACAGGCTGCTCACTGAGACCCGGGAGTGCGCGAGCTGCCTTGGATCCCCACCCTCTGCACGGCTTGTGCTGCATTGCCAGGGAAATGCCTAGTGGGAGTGATCCGGCTCCAACAGGCAGCGCACTGAGACGTGGAAGTGCACAAGCCGCCTCGGGTCCGTTCTCCGCACTGTGCTTGCAGAGGTGCCAGGCTGGTGATTGGTTGTCGGGCTGCTCGGCCTGATCTGCAAGCGGCTGATTGGGACAGACTGGGACTGGAAGTTTTCCTGGGAGTGTTAGGCCGTGAGCTGTGTGCCTGCGTGATCCAGCCAGGGCTCTCCTGGTGATCTATCTAATACATCAAAGCAATCCCAGAGCTACAGCCAGAATGGGGAAACAAAGAAACATGTCACAAGTAAAAGATCAGAAAAAACCTCCAGAAATGGAACTAAATGAAACAGAGGGAGCCAACCTTTCAGAGACAGAGTTTAGAACACTGATGATAAGAACGTTTAAGGAACTTAGCAAGGACATAAAGAAGGATAGGGAAACCATAAAAAACAACCTGTTAGAACTAAAGACTACAATAACTGAAATGAAGAACACACTCGAAGGAATCACCAGTAGAGTAGATGAAGCAGAGGAGTGGATCAGCGCTTTGGAAGATAAAATAGCAGAACTCACCCAGTTGGCACAGCAAAAAGACCAAAGAATAAAAAACAATGAAAATAGTTTAAGAGCCCTATGGGACAAGGTGAAACGCAACCACCTTCGACTGATAGGAATAGCAGAAGGAGAAGAGAAGAAGCAAGGGGTCGAAAATGTATTTGAAAAAAGAATGACTGAAAACTTCCCTACCCTGGTGAAGGAAATCAACATATATGCCCAGGAAGTGCAGAGAGTTCCAAACAAGCTGAACCCAAACAGGTCCATACCAAGACACATCATAGTTAAAATGGCAAAGGTTAAAGATAGAGACAGAATCCTAGAGGCTGCAAGAGAAAGACAGCAGGTTACATACAAAGGAACTCCTGTTAGACCAACAGCTGACTTGTCTACAGAAACTCTGCAGGCCAGAAGGAAGTGGCAGGAGATACTCAAAGTGACACAAAATAAAGGCCTATAACCAAGATTGCTCTACCCAGCACGGCTATCACTTAAAATTGAAGGAGAAAAAAAGAGCTTCTCAGAAAAGAATAAGCTTAAGGAATTCATCACCACCAAGCCAGCATTGCAAGAAATGTTAAAAGGGCTTTTTTAAACAAAAGAAAGGGGTAAACAAGCTCACCCAGGGAAACCAGGAATACAAATAACAAAATGGCAATACATATGCACCTATCAATAATCATTTTAAATGTGAATGGGCTAAATGCTGCAATCAAAAGACAGGGAGTGGCTGAGTGGATAGGAAAATAGGACACATGTATATGCTGTTTACAGATGGAATGAGATATTTCATGCAAATGGAAATGCAAAAAAAAAAGCTGGAGTACCAATACTTATTTTGGACAAAATAGACTTTAAAATGACTACAATCAAAGACAAAGAAGGGCACTATAACCCTAATAAACATCTATGCACCCAACATAGGAACTCCTAATTACATATAACAGATTTTAACAGACAGAAAGACAGAGATCAACAGTAACACTATCATAGTAGGGGACTTCAACACCATTGTCACCAATGGACAGATCCTTTAGACAGAAAATCAATACAGAAAGAGTTGATATAAAGGAAAAACTGAGGGTTGTTGGCTGGGAGGGAGTGGGGAAGAGGGAGAGGGGGAAGGTTTTGGACAGTGTAGATGGGACTACAATGTTGCCTCAGGGAGATGTGGGCAGTTCTGGGGATGTAATTGATAATGTTGTGAAGAGACTATTATGTTGTGTGAAATAAGTCAGTCAGAGAAGGACAGGTACCATGTGATCTCACTTGTGTGTAGAGTCTGAAGAGCTGAGTGAACGATCGAAGTAAACAGACTCGTAGATGTGGAGGAAAAACTGAGGGTGGTTAGTTGGGAGGGGGGTGGGGATGGGGTGGAAGGGGAAGGGATTAGACAGCATAAATAGACAACTACAATATTGCCACAAGGATATGAAACACAGTTCAGGGAATATAATAATGTTGTAAAAATTTTGTGGCGTATCAGATAGTCACATGTCTTGTTAGGGAGACCACTTTATGGATGGAGTAGGGCTTGATCACTGCTCTGTACACCTGAAGCTGATGTTGTATAGTATTGTATGCCAACTGTAACTGAATATGTGGATGGTCACGGGATGTGGAGTATACTGTGGAGGGGAGTCAGGGGAGTTGTGATAGATATGCATGATATGGGGGGGGGAGTGGGGTGGCGAACTGGGGGAGGGGGGTTGTCACTTTGGGGGGTAAAGAGTATAACTGTTGCATTGTGTTGTACACCTGAAACTAATAAAAATAAATAAATAAATTTAGAAAAAACAAAAAAAACAAAACAAAAAAACCTAAATTGATAGTAATAAATAAATAAATAAATAAATAAATAAATAAATAAATAAATAAATACAGGTCCTACTTGACTTTTGATGGGGTTGTCATCATAAACCCACTGTAAGTTCAAAATATCATAAGTCAAAAATGGACTTAATACTACACTCTAGAGTATCAGTTGTTTACTCTTGTGATCATATGGCTGACTGGGAGCTGGGCTCACTGCTGCTGCCCCACGTGACAGAGTATCATACCTCAAAGCCCATACCTGGGAAAAGATTGAAATTCAAATTAAGTTTCTAGTGGTTGTGTATCACTTTCTCATCATCGTAAAGTCTAAAATCATAAGTTGAACCATTGTAAGTTTGGGAACCATCTGTATGGTTAACTCTTAAGAAATCAAACAAATTTAAGTGGCAAGCAATTCAGAGCCATAATGATTTGAGGATTCATGGCACCCTGATCTGATTTACATATATATCTTACATCCTAATTTTCTCCACAAGGGCTCCTTGAAGCCGGTGTATGTGTTTGTATCTTGTTTTTCTATTAAATTTCTGCCTGTGAAAATACCTATTTGTCTCTGAGTATTGCTGTATATGTGGCAATATTGTTTTCTTTATGGAGGAATAATGTACATACAGCAATATGCATGGATTTTTTTTTTTTTCTAACTGAGCCATCCTGCCACGTGTTGGCAGCTCAGCTCAGGCTGGCAATCGAACCAGTGACTCTGTTGCTCAGAGCTTACACTCTTAAGTGAGCCATTAACCAACTGAGCCACTTGGCCAGCCCAGTGTGCATGGATCTTAATTGGACACATAGTTCAACATATACAACCATACTACTATTACCCAAATCATGCCATGGAACATTTCAGCCACTCCAGAACCCTAAAGCCCCCTTTCGATCAGTTCCTCCCAGGGGCAACCTGTGTTCTGGTTTCCATAATAGATTTGCTTTGCCTTTTCTTAAATTATATATGAATGGAGTCATACATTATTGTACTCTTGTGTATGGTACTTTCACTAGAAATGATTTTGAGATTTGTCTATGGTGTTGCTTACAGCAGTTCTTTTGTTTTAAACTGATAAGTAGTATTCCATATTTTGGCTAAATCACTATCTATTCTGTTCATGATGAAAATTTAGGTTCTTTCCAGTTTGGGCTGTTGTAAATAAAACTGCTGTAATCTTTCTTTCTTTCTTTCTTTCTTTCTTTCTTTCTTTCTTTCTTTCTTTCTTTCTTTCTTTCTTTCTTTCTTTCTTTCTTTCTTAAGATTTTATTGGGGAATTGGGGGAGGGGAACAGCGTTGGGGAATCGGGGAAGGAACAGACAAGTTGCTGTCTTTTTGTTCTTCAGTCTAGTTGGGGAGGATGTTGCTTCACTGGCCCATGTTGGTATCGTCATTGCGCTCTTCCCAGATGAGGCAGATCCGTCGCCGGCCACTGGGTGGTCGCTCACCGCAGCTAGTGGCAGCTCACGCTGGCTGCCAGCCGCTCACGCTAGCTGCCAGCCACTCACTGCAGCCTATGGCAGCCCACTGCAGCAGGGGCTGCAGCCTACACCGTTGCCAGGGCTTGCAGCCCAGCTCCAGGTGGAGCTGTTGTTAGCTGTAGAGGGCAGTGTCACTGGCCCTCATATGTGGGATCCGATCAGGGGCCGCTGGCCTTCCAAGCCTGCTCTTAACCAATGTGCCACTCGGCCGGCCCTGCTGTAATCTTTCTTGTACAAGACTCTGTAAACATGCTTTTATTTCTCTTGGGTCTATAGAGTAGAATTGCTGGGTCATATTTTAGGTATATGTTTAATTTCTGTAAGAAACTGCCAAACTGTTTTTCATAGTATCTGTATCATTTTATTTTGGCATTACCAGTCTTTTTAATTTTAGTAATTCAAGTGGGTATGAAGTAGTACGTCATTATGGTTTTACTTTGTAATTCCTAGATGACCAGTGAGGTTGAAGACCTTGTCGTTTGCTTGTCAGCCATTCCTTTATCTTTCTTGAAGTATCTGATCTCTAGCTCATTTAAAAAAATTTTGAATTGTCCTTTTTTTTTTTTAAAGATTCTATTGGGGAATTGGGGGAGAGGAACAGCATTGGGGAATCAGGGAAGGGGAACAGACAAGTTGCTGTCCTTTTGTTGTTCAGTCTAGTTGTGGAGGATGTCACTTCACTGGCCCATGTTGGTATCATCATTGCACTCTTCCCGGGTGAGGCAGTTGCTCACGGCCATTGGAGGGCCTCTCACGGTGGCTCATGGCAGCTCACGCTGGCTGCCGGCCACTCACGGTAGCTCACGGCAGCCCACTGCAGCCTACACCATGGCCTGCGACTCACAGCAGCCCAGCTCCAGGTGGAGCTGTTGTTCACCATCATAGCTGTAGAGGGTGCAGCATCACTGGCCCTCATGTGGGATCCAAACCTGGGCCCTGCTGCTCAGAGCTCACGTTCCCAAGCCAACTCTTATCCACTGCACCACTTTGCCGGCCTAGTAGTTCTTTTTATATTCTGGATATTATTCCTTTTTCAGATATATTTTATGCATTTTTCCCCCCACTTTTAAATTTTTTATTTTCTTTGTCTTTTCATGAGCAGTTCTTAGTTGTTTTTTTTTAGAAGGCAGTGTCACTGGCCCTCACATGTGGGATCCGAACCGGGGCCACTGACACCCCAAGCCAGCTCCCAACCACCGTACCACTCAGCCGGCCCTAGCAGTTTTTAGTTTTAATGAGGTCCAATTAATTTTTTTGTCCTTTATCATTAGTGCCTTCTATGTTCTGTCTAATAAATCTTTGCCTCTCCCAAGGGTATTAAAAGGTTATCTTCTAGAAATATTTTTGGCTTTTGAGTTTAGACCTGTGATACATTTTGATTTAATTTTTGTGTATAGTATGAAATATGGATTACAGTTAATTTTTTTCCACACAAATATCTATATGTTCCAACTCTATTGGAAAGATTTCCTTATTTTCCTTTCCTCATTGAATTGCACTGGAATCCTTATTGAAAATCAAGTGTGTGTGTGTATGTTTCCAGATTCTATTGGGCTATTCAAATAGTCCAAATTCAACATCACACTGTTTTAATTGGTGTTGCTTTGTTGTAAGTTATAAAATCTTGCAGTGTAAGCCTTCCAACTTTGTCTTTTTCCTTTATGATTGTCAGGGCTACTCATCATCCTTTAGCCTTCCATAAAATTTTAAAATCAGCTCATTAACTTCTAGAAAAAGTCTGCTGGGATTTTGAATGGGGTGAAATTGAGGGAGAATGGACATCTTAGTAATACTGAGTCTTTCAATCCATAAAAATGGAATTTTCTCTACGTTTGTGTTTTCTTTAATTTCTCTCAGCAATGGTTTGTAGTTTTCAATGTCAAGATCTTGTACATCTTTCATTAAATTTATTCCAATATATTTAGTGTTTCATGATACTATTGTAAATTACACTGTATTTTAAATTTTATTTTTAATTGTTTATTGATAATGTATAGAAAATACAATTTAATTTTGTATTTTGGTCCTGTATCTTGCAATCCTGCTAATAAAGTCATTAATTCTAATAGTTTGTCAATTTCTTTAGGATTCCAAAGTACATCATCTTTAAGAATAAATGCAGTTTTATTCTTTCCTTTCCAGTCATTATGCCTTTTATTTCTTTTTCTTGCCTTAGTGTGATGGTTAGGACCCTTAGTACAATGTTGAAATGCAGGGCTGTTTTGATCTTAGAGGGAAAGCTTCAGTAATTCATCATTATATCTAGCAAGACTTTTAAAGCTATGTCAGTATGTCAGCCACTTTTCTTAGCAGTGTTTGCCATTATCCACTAGCTTCAGGTATATTTTCCATCTCATTTAAACACCAGTCATCACGATTTGGAGGTAATTTAAAAATAATAAATAACAGTAGCCATAGAGGCAAGTGAGGCGATTTATATGTATCCTGGAACGGATGACCCAACAGCAGTGGAGTCCCTGTTGGAGAGGCAGACCCTGCTTTTCTATAGGTCACTTAGCCTGAGGTCTTTTTTTTTTTTTAAAGATTTTATTGGGGAAGGGGAACAGTGTTGGGGAACCGGGGAAGGGGAACAGACAAGTTGCTGTCTTTTTGTTCTTCAGTCTAGTTGTGAAGGACTTCGCTTCATTGGCCCATGTTGGTATCATCATTGCGCTCTTCCCAGATGAGGCAGATCGGTCGGTCACCGGCCTCTGGATGGTCGCTCACCGTGGCTATTGGCAGCTCACACTGGCTGCCAGCCACTCATGCTGGCTGCCGGCTACTCACTGTAGCCTATGGCAGCCCACTGCAGCAGGGGCTGCAGCCTACACTGTCACCGGGGCTCGCACAGCCCAGCTCCAGGTGGAGCCGTTGTTAGCTGTAGAGGGCAGTGTCACTGGCCCTCAGATGTGGGATCCGAACCGGGGCTGCTGGCGTCCCAAAACAGCTCTTGACCAATATGCCACTCTGCCGGCCCGCCTGAGGTCTTTTTAATGAAGTTCTCATCTTCATGGGCATAGGTCATTTTTAGAAAAGGGCCTTATTGTCTATTCTTTCAAATGTAAAGTTCACATTGCAGGCTGTGCATTTCAAAGCTAACCCCTTACAGTTAAACTGAATTCTGCTTAACCAGTTCTCAACCTGATTTAGAAGCCAAGAGTTCAGGAGCATGAGTCTTTGGGCTCTGGAGTCTCTTCACCATCTTCCCTCATTTCCCACTATTCCACAGAAGCCATGCAGGGTTGGAAGGACCATAGCTTAAGGCATTGAAGCCAAGCACTGGATATAACTTCTAGGGCTTGGGAGAACTTCCTGAGGGATATTGTTTTCTCCTGTCTCAGAGACCCAGGAGTGGTATTAAAGCTGAGGCAATAGGATAGGGATGTAGGAAGACCCACATATCAGCCCCTTGTCTGTCACAGGTTGAGAGCAAGTGGCACACCAAAAACTGGAGCACACAGGGCTCCTGAGGGCAGTGAGGGGAGAGCAAGCTAGAAAGATAGTCAAGCCCTAAGGCAATGGTGTGGTCTTTATTCACTGGTAACAAAGAGTCATTAATCAGAGCATTTTCAGGATTTAGACTCAGATTTCACTTCTTATGTTGGGAATATTGTGAAAGCTCCTACCTAGCCCCTTTGATTAGGAGTTAAGTCTGGGCGTGTAAAAAGAAACCTAGTGTATTAGTTAGCTTCAGACTCTGGCATAAACACGGTGCTGGAATATTAGTAATAACTAGTATTTGTGGAGCATGAATGTGCCAGGCACAACGTGTAGCACTTTGCATGCCATAGCTGATTTAAACGTGCAAAACCTCCTTGTAAAGTAGGTATTATTTTTCTTTTACAGATAAGTAAACTGAGGCTCAAGAAAGGTTAAATAACCTACCCCAAGTTACACAATCACATTGTAACAGAATCAGGATTTTTTTTTTTAACTTTATTGGGGAGCAGTGTTTTTTCCGGGGCCCATCAGTCATTTTCAATCTAGTTGTGGAGGGCGCAGCTCACTGGCCCATGTGGGAATCGAACCGGCAACCTTGGTGTTAGGAACACTGCACTCTAACCAACTAAGCCAACCGGCCACTCCATACTCAGGACTTAAAACCAGGTCTATCTGACTTCATAACCCATGTTCCCAATCCCTTCAATATTCTGCTCTTCTAAAATCCTTTGTGGTTTAAGGGTTCATCTTTTACTGGGTGATGCTTTCCGGTTGCCTCTGTGAGATTTCTCATTTCCTCCTGAATCCTTGGGACTTTCTCTTTCCCCTTAGTCCCTTTGACTGACTTTGTAAACCTTAACTCTGTTGACCAATGCATCCTTCCCCAAATGCACCAGCTGAAATAAGAAACTGAAAAGTTATCTTAGACCTCAAACATGCCATAGATAAGATGCACTTAGCTCTAAGGTCGTTCTGTTTTCAGCATTAGGAGCACCCACTGTATTTCCAGGCCTGTGCTCAGGGCTTTTGTGTACAGCTGACAGATTGTGTTCAGCACAGATGCTCCCCTTCCAGGTGGTGAGTAGGGACCGAAATCTAGACCAACCGGCTGGAGGAAGGAAACAAAGACACCGGACAGGCTAATGGTGGCTCCCAACTGTGCTAGAGCTGCCCAGTGTTAATAAATCTTGCCCGTCGGTAGCTTTTTTATCTTTACTTAGAATTGTATCCCCATGAAATAATGGAAGCAGGAGCCACTTGGTTGATAAGAATTACAAGAATATCAGTGTTCATGAATGATTTACATTTTAAAAGTATACATTTATGTACTTTACTGATAGTATATATTTTGTAGTTATGTATGTATCTGTAAATGTTAAAGCAGTTTCATGTCCTCATTCACTTGTATGCCAATGTTTTCTTGAGGGTTAGAGAAAAGGTTGAAATTTGTTAGCTCCTTGAGAGTGTGAAGAAACCTAAATAAGCCCATAAATGTGTTGTGCCATGTCAAGGATTGTGGCAGGAAAAAGGTTGAGCACCATGGAACTAGAGAACAAATGGCAGTAACTCAGACCCTTGCCCATCTCAAGTCCAGCTTTTCTATTCTGGTATCTCTCAGACTTGTTTGTTGGACTCCCTTGCTGCATTCATTCATTCATTCATTCATTCTTCCTTTATTTTTATTTATTTATTTATTTTTTTGAGGGCAGTGTCACTGGCCCTCATATGTGGGGCCGAACCGGGGCTGTTGGCTTCCCAAGCCAGCACTTAACCACCGCGCCACTCGGCCGGCCCTCCTTTATTTTTTTTAATTGAGGCAAAATGCATGTAACATTGACCTTTTAAAATGTATAATTCAGTGGCATTTAGTACATCTATCATGTGATGCACCTGTCACCTCTGTCTAGTTCCAAAACATTTTCATCACCCCGAAGGTGACTCTGTACCCCTCAAGCAGTCACTCTTCATTCCTCTCACCCCCATCCATGACAATCTCTCATCTGCTTTCTATCTCTATGGATTTACCTATTCTGGATATTGTGTAAAAGTGGATTCATATAATATGTGACCTTTTGTGTCTGGCTTCTTTCATTTAGTATGTTTTCAAGATTCATCATCTTGTAGCATGTACAGTTACTTTGTTCCTTTCTATGGCTGATTTTATATATATATCACAATTTTGATTGTCCATTCATTTGTTGACGGACACTTGGTGGGTGTGTTTCCACCTTTGGCTGTGTTGCTATGAACATTGGTATGCAGTATTTGTTTGACTACCTGTTTTCAGTGCTTTGGGGTATACGAGGTCTGACAATTAAGTTCGTGAACTTGTTGCAGTGATGTTGCTAACCTTTTTTGATATCAGGGATTGTTCATTATGAATTTGCATCAACTGGACAAACAGTTAACCAAGTTGACTATTTGGAAGTGCTGAAAAGGCTGCGTGAAAAAGTTAGATGAGGGCCGGCTGAGTGGCGCATTGGTTAAGAGCTGGTTTTGGGATGCCAGCAGCCCTGGTTCAGATCCCACATATGAGGGCCAGTGACACTGCCCTCTACAGCTAACATCTCCACCTGGAGCTGGGCTGCATGAGCCCTGGCGACGGTGTAGGCTGCAGCCCCTGGTGCAGTGGGCTGCCATGGGCTACGGTAAGTGGCGCCACCGGCAGCCAGCGTGAGCTGCCAAGAGCTGCGGTGAGCGACATCCAGAGGCCGGCAACCGATCTGCCTCTTCCAGGAAGAGCGCAATGACGATACCAACATGGGCCAGTAAAGCAACATCCTCCGCAACTAGACTGAAGAAAAAAAGACAGCAACTTGTCTGTTCCCCTCCCCCAATTTCCCAATAAAATCTTTTTTTTTTTTTTTTAAAGATTTTATTGGGGAATTGGCGGAGGGGAACAGCGTTGGGGAATCAGGGAAGGGGAACAGACAAGTTGCTGTCTTTTTGTTCTTCAGTTTAGTTGCGGAAGATGTTGCTTCACTGTTGGTATCGTCATTGCGCTCTTCCCGGATGAGGCAGATCGGTCGCTGGCCTCTGGATGTCGCTCACTGCGGCTATTGGCAGCTCACGCTGGCTGCCAGCCACTCACGCTGGCTGCCAGCCACTCACTGTAGCCTATGGCAGCCCACTGCAGCAGGGGCTGCAGCCCACACCATCACCGGGGCTCACACAGCCCAGCTCCAGGTGGAGCTGTTGTTAGCTGTAGAGGGCAGTGCCACTGGCCCTCATGTGGGATCTGAACCGGGGCCGCTGGCATCCCAAAACCAGCGCTTAACCAATGCGCCACTCGGCCGGCCCCCCAATAAAATCTTTTAAAAACAAACAAACAGTTAGATGACTGAACTTTTTGCCAACAATTCATGGCTCTTGCATCACGACAATGCACCAGTTCACATGGCACTGTCTGTGAGGGAGTTTTTAGCCAATAAACAAATAACTGTATTGGAACACCCTCCCTACTCACCTCATCTGGCCCCTAATGACTTCTTTCTTTACCCAAAGGTAAAGGAAATATTGAAAGGAAAACATTTTGATGACATTCAGGACATCAAGGGTAATATGACAACAACTCTGATGGACATTCCAGAAAAAGAGTTCCAAAATTGCTTTGAAGGGTGGACTAGGCACTGGCATTGGTGCATAGCTTCCCAAGGGGAGTACTTTGAAGGTGACCATAGTGATATTCAGCAATGAGGTATGTGGCACTTTTTCTAGGATGAGTTCGCGAACTTAATTGTAGGGAGAGGCAAGTATGGATGGGATGGCACTTACAGCAAAAGAAAATTTCCAGATTGGAATAACAAGCTAAGGAAAGCAGATGTGTGGAAGTAGAAGACTCAAAACACCAGAGTTGGGGAATTTATATTGCTATGGCAGCATTTATAACTTTGTCTACTTGAATGTTCCAACGTGCATCTTTAGAGAGGCTCCTTCCACGAAGCTGGACCTCCAAGGGGGCACTGCCCTGCCCTGAAAAGAATCTCAATGATGGTGTCATCTGGATAGTGGAATTGGGAAAGCTGATTGAATGGCAAATTGATAAATCTAGGGACACAACAAGGGAGCTTTGGTGTGTTGAGAAGACAAAATGTGGTGGGGGTGTCCTGGGTTGGAACCCAGAGACCCCAACAATGTAAAATCTGAGGACAGGGCTCCTGGGGGGCTGGAAAGGCTTCTAGGGAACGATGTTATCCCTTCAGGAAGCTTGAGCTGCGGGGGGAGGATGGCATCATGGGAGATGCCTACCTGACTGTGATCATTCTGACCTTTGTATATTTAGCTTAGATCTAAGCAGGTGAATTAAGTAAATGAAGCGGGCCATTTGGAAGTGCAAATACACATTTTGTGTGAGTTATGAGTACCTTGGTGCACAGGATTGACTGATAGGCCAGAGAGCCAATGAAAACTCCTTAGCCAGCATGGGTGGGGGCCCTCCTCTAAGGCTGAGAGCAAAAGACAAGGGGAGAAGAAGCCTGAGCACCTTGCTGGGCTTCAGGATAAACCAGACACACAGGGTGAGGATTGGGTTTCCGTCCCAGGAGGGAAGATCTAGTCTAGGCAAATTAGCTTGTTCCTGAGTGTCATCCTCATCGCATCCCCTTAGGGCATGAGCCCAATTGGCCGACCTTGTGCAAGCCACCTGTTAACAGGGCTTCCTGTGTCTGAGCTGGGTATCCAGCACCCTCCTGCCTTCTTGTCATCAGACTTTCTGACTTGTAGCAGCTGTCATGCTTGAGCACCCCGTCTACTGGGCACCTGCACTCAATGCCTCCTAATTATACCCTCAGGGGCTCCCTTGGAGGTAAAATATTGTAGCACAGCTTTGGGGGTTCTGCTCCCAGCGTTGCATTAATTCGGAATGATAAGGACAAGGCAGATGGCATAGGGATGTAGGGCTGGGGGACAGATGCAAAGGGATCAGAAGGAGAAAAGGGACACCAATAGAAGGAAAAAGAGGAAGTGAGAGAAAAAGACTCCGGAAGAGAGGCCAAGAAAGGAAAGAAATGAAAATGTGGGAAGGAAATGCAGAGTGGTATTCTTAGCACAGATGTGGAGAATGTGATAATCCTTCCCATTATTTCAGGAGGAGTGATATCCATGAGCACTTTCCTTTTTGTTTAAACAAATTCCTGAGTAGTAACTCCTAGACAGATGCAATGACTCAACAGCAGGTAGGATGTGGAGTTTGCCATTGCTGGCTGATGTCTTTCCAGCAGTGAGATCCTGGCAGCTGTAGGGAGTGTCTGCAGTGACTAACGTGACCACAGGCCTCTCTGCTTCACAGCCTATGCCTTGCCTCCCTGTTCTCACCGCCAACCTGTGCAATCGCCTGCTTAGTGACCACACCCTGCAGCCTCCAGTGTCCTAACTCTGCTTCTCCCACCAGGAAGGGCTGCCCCTCACATACCCTCTTCCCTTCAACTGCCACCTCTCAGAGCCAGGTTTCCAGGGAGCCATGACTTCTCTGCTATCCGCTGTCAGATCCTTCATGGGAACCTTGCACAAAGCACTTTTCCTGTCTGTCTCCGATTTCTGACCTGTAAAATGAATCTCAGGCTCGCTGCTACTCCTCGCACTGTGGGGCAGTGAATTCCTGTCTTTAAGGAACTTGGAGGTAGTCAGATGAGAGATGCCAAAGTCAGCTTCTCCTTTTCTCCCTTCCCCCACTGCCACCTGCACTCCTGAGAGCCATATCCTGCCGGTTCCTTCACCTACTCTTGGCCATGCAGTTAAGGCCCTGGATTACCAAAGCAAGTCACTTGAGGTCTGTGAGCCCTGGGGGAGCTCAGTTCCCTGAGCCACTGACCTCTTACCAGCCTTCATCCCACTTACCCGCAGCATGTGACACTGCTGACCCCCGACTTCCTTCTTTTCAAAATGATAAAAGTAATGCATGTTCATTGTTAAAAAGAAAAAGAAAACCCAACACTCTAGACTTGAATTTAAGTAAAATATAACAAGCACCAAGCCCTCTCACTTCTCCCAGGTAATGATGAGACAGGTCTCTAATCCAATCTCCTCCCTCCATCCCCTTCTCTAAGCATTTACCAACTTCATGTGTTACCTCTTATTTGAGGTCAGGAACCATTCATCTGTTTGTCTCTTTGTTGGGAACAATGCGTAGCATATCGTAGGCATGAATTTGAGTAGCTGTTGAAAGAATAAATGAATGAATGTGTTCAAGAGGTAATAATATGAAAACTGGACTAGCATTCAAATCTCTGCTTCTTACTCGGAGGATGAACCTCAGTTTCTTCACCCTTAAACCTGAGATAACAATTTACGCCCTCCCTGCCTTCCAGTAGGGTTGCTTTGAAATGAAATATGATGTCAGTGACAGCGCCAGCATGGTCCCTAGTGCTGTGTGAGCCTTCAATAAATGCCTGTGGAATCCGAGTCTAAGCTCCCCCCGGCACCTTGCCCTTCTCTCTGCACACACCTGGGCTTGCCCTGCTGATGGATGCTCCTGCCTTGCAGAGACTGCTAATGAGAAAGGGAGGAGCAGCCCCCAGCCTGCCCTTGGGGAGCTTATGGTTTGACTGGGGAGAAAAGGCAATGCCCACCCAGGGGAGTGGCACTACAGTTGCTGAGCCAAAGGCCCCAGATTTGGGGAGGGGAACAGGGAGACAGCTGAAGGGAGCAGAGGAGGAGTACGTGGGAGCTGGGAGCTGGGTCGTGAGAGGAGAATTAATGGGTGCATTTGAGGCCAACCTTTATAGGTTCATATGGGATATTCCATGTGGAAGACATGTGCTTCTTCTTCCCAGATCTCAGCCAATCCTTCCATGTCAGGGATGCACACTTTTTTTCTGGGATCCACCAAAAAGGTACAATTTACATCGGCAATACAAATGCACACACATATAGAATAGATACAACTGGAATGAAATTTTAACACAACATTTACACAATATGGGGTGACTGTGATACGTTTCTTTTCTTTAAAAAAAAAATACTGTTTGTGACCTACTAAACAGATTTCACGGGTTGTGATCCTTAATTCAAAAAATTTGTTGGCACGCCCGGTATATATATGTACGTGCGTGTGTGTGTGTGAGTGTGTGTGTGTGTGTGTGTGTGTACTGGGGGTGCCAAATATGTACACATTTTAAGAGATGTTATCTATGTATTACTTTTCTTTTTTTTTTTTTAAAGATTTTATTGGGGAATTGGTGGAGGGGAACAGCGTTGGGGAATCGGGGAAGGGGAACAGACAAGTTGCCGTCTTCTTGTTCTTCAGTTTTTTAGTTGCAGAGGATGTTGCTTCACTGTTGGTATCGTCATTGCGCTCTTCCCGGATGAGGCAAATCGGTTGCTGGCCTCTGGATGTCGCTCATCGCAGCTATTGGCAGCTCATGCTTGGCTGCCAGCCGCTCACGCTGGCTGTGGGCCACTCACTGCAGCCTATGGCAGCCCACTGCAGCAGGGGCTGCAGCCCACACCATCACCCGGGCTCGCACAGCCCAGCTCCAGGTGGAGCTGTTGTTAGCTGTAGAGGGCAGTGTCACTGGCCCTCATGTGGGATCCAAACCGGGGCCGCTGGCATCCCAAAACCAGCGCTTAACCAATGCGCCACTCGGCTGGCCCCTATGTATTACTTTTTGAAGTTGAATTGAATCACGGTAGCAATGTGTAGTATGACGTTTGCTTAAAAGATGGTGTTAATCAAATGAGTGCTAGCGTCATTCATTGTATTACAATTTTAATACAGCTTTTTTCTTTCTTAAAATGTGTATACATTTTTTTTGACACCCTGTGTGTGTGTGTGTGTGTGTGTGTGTGTGTGTGTGTGTGTGTGTATAAAATGTTTTTTGTTTTGTTTTTTTCTTTTTTTCATTGATTCTTGCAACATCCTGAAAAGGGCAGTGGTTATTATTCTATGGCATGAAACTAAAACGAAAATGACTCACCACTCACTGAAGGTGGTGGCAGGGGGGTGAGTGGCAGAACCAGAATGAAGATCTAGGTCTGATTTCTAGATCCAAAGTCCTGTGTGCCTTGAATGCCAGATGTTAGCACGTTCAGCTCAAGGGAGCCTAGACGAGACACATAGGAAAATTTCCCACTTCCAAGCAGCCTTCTTAGAGTAATTCCATTCAACTCTAATCATCTGACAACATTTCCATCAACTAATAACATAATAATTAAAGAAAATTTGAAAACGTAAAATGAATAAATTACCTGTCATTAATAATTGTTTTATATATATATATATAAAATAAAGGGTATTTCTTTTCTTTTTTAAGATTTTTATTGGAGAACAGTGTGTTTTTCCAGGACCCATCAGCTCCAAGTCAAGTAGTTGTTTCAATCTAGCTGTGGAGGGTGCATCTCAGTGGCCCATGTGGGGATTGAACTGGCAACCTCGGTGTTATGAGCCATGCAGTTCTTTTTTTTTTTTTTTTTTTTTTAAAGATTTTTTTTTATTGGGGAATTGGCGGAGGGGAACAGCGTTGGGGAATCGGGGAAGGGGAACAGACAAGTTGCTGTCTTTTTGTTCTTCAGCTTAGTTGCGGAGGATGTTGCCTCACTGTTGGTATTGTCATTGCGCTCTTCCCGGATGAGGCAGATCGGTCGCTGGCCTCTGGATGTCGCTCACCGCGGCTATTGGCAGCTTACTCTTGGCTGCCAGCCGCTCACGCCGGCTGCGGGCCACCCACCGCAGCCTATGGCAGCCCACTGCAGCCCACACCATCACCGGGGCTCGCACAGCCCAGCTCCAGGTGGAGCTGTTGTTAGCTGTAGAGGGCTGTGTCACTGGCCCTCATGTGGGATCCAAACCGGGGCCGCTGGCATCCCAAAACCAGCGCTTAACCAATGCGCCACTCGACCGGCCCGAGCCATACAGTTCTAACCACCTGAACTAACCCACCACCCCAATAATTGTAATATTAACACTAATACTCTCCATTATTCCATGCCCACTGTACTTACTATTAATAGTTTGTACTCTGTTAACATATCTGTTGGTGCTTTTGTAAAAAACTAATTTTTATCTTTTGTATTATTCCAGTGTTCTCAGATTTGAGGATAAACTCCTTAAAGGCTGGATAAATGCCTAAATGTTCTATTTTCTTTCTAAACCCTTCTGTCCTCAGTCCCCACACTTTCCCCTAGAAAACCCACTGCATGTACACACCCCATGTCTCATGAAGAATTCACCACAGGGGCCGGCCGAGTGGCATGTTGGTTAAGAGTTGGCTTGGGATGCCAGTTCTGAACAGCAGGGCTCCGGTTCGGATCCCACATGAGGGCCAGTGACACTTCCTTCTACATCTAAGATGGTAAACAACAGCTCAACCTGGATTTGGGCTACCATGAGTTGCCAGCGACAGTGTAGGCTGCAGCCCCTGCTGCAGTGGGCTGCCGTAAGCTACAGTGAATGGCCCGCAGCCAGCGTGAGCAGCCAGCAGACAGCGTGAGCTGCCGTGAGCTGCAGTGAGTGGCTGTCCAAAGGCCAGAGAGCAACTGCCTCACCCAGGAAGAGCACAATGACGATACCAACATAGGCCAGTGAAGCGACATCCTCCACAACTAGACTGAAGAACAAAAGGACAGCAACTTGTCTGTTCCCCTTCCCCGATTCCCCAATGCTGTTCCCCTCCCCCAATTCCCCAATAAAATCTTAAAAAAAAAAAAAAAAAGAATCACCACAGCCTCTAACAGATCCTCTGTACTCCAACTAATGAATTAGCTAGTTACTTGGTACCTCTTCTTTGAGACAGCTCAGGGTTTCACTCTTTTCCTAGGATAAATTAACATCAGGTGAAAGAATAGAGAAAGAGCAGAATGGGAGACCACCATCCTGACATCCCCCAGAGAAATGGCAGTGGCACCGGTGGCTCTCACAACAGCCTCCATTCCTGTTTGTTCCCACTGCAGCTCCCAACCTTGGGCTCCCAAGAGCTTGGCTAGGGAAAGGAAGGCACGTCTACATTGGCCTTCCCCCACCCCATCCTTCTTGGGCTGGAGAATTGCTTTGGACAAACTCCAAAGCAAGAATTGGCTCTTGCTGAAATTTGCCTGGGGGGAGAAATTTGCCCTATCCTTGGGTTTGGCTTTTGCGATTTCTGGTTTTTCTCACGCTTTCTTGTCCCGTTTTCAGAATGTTCCCACTGGATGAGATATTGTCTCCCTGCCACACTTCATTGTCATGGGGGAGAGTGTCCCGAAGACCCTCGTTTCATGTTACCAGGGCCGGGATTGCTATCTTTAGAGAGATAGGGGTCTGAATAGGTCTGCCTCTCAAATTGTCCAGCATCTGGAGTTGATAGGAGTTGGGGGAGGTGAATGGGCCCTGGAAACAAAGCTCTGTGGAGGCCGCCAAGGATTTCCAACCCTCTCCCACGAAGAGCCCTAGATCAGTGACAAGTGGGAGCATTGCCATTTGCAACTCCATCCATCTTTTTTGTCTTCTTCCATTTGCATAGATTTGAGCCAGTTAAGCATCAGCCATTACTCTTCTTATAAATTAGACTATAACCCAATTTGTCTCTCTCATTTTTTTTAACCTCTGAAACTTCATGAGTACAGTGTATCTATAGACATGTTCCTGAAAAACTCTGTAGTTCAGAATTTCGTTTTTAGGGACTGAAATGTTTTAAATGCATCAAGGAGGCCTTATTATTTAAAGGACCCCATGATGGATATGCTAGCAATATGAAGTTTTCATTTGTATGAGTTTATCATCAAACCACAGAAGATACATTTGGAACAGTCCCTAAATGTCATCATTTTATAAGAAAACCAAGGGTCACAGAAGGTTACTGGGATCACAGAGCTAGTGGGAGAACAAGGACCTGACTGACACCTAGCCCAGAGGAAGACACACAAAGGAAGAACCATAAAAAGTTTAATATGCATTCCTCTCAGTTTCTTCTATCCCTATGTGATACATACATACATATAAACCCCTATATTTATAGACATAAATACATTTTTAAATGAACCTCTTATTTTACAATAGTTTTATATTTACAAAAAGTTGCAAAGATAGTACAGGGAGTTCTTATTTACCTCACATCCATTTTCCTCTATTATTCACATCTTATAAGTGTGGTACATTTGTCACAATTAATAAACCAATATTGTCACATTGTTACGAACTGAAGTGTATATTTTATTCTGATTTCCTTTCGGATGTCCCTTTTCTGTTCCAGCATCCCATCCACATCACCATGTTACATTTAGTCACCACACCTCCTTAGGTTCCTCTTAGCTGTGACAGTTAAAAAAAAAAAAATTTTGTTTTCGATAGCTTTGCTTTTTTTTTTTAAAGATTTTATTGGGGGAATTGGGGAAGGGGAACAGCATTGGGGAATCGGGGAAGGGGAACAGACAGGTTGCTGTCCTTTTGTTCTTCAGTCTAGTTGTGGAGGACGTCACTTCACTGGCCCATGTTGGTATTATCATTGTGCTCTTCCTGGGTGAGGCAGATCGGTTGCCAGCCACTGAACGCTGCTCACAGCAGCTCACTGCAGCTCACGCCGGCTGCCGGCCAGCCCCACTGCAGTCTATGCTGTCTTTGGCGACTCATGGCAGCCCAGCTCCGTCAAGCTGTTGTTCACCATCCTAGCTATAAAGGATGCAGTGTCACTGGCCCTCATGTGGGATCCGAACCCGGGCCCTGCTGCTCAGAGCTGGCGTCCCAAGCCAACTCTTAACCAACGGGCCACTCGGCCGGTCCTCCCAAGCCTGCTGTTAACCAATTCGCCTCTCCGTCGGCCCAGCTTCACTTTTGCAACTTTTTTTCCACATAACTGTATGTTTTTAAACATCTTCCAGGGTTAGTGAGTGAGGGCTTCCACAGTGTCTTACTGAATGGCTCCATCCCGTCATTCCTACTGCCCTTGGCAGAGAGCCCATCTGAAAGTATCACGGCCTAGGTGCCATCTAGTGAATTAGACAGACTCTTCCTGTTGCCTCAGAGTTTTGCTTTGCGGGGCAGAGAACTGACAGCTCAAGGAAAAGGAACCAAGTGGCCTGGAGTACTACTGGCACTGCCACTCCCACCCCCACCCCCACCCTTCACCACTCTCCACACACGTGCTTCCCTGTGTGTGAGGGTTTGCATCTCAGGTTGAAGTGTTTCCCCATAAAAGGGTTGGGCTTGTTCTGGGAGGCCCTGCAAAAGAAAAGAACTCAGGACCATGTGAACCATCCAACAGCGGGGCCGACTCTTTTGGCACGCAGCACATTCCATGTCGCTGGATATTTCTAACAGTGGCTTGGAGGCCACCTGTCAGGAGTGTTTGAGTAGAGGGTTGGTATTAACCTGTGAAAGAATTTCTGATAATCATCAATTCTAACTGGAAGAGATGTGGACAATGACTTCTCTCACCTCTCTCACGTTTCTGTACTAGTGGGGGCATCATGTCTTCTCTCTTCCCCTCCAGCACAGGCTGGACCCAGGGTGGGCACCCCATTAATATCAGTTGATGAAGACAGCTTTCTGATACTTCCCATTGTCTCTCACCTCTGAAGAGCCAGTGTGCATTTTGAAACAACTTTTTTATTTTTAAATGTTGCCTATTTAACTCAGGTTGGATTCTCTGCAGTTCCCTTGGAACACCATGGCCTCCAATCTCTCGGCCTTAAAGCCTCTCTTAACCTTCCCTACTATCCCCAGGCTCTTGTTCATCACCCTGCCCTGGCTTTTCCCCTCTGACTCTCATTTTCATGGACCCCTATAGCAGAACTCCAGCCATGCTTCCCCTAACCAGGGGTTGCAAACACTTTTCAGGCCTGGAGACTTAAACAAACCAGAGCAAGGGGAGAAATAGACAACCCTCTGTGTCATCTCACAAAGCCCTCGTCAGGCTTCCCACCCTGCAAAACAGAATAAGTCGTTTCTCCGAAAGGAACCGGGGAGCCAAAGTCCTTTCCTCCCATGCAGCCTAGTGAGGCTGACCTGTCGGAGCTGGGCAGAGGCTCCGGGCTCCCAGCACCTGGCTGGGGAGTGCTCCTTTTGGGGAAGGTGGAGACACAACACACTCAGCTGGTTTTTCTCACGCAGCAGGTATCGGAGACAGACAAACTCCCACAATACTGCTTTCCAACACTTCAAAGATGATTCACAACTTGTCCTGAGGCTGATGAGGGCTGAGGACACCTGCGCCTACTGACCTTCGCTGTACCTCTGCTTCCCCGCCCTTCTAGAACTCAGGCATCACTTAGAGGGATGTGGCTGGGCTCCCTGAGCAGAAGGGCTGCAGCCAAAAGTACTTGGCAAAATGCAGTTGCTTAGTGAGCATCAGCCTGGGGCCACTGTGTTTTAGGAAACCAACTGCACTGAGGACAGGAGCTGGGAGGTTTCCGGGCAGGAGATGCTTGGGAAGCTACAGTAGTCGGGGACAGGGGAGGCATCCTGCGGGATTTGGATGGTGCGGAAACCCAGAAATGGAATAGGAGAAAAAATAGCAACTTTGCTCAGGGAGTCTTTACTCTCCCAAATCAGGTCTCTGCGCTTGTTTGCTGGGACCTATTTTAAGAGTCTTATAAATATACAAAGGCGGAAATGCCTGGGTGGGGGTGGCAAGGGGATGTGGTTCCACTCCAGGACAGGATCTGACTCTAGTCACACCTCCCTGCTGGATTCCGTGCTGTCAAGAGAGATCCCCAGTGGTATTTGGGAGGAGGTGCTGGTGCAGAGCTGGGCTGTGGCCTAAAGTTCCTGCCAGCCTTGATGTGTGTCCCCTCTGCTCCCTAGGCGGCAGGACCTGAAAGTGCGCTGTGCGGCAGGCAGGTTGGTGGGAGCAGGGGGAAAAGGAGACCAGGAGGCCCCTTCTCCACACTCCTGGGGAGCCTCTGCACTATTTCACTCCTTGTGCATGTGCTGAAATTATCTGCTTAGGTGTTGTGCCCCGTTCCCCTGCTACACGAATGAGTCTTCCCTGAAGATGGAGCCTTGTTCAACATTTCTTTGTTACCCTCCAAGGACCTCGTGAGTTCAATCAGTCTGTTGATCTGAACGTTCACCAGTCTTAGAGCTTGGACAAATACTTTAGATCCTTCTTCCCCTTATTTTCCATGTGAGATGAGTGATGGGACCAGGTTGCTTCACTATTTAGCTGCATGTCATCCTCAACACATCTAACTCAAGCCAGTGTTGACGGGGATGGAGTATCCAAAGAAACGTCAGTAGGGCACTGCTGTGTGGGCTACGATGCGGCAGCAAAGGGCTGGCAAGGGGGCTTCCAATACCCTTCTGGCAATTCTGCACATGACAAGTCTTACTTTGAAGAACTGGGAATTCTGCAAGCATTTATTTGCCCAGATGCTAAGCTGGTTACCTGCTGGCTTTGTAAGCAGTGGAAATAAGAAGACTATTGTGTCAACTCTTTGAGGGAAGGCTGTGGGCTTCCTTGGGGGTGAGAAAGCACAGTGGGTAGGGGTAGCAACTTCTCCCTGATCCTCAGGTTTCTTCCTGTGATCTGAGAAACTTTTGGGGGGTAGGGTGGGGGTGCGGGGGTGAGCAGGGGGTGGGGCTGGTAAGGAGAGCCAGGCTGGGCTAAGAGGGAAGCAGGCCCTTTTAAGTGCAAGTCAGACTCTTTTGTGAGCTGTTTACCTCACTTCATGCCCAAGGGTGCAACGTGAGTCATTTAATCTAATTGGTTTAATAAGTAAATGATCTGGGTACAAAGAGGAGGGGGTTGGATCTGAGAAGGAGGGGCAGTGCTATCTACAAACCCTACCAAGGCAGCTTTGAAAAGAAACCTGTGGCCTGCTCTCTAGGGATCATGATAATTAAACTGGGGGTAGAGATGCTTGGGGAAGGAGGGAGAATAGAGAGCCAGATGTTGGGGTGGAAAGAGAAGTAGAGGCCACAGGCTCGTTATTTGTTCTTTAAAATGTACAATTCAGTAATTTTAGTATATTTTACAAGGTTGTGCAACCATCACCACCATCTAATTCCAGAATTTTTTAATCATTCCCAAAAGAAACCCAGGACCCATTTAATAGTCACTGTCTCCTCCCCTCTCCCCCAGCACTGGCAACCTCTAATCTGGTTTCTGCTTCTGTGGATTTGCCTATTCTGAACATTTCATATAATAATCATATCTTATGTGGCCTTTTGTGTCTGGCTTCCTTCCCTTAGCATGTTTACAAGGCTCATCCATATGGTAGCCTTGTAATGTATCGGTACTTCCATTTCTTTTTATTGCTGAATAATATTTCATTTTGTTTATGATCCCTTCATCATTGATGGATTTTAGGTTGTCTCTACTTTTTGGCTGTTACGAATAATGTTTTCATTTCTCTTGGGTATATACCAAAAAGTAGAATTATAGTAACTACATTCAACCTCTTTGAGGAGCTGCCAGGCTGTTCCACAAAGTGGCCCGACCCTTTTACGTCCCCACCAGCAGCTATGAAGGCTCTGGTTTCTTCCACCTCACCAACACTTGCTATGGTCTCTTTGTGATGATAGCTTTCCCTAGTGAGTGAGGAGTGATTCTGTACTTCTTTGAAAATAATCTCTATCTTCTCTTGCTAATTAAGGTGGGTTGACATTGTCATCCCCATTTCACTCATCGATCAACTGTCACAGGTGGGAATGAAATGCTCCAAGTCACAGAAGTAAGCAGCATGTAAGAAGTAAGTGGCATAAGTAAGGCTTATGTCACAAGACATAAGCGGCAAAAATTTTAAGTGATTGAAAAGGTGTCCATGACATTGTTGAGGTAATAAGGCAAGTTGCAGGATAATGTGTATAATATAAGCCAATTTATGTTTTGAAAACATATACCCCCATGAGACTGGCAAAATTTTTGAGGATTAATAAATGAGGCTGATGAAGTTGCCTGGAAAAAGACACTTTTAAATAATGCTGGTGACAATGTGAATTGTTTTCAGAACTTTTTGGAATGTAATTTGTTAATTACTGAAATTTTAAAAATCCGTTCTACCTTCACAATCTCACTTTGGTACTTGATCTATAGAAATCACAGCAGCTGTACATGAATGAAGCATTGTTTGGAAACTATTGAATATCCATCAATAGGAAAACTCTTTGCTAAATTGTGCTATAATAGCTGTACCATGAAATATTATTGCAGCAATTTTTAAAAAGTAAATTCTATTTCTAGCTAGAGAAATGTTCATAATGGGAGAAAAACAAGTTCCAGGATAATATATATAGAAAGAACCTATCGTTTAAAACAAAAAAAAACCACTAATAAATTCTACTAGTGTGAGAGCAAGTAGGAAGGTATGGGAGTTTGCTTAACTGTTAACATTAGTTATGGTGGGGAAGGATGGAAGGAGAGGACATACATTTAAAAATATATATCTCTGTAGTTCACTGGCTGTGATGAACTTGGAATTTTTAGGAAGCAAACGGAACCATGCATAAGAAGAGTTTGTAGTCAAAGCAGAATAGTAAATAAGAACAGACAGTGGAACCGGAGACCTTGGGTACACTTATGAGCTGTGTGGCTTTGAGCAAGTTACTTAACCTCTCTGAATTTCATATCCTTATCTGTAAAATGGAGATAATAATAGTATCTCCCTCAAAAGGTTTTTATGAGAATTAAATGAGGTAATATTTGTAAAATGTTTAATTTAGCATATTGCCTGGCACATAGTAAATGCTAAAAAAACAACCATTATTTTTATTGTTACTGCCAGTATTATTGAGCACTTACTGTAATCCACGCTTCATTTGATCCTTATAATAACTCCATAAGGTAACCCCTACTGATATCACTATTTTAGAGAGAAAAACTGAGGCTTAGAGCTTAAGATTACATAGCTAGATACCTGACACTGACTCTAGAGTTCTTCCTCTTAATCATTGTGTGAACCAAGATGGATGCTATTAATAGTAACAGTAATATTAACAGTGATGTCATTCATTCAGCAAGTCATTCATTCATATGCGCTAGGCATAACAAACAAAATGTGTGGGGAGAAGACAGTTTTTATACACATGCACACATAATGTGTCAAGTGGTGATAAGTGCTGTTAAGAAAAATGATGTAGGGCGAGAGAGTGATGGGCTGGGTGGGGGTAGAGAGGCTGCTGTTATAGATGGGATGATCAGAAAAGACATTGAGTCCGGAGAGCAAGTGGGCTGTGTAAACATCTGAGGGAAGTGTGTTTCGGGAGAGGAAGTGCAGACCCCAAGCGTGGCGTGCCTGGCATGTTGGAAGAACAGCAAGGAAATCAGTGTAGCTGGAGCTAGATGATGGCAAAGGGATAGGAGATGAGACCAGGGCAAGAATTTAATTGGTGAGGCATCATTAGTAGTGACCATATCATTTATTGGCCAAATTAGGGCACTTCTGATAGTGAAAGTGGGTGCTGTTCATAACACTGGTAAGAACCAGTGCAAACTGGGTCTGTCCCCTTACCTTTCTCACAGGTGATCACAAGGACCTGGCTGGGGTAGTGCTCTGAGTGAGCTGGGAAGGCATTGGAGGGTTTCGAGCAGGGGACTGACATGGCCTGACTCAGGTTAGTGGAGTCACTCTGGCTAACAGACTGTAGGGTGCGAGGGCAGGAGTATGGAGACTAATGAGAGATGACCAGGACAAGGGTGGAGGAGGCAGAAACAGTTAGGTGTCAGTTACAGCTGATGGGATCTGCTGATGGATTGGCTATGGGGAAGGACAATCAATAACTCAAAGACTTCTGACCTGGGCAGTTGAAAGGCTGGAGTTGCCATTCACTAATATGGGAAGATGGGAAGGAGAGCAGGTTTGGTGGGAAAAATCAAGAGTTCGGTTGTAGACTTGTTAAGTTTGAGATTGCTGCTCAGATCTCCCAACTGAGGGAGTGAGTAAGTAAATTAAGTAAACACACATGGAGTTCAGGGAGTGGTCAGGACTGAAACTAGGGAAGCCATCCACATACAATGGTATTCCAGAGCACCAGATGAGATTAACAAGGGTGGGAGTGCAGCCAGGGAAGAGAAGCAGTCCACAGCCTGATCCCCAAGAGAAGTTATCCAGCCCGTAAAGGTAAGCTTGTGGCAGAAGGACAGGAGTGGCCGGCGGGGAGGAGAGGGTGAGACGGGAGCACAGCTTGGTGTTTAATAAACTGTACTCCGTGATAGTGGGGGAGGGTAGTACTCATATGCTACTTTTATTTTAGAAAAAAAGCTTCTGGGTTCCAGCCAGGCAACCAAGGCAGGTGTCTGCATGGGGTTTGGAGTGGACAGATGGAAACAATCCAGGTTGTCCTGTAACATCTGTCTTTTTTGGGGCAGTGACTTACTTCTCTTCCCAGACCCCCCAGCCCATCACTCTCTCATCCTACATTATTTTTTTTAATGGCACTTATTACCACATGAGATAGTCTGTGTCATGTGTATAAAAACCGTCTTCTCCCCACACATGTTTTGTTTGTTATGCCTAGTAGATGGTAGGCACTTGTTCAATGAATGACATCACTGTTAATAGCATCCACCTCATTTCAGCAGCCACTCCACCTATTCCCAAACACTTATGCTAAACCTGCTTCACCACGAGGGCTTCCTGGACCACCAGAATCCTCTTCTCTGAATACCAGGACCTTATTCTGTGCTTCTTTGTGCACCATGTCATGTTACCAAGCTCACCCTGCATGCACAAAGCAGAGTTGTGTCGTGGAAACAGCAAAGGACATGACACAGACCTGGGCAAGGAAATCCAGCCCAGCCATGCATTATCAGCGTTGGCAGTGCTGTCAGCCTGCCCTCCTGCGCTGGCCTGGCTCCTTAGCCTCCATTTCTTTACCATAAATGGGTCTCTGCAATATTGTCTTCACAGGGTTGCCGTGAGGATTAACTGGGCAGCAGTGGGAAGACTGTGGACTTTGGAACCAAACAGAACTAGTTTGAACCCCAGTTTGGCCATTTACGGGATCTTGAGCAAAGCCTGTAAACTCTTTAAACCTGTTTTATTCTTAGGAGAATGGGGAGAGTAATACTTTACAGGGTTATCGTGCATTGGAAATAATGAATATAAAATTCCTGTTCAGAAGTAAAGAGCTAGCTGTTGCTGGTCTGCATGATGCAGATGTTAGTTTATGGACTTAATTACTCTTTACAGCTGAATGATGGGAGGTGGAGAGCTGAGAGGTTAAAGAGCTTGATGAAGGCCTCACAGATAGAAACTGTCAGGGCTGAGATTCAGTTTCAGATATTTCTTGTTGGCAACTGGTTCTGACACAGTATTTGATCCATCACCCACCCAGAGACAGGCAAAGCAGCTGTGTGTACGTACTATAATCGATGCTCAATAAATGTAGTTCATTGACTGCTTAGGCAACTTTCACTTTAATTTCACAGATGTCTTTTTTAAAGCTTCCTTCCCACTATGAGCCATTTAGTACTACTATTAGAACTCTAATAAACTGACCCAAGAAGCCAATTCAAAATAAATAAAAGACTGTGCAGTCTTTGTGAGAGACCTGTACCTGTTTTGAATGGTGGTAAGCTCCAGGGAAACCTAGCTCGGTACCTCAACCCACTCCAGGGAGTATTCACATCTTACTCTACAGATTGGCCACAACAGGCTCTTTGAAAAATGGAAAACATTCCCCTAAGACCTGGGAATGCTAAATAGTTAATAGAGTCCCAAAGGTTTTATGTATTACTAGGATGCCGACTGCTATCAGAGGTCATTAAATATCAAAGTTTATGCTTAGGAAGCCAAAAAATAATTTAAGTTCTCTGTGCCTCACTTGTCTTCTCAAGTACTCCAGGTAGGAGAAAGTTCCAGAAACCATTTAGGTATCACACAGGTAAAATGAGAGTTACACAGATCAGAAAGATTGAAATATTAAGCTGTTAGCTGCACGTGCACGGCTCAATGGTAGTAAGTCTCCCATTTTCATCTGTGGCGCTTTTCATCTGTGGCACTTTCTTGTACACTGATTCCTTCTTCAAGGCACTCTGTTTTTACTTTCTCTGTTTTTCAGTAACGGTTAGAGGAGTTCGTCCAATTTCGGAAGCAGTTTTTATCAGCTCATCTCTTTAGCTGTCCTTGAGTTCCTTTTTGTTTCCCAAGACTTTGTGGATTTGTTGGTTCCCTGAGGTTCTTTAAGCCAAATCAGGCACACAAAGTCAGGTTGCTTCTTAGCTCAGTCTTCTTGGCAAAAAGAACTCAGCTTTCAGTAGTGCTCGTGATAATTCTAGAGAAGTTCACCTGGAAAATTTTCTTTGCTTTGCAAGGTTAGTCACTTTCATTTTCTTGGCTTTCCATCCCTTCCATATGTCCTCTGTGTTGGGGAGTTTCAAAGTATATTTGACCTAGCAATGATTCTGTGCTGTCCCCACTGTTATGCCAAATGTCACTTGTCAGACATGGTGGTAGACCTGGATCAACCTGTTGTCTCAGAGGAAAGAGTGGTGAGAGGAGTTGTTGGGGAGGGTGGGGTCCGGGCATGGGATAGAGGGTCTTGGAACAAACGAACTTTTATTTTATCCTCTTGAACTATTTATGCATCTTTAGCCAACATTCTGTTAACCCAGCTGTACGAGTACATGGGCTAGATGGAGTTGTATAGATCAGGCCCGGCTGGTCATTTCACCAAGGACTTTAGCACATTTGGTGAGGCTAAGGACAGTAGAGACCTGTGAAACTGATCATTTAGTGTCACATAAACAATGGGACTGTTTGGCCTGGGTTTCCAGGAAAGATGAATTGTTTCAGACATTCTGTTGGCTTGCTCAGCCCACATATCCTGATTTCAGGTTCAGAAAACATGGTCACTGACACATCAAATAACCAGTTAATTTAATCAGATTTTGCTTTTCTATTTACTGCACTTTTCCCTCTAAACACAGAGCTGGTGTTTTGACTGCATGGGATATAAAAACCTTACACTGACTAGTTTAAGTCAGCATTTCACCTCATTTGTGAAGCAAAGATTAGAGTGGCAGAGATTACTCTACGGTACTGTGACCAAGAGGAGATGTTTTAACAATCACACTGCAGTCAAGTGGGCAGATCCTTATTTGTGAAAGTAGAAAACCAACATAAATGATATCAATCAGCTACTGGTGTTCCGACTTAGCTTCTTTCTGACTGAGTCTAAATTCCTCTCTATTCTCAAGTATATTCTCAAGTTTGTTTGTTTTTTGTTTGTTTTTTTTTAAAGATTTTTATTGGGAATTGGGGGAGGGGAACAGCATTGGGGAACCAGGAAGGGGAACAGACAAATTGCTGTCCTTTTGTTCTTCAGTCTAGTTGCGGAGGATGTTGCTTCACTGGCCCATGTTGGTATTGTCATTGCACTCTTCCCGGGTGAGGCAGATCGGTCACTGGCCTCTGGACGGCCGCTAACGGTGGCTATTGGAAGCTCACTCCAGCTGCTGGCTGCTCACGCTCGCTGCCAGCCACTCACTGTAGCTTATGGCAGCCCACTGCAGCAGAGACTGCAGCCTACGTCGTCACCGGGACTCGCACAGCCCAGCTCCAGGTGGAGCTGTTGTTCACCACCTTAACTGTAGAGGGCAGTGTCACTGGCCCTCATGTGGGATCCGAACCCGGGCCGCTGGCGTCCTGAGCCAGCTCTTAACCAACGCGCCACTCGGCTGGCCCTTGTTCATTTGTTTTAAAAGTTGTTGTTACCCCAGAGAAAAGGGTGTTTTTTTCTTCCATGTAGAATATTAACAGTATGGCAAAGGAGTAATTATGTGCTTGTGGATATTTCCATGTATGTAGATTAAAATTTTTGTTTTGGGACCGGCTGAGTGGCGCAGCGGTTAAGCACTAGCTTGGGAAGCCAGTGGCCCCTGTTCGGGTCCCACATATGAGGGTCAGTGACATTGCCCTCAAAAAAAACAAAACAAAACAAAACAAAATTTTTGTTTTTAAAGATTTTTATTGGGGAATTGGGGGAGGGGAACAGAGAAGTTGCTGTCCTTTTGTTCTTCAATCTAGTTGTGGAGGGTGTTGCTTCACTGGCCCACGTTGGTATTATCATTGTGCTCTTGCCAGGTGAGGCAGTTGCTTGCCGGTCATTGGATGGTGGCCACTCGTGGTGGCTCACAGTAGTTCACGCTGGCTGCCCACCACTCACACTAGCTTATGGCAGCCCAGCTCCAGGTCGAGCTGTTGTTCACTATCTTAGCTGTAGCGGGCGCAGCATCACTGGCCCTCAATGTGGGATCCAAACTGGGGCCCTGCTGCTCAGAACTGACATCCCAAGCCAGCTCTTAACCAACACGCCACTCGGCTGGCCCTTCATAAATGTGTTTAGAGAACAAAATGTAATAAAAACAATAAAAGGTATTTCAATGAAATAATCATTTATTGAACATCTTCCATATTTAAAGCTATGGCTAAGGCGGGGGTGGCAACAAAGGAGTATGTGACACAGCTCTGCTTCTGCACAACTCAGAAGCCTTCCTTGAAGGAATAACATTCTAGAGTTAGAACTGGTCTGGACCCAAGCTGGCAGGCTTTCAGATGTCCAGAGAAACTTGTCCTGCAGGCTGTCCCTTTAGACCCTGACCCTATCTCTACAAGAGGGGCTGTGCTCAGTCCTAGCGTTCCAAGCTGTAAAATGTTACATAACCACTCCTGATAACCTGAAACAACCTCACACATTAACAGGTTAGTTATTTGGTCTGCACTGCAGCCTGAACCGGAAGAAGGGAGACCTGGGATCTGTCCTGGCTCTGCCTCTGTGATTTGCTTTGTGACCTCAGACAGCAACCCCAGTCTTCAAGGCTTCAGTTTTCTAACATGCACAATGTGGGGGTTTGCAATGATGATTTCTAAGCTGGCTAGGCTACAACAGTTCTTACCTTTTTTTTTTTTTTTAAACTAAGGTTAAAATGAATTGATGGAGTGTCACTTTCAAATACTCCTGATAGATGATTGTTTCACCTCATTGGTCCTAAGAAATGTGTTTTGAGCATTGTCTACGTGAGTCTGGAGCCCTCTTTTCCTGAGGATGTTCTAAATAATGAGTCCTCCCATCTTCCATATAGTCCATAAAGTCTCTTTAGTACTATAGAGCTAACTCCGTGTGTGAGTGTCTTTAATATTTTCAGCTATATCTGCATTTTATGTGCCCCTGCTTTAAAAATATAATGGCTCTCCGATAAGTCCCACTTTTGTTTTAGGAATAACTGTCAATTATTCAGAGTTGAGCGATTTTTGCATAGAAGACTCAGAAAGTCCATGATAAAACCACCTCTCCCTCACCCATTCTGATGGCGTGGCAGGAACCTCACTGGCACTCCTGAAGTCAGCCCCACTCTTCCACCACCATGGGGACCCCTCTGTCACCAGACTGTCTTTCCTGGGGATTTGCATTCTGAGCAGAGACACAGAGGTGTTTGGAGTTGAGTCATTGGCTGGCTGCTGAGATTCCAATCGCTGACCTGGTTCTCCGCCTTTTCTGGGGCCTGGCTGCAAGGCTCTAGCCTTGTTTCTGTGAGCTATTCTGTAGTCTTTCTCGAGATTATCTTTTGCTTCAGGTAGAAAGGAAGAGAGGGGAGGGAGGGAGGAAGGAAGAAGGAAGGAAGAGAAGAAGGAAGGGAGACAGGGAGGGAGGGAGGGACGGAGGAAGGGGCGCCCACCGTGCTAACTGCAGCAAACTGTAGTCAGGGACCTGTCTTTCCAGTTTTTGTTTTTAGCTCCCAGCCTTCACTTACTAATATGTGCTCATTCTGCACACCACACAACTTGCAGCAGCACATGCAAACAACCAGAAGAGTTCAGAACCGCCTAATGGTCTGTTGTGTTCAGATGATCCTACCATCCCGTGTTGCTATTGCTGCAGTATCAGATTGCACTAAACAGCTCTAATGCATTCCCTACATTTCTGAACTTGTCTCATTAAGGACGGGGAACGGACAGTGCGTGGACTAGTATCTGCACCGAGCTGGAGTTTCTAGGGGCCCAGATATCTTAAAACCTCTCTCTGAAGCTGGGATATGTGAAACTGCTATTTCCAAACAGGCTAGTTGACTTGGACGTAACTGCCTGGGGAAAGCCCTCGCCTGGGGAAAGCCCTCCCCTGGGCCCACTCAGAAATTCTGCTTTTCTTCTTCCCCTCTTGGCTGGGATCCCTCCAACCTGGTCCCCCCACCCCCACCCCCAGGACTCCTCCTGCTCAGGCTGTCCCCTGCTATCCCCCAGACTTCCTGCCACCCTGTCTCTATTATGAAGACAGCAGCCTGTCTCCTTTTCCCCTCCCCCTTCAGCTTTTATCTCTGGAGGAATCGACAAAGTTTAGCAGCTTAAAGGAGAGTACCCTATCAAAAAAAGGGAAAGCCAGGGACTCAACAGACTCATACACTCACTTATTCACAGTAGCCAAAAGGTGGAAACAACCTACGTGTCCATCGACAGGTGAATGGGTGAATAAAATGTGGCCTATCCATCCAGCGGGATATGGTTCAGCCTTAAAAAGGACACATGCTACCACATGGATGAACCGGAAGGACATTATGCTGTGAAACAAGCCGTACCCAAAAGCCCAAATAACGTATGATTCTACTTATATGAGGTATCTAGCAGAGCCTCATACATAGAGACAGAAAGTAGAATGGCAGTTGCCAAAGCCTTGGGGGAGAGAGAAATGGGGCATTATTATTTAATAGGTGTAGAGTTTCAGTTTGTTCTGGAGATAGATGGTGCTGATGGTTGTATAGCTGTGTGAATGTTCTTGTGCTACTGAACTGTACACTTAGAAATGGTTATGATGGTGAATTTTATGTTCATTATATTTGAACACACACACACACACCTAGAAATTAACTTTAAAAAAATAGAGCAAGCAAGCGTGCCTTAAAGAAAGAACTTCCTGAGAGGCACCTCGGGGTTGTGACTTTGACGTCTGTGGCGTTGAGTGCCACAGGATGCTGAGACAACCTTCATCTGGTTGGGATGTTTCAGGATATTAGGGCCAGTGTCTGTTGTTCATTCAGCCTCTAGTCCAGAGCTGTGGCCAGAGACACCTGATCAGATCTGTGATGATAAACGTGCCTGGCCTCTCATGTAACTCTCCTTGTCATTCACTCATTTATTGACTCATTCATCCCACATACATCAAGTGCCTGATTTAGACAATGGGGATATAAAATTAGGCCCAGGTAGTTGAACCCTCTCTGAAGCTGGCATGTGTTGAAACTGGTTATTTCAATTGATTTATACAGTGGGAACACACTAGTGCATGAGATCTAGTTCCTGCCAGCACAGTGCTAATTTTCAGCTTTTTCCCATATTGGGTGCAGGCAGAGGCCTCCGCAGATGCTCGCCCTTTGCCCACTTCACTCTAGCAGCCCCAGGCGAGTGCTCTGCGATGATGCCCTAAGCCTTGGGCCTAGAATCAAAGGCCTAGGCTCCAGCCTGGCCTTAACACTGGCTTTCTGTGGGTCTCTGTGTTCCCAGCAGCAAAATGGAAATAACTCATGAGGTTGGGATAAAAATGAGCATGAGACCAGGAATATGAAAGAGCTCTGATGTAAAACCATTGACTGGATTGTGGTAGCATGATTGACTCAGGGATGGGGGCTAACAGATCACTCAGACTGTGACCCATGGTGTGGTCTAGCCCGTGAAGTTCCATTAAAACGATATTCAGTGGGAAGGAGAAAAGCAGAGTCCCCAGTTCCTGGCCTGGAGAGCAGAGTTACTGTCCCGTGTGCCTCCCCGTCCCATTCCTTGCCTCTCCTTCCCAAGAACAGGTTACAACCACCTCAGCTGGCTTTGGCAGCTCCCTTCATCAGACCGCACAAATCTAGCAGCTGGCAGCCCTTCAGATCAGAAAATGGATCTTATTTGTTTTCAAGCTTGTTGCAGAAAAGAGAAGGGGCTCCATAAGATGCTTAAAAGAGTGAGTTGTTCTAAGAGGAGATATCAGATGGAGAAAGGGCTGGGAGGCTATGGCTTCTGGCTCCTGGGCTCAAACCTGGTCCCTGTGTGGCCCTAGAAAACTTTCTTGGCCTCAGGACCCCTAGTTCTTCCTGATTCCCTTGGATTCCGTTGTTTGTGCTTTCAACAATCAAATGGGTCTTTGTAAGATACTTAAGAATTTTTGTCTTGAAATGAGTCAAGTGATCTGTGCTTGAAAATTTCAGCTCTGTTATCTACAGGTTGTGAGGCCTTGGGCAGGTAGGTACCCTCCTAACTGCTCAGGGCCTCAGTTTTCTCATCTGTAAAATGGGAACAATATTAATACCTACCGAAAGGATTGTTATGAAGATTAAATGAGACGATGCATGTCAGGTGGTTAACATGCTGACGGGTCTAGGCAAATACACATGTGTTAGCTGTTGTGGTTATTCTCTGTTAAATGCACATGGTACTAACCTGTTAGTGGGTTAAGTAGTTAATGTATGGAGGAGGGCTTTGTAAACAGTTGTTCCCTGCCCAGGACCCTTCTGGCTTTTTACTGTAGTCGCCCCACAATCTTCATAATTAACATAGTTGTTATCAAATATTTCCCACTTTTCCCCTTTGGTCTCAGCTGGCAAGGTGATGCTGTCTTTTCTTTTCATCAAAGCCACATTCTTTAAACTTTGTTCTTTGCCTCTTCTGGTCTGTTTTCCAGTCTTCAATCTTCTTCCTTCTGGTTCCTACTGTTTCTTTCTGTAACACCTTCTGTTCCTGATTGTCCTCCAAGAAGTATAACTGGAAACCACCTTCTCCCCCAAGTTGGGGCATTGCCACCTCCTCTAGGTGGGAAAGAGAGCTCCTGGGGCCTTGGGCCTCCACTGCTCCCTCCTTCCACCTGAAAAGCAGTAGAAGAAAATGCACTGGCTTTTGGGTACTAGGCTTCTGTCCCACTATGACTCCAAGCCCTCAGCGTTTCCATGGGCAATGTCGCATCTTCAGGTGAGTCCTGCTGATAATTCTGCTGAACAGGCCATCTTAAGGACTCAGGGCTTTCCTATATCAGTGCTGTTTCTTCTGAACTCTCTGGGACCCTGAAGACCAGTTCCATCATCCTAGGAAATGTTTGCAGAGCATGTTGCCAGAGGTCCCTGCAAGTGCAAAATCATCTCGCAGCATCCTATCACTAGCATCCAATTAGCCCTGCGTCCGATGTGCACCTGCCTGTTACACAGCAGAACTGCATGTGTCCCCACAGACGGGCACGGGTATGAGTGCCACAGCACATACGAGCCCACAGACATGTCAGTCCTTTCGTGTGCCATGATGTCTGCCCTAACTGCTCCTGGGAATGGAGGGAGCTGAATGTCTCTGTTGGCTCTGCTATCTATCGCAGCCGTTGGCAGAGTATTAAGTCTACAATAAATGCTTAGTAAGTGCCTGGTGGTTGATTCATTTATTTACCTTTCCCAACCTGATGATTCCTTACTCTTTAAAAAAAACTTTATTGGGAAACAGTGTGTTTTTCCCAGGATCCATCAGCTCCAAGTCAAATTGTTATCCTTTAATCTTAGTTGTGGAGGGCACAGCTCAGCTTCAAGTCCAGTTGCTGTTTTCAATCTATTGGGGTATCATAAAAGTCATGATGTGTTTTTCTATGTTTTCTTTTTTTTTGCAAAAAACGCGTCATGACTTTTCCGACAACCCAGTAGTTGTGGGGGACGCAGTCCACCATCTCTTGCGGAAATCCAACCGGCAACCATTTTGTTAAGAGCATGCACTCTATCCACCTGGCCGCCCCAGATTCCTTAGTCTTGACAACCACTGAAATTCCTCTTTGAAAAACTCCAGGAAGGAAAAGATTGTCCCACATCTTCCTCCACTTTCAGAAGTGTGTCTGTCCCAATCTAGAAAGAAGACTGGAAAAGACAAGCCTAGTGGGTTCGGAAGGATCCTAAAAACTCCCAAGTGGTCCTTGTCTAGGTTGACCAGATGATGAAAGCACCTCTTCTGTGGGTGTGGGCCAGCTTTAGAAATCCTGAACCCTGTTACCTCTAGATTTGCCTGAAACCATCCCATTTCATCAAGAATGTTCAGTCAAAATCCCCCTTGGCCAGAACTGTTTGTGGCTAGAACTATTCTGTCATAACACTGACTAGTAAATGGCGCCTTACATGTTGTAGGGATTATTTTTGGCTTTTGTCTGTTTTCTTTTGTAACAATGATGGTGATAATGATGATATGCTCAGGGCCTGACCAAACCTTCTGGGGCCTCTACTCATCAAATCCGTGGCTTGGGGAATGGAAAGTCACAGACCTTATTTCCCAGGACAGCAGCAGCAGACTAAAGAGGGCATTAGCCCTCTATCTCCTCTCCTTATCTCCACCTTAAAGTTTTATCCTCGAATCTGGATGTTTGGGTGAGCAGGAAACACTGATAGCATGGTTGAAATACAAGTAAATACCTGGCACAGCTCTGATGCCCTCTTTTGCATCCCCTTTAGGTGGCACTCATCAGGACCATAGGTACAATTCCTTGAATCTTACTGGCAAGTTTTGACCTGCCTGTAGCCACAACCATTACAGCAGCTCAGGTGCTAGCTTGGCAGGGAGCTCGCTGGCTGGCTGTTCTGGTTCCTCAGCCCGGCTCTGGGCAGCAGCAGCTTAGGGTACAGATTTTTGTGGGGAAGAGGCTCATCAGGGCTCTACCTATATCTGTCTTCTGCTCATCAAAGAGTAGCTAGGGAGACCTTGATATCCCACCTCTCTCCTGCTCCTCACCCTGCCTCCCACCCCGCCCCAACACCTGTGTTATGAGGGAGAGTGAGACGGAGTTGCCCAGAGTGAGATAGAGTTTCCTAAACCACATATAATCCTTCTCTGGGCCAACCCCTGCATGCACACACACAGCTGGATAGTTTATCTGCAGGTTGAGAAGGAAGAGGCTCAGAAACCAAGAAGAGTGTAGCAGGCCTATGCCAGACACTTTGATGTCCAGCTTTCTAGCTGTTTTGAGATTTGGGTCTCCACACTTCCTCTTGCTTTCCTTTGGCTTTTTGGAGAATATCAGTGGCCAACGTAGAGTAATCTGTGTGTGGGGGGGGAGGGTGTGGCAGGTGTTGGGTGGGTGAGTGGGAGGTAATTGGGGAAGGATGGGAAGGGATAGACTGGTGTATCTGACACATCAAATACTACTGATAGTGATGGTAGAGGTGGACAAAGGTTCACAAGTATATTCGATAGAGAGTAATGGAATTAAGGACACAGGCTTTTGTCCTGGGTTCGTATACTAGTCTCTGTCAGTTACTACCTTTGTGACTTTCAGCAAGATTTTAACCTCTAAGCCTTGTTTTCCTGTAGGGTTGTTGTAGTAAATAAAATAATCTGTATTTCATTTAATATAAACATAAGTGTATATATGCCTGACATGTAAATGTTAACTGTTAAGGTTACGTTAGTAATAATACTTTCTCTTGTATCAAGTTCCCGGGGGTGTTAGGGGCTGGTTAAGTCACATAGCCTTTGGAGCTTTGGGAGTCTTAAAGACTCCCAACCAGGGTACAGTCCCTGGCTTCACCCCTGGCCATCTGTGCCATGTCAGGCTCCTGGTGGGGTCCAGGCCCTACTAGTTTCCAGCCAGAGCAGCTTTGTTCCGCTGAGAACACATGACTGGCCCTCCAGTCGGCTCCAAGGTCAGAGCCACAGTTCCGCTTTTTTTTTTTTGTCCTGGGACCTGGTGCTGGGTTCTTGGTATTTGTGGAATGATGCCCTGGGTGTGATGCTCTCACCTCCCGTTCCCCAGCTGACCTCCTGTTCTCTAGAGGGACCAGAGCTCTGTCTCTGTTGGGCTCCTCTGGATTTCTTCTCCTTTTCTCTGTACAGACTCTGGGCTTCTTACAAATTGTCTACATTCACCCTGGATCTTTGGGTCCTTGACACCTAATGGAGCCTGTGGGGCCAACCCTACTAGGCTCTTCCTTCAGCCCCACGTTCCAATGGCTCAGGAGGGGCCAGTCCTTCCCTTTTTGCAAAGTGTGTTTTAGCTCAGGAGCCCTGCCCCAAGGCTGGAGATCGAGTTTCAGAAATGCCATTTCCTTTGCCTCTGCCTGCTGGATGACACCCCCCACCCTAGCACTTCCACTTCTCTTTCAGGCATTACTTTCAGCTCCACTTCTCCTGCTGACACCCCACCTCAGCCTAGGCTCCCCATCTTAGTAAATGGCAACTCCAGCCTTCCAACTGCCCAAGTCAGAAATCTTCAAACCATTTTTCATTCCTCTCCCCATATTCAGATGCATCAGCAAGTCCTGTTGGCTATACCTTCAAAATCCTGGATCTGCCTGAGCAGCAAGGGACTTCCCTTTTTCCTGGTGTGAATGTCTGTGTTGGCTAGATGACATATCAGCTAGAGAATCAAACCAGATGTCAGGAGAAGTGAATGCAAGTTTGCTTCTGCAACATTGCAACTAATAATAAAATAAACTGCAATGTGTTAAGTGCTTTTTATGTTCCAGGCACTAAGTCCTTTAAGTGGATTATCATATTCACTCTGTGACCTTGGGCTGATGACTTTATCTCTGTTTCTTCATCTCCAAAACAGAGATGATAACAGTTCACAGGGATATTGTGGGGATGCAGTGAAATAATGGATGTGAGAGTCTTTGAAAAGAAGCCCCGAGAAATATACGAATGCCATATTTTCACTAGAGATCCAAAACGGACATCTTAAGGCCTTTGAAGAGTCCACAGAGCACAGACATGGGGCGTTGGCGAAGTTCCCGCCGATGGTGAATATGATAGTCCAGCTTTGTGAGGGCAGAGTGTGAGGCCCATGGTGGTGCTTTATCTGTCACCTGAGATCAGGGTGTCTGTCTCCTGGCACAAATGTGACACCTGTTGCAGGAGAAACAGGCCCTGGCAGCTGGCACTCTGGGAGGAGAGGTCTGGCCAGGAGCAGGAGGAGTTCACTTACTAGAGGGCAAGTGACAAACGTCAATAGTTAAGTCAGCTTGTTCTTTAGTTCCAAGTTTCCCTAAGGGGCTAAGCAATGCCTGGGTATCCACTGGCAGGGTTAACACGAAGGAAAAGACATGGGAAAAGGAAATACCAAATGCCCAGCACAGTGTCTGACACCTAACAAGCATTCAGTGAATATTAAATGTGTGTGCGTGCGCATGCATGTGGTGGGGGGATGGATGGATGTGGATGGAGGAACAGGAAGCAGTACCCATGGAACACAGGAAGTGTTATCTATTGCTCCGTTACCACTGAGTCACTGCTGGCCCACAGTCCACTTACTTCTGTGGCCAATAAGCACAGAGAGGAGACAGTGAGAGAGCCCCTGGCCATTTGCAGGTTACAGAATTCTAAAGGGGCTAGCACTCATGTCTTCAGACTCCCAAGTCCAAAACCCCGAAGTCAGAATTTGTTAGGGGAAGGAATGCTTACTGAGTTTTTACTGTGTGTGTCAGACACCACACTAGGTCCGACACATAATTTTGTCCTTGCAGTGGTCCTATGGGGCAGGTGTTTTTATACCCAAACCCAGATGAAGAAACGGAGGCCAAAGAGGTTAAATTACTTGTTCAAGCAGTTACTGTTTCTAAGTAATAGGTGGACAATTCGACCTTTAACTCCAAAGCCTTGTTTGTCTTTCTACTACTATATTGTGAAGTTTGCAAAGCAAATTTCTTACTCTTTAAATTACTGAAGGCTAGGCTGTTGACTATCCAGGCATTTCAAAGCCAGCCAGACTCACCCATGACGCAGGGGCAGGGCATGCTTAGGTTTAACCTTGCTGATCTCCCTTCCCCGCACAGTGGGTTTGTCCTTGTTCCCTGAGCGAGCCACCTCTTACCTTCTTTTAAAGAGAAATAGAGCTGGACACTAGTTAAAGACAGATTTTGTTCAGCACTATCACATTATGGGAGTGAGACTTCAGCCTAGAATTGAGCTCAGTTCTGAATACAGCAAAGGCAGCTGGGTATTCATAGCCAAGCAGCAGAGTGAGGGAGTCAGTGGGTGGAAAATTTCTCCAAGGAGACATCAAGGGTAGGGGGATTCTTGCTAAGCACACTTAACTGGATTCTTCCTAAAAACTAGGCTAGGCGGGCCACGGATGGGGCCCAAGGGTGAGCCCTAGTGTACAGGAGGCCTCAGAGGAGCCTGTCTTAAGGTTTGGAGAAAGTCTCTGTCGCTTCCTTGCAAATGCCAGCACAAGGCGTACTGAAGACCCAGTGGGAGTTCATTGACCTTGGGGTAAGTTGTCTCACCCTTGGTGTGACTTCCAAGAGTCATAAGCATTTGGTTGGAATTGAAAACTAGTTATAAGAAAGAATGTGCCTCTAAGACACACTGTAGCTCCCACAATAGGGCAAGCAGCATTTTTATTATTTTTTCCTCACAACTTTGTCTAGTAGTAGGCAGTTTTTAATCATAAGCATAAGGTCAAGGAAGAGATGGCCCAGTCATTCAGAGGCAGATGCTAGGCAGGGCCCTGCACCTCCCCTCCCACAGTGTGACTTATTTGTCACCGGGGCACCTGAGGCCCCAACCACTAGCCAGCCTCTCCTCAGGCGTGGGAAGGAGTGGGGCTTTAACGTTAGAAGTGGCTGCGCTGGGATTCGCAGATGAACGAGCCACTTTGCCCTGAGTTCATCCAGAAGTGCAGGGCCTATAGGTCTGAGAGCATTTGTTCTCTTTCGGGCCCCACTCCCTATCCTCCACTCACTCCCCTGGCCCCAGAACCCTGCTTCCAGAACGTGCCCCTGCATTAAGGATTCTGACCTGCTTCTGACTGCCAGCCATGGAAACAGGAGACCTTGATGGCAAAGGGATAAACCCACAGAAGTCCCTATAAACACAACATGAGCAGAGGTTTAATGTCTGTGCAGAAACCTAAAGGCACGAATCCCCCAGGACTCCTCAAAGCCTGTGCCAAATAGTGCCCACAGGAGAAAATGTAGGCGGAATGAGAAAATGCTGGCATGTGAGACAGAGAGGCTCTCTGTTCTGATCCAGGCTGTTCTAATTCTGGCTTCAAAACAATGAACTCTGTGACTTTAAACTCTGAGCGTCTCTTTCCCCATCTGTAAAATGGACATAATCAGACCTGGCCCATCTCATAGATTCTTGTAAGGCTCATGTGAGATCATTCCTGGGAGGTGCTTAGTAAACTCTGAAGGGCCACACAAAGCTGGGTAAGAAAAGCACTCCCTCCCCCATTCTAATCCGTCCTCGAGTCAGTTACATAAACACTCATGCAAAAAGTTGATGTCCCCCTCCTGTGGGCCCATATTTGTGACCTGTGCTCTTTCCTTTGTGTCTGGTTGGTTGTCCATGACTCTGCTGGTGTTTACATAGAGGTTCCTATGACAATTCTGCTTTCTGCCAGCTGTTGGCTCCCAGATGTCAGATGTCCGTCTGACTCCCGTGTGTTGTGCCCACTGTAGGATCGTGGGGGCATCTTGACGGAGCTGTGGGAGGGAAAGCAGCAGCTCAGTGGAAATCTGTCTGAACACTTGGGTTCTAGACTTAGCCTTGTCACAATTTGCTAAATGAGCCTAGATAAGGCATTTGACAGCCAGGGTCCCGTTTTTCTCATCTGAAATGAGGACTAGATGATCTTGAAAGCTCCTTCTGGATCTTGACAGCCTATAATTCCAGTTTATGGCTAACAGTGGTTTGGGTCTACATAGTCTAATGGTCATGCCCAAGCAATTCCCTTGACATCTAGCAGGTTCTGCCCACCCACCCCCCGCCTCCCCGAACAGGTGTGCAAGCAGAGCTCTGATTTTCCCCCACCCTAACACTCTGCATAGCTCCTTACCTCTTTGGTTGTGAATGGATGCACCCCAACGGGTTCCCCGTACCCCTTCTCACTTTCTTTATAGTTTGGCTTTTGTCCTTCACAGCAGTGTGTAAGCCAACCAGTTCCAGAGCCATCAGTAGTCACACAGCCTCCAGATCAATCCAGGAATATCTAGGCCTTGAATCTTACATCTCTAGGGGTTTATAAATTTGTTTGACACACACTAGTTCCAGGCCCACCCTGTCCTGCCTCTCCCAGCTCTTCTTCCATCCAAAAACCCACTGATTAATGGGCACTGAGAGGACCTCCCCAACTAGACACCCCACGGTCTCCCTCAGCTTGACAGAAAGGGAACTTGTGCAGAGGAAAGTAGTTTCGCTGCCTTTCACTTCCATTTTCCCACAACGATTTCAGGGAGAAATTGGCCTCAAGAGACAACTGGGCAATAATCAGCCTGTACTGGGTTACCAGTAGGAGTACTGCTCCATGTTCACTGGCTCCTTCTCTGAAAACAGCAAATACTAATGGGATATGGCTCATTTCCTTTCTGCCCAGTTGACCCTGGCCAAGGTTGTAACTATCGCCCAACACCGCCACTCACACTTCATACCCACCATCTGAAGAGGGGTGAGGGGCAGCAGAAAGGAAGATGATGACCTTGAGTATTCCCCCCATGTTACAGATTTATGAGGTCTTCTTCAGGTGATGTTGACCTTGTTCCTCTCTTCTTTCCTTTCCACAGGGTATGGCAGCTGGAGAGAACTGGCCAAGGCTCTGGCGAGCAGAAACATTCCAGCTGTGGATCCAAATCTCCAGTTCTACAGTCCCCAGAGGCTGGGCCCTCAGGTACGTGGCAGGGCCGTTAACATGGCAGTTAACATGCGTTAACACAGAGCCTCAGCTGCCCCTGCCCTTACAGCCTTAAGAGAAACCTCTGCTTTTCTGTGGTAAGAGAGGCAGAGAAGAAAGAGCCCCTGGGCTGGTAGCCTAGCATCACAGGATTTCCCGTTTCGGGGGGTAGAGATGTCCATCCCGCACTCCTCAAAGCCTTCGTCCCATGCTTCAAGGTGCCCATGTCTGACCCTCCAGGCATGTGCCCTCCGTCTCCAACAGCAGCATAGGGCTGGGGCAGGACCATCACGTCCCGCCTCTTGCCAGCATGAAGACTGGGCTGGTACTTTAGTTATGATCCCAGATGCTCACTTCTAAGAGTCAGAGATGCTATGATAGACAGGGCCCCCTCCCTGAAAATAGCTGAGGGACAGATTGGTAATGGAACATTTTCCCTATAGTGTTTCTGGACCAATGGTCCCCAGTGAGACAGGAGCAGCTGGGTGTACGGGGTTAGGGAAATTAGGATCCAATTCAGCCTGGAGCCCTAAGGTTGAGCCTAGAACAGATATGGATCCCCACGACTGAACAAGTACCAGACTGAGCCTGTGGACCTGCACAGTAGGGGAGTCCTCAAGGGGCTCTCACTTGTTAGGACAAATAAGTGATAAATCTGGGCAGAGTCCTGGGGGGAGGGGATCCAGAGGAAGGGGAGGCAAGGTCCTTGCCCTCAGAAGAGACTAATTTAAAAACAAAGCTTTTTCCAAATGGGAAGACTGAGAACATCCAGGAAAGTAAGAGAACTTCAGAAGTATGCATTAATGAAATTGTAAGGTGGTATTTTCCTGAGGGATGGGGTATGAATGATAAATGGAGTGTCCCTGAGGTGGATAAGCTTCCTGGGGGCTGGGCCCTGTTTCTTGACCTCCTACTTCCCCAGAGGCACTTTCAAGGGGCCCGAATCCTATTCTCACCCTAATATTCCCACCAAGTTCATACTTTACTCTTCTGCCAGGACCAAGACTTTGAGCGAGGTGGGAGCAGTAACAGAAGCTACCTGAAGTGGAATAAACCTGTCCCCTGGCTTTCAGAGGTAAGGGACTTGCTGCTGTCCCTGTTCTTTTTTTTTTTTTTTTTTTTTTTTGTGAGGGCAGTGTCACTGGCCCTCATATGTGGGACCCGAACCGGGGCCACTGGCTTCCTTAGCCAGTGCTTAACCACTGTGCCACTCGGCCGGCTCCTGTCCCTGTTCTTTGCGAAGGTTAGAAAATAGCTTTTACAGGGCCGGCTGAGTGGCTCAGTTGGTTAAGAGTTGGCTTAGAGTATGTGCTGTGAGCAACAGGGCTGCCGGTTCGATTCCCACATGGGTCAGTGAATGCTGCAACCGAGCTGAGCTGTCGCTGAGCTGCCAACAGGTGGCAGGATGGCTCAGCTGGTGTAACAACAAGATTGCCTGTTCAATGGTGGGCTATGCCCACCCGCAACTAAAGATTGAACTCAGCACCTTGAACTGAGCTGCCGCCCGGATGGCTCAGTGGATAGGGTGTGCGCTCTTAACAAGAAGGCTGCTGGATTCGACTCCTGCCTGGGATGGTGGCTATGCCCACCCGCAACTAAGACTGAACTCAGCACCTTGAGCTTAGAGGCCATGAGCTGCTGACAGGAAGCCAGATGGCAACTGGCGCCCTCTACAACGAAAATTGAACAACAACTTGGCTGGTCTCCTCCCCCAATTTCCTAACACTGTTCCCCTCCCCCAATTCCCCAATAAAATCTTTAAAAATAAATAAATAAATAGCTTTTACAGATAATTACAGAGACCACAGAAAATTTTCTTCCAGTGGTTATTATTAACTTTTTTTTACCTAATTTGAAAAAAAAAAATTAGTTTTCTGGGCCGGCTGAGTGGTGCGTTGGTTAAGAGCTAGCTTGGGGCCCCAGTGGCCCCAGTTCAGATCCCACATATGAGGGCCAGTGACACTGCCCTCTACAGCTAACAACTCCACCTGGAGCTGGGCTGCTGTGAGTCCCCTGGACGGCATAGCTGCAGCCCCTGCTGCAGTGGGCTGCCATAAGCTACAGTGAGTGGCCGGCAGCCAGCGTGAGTGGCTGGCAGCCAGAGTGAGCTGCCAATAGCCACGATGAGCAGCCATCCAGAAGCCGGTGACCAATCTGCCTCATCTGGGAAAAGGGCAACGATAATACCAACATGGGCCAGTGAAGCAACGTCCTCCACAACTAGACTGAAGAACAAAAGGACAGCAACTTGTCTGCTCCCCTTCCCCGATTCCCCAACGCTGTTCCCCTCCCCCAATTCCCCAATAAAAATCCTAAAAAAAAAAAAAAAAAAAATTCGTTTTCTTCCTATAGAGGAGAACTAACATTTGCTATGGGCCTACTGTTTGCCAGGCTTTGTGTATCATCTCATGTGAGTTTTATGACCCTGTAGGATAGTATCACTATCCTGTTTGGAGGAGAGAAAAACAAGGCTCAGGGAATATGACTCATGTCCATGCCAATCCCCGATCTTAAAGACAGCCTTTCCAAACTGTTTTCCTTAAACCAGTAGGTCCCCTAAGACATTCTAAGAAGAAAGGAGTCCATTGTTAAATAAGGTTTAAAAGCTATATACTGCATTCTTGGAAGTACATATCAGCACATGCAAGTTCCTGAGAAGCTCTGCAGTGATCTGTTTAATTTGGTTTAGCTCAGCGTGTACCAAATTTACTTGCCTCTTTAAATTTTTTTTTCCATGAAACCTCTATTAATAGTTTATGAAACTAGTGTTTTAAGGAACATATACTAGGAGGAAATCTGCTTTAGAAAAATTCTATAGGAAGCAGTTACATGCATGCATGAAACTTGTCATACCCATCATGTTATCTTTTATTTATATAGGATTTAATTATTTTTATTTGGTCAAGTAACTGAGGCTTAGGGAGGTGAATTAACCCGCACAAGATTACCTTGAGTGAGTGCTTTTGCCAAGATGTCAGAGTACCGTGGAGCTTTGGGGGTGAGCATTTTGCATTTGGGCTTTATATTTTACAACTTGTCCACAACCCAATTTCTCTTAGTTCCAAGGCCTGTGGACGCAGATTACTTTTCTGGGCTGGGTGGTACCGGCCAGCCCATTGTCTTTATCCATTCCTTTCACTGATTGATCCTGTTAACCTGGGTGATTTTATTTCCAATCCACCCATTTACTGTGGGGCAGGAGTGAAGGGGGCGGTATCATCATGCTAAATGTGACGTTAGGTAGGGTTAGGTTATCCACCCCGTGAAACTGCCTTTGTTTTAAAGCCCTGAGGGAGGATGGATTGCAACACTGGCACAGCAGTACTAGGTGACATCATTAGGTAATTACGCTCCACCCCACCTGGAAATAGGATTTTGAAAAGGTGCCTTACAGACCATTGGGTCCAGTGATCCAACTTTCTCTCCTTTGAGCACATTTCGGATCATTTTTTAAATTAATCTTTTCTTTTGTAAAAAGATTTTATTGGGGAGTTGGCAGAGGGAACAGCATTGGGGAATTGGGGAAGGGGAACCGACAAGTGCCATCCTTTTGTTCTTCAGTCTAGTTGTGGAGGACTTTGCTTCACTGGCCCATGTTGGTATTATCATTGCGCTCTTCCCGGGTGAGGCAGTCGCTCTCCGGCCATTGGACAGCTGCTTACCGGCTGCTCACCGCGCAGCTCACACCGGCTGCCAGCCACTCATGTTAGCCCACTGCAGTCCCACTGCAGCCTACACTGTTGCTGGCGACTCACAGCAGCCCAGCTCCAGGTCGAGCTGTTGTTGTTCACTATCTTAGCTATAGAGGGTACAGTGTCAGTGGCCCTCCTGCTACTCAGAGCTGGTGCTCCCAAGCCAACTCTTAACCAAGGAGTCACTCGGCCAGCCCTAAATTAATCTTTTCATATGCATATATATACCACTGTATTTCTTCTCTTTGGATTGCATGTTTGTATCTTTTGCCCATTTTTCACTGGGTTATTTGCTTTTTCTGTTCATAAATTATCAATGTAAATTCATAAATTACATAAAATGTTTAAAATCAGTCTATCAACTAGCAATATAAACTATTTGTCACTTGGAAATGTTTTTGCAATTTATGGTGATTGGGTCATTTTTCTTTTCTTTTTGGATCATTTTTCTTGATGAACCAATTATTTTTAAAGATTAAAACTACATAACATTCTGCATTTATTAATCATTAACTTGCCCACTTTTTTGACCAATTAAGGATGGAACTACATAGATGAAATGAAAATAGTGAACAAATAATAGTGTTTAATATAGGATTGACTTTTTTTAAAAAAAGATTTTATTGGGGAATCAGGGAAGGGGAACAGACAAGTTGCTGTCCTTTTTGTTCTTCAGTCTAATTGTGGAGGATGTTGCTTCACCAGCCCATGTTGGTATTATCATTGTGCTCTTCCCGGGTGAGGCAGTCAGTCGACAGCCATTGGACGCCGCTCGCAGCAGTTCATGGCAGCTCTTGCCAGCTGCTGGCTGCTCACGCTGGCTGCCGGCCACTCATGGTAGCTCCAGGTCGAGCTGTTGTTCACAGTCTTAGCTGTAGAGGATGCAGCATCACTGGCCCATGTGGGAACCGAACCAGCAGCCCTGCTGCTCAGAGCTTGCACTCCCAAGCCAACTCTTAACCAACTGAGCCACTAGGCTGGCCCCTTAGGATTAACTTTTTTAAAGAAATAGTTGATCTTTTGGTAAGTGTGTGTGGCCTTTTGGTGGTAAATGCCTGATTTGCTTTGGCTGTTTTTTTTTTTCAATATGAAAAGTAGCTTACAAAATCCCCATTACAGTCTTCATGGATATTCAGAGATATGCTGATCCACTCTTATTTTACTTATAAGTGAAAATAAGACCCTGAAAGGTTAAATAACTAACATAGATAGTCACACAGCTGCACAGTAGTTCCGGCTCTCTTCTTGCCCAAGAAGACCTCTCTGTTCCCATCTCTTACCTGTCTGCTGCCTTCTGACAGATAGTAGTTTTGGCAAGGAATGCTCAGGTTAATGATACCTCATTTATTGAACTAGCTGCCAAGAACTATCAGGTTATCCCCCACTTTTCAGGTAATGAGAGGGGTGAACTCACTCACTGAAAGTAGACAGAGCCCTACCCTGTAGGTGAGCAAGGACAGAACATAAGAAGGTTGACGATGGTTCCTTCTTTGACCATCTCCTTGCCCTAGCCTTTGGCCTGCTGCTCAAAGTTCTGAGGCCATAAGTCACCCTTGGAAGCAAAACGACCTTAGGCATTCTATTTGGTGTATCAGAAAGAGACTGCTTGGGAAGCTGAGTTTCATGGGGTAGCTGCCCTCAAAACCTGTTCATGTCAGCCCAAATCGTAAGATACTAGTTAGCAAACCCCACTAATCTACAAACCCCAATGCCAATTTATTCTTTTGTCAGTCAATATACGGGTCCGTTGACCAAAACACTGTATGCTATTCAAGATGCTTCCCCCGGAAAACCAAAAGTTGTAAGAAAGAAACTTGGTGAATACAAAATCAGATCAAAGCAAGTCAGAGTTTTCATGGGTCATGTGATGTGGGCTTTGGGGAGGTATAGTGTCTCTCGTGAGGAGAGGGCTGGATGCATACTCCTTCTCAGGCTTCCCCCCTTTTTGGTTACAGTTTTCTTGAGATATAATTCATATACCATATAACCCACCCATTTAAAAACACTAATCTAATTTCTGTCTCTCTTGATTTGCCTATTCTGAAGATTTCATATAAATGGAATCATACAACATGTGGCCGTCTGGCTTTTTTCACTTAGCATAACACTTTGAAGGCTCATCCATTTTGTAGTTTGTATCAGCACTTCCATTTCTTTTACTGCCGAATAATATTCTATTGTGTGGATGTACAACATTTTATTTATCCATTCCTCGATAGATGGATATTTGGGTTTCTGCATTTTTGGTTATCATGAATAATGCCTCTGATTTGTGTACAAGTTTTTGTGTGGATCAGACTTTCCTTTTTTTTTTTTTTTTTTTTTTTAAAGATTTTATTGGGGAATTGGTGGAGGGGAACAGCGTTGGGGAATCGGGGAAGGGGAACAGACAAGTTGCCGTCTTCTTGTTCTTCAGTTTAGTTGCGGAGGATGTTGCTTCACTGTTGGTATCGTCATTGCGCTCTTCCGGGATGAGGCAGATCGGTCGCTGGCCTCTGGATGTCGCTCATCGCGGCTATTGGCAGCTCACACTTGGCTGCCAGCCACTCACTGCTGCCTATGGCAGCCCATTGCAGCAGGGGCTGCAGCCCACACCATCACCGGGGCTCGCACAGCCCAGCTCCAGGTGGAGTTGTTGTTAGCTGTAGAGGGCAGTGTCACTGGCCCTCATGTGGGATCCGAACCGGGGCCGCTGGCATCCCAAAACCAGCGCTTAACCAATGCGCCACTCGGCCGGCCCCAGACTTTCCTTTTTTGAGAGCCCGGAAACACCAGCTCATGCTTTGATCACCTTAGTGAGATACAAGTGGCATCTCCGTTCATTTACAAACCATCTATTTAGGTGGGGAATTTCATCCTTTAGGATTTTTCCCAATGGGCCTTTGGCCTTTCCTCAAATCCAGACTTGCTTCTTATCTTCTTGGAGTCCAGAGCTCTAGATCCCAAGGCGGAGCTCCCTCCTGGGACAGGTGTGAATGAGGAATCAAGAGTGGCTCAGGGCCGGCTGAGTGGTGCGGTGGTTAAGCGCTGGCTTAGGAAGCCGGTTCGGTCCCACATATGAGGGCCAGTGACATCTGCCCTCAAAAAAAAAAAAAAAAAAAAGAGTGGATCGAGTATCTAGGAACTCTGAAGAGAGGTCTGGTGTATAGGGACGAGTGACATCATTGTCCTCCTATGTTGGGATACTGTGGTCCAGCCTTCTGTGCTTTTCTCAGGCAAGGCCTCACTGCCCCATGGGAAGAACCAGCAGCCATCTGTGCTGGTTGTGCTAGTTGTGAACCTGACAGAGCAGCAGCATGGCACAGTGGAGGGTCAGTGAGTGAGGCTTCTGGCCTCTCCTGGAGGTAGAGCTGACCACTCCTGCCTTCCTGGCCTCTGCAGTAGCCTCTGGCATGGGTGACACTGTTTACATGTCTGTCTCCTTTGGGGACCACCTCTGTTTTCATCCTTACCTAGTACAAAGCAGTCACTGAGTGCTTATGGAATAAACGAAGGAACATATAGTTCTGGGCTTAGCTTCTCCAAGCATTTGTTCATTCAAATAATTAAGATATGCAGGGAACACAGAGGAGGGAGAAGGCCTCAGAGAGAAAGACTTGAGAAGAGCCTTGAAGGATGAGCTGGAGTTTGCCAGGAGGGGAGGAGAGGAAAGGGCCGTCCAACCAGGAAATAGTATTTATACAGCACAGAGAAGTGAAGGAGTTTGCTGTGGGTGGAGTAGAGGTGTGTGACAGGAAGTGGTGTGAGGTGAGGCTGGGAAGGTAGGTCAGTCGTGCCAGGATGAGGCTTTGTTCCGAAATCATCTGGGAATCTGAGCAGCAGAGTGACATGATCAGATCCATGCTTTAGAAAGTTCTGTAGGCAGTGTGAAGGACAAGTGGAAGGGGAGATGCTTTGAGCCAGTTGGAGGCTCTGCTGCTGGCTTGGCAAGCCCAGTGAGGCCTGGCAGAAGCAACGTCATGGGGGTGGAAGACCGTAGACATTCCTGTGTAAGGACCCACCAGGCTGGCCTCACCCTTCTGCACCCTCCCCACTTCTACAGGGTTAATTGCTGTGTGTCCTTGGGGAGTCAGTTTGCCTCTCTGGGCCTCAATATTCTCACTTCAAATATTTTCTCTACTACTTGTAACTGGAAGTTCCAAATCCGTCATTGTCCATGGATGTGGTCTGGTGATGGGAGTTAGTAGCGCCCTTCCCTGGGCCTTAGCCACTGTTGGACAATGGAAAGTGAGCAAATGGTGGTGTCAACATCCCTGCCAGATACGAAGTATCCAAAACTTTGTGGGACCCAGATCCTGGTGGGGTTGCCAGCCTGGACCTTTTGATAAAGATGGTGCCCACTGGTCCCTGAGAGACCCCCCCCCCCCGACAGTCTGAGGGTGGGTGAAGCATGGATAAGGCCTAGTTTAATGCTGAGTGAGGCCTAGACATCCAAGGAGATGAGTAGTCCTCTTCCTGCACTCCCCCTGCCTGTCATTTCCTGCATCTCCCGCGAGGCCATGAGAGGGAGGTGGGCAGCAGTCAGCCCTGCTCCCCACTCCTTCCCTCCTTTCCCTGCCCAAACCACTGTGGCCTCTGGCCTCCTGACTGAACACAACAGCCTTCTCCGGTGGCATGCCCACCCTCTGCAAGTTTGTTGTGGATCTGAGCACACTGCCCTGAAAGTCCCAGGAAGGAGCAGCGAGGAGGCCATTGGCAGGAGACAACTAAGTCTTATAAACAGGACTTAAGGAATTTTTCCAGAAGTAGCACAATGTACCCATTCTTTCCTTCCAGGAAGCCTGAGCCCGCCCCCACCTACCCAGCCCACATTCTCTCTCCCATCCATCCCAGCCCCCCACTCATATTCCTGGGAGTGATGGCTGCTTCCCAAGGCCCTACATTCCTAGCCTTGACCAGGCCAGCGCACCCCGGAACGGCAGCTTGCGAAGGGATGGTGAGGGAAGGCACTGCTGGGTCTTTGCAGGATCCAGCTGTGGGGGAGTGTTTCCCCAGAGCTGGGGCCTGTGTCCACCCAACCCACCACGCCTCAGGCCTTTGGCACTCCTGTTGAGGAGTTCGTCCCCACCCCCACGCTCTCTCCCCTCACCGTACCTCCCTCCAGTTCTCCGGCTGGAGACCTTATGCCACTGACTTCTATCTGGGCTCCCAGTCTCGAGGTCCCTTCTTCCTGTGTTTTCCTAAGGGCCACTCAGATCTTGATATCTGATGGACCACAAAGGTGGAGGGGAGGGCAGGGCCTGTTTGTGTGGAGTAATTGAGGTCCTACCTTCCACAACCTGGATATTAAGCTCTGGGGGAGGGGAGGCAAAAAGAAACAAGACAGGGAAATCTGAAACTCTTTGTCAGGATAAATTGGGACAGTATCCCCATGCTTACCCTCCCTTCTCAAGCTCCAGGCCTCCACCCACTCAGAGTGCTTGCTGCTGCCTTAGTCCTTTATTGTGAAGGGGTCTCTGTGTTCCAGGCCTCCATGCCTAGTCCTGTGCCCCACCAACACTGCAGCCAAGTTGGAGAGAGAGAATAGTACATCCTCTTGCTACTGCCATCCCAGGGCTGCCCTGAAGCCCCAGGCACCTGTGTCCTTATCCAGGCAAGGCCTGGGCTGAGGGAGGCTTTGAGCTCCTGAGAGCAGTGCGGGGCTGGTCTGCCCGATGGGCCCCCAGAGACCTGCAGCGCTTTCCCAGCTGCTTCCCCACAAGAGGAGCCCCAAGCCTGGAGACCACTGGGTAGATAAGGTTTCACCAGCAGACAGCTGTGGAGCTTTCCTCTTATTAGGCATTAGGGGAAGGGGAGGGGAGGAGAGCAAGTCTTCAGCTGAAACCCCAGCTTGGCTCCTCCTTCCAGTTCCCTCTGTCATCTCTGCAATTCTGTCATGGCTGTTACTCCCCCTTGCCTGGGGAATGTAAACCAGCCCCCTTCCTGCGTGGAAAGAGCTGGGAGTGTGTGTGTGTGTGTGTGTGTGTGTGCGCGCGCGCGCTCGCTCACTCACGTGTGTGCAAACACCTACGTGTGCACACATGCATGGGCAGAAAAACAGACCCAGGCCTCACGGCCAGGCCATGGAGATGAGGTTCCTGAAAAGCTGTGGGTGCCAAGGATGGGAATGGGCCTGAAGTGGGCCGTGACCTTCCACAATGAGGAACACTGAGCTGGGGCCTGCACGGCCTGTGCCCCTGACTCTCCCGCTAGCCTCCTCAAGCTGCAGGGCAGGTTTGGAGTGCTCTCTGTCCCCCGCTTGCCTCTCTGCCCGCACAGTTCCGGGGCCGCGCCAACCTCCACGTGTTTGAAGACTGGTGTGGCAGCTCCATCCAGCAGCTGAGGAGGAACCTACACTTCCCGCTGTACCCCCATGTGAGTACCTGTGGGCCCGCCCCTCCCTCTTCCCTCCTTCCTCCATACCATCCCCTCTCCTCTCCCTCTGCCTGCTCCTGTCTCCCCTCTGCTCAGTTTTCTGTCTGCCTCATCTCCTTGCTTTTTTCCTGGTTCCTTCTCTTTATCATGTGGGCCCTTCTTTCCTCTGCCCACGGTGTGTGCCTTGTTCCCTTCCCAGGCATTCCCTCAATCTCTTTGCTATTCTCTGTGTCATTTCAGCGTAAACTCTACTGTAGCTCATAATATAGTGACCCAGGGCCACACATAGTTGTGCTGGTTGTGCCCTGTATGAAGTCACCTGGACAAAGAAGCAAGTGGGAGTGGAAATTTTGTCTACACTCTATACCAACCATATCCCAGCCCCCCACCCCCCACCCCCCGCCTCACTCTGTCCTGGTTTTCCCACTAACCCTGGGTGGAACAGTTTCTTCACTTTCCTTTTCCCTCTTCTGGGTAACAGTTTCCCTCCCCTTTCTTGGCATAGATCCGCACAACCCTGAGGAAGCTGGCCGTGTCCCCCAAATGGACCAACTATGGCCTCCGCATCTTTGGCTACCTGCACCCCTTCACCGATGGTGAGGCCAGCCCCAAAGTCCTGCCCAGGTGCTTCCTGCTCCAGAGTTCTTTAGGGGACCCAGAGAGCATAAGCCTGTAGCTGAGAAATACGTCTGCACTAGGACCCTGTTAGTATATCATGAAGAGAGGGGAAATTGAGTCAAGGCGAGGTCTCATCCAGCCCCCAACTCCACCCCCAGGCTACCCCTTCACTCCCTGACTTGCAGAATCTGGAGCTAGTTCGCCTCTCTCTAGTCTTCCCATCTTCACAGTTGCTCCCAGGATGGAGAAACCCTACTCTACAAGAGGGAAGCCATGCATCACACCCCTGAGAGAATCACTACAACCTGACACAGGCCTTCAGGCCTTAAGCTGATGTCCTTCTTGCTCTCACCTGGACTCTCCCCTCTACTCCCGCCCAGGGCCAATCCAGTTTGCCATTGCTGCAGATGACAACGCAGAGTTCTGGCTGAGCCATGACGACCAGGTCTCAGACCTTCAGCTGCTGGCTAGTGTGGGCAAGGTAGGATCAGCTCAACCCAGGAGTTCCCTGCTCAGTCCCAGGTGCCAGGCATTGAAGGGACCTCAACCTCCATCAGTGGATTCTCATTACCACTAGTATCTCTGATGTGACAGCCAGGGAAGAAGGCAGGAACAAAAAGCATCTTCCCTCTCACTTCCTCCCACTTACAAAGGGATAAATGGAGGTGTGGGGAGGAGGGAGTCAATCTAAGGTTGGAAAAAGACCCCAGGAACATTCATCTCTGGGCTGGGCCTGGGCCACATACATCTTCTGGGTCCGATATTCCTTAGCTCAGTACTAAGGACTCACGGTGGGGTTGGAGGGCTGGGGCCCTTCTAAAGCATGGAGGTGCTTCTTGCATGGGTCATTCGGTCACTCCCATAACTCCTTGTTTTTTCTCCCATCTCTATCATCCTCTTCCTTCCTCTCTTCTTCCTTTCTCTCACTTTTTCCTCCTCATTGCTCCCTTGTTTCTTCACTCATCACCTTCTGTCCTTCATATTTTCTGTTTTCCTCCTTCCTTAACTCTCTCTCTCTCCCCGCACACTCCTAGACCGGAAAAGAGTGGACTGCCCCTGGAGAGTTTGGGAAATTTCGGAGTCAAATTTCCAAGCCAGTGAGGTGAGTAGGGAGTGTCATGACAGTCTCATGAGTGGCAAAGAAATGCCACCCTCAAGTGCTGAGGCCAAAGCTGAGTCAAAGAGCCCAGCATGTGCCTTCCACTCTCCAGCCTTCCTTCCTCCTGAGGCTCAGTGTGCTGGGCACCCGTGTGTTCTAGTAAATGAAGTTTTTGACTGAGAAACCACTGGGCTCATCCTTCCTCATTTTACAGATGAAGAAACTGAGGCCCATAGAGGGCTGTGACTTAATGAAGGTCACACAGCTGCTGAGAAACAAAATAGGACTGGAAAACAAAATCGATCTCTTTTCTCCCAGTCCTTGCCCTTCACATTTTCTCCATCTTCGAAAATGTCCACATCGTACAGCCTGGACACCGGCTGCTCCGCCTGTGCTGCAGAAAGTTTCCAGTCATAATGATCCCTTGGTAGACTGGAGGGAAACAAGCCTTTCCCAGCTAACAGTGGCTGGAATTGCTGTCGTGCTGAAAGGAGGGATTTACAGTAGCTCGAGTTCAGAGCGCCACCTGGTGGCTGGCACACGCAGGCAAGAGCATGCGCTGGCTTGATGGTGGTAATAATACTGATGTTGATAATAAGACGGTTCAGCTTGCAAAGAGCGCTTGCCTGTGGTGTAATCCAGCATGGCAGCTAATGACACGGACTCAGAAGCCTGGATCCAAATCCCAACTCTACCACATATTACCTTGGTGACTTTGGGCAAATTACCCAAGATTTCTGTGCCTCAGTGTACTCATCTGCAAGCAAGGATTAAGTGATTTCGTGTATACAAAGCACTTAGAACAGGGCCTAGCACATAGTAACAACTCTACAAGGGTTAATTATTAATATTTCATTTGATTCTCTCAAGCGTCCTATGAAGTAAGTACAGTTATCATCGCCGTCTTCTAGAAGAGAAAACTCAGGTCATTCTGTTAGTAAGTGGTAGAATGGGGATTCTAACCCAGGTGGTTACAGGGCAAGATTCTGGGATTCTAAGAGTAAGGAGAAAGGACGGGGAGTTTATGGGTGAGTGGGGTGAGGTGGGAGCAGGTATGGCACGCTGAAAAGTGGGACAGGATGACCATAAGGGCCGGAAATCTAGCCTCCTGTTTCTCTGCTCTCTCTTCCCACAGCCTGTCAGCCTCCCGCAGATACTACTTTGAGGTGCTGCATAAGCAGAATGATGAGGGCACCGATCACGTGGAAGTTGTGGTGAGTGCTCCACTGGTCCTAATTCTCCTAGATCAACTCTTAGCCAGTCCTCTTCCCTTGTCCCTTGACCCTTTTCGAAATCCTGCTACTTCCAACCTTCCATGCCCACCCTCTCTTTCCTCTTCCAGTGGCGACGGAATGACCCTGGAGCCAAGTTCACCATCATTGACTCCCCTTCCCTGTCCCTCTTCACAAGTGAGTAGGCTCTGCCCCTGGCCTGAGACGGAGGTGAGGTGGTGCCCACATGGAAGAGGCTCAGCCCACCTGGGGAATTGGGAGTGGAGGCTAAAGCTCAAGGTGCTGGGAACATGGGTGTGAAGGAAGAAGGAACCGAAACTAAAGGGACCCTAACATCAGAGGTCCTTAATTCTCAGGTCAGGGACCTCTTTGACAACCTGGTGGAAGATCTTGGAGTCCTTGCCTCAGAAAAATGCCCTTGTGCACCCACACACAATATTTTGTGTACAATTTTACAATTTCAGGGGGATCCTGGGACCCTGAGGCTCACTCCAGATGAAAACCTCTGAGTGAGGCCAGTCTCACTTCACAGATGAGGCAACCATGGTCCTTGCACAGCCATGGCCAGAGGAAAGGAAACTTTCCCACCTGGCTTGAAACGAACTCTTCCATTGTACTCTTCATTGCTTATGATTTTCTTAGCAAGACTCCTATCCAGATGCCCCACCAAGGAGTTGCCACCTGGCAGGTGGGGCCATGTGGGTCCAGGTGCAGGAACAGCAAACAGGGCTAGAACCCAAGAGAGGAAGGGAAGGCAAGTGCTGGGAGGACACTGGGAAGGCAGTGGGAAGTGTGTATTATGAGAAGGAGGGCAGGATGGAGAGAAGAGGGAAGGTCTGGCTTCACAGGAGAAGATGGCAGTGTGGAATGGGCAAGGTGGGTGGGAGGAGGTTGCTGGTGACCAAAGCAAGAGGTGACAAGGTCAGGGCAGAAGGGGCAGGTTGTGAGCTGCTGGGTTGGTGCAAGAGGCGGAAGGGAGAATTGGAATCCACAGGATTAATGAGAACAGAGAAGAAAGAGGCTCATAGCAAAGTTCAGGTAAGAAACCAGTAAGACAGGCCAGAGGTAACCAACCTTGGGTGTAGAAGGAGAGCTCTATCTGCAGCTGAAAGCAATTGAACCTAGAAGGAAAGGGGCAAAGACAGGCACCTAGCCACCAGGGCTGGTTAGAAAAGGGGAGAAGTAGGTATGCGGACTTGAAGATGAGAATACCAGATGGAGATGAGGCACAGGTCGGCTGTGAACACCAGGGGACACCCTCCTCATGGCAGGCGTTGCTGATTTGCCTGAGAGGCACATTACCTAGAGGTTGAGACTAGACTACCTAAGTTCAAAGTCGACTTTGCCATTTACCAGTTGTGTGATCTTAGGTAAATGACTTAGAGTCCTTTGTCAAAGGTCCCTGTCTATAAAATAGGAGCAATAGTAGTACATAAGTCATATGGTGGTTATGAAGATTAAATGGGTTATTTGTGAGATGCTTGGAACAGTACCTGGCTTATTATTTATAGTAGGTGCCATATGTGTCTTTGTTCCAAAAATTAAAACATACTTATAATGACAAATTTCCAGCAGGTAACAGTAAAACATTTGGAGGAAGATGTGTATTTTTTCAAATTCACACAGAAATTGTGGTGGGTGCTAGTCATGAGGCCCGTGGAGGGGGTCAAAGGGACACAAAAAGCTGAAACCACCAGTTACGGGGGTGCGGGACTAAAGGGAGGAGGGTCGAGCATACCCTGGGCCGTCCCCAGGGGAAGACAGAAGCCTTGCCTGAGCCTCTTCCGGGCCCCCAGGAGGCAGGGCCTGGGTCCTGGGCCGGGTGTGCTCCAGGGCTCACAGCTGCCCTCTGCTCTTTCCTCCCGGGCCTAGATGAGACGGTCCTAAGGATGGATGAGGTGGGCCACATCCCACAGACAGCAGCCAGCCATGTAGGCTCCCCAGACTCTCTTCCTAGAGACGAGCAGCCTCCCGCCGACATGCTGCAACCCGACCCTCGAGACACCCTCTATCGAGGTGAGGCCTTGGCTACACACTTGTCACACCACCTGGGTGTGACACACTGCCAGGTCCAGCTGTGGGGCTGGGAGGCTCAGGAGACCTGTCAGTTCCACCACAGTGGCCCAAAAGTCAGAGCATTGTCTCATTCCCTGTGGTGTAAAATTAACATGCATACAGAAAAGTATAAAAGTATATATGTACAATTTTACATTATACAAATCATTACAGAACAAACGTGTGTAACTATCACCCAGGTCTAGCACGAGAACCAGAACCCAGGAGTTAAGTCCGTGCATCCCTTTGCAATCACAGACACCATAGTTTCTTATTGGATCCCAGCTCTTGTCATCAGCGAGAGAACTGTGTGCCAACTAAGGTGTTAAGATCTTAAACTCTTGGTAGTGTTTACATTTTATGGGTTTTTTTTGTTTTCTTTGTTGTTTTTTTTTGAGGGCAGTGTCACTGGCCCTCACATGCGGGACCCGAACCGGGGCCGCTGGCCTCCCCAACCAGCGCCCAACCACCGCGCCACTCAGCCAGCTCTACATTTTAAAAGATGACAAACATGTCCCCTGGCGCCTCCCCAGAAAGAGATTCAGTTATGGTACCTCACGAGGATGAGGCTTTGTGGACTCTTGGAAGTCTCTAAATCTTTATTGAGTCTAAGCCTGGAGAGCGATGCCAGGGCCATACTGTGCTTTGAACTAGGGACTGTTTTGAGTCCTCTGCCACCAAGGTGCTCCATGAACACCCCCGCCACAGAATAGTGGTGCCAACCACCTCGGTCTGACAGCCTCAGCCAATGGCCGTGGGCTCTGAGCACAGCTGCCATGAGTGAATACAAAAAGGGCCTGCTCACGTTAGAGGACTTAAGCCCTCACCCTCAGCCAGGAGCCCTGTGGCTCTAACACATCCCCAGCGTAAGCTCGCACCCACCCTCATCCCTCTTCCCTTACTGTCCTCAGTGCCTCTGATCCCCAAGTCTCATCTCCGCCACGTCCTGCCTGATTGTCCCTACAAACCCAGCTACCTGGTGGACGGGCTCCCCCTGCAGCGGTACCAGGGTCTTCGGTTTGTAAGTCTGGGGCCCTGGCAGTTGGGGGTGAGGGTGGGGGAGAAGGCTTGCTGCCTATGGCTGTGATGAGGAAGTGCTGAGGCTGACACCCCCTCCTCCTCATGCCACATACCAGCGGATAAGATGGGCACACAGGTCTCTGGGCTGGGAGAATTAGCATTCCAAGTTGCCTCTGGCCCAGCTGAACTGCCCTGCAAAGCTTGAGCATGGAGGTTTGCCTTAGGAGGCCCACACAGACCAACTCTGCCCCAGTAATGTGAGGTGGGCTGGCCTGAGGCTTCCTGAGTTCCGCTCCATGGGCCACGCAACCCTGTCCTGCCTGGGTCAGTCCTACCAGCCGGTCAGCCAGCAGTATTTACTAACCTCATAGATAAAGCACTTGGGAAAATGAGCTATGGAGGGGAGCTGTAGAGCATCTCTGGCCCATGTTGAAACTGCAGATGCAGAATGAACACTGTATGTGTAGAGATGATTAGAGAGCGTTCTGGAGGCAGGAAGAGAGTGGCCGGGGGTCAGAAGATGGGTGGTATATCACTGAGAAAGTTCTGGGCGGTGATTCCCCGGTGATTCCCTATGTTTAAGGGGGTGCAAAAAGCAGCGTAGTAACAAAAGGGGTTTCAGGGCTGTGAGAGGATGCAGGTAAAGGTTTAAAGGTTTCAGGAGAGGATAAGATGGCAGGAGGAGGAGGGAAGGGTCTTGGCTGCAGCTGGGGAGAATTACCTGAGATGAGAGATAAGGGCACTGGGGAGCCAGATCAGGGAATACTTTAGGTCCAGAGAGCCCTGGAGAGGAGGTATAAAGAGTGGAGTGGAATCCCAGTCTGTGTAAGCATTTGTTTCATTCAGAGCTCACAGCAGCCCTCCTCTCCCCATAAAAGGCAGGAGCCTCTAAGATCCCGGCTGGGGCAGGCGCTGGGGCAGGCGTAAGCCTGGTTGGCTGATTTTTTACCAAGATCCTACCCTCTTTCTCCTGCTGCTTCTGTCTCTACCTCCAGGTTCATCTGTCCTTTGTTTACCCCAATGACTATACCCGCCTGAGCCACATGGAAACCCATAACAAGTGCTTCTACCAGGAAAACACGTTCTATCAGGACAGGTGAGCAACACTGACGGGGCAAGAAGGTGGCCTGACGAGGGGCTTGCAGCAGCCCAGCAGAGCTGCCTGGACCAGAGGCACAGCAGACTCTTCCTGGGCATGTCCCACTCACACAGACCCACACACACTCACCCAGCCTTCCTCCTCCGCTCTGGTGCGGGACCTGACTGCAGACTGCTGCTGGGACTTCCGGCCGAGCCTCGCGCTTTGCCTGCAGGGCTCCTGGTGCCAGTCTTCCTCTCCCTTCCTCCTGCAGGTTCAGCTTTCAGGAGTATATCAAGATTGACCAGCCCGAGAAGCAGAGTCCGGAGCAGCCAGGTACAGAGTGAGAGCTCAGGCTCCCGGGCCAGGCTGGGAGGGGTGACCATGGTCTGTTTCTAGGGGAAGTTCAGACCATGCAAGCCCTGCCCTGAGGAGCTTAAACACCCAAACCACACAGTCCCTCCTCCCACACCTGAGGGCATAGAGCAGTATGCCCCCCCCCTTTTCCATATCAAGGCACGTGTAGAACATGACTGTTCCTAACAGCCGACTGGGTCAGCTGGAGATTCCGGACCTTGGAGATGATGACTCCGGCTGCTCGAGGTTGTGCTTCCCTTGGCACGTCCTTTGAAAAGTTCCGTACAGAAAAGCGCTGTCTTCCTGTGCCCTTTCTTCTTGAGGCATTAGGGCCTGGTTGGGGCCATTTGGTGGGTTCCTGCATGTGCCAGGCACCTGCAAGGCACTTTGTATACTTTATATCACTCTATCTTCACAAAAACTCTATGGAAGACAGATTATTGTCCCCTTTAGGCAGCTGAAGAAACTTGGGTTTTGAGGTTGAGTGACTTGCCCCAGGTCACACTGTTAGTAAGTGGCAGAGCCCAGATGCCACTCATGTCTGAAACCCCTTGGAGTGTTAGACGTACTACCATCAGCTGTCTTGTGTATCTTATTGGGGAAAGATACACAAGACAGCTGATGATTTTATATGTGATGAGATGATTATAGCTGATGATTATAACTGATGAGAAATGGTTGTTATTAATGACAGGCTTTGAGGAAGGCCTTCTAGAAGAATCCCAGTATGGAGAGGCGGCCGACGAGACCCCTGCCTCCAATGACCGGAATGCCAGGATGCCGGAGGGAAGACAAGTGTCTACCTCTACCCCTGGGCAAGATGTCACTGACTATCACCTCCGAAGCCTACGCAAACTCTTGGCTCAGCCCCGGGAGCGGCTGCTGGCCCTCTTTTCCAAGCAGAACTCCTCAGCTCCCCTCCCAGTGAGAACCAGTAACATCCCAGTCCAGCAATCAGAGAAGAGGGAATGGAAATCCAGCCCTGAGTCCAGCCGAGAGCCACCTCGTTCTGACAAGTGGCCCCCGGGGCAACTGGTGGGGAACTTGCCTCCAGTTCAGAGGCCCAGGCCCACTGGTGACAGCTCCAGGAAGACTCTAGGGCAGTCCCAGTGGCTGAACCAAGTCGAGTCTTACATTGCAGAGCAGAGAAGGGGTGACAGGATGGAACCTTGGGGCCCGAGGAAGGAGTGGCATGGGGAGGAGGAGGTGGTGGCAGCTGCAGGCCAGGAAGGACAGGTGGAGGGAGAGGAAGAAGGGGAGGAAGAGGAAGAGGAAGAGGATGTGAGTGAGGTGTTTGAATACGTGCCCATGTTTGACCCAGTGGTAAACTGGGACCAGACCTTCAGTGCCCGGAACCTTGACTTCCAAGCCCTGAGGACTGACTGGATTGATCTGAACTGTAACACGTCTGGCAACCTGCTGCTTCCAGAGCAGGAGGCGCTCGAGGTCACACGGGTCTTCTTGAAGAAGCTCAACCAGAGGAGCCGGGGGTAAGGTAAAGGGCTCTCCTGGGGTTGGGGCTGAGTCATGTGGCAGCCTGTGGCCCGGGGCAGGGACCTGGGGCTGGCTCTAGCAGGTTCCCCTGCTGCAGGCTCCTGAGAAGGACAAGATCCTGGGCCCCTGCCCCTGGAGGTGACCTGGGCCAGTCAGGTCTTTGTCCCCTCTATCAGGCAAGGTTCTGAAATGGTGGGTGCCTGGCCCAAGAGGAAGGTGTGCAAATGTGGCCCCCCTTCTCAGGGAGGGAGCTAGTAAAGAGACAAATCAGGCAAAATGGAGGCTAAAAGAGACAAATGAAGACCTCAGATGTGGGCTAGAAGGGCTTGACAGAAGATATGGCCTCGTCCTTTGTTGTTTCATTCATTCTACCAATTGCCATTTTTGTCAACTGAGATAAAATTCACATACCATTTAATTTACCATTGTAGAGTATACGATTTAGTAGTTCTAAGTATATTCATAAAGTTGTGCAACCATGACCACTGTCTGATTCCAGACCATTTTCCTCTCTTTTAAAAGAATCCCTGTACCTGATGGTGGTTATGTCCCATCCCTCTCTCTTCCCAGGCTCTGGCAATCACTACTCTACTTTCTCTCACTCTAGATTTACCTATTCTAGACATTTCATATAAATGGAATCATATGTGGCCTTTTGTATCTGGCTTATTCCACTTAGCAAAATGTTTTCAGGGCTCATGTTGTAGAATGTACTGTGTACGTCAGCCCTTTGTATGGCTGCATACTATGCATACTGTTTCATTGTAAGGATATATCACATAGTGTGTGTCCGATCATCAGTTGATTGTCACTTGGGTTGATTGTACTTTCTGGTTATTGTAAGTATAATGCACTATGAACATTTGAGTATAACTTTTTGTGTGAATGTGTTTTCAGTTCTCTTGGGTATATACCTAGGAGTAGAATTGCTGGGTCACTGCACCATTTTGTCAACACTTGTTGTTTTCCTTTTTTTTTATATAGCCATCCTAATGGGTATGAAATGGCATCGCATTATGGTTTTGATTTGCATTTTCCCTAGTGACTAATAATGTTGAGCCAACCAATGAACATTTATCTAATAATCCATTATTTATTATGCACTGTTGATTGAACAGAACATTTTATTAATGAGAGTCAACATCTGAAGGAAACACATTTACCTTATATAGGACCTCAGAGGTATAAAAGAGTTTAGAGATCATCCCAGCTCAACAGGTGCATTTTTAAAGATGGAGGCAGTGAACACTGGAGAGGGTAAGCATCTTGCATATACATCTTAGCCAATGGCAAAGCTGGAACAAAAACCAGGGTCTCCTGACAACGGGTCTTGCAGGCTTCTACCACACCATGCAACCCCCACAGCGGAAGGAGTTGCTCAAGCCCTTCCCACCCTTTCTACCTTAGGAAATACCAGCTACGGCGCATTGTGAACGTGGAAAAGCGTCAGGACCAGCTACGTGGGGGTCGCTACCTCCTGGAGCTCGAGCTACTGGAGCAAGGACAGCGACTGGTGCGGCTCTCTGAGTATGTGTCTGCGCGAGGTTGGCAGGGCATTGAACCGGCTGATGGGGAAGAGGCCGAGACCCGGAACCTGCAGGGCCTGGTGTGGAGCCCACACAACCGCCGAAGACGTGTCCTGAATGTCCGGGACCCAGAGCCCAAGCTGTGCTGGCCCCAGGGCTTCTCCTGGAGTCACCGAGCCGTGGTCCACTTCATTGTGCCCGGTGAGCTTCAAGCTGAGCCCGGCACTGGCAGCGGAGCAGGGGTCCTGATAGGAATCATGAGCCCCAGGCCTCTGCTCACTGATTCCTTCTCATAGGGACTGGTGAGAAGGGCCGCTTTACCATTGAGGAACAGTCTCACCAGAGAAAAGTCTAGTCTGAGTTTGCATGGCTAGTAAGTGTTGGAGCCAGGAGTAGATACTGACTTAAACCCAGTCTCTCTTTTTGGGAGACCAGGTTTCAGGGTTGGATGTAATCAACCACTGGGGTTGCGCTGGGGTTTAAAGCGGGTCTGGGAAAAATACAACAGAGGGTACCTGATAAAGTGGCTTAGCTGGTTTTTATAATGAGAAAGAGGACCTGTAACAGACAGGAGTGTAACAGTGGGACAGAATCAGAAATAAAGGACGATCGTCAGACAGACAGATCACGGAATTGTAGTGTTAGAGTGTGGTGGGGTTGCTATGAGAGGGCGTATGACGAGCCCCAGCCTAAGGCCTTCTCATGGGGTGCTGCCTGGGAAGCTGTGCGAAATGGGGAAGCCCCTGTGACTGGTGAGCTGTCTTGCCTTCCGTCTCTGTACTGCATTGCTAACAGTTTCCTGTAGTTGCATTACCCCCAATCAGAGGTGTGATGGGACTCCTGATGCATGCAGGACCAGGAGTGGAGATGCCCTGCTTTGTGTTAACCTCTGCCTCTTTCTCTCTGCCTGCCCCACTCGGCTAGTGAAGAACCAGGCGCGCTGGGTGCAGCAGTTCATCAGAGACATGGAGAAGCTGTTCCAGGTCACTGGCGACCCACACTTCAACATCATCATCACCGACTATAGCAGTGAGGACATGGATGTTGAGATGGCCCTGAAAAGGTCCAAACTGAAGAGGTGAGGAGCTTCCCGTGCTGGAGTGCAGATCGAACCTCCTCCTTCCTAAAGCCCCAGGACTACTGGGTCCGGGGCAGAGCCAGAAGTCTGATCCAGCTTTCCTGGTTCCCAATTTCTGGCCATTTCCCATAACCCCATCCTAGGAACACATATCATCTCTAGTGTCTGCTTGCCGACTTCCTGCAGGGGACCATCACAGCCAGTCCTACGCTCAGCCACTCTATTCTCTCCTCTCCCGCAGCTACCAGTACATGAAACTAAGTGGGAACTTTGAGCGCTCAGCTGGACTTCAGGCTGGCATAGACCTGGTGAAGGTAAATGCACTGGGAGGGGTTCAGGAGATGGGATTGAGGACTAGGTAAGAGGTAGAAACACATTTGGGGTGTGTAAGGCAGTTAGCTCCACAGGGAGGAAGGAGTGAAGGTCCGTGGGGTGGGGGGGTCCCCTCCATGTTGCCAGGACCACTGCCAGGATGGGACTAAACAAAGACAGTGAAGAATTTGTCCAGAGTCTGTGGAGTCCATAAGATTGACGGGAGGAGTCAGCACTCCCTCTCAGATTGTAAGAAATGTGCCCTGATGCCCAGGACCTTGGAAATTTATCCAACAGTTTGTTCTGTGGATGTTTGTCATCCAAATAGGAAAAAGCCACAGGAGTGTCCTAGGGAATGGCCTGGGCTCCTGGCCCTGGTCTGGAGGGTTTGCTCATCTTCCCACATCTGTCCCCAGGACCCACACAGCATCATCTTCCTCTGTGACCTCCACATCCACTTCCCAGCTGGAGTCATTGATATCATCCGGAAGCACTGTGTGGAGGGCAAGATGGCCTTCGCCCCCATGGTGATGAGGCTGCATTGCGGGGCCACCCCCCAGTGGCCAGAGGGTGAGCCCTAACCTGGGCTAGGGAAGGGAGGAAAGACCTCTCTGGCCCTGGCTCTTAGAGCTGGAAACAGTCCTGTCTACCATGGCGGAGTCCCTCTCCCCACCCTGCCCTCCTGCTCCTCTGGACAGTCCGGAGAAGTGCCCCAAGGGCTGTGCCGACAGCCACCGCCGCAGCAGGAATGAACAAACCCTGCCTGTGGACTCTGCCCTAGGAGGGCACAAAGATGGGAAGACAGGCCCCCTTTGGAGACAGAGATGGATAAGAAAGCGACACTCGGCTGTGCCTTTAGGGGCTACTGGTGCGGATCCTGTCACTCCTTGGGAGGACTGATGCTTTCAATGAACCCTGAACCTTAGCTCAGGGGAATTCCCTCCACAAACAGGCAGGGAATGTGTCCAGATGAGACAGTTTTCAGCCGCAAACACCCTATCCTCTGTCTTTCCAAAAAGGCTTTAGGAATGCAGCCTGGACACCTTCTTTATCTTCCTTCTTCCTGGTCCCTGGCTCACCTCACCTGAAGCTTCTTGTCTGTCTGTAGGCTACTGGGAGGTGAACGGATTTGGACTGCTTGGCATCTACAAGTCAGACCTGGACAGGATCGGGGGCATGAATACCAAGGAGTTCCGAGACCGCTGGGGCGGGGAAGACTGGGAGCTGCTGGACAGGTGGCTGAGAAAGGAGGGCCTCTGAGGGAGTTGCTGAGATTCCATCCATCCATCAGGCACCCTGGGGAGGGAACAGGCGAGAGCAGCCCAGGCTGCAGGGCCCCCCATGTCCCCCCTGCTCCTCTCCCGGCCAGGTAAAGAGCACGGGATCACAGGAAGCTCCGCCACTCACTGGGATCTAGTTCCTTCCCTCGCTGAGCCTCCCTTTCTATGTCTGTTAGAGTGGGGGACACTGTCTCTGTCTGTGTCACATGGCTGGTACAGAGAGTGCTTGGTAAAATGTCGGGAAAAGCAAAACCTTGCTCTATACAAATGCAAATGATCATGTTCTCAGCAGCCAGCAGGGCAAGGAAGCACAGGGCAGCATTCTCCCAGGTTGGCTTTCCCACTCCACAGCTGCCTAGGGGAGGAGGCTGGAGTTGTGGGATGGACGACAGGGGCAGGCAGAGAGAGGGTCAGGAAGGACTTTGGAGCCAGCAAAAGAAGCCATATGGACCATTAAAGGGCAACAAGCTATCCAGGAGGTTCTGGATCCCTGGAAGCCTGGGGAGAAGGGAGTTTCAGGGAGGAGGAGGAAGTCACTGGCAGGAAACACTTCAGAGAAGCGGAGGGAGCGCACAGGAAAGCTGCTTGCTGGGCTTGGCAGGTGGTCAGGGTGAGGTGCCAGAGCCGGGAACTGTTGGGCCAGGTTTAGGGGGTTGCATGCCACAGGCGGTAAGGAAGTGGATGCTGTGTTAGTGTGGGATTCCGTTCAAGGCATTTGCTGTCAGGAGAAGGGGGCAGGGAAAGAGGATAATACCTTGAGAGCTGAGTTTAAGGGGCAGGGACAAAGGAGGGGGTGGAGGACAGTCCAAAAAAAGAAGAGTATATGGTTTAATTGCTGGAACAGTGTCCAGGGGAGGTGGACTCCAAGGTCAGGAGTACCTGGCAGTGGGGACCTTGACAAGGCAGAGATACAGTTTTTTCTGAGAGATAGGGAAAGATACAGCTACCAATCATTCAGTGCCTATACTGGCCGGTGATTCATATCCATCCCCTTGTTTCCTCCCAAACCTCTGTGAGGTAAATATGGTCATATCCATTTTCCAGATGAGAAAACTGAGTCTCAAGAATTAATAAATTGTTCCAAATCTTACAACTTGTAAGTGTCAGAGGCTTAAAAACCGGATCTGTTTATGTTTTTCCCCTGGAGGGAAGAAAGGAAAAGAAGATGACAATATTAAGAGAATTTAACGTGCAAAGGAAGGAAGTTGAGGGAACTTATATGAGGTAACCCAGCTCTTATAAAGCCAGGTCCAAGTAGATCCCAAAGTGGACAAACAAAGCCTGGGCTAATGTCACCTTCATCCCCAATCTTCCTGCTGTGCTGGAAAGATACAGACCTCCAGTACACTTCTCAACCCCCGTACCTCCTCTGAAGCCCAAATAGAAAGAAACTGCTCCAATTTCCAGTAGCTTCCACCCTGCCCAAAATACAGGCCTCTCTATGAGAGGGACTCAGTGGGCTGTGCATGTATTATTGAAAGGGACCAGGGTAGGCTGGGGACAAGGTTTGCTCCAGCCCTCTGCCTCCATCAAACACTATGAAGTGTCCCCTGCAGGCTGAATGCCAGGTACTGGGCACTCGGTGTGTGCCAGAAACTGTGCTGCACTATGTTTGCCCCCTCCAGCCCTTACCACCATCCTCCAGGGCATTATTACCCTCTTTCTAGAGATGAGCAAACTGAGATTCTGAGAGATGACGTGACTTACACCGTATGGAGCTGGGATTCAAACCCAGGCTGTCTGGTTTCAAAGCCCACACCCTGCACTACACCCTGCCCCCTGCCCTGTGTGTGGGGGGGTGAACAGAACAAGTCAGGGATGGGGTCTGTCTAGATGTAGAAGGGTGGGTTCCTCGGGGCGGGGCCTCTTCCCAGTCGCTTCCTGTGCTTCTGTGACTCATCCTGCCCCTCTCCCACTCAGGATCCTCCAAGCAGGCCTGGAAGTGGAACGTCTCTCCCTCAGGAATTTCTTCCATCACTTCCATTCAAAGCGAGGCATGTGGAACCGCCGCCAGATGAAGATGCCATGATCCCCAGGGGTGGCCTGCTGGACTGACCACTTCCTGCCCCTGACTTGCGGCTCCTTCCCCAGCACCCTGCTCACTGCTGGGGGAGGTGAAGGGAGGGGAGCAGAAGCCATGGATGGGCCCTGTGAGGCCTCAAACTAACCCCCCACTCCACCAGGAGCTGCCCCTTCACATTGAGACAGCTGCCAAGGCCCCTCTCTCCATCCTCTGAAACCCCAGAGGGAGGACTTTGGGAAGGGGTGCCAGGAGAGGCTGCTGTTCACAGGTGACCGAGACAGAATAGCTCCTGGGAAGGGTGGTGTAGTTAGGTCAAGGAGGGGAAGACCTGCTTGAGCAATGCCATCTAATCCATCCTAATCCGGGAGGTGCGTGCCAGCACCCACCCAGGGCTCCTCACAGGAGCAGTGACCAAGACTTGGGAAGTCTTCTATCGGACATGTTTTATTGGGGTTTTTATTTTTATTTTTTTATCAGAAAACCAAAACTGTAACTGTCCAGACCCAGGATTGACTGTGAGGGGGATGGAGTTGTGTATTTAGGAAGTGTCCCCACTTGCATACCTCAGACCCACTCCTATGTAGAGGCATGTCCCTTGGTCCTTGACTCGGCAGCTGATTTATAACCAGAGGAGCTGGCCCAAGTGGAGCAGTTCTCTGCTCTGCCCCAGGCTCATGCCTTCTAGAGACACACACATCTCTCCCAGGTAGCCACTGAACAGCTGGCCACCGATTAGGGCATTAACCTTACCCTCCAGGCAGCGCTAACTTTAGACCCATCAGAAGCACAGAACTGGCGTCATCTTCCTGGTGCCACTGCGGGGTTGGGAGACGGGGAAGTGGTGGGTGGCAGGCTTGTCCCCTGACCCGTGTTTGGCATATAGGCCATGAGGAGCAGGCAAGTGGAAGGAGGTAGGGAAGAGAAGCCCAAGCCCCTTTCCCTCCCAGCCCGTCTGTGAACTCAGGCCTTGCAGAGGAAAGAGGATGTGGGTGTAAGTAATGCATTGACCTAGATGAGAGGAGGGGTGGGGCTCCAGCAGGAGGGGATTAAAAGGAAAGTGGAAAGCTTGAGTCCTCTGCAGCCCAGCTCCCCCACACTTGCCCTCCTGCAGACAGAGCCCCAGACACAGCCTTGAGTGGAAGAAGAGGAAGGGGGTATGGGTGAAACTGAACCATGAAACGGACCAGGATAGGAAGCCGCAGTGGGGCGGGTTTAGGAAGGTGTGGTCATTTGATCTGAGATCTCTTCCCCAAATGAAAGGGAGGAGGGGCCAGGAGGAACTGAAAAGCGAAGCCGGTTCAGGGAAAATAGCTCTTGGCTTTGGTAGTCTGGTCACCCTTTCCATCACCTGATGATCACGCACTTAATCTTGCACTAACAGTCCCCACAAGCCTTTGAGGCTGGGGATTTTTCTACTGCTGCTGCTGCCTCTGCCGCTGCTGCCGACTTCACCAGTGGTGCATTGGACACTGGATCCTGAACTCCAGTGTCTGTTTAGGGAGGCACGCAGGGCTTCCTGCTGTGAGGAAGGCTTAGGAGGGGTGCAGCAGGGCCCAGGAGGTCAGCCAGCTGGCCCAAGCTCCATGGGTGCCAGCCCGAGAGCATTTGGAGCTGCAGGGTCCACCTGGAGGGCTCTGCCTTCCCCAAGAGCATGAACTTGGTATTGGGGAAAATGGAGCCTGCTGAGAACGCTCGAGGTGGAAGAGGATCCTAGTCTCCCTCTTAAGAAATCAGGAAGGACAAAGACTTTCCAGCGAATACATTGTGGCTTATGGACACCATACCTGCTCCCTGGGCTGTGGCTTTTTAGGGTCCCTGCTCAGGCTTACTGCCTTTGGGAACGGGCTGTGTTTGGCCAGCTTTCTTGGTGCAAGGTTTCTTTCTGGGACCGTGCTCATCCTTGGGCATTCACTGGGAGGCCTGAACCAGCCCAAACAGCCCTTCTGCTTCACTTCTGATAACAAGAGCCAGCCCAGGCCCACCCTGCCCACCACCACCTCTGTCCCTGGCCAGTGCCTTGCGTTTGATGTTTGTTACCTCCACACCATCTGCCTTAAGGGGGAGGTCCTGGCAAGGGCCCCTACTCTGTAGGGAATTGTCTAGGGTGGGGAGAGGGAGTGGGATGGGGGAGGGAAAGTGTTAAATACAGCATCTTCTTAGAAAACGGAATGGCTCTTGTGTTTTCCTGTTGCCCATCATGGTGGGAGAGGGTTGGGATGAGGGCCCCAGGGTTCACATCTCTGGCTGTCCGGTCTCTGATGGACAAGCTAAGGACCCTTCCACACCATCCTTCACCCTTTAGTTTGGTGCTTGCTGTGTGGGGGGGACATCCTTCTCAGCTGTGGTTTCTTCAGGAAGGGACTAGATTGTTCCTGTATGAGGACCTCACAATCCGATAGACCAGGCATTTTCTGTTTGGCAGATTAATGGAGACTGGTGGTTTCAGTGGAAAAAGACTAGTGGACACCCAGGGTGAATTAGACTAGATACAGGGCCAGGATGGTTTTGGTGAGCAGTGAAGAGGAGCTGAGATGTGGTTTATTCTAAAATAGCAGACAATCTGAAAATTCTTTCTGTTTGAGCTGGGGATGCCCCGTTGATGCTTTGTAGGTGTAACACGACTTTTCTATTGCGTTGTCAGAAAAGTCATGACATATTTTTTTCTGTGTTTTTCGTTGCAAAAATGCATCACGACTTTTCCAGCAACCCAATAATTATATCTGGTGTAGGCCAAGAACAAAATTAGTTTGTTCCTTAAACTCATGCCTAAGAGAAGGTGCTAATATGAAAGCTAGAATAGGTTTATATAGTAGATTTTCAAAAAGGATTGTGCATACAGGCACCAATCTAGAATTGACTAATCTGCCATTCATGTAGCACATGGTAATTAGCCCAAGGCATGTGGGGCCAGGAAAGTTGACTCAGAGCAGAACCCACAGGAGAGGGAGTGATTTAAAAGCTTTTTCTCCCTCCAGGCGTGAGATTTGCTCCTTTGAGCTCTTTCCAGAACACAGATGGAAATGGCAGCCCGGATGCAACTAAAGACATAAAGATTGACTCTCAGTAGATTTGCAGAAATCTTTATAGATAGAAATCATTCCATTTTACAGAAAGGGTAAACAGGCCTGGAGCAGAGGGGATGGGTGGGGCCAAGGAAGGGAAGGGGTAGTCAGAGCCAGAGTCCTTAGGCTGGGTGGACTCAGCCTTAAACAGAACTTTAGGTGCAGGAGGAACTACCAGAAGGCAAGGTTGGCACTACCCCAGTGTGAGCTGAGGACTCCAGACCAAGATGGAATTCACTTACACCAGTACAACATCCCATCTTCATTCAGCTGCTGTGGGTAGGAAGCAGGCATCTACATTACCCTTCAGGAGCTCTCCGGGGGGCTGTGGAAAGGGCCCATCAGCCTGGCAGAGCAGAGAGGAGAGGCTGAAGCAGCTCTAGCCCCAGTACCTGTTGAGCAGAGAAGAGGGTGAAGGCAGGGTTATGACTTGAATGTGTGTACATGACCCTTCTCAAAGTGCAGGTGCTGACTCAGTAGGTCTAGAGTGGGGCTCGAGATTCTGCATTTCAAGGAAGTTTCCAGGTGCTTTTGTTGCTGCTGGTTCGTGGACCACAATTTGAGTAGCAAGGACTGCTGGACAATGCCATGGAGAAATCCCACATCTCCATGTTTCCTCTTGCTGGATGGGCAGAGCCAACCACTAACCACATTGCCTCCCACACATCTGAGGCTATGGAAAAACTGAAGGAGAGGCCTTCCTGAGTCCCCTCCCAAGCTCTTCTCCAAGATTCTTTCTTTGCCCCAGATCTACCTTCTCCCTTTGCTTGGCAAGGATTTCTCTCTTACTCCAAACCCCCAGAAGTGAGAGAAGGGCCACCTGGGGAGCCTTTGGACCTGGCGCCTCCCATCGTCCCTCACCTGGGTCCAAAGCTGAATTCAGAGAGGATTCCTTGGGGTCCTGGCAGCCAGGAACCCTGTCTTATGTGCCCCAAAGGCTGTAATGAAGACATTGATGACAACGGTGATGAAGACCAAGGTGGTGGCAGCATTGTTGAGCTGGTTTAGTCGCCATTGCTTCTCTACCTCATTGAGGTTCAGCCGTGCTGTGGAAAAGTGGGGAGTGAGAGGTAAGGGCAAGGTGGGGGCCACCACCCGGAACTGCCCTCACAACATCCACTAGAGTTTGGAGAGAGTCTGTGGCACCTCAGCGATCCATGCGGCAGAAATCAAGGGAAGTGGCATCACTGCATTGGCTCCCCTTTCCCTCACTGAGCAGTGGGTGGGGCATCATGTGGTGCTAACAGAATTGGGATTTGGGAACTTAACTGGGTCTTCTATGAGTGGGGATGTGTGCTCACACAGAACGCAATAGGAACTCTGCCACAAGTTAGTGAGGACTGTCATCAGCAGGTGTTATGGAGGGGCCACTTATGGGACACCAACAGGTATGGCAGGGCGCTTGTGGCCCCCGTGTAGGTGTCACCTGGGCATTTGTAGTGCGGAGGGCTAACACTGGGTTAGTGCATGGTTCAGAAGTTGGTGCGCACATGTGCAGGCTAGCACAGGACACGCTTGGGGCTCTTTCCCCCACTAGGGGGCACCAAAGCCAGCTCCAGGTCTGGGCTCACCAATGACCACGAGGAGGATTCCAATGACGACCTGCAGGAGCAGAGAGATGCTGATGAGGGTGATCAGGGTGGAGTAGTATTGTGAGGATGGCCCCTGCTCCAGCACCGCTTTCAGCCGCATGGCGTTGGACATGAAGAGCGCCACGTCCAACATGCTCTCCGCCACGCTCTTCTTGGTGGCATAATGGTTCAGGTTGATGGGCTGGCTCCTCCTGGGGTTGGGGTTTGCAGGCTGTGAGGGAGAAAGCACAGGCTTACCTGGGAGGCTCTAGACGGGAAGCAGCTGAGGGACTGGAAAGGGGAGGGAGGTTTTTAAGCTCTCCCCTAACCAGGTGGGAAACCGAGGGCAATAAAAACCCTTCTCGGTTTTTTTTTTTATGTCTAAAAGAACTCTGCAATGATGTTATGTTGTAATTTATATTTCACAGGGTCATCCTTAACTCACACCTTCACACACTGACCTGAAGAAAAGGGGTGGGTTCTCAGCTGCTTGTAAATGTACCTTCCTCATTTTGTTTGCTATTTCAACTGGGCCAGGCCTGGCCTTCCTCCGGCCACTCCGCTTTCCTCTAAGAGGAAAGCATTACAGAAGAGAATAGCAGGAGCGCTGAGGCTTGGGGGGCCTAGGAAAGGCACCTCCTCTCAAAATGCTGTGGCCCCAAGGCAAGGTGCATAGCTTAGCAAATGGATCATGAGCTCAGTTCAGATCACACCGAGGCTCTCAGCCAGGAGCGCCGGAGCCTCAGCCCAGTTCAGGCACACTTGCTGGCTGTCAAACAGAGGCCAAAATCAGAACACATGTGTATACACACAGCAGTGCACAGTAGTTTAAAGCTCTTCATTTGTTTTTTATTTTCTGGCAGGATTTATTGACATATCATTTACATTTCATTTCATTTTGAAATATAAAATAAGGTAGGGTCTGGGGAAAGGGTTGCATGTCCAGCCAGAAGGTTGCAAGAAGCCCCTGAAGCAGCCAGAGAGACAGACGAGGAAATAAGTTATTCAAGCTGAAGCAAAAGGAGGAGCAGAAGAAACTTGAGGAGCTAAAAGGGAAGGTCTTGGGAAGGGCCCCCTGGCCACAGGTGGAATTAAGAAATCTGGCAAAAAGTGAGCTGTTCCTTGTGCCTGGGGTTATGGTGATCCTTAATTCCATTCCTATTTTAACATCTGGATTCCTGCAGTAACATCTGTTGCCACCTATAGCTAGAATGAAGGGTTGTCTTGGAGCCTGTTTTACAATTAAGAATAAACTTTTGTAATAATAATAATAATACAAAAATGAAAAAAGATATAAAACAAAGCTCTGATTCTCAAGAAATCACTAACTGCAAAAGATGGAGTCACAATGCAGGGTATATGGTTTGGGTCTCTGGGTTGAGCCAAGAAATTCAGAGTAGGTGCTGCAGGTAATCTGTAGTCACTAGAGAGTACTTGGGTACATTTTAGGAAGATTAATTTAGGCATGGTGCTTGGGATGGATTGGCCCAGGAGGGCCCAGAAGCAGGGGGACCTGTCTGAAGGTTATAAGTATTGATTTAGGGCCAGGGTGACAAGGAACTGAACTAGAGTGGTGAGAAAGGAGAGGAAGGACTGACTTTGAGAGATGCAGAGATGTTACAGTCTGGGATAGGGAGGCTACCTCAGCAGATGACCACAATGGGATATCTGCTGGATGGATGGATGGATGGATGGATGGATACATGGATGGATGGGGCCAGTCTCAGAGGGTTCTGGATGTTGGGCTTGTTTGGGGCCAGCTGGCCTAGTTGGTTAGTGCCAGGGATGCCAAGGCCAATAGCCCACGCACAAAGACCCCAAAGCGATAACCCATGGTCCACCTGTTTGATAATGGCTTGTCCTGGGTTCAAAGGACATATTAAGTGAGAATCTATGGAGCAGCCCCAGCCCTCTCCACAATTCAAAGTCCTTCTGCCCCAGGAGTCCAGGTTCCCTGGCCTGTTCCCCACTTGGCTTGCCCACTTCTCTTGTCCCTATCCCACTCTTCAGTTTGCCCAGTAGCTACAAACTTTACACTTTCTCCTCCTTCCAAACCCAGCTCTTAGTTCAAGATTTGATAAACTGTGAAATTACTATAAAAACTTCAAGAGAAAGAGCATTGCCTCTGAAAACTGCACATTAACAGTGGACAAAGCCTTAAATCTACACCTCTAGTGATGCGTTTTGAGCATCGACCAAGTAGCATGTGAGGGAGTAGGTACTTGTGGGACACAGAGATGTCCCCAAGCCTCAACAGAAAATATTACATGTAAGTCTTTTTTTAGAGCTGATAGGCTTTTGTTGTTAAATTGATCTTAGAATCTTATCTTTTCCTCTTTTATTTTGATTTTTGCCAATTCAGGATTGTTTCATAACTGAGAATGCTTTTTCAGAGTTGGGTATGGTGGTGATGGGTGCTCTGCAGCGCGCCCCTCCCCCACTGCCCGAGCTCCGGAAAGCACCAGTTCTCCAGAATTCCACACGGTGGCGCGCAGGGTCCAAAGAAGTGACTTGGGCACCGGGGCTGCCCTGGTGGCATGATGGTATTTCTCCCCTGAGGAATCCACTGACAGGACAGGATTGGTATGAAACCTGGACCTCTTGGAGGCCCAGGACTGGGAGGCTGCTTCACAGGTCTGGATAGGCCAACCTAAAAGCCAGTAAATGTGTGTCAAATGAGAGTTCGATGATAAACCAGTACTGAGATGGTGCCAGGAGGGTGGGGGGAGGAACCCCAGGGAAAGCAACCCGGGGGAGGGGGCTCCTGTATAACCTGCAGCGGGAGGGATTGTGGTTAGAAGAGAAGAGGTGAGACCCTGGAAGAATTTGCTTTTGAAAGGGAGGGAGGGCCGGCCGAGTGGCGCATTGGTTAAGCGCTGGTTTTGGGATGCCAGTGGCCCCGGTTCGGATCCCACATGAGGGCCAGTGACACTGCCCTCTACAGCTAACAACAGCTCCACCTGGAGCTGGGCTGTGCGAGCCCCGGTGATGGTGTGGGCTGCAGCCCCTGCTGCAGTGGGCTGCCATAGGCTACAGTGAGTGGCCCGCAGCCAGCGTGAGTGGCTGGCAGCCAAGCGTGAGCTGCCAATAGCCGCGGTGAGCAACATCCAGAGGCCAGCAACCAATCTGCCTCATCCGGGAAGAGCTCAATGAGGATACCAACAGTGAAGCAACATCCTCCGCAACTAAACTGAAGAACAAAAAGACAGCAACTTGTCTGTTCCCCTTCCCCGATTCCCCAATGCTGTTCCCCTCCGCCAATTCCCCAATAAACTTTAAAAAAAAAAAAAAAAGAAAAAGAAAAAGAAAGGGAGGGAAACAGTTTTCTTAATCCTTTTGGGCCAGTTTAGGTGCAGCCCTGCCCTGAGGCAGAGGGCTAGCTGAAATGACCTGAGGGCTCTCTCTTGCAGCCTGAGAATTCTATTGGATGAACCCCCAAGTCCCACAGGATCCCACCCCTTTTGCCCACAGCCCAGAGGAAGGTGGGGGTGGCAGGTGGACTGGCAGGCTGTCAGCCCTGTCTCCTGCCTCCAGGAGCTGGCTCTTTAAGGCCCAGTCCAGGCGGGCTGGGAACAAAGGCTCGGGAATGTGGGCTGGGCCGGCACGCCGAGCCACCCAGCGTGAGTCATTTATATTTCACGGGACTGAGAATCACTGGCTCCAGACCCAGCCCCGTCCCTGCGCTGACAGACTGCTACCGAGGTGACGGAGGTCCGCCTGCCACAGCTTGCAGGGTCACTCAACCAGAGCTTGCTGGGGTGGGCTGGAGGCCTCCCTTCCTCTCAAACCCACATGCCCTGTCCTAGCTCCTGGCCCTTTCCATCTGATTCCTCAGAGCAGGGGAGGGGCTGGGGGGTGGAATGGGGCTCCTGGCTTTTGGGCCCAGCTCTGCCTCTGGACTTGGCACTGTGGGCCTCAGTTTTCACATCTACGAAACAGGACGAAAATCCTGTCTTTGGAGGGGTGGAGGCTATGGAGAGACTGAATGAGACTTTGTTCCTCCCCAGAAGTTCCTCCCCAGAACTCCAAGCCCTTCTCATTTTTCCCCCCAGCCTGAGATCTGTCTGTCAGTGACCCTCTGTCTCTCAGTATCTTCTGTCTTATTCTATCCCACCCCATCCAACCCCTCCACTTTTACTGCAGGACAGCAGGAAGCTGAACCAGAGACTCCAGTGTCCCTATTTAAAATTCATACACCCCTGAGAAATGCAACCCATTCAAATCCTGCCAACCAGTGACACCCGAACATTGATGAGGAATTTTGGTTGATATGAAGTTGGAGCAGGAGTGGGTGTAGGGGAGATGGGATTAGATCCAGAGTTCCATTCTGGGGTGCAATGGGGGTTCTGGGCAAAAAGAGGACATGGGTTTGGTGATGAGGCTGGGATGGTGCAAGGGACACAGCAGACCCCCTCCGCCAGTTCCCCAGTTTGCCACACTTCTGGGCCTGCTCCGTCATTTCCCTCCCATTCCTCGCCCTTCCCTCTGGTTCCAGCTCAGACTCCCTGGTTAACAGGCTCTCCGGCCAAGTCCCGGCTCCCCAGGCTGGTGTGGATTCCAGCCCTTGAAGTCATGGATTGCTCCATTGTTCTGCCAGATAATTATTTATCACTTAATCCTTGTTGGCCTATATTTTCATTTCTTAACAAAACTTGTTGGATAGGAAAGGAATGCCTCTTTCAACAGGAAGGTAAACAAATTTTTACATTGTTTACTGACATTATGGTCAATGGGGACCACAAGCTCCAAGAGATCCTTCTGCAATTCTTGGAAACAAGGTTTCAAAGGGGCAACTGTTCTACTCGAAAGCCATGGAATCCACTGAGTGTGTAGGGCCTCGAGCTGGTGGCCAGCAGTGAGTGCCCTAGAGGTGCTCTAGGGAAGGAGCCAGCTAGAGGGAGGGGTTTGTGGCAGCCGGAGGAAAAGCACAGAAGTAACCCTGGACCCAGGTTCAAGTCCTTGTTCTGCTACAAGCTACATTTATGAGCTTCACGGTCCCATCATGGCGCTCCTTTTCTTACCTGTGAGATAAGGGGAGTTGGAATAAGTGGTTTCTTGGGTCCCTTCTAACAAGAGTGATGTAGGAGTAGGGAAACCTCTTCCTCTGAGTGAAGAATTCTAAGGGGCTGAGGACTTTTCTCTGAGAGAGGCAGAGGTCAGGCAGCTGTGGAGCCAGGCCCAGGGACAGACAGACCCAGTGAGTCACTTTGCCCCAGGGTATTGGTGACCTTCCAATGAGTCATTCCTGTCAGCCCTTAGAGAAGCCATATGACAGTCTTCCTGTGTATCAGTTAAAAACTCAAGGCTACAGACAAAATAAACTGAGAGGGGCAGTGGCTTGTTGGCCCTTATGTTGGTCTCAAAAAGTGTCACCTGAAAAGGAGACGATGAGGCCTTTGGAAGGTTGGTTCCCCATAAAGGGAAAGGGCGGATCCCAGCCCAGGAAGAGTGATTTGTTCAAATGTATGTATTTGGGTGATCGGCTATGCCAGTTCAATTTTAATTAGGTGCCTGAGACCCCTAATCTTCTTTCAGAATTAAGTTTGAAAGGGTGCCTGGGTCTCTCATACTGTGCACACACACATTAGGCTCTCAGTAGACTGGGAATGATAGTAGTTCCCAATTACGGAGTACATATCTTGTGCCTGGCATAGAGGCAAATGCAGGACACGGGCCATCTTAGCTAGTCCTCACAACAGCCCTGTGAAGTTGGTGAGGGCATGATAACCACAGCTGAACAAGCAGAGGCTCAGAGAGACTAAGTAACTTGTCAGGTCGGTCACACAGTGCAGTTTTTATCCCAATTCTCTATGTGCCAGAGCCTATAATTTTAACCCCTACTCTGTCACATCCCAGAAGTTGAAGACACACTCCCTGCCTCCAAGGAGTTTAGGATCTAAAGATAAAAATCTAAAGATGAAAGAAGACAATTAAATAGTCCCACAAGGGTACATATGTACATGTGCTAAGAGGCGGCATAACACCTCTGCTGCAGTGGAATTTGCATCAGGTTTTCTTGAATTTACAGTCTGGCTGTGTCCTTGAGCCCCTGCACTGTTGTGGCAGAAATGTCACTAGACCCAAAGTCAAAGGACTTGGGTTCAGGGCTGGCCAAGTGGCTCAGTTGGTTAAGAGCGTGAGCTCTGAGCAACAGCGCTGCCTGTTCGATTCCCACATGGGCCAGGGAGCTGCATCTGAGCTGAGCTGCTAACAGGTGGCAGGATGGCTCAGCTGGTGAGAGCATGTGCTCCTAACAACAAGGTTGCCGGTTCGACTCCTGCATGGGATGGGAGGCTGCGCACTCCACAATTAAGATTGAAAGACAACAACTTGGTTGTTCCCCTTCTCCAATTCCCCTTCCCCAATTCCCCAATAAGATCTAAAAAAAAAAAAAGGCTTGGGTTCAAACTGGCAACAGGTTACCTGGAGAACAGAGTTGAGGTAAGAGAGACTTCTATCTGTACCTTTTGAATTTTGAACCATGTGAATGTTAGAGCTATTCAAAACAAAAATAAACAAATACGCACCCCCAAAAGCCCAATGGTTAAAATAAAAAGGTTAAAATAGAGCAGAATTTATTACTTCATCTTATCCAGGCCTTAGCTTCCCTATCTGTGAAACAGGAAAAATATCTGACCTGTTTAGCACAAAGGGTTCTTTATATTTTTATTTATTTATTTATTTTAAAGATTTTTTTTTTTTTTTAATTGGGGAATTGGGGTCGGGGAACAGACAAGTTGCTGTCCTTTTGTTCTTCAGTCTAGTTGTGGAGGATGTTGCTTCACTGGCCCATGTTGGTATTATCATTGCTATCTTCCCAGGTGAGGCAGATCGGTCACTGACCACTGGACGGCCGCTCATGGCGGCTCTTGGCAGCTCACACTGCCACTCACACTGGCTGCCAGCCACTCACTGTAGCCTATGGCAGCCCACTGCAGCAGGGGCTGCAGCCCAAACCATCGCCGGCGACTCACAGCAGCCCAGTTCCAGATGGAGCTGTTGCTCACCACCTTAGCTATAGAGGGCAGTGTCACTGGCCCTCATATGTGGAGTCCGAACCAGGGCCCGCTGCTCAGAGCTGGTGTCCCAAGCCAGTTCCTAACCAATGCACCACTCGGCGGGCCCTATTTTTTTTTTTAAACGCCCTCCAAAGGGTTCTTCAAAAGATCAGTAAGGTAATGTGGGCGAATGTGCTTTGAAAGTATTAAAACAAATATGAGATGAGAAAGAAATCTCTCTCATTCAGGATTATACTCCCACCTGTGGGCCTAGAGCTATTTTAAATAATATTTTCTGACTGAGGGCCTATCCCAGCCCAAATTTTGAAGGCACCATTTGTCTTCTCAGAACCCCCATGGTTTTTGGAATGCCAGTCTGTACAAAGCAGGCACCCTCTCTTCTTGCTCCCATGAGCTTCACCTTCAAGCTGCATAGGCCTCTCTGGTCAGGGAGGAAATTCTTAGACAAGCCCCTCGACACTGGGTCTTCACTCTCTGCTGTGACTGGGCAGGGCAGAGCCTTCCAGCTAGCCTGCACTCACCTCCCTAGCCTGGTATCCTTTTCCTGCCTGCACTGGGGAGGAAACAGATAGCTAACCCCCATGAGGGCTCAGCCTGGGCCAGGTTCCCTGATGCTCAGCAACACTGGGCCACACCAGATTACTCACTGTTCCCTGAACACACCTCACGCTTCACTCCAGGATTTAGGACTCCCCCCCCTCCTCCCTTAGGACTTTTTTCCGGTGGTTCCGGACCCCTTGCAGCCTCCTCTTTCTTCCCCACCCCCGCTTCCCCTTCCCCACCACACACTTCTAGACTCCGAACCTGCTTACCCTCCACCCAGGCCCTGTGCAAAGACTGTCCTGCTCTGTGGGGCCTGGGGCGTTGTTTAGGCCTCTCTAGGTGGCCCACCTGGTGTCTACGGCAGGCACTCCACCTTCTGTATTCCTGGGTCCCCACGGTGCCTAGCTCAGTGATTGGCCAAGTTCAATGCACAGTAAATGACTGACATTTTAATTTGAAAGAGTGGTTCAAAGAAATTTTTTCAAAAAGAGCAAAAGAGAGGGTCTTTAAGAGTGGATTGCAGGCACAATGGCTTCTGAGTGAGGGGTTTCAGGTTTAGACAGTCAATCTTTGCCTTTAAAATAAAAGCCCCTGGCCCAGGGATAGTATCCTGCCTCAGGGAATGAATGACTCAGGCTGGAAGCTGCCACTGGTCTTCAGGCCAAAACCTGCAAAGGCCCTGGCCCTTGGGGCCTCTGTCTGGGGCAAGCTCTCCGACTTCCATTGCCAAGAGCAGTAGATCTCGCCCTCAAAAATCAACAGTCTCTAATTCTCCTCGGGTGGGGTGTGTTTTGCATGTTATTCCGGTAATAACACCCAACTGGCCCAGAAATCTCCTCTGAGTCCTGGGTGCAGTCTTGCTGTGAAGCTCCAGCCCTTGCCCCAGGCCGCAAATCCGGGCATTGCAGCTGTAGCACTCACAGGGCACGGGGGAATTCTGCAGTGCCTCTGTCTTCCACTAGGGGGCGCCCAAGAAACAGCTCAGGGGGCCTGGGGTGAGCTCAACTTGCCAGGAGCCAGGAAGCCACGTGCTTGGATCCGTTTGTGAATCCAGGAGGTCGACAAGGTTTCCTTTTAACAAAAGGGTGTTATACAGAAACAGAAACTGAGTGTGCAAGGAGAGTCGGGAAGGCTTAGTGGTCCTGCTTGCTCTTCCTTAGGAAACATTTTCCACCTCCCCTGCAAGAGGTCACTGTGTCAATGGCTTTCAGGAAACACTGTCACCTCAGTTAGGGTCCAAAGTTAATCATGGATTTGCCACGTAGAAATTTTCAAAGAATTTTTCTGTTCTCTCCCAATATGCACCTTAAACAAGAGTATTTTCTGAATTAGCACCTTGCTTGTGGGTGCTTGTGCTGTAGGTCTTACTTTGGGGTTCTCAGTGGCACTCCCAAGCCCACCCAGCACATCTTTGCTCATTGTAATCTGACTCATCTTTCAAGGGCCAATAAATTGAGCTAAAATTTAAACAATAGTACCTAAATAATGATAATGCTGTATGCCAGGCACACCCGGATGAAGTGGGTATTAATAATTCCATTTTACAAGTGAAGGCACTGAGATTCAAAGAGATTACTTGCCAAAGTCAGCAGATACCAAGGGATGGTCCCAGTGTCAAAATCCTAGTTATATTTTTTCTTCCATATATCAGTGGTTCTCAAAATATAGTCCCTGAAGCAGCAGCAGCAACAGCACCACCTGGGAACTTGTTAGAAATGCAAATTCTCAGGTTCCACCCCAGACTTTCCGAATCAGAAACCACCTCCAGGTGTTCTGATGCAAGTTCAAGTTTGGGGCCATCAGTCTACACCGCGCTGCCAAGCTGCAGTAGTTGTCAGTGCTTGCTATCTTCTAAGCTCAGTGCTAGACAATTTCCTATTGATTTTGTCATTGAATTATTTTAACAACACCAGTTTTACAGATGAGAAAATTGAGGCTCAGAACAATTAAGTAATTTTGTCCAAGGTCACCCAGCTGTTAAGTATTAGAGGTGGAATTTGAACCCATGCAGGCTGTGGAGCCTGTATCCTTAACCACTACACCGTACAATCCCTGGAAGCATTAGCTGTGTAAACCCCTCAAACGTGGACACTAAAGTATGTATGGATAATCTACCTAGATCTTTCTAGAATAGTGGACACTGAATAGTCTTCACTATTTGCACCAGCAGCCAACGTACTCCAGCAGCTTTTGTCTCCCCACTGCCCGGTGCTGCCCAGCTGCAGTTCATCATGGGCTGCTTATAAGGGTCTGATACATTTATCCTTAGATCTTCCTCATGTCTTCACTCAGAAGCATTTACTGAGCCTTTCTAGGTTTTGTAGAACCTTAGATTTGGCGGTGGAAGCTAAATCCAGATAGGAGGCCCAAACACAGGTAAGTGAACATGACTTTCAGTACAATTCACCATAACACAAAATATCAACATTCTACCTGATGGTGTATATGAGTTTTGTACGTCCTCACTAGAGTATATGTTTAAAAAAGGCAAAAATTATTTCTTTGGAATTTCTAGGCAATTAGAATACCAGCAATAAGAGCTGTGCCTATAATCTCTGGCTACAGTCCAGGTGAAGAGACCTCATGAGATAGATCATATCTGACACTGGGATGAGGAAAAGGGAAGGTGGTGAATTTCCCACCCCACCCAGCCCTGCAGAGAGCCTGCCACATTCCTACTCAGTTCATTACAACAGACATGTTTTCAACTCCTATCATGTGCTAGGCATCTAGGATACAACAAAGATCCCTGCTTTCCCCATAACCCTGTTTCCCTAATCCCCTAAAACGACAAGGCTTAGCAGAGAATAAGTGTATAAAGGGGGGAGCAAGGAGATAACAAGGCCTTTTCAATCCCACCCCAGTAGATAAACTTCCCGGGAACAAGGACTTTATCTGTCTCGTTCACTGCTATACCCCAGAACCTGGCACCTAGCCTGGCGTGCTGAATGAATGAATGATGCATTTGTATTCATTCAGAAGGGACTTCAGAGGCAGGTGTGCTCCATGGACCTCTTATGTGAAGCCCTCTTCTATGGGGGTGCCAGTAAATGGCTGTCTTACATGCGCACGTGGACTTTTGACTCCCTTCAGTATATCAGCACCGTGTGTGTGTGTGTGTGTGTGTGTGTGTGTTTATTCTTGTGGTCAGCAGTGCCTGGGTCCTGGCATAGAGGAGACAGGCTGCAGGGGTGGGAGGGATGCTGTTACACTCATCGGAAGAAACCCAGCTGCAGCTCCAGGGGCAGGTGAAATCAGGATAGAGTGGAATCCCCCATCAAAGCCAGGGGGTAAATAGCCCTCAAGGGTGGGCTAGCCCTGTAGCAGACATCCCCTGCTTGCTTTAGCCAATCCAAAGAGACCTGGGCCCAGACGCAGCCTGCCAGGACTGCACCGCAGCCCCAGCCTTAGGAGTCCTCAGTTCTCCCCCTCTCAGCCCAGCAGATCTGGCCTGGGTTCTCACATTTGCTCTCCCTTACTTCCTCAGGATTGGAATGCTTTGGTGAAGTACAAAATCACACACTCTCAGCCTCGACTCCTGCACTCTGAGCAGCTCTGATGTCGTGGGCCAGGATCTGGGGAAAATGAAGACTGAGGGAATGGATGGCATTGTGCTTGGAGTCCAGGGGTCTGAGCTGAGCCTGGCTGCCATTTCTTCTCTCGGTGCCTCCTGCAGATCACGCAGCCTCTGTGCTTCTGAGAGGATACCACCCTTCCTCCCTCACTGTGAGGAGCTGGTGTACTGTCTAGTCTATACCCATGACGGGATGAACCACTGCCAAACCCTCAGCAAAAACGCCGTGTCAGTCCCAGGCTAGTTTCAGCCCAACCCCAAGCCACCCTCCAGAACTAGATCTGCCATGTTGAACGCATTAAATACCCCAAGCTCCAGGATCCTTCCAAGTGTACAACCTCTCTTTTAATAACCACATTTGTTCAGTATGTACCATGTGCCAGGTATCCTTCTGTTTTTAGGCATTGTCTCACTTCTCATAGAAGATTAAGTAACTTGCTTGAGGTCACACTGCTGGAGATAGGGGAGTCAGGACTTGAACCCAGGTCTGTCAGAGGCCACAGCTCAAACTCTTAACCACACTGCTATTCCGCAAACCTGTTTCCTGGAACGTGAGAGCCCTGAGGAAATCTCTCCTCTTGCCTAACACAGTATCTAACTAGCAGTGTGTGCTCAAGAAGGAAAGAAGGAGGAAAGAAAGGCAGGCAGGCTAGTCCTGCCCTCAGCCACTGGCCCAGACCCAGGCTGGAAACACCCTTTCTACATCCCAGGGCAATTCCACAGGGCCACAAAGCACTTGTTGGTCACTGCTGTGCCCTTACTCCCTTTCTAAAAATACAAAGAGCATGAGTCCTCCCAGGCTACCAAACAAATATCCAGTTGCTCTCTGGGGTCAGTCCTGTACAGTCCGATCCTGCCACCTGGTCCCTGTTCCCTGCGGGCCTCCTGCTTGACAGCTGCCCCGTCATCCCTGTGAGCGTCTGTGGCAAGGCAAAGCCAGCACTGCAGAGGTGGGAACCCCTGAGCCGCCAGGTCCGGCCCAGCCCAGTTTCACCCAGGTGAACAGTGGGACATCAGGACAGGGCCGAGTTCTTTCCCCCTAAGCCCAGCCAGAATAAACGCTTTTTGCTGGGCTCCAGTCTTGTAGCCATAAAATGGAGGCATCAATCTCTTTGGCCTCTTTTGGAGTTTGGCAAGCAGCCTGGTCCGGGGCTATGGACGCTGGCCTCAGAGTCAGGGCACTTGGAGTCAGTTCCAGCCCTGCCCCCAGGGGTTGCATGACTTGGAACTTTTGTTAGCTACCTGGTCAAATGGGAAGAATAACATTACAAAACAGTCATAGTATTATCCTGTTTTGAAAGTTTTTGTTTATATGCATAGATAAATCTGATATGATAGGGACTAAAATATTAACACTGGCATCTCTAGGTACTAAGATCTGAAGTATTCTTTTCCTTTTTGCTTTCTCTGTGTTTTCTAATTTTTCCAACGAACATAAGGTAAAAGAAGAAAATGTTAAAACAACTACATAGTTGGTATTTAAGTATTTGTCTTGACTTACAGAACAGTTTGAGAATAATGCTTATGAAAGTGACTGCGAACTTTAAAATGCTCTGCAAGCGTCAGGGGTTCTTACTATAACTTCCCCTGAGGGCCTTTTGGACCTGCGGAGGGGGTGGGTAGCTAGCTCCACATCAAGAAGCCCCTAGCTCAGAAGCACCCTCTGGACCTCAGCGGTTCTACTCTCACAGTGTAGGAAGAGGGGAGACTGCTCATCCACGTGATGCCTCTGCTGGGGGCAGGGTGTGGCCGTCTGGTGTAACGACCTGGCCTGCTCTGTGGATGAATCAGCAGCATTGACTGAGCTCCCACTCCGTGAGCCCTGTACTCTGTTCTGAGAAGATAGTTCTGTTTGCTTTCCAGTCAGTCAACAAACATTTATTGAGCATCTATCTGTTTTGGGCAAGTCAGAGCACAGAGGGCATGGCACAGAGATAAAAATTTAGACAGGCAGTTTGTGATGAATCACAGGAAGGGACGGGTGCCATGTGAGACACAAATGAAGTGGGAAATATCAGGACGGCATCCATCTGGGGCGCTTAGTGGAGACCTCTGGGCTTCAGGGCCATCTCAGCTGGATCTTGAAGGACAAGAAGAATTCAGGGGTTGGCCAAGTGGCGCTTGGTTAAGAGCTGGCTTTGGGATGCCAGCTCTGAGCAGCAGGGCCCCAATTCGGATCCCACATGAGGGCCAGTGACATTGCCCTCTACAATTATAATGGTGAACAACAGCTCCACCTGGAGCTGGGCTGCTGTGAGTTGCCAGACGGTGTAGGCTGTGCCCCTGCTGCAGTGGGCTGCCATGAGCTACCATGAGTGGCTGGCGGCATGTGCTGTGAGCCACTGTGCGCGGCCGTCCAATGGCCAGCGACCTATCTGCCTCAGCAGGGGAAGAGTGTAATGATGATACCAACATGGGCCAGTGAAGTGACATCCTCCACAACTAGACTGAAGAACAATAGGACAGCAACTTGTCTGTTCCCCTCCCCCAATTCCCCAACGCTGTTCCCTTCCCCCAATTCCCCACTAAAATCTTTAAAAAAAAAAAAATAATAATAATAAACTTTATTAAAAAAAAAAAAAAAAGAGGAATTCAGAATGTTCTTTCTCTGGTAACCAGAGTCCCTGCTTTGGGAAGCAACACCCTGATGGGAGAGACCAGTAAATATACTGGTAAAATTTTTCCAAATGGGTATGACTATAACCGGCAATAATTTGCAGGGCCCAGTACAAAATAAACACGTGGAGCCCCCAGTTTATTATTAAGAATAATAAGCTGTGGCAACAGCAGAGCATTAAACCAAGCACGGGCCCTTCTCAGTGCTGGGCCCATCTGAGCGGGCCCTGTGAAGCCAGCCCACAGTACTGGAGAGTGCAGGAGAAAAGTATTAGGGTTTCTTGTTGCCAAGAGGACCACAGGCTTTGGGAAACCCAGTGGCTGCCTCACTGTTTGCATCTTCAGTCAAGGTTGGCTTCCAGAGGTGAGATAAACTAACTGGATCTAGTTCTCTATTTCCTTTTGTGGCCAGTGGGGTGCTCTGCCTCTCAAATAATGGTACCCCAAATTGGAGGCTCCTTTCCTAAGGTCCAGGATAGCGGGGGAGCAGCAAAGAACACAAAACTCAGACGCCTTCAGTGGTAGAAGCAGCGGGGAAATGCTTCTCCCTGGGATTGGCTGCCGCCCCCCCCCCCCGAAAGGCATTCAACTTCAAACTTCCGTCTGCCAACAGGGCATCAGTTTCTGCCCTGTGGCCAGCCCTCTCATTTTACAAATGGGGAAACTGAGAACCAAAGAGGGCAAGGGACCTGCCCAAGGTCACACAACTAGCCAGTGCTGAAACCAGAACACGAGTGTCCATGACTTCCATCATGTGCTCTCTCCCTAACAGCCAGGTGCCTTTCGGTGCCCACTGCATTGGACTGTAAGGCCCAAGGTGTGGGCTGCCCTACAGTGAGACCACTGGAGGACTGTTCACTGGGCTTTAGTGGTATGGAGAAGAGGTGAGTCTGGATGGAAGATGCACCCCCTCACCCCAAGCCTTTAACCCTTATTCGTGAGCAGATGGTAGAATTGCCAGAGACAGAGAGGGGTTCATGCCAATGTCTAGGAAAAATGAGGCCAGAGGGACCCTGTAGGTGCCAGGGGCAATTTCTAATCCTGCTACTAACTACCTGTCAGAGGAGCAGGCTCAGCCCTTCCTATGGAGCATCCTTATCAGTGTTAAAGGGCATTGGAGTAGAGACCTGGGTCAACAAAAAGACTAGGGAGAGTCAGGAGTCCAGACTGAGAAGACAGGGCGGGGCTGTGAAGGCTGAGGTCAGGGTCCAGCAGGAAGCTGCCCCCTCTCCAGGAGGCAGGCTCAGGAGCCCCAGGTCGGGTGGACAGGCCGAACCCACAGTGAAGTCCTCCAGGCAGAAACAACTCCAGTTATCAGTCAGCAGCACAAAGTGCCCTGAGGGTGTCAAATCTTCCTGTCGCATAGGACAGAATGTTTGCACATGTGCAATCTTAGAGAATTTGCACAGCTGCCTAAGGACATAGCTGCATATTAAGGATAAGCAAAGTGGCCCCCCAGAGTATGAAGTCACTTTCTTAAGCCTATCTGACTAGTTGCATTCTAGTCTTAGTCCGATGCTCTGTGATCTGGTCTGACTCTGTCCATCTCACCACCTCCTTCCAACACTCCGGCCCATCCTCCTTGCCTCTGTGCAGAGGTAGCAAGTGGGTCCAATGCACTGTAGGCAGGTACATATTTGTAGACCAGTGACTGAACATCCTATTCCCACTGTTCAGAATGCCCTCTCCATCTGCCCAGTAAGCTCTTCCTTCCATGAAGGATGTTATTTTCACCTTGAGGCGTTCGATGACACCTTCCCTCTGGAGACTAGTCTGTTGTCTCATCAGACTGTGAACTCCTTCAGGGTAGGAATCTTGGCATGAGGCTCGTACTTCCTGACAAGTAGAAGTTGTTTCGTTTATGAAGGGAGAGGATGATCTGCCCAGGCTCACTCTTTAGATGTGGACATACAGGTAGCACAATCCCTTTCCCAAACCAGTGTGCCATAAAGGCAACCTGACCTAGTCCTTGCACACAAAGTAAACACAAGTAGGTCTTCACTTTAAAAAATCCTAGTATGTGAAAAGCCACATTAATTTACAGGAAAACAAAATGGGGGATGGAGGGAAACCCATACTACAGATAGATTCCCCATGGACTCCTTCAAACAGCATCCTTGGTGCATATTTTTTTCTAATCTTAGAGAGAGGAAAGACATTATAAGCATGACATGAAACCCTGAAGCCATAAAGGGTCAATAAATGTAACGGCATGAAAATTAAAACTATTTGCATGCATGATGATGATGATGATGATAATGACATATACCCCTATGCACTTATCTCATGCCAAGTGCTATGACAAACACTTTATATACATGAACTCATTTCATTCTCATAATAATCCCAGGAGTTAAGTGCTGTTCTTATTCCTCAGTTTATAAGTGGGGACCCGGAGGTCAAGTGACCAAACTGTGGGGACTCAGCCAGTGAGTTAGAGACAAACCAGGATTATCAAGTAGTTTGCCTCCAGATTCTGTGCTCTAGCCATTTCCTACACCACTTGTACCAGAAAACGTCAGAAGACAAAGACAAATGAGGAAAAAATTGCAACACATAGGACAAAGGACTGATTTCCTTGATATACGTAGAAGTCTTTAAAGTGAACCCAGTAGGAAACTAGAGATTATGAACAAACCAGCCACTGAAGAAGGATCGCAAATGGTTACATTGTGTGTCTGCGTGCACATGTGTGTGTGTGTGTGTGTGTGTGTGTATTAGGTTGGCAAAGATTTAATTGACTCAATGTTGGTGAAGATGTGGATAAACAAGCACTTTCACACACTTGGTGGGAATATAAATTACTACCAAATGTACTCAAATTACTACAATCTTTTTTGAAGGACAATTTGGCAATTATCTATTAAAATTTAAAATGTTCTTATTAATTTACCTAATAGGTTCACTTCTGGGAGTTTTTCCCACAGAAATTGCTCATGTAAGTGCATTTTATCCACAAACGAAATACTATCTGTATCTTTAAAAAGAATGAGAGGTAAATCCCTATGCATAAATATGGAAAGATATATAAAATGTAGTTAGTGGGGAAAAAGTCATTATGATATGATCCTATATTCGTAGAAAGTAAATAAAATATTCAGAGTATCTAATTTATATTTCTATGCATAGTATAAGCATAGGGAAAAATATGGAAGGTATTTATATCACAATAAGGATTTTCCCTTTCTAAGTAATATATTTTCCCAATTTGAATTTTTTAAAAAAAGATTTTATTGGGGAATTGGGGGAGGGGAACAGCATTGGGGAATCAGGGGAGGGGAACAGACAAGTTGCTGTCTTTTTGTTCTTCAGTCTAGTTGCGGAGGACGTTGCTTCACTGGCCCATATTGGTATCGTCATTTCGCTCTTCCCCGATGAGGCAGATCGGTCGCTGGCCTCTGGATGGTCACTCACCGTGGCTACTGGCAGCTCACGCTCGCTGCCAGCCGCTCACACTGGCTGCCGGCCACTCACTGTAGCCTATGGCAGCCCACTGCAACAGGGGCTGCAGCCTACACCATTGCTGGGGCTCGCACAGCCCAGCTCCAGGTGGAGCTGTTGTTAGCTGTAGAGAGCAGTGTCACTGGCCCTCATATGTGGGATCTGAACCGGGGCCACTGGCATCCCAAAACCAGCTCTTAACCAATGCGCCACTCAGCTGGCCCTGAATTTTTTTTTTAAAGATTTTATTGGGGAATTGGAGGAGGGGAACAGCGTTGGGGAACTGGGGAAGGGGAAAGACAAGTTGCTGTTCTTTTGTTCTTCAGTCTAGTTGTGGAGGACATTGCTTCACTGGCCCATGTTGGTATCAACATTACACTCTTCTTGGGTGAGGCACATCAGTCGCCGGCCTCTGGACGGCTGCTCACAGAGGCTCTTGGCAGCTCACACCGGCTGCCAGCCGCTCACGCTGGCTGCTGGCCACTCACTGTAGCTCATGGCAACCTACTGCAGCAGGGGCTGCAGCTATGCCGTCCCGGGGACTCACAGCAGCCCAGCTCTAGGTGGAGCTGTTGTTCACCATCTTAGCTATAGAGGGCAGTGGTGTCACTGGCTTTCATATGTGGGATCCGAACCGGGGCCCCCGGAGTACCAAGCCAGCTCTTAAACAATGTGCCACTTGGCCGGCCCCAAGTTTGAATTTTTGACAATTAACACGTTATCCTTTTATAATCAGGAAAACATAATAAAGATAAAATTAAACATACAATAAATAAATAAAGAGCAAAATAACACCTCCTCCTTCTAATTCATTTATTTTACAGTCATGTTCTAGGTGTACCTACTGAGTCCCAGGCACTGATGCTGAGTAAACACAGCTCCTGCCCTCATGGAATTTTTTCTCTAGTGGGGAGACAGATGGCAAATCTAGTGGGGCCATCAGGTGTGGAAGGTGCTGGGAAGAAGTCTGTTCTGAGCTGAGTTCTCCTGGGCTGAAGGAGGGACCCCTGGTGCAGAACCTTGAAAGATGAGCAGATAAGGTGGCAGCAATCTCAGAGGGGATGTAGTGGTCTTAAAGCTCAGGACTGAAGCAGTCCCTGAATATGGATGGAAGGTAGAAGGTTGGAGATGAGGCTGGAGAAATGTGAGGGTGGGACAGACCAGGTAGTCTGATAAGGCACTAGACTTTATCATGAGAGCAGTGGGGAGTAGTCAGAAGGTTTTCCTCAACGACTAACATCCTTACAGCAGCATTTTAGGAGGACCATTACAGAGGCAGGACAAAGGATGAATTGGAGCGGGGAGAGTCAGGAGTCCAGGGAGACACAATGGGTCTGACGCACAGCGGGCAGTGGGTATGGAATGGGACTGCCCAAAGACAGGTTAAGAAAGCAGACTGTCAGAACTTGGTGGATGAGTGGATTCAAATGTGTGGGAAAGGAAGGGGTAAAGGATGACACCCTGGGTTTCAGCTTGGGAGGCAACCCCTGTGCACTCATAGCCTGGAATCTTGCCCTCAGCATTGCAACCCCAATAGGATTCAATTTATGAACAATTTTCCAGGAACACATCTCTTGTGTAAATTGAGGGGCACCTTTGGCAATCTTCAGCATGTATCTATTTGCCTGGTACCAGTAACAATGGTCTTCTGGGGTCACTGCGCCAGGGCCTTTGAAGCCTGTCAGGGACAAGAGTCCTCCCTGACTGAGGCTCACTGCTGAGCATAACCTGGGACAATAACCAAGCAGGTGGCAAGCAGGTCCTATGATCAAGATTCCAGGGAGATGGGAGAGAGAAAAAGATCATAGTGAGAGATGCTGTTTTCAAAATGGTGAGGTGGTCTCCAGGTTCTCTGGCTCCTGTGTCTGGATGTCAGTCATTAGGTCCCCTCACCTTCCCATGGTTTTATGAAACAACAGTGAAGGCAGTTTCAGATCCTTAGGCTGTTGGGGCCCAGCCCCTAGCAAGTGGCACTGCTTGGAGCATCACCCCTCGCCTCCTGCTTGCTAACAGCACTCTGCTGGGACAGAAATAGCCCTGTCACTCTCACAGTGCCCAGCCCCGCACACGTCAACAACTTGGGCTGGCTGGCTCTCTTGACACAAGGTCCTTTCTTTCTCTCAATCATCACTGCTAAGAACCCCCTGATCAGGACTGAATACTGACTTGTCTGCAACCTTGGTCAGAGTGCTGGGGGCAATTCTGATTGCAGAAGCCTCTGGAAGGGCAGTGCTATCAGAGCTCCATAGAGCTGGTCTTAAAACCAGAGGCCTCTTGGCTGAGCCCTGGGTCCCTGGAGGGATGGTGTCTGTTGTGGACAGACGTCACTGAGGGAGCCGTGGGGCGTCACCAGGCTGGCTTCTTTCCCCAGGTCCCTTGGAGCATCTTATCTTATTGTGCAGCTGGGCTGGAGGTGCTGCCAGGCTTTCTGGGAGCTGCCTCTGAAGGCCATGGGTTTTTGTGCTGAGGTTTTTCTCAGGGATGAGAGGGCAGAGTCTGGGTCTCATTTGCACAGGGAAGTCTTCTGAAAGAGTGAATTGACTAGTGAGTAGGTGTAGTGTGTGAAATAACTTGTCAATTTGAGCAAAGAAAACTCCTATTTTTACCAAGTCATCTCCTTGCCCTTCCTGCTCGGCTTATCCCTCCCATTGTTCCTTAAAGCTAAAGGCTAGCTGTAGCCAAACGCGTATCTTGTTTGCTTCCCTGGTGGACTACCATTAATCTATAATGGTTAAAAATATAAATTGAGCCAGAATGGGGTCAAATCGGGCATTCCCACTTGCTAGCTAGGTGACCTTGGACAAGCTGAGTTCTCTGAGCCTTAGTTTCCTCAAGTGCAAATGGTAACTGATGAAAGTCCCTACCTCACTGGTTGCTGTGAGGATGAAGAGATAATACATGTAATATAGTACAGTGCCTGCTAAAAAATACAAGGTTACTATCATTGCTGGAAGTATTCAGAGCTGAGTTTTTAATGCCTTTTCCCCCATTTGTAGAAACTCTATTTTGTTAATCTTTCAGTTTTGTTTTGATAGTCTCTGTTCCTTCTTCATCCTCTCAATCTTTTGTTTTATTTCTTTAAGAATATTCCTAATCCTGTCTTTAGAATTCAGTGTGTATTTTACACTTATATATAGTACATCTCAATTCATATACTAACATATAACCTTTTCATATAACCTTTTCAAAGTTTAAAGAGAAATGTAGTTCTGTTGATGTAATGGAGTTATGCTTAAAGAAAAAATGCTTTACCTGCTTCCATATTTAAATTTAAATTAATTAATATTGAAACAATCCAAATGTCCATTAACTGGTCAATGGATAAATGAAATGTGATATATCCATACAATGGAATACCATTCAGCAATGAAAGGAATGAAGTACTGACACATGCTACAATATGGATGAACCTCAAAAACACTGTGTTAAGTGAAAGAATACAGATGGGAAAGACTACAAATTGTATGGTTCTATTTATATGAAATGTCCAGAATAGGCAAATCTACTGAGACAGAAAGCAGATTAGTGGTTGCCTGAGGTAAGGACGAGAATGGAGACTGATTGCAAGTGGACATGTGGAATATTTTGAGGGTGATGAAAATGTTAAATAAAATTTAAAAATTTAGCTCCTCAGTCACATTAGCCCCATTTTGAGTTTCTCAATACTAGTCACATGTGGCTAGTGGTTACTGTGTTGAACAGGGCACTTCTAAATATTCACAAGCCTAAATGAGTATATATTGAGGTCTGTACCTTATGAAATTCTTATCTTTTTGTTACCACAGTGCAATAAAATTACAAATCAAACACCTGAAACTATTGTAAAATAGTATTGAATGTTGGCTATAATTGAAAAAAAACTTAAAATTAAACTAAAAAACTACAAATTAAAGCTTAAATAACCACAATGCAATAGAACTGAATATTAAGGTAAATTTCTAGAAATTTGAAAGTTTAAAAATATGCTTTTAATACACTTTTATGTTTCAAAGAATAAGTTAAAAATTCAGTTACACCATAATCAAGACTACATGGTACTGGCATGAGGACTGACATATAGAGCAATGGAAAAGAATTGAGAATTCAAAAATAAATGCTTATATTTATGATCAATTGATTTTTAACAAGGGTACCAAGGCAATTCAATAGGGAAAGAATAATTTTTCAGCAAATGACACAGAGACAACTGGATATTTTTATGTAAAACATAAAGTTGGACCCTTCTCTCACACTATATATAAAAATGAGGGCCGGCTGAGTGGCACATTGGTTAAGAGCTGGTTTTGGGATGCCAGTGGCCCCGGTTTGGATCCCACATATAAGGGCCAGTGACACTGCCCTCCACAGCTAACAACAGCTCCACCTGGAGCTGGGTTGTGCAAGCCCCGGCTGCAGTGGGCTGCCATAGGCTACAGTGAGTGGCTGGCAGCCAGCGTGAGCTGCCAATAGCCACGGTGAGCGACCATCCAGAGGCTGGCAACCAATCTGCCTCATCCGGGAAGAGTGCAATGACAATACCAACATGGGCCAGTGAAGCAACGTCCTCTGCAACTAGACTGAAAAAAAAAAAAAAAGACAACAACTTGTCTGTTTCCCTTCCCTGATTACCCAATAAAAATCTTTAAAAAAAACCACTGCTATAGATATAGATGAACATATATATCTCATGACAACCACAAACCAAAGCCTACCAAAAACACAAAAAATAAAGAGAAGGGAACCCAATCAAAACACCAAAGAAAACCAGCAAATAAAAAGGAAGGAGTTCAAGAGAAGAAGAAAGGAGCAACGAAGAACAAAACAAAAACAATTAACAAAATGGCAATAAGCACATACCTATCAATAATTATTTTAAATGTAAATGTAATAATGCTCCAACGGATAAAAAAAAGCTAAGCCCATATATCTGCTGCCTACGAGGGACTCACTTTAGATCAAAAGACACACTCAGACTGAAAGTAAAAGGATGGAAAAAGATACAAACAAAAAGAAAGCTGGGGGCCGGCAGAGTGGCGTGTTGGTTGGGAGTTGGCTTGGGACGCCAGCTCTGAGCAGCAGGGCCCAGGTTCGGATCCCACATGAGGGCCAGTGACGCTGCACCCTCTATAGCTAAGATTATGAACAACAGCTCGACCTGGAGCTGGGCTGCTGTGAGTCAGCGGCAATGGCATAGACTGCAGTGGGACTGGCCAGAAGCTGGCATGCGCTTTTGTGAGCTGCTGTGAGCTGCTGTGAGTGCCCATCCAATGGTTGGTGAGTGACTGCCTCAGCTGGGAAGAGCGCAATGATAATACGATCAGTGAAGCGATGTCCTCCACACCTACACTGAAGAACAAGAGGACAGCAACTTATCTGCTCCCCTTCCCTGATTCCCCAACGCTGTTCCTCCCCCACCAATTCCCCAATAAAATCTTTAAAAAAAAAAAAAAGAAAAAAAGCTGGGTAGCAATACTTATATAAGACAAAATAAACTTCAAAACAAAGAATGTAAAAAGAGACAAGGAAGGACAGTACATAATGATAAAAAGGTCAATCCAAGAAGAGGATATAACAATTGTAAATATCTATGCACCCAACATAGGAGCACCCAAGTATATGAAGCAAATATTAATGGACATAAAAGCAGAAATTAACAATAATAGAAAAATAGTTGGGGACTCTAATACCCCACTTATCTCAATGGATAGATCATCCAGATAGAAAATGAATAAGGAAATAATGGCCTTAAATGCCACATTAGACAAAATCAAATAGACATGTATAGAACTTTTCATCCTCAAACTGCAGATTACAAATTTTTCTCAAGTGCATGCGAGACATTTTTCAAGATAGACCAAATATTAGGCCACAAAACAAGCCTCAATAAATTCAAAAGATTGAAATTATATCAAGCATACTTTCTGACCATGATGACAGGTAACTAAATCAACTACATGAAGAAAACAGGAAAAAACACAAATATATGGAGATTAAACAAATGCTACTAAATAATCAATGAATCAAAGAGGAAATTAAGGAAGAAATAAAAAACTACAACTTTTCAAAATTTACGTGATGCCTCAAAGGCAGTTCTAAGAAAGTTCATAGCAATACAGGCCTACCTCAGGAAACAAGCAAAATCCCATATAAGTAATCTAACTTTACACCTAAAGGAACTGGATAAAAGAACAAACAAAGCCCAAAGTAAGTAGAAGGAAGGAAACATTAAAGATCAGAGCAGAAATAAATGAAATAGAGACAAAAAAAAAAACAATAGAAAAGATCAATGAAACAAAGAGCTCATTCTTTGAGAAGATAAATAAAATTAACAAACCTCTAGCAAGAATCATCTAGCAAAAAAGGGAGAGAGCCCAAATAAATAAAACCATAAACAAATAAGAAGATATTACAACTGACATTACAGAAATACAAAGGATCATTAAAGAATACTAAGAACAATTTTTTGCCAACAAATTGGACAATCTAGAAAAATGGATAAATTTTAGAAACCTACAACTTTCCAAGACAAAACCAGGACGAAACAGAGAATCTGAATACATTGATTATGAGCAATGAAACTAAAGCAGTTATCAAAAAACTCTCAAGAAACAAAAGCCCAGGGCCAGATGGCTTCACAGGTAAATTTTACCAAACATTTAAAACAGAATGAATATCTATCTTTCTGAAACTATTCTAAAGCAAACTGAAGAGGAAAGAACACACCCAAATTCATTTTACGAGGCCAGCATTACTCTGATACCAAAGCCAGACAAAGCGCTACAAAAAAAAAAGAAAATTACAGGCCAATATCTCTGATGAACATAGATGCAAAACATCTGCAACAAAATACTAGCATACCGAATTGAAAAATACATTAAAAAGATTATACGCCATGATCAAGTGGGATTTATAGCAGGGGTACAAGTGTGGTTCAACATCAGCAAAAAAAAATGTGATCTATCCCATCAACAAAACCAAGGATAAAAATTATATGATCACCTCAATAGATTCTTGAAGAAAAATCCATGTCTGGCTGCCCTGAGCAACATCCATTTATGATAAAAACTCTCAACAAAGTGGATATAGAAGGAACTTATTTCAACATGATAAAGGCTGTATAGGACAAGCCCACAGCTAGCATCACACTCAATGGTGAAAAACTGAAAGCTTTTCCTCTAAGGAAAAACACAAAGATGCCCTCGCTCACCACTATTGTTCAATATACCGGGGATGCCAAAAACATGTATATGAGTACACATGACTTGTATTCATCTTTCACTATGAGTATATATTGAGTATTACAATTTTTTTTTTAAGATTTTTTATTGGGGAATTGGAGGAGGGTAATAGCGTTGGGGAACCAGGGAAGGGGAACAGACAAGTTGCTGTCCTCTTGTTCTTCAGTCTTTTTGTGGAGGATGTTGCTTCACTGGCCCATGTTGGTATCGTCATTGCGCTCTTCCCAGGTGAGGCAGACCGGTTTCCAGCCTCTGGATGATCGCTCACTGTGGCTATTGACAGCTCACGCTGGCTGCCGGCCACTCACGCTGGCTGCCAGCCACTCACTGTAGCCTGTGGCAGCCCACTGCAGCAGGGGCTGCAGCCTACATCATCGCGGGGGCTCGCACAGCCCAGGTCCCAGTGGAGCTGTTGTTAGCTGTAGAGGGCAGTGTCACTGGCCCTCATATGTGGGATCTGAACCGGGGCTGCTGCGTCCCAAACTAGCTCTTAACCAATGTGCCACTCGGCCGGCCCCAGGTTTTTCCTTCCTTTTTTTTTGTGGTTTGGTCTTTTTTTTTTTTTTTTTTTTTTTTTGAGGGCAGTGTCACTGGCCCTCATATGTGGGACCCAAACCGGGGCTGCTGGCATCCCAAACCAGCACTTTAACCACCGCGCCACTCGGCCGGCCCAGGTTTTTCCTTTCTTAAAATGTGTATACATTTTTTTTTTTTGGTACACTCTGTAGTATTGAAAGTCCTAGCCACAGACATCAGACAATAAAAGAAATAAAAGGGATCCAAATAGGAAAGGAAGAAGTAAAACTCACTATTTACAGATGACATGATACATTTTTGAATTTGTATTTCCCTGATGGCTAAGGATGTTGAACAATTTTTCATGTGCTTATTGCCCATATGTAAATCTTTTTTGGAAAAATGTCTATTTAGATTCTTGGCCCATTTGAAAATTGGATTATTTGTATTTTTATTATAGATTGTAAAAGTTATTTATATATTCTGGATACAAGTCCTTTATCAGATACGTGATTTGCAAATATTTTCTCCCATTGTGTAAATTCTCTTTTTACCTTCTTGATGGTGTCATTACAAACCAAAGTTTTTTTTTAAAAGATTTTATTGAGGAATTGGGGGAGGGGAACAGCGTTGGGGTACTGGGGAAGGGGAACAGACAAGTTGCTGTCCTTTTGTCCTTCAGTCTAGTTGCGGAGGACGTTGCTTCACTGGCCCATGTTGGTACCATCATTGCGCTCTTCCCAGAAGAGGCACATCAGTCACTGGCCTCTGGATGGCCGCTCATGGCGGCTCTTGGCAGCTCACACCGGCTGCCAGCCACTCACGCTGGCTGCCGGTCACTCATTGTAGCCTGTGGCAGCCCACTGCAGCAGGGGCTGCAGCTATGTCGTCCGCGGGGACTAATAGCAGCCCAGCTCCAGGGTGGAGCTGTTGTTCACCATCTTAGCTGTAGAGGGCAGTGTCAGTGGTCCTCATATGTGGAATCTGAACCGGGGCCCTGCTGCTCAGAGCTGTCGTCCCAAGCCAGCTCTTAACCAATGCTCCACTCGGCTGGCCCCAAACCAAAGTTTTTAATTTTCATGAGTTCAATTTATTTTTTTCTTTGTAACTTGTGCTTTTGGTATTATATTTATGAAGGCTTTGCCTTATGAAAATTTACTATTATGATTTCTTCTAAGAGTTCTAAATTTTCCGCTCTTACATTTAGGACTATTATTCATTTGAGTGGGTTTTTCTGTATAGTGTGAGGTAGGGATTCAATTTCTTCCTTTTGTGTGTGGATATGAAGTCGTTCCCAGAGTCACTTGCTGAAAGGGCTATTCATTCCTATTGAATTGTCTTGGCGCCCTTGTTGAAGATCAACTGATCATAAACCTGAAGGTTTACTTCTGGACTCTCAAGTTTATTTCATTGATTTATGTATCTATCCTTAGGCCAGTATCACACTTGATTACTGTAGCTTTATGTTAAGTTTTGAAATTGGGAGATATGAGTCCTCCAAACTTGTTCTTTTTCAAGACCATTCTGGCTCTTCTAGGCCTCTTGAAATTCCATATGAATTTTAGGATCAATTCTGCAAAGAAGTCAGCTGGGATTTTATAGGGATTACATTAAATTGGCAGACCAATTTGGGGAGTATTGCCATCTTAACAATAGTAAAGGGGTATTTAAAAATATAAACTGCAAGGACAAAGAGAATGGGAGAAAAAACAAGTAGAACAAAGAGGCACAAATGACTTGGCCAAGCAGTAGAAGCTGTGGCTTGATGCCTACAGAAAAGAACCAATAATGGGACATAAACAGTTCAGGAAGGCCCTAGATTTGGAAACAGGGTATCAAAGAATGTGGGAGTTAGGTTCAGAGCTGAGATGGGGATAGGCCTAAAGTTTATTTATAGAGCAGTACAAACCCCCCAGATCTCCTCCACCACCCCTTCAAAGGCTGGTGACAGCTCCTCCTCAAGGCAAGAGACTAAAGGTTTGCTCTTTTCTAGAGCAGTGCTCTTGCAGTGTTGTTCAGGAATAGTTTAGGTCCACAAACTTTGTTTCCAGCCCCAATAGGATAAGTAAAGAAAATAAGAATAAGTGTTTAGAATTTTTATAGAAATTTGAAATTGCCTTAACATTCAAATATTTTTTATTTTTTATTTTTTTTGAGGGCAGTGTCACTGGCCCTCATACGTGGGACCCAAACCAGGGCCGCTGGCTTCCCAAGACCAGCGCTTAACTACCGTGCCACTCGGCCGGCCCTTAACATTCAAATATTTGCTCAATGGATTTTTCTTGCTGAAGAGAATATAGACCAGTTTGGATGTCTGAACTCCTATTATTAGTCACATATGTTGGGAGATATGTACTAGTCATGTGCAGGAGAACTACGTGTGGGTCTCTGACAGAATGCAAAATTAAAAACTTGTTCCTTTATCACGGATAGTTTGAGAAGCATGCTTTAGAGGCGTACAGGCTTGGTTTTTTGTATAAGCATACCTCAGAGATACTGCAGGTTTGGTTCCAGTCAACCACAATGAAGTGAATATAGCAATAAAATGAGTTAACACAAATTTTGTGGTTTCCCAATTCATAGAAAAGTTGTGTTTATACTATACTGTAGTCTGTTAAGTGTGCAATAGCATTATGTCTAAAAAATGTACATAACTTAAAGATACTTACTGTTAAAAAATATTAACCATCATCTGAACTTTTAGCAAATTGTAATCTTTTTGCTGGTGGAGAGTCTTGCCTCAGTGTTGATGGTTGCTGACTGATTAGGTATTAGTTGCTAAAGGCTGGGGTGGCTGTGGCAATTTCTTAAAATAAGACAACAGTGAAGTTTCCTGTATCGATTAGCTCTTCCTTTCATAAATGATTTCTCTGTAGCTTACAATGCTGTTTGATAGCTGTTTACCCACAGTAGAATTTCTTTCAAAATTAGAGTCAATCTCTCAAATCCTGCAGCTACTTTATTTACTAAGTTTATGTAATATTTTAAATCCTTTGTTGTCATGTCAACATCTTCACAACATATTCACAGAAGTAGATTCCATCTCAAAAAACCACTTTTGTTGCTCATCCATAAGAAATAACTCCTCATCCATCAAAGTTTTATCATGAGATTGCAGCATTTCAGTCATGTCTTCAGCCTCCATTTCTAATTCTATTGGGTTGTCAGAAAAGTCATGACACATTTTTGCAACGAAAAACAAAAAATACATCATGACTTTTCCAACAACCCAATAGCTCTCTTGCTATTCCATCACATCTGCAGTTACTTTCTCCACTAAAGTCTTGAACCCCTCAAAGTCATCCATGAGAGTTGTTATCAGCTTCTTCCAAGCTCCTGTTAATGTTGATATTTTGACCCCTTCCCATGAATCACAACTGTTCTTTTTTTTTTTTTTTTAAGCTAAGCCATCCTGCCACATGTTGGCAGCTCAACGGCAACTCAGCTTGGGCTGGGCATCGAACCGCCGTTGCTCAGAGCTCAGCTCGCACTCTTGAGCAAGCTCTTAACCAACTGAGCCACTTGGTGGCCCGAATCACAACTGTTCCTTTTTTTTTTCAGGGCAGTATCACTGGCCCTCATATGTGGGACCGAACCGGGGCCACTGGCTTCCCAAGCCAGCGCTTAACCACCGCGCCACTCGGCCGGCCCAACAACTGTTCTTAATGGCATCTAGAATGGTGACTCCTTTCCAGAAGGTTTTCAATTTACTTTGCCCAGGTCCATCAGTGGAATCACTATCTATAGCAGCTTTAGCTTTATGAAACATATTTCTTAAATAATAAGATGTGAAAGTCAAAATTACTCCTTGATCCACAGACTGCAGAATGGATGCTGTGTCAGCAGGCATGAAAAAAACATTAATCTCGTACATCTCCATCAGAACTCTTGTGTGACCAGGTGCATTGTCAATGAGCAGTAATATTTTGAAAGAAATATATCTTTTTTCCCCACTGTGTAGTGGATCTCAACAGTGGACTTAAAATGTTGTAGTAAAATATGTAGTAAACAGATATGTTATCATTCTGGCCTTTTTGTTTCATTTATAGACACAGGTAGAGTAGATACAGAATAATTCTTAAGGGCCCTTGGAATGGTAAAAGAGCATTGCCTTCAACTTAAAGCCACCAGCTGCATTAGCTCCTAACAAGAGAGTCAGCCTGTCCTTTGAAGCTTTGAAGCCAGGTATTGACTTCTCCTCTCTAGCCATGAAAGTCCTGGATAGCATCTTCTTCCAATATAAGGCTGTTTCATCTACAATGAAAATCTGTTATTTAATGTAGTCGCTGTCATTAATTATCTTAGCTAGATCTTCTGGAAAACTTGCTGCAGCTTTTAGATCAGCACTTGCTGGGTCACCTTGCACTTTCATGTTGTGGAGACAGCTTCTTTCCTTAAATCTCATGCGCCAGCCTCTGCTAGCTTCAAACCTTTCTTCTGCAGCTTCCTCACCACTCAGCATTCATAGAATTGAAGAGAGTTAGGGCCTTGTTCTGGATTAGGTTTTGGATTAAGGGAATGTTGTGGCTGGTTTGATCTTCTCTTTAAACCACTAAAACTGTCTCTATATCAGCAATAAGGCTGTTTAAGGCTGTTTTGCTTTCTTGCCATTTGTGTGTTCACTGGAGCAGCACTTTTAATTTCCTTCAAGAACTTTCCCTTTGCATTCACAACTTGGCTAACTGTTTGGTGCAAGATGTCTAGCTTTTGGCCTATCTTGGCTTTTCACTTTTTTTCCTAAGTTTAATCATTTCTAGCTTTTGATTTAAAGTGAGAAATGTGCAACTCTTCCTTTCATTTGAACACTTAGAGGCCATTGTAAGGTTATTAATTGGCCTAACTTCCATATTGTGATGTCTCAAGGAATAGGGGGGCCCTAAAAGAGGGAGAGAGACAGGGGACCACCATCTGATGGAGGAGTCAGAACATACATGTTAGCTGTTTTATATGGGTGTGGTTTATTGCACACCCAAACAATTACATTAGTAACATCAAAGATCACTGATCACGGATCACCATAAAAATATACTACTACTACTACTACTACTAATAATAATAATAAAGTTTTAAATATTTGAGAATTATAAAAATGTGACACAGACATGAAATGAGTAAATGCTGTTGGAAAAATGTCCTTGCTCAACACAGGGTTGCCACAAACCTTCAATTTGTAAAAAAAAATGCAGTATATGCAATGTGCAATAAAGTGAAATGTAGTAAATTGAAATATGCCTGTATAGTTGGGAGAAGGTTGAAGCACCAGGCTGAAAATCTAGATTCTGAACAGTATGATATCCAGCCTTCCTCCCACTCTTATTCAAGAAAGCAGGTAGTTAGGCTTCTGCCCTCCTCCAACACCTATCCCTAGACAGGATTCTAGAAGATTCTTATCAGAAAACATCTAATAGTCCAGAAAGAAAGCTTTTAAACACTGACGTTTAAGAGTCCCCTCAGAGAAAAAGCTGCTTGATATCTCACCTCTATTGCTCTAAAGTAAAGTTCTCCAATGGACAAACTATACCCATACACATAAAGCTTAAAATAAACTTTAAAATGCTTTATTTTGTTTTTGAATAGGATTTATACTAAAATGGCTCAGAGTTAAAAATATTCAAAAGGGTACAATGAAGGTGTCTTCTGTCCATCCCTACCTAGTTCCCTTTCCATTCAACTGTTTATTGCCTTACTAATATAAATAGAAAGCCTACATGAAAGAGAAAGACCAAAATAAAGAAATAAGAAACAAAGAGAAAAGAGACAAAAATTGTAGAAAGAATAAAAGCACCAAAGAAGAAAAGAATAATATCCTGGGAACAGAAGAGATATTATTACATTGATGAAATAAGAATAATATCCTATTAAAAAAGGAATATTCAGGGCCAGCTGAGTGGCGTGGTGGGTAAGCTCTGGCTTGGGAAGCCAGCGGCCCCTGTTCGGTCCCACATATGAGGGCCAGTGACACTGCCCTCAAAAAACAAAACAAAACAAAATAATAAAAAAGGAATATTCAGATAATAAAAAAAGAGAACTCTTGGAAATTGAAAATATGAAATATAAATATTTAAAATTCAACTTGAAAAGTTAGAAAAAGAAGTTTATAAAATCTCACAAAAAGTAAAATACTGAGGTGGAAAATTAGATGCAGAAGATAAGAAGATTAAAGGAACAGAGCAGGAGGACTTCCGGTAAAATGGCGCAATAGACAAGACGCTGTGCTAACTGCCTCCCAGGATCACACCAAAATTACAAGCAAATTATACAGCATTCAACCCCGGAGGTCCCCGGAACACTGGAGGAACAGAACCACTAAACGAAGAACTTAAAGAGGAGGCCACGTTGGGTCTGGTAGGACAGGCAGAGACGAGAGAGGGCGAGCCCCGTGAGGGAAGCCCCAGCCATGGGAAGCTTGTCTGGTTGGGGGAGAGACCCTCCGGCCGCACCCCAAGCTCACCAGCCCAGAGCTCCTTTGCCGGGAAGAGGAGTTCTAAGATAGCCGGCAATAAATTAGTAAGGACTCTCTTTCCTCAGCTCGGTGAGGCTAAGAGCGACTGGAGAATCAGTGGGGCCGGCGCCCGGGCTTGCTCGCCGGTGAGCACTTACCTGGTTCCTAATGGAGGGAGTGGCTGTGTGAGCCGGGAGCCTGCGGGGACGGACTGAGCTGAGCACCTTTGGTGCAAAGGCTGGAGGTTTTTGGATTGTTGTTCCCGTGGTGTGGAGCTTGCACGCCAGTGGTGTAAGGAGGGCGCCATTTTGTCGGGCTTGGGCCCTCCCACGAAGGATCAGGTCCGAGACCTAATTGGTCTGGTGGAATTGGCGAAGTGCGTGCGTGCGTGAGTGCATGCGTGTGCGCGCGCGCCTGCGGCCTTGGATCCCCACCCTCCGCCCGGCTTATACTGCGTTGCCAGGGAAACATAGGGTGGTGCCCTCCGGCTCCTACAGCGGCTCACTGAGACCGGGGAGTGCGCGAGCCGCCTCGGATCCCCACCCTCTGCTCGGCTTGTGCTGTATTGCCAGGGAAACGCCTAGTGGGAGTGATCCGACTCCAACAGGCTGCTCACTGAGATGCGGGAGCATGCAAGCCGCCTTGGGTCTCTGCTTTCCACACTGCGCTTGCAGAGTTGCCAGGCTGGTGATTGGTTGTCGGGCTGCTCGGCCTGATCTGCGAGCGGCTGATTGGGACAGGCTGAGACTGGGAGTTCTCCTGGGAGTGTTGGGCCGTGAGCTGTGTGCCTGCGTGATCCAGCCAGGGCTCTCCTGGTGATCTATCTAATACATCAAAGCAATCCCAGAGCAACAGCCAGAATGGGGAAACAAAGAAACATGTCACAAGTAAAAGATCAGAAGAAACCTCCAGAAATGGAACCAAATGAAACAGAGGGATCCAACCTTTCAGAGACACAGTTTAGAACACTGATGATAAGAATGTTTAAGGAACTTAGCGAGGACATAAAGAAAGATAGGGAAACCATAAAAAACAACCTGTTAGAACTAAAGAATACAATTACTGAAATGAAGAACACACTCGAAGGAATCACCAGTAGAGTAGATGAAGCAGAGGAGCAGATCAGCGATTTGGAAGACAAAATAGCACAACTCACCCAGTTGGCACAGCAAAAAGACCAAAGAATAAAAAACAATGAAAATAGTTTAAGAGCTCTATGGGACAAGGTGAAGCGCAACCACCATCGAATCATAGGGATACCAGAAGGAGAAGAGAAGAAGCAAGGGGTTGAAAAGGTATTTGAAAAAATAATGACTGAAAACTTCCCTACCCTGGTAAAGGAAATCAACGTACATGCCCAGGAAGTGCAGAGGGTTCCAAACAAGCTGAACCCAAACAGGTCCACACCAAGACACATCATAGTTAAAATGGCAAAGGTTAAAGACAGAGACAGAATCCTAGAGGCTGCAAGAGAAAGATAGCAGGTTACATACAAAGGAACTCCTGTTAGACTAACAGCTGACTTGTCTACAGAAACTCTGCAGGCCAGAAGGGAGTGGCAGGAGATACTCAAAGTGACACAAAATAAAGGCCTACAACCAAGATTGCTCTATCCAGCACGGCTATCACTTAAAATTGAAGGAGAAATAAAGAGCTTCTCAGAAAAGAATAAGCTTAAGGAATTCATTACCACCAAGCCAGCATTGCAAGAAATGTTAAAAGGACTTTTTTAAACAAAAGAAAGGGGTAAACAAGCTAACCCAGAGAGACAATTTAAGAAGATTGATGTCATATCAAGCAGATATAAAGGAAAAAACTGATGGTTGCTGGTTGGGAGGGAGTGGGGAAGAGGGAGAGGGGGAAGGTTTTGGACAGTGTATGTGGGACTACAATGTTGCTGCAGGGTTATGGGGGCAGTTCTGGGAATGTAATTGATAATGTTGTGAAGAGACTATTATGTTGCGAGAAATAAGTCAGTCGGAGAAGGACAGGTACCATGTGATCTCAGTTGTGTGTGGAGTCTGAAGAACCGAGTGAATGATCAAAGTAAACAGACTCATAGATGTAGAGGAAAAACTGAGGGTTGCTAGTTGGGAGGGGGTTGGGAATGGGGGGAAGGGGAAGGGATTAGACAGCATAAATAGACAACTACAATATTGCCACAGGGATATGAAACACAGTTCGGGGAATATAATAATGTAAAAATTTTGTGGCATGTCAGATAGTCACATGTCTTGTTAGGGAGACCACTTCATGGATGGAGTAGAGGCTTGATCACTGCACTGTACACCTGAAGCTGGTGTTGTATAGTATTGTATGCCAACTGCAACTGAATATGTGGGTGGTCACGGGATGTGGAGTATACTGTGGAGGGGTGTCAGGGGAGTTGTGATGGATATGTATGATATGGGGGGGAGTGGGATGGCGAACTGAGGGAGGGAGGTTTTCACTTTGGGGGGTAAAGAGTATAACTATTGCATTGTGTTGTACACCGAAAACTAATAAAATTTAAAAAAAAAAAAAAAAAAAGGAACAGAGCAGGAGATCCAACAAGGAGTTCCAGATAGATTGAACGATGAAAAGAGGGAGAATTAATAATTAAATAAATAATAATACATTTTTTTTCTAGAGCAGAAAGACATAAGTTTTCAGGTCAAAAGGACTCAGCAAGTGCCCAGTGTAATAAATGAGGAAAGACCCATCCCAAGGTACATCACTGTGAACTTCCAGAACACTGGAGGTCAGAGAAGAGAATCTAAAAACTTTCAGACATGAGATACAAAAAGGCTAGAGAATTAAAATGACATTGGATATCCCAATAGCCACTTTGGGAGCTAGAATTCTATACCTGGGCAAACTGTCAATCAAGTGCAAAGACATTTTCACTTACATTAGTAAGCAAAAATTTTACTTCCCTTGTTTACTTTCTTAGGAAGTTACTGGAAGATATGCACCATCAAAACAAGGGAGTATATTAAGGAAGAAGAGTATATTAAGGAATCCATACGACTGTAGGTAGAGTTGCCCTGGCACTAAGCAGCACAGAGGGAAAATGAAGAAAAGGAGTGACATAGGAAGAATGAAGCAATGAGGTAAGTGCAAGAAGAGAGTGGAGTCAGGAGACAGAGAGTCCTCCTTGGCTTCAACACTTCCTGAGGCCAGTTTTAATCCTGTATTTGCCTTCTGAGATACCGGACATCCTTGTAATAAATTCCTCTTCTTAACTAGTTCACACTGGGTTTCAGTCACTTGCAACAGAAAGTTTCTCCTGACACTATTGCTACTCAAGGGGTTTGGACCAGCAGCATCAATATCACCTGGAAGCTTGTAGAAATGCAGACTCTCAGTCCTCCCCCACACCTACTCAAAAGAATTTGCATTTTAACAAGATTCCTAGGTGATTTATATGCACCTAAAGTCTGAGGAGCACTGGCCAAGCTTGGGTACCAGGCATATTAAAGATAATACGTAAACTACCTGGCCAGATGATAGGTACTCTGTAAGGTAGTCTGTAGATGATGATGACGATAGAGAAAATTTTGGAATGACAACCTCAGGGAGTTCCTGGGATCATGGCAACTTGTGGCTGTGAACCAAATTGCAAAAACAGGCACACAACAGAAACTGCAGAAAGCACACATACCAGGAAACAGGTTTCAGCTCTACTCCAGGAACCTGTCAGGTTAGTCAGTCCAGGTGTTGACATGGGAAACCATTAAGAAAAACCATCTTTCAGGTGTGGCAATTGGCTGTGAGTGAGTGACAGACACTCAGCATCCGGGATGACGGTCGGCTGGGGGAATGATGAACTAATGCTACCTTTCTCAGCACAGAACAAGCATTCTGCCCCAGCACTCAGGAAGTAGGTCAGGAGGAAATATCCGGAGTGAGCAGCTCCTAATTGCTTTTTCAGGCAGAAACCTGTGGCCTGTAGGGCTGGAGGTGGAAAGGGGACGGGAATGAGAGGAGATTGGAGGCCCAGTGCAGGGGTAGGAGTAGGAAATCGCACCCCATTCTTGGCAGGAGCAAGGTTGCCTCTCACATAGTTTTCCTGTGTCCAGTCCTTTGGCATCCAGCCAGCTTCTTTGTATTTGGGGGCAGGGGGTTCCACTAACTGTCCAATGCTGAGGAAATTGAAATAGAAGCTGGGATTTTAAAGATTTTAAAAGAAAAAAGGAGACGTGCTTATAGAAAGCTGGTGTCCCATCTCAGCCTTCACTGAGTTATGGATAGAGGATGGTTATCCCAGGTCTGTACTTCCCAGGAGTTGTAGGTCATCATTTTGTAATTGTCCATTGGTTGTATGGCACTGTCCTCAATCCTTGAGAATCTTTACCAGAGAAGCATTCTAGCCCTCCAAGAATTAACACAATGGAGTCCCCAGTCCTTTAAACCACCTATAAAAATCTCATCCTATTCAGAAATGACAAACTCCACCACCATCAGATGGCTGTCCCTGTGAAGGCCGATTGTCATTACTACCTCTGCAGCCATCACCACAGCAAGAAAAGCCTAACATTGACCTTGAGTAGCAGCAAACACCTAATAACGTGCTTACTAAGTACCAGGCACTTTTCTGAGCACTTTATTTTAACTCATTTAACCCTCACAACAACCTGTGATGTTAAATACAATTTCAATCCCCATTTTACAGCTGAGAAAGCTGAGGCCTGAAGAGACTAAATGAGGTCACATAGCGAGTAAGTGGCAGTCTGGCTTCAGAGCCCCTGTTCTTTAACCGTTGTACTTAAAACAAGGTGTTGGCAACAGCTCTAACTAACCCCATTTTAGCCTTAACAAGCTCTCTGATTTTAGCTCGATAACTCAGAGGCAATATGGTGAGGCGCCAGAGCAGAGGTGTCGGAGTTAAGAGATCTGGATTCCACTCCTGGTGCTGCCACTTAGGAAGGAAGGATACTAATGCTGATTGAATGTAGAGTACGCATCAGGTGCTGGGTGCTCACCATGCTTAATTTGCCCAGGTAGCCTGTGTGACCTTAGGCAAGTCACTGTCCCTCGCTGGGTTTCAGTTTCCTCACATGTCAAGTGCACCAGGTGGTTTCAGTGATTCAGTTTGAAAGCACTCACTGCAGAGTTACTATGTGCACGAGTACCACGTGGGTGCCGAAAGGGCATGGAGACCTCGCCATTGCCAGGCTCACAGTCCAGTTCCTTTCATTGTGTTAATCCTTTGGAGTTGAGCAAGTCAGTTATTAGCCCTGTTTATTACAATGGGGAAAATGATGTTTGAACATGGAAGGTCACTTGGTTCAGTTGTAGCCAGAGTGTAACCCCAGGTTAACTCTGGCTCGGGGCTCTTTCTGCTCCCAAATCTTCTATCTCATCTTGACATTACGGTGACTAAAAATGTCAGAGGCCACTTTGAGTTCCTAGCTTCCCTCTGTCATTTTGTACCACCTTTCTGCCTTCTCCCATTCCGACAAGAAAGCACGTGTGTGCGTGGGCGCGCGCGCGGGCGCGCACACGCGCGCGCACACACACACACACACACACACACACACACACACACAGTGCTGGGTCCCTGAAACACACAACCAGTGCTGTTGAGTGACGAAATCTGCCCCTTCTGGCAACCCTCCTTTCTTGCCCAAAGCCCAAAGCTGAGGTAGTGGATGCACTGTCAGCAAAGCCACAGCTACCATATGCATTGTGACTCATTATGCTATCAGCTGACTAGGAACTGAAGCCTCTTGCTCCATCAAGTAATTAATGGTGAACAGGAAGACCAGCTAAAGATAAGATCACTGGTGGCTGGGAGGAAGGGTCAGTGAACGCAACCTTTTGTTACACTCCTCTACCACTGTGGGCTCCGGTACAGCAGCCAGCACAGAGCCCTGCACACAGTAGGTGCTCAACACAGCTCTCCTGGTGGATTAGCTGCTCTGAGCTACTCTGCCCAACACAGCTGCAGGATGGCGTTGCTAGACAGGAATATATGTATGTCTAGCACCTGAAGGAAATGACTTCAACTCCCTCATGTTGAGCTGAGCTAAGCTAGGCCTGTGAGAACCGCAACACTGAAAATCTGTCCTTTAAAGAACACTATGTTATAAACTAACTTCTGCAATCTGTCCCAAGAACTTCCTTTTCTGTGCTCTAAGTTGGGATAGAGGAAGAGGCACAGCATCCTCAGGCCTTCCTTGAAGTGGTGTTAAGAGTGAAGAAGGAGTTTAGAAATCATTTAGTCTAAACTCCTCCTGGTCACATCTTCCTAAGCCTCTCCATGTTGACGTTCTTCCCAGGCTTACCAGGTCTCTTTCTTGGCAATAAGCCTCTCGCAAGGCTACAGTCAGGATAGACAAAAAACTTTCGTGAGTTTCCAGGAACGAAGGCCACTATTGTTCATTGTAGGAGGTTATCCCCCAACATTTATTTGACATTCTTGTAGGGTTGTAGGATTTTTGACTGGGTGCATGACCACCTCGCTAAGATCAACCCTTCCCAATCTCTCCTGCAGAATGTCTACATGGTCAAGTTCTGATTATTGAGAAGTTAACAAGGAAGACTGCACCCTTCAAAGGAATGCCCTTCTTATTCCCTCTTTCCTTGGTTGGAATGTGGACATTGTGGTGGGCCTCCTTCAACTATGTGCATAAGCCAAACATCCTAAGAGCAGAGCAAGAAGCTAGGAGGAGCCTGGGTCCCTAACACTGAACATCAACCATATTATCCCTGGACTATTTACACTTAGACTGTTACACACAGTTTCATCCAAGCCTTTATTATTTTGGGTCTTGCTAGAGCAACCAAACTTGTATCCTAACTAACACAACCTCTTTTGGGGTGCCAGGGCAGTTACAACCTCCCCTTCTCCAAGATTCTCCCACCGTACTCCCCCAGGAGGTATCTTAGAGAGATTATCATAGTGGTCTATGAATGGCTGGCTCATCTGACTGTGGCTGAATGGACTAGGGGTGGGCATCCCATCCAAGAAGGGCCAACCACTCAAATTCCATCTCCTATGAATTTTCCAATGAGATTCACTGTTGTTATCTAACCTCTGCTGATTACATGAACCAAGATGCACAGGAAGAAGAAAAATTGAGAGGCAGAGCGAAAGAAGCTGCCTAGATTGATATTGGCTCCCTGCTTTCTGGTTTCAGGCCTTTGTATGGCCTCCACAATCATTCTGCTCTTGGCTCCTGGAGGAGACCCTGACACCTTATAATAAATTCCCCTTTTTGATCTTAGATACTTTAGGTGCATTTCTGTTACCTGTAACCAAAAGTGCCTAAGTCTCTTCTGATCCCTGTGGAGATCTGGGAATCCTTGCAAGCTAGGGGGTCCCGCCTCAGCAGCCCATCCCCTGGCACACTAGATCCTTTCATCATTTCAGCGATAGAAAGATCTGAGGTGAACTGAATGGACAGATAGATTAATCGCCTGATTCATTGGCTAGCAGATCAATCCATGGATTTTCCAAAGGATGCTAAGCAGGCTTCATGGAATCACAGAATCAGGGGTGAAAGAGACAAAAGGCATCAAGCAAAGTGTGACCATGGATGTTCGGTGATGTGCCCAAAGCCACACAGTTCCGCTGCAGAGCCTGGACTGCAACCCTAGCCCTGGACCCTAGGCTCACTCCTCTTCCCCTGCCACCCCTGGCTGGCCTATTTTAAAGGTGGCTCTGACACACCAGCTATAGCTCCCACGTGCTGAGCAAACTCCCCAACAGTTACATCAAGCCTGTCCTTTCTGTGCTCTTATGACAAATGCAAAATAATCTTTTTCTTTTTTTTCTGGATAATTCTCTCTAATTCTATATCTTACTGTGTATTTTAAAGAAGTAATGGGCCGGCCGAGTGGCGCGGTGGTTAAGCGCTGGCTTGGGAAGCCAGCGGCCCTGGTTCGGTCCCACATATGAGGGCCAGTGACACTGCCCTAAAAAAAAAATAAAGAAAGAAAGAAAGAAGTAACAAGTGTCCCTCTACTGTTGGCCAGGCACTGTGCATGGCACTTTCCAGCTGCTATTTCATTTAAACCCTACAAGCACCCATTTTCCAGGAAAGGAAGGTGAGGTTGAGAAAGGACAAGCACACAACACAGGTGACACAACTTGCTCAAGACCCACAACTAGTAGGAATACAAGAACAGGACTCCATCTGGTCTGGCTTGAAACCCTATGTCTTTTACACGATTCCATACTGCCTCCTGAGAATCGGCCTTTTCAATTATTTTTGCCTTTATTTTCCTCACTTCTCTATGGGCACTTGCTCAACAGGTCTTGATTTGGATCTGTCAGTGCTGGGCTGTGAGACCCAGGGGACATGGTGGGAGTGGGGGAGTGTGCCCTGTGGTGCCCATAGGAGGCTCAGCAGGTGGCACTCTTTTCACAGACAAGCCCTCTCATTTCCTCCCCTTGGGGGCCTGTCCTCCCTCCCTCTCTGCCTCCACCTGGTTTTGCACTTGCCTCAGGCCTTGCTTCCCTTTTCCATCCCGAGGCATTCTGTAGTGCCTGGGCCCTAACATGGCTCCTGCCTCTCTCTTTCTTTTCCTCAACAAAGGACATCTTGCTTACTCCACCTGAGTGCTTCCTTCTTCAGAGAGGTAACCTAGTTAACTCATTTTTTCCTCAGAGAAGGAGACACAGGCCCCACACCTCAGACCTCAGCCTGCCTGCTTTTTGAGCTATGTTTGTACCCAGTGCTGAGTATCACCCTGGCTCAGGTTCCCAGAGGCTTGAGGGCAGGACTATGTCTCACAGGAGGGTGACATGCACTGTCAGTGCCCTATGAAAAACAAACAGCTGTCATGCAAAGACAAGGAAGCTGCTAGGCTTGTGGAGGCTGTAATTCTGAGCTTGAAGGACCTAAGGCTGAGGTCTTGACCTCTTCAGTTTAGCACATAAGCTCACACTCTGATGCTACTCACAGAGGCCAAGTAGGGACTTCAGGAAGATCCCGCACTTGCATGGCCTCTGGGAAGAGTCAAGGGTGAGCAGTTATGTGAATATGTAAAAGGTGTGTGTGTGTGTGTGTGTGTGTGTGTGTGTGTGTGTGTGTGTAACACTCTCTGATTTCATTGTGGAGTAGAAATGTAGATATAGAAATATAGAGATATAGTCTCTATAACAGAGGTTATTATAATCATCAATCTCTATACAGATCTCTAAAATAGAAATAATAGAAATAATAGTCTATAGTTATCTCTCACTTCTGATAAATAAGTGATTCTCAAAGGAGAAATGCAGGCCCACTGAGAAGATATATCAGAATCTCGGGAACAGAGTGATAAATGGGAACATTTTATATTTATCAAAAGGAGCATAATTGTTCTAAAGGACTGACTTAGCCCTTGCAAAAGCTACATCTGCTTCCTGTTCTTTTCTCTACTTGGGCTTCCCTTCAAAGCCCAGCTCAACTGGGAAGACTTCTTCAGCCCCAGAGGCTAAATTTATCTCTCTTTCTTAGTTCTCCCAAAGCATTTGGCCATTTCACTAGCACAGCACTTACCATGGGATGTTACAGAGGGCTACTTGGAGACTCTCGCCCTATGGGCAAGCACATGACATCCTATACCCATTACATGGTCCACTGACAGGCAGGAGAAGGCCCCATTAATTGGCTGAGAGTTGGTGTTGATGTAGGAAGCATGTGGGAGGAGATGACTGGAGAGAAAAGGGAGGAATACTGTCCGAGAGTCAGGGTGCATGTCACAGAGGATTTTATCTGAAGTGATAGGCTACAGAACGGAGCACTTTCAATGGGCTAGAGGTAACGTGGTTAGAAAAAGCTCATGATAATTTGCTGGGGCAGAGGCAGGTCTCAGGAAGGTAAAGGCTTGGTTCAAGGAGATTTCTGAGTATGGAAAATCAGGATCATGTTGCTATTCTGAATGGTTGCTGGCCTCAATTTAAGACCCAGTCCTACAGACAGGAAGGCTATCGGAGTAGGTTTGCATTTCTCCAGGACTGGAAGCCAGAGGAAGAAGGAAGAAACCAAGGCAACGAGAGTAACCTGGCCATTGGGATTAACTGTGGAGACCTGCCCTGAGTGACCAGACTGTGACCTACGAATCACTAATACCTCCATATTTATACCTCAAGCTTTCTTGCATTCTGCTCATTAATTACGGAGTGCCCTAAAGAGAAAGGAATGTACGTAGATTCAGGGGCTTGGTCTTGGGAGGAGACATAGCTGGATCCTTGGGTGGTGACAGCAGAGGTTTCAGGAGTGGGCTGCCAGAAAACCATCTGTGTGGGTGCTGACTTCCTTACAGTGAAAAATGTGATCGCTCTGGTCTGGGGATGAGGACAGAAATGACACTGTCATGGGTTTCGCCAGGAACACGCCCCTCGCCCCTCGTCCTTCTACATAGTAAGGAAATCAAGATGCCAAAAACAGGGACTTTCTCAGTATGAAATGGATCCATCTACCAATTTATACATTAGAAGTTTGACCTCTGAACAGTGTGAGGAAACTGCATAGTACTCACCTGGCTCATACCTTTCAGATTTGTCCAAAAGGGTACACCCTTCCACACAGCAGCCTTTTTTTTTTTTTTTTTTTTTTTTTTTTGAGGGCAGTATCACTGGCCCTCATATGTGGGACCGAACCGGGGCCGCTGGCTTCCCAGGCCAGCGCTTAACTACCACGCCACTTGGCCGGCCCTCACACAGCAGCCTTTTACGTGACCTAATTCTAGAGACAAGAATCTCGAGTTATGCCAATAAAGGATTCAAAATGCTTGGGCGCTCCCCTTCCAAAATAAATGCTATGATTCTTTGGCACTTGCAATGCTAAAATCGCCTGTATTTCATTAAAAGACTGTTGCCCTGGATCCCCTAACCTAAACAAGGTGGTTGTGGTGAAGGCTGGAACTTGCTAAGAGGACTTCAGAAGATTGACAGTGGGGAGGGACATGTGGCAGTCAGAGCACAGGGTCCCTCGGAAGGCTTCCTTCTGCCTCCCAGGCCTGTCTTCACAATAGCAGATGAGGTCAGTGTCCTGGCCAGCACACAGCTTGCCTCCCCTTTCTTTCTGGGCTTGTAATTAAGGGGTGTCTGTGAAGCTCTTGAGCTCCTCAGCATGAAAGGACCAGTCTGGCCCCTGTGCCTTTTCTCATGGTTCCCTCAGCTCCCCAAGGAGGCTCACACAGCCACAGCCCTCAGCCAGGCTCACAGGGTGCTCTCGGCCCCCCCGCCGCGCACATGGTGTCAGCTGTTCTCTGTTCTTTGCTTGTTCCCCGCACTTGCACTCATTCCCCAGGATGTTTTGATTTCCTCACCTCAGCTCTCTTTGTTTAACCATAGAGGTTGGGCAACTACTGTGGGCAGCAGGGCCAGGGCCCCCTTCCTAGGAAAGGGCTTCTCCTTCACAAGTGATCTGAAGTCACCCCAAAGCCTGGGCCTTCCCCTGGCACTCTGGTCACTTTCTCTGGGCATTACTGTTCAAAGGTCTCATGCCCAGAAAGCTATGTCCACATCCAGCTCCCACACGGACGCAGTACTGTGCCCAGGTCAGGAGTGCAGGCTCTGGGGTCACCCACCCTGAGCACGAGCCCCTGATCTTCCACCTAGTAGCTATGTGATCTTGACCTTCACCCCTCTGTAAATGAGGTTCAGAATAGTTCCTCTTTTACAGAGATGTGTGGATTAAGCAAGACAATTTGTTTGAAGTGCTTGGCCTTTGATAAGTGCGATCAAAGTAGTTTTCTTTTCTAAGAAATGTTGTCGGTGGTAACCCTGTAGTCACCCTATGGATTCAGATCAGTAAGTCTTCCTTGGAGACCCAAAACAAATAGCTTTTCCTGCCTCACCCACTGCCTTTCCTGCCTCAGAATAGTTGCACTTTCTGGCTGGGCCCAGGGGACAGTATATAAAGTTACAGAAGAGGTGCCTACAGTTCACCTGATTTACTTCTCCAGACAGGAACAGGCTGTGGGTGTAAAGTTCTTGCTTCACCTTAAAAGTATCCCCTCATTTTCCTTTGCCCAGTTTAAGGGTGGTGATACAGTGTAACTTGGTCACCATTTTCAGTCTTTTCCTTTCTAGAGAGAAGAATTACACGTTGCCACTTTCAGGCAGGGAGCCGGAGGCCACAGCATGCCATGGCCTCTGTGAAACAAAGCTGGGGTGTGGGAGAGACTGCAGCCTGACCCTCTTCCTCCCACTGCAGGCTTGCATCACTGCCATTCCCAAGTGGGAGGCCCCGGGCTTCATGCAAGAAACTCTGACCTCAAGAGTGTTCTCTTATCCTGCCTACCTCTGGGCAAAAGCTGTGGGGTGAGAAAAAGAAGGGGACGGGACCAAACATAGGGCGCTTTCTCCTTGTTTCCAAGTCCTTGACTGGTCAGAGATCCCTACCTCCCTTTCCACTCCCTCCCCCACAAAAATTATCAGAAGAAAGAACAAAGCGGGCTAGGAATGGCCCAATATCCTCTTCCGTCACAATCTCCTCCACTTTCTCTGGCCCCTGCTCGTGCAAAGGCATAGAATGAGCACTAGAGGATCCCTTTGCAAAACACCACCAAGCTCTTGGTTCAGAAACTCCAGAACCCAGTTTACATGCTATTTGCATATTGTATATATATATATTACTGAGATGTTCCTTCAATGCTCACAGAGTTCTCATGGTAAAATAAATATCCTTAAAAGGGTATACATTTGTTCCTGGCTTCTAGGTCCCTATGGTTTCTATTGGGTTGTCGAAAAAGTCAGGATGTATTTTTTCTATGTTTTTCATTGCAAAAATGCATCATGACTTTTCCAGCAACCCAATATTTAGCATATAGTACATTCATTCTCAGCTTTATCATTCTGGTTGAGCAACTTAAGTGAAACATTCCATTTTTCTGGTCTGCAAAAAAAGGGAATAATAATCCCTGTTTTCTACGCGGGATTTTAAAATGAGACAGTAAATGTAAAACCATTTTATAACCTGTAAAGAACAGGTAAAATTTTCAGATATTATTGTTACTAAAATTATTCAGTGAATAATAGTACTCTGGTAATAGGAAAGGATAAAGCATTTTCCAAAGGTAACCATGGAAGAACCTGATTTATTGATTTCATGTCAAACAACATCAAAGGCCCTCTGTCCTCTTCTGCAATTTTCTAGGGTGCTGGATGGTGGCAACCCCGTTCTGTCGATAGGACTATCCCAGGTCCTTGCTCACCAATGTCACGGTGCAGCACTGACTGCAGTGTGGTTAAAATCCTGTGGGGTTCAGGGCCAGCCAAGTGGCACGTTGGTTCAGAATTGGTTTGATACCAGCTCTGACCAGCAAGCCCCCAATTTGAATCCCACATTAGGTCCAGTGATGCTGCACCCTCTACAGCTACGATGGTGAACAACAGCTCAACCTGGAGTTGGGTTGCCGTGAGTTGCCGGTGACAGCGAAGGCTGCAGCCCCTGCTGTGGTGGGCTGCCATAGGCTACTGTGAGTGGCTGGCAGCCGGTGTGAGTTGCCAAGAGCCGCCGTGAACGGCCATCCAGTGGCCAGTGACAGATCTGCCTCACCCGGGAAAAGCGCAATGATAATACCAACATGGGCCAGTGAAGCGATGTCCTCCACAACTAGACTGAAGAACAAAAAGGACAGCAACTTGTCTGTTCCCCTTTCCTAATTCCCCAACACTGTTCCCTCCCCCGATTCCCCAATAAAATCTTTAAAAAAAAAAATCCTGTGAGGTTCAGGGGCAGGGCTGGGGTAGAGGTGGGGGAAGGCACTCTTGAAGGTCAGTGCAGGAAACAATTGAGTGATTGATGCCCATCCCTCCACTTTACACATGAAGCAGCTAAGATTCAGAGAGGCGTATGTCTTGCTCAAGATTCCCCTCAGCCTTCAGTTAGACCTAGTTAAGTCCACTTGGACAGCACTGTGGCCGGAGGGTCTGCTCAGTCACCGTGCCAGGGCACTGATCAGGAGCTGAATTGCCTCTTACCCCAGACGTTCTGTCTCAGTCTGAAGAGAAAAGAGGCTCTCGGCCTCCTAGGGTAGTAAAAGGCAAACACCCTTGGTTAACAAGAGCCCTTGAGAAAGTGACAAGAGTGTTGAAAACCACTGCGTACACCTTCCTCTGTATCTTGCCTTTAACCCACTGCCCGCCCTCCAGTGGTTTTAAAAGACTGAGCTGTCAAAGCCTTGAATGGTCTCTTAGGGCTCTAGGAGAGCCCTGGTCAGGTGCAGAAAAACTGGACTCACATCTCCGGGCAGAGCCACATGGGCGCCACAGACAAAAGATTCTCAGAAAGGTCAGGCTTCTATCTGACAAGGCAGCAAAAACAAACCCCAGCACTTTCAAAGCTCATGAGCCTCCTGGGGGATTGGGTAGAGAGTGGGAGGCCATTGATTTCTTTGGAGGCCATAGCCAGAATGAATGGTCCAGAAAGGAGGAAATTTGTTCTAAGGACCATCAGATTTTATTCAGGAAATATTTATTGGCAGTGTATGGTATGTCCAGCCCCAAGCTGTGCACTTGGGGCTGGGGTTTCAGAAGACATTTGGCCCCTGCTTTCAAGGACAGTGGTGGGGGCATAAGACTTTCACAACAGGAATCAAAAGGAAAAAGCTGTGTTTAAGGCCAAAGAGAAAACACTCCAGAAGGAAGGAGAACATGTGTGGATTCATGGAGTTCTGAAGGGCTTCATGGAATAGGAAAATCTTTACATACCATAAGCCTATACTCTTTAGTTAGTGGGCAAATCGTAGAGTGCGCATTTTAAGATGGAGAACAGCTTGGACAGAGGTAGAAATGAGCATGGGAGCTCACCCTTTCCAATCTCCTCCATACACAGGTTGTGAGCTAGAATCAGAATTGCAAAGAGGCCTCTGCCCTCAAGGGTGAGCACTGTCCATGGAGCCCACCTGGGTCCCTGGAAGTTGTGGTAAAGATGCTTTCGGTCTCCTGGAAGAGAGAGGCTTATGCATTACTGGTAAGCTGTGGCTAGGTTTAGAATGATTCCTTGAGTAAAGAGGTAGCAAAATAATTTAGTTCTAATGAGAACTCAAGAATCCCAAGCCTCGTCAGCCTTGTATTATATAACATGGTGGTTACCATCGCAGGGTCTGAGTGTAGACTTGGCTTTGAATCCTATCTCTGAGGCCTTTAGTAACTCTGTGCCATTGTCATTCGCTTCTCTAACCTCCAGTGTCCTCATCTGTGAAATGAAGATGATAATAATAATGCTTAACTTACAGGGTTGTGGAAAGGACTACATGAGGTAGTGCTGAGCCCATGGCTGGCACCTTCAGCCCGTGGCAGCCATTGTTATAATTTTGTGTTCCAGTTTGTTGCAGTTGACTCTCTTGTCTGATTGTTTCCCAGATCTGGAAAACCCTAAAGAGTAATTTCTTCCCTCTGGCGCCCTTTGGAGACCTCTCAGTGAAGGGAGAGTGTGCGAAGTGTGGATGTGGGTGTGGGAGAGGAGGCAGTTCCAGGGCCAGTAGGAAATCGGAAGTCCTAAGAGCATTCTACGGTTGCCTGGGCAACCTGCAAAAAGTCCAGGAGGTAATTAGGAGACCTGAGTTCTGGAATGGGCTCCACCCTACCTCACTAGGAGCTTCACTTTGCTGGACCCCAGTTTCCTCATCTACAAAGAGCTTAAATTAGACCAGTGAGTCCCACTTTGTGGGAAGGGGAGAGGATCCTAATTACAGCATGGGGTCTTTGGATCCAGATGCAAACCAAACACTGTCTACAAACCAAACAAATAAGTTGTCTCACATGTAGGTACTGAGCTACTTTTCAAACGCACAGAGATGCTGCTGCAATTTTTAAAATGCATACTGAAGAATCATGGGGTATACGGTAGCTTTTTATCATCATGTATTTGTTCATCCATGGATACGAAAAGTATAATTACAATTCCTTGGAGGAATCCAAAGGTGTTTTTGAAGTTTTAAAGAGGTACAAGCTTGGAAAGCTTGGTCCCTCCTGGATCAGACAAAGGACATACCCCCACCTTTCCTGGGCCGTGGCCCCTCGTTCCAGCCTGACAAACAAGCGAGCCTTCCCTTCCAGCCTCAATGCCCTTTAACAAATAGCGTCTACTAGAACGGGTTCTGCTGTAGCAGTGAAGACAAAAAGGAAGGAAGAGGGACAGGTAAGAAAGAGTAGTGTTACTTAAGGAGAGGAAGATAACTTTTGTAAGAAAATCTGGGAAATCCTCAGGATTCTATAAGTTTGGAGGTCTTTTTTAAAAAGTGACCTGTCACTTCCCTGTATTTGTCATTGTTTTCCACTGCACACATGTTTGCAACACATGGGAAGTGGGAGGAGCTGGAATGTCCTCCAAATTCCCCTGATACCCAGTTCCCACCTTTATCCTCTAGAAACATGCGGCATTTTGTTTTGTTTAACTTTTCAGGAGGTCACAGCCCCTTTAAGAGTCTGATAAAGGTTATGGACCCTGTTCCAGAAAAAATGCAGCCACACCTACACATATGTACATGTATAATTCAACACACAATTTCAGCAGGTTCACCACCACTTCAACTCACTGTGGACTGAGAATCACAGGCCCCAGGTTAGGAAATCCTGATGTTGTATGGGTTGCTTTCAATAAGTTTAAATTTACCTTCTATTAGTTTTTCGTAGATCTAAGCTCTCAAAGTCCCACAGGACTTTTAATGGGACCTCTAAGTGTTCCCTTACCCAACTGCTATTAGAGGTTTCTTAGATTTTGGAATACTGGAATAGAAAAAGGCTGCGTGCTCTACGGTGGAGCATAATAAAAGCTGACCACTTCAAGGCTAGGTTCTCTGGGTATCTGGTGTAAGGTGAAGGGAACCGAGAAAGGGGCTTAGAAACAGAGTCCACTGGAGTATGAAGAGTCCCTCCTGACAGCGCTATTTTTATGTTTCCATCCTAGGAACTGTGGGCCTGCAGACCTGTAGTACTTGAAGTGGAAAGCTGCTCACATCTCTGGGAAGGGTCTCCCAGCTTACACCCTTCCTCCACCTACCCACTGGGGCAGCTGTCCTTTCACCTTCAGAGCCTGTGTGAAGACACCTTTTCCTAGGGCTCATCTCCCTGCTGAGGCAGCCTGCTCAGCCTGTTCAGTTCCATGAGTCCCTGAATGAATGAACCAAAGTCAGGGGAGGTTTTTCCCATCCACACAAAACATCACTCTAAATCTAAAAGCCCAGTGGTTATTTACCAACTTGATCCCAAGCTCTGCTGACCCATGAGCATCCTTCCTTACATTTAGTTTGCATCCAACATGTGCCTTAGGATGAGTGAGAGGGCAACAGGTCTGGAAGGGTTCAGGGGAAAAGCAACAGGTCCCCCAGTAAGAGTCCAAGCTTCCAGGCTTGGCTAGAGGACCACAGTGTGTACCAGGCAAGGGAAGTAAATTCCCTAAATACCAGGATGTTGGGCAATATTTCAAGAATGAAATTCATTGCTATTACAGCCCTTCCTCTACCCCCACCCTGAACTCTATGTTCCATCCTTTTCCTCTACAATGTACTATGCAAATGTTTCATTGTTTCTCTATAATCTTACCCTGCTGGGTTCAATTCTATCTCAGCTTTCTAAGACCCTAAACCTATAGTTGTCTAGATATCTTTATAGGTTGTGTAAGGGTATGAGCACTTCCAAGGAAGATTGGCAGGGGAGGGCCCTACCTGTTCAGATCATTCCACCTAATTTTTAATTCTTTGACTTTATTTATTTATTTGGTGAGTTTAATGCCATTCTTTCTTTTATTTTTATTTATTTATTGTAATTAAATTTATTGGGGTAACATTTGTTACAAATATTATTCTGTAATTTTAAAAAATTACTTTATCCAATAAATATTTAAGGAACTCTCATTAGGTTAGCATATTAGGATATGGAGGATATGGGGGAACATAAAGACATACTAGGATATGGGAAAATATAAGAATGAATGTGATCTGGATTCTGCTTTCAAGAGCTTGCTGTCTAGTGGAGCAAATAAGATGCATAAATAAATCACAACACAAGGTAAAATACATACATATATATATATATATATATATATATATATATATCTTATAAATAAAAAATATGTATTTGCCCTAGCTTAGTAACTCTCATATAGCAAGTGACATTTAAGCTGGACATTGAAGGATGGAGAGACAAAGGCCAGGAAAAGGCATTCTAGGTGGAAGGAATGAAATGAAAAGCAAGTTGGAAGCCGTAGTGGGGGACCTACATGCAGAAGAGCAAATACAGTTGGCCCTTGAACAACCCAGTTTGAACTGCAGGATTCACTTATATGCAGATTTTTTTCAATAAATACACACAGACTGTAACTGTATTTTCTTTTCCTTATAATTATAAGGAACCTTAATAACATTTTTTTCTCTAGCTTATTTTATTGTAAGAATACAGTATATAATACATATAACATACAAAATATGTCTTAACTGTTTATGTTGTTGGTAAGGTCAACAATATGCTATTAATAGTTAAGTTTTGGGGGAGTAAAAAGTTATACATGAATTTTTGACTATGTGGGGAGCCAGTGCCCCTAATGCCCATGCTGTTCAAGGGACAACTGTAGTTCTATTTAACAAGAACATAGGGAAGGGGAGTAGAAAAAGAGAAGGCTGGAAAGCCAGGATGGACTTGGACAGTGGAGGACCCTGAATGTCAGGCTTAAGAGTAGTTTAGGATTTTTAGAGAAAAATGAGCAGAGGAGTTCATGATGGTCATAGCTGTATCTCAGAAAGATTAATTTGGTATTTCTGTGGAGGATAGATTGGAGAAAATTTTAAAAAAAAAAGAGGTTTGGGTGGTCACAGTGGGAAAGGTCATTTAGAAGAGGAAACTTCTACAGGAGATTTTTCCACTGAGCTACTTTTGGTCAGCTAAGCCAAAAGTAACCTTGGCCTCTGTTTTCATGGGTCCTTACTGTTTGGACCTCTCAAGGGAGCAGTACAGTATAGTTGTTAGGAGCAGACTTTGAGGTCCAGGAAACCTAAGCGTGAATTATAGTGAGAGGAGGTAATCTTTTTTTTTTTTTTTTTGAGGGCAGTGTCACTGGCCCTCATATGTGGGACTGAACCGGGGCTGCTGCTAAGCATGAATTATAGCTCTGCTACAAACCAACTTCTCAGAGATTTTTCCATCTTATGTAAAATGGGGATAATTATATTCAGATTTGTTATAAAGGTTAAATGAGATAATGCTTGTTAAAATACTTATTAGCACAGAGGGAAAGGGCAAGCAATTAATAAATGGTTGAGGGCCGACCGTGTGGTTCAGCTGGTTAAGAGTGCGAGCTCTGAGCAACAGGGTTGCCAGTTTGATTCCCACATGGACCAGTGAGCTGCGCCCGAGCTGAGCTGCCAAAAGGTGACAGGATGGCTCAGCTGGTGAGAGCTCAGTTGTTAGGAGCACGAGCTCCTAAGAACAAGGTTGACAGTTCTATTCCCGCATGGGATGGGGGGCTGCGCCCCTCCGCCCTCCCACAACTAAGATCGAACACAGCACCTTGAGCTGAGCTGCTGTGAGCTACCGACAGGTGGCCTGATGGAGACTGGACTTGAAGCTGAGCTAGCTGTACCTTCCACAACTAAGATTGAAGGACAACTTGGCTGTTACCCTTCTCCAATTCCCCAATAAAATCTTTAAAAATAAATAAATAAATAAATAAATAAATAAATAAATAAATAGTTGCTATGATAATCATTATCATATGACTTACATTGTAGATATGTGTATAGAGCTAGAATCATCTCTTTTATTAGATTATAAATTGCTGGAGGGCAGGAAATTAGTTTTTGTGTTTGCCATCAGTGCTTACATAGCTTCTTATACTAAGCAGACAATCAATGAATATGATAGAAATAAACAACATGATAAGTGAGTAACTACAATGTGAGTAAGATTTTTATTAAACGTCAGAGAATCTGTCCTCTTAAATGAGAATGGATATTTTCTTGTTTGAAGTACTCTCTGTTCTCAGACATACAATCACTCCAACTGGCAGATATGGTGAGAAATCCTGAGGGATGCTGGAGGCTGGTAGATTTGGGGATGGGATGAATCTGTCCTCAAGACAGGACATTCCCAGTTCCAGTCAATGTTAGGGACTCCCTGGTCCCAGTAAGCATTAATCTGAAATCACTAAGGCTTCTGGGCTGGTTCTTAATGTCCATAGTGTAAAGACCTATTTATATGAAGCCTTCCTAACAACCAGTGTGATGCCTCTATGGTAACCTGGAGGCATGGAGAAAGACCTGGGTGAGCAAGGAGGCAGTGTGAGCTGAGTTAGGACATAGCAGTGTCTGGGCCCTGTACTCCTGGGTTCTTTTCCCAATTTCGTTGCCCCAGAACTAAGAATCCTTGGATGATCCTTCTCCTCTCTGCTGCGGGGCCTGTTAACCACAGCATCCCTGAGTACTTATTGAGCATTTATGACCTATGTATGCCTCCTATCTATAAGTCAGTGATGTGCTAAGTGCTGCAGGGGCTGTGAAGAAGGATGAGACAGGTACCTGCCTTTAAAGAGATTCATTCTACAGGAATAGAAGAGGTGAAATGCAGGAAAAATACAGCACATGGTTAAGATATAAAAAACGGTTCAAAAACTGGCTTTCTCACTAGCTGACTCTGGGCAATATTAACCTTTCGGCATCTTGGTTGCCTTATCTGTAAAGTAGGATTCATAAGAGCACTTGCGAACGGCGTTGGTGGTATAGTGATGAGCATAGCTGCCTTCCATGAGAGCACTTGCTTTAGAGGAGTACTATTAAGGGCCAGATAATTCGTGTAAAGTTTTCTTTTTTTCTTTTCTTTTTTTTTTTTTTTTGAGGGCAGTGTCACTGGCCCTCATATATGGGACTTGAACCGGGGCCGCTGGCTTCCCAAGCCAGCGCTTAACCACCACGCCACTCGGCTGGCCCATAGTGTAAAGTTTTTAGTACAGTAATGGCACATAGCAAGGACCCCAAATTGTTTATTATTATTATTATTATTATTATTGAGTTATATATTATTGAGTTATAAATGATAATATCAAACTTGTAAAGTAACATAGGGTAATAGGGAATTTTCCAGGCCATCTCCTTTAGAGTTTAAGTTTCTTGACAGAAGACAATTCTGTCCTTTACTTTTATAGATTTCCCCCCCAAACCCACCCCTAGTGTCTTGCAATGAAACATGTGCTCAAATACTTTTGGGAAATATAATTAAGTACATTTTTAATTTCCAAATGAATGGACTAGGTAACTAGGAAACTTAAGACCTGGTGGTGTGAGCTGGGCAACCAGGGAAAGCTTTATGGAGATGACATTGAAGAGGATCTTGACAGATTTGGGTAGGATTTGCATGGATAAGGCAAAGCAAGGAGGACTATACTGTAAAAGTCTAGCATGGGCCGGGGGTTCAAGAGAGGCAGGTGCAACTTTGGTGGGCACAGCCATAGCATACTAACGATGCCAGCACTGTGCTCAGAGCCTGGGCTTGGAGTGTGGGGCCAGGCTAGGAGGTGGAGCCTGAATCCCCTGGGGCAGATTTGGGGCCTGGTGAGTGTCTATCAGCTGCTTGAGAGACGCCTGCCAAAATCCCAGTCAGCAAGGTCAATTCCTACCTGTGCTGTGCTCGTCTTTCACACCCTGTGCCAGATGGAGGCCTACGGGGTGTGAGGACCAGCCACAGGGACAGGCCAGTCATTAGGGCAGGGAACTGCAGCCCCAAGATCAAGGCCAAGCATGTGGAGGCCTGCAGGCTCCCTCCACAGCTCTCTTTGATCCTCAGGGTGAGCTGATAACCCGCTGCTTCAGATGGAGAAGCCACCACAGTCCCCAGGCCTCTGACGGTCTCTGTGTCATGACACTTTCCATAAGGGAAAGCAGGGTGCAGATTCTGTGTTCCTTTTTGCATATCTTCTGAGAATCTCTCTGAGGAGCCTCTCTTCCCCTCCCAGAGGGGAAGAGCCAGCTTTCCTTTCCTCTGCATCTCCTCAGTGTCACAGTGTGTTCAGCACACAATGGACGCCTTTCCTGTGCAGAATGACCAGCATAATAGTTAATAGCATTTCCTCCTTTTACAGACAAGAAAAGAAAAAAATACTCACAGTAATGCTTACATAACATACACCAGTCCCGTCCCTACCCACTTGGCATATATTAACTCATTTAATCCTCACAATGATCCTATAAGGTAGGTACAATTATTCAGGAACTTGCCCAAGTTTATACAACTAGCAAGCAGGTCACACAATCAGTACTGTGGAATTTAGACTTCGGCAGTCTGGCCCCATTGGCCACTATGCAACGCTGGATGGAAATAGCATTGGTCTGATACGGGGGGAGTGGGAACACAACCCAGGAACCCTTCCTTCCAGGTCCATTTATGCAATGACCCTACTCAAGACCTCACTGTCTAGGTCAGAGGTAGGCAAACTTTTGAGAGGAATTGCTGCCAGGGGTCAGCAAACTACAGCTCACGAGCTGCAGGCTCTGAAGTAAAATTGAAAATGAAAATAAAACTGTCATAGTTTCATTTATAAAATTTTTAAAGGATATTATTCACATAATGGTGATTATGTAAAAATATATTTATGGCTCTCAAGTAATTTTTAAATTGTTGTGAGGGACAGGATTGGCTCTTCCAGGGGTCGGCAAAATTTGAGATGGAACGTACCCAAAGAGCTGCATATGGCTCGTGAGCCGCAGTTTGCCAACCCTGGGTCTAGGTGATGAACAAAAGAATCTTGAGTCCCTGCTGCCGCTGAGGCCCCACCTCAGCTCCTGTCCTTAGGCAACTCTAAGAGAGCAGAGTGCAAGTTTACCAGATTGCCCCCAGATTCTTTCCTCAGGAGACACAATGCTCTGGGGACCGCCTGCCTACAAGGTCACTTTTCTTTTCCATTTTAAAAGAAAATGGTAAACACCTGAAAATAGAGTTTTTGAAAGAAAGTGACTTTCTAGTCATAATTATAGCCAGAGTGGGCCACTGCTTTCTACAAGCAGGAACGCTGCTTCTAAATATAACCTGCAAACTGCACATCCGGAAGGAGCACAGCCCTCTCACCCCACTGGGCTCCCTCACTTAGAGGCTGGGTGTGGGCACCTCGCTGCAAGTTCCCTTCTGAGCGGTCCTAGCTCAGCAACGTGGCCCGATCCACTGACTCAAGTGGGTGAGGGACAAGGAAAGGGGTCAGCTTCATGCCTAATACTCTGGAGAGGAAAGAGCTGCTTCTCAAATATGTGCAAGAATCAAGGGTATATTTAAAGACATTTAAAAATGTCTTCAATGGTTGAGTGAGGATGGGGTTAGGCTGTAGGGATCTGTGGGGAAGAAGGAGAGGCAAAATGCAGAAGGGTTTGTGGGGAAGGATCAGCAACAGCCCGGTTATAGGCTTGGAATCAGGGGTCCTGCCAGCTCATTTTCTATTTCTAACCCAATGCCAGGCACTTGAGTGCTGCTGTTCTCAACCTAGCAATTTGGAGATGACAGTGGGTATGTATATAACAGAACCGGATGCTCTCTGGACAAAAGTTCTGAAAGAAAACCAAAACGGAAGACTGGCCCCCACACCCATGCTGGACAGTCTCTAATGACCCTTAGGGAATGTTCTGGACACGCATGGGCATCTGCAAATGTACTCACCTGGAGTTGCTTCTGCCTCCTGAGCCCTGAATCAAAAACGGGAAGTGCAAAGCCTCTCCTTGTGTTGCGTGTGCATGTCGTTTCTAATCATTCTGAATCACAAGCCCTTTACTTGCTCCTCACCCCATTTTCAGGTGGGGGCAAAATAAGGTGAAAAAAAAAATCCACCAAAGCTCAAAGGTTTTTAGGAAATTTTATCTGAAACTCCTGGAAGGCTATAATAAGGTATGAATAGGGTAGAACTCCAGCTTTCTGCAACACCTCTTAGGGGGAAAGCTTACCATATGCCTTTTAAAATTAGGGGAGATTTTCTACCACTTCAGAATGAAAGATATGCAGATGAGAAGATAACTAGATTGTGAGGAAGCCCAAAATATTTGGTAAGGATGCTCAAGTTTGGGGAAGTTCAACTGAAATAGCAATTTGTGAGTACAATATTAGCTGGGAATTGGCTGCAGAATTACCCATAGATTAAAGGGACAATGGGGGTGAGGGGGAGGATGCAGTATGGAAAAGGGTTCAGTAAAGCTAGGAGTCCTGTATGCTCAGAGTTTAAGGTCCTAACCAGCCCCAGGATGTTTAAGGCATGACCAGTAAGTAGAATCAGAGACTCCATTCAGCAAAAGCAGACAGGAAAACAAATCTCTTTTCTTTGTTTGTCCTGGTTGAAAACCAAACACGGTAGCCACTGAAGAAATTCCATTGTTGGGAGTGTTCAGGCTGGGAAGGGAGGATGAAAATGCAGCCAGCCTCTGACCACAGGGGAATCAGCCTAATGGCTCCTCACATGCCATTGTCCAACACTGCGCTCTGGAATGTTGATGGGGGTCCTTGCATCTCCCCTGGTTCCAGCCCACAGGATACCTCCTGCTTACCCTCTCTTTTCCTGTGACACCCCCACCACCACCACCACCACCAAATGTCAGCTGACAAGGCTCAGCATACCTGTCTGGGACTGAGCAGCCTGAACCATGTGTGTGCATCACAGGTAATTTCCAGCTGTTGTGGGGAAGCACTGAATGAAGAGAAAATACTAGGCCCTGATGAGACTTAGCATCTAGGGTAATGGAGGTGGGGATGAGTGGGGAGAAGGCTCTGAAGATCAACTGCAATGTCCCCCAGTTTTCATGCACCTTCTCAACATAGACAAATTCCAGTTGATCCACTAAGAGCTTTAGAAAACTCGACCTTTTGCAAAAACGAGGAAACTAAAATTATAGCTCTGCCTGTAGCTTGGAAGTTTTGGAAACATGGCCCCACAGTGAGGCAATCTGGGGAGAAAGCCAAACCAAACCTGAACCAGGAGTGGAAATTTTATGCCATTAATGCAAAAGGTTAGTGGGCCAGGTTGAACTTGGGTAAGATCTCATAGGATCTTAGATCCAGTGCATTTTCTAACAGTGGATTTCAATAAGAAGGGTTATGAAATACACCTCAGTCTGGTATTGGACTTGGGGCAAAGATCTACTACTTTTCTTTCCAGGGACATCCTATGAAAACCGAATGACTAAATCAATTCTTCTCTAAGAATCTATCCCACATCTCCTCCTACACCAACTTACCTAAAGCAGTGCCCCACTACTCTATTTAAAAAAAATTAATCATGTTATTTAAGAACTTTTAAGGGTGTCCTACTGTCTACTAAATCAAGTTCACATTCCTTTGTCGAGTTATTTAAAAGTCCTACATAATTGAGCCCCACCCCACATAACCACTAGTGCTCTCCCACACACACCCTCTGATCTAGACACGCTGGCCTTCTCACTGTCCCCAGATAGCTTACTCATTCCTGCCTTTGCGTTTTAATACCAGTATTCTTTACCCTAAACCCTGAATCTGAATTTACTCTTCCTCTTTAACAATCCCCAAAAGGACCCACCTTTGGAGATTTTGCCAACTATTTCAATTTTCATCATAACATTAAATTCCTTTGCCCTTAAGACTTTAACTCCTCATTCTCCTTCTCTTTGAGGGGGTGGGTACAAGAATGAGAAAGAGGTTGGAAGAAACCATATACTTAAAATGGAACACAGCAGACATATAGACCAATGGAATACAGAGCCCAGAAACAATAAGCCAGAAATAATTGATATTTGACAAGGGTGCCAGACTATTCAATGGGGAAAGGGAAGTCTTTTCAACAAATGGTGCTGGAAACGTTGGATATGACCAACGCAAAAAAAGTGAAATTGGACCTTTACCTTATACCATATATAAAAATTAACTCAGAATGGATTAAATACCTAAACTTAAGAGGTAAAACTATAAAACTCTTAGAAGAAAACGTAAGGGAAAATTTTTATGACATTGGATATGGCAATGATTTCTAGGATATGATACCAAAAGACCAGATAACACAAGAAAAAATAGGTAATTTAAACTTCATCAAAATTAAAAACTTTTGTTCATTGAAGGACACTATCAAGAGAGTGAAAAGAGGGCCGGCCGAGTGGCTCAGTTGGTTAAGAGCTCACTCAAGAGTACGAGCTGAGCTCTGAGGAGTACGAGCTGAGCTCTGAGGAGTACGAGCTGAGCTCTGAGGAGTACGAGCTGAGCTCTGAGCAGTACGAGCTGAGCTCTGAGCAACGGCGGCTCGAGGCCAGCCTGAGCTGAGTTGCCATTGAGCTGCCAATAGGTGGCAGGATGGCTCAGCTATAAAAAAAAAAAAAAAAAAAAAAAAAAAAGAGAGTGAAAAGAAAACCCACAGAATGAAAGAAAATATTTGCAAATCATACATCTGATAAGGGATTAATATCCAGAACATAAAAATATCTCCTATAACTTAAAGAAAAACAAAAAAACCCCTAAAGAACCCAGTTCAAAAATGGACAAACAATTGGAATAGACATTTTTCCAAAAAAGATATACAAATGGCCAATAAGCACATAAAAAAGATACTCAACATTATTAATCATTAAGGAAATGCAAATGAAAACCACAATGAGATAACACTTCTTGCCCATTAGGATGTATTGGCAAGGTTGTGGAGAAATTGGAAGCCTCATTAGTATTGAAAGCTGGTGAGAATGTAAAAAGATGCACCTGCTATGGAAAACAGTACGGCAGTTCCTCAAAAAGTGAAACATAGAATTACCATATGATCCAGTAATTCCACTCCTAGGTGTCTACCCAAAAGAACTGAAAGCAGGGACTCAAACAGATACTCGTACACTAGTGTTCACAATAGTCAAAAGTTGGAGACAACCCAAGTGTCCATTAACAAATGAATGAATAAACAAAATGTGTGGCCCATAACACAAGAAAATATTATTCAGCCTTAAAAAGGAAGAAAATTATCATCCATGCTGCAACATAAATGAAACTTGAAATCATTATGCTAAGTGAAATAAGACAGTCACAAAACAATAAATATTGTATGGTTCTACTTATATGAGATACCTAGACGAGGCCAATTCCATAGAAAGTAGAATGATGGTTGCCAAGGGCTGTGGGTAGGGGAAATGGGGAGTTATTGTTTAATGAATATGGAATTTCTGTTTGGGATGATGAAAACATTCTGGAAATAGATAGCAGTGAGGTCATGGTTGCACGATATTATTAATGTACTTAATGGCACTGAATTATACACTTACACATGGTTAAATGGTAAAATCTGTGGTACAGATATTTTATCACAATAATTAAAAAGAATAAATAGAATATGAATCAAATTATGAGGAAACAATTAGAAAAATCCCAATTGTGGGTCGTTCTCCTGAATGACTGTCCTGCACTCTTCAAAAAGTCAAGATGATGGAAGGACAAAAAAAGGGAGTAGGGTACTATTATAGATTAACGGAAATTTAAGAGACAGGACGTCCAAGTGCAGTGACTAATCCCTGGTTATGTTTTAATTTAAAAAAAGGGAGACAAGATATAGAGGGCATTGTTGTGTGTATAATCGGGAAAGGTGAATATGAACTGTATATCGGTGTTGAATTTCTTCCAAGTGATACTGATATTGGGGAGATATAGGAGAATATAAGTTGAAGTATTTAGGGATGATGTCTGCAACTTACTTTCAAAGGGAAGGTAAGAATGTGTATCTACAGAAGGAAATACAGTAAATATGCAAAAATGATGAATGTAGGTGAAAAGTTTAAGGATATTCTCTGTACTAATCTTCTACTTTTCTGTATTAGAAAATAAAAAGAGGTAAAAATGGGATAGTCATTTTGGTTCCCAAGTGATGAGGGTAACACTGAATTTCTGTTACCCTGTGAGCAAAATGTTAATCTATTTGCCACATTGAGTCATCCTGTTTTACTGAACTCACAATTCAGAGTTCCTGGAAGTAGTAGAGAGGTGATTTTTCTGGGAGGTGATTACTTGGGAGGTGATTTGGGTGAGACATATAATCTATGCCACCTACCTTGACCACTTCAGGATCTACTGTATTGTATTCTTGTGTGTATCAAGGTTTTAAGTCCCTGAAGGTAGGACCATGTCTCACTTTTCTTATAACCCTTCCTTCTCGAGATCCCCAGCCTCATGCTTTATACAGAGCTAAATACACAGTAAGTGCCTAGTAAATATTTTTCTATTTATTGACTATCCCATCAGTATAGAGAGAAAAGCAAGTATAAGTAGTCAAAATGGGGTCAAAAGGTTTACTGAAACTCAGGTATTAAAATGCTGTTGGGTAGGGCCTTGCAGAAGGAATGTCAAGTGTGGGCTTTGACACAATCTAATTCTCTGTGGCAACCAGGTGTTACTGACTTAGCAGTGATTAGAGCTTAGGGGTGGAGTAAACAAAATACAGCTCCAGCAAAAGCTTATGAATACCTGAGCACAGAATGTCCCCAGCTTGGCCCAGCAATCCTTCCCAAGGAAGCGGGGCCAAAGGTCTGAGGACCTCAAAAAAGGGAGTTCTTGTTCTGGCTCCTTGAGCGGAGTTGCTGTGCCTTGAGGGATCTGCATTTGGGATTCTAGGAGAACAACAGGCGCCTCCATCAGAGGAGGATGGAGGTGAGAACAGTGCCCTGCACTGCGTTAGAAGGAGGGTGCTGCCCACATGCCCAGCAGACTGCAGAACACCTCGGCCTGCTGCATTCCACCTCCAGCTGAGACACCGCGTGCTGCTGTGTTGCAGCTTGTTAAGGGAGTGTAGACTTGTCCTTCTTGTCTTGAGTAATTTTTCAAGAGGCTGGAAGAACTAATGGGTAAATATCTTCTCGGGCCCAGCCTGAGCTTCTAGAAGGCAGGCCCTCAGTGTTGTTATTTCCTATTCAATTACTAGCATTGACACTTAGTTTTAAATTCAATTCAAAATTTTATTACAAACCTTCTTGTACTCGTCTTTGATTATTTCATCTGAGTCCCCAATTCCCCCAGAAAGTTACAAGCTTCTTGGGGAGCCATGCTCTATGCTGCTTTGCTATCTATATTTCCTCCTACATCCTATACTGTACACAGTACACGTTAGATACACAATAACTACCTATACGGGAATGTGCAAATATTCCTGTGTATCCTGTTTACTGTATGTTCATATTGTGTAATACTATGTAATAGTGAAAAGGATGAGGTCGATCTACGTATTCTGACACGGAGAGTTGCAATTCATATTGTGTCAAAGAAAAAAAGTAATCAGGCACAGTATAAAATCCTTTATTAGAAGGGACTAGTAGAAGACACAAGGGCTTGGTCCATATATCTGTATATTCCTTCCTCTATACATACCCCTAGTCACAGACATCATTATAACTAGTGTCATAGAATGCAGTAATTTCCTGTATTTTCCTTTTCAAAATGAATTGTTAATGTTACATAAATAGCATGTGGAAGGCAGTTAGCATAGGGCTTTTCACAATAATAGTCACACTTATATAGCACTTATAGGGGGCAGGCATTGTTCTTAGTGCTCTACATAAATTATTCATTTCACCCTCATAATAGTCCTATAAGAGGCACAGAGAGGTTAAGTAATTTGCCTTAGGTTAGACAGCACAGCAAGAAAGTGGAAGACCTAGGATTCAAGCTCAAGCAGTCTAACTCCAGAGTGTGTATTCTTAACCACTATGCTGATGGTGTTCAATAAATGTGCTCTCATTCCTACCACTTTCCTCCCTTCTCTGTGTTTCTACATCTTTCGTCTTTCGTATGCCTCAGTGATGGCACTCAGAACACTGTGTGAGAATTAACTGAAAAGAAAAAAAAAAAATCCCCTTCCCCACCTTAACCTATGGCTTCATCTGTGGATTTGAAGGTTTGAGGTACCTATAAGTAGCTGCTGATGCCTCCCGGAAACTATGGGCTGTCATTGAGAGACCATGACCATTTGCCACAACTATATTTAGTCATGTGATATACATAAATTTCTCCGGCAAGTGCCTCCTGAGGACGGTTTTAGCTCCAACTGTGGAGCATATCACGTAGAGCCTCTAAGCTTAATAGACATGGCTGATGATGGTCCAGGTGTAATGAATCCTTTGTGATGGAAGTGGAGGTAGACCCGGTAACTTCCTGAGGATCACAGGTAAGCCTAGGTTTCTAGGACTCTGATTCTTGACTCCTTGAAGCCTTGAGGCATTAAGTAATGCTGCCTGAAGCAAATTAGGAGACTCTCCCCACAGGCCCACGTCCCCAATATTGTGTTGGAGACTGCACCACATTTCGTGTGGTTTCAGATTAAATCAGCGTGCCTTAAATTTGCCAGACCTATTGTCACAGAAGTATGTATCCCCAGTTCACACATGGAATGTTTGCTTTCTGGCAGCCAAATGCACTTGGAACAGGCAGTGATGATCTCATCAAGCAGGAAAGCTGAGCAGTTAGTCAGATGATTAACACATTATTGAGATGGAAGAGTTGAGCATCACGTAAAGAAAATACCTGGGCACTGCGGAATCAGGAGTTTCCCAACTTGGGGGCAGCCAAGGAGCCATCATATCCAAATTCCTTGTCTTGCAAATGTGGAAATTAAAGCTTTAAAAAAAGGGTACATATCAGGGCTTCTGGGCCCGAGGAAAGTTGAGGTATAGTTCTAATACAACACACTCTGGAGGACAGCATTGCAGAGGCCGCCCTTTCAAAGGCTTCAGGAACTTCCATGCTAGCTGCAGCCATGAACTCATCCCAGCTGGTAACGTCTATTCCTCTTCCCCTTTTAACAGTGTTTTTTGTTTTTGTTTTAAATGTCAAGTTTGTATTGTGTTTACTGATATGTTAAAGGCGAATCCTCCCCACTCCACCCCCTCTTTGGCTCTAATGCCTACTTCAGTAGCCGATGATGGAGGGCTGTAGGCTGGAGATAGGGGTAAAAAGTGATCTTCATAAATTGTTGTGTACTCTGTGTCTAGGGATCTTAAGGTATGGGTCCAGGTGGTTTTCAGGTTTTTCTCTTATGTCATTAAGTTCACAAATTGTTTGACAAATTGCTTGTGCTATTTTTAAATAATAAAAACCAGCCATTGCCTCACTGTTGTCTCATCAAAACAAAACCTCTGTGTATAACACTCTCTGTTTTTCAAAGCTACCTCTTACACCTTCTCAAACATTCCTACCCTCTCACTGAGAAGGGGTTGTTCTGGGGACATGGGATGATATGTCTATTCTTTGGGCCAAGTAGGATAGGATCTGGGAGAGTGTGGCCCTTCTCAAGCACGCTGAGCACCTGAAAGTGATTCCACTGAGCTGCTCCCTGCACCTCAGTTTCCTTTCTCTAGATTGATCTTGCTTATGACTGCTTTGCAGGTGAGTTCCCATTGGTGAGGCTTTGGACAAATAGAATGCCTAGCTCTGAATAGATCCCTGTGATAAAGAAATAGGTTCTAGGGGAAACCTTTTCTAATGTTGCCCTAGGGCTAAGTTATTTCCTAGTCTGGCCCCCAAAATGTCTTTGAAGTGTTCAAGAGTAAACCACAGGCCGAACCTAGATTTAATATCTGACCTAATTGCGGTTTCAACCTTCTCCAGGAATGTAATCTTAACCTGTCAGTCTGGAATTTTCTGGTCAGTACCAAAGAGGTAATCGGTCACATGCACCCTCTCCCCAGCTCTGCCGAAGGAAAGTGAGGCAACCTGCCTGACAAGGCACCCACCCCTTCGGAAGGTAACCTGCACAAACACTTTTGCCAGTAACTTTGCCAGTTTCTGTCTAGAAAAACCTTCCATATTCTATGCAACTCTTTACTTGCCAGATTCATGAATCGCTTAATAAATTAAATAAATAAGTTAAGATCTTCAAATGTACTCAATTGATTTTTTGGCTTTCCTGTAGAATTTAGCTGACCACCACGTTCTACAACATAGTCCTGGCATAGGCCTCAGCCAGAAAACACAGCAGGATTAACGTGCTCAATTAGAATCAGCTAACCTAGGACGGAATCCCAGTTGAAAAACTAGCTGGGCATTCAGCAAATTAACTTCTCTGAACTTCAAGTTTTCCATCTGTAAATTGTAGTTAATGATACACAGTTGCCCTAAAATATCAGGAAAAAAAAATATGTAAAGTGCCTTCTTGATACAAGGCAAATACTCGGAAAGTGGTAGCCATTATTATTAATAACATAAGGGAAACCTAGGGGAAACTAAGCAGGAAACGAAAAGCTTCTTTGCGAAGAAGTAACCGAAATAGCCCTGACTGAGCTCCACCCACTCCTGTCAGCAAGTCCTCTCAGGAGGGGGAGAGGCAGGAAGAGGCCTCTCTGCCCTCCCCCAACCCGAAGCCAGTCGGAAAGTCAGTGCAGATCAAGCCAAAGGCTGAGCTGTGCTGCAGGATACCGGAGGGGGGTTGTTTTGCTTTAGAAAGTAAAGGGTGAGGGCTGCTCTCGGCCTTCTCCTGGGGGAAGGAAGAGATAAAGCCACGTTAACAAAAGCTCAAGGCCAAACGCAAGGCAGGCCCCAGGGCCGGATGGAGGAAGTATATCCTAAGGCTCGCTTCCCCTTAGCAGCTTGCTGGGCCGCAGTCAGCTGACTTTGTGTTCGCCGGCCGAGCCTTCGGGGTGATGGGGCCCCCGCGCCCCGCCCCTGGCCCGCTCGCCCCGCCCCCTGGGCCTGCTCCCCGCCCCCTGGGCCCGCTAGCCCGCCGGGTGGTCCCAAGGGCGGCTTCCTCGCAGCCAGTCAGAGGCTGCCCGGCTGCTCTGCGTTTTCCACTCCGCTCTCTCCTGCCTTTCGGGGGGCAGTTTGGACAAGGGGAAGGCTCTTCTCCCGAGTATTCTTTCAGAGGACGCAGTCTCCTCCTTATGAAAAGAATATTCACATTTCCATGAAGGCCTCTGCCAGGGAATGCACCACTTCAGGACAAGGCAGGCTGCCCAAGGTTCGCCGTGGCCTCACTGTGCTGGGTCTGTTCTGGAGCTTTCAGAGCATCCATCAAGGGCTGTTTAGTGCTCCGGGAAACAGTGCGTTTTTTCTTCCCTCCAAAACCACCTCACCGGTGACCCTAACTGACCCCTTCCTTCCAGCTTGCTCACGGACAAGATTGCAGCGCATCTCAGCCTCCCAGGCCAGGATGGGGAGGGGATGGGAGGGTGGTACTTGCAAGGAGAGGTTTGTTCTATGGAAGCTCCAGCTCTCAGGCCTAAATTCACCCAGCTGCTCCAGGGTGTGCAAACTAAGGAAAGGAAGACGAGACCAGAGGGGACACGATTCTGACCCTTCTCTACCTGGAACTTTACTTTTGTCTTGTTGCTTAATCCTCACAAGAACCCTGTAGGGTGATGTATAGGTAGGTCTGGAAATGAGGAAACTAAGGCTCTGAGGGTCCGGTTTGCAACGAAGCCAATGTTTTCTCCAAGTGACTGGACACCAAGTAGTGTCTAGACTCAAAACCCCCAGGGTTCCCTTGTTCGCGTTGAGAGCAGACGGCAAGGGCAGTAGACACCTAGAGCAGTTAAAGGCTTTCCTAGACCTTCTCACACCTGGATGCTGTCAGTCCACTGCTTCAGTAGAGACCACTTGGCCACTTTGGGGGGAATCATGAGTTACCGAAATATCTTTCAGGTAGTAGAAGAAGCACTTTCCTTGACCCAGAAGCCTGGGGCAGCTGCCTTCTACAGCACCTCTACATCTCTTTTTGGTAGTCCTGTCACAGTGCGCATTGTCGTTCGTTGCCTATGACCTTATTTGTCTCCCTTTAGATGGAGGGAAGCTACCTGAGTTGCAGGAGACCTGTCATGACTGTAACCTTAGCATTCAGCCGAAATGCCATGCTCCAGGTCCCAGAATGCCAGTGTTCCCCAGGAACTCCATTTGCAAACCGCTGAACTAGAGCTTTCAAGTTAAAAGGAAGGTGTCAAGGGAAACTGAGGACAATGTTAAAACCTGACCTTTAACAATCATGACAATAATAACAATGGCTGTCATTTATTGTTTATTATGTTACAAGCTTTGTTCTAAGTGCTGTAGTGCAGTGCTCCAACTTAAACGTACATTCGAATCAGCTGTGGGTCTTGTTAACCCACAGATTCTGATTTCAGTATATCTGGGTGGGGCCTGAGAGTCTGCATTTCTGACAAGCTCTCAAGGGATGGTGCATGAAATCATACTTTGTGTAGCAAGGCTTTGGTGTATTAACTATTTTATCTTCATGGCTGTATAAAGTAGATGCTGCTATTACTCCCATTTTACACACAAGGAGACTGAGAGGCTAGGCACCTATGAACTTATATCAAAATAAATAAATTTCAGGGCAATGAGAGAGGAGAGCATGGTGTGAGCAAAGTACAGTTGTAGAAGGAGAAACAAAATTCTTGGCAGAGGAAACAGTATTGACAAAAGCCTGGCTTGCAGGGGAAGTGGGTAGGGGCCACATACAGGGCTGGTTCACCCATTAGGCACCATACGCATGCATGGTCCTTAGGACTATGAGCTTTCCAAAGGCCCCAAGTTTATCAGCCGAAAAAAATTTATCAGCACTTACATATGACAACTGAACATTTAAATTAATCGTTCTAACATTCAAATAATTAAAAACGATTTCAAAATTTTTACATAAAAAAATTCAAATTTGGTGAGTGATATGGGTGTATTTTAATACATTTGATAGAAAATAGAGGGGGCCTCTCAAGCATAGGGCCTACTAAGGACAGGACAGGCTCTAACCACATTGGGTTTGGATGTAATCCGGAGGGCATCTGGGAACCATGGAAAGAAGCAGGAAAATGTTCCCTGTGGCTACAGTGAGGAGAATGGGTTGGAGGGAGGCCAGACTGAAGGCCCAGGGGCTAGAGACCAGATAGGCATTTGTAGTCTTCCAGACTGCAAAGCAATCTGTCCTCACTGCCAAGATGAACATAAAATGATGGCATTATACAACCCCAATTATTCTCTGATTTCTTAGTACCCCAATCTGACTCAGCGTTCTAAATTTACTTAAGCTTTGGGGACAAGGGTATTGCCAACTCCTTTGTCATTAAGACCAGTGATGTGACAGTCTAGTGGAGGTATTTAGAGCACACGCCTTGAGTCAGACAGCCGTGAGTGCCAACCTCAGCTCTGCCATTTGCTGGCTTTGTGACTTTGCATCAGTGATTTAACTTCTCTGAGCCTTGGATTCCTTATCGGTAAAACAGGCATAATCCATTCCTCATAGAATTAAGTGAGATAAACTCTATATACAGTACCTCCCACAAAATAGGTACATACTCGTATAAATGGTAGCTGTTATGATACATGTGCCATTGTTCTGAGACCTAGTCGAGCTTTCTCTAGGAAGGAACAGAGGGTGGGATAAATCACTTAATCTTTTCATTAATCTTCTGAGGTACAAATTATTATCCCCATTTTGCATATAAAGAAACGGGCTCAAAGATTAATAACTCAGTTCAGTGAACTAGGGGCAGAAAGCAGGGAACTTGCAAGAACTGGGATTTTATTTTTACCTCTGTTTGTACACTCTCTCCAGCAGTCAACCTCTGTGCCTTCCACTACTCTTTGATGAGTCCCAAATCTATTCCCCTTAGTCATGGCATGAATCAGTCCTGATGGCCAAGGGCACACCAGTAAACACTATCCTTGGGGCTGCAAGCCCACTTCCCATCTTCCCTAACCTTGCCTAGCCTCCCTGCTACCTGGCTCCACGATTTTATAGCTTCTGGTTTTCATTTACTACGGAACTTGTCTCTTTGAGACTCAGACAGAACCACCCTGGACTGGGATGCCTTCCAAGGTACCTCCCTTTAAAGGGAATAGATAAGTAGGTCACATCAGGATGGTGGAGGAAGAGGCTGACTTCTTAAGGGAGGAGGAAAAATACTGCAAATTACATAGAGAACGGAAAGCAAAATAACAGGGCTCTTTTCTGTCTTGTCTCTTTCTCATAGTATCTATCTATCTATCTATCTATCTATCTATCTATCTATCTATCTATCTATCTATCTATCTCACACAGACCGCCCCATACTGGCTGCTATTACTGTGAACAGTATGCACAGACAATATTGAACTCTTTGAGTTGGAGGACACCAGTAGAAATTGCATTGAACAGAAAGCTTGTCTTCCCTTTGCTCCCCTCCATCCCAGCCTGTTTCCTCTTTTTTTTATTTTTTTTATTAGATTTTTGAACTTTATTTAGTGGAATGACAGCTGATGGCACAAATACTATAAATTAGTTTTGAATTATTATTCAGGGTGTCCTGTGACTGGCCATGAATAGACAATTAGGTAGGGAGTTTATTACAAAGTGAATCCCCAGCGACCTACTGGTTTTCTTTCCTAGGGAACTTCTTCAAAGCATAATCGTATCACTTTTTTTTTTATTAGTTTCAGGTGTACAACACAATGCAATAGTTATACTCTTTACCCCCCAAAGTGACAACCCCCCTCCCCCAGTTCGCCACCCCACTCCCCTCCCCCCATATCATACATATCTATCACAAGTCCCCTGACTCCCCTCCACAGTATACTCCACATCCCGTGACCATCCACATATTCAGTTATAGTTGGCATACAATACTATACAACATCAGCTTCAGGTGTACAGTGCAGTGATCAAGACTGTACTCCATCCATGAAGTGGTCTCCCTAACAAGACATGTGACTATCTGACACGCCACAAAATTTTTACAACATTATTATATTCCCCGAACTGTGTTTCATATCCCTGTGGCAATATTGTAGTTGTCTATTTATGCTGTCTAATCCCATCCCCTTCCCGCCTATCCCCACCCCTCTTCCAACTAGCAACCCTCAGTTTTTCCTCTACATCTACGAGTCTGTTTACTTTGATCATTCACTCAGCTCTTCAGACTCCACACACAAGTGAGATCACATGGTACCTGTCCTTCTCCGACTGACTTATTTCACACAACACAATAGTCTCTTCACAACATTATCAATTACATTCCCAGAACTGCCCCCATATCTCTGCGGCAACATTGTACTCTCACCTACACTGTCCAAAACCTTCCCCCTCTTCCTCTTCCCCACTCCCTCCCAGCCAGCAACCATCAGTTTTTCCTTTATATCTGCTTGATATGACTTCAATATTCTTAAATTTACTGAGACTTGTTTTGTGGCCTAACATGGTCTATCTTGGAAAATGTCCCATGTGTACTTGAGAAGAATGTATATTCTGTTTTTTCAGGGTGAAATGCTCTAAAAATATCAACGAAGTCCAGCTGGTCTAAAGTGTCATTTAAGGCCCCTCTTTCTGTGTTGATTTTCTGTCTAAAGGGTCTGTCCATTGGTGACAATGCTGTTGAAGTCCCCTACTATGATAGTGTTACTGTTGATCTCTGTCTTTATGTCTGTCAAAATCTGTTATATGTAATTAGGAGTTCCTATGTTGGGTGCATAGATGTTTATTAGGGTTCTAGTGCCCTTCTTTGTCTTTTATTGTAGTCATTTTAAAGTCTATTTTGTCCAAAATAAGTATTGGTACTCCAGCTTGTTTTTTTTTTCTCATTTCCATTTGCTTGAAATATCTTATTCTATCTGTAAACAGCATATACATGTGTCCTATTTTCTTATCCACTCAGCTACTCTCTGTCTTTAGATTGGAGCATTTAGCCCATTCACATTTAAAATGATTATTGATAGGTGCATATGTATTGCCATTTTGTTATTTGTATTCCTGGTCTCCCTGGGTGAGCTTGTTTACCCCTTTCTTTGGTTTAAAAAACCCCTTTTAACATTTCTTGCAGTGCTGGCTTGGTGGTAATGAATTCCTTAAGCTTATTCTTTTCTGAGAAGCTCTTTATTTCTCCTTCAATTTTAAGTGATAGCCATGCTGGGTAGAGCAATCTTGGTTGTAGGCCATTATTTTGTGTCACTTTGAATATCTCCTGCCACTCCCTTCTGGCCTGCAGAGTTTCTGTAGACAAGTCAGCTGTTAGTCTAACAGGAGTTCCTTTGTATGTAACCTGCTGTCTTTCTCTTGCAGCCTCTAGGATTCTGTCTCTGTCTTTAACCTTTGCCATTTTAACTATGATGTGTCTTGGTGTGGACCTGTTTGGGTTCAGCTTGTTTGGAACCCTCTGCACTTCCTGGGCATGTATGTTGATTGCCTTCACCAGGGTAGGGAAGTTTTCAGTCATTATTTGTTCAAATACATTCTCGACCCCTTGCTTCTTCTCTTCTCCTTCTGGTATCCCTATGAGTCGAAGGTGGTTGCGTTTCACCTTGTCCCATAGGGCTCTTAAACTATTTTCATTGTTTTTTATTCTTTGGTCTTTTTGCTGTGCCAACTGGGTGAGTTGTGCTATTTTGTCTTCCAAATCGCTGATCTGCTCCTCTGCTTCATCTACTCTACTGGTGATTCCTTCCAGTGTGTTCTTCATTTCAGTAATTGTATTCTTTAGTTCTAACAGGTTGTTTTTTATGGTTTCCCTATCCTTCTTTATGTCCTTGCTAAGTTCCTTAAACATTCTTATCATCAGTGTTCTAAACTGTGTCTCTGAAAGGTTGGCTCCCTCTGTTTCATTTAATTCCATTTCTAGAGGTTTCCTCTGATCTTTTACTTGTGACATGTTTCCTTGTTTCCCCATTCTGGCTGTAGCTCTGGGATTGCTTTGATGTATTAGATAGATCACCAGGAGAGCCCTGGCTGAATCACGCAGGAACACAGCTCATGGCCCAACACTCCCAGGAAAACTCCCAGTCTCAGCCTGTCCCAATCACCCGCTCGCAGATCAGGCCGAGCAGCCCGACAACCAATCACCAGCCTGACAACTCTGCAAGCGCAGTGCAGAGAGCGGGGACCTGAGGCGGCTTGCGCACTTCCGTGTCTCAGTGAGCAGCCTGTTGGAGCCGGAGCACGCCCACCAGGCGTTTCCCTGGCAACGCAGTATAAGTCGGGCAGGGGTGGGGATCCAAGGTCACATGCGCGCGTGCACATGCACACACGCACGTCTGCGCGAATTCCACCAGACCAATGAGGTCTTGGACCTGATCCTCTGTGGAAGGGCCCAAACCCAACAAAATGGCGCCCTCCCTATACCACTCGCATGCAGGCTCCACACCTTGGGAACAAGAGTCCAAAAACCTCCAGCCTTTGCACCAAAGGTGCTCAGTTCAGTCCGTCCCCGCAGGCTCCTGGGCCCGGCTCACACAGCCACTCCCTCCACGAGGAACCAGGTAAGTGCTCACCAGCGAGCAAGTCTGTGCGCCGGGCCCACTGATTCTCTAGCCGCTCTCAGCCTCACCGAGCCGAGCAAAGAGAGTCCTCACTAATTTACTGCCGGCTATCTTGGAACTCCTCTTCCCGGCAAAGGAACTCTGGGCTGGTGAGCCTGGTGTGCGGCCAGAGGGTCTCGCCCCCAACCAGAGAAGCCTCCCCACAGCTGGGACCTCCCTCACGGGGTTTGCCCTCTCTCGTCTTTACCCGTCCTGCCAGACCCGATGCGGCTTCCTCTTTAAGTTCTTCGTTTAGTGGTTCTGTTCCTCCAGTGTTCCGGGGACCTCCAGGGTTGAATGCTGTATAATTTGTTTGTAATTTTGGTGTGATCCTGGGAGGTAGTTAGCACAGCATCTGTCTATTCCACCATTTTACTGGAAGTCCCAGCCTGTTTTCTCTTAAAGCCACCCTCACAACTGCCAGGAGAGGAGAACTCGTAGCAGAGGATTTGGACCTTCTGTTCTATTGACTCTCCCCGAGGCCTGAAAGCAGAGGGTAACCTGGAGGCTCTGGGGGCTGGGAAGGCACAGGCTTCCCAGTGATTGCCTGGAGCAGCCCAGGACCTGGACAACAAGGATGCTGTTGTGGCAAGTGGGACAGGCTATGGGCTTTGGGAGATCTGCTCCTCACCCTCACCCCTAACCCTCTCAAGAGCAGTTCACAGTAAGGGGTGGATGGGCATTAAATTATGTAGATTTCTGTGAAAACCAGAGACAGACAGGGTGTGGCATTAAAGGACCAACCCGGCCAACCCCGCCTGGCCCTGCTATCCCTAGGGATTGAGCCCTGTTTGAATCACAACACTGGGCGGTCACACTTCTAGGAAACTGCAGCTGAAGGGGAAAGGTCCTGACTGCGTGAATGACACCAGCCGGGCTGTGTATAGATTAGGACTGAAAATGTGTATCCGGACAGACATGGGTCCCTGGACTCCGTGCCCAGGGCACAAGGCAAGCACACAAAAACAAAAACGAAAGCCTGACCCTCGCACCTGGGGGTCAGCAGTCCAGGTTCCCTGGATGAGGGCTGTGGAAACAGGGAATCCACCTCTGGAGAGGCCCAGGGGTTTTCCATTCTCTTGCCATGAGCTTGTAGCTCTCGGAAGCTGATGAGCTTGTAGCTCTCGGGCTCAGGGTTTTAGGACCCTGGTAGCCCTTTTGCAGGTTAGAGGATGCTGCTCTCTGCCACTGGCTGGTATCTTAGCACTGCCCCTTGCCCTCTTGACTCCTGTCCCCAAGATCCTGGGCTGACTCTTTGGGAATATTGTGCCCCTCTTCTCTTTCTCCTACACCTCTGCAGAAAGGTGGAGAGTGCCCCCCACCGGGTGTCTGTGCTGGGTGCCCTCTGGGAAGTCCCACTCTTGCCTGCAGTTGCTCGCCTTCCTCCCATTAGAGGCAGGGCTGGGTGAGGGGAGAGAGACATTCACCTCCACCTGTGCCCTTCATTATGCTTAATGTCCTGGTGGGGTAGGTCTGTCTAACATACATCTTTCCCAGGCTGGAGTAGTCCCAAAGCATCTCTCCTGAGAGTGGGTATAAATCATCACAAGGATGAGGATGTAGTAACAGTGACAGTGTGGTGGTGCCCGCACTGAAACAAGACATTTGGATCCTTTGTGCTCTCAGAAAGTGACTGGCAGCTCCTCCTCCCTGGCACCTGCTCCAGTCTGGGCCCCTTGCTTTGCCAACATCCCTACCTGATTCTGGGGGGCTGCATGACTCCAGTCTGGTGCAGATGACACCTCTTGGTTTATCTAGGTGTAACTGGGAGAAAGGGGGCCAGTGCTTCCATCAGCCACATATCTAAGCAGTGGTTCTGAAATTACTATGCATCAGAATCACCAGGGGACTTGTTTAAACACGGATTTCTGGGCCCCGTTGCCAGGGTTTCTGATTTAGTAGGTCTGGAGTGGGGACAGAGAATTTGCATTTCTAATAAGTTTCCATGTTGTGGGCTACTGCTGCTCTAGGGACCACATTTGAAAACCACTGAGCTAGAGTACAGCAAAAAGCAATCTAGGTTTCTGTCCTAGCCCTTCCACCTTTCTGCTCTGTGATCTTGTACTTGAGTCTCTGAATTTCAGTTCCTTATCCATTAAAGGTAGAGTAATGACAACTGGGTAGTGGGGAGGATGGCATCATGTGTTTGAAAGACCCTTTCATTGTTAGCAAATTGAATATATGAATTTGTTAACAAATACAGTGTTTAGTGAGTAGTTTCTCTGCTGTCCATTGGATAATGTTTAGGCTGACTTTGGGCAGATCATATGGGATTCAAAGGCCCAATTAAATATCACACATCCCTGGACCCCAGTTTTCTCCTCTTTCAAACAAGGTCTTTGGTCTACTAGACCGATGGCCCCTCCAGGTCCCATTTAGAAGTCCAAACCTGAAAGAGGGGTTAGGACTTGGGAGGCACAGCCATGTGTTTTATTACTTGCCCTCCCCTTTCTAGGACCTTCACCTGAGAGCCCAGGTGCTTTGCTTCTGCAGAGTAAAGAGCATCAACCTCCCTGGTCACTGGTCAATTCATCCCGGAGCAGAGGAACTTGGCCCTCCAGGTCTATCATGATCTAGTTCCAACCTACCTTTATAATCATATTTCCCATTGTTTATCCTCCATTCATCTTATAGTCTAGACAAATTATACTACTGTACTTATCCTTTTCCAAATACACCCTTGTTTTACTGCTTCCAGCCTTTGTTCACACTGTTTTCACCACTAGAATACCTTGCACTGGTCCAAGTCCTATTCATCCTTCCAAGTTCACTCAGTGACTGCCTCCTCCAAGAAGTCACCCCAAATCCTTCTGTCATCAGACTGTCTGTCTATCTAACTGGCTAGCTACTATCTATCTATCTATCTATTTATCTATCTATCTATCCATCCCCCATCCATCCATCTATCTGATACAAGTGCTTTTTATATTTTTCTTTGGGTGGTAGTAGGACATGTTACTGAAGTTGTCAGGTATAAGATCTAACTAAACCAGGGATGCAATCACCTCACCCCCTTCTACTTGGTCTAATACTGTCTATATAGAAACTATATAGACACTCAGTGGTCTACAGGTTTGTCCTGGATGTCATGTTTCTGAAGTCTGGTCTTGGAGTATACTCAGATATGAAAAACAAGAGTTGAGAAACTGTGTAAAACTTTTAAGAAGACAACCAATTAAAAGGAGATGCCTACTCAAAAAAAATGATTAGTCAGCTGTTTATTTTCTATGGTAATCAGAGAATAAGTGTATATATATATATATATATATATATATATATATATATATATATGCCTCTATGGTCCATATTCAGAAATCTACTCATTTGCATTTAAAAGGCACATCTGCTTCTCTAATTTTCTTTTTTAAACTACAGGGTTTTTTTCTATTCTAAATATAATATATGGACTGGTAGAAAACGTGTAGAGGAAATAAAAAGTAAAAATACAAGTAAAAGAAGAAAATAAATCATTTGTAATCCAGAAATAACCAGTATTAACATTTTGGTGTATTTCTTGTGAATAGTTTTTTTGCAGGTATTTATATGATTTTAAAAGCACAGAAGAATAAGATGTTTATACATCTATGTATCCTACTTTATTGCCTTAACATATAATTAGTATTTTGGTATTCCTTTGAATATTGTTCCCAAACATTAGAAAAAATTGTTTCATGGTATCTGTACCAAAATTGATTTAACCATTCCTCCTTTATCGTTGAACACTCTATTTATTTGCTATAAACAGTATTTTATTAAACATCCTTGCATAACTGAATACATCTCTGATTATTTTCTTAGGCTGATTCTAGAAGTGGGATAACTGGGTCATTTTTAAGTCTCTCGTTACATACTTGCAAATTGTTTTCTGAAACTTCCATTTAAAAATATTTCCACGGGCTGGCTGAGTGGCATGGTGGTTAAGGGCTGGCTTGGGATGCCAGCGGCCCGGGTTCGGATCCCACATATGAGGGCCAGTGACACTGCCTTCAAAAAAAAAAAATATTTCCAGAGCACTTTCTCTACAGCCCTCCTTTTATTCATAAGTAATTTTTACCTCCGCTCCCATTGCATTCCATTTCTTTCTTGCTGTATTTAACACTTTTTACATTGAATTTGCATTCAGTATGTGCAAGCTTAATTCCCCTACCAAGAGACCATCTCTGACCATCTTCATATCTCCCTCAGCATCCAGCACAGGTAGAAAAAGGGGGCAGAGGACTGAATCTATTTAGGTGAATCTGTAAGCAAATGGAGTTTGGTTTGGGGAAGGAACAAGGCGAGTGTCTTGAAGTCCATACTTAGGGTAGGGTTGCAACACTTGTTGAAGAGGGAGCAAGGGATTTTCCTCAACCACTCATGCATCCAGACTCTGGGAGCTGGGGAAAGATGGAAAACTAGTCAAGTCTAGAGCCTGGGAGAGGAGCAGCTATAGCTCCCTGCAGGGCAGGATGAAGGGTAGAAGCTTGGAGGCCACAGCCTCCGGCTGTAGGAGAGAGGTAGTTTTCAGGCATTCATCTGGTAGAGGCAACTTGCTTTTAATATTGTGTGTCAGTTTTTTATACTCAATTGTGCCACTACTAACCATCCCACTCTCATAGGTTTTGACCCAGGGAAACACCTGTGGCATTGATGATACAGGCTTAAATTAATGTTTTTTAGATTGGAGTTTCCCAAACTTCAGTTGTACCCTGTTTGTGATTTCAATGTTGTAATGAAAAGAAAGCAGCAGTAGGCACAGGCACATAAACCCGTGATTCGTGTCATCCAAACCAGCCACACTTCTGAACGGTTAAGACAGATACAATTATTAAAATATTCAGAGTTTGCCCATGTCATTCACAAGATCTGCATAAGGTGTTAAAACATTCTGTGCCACTTCCTTTAGCCTCGTCCTAAGCAATAAAATTTTTGAAACCACAGGTTTGATGGATTAGTTACGTTTTTTGTAATACACACTAAAACTATAAAAATTACTGTTACAATAAAAAATTGTCAGCCATTGGTAAATACTTTTACTATCCATTGGTGATAATTGTACCATAGTTTTGAGAATCACTATTTTCACTAAAGTTTTTTTTTATATTGTTAATTGTCTATATTTCTTCCACTTAATTATAAGCCTTCTAAGGTCAGGTATCATGGTTTATTTGGTACTTAGTACAGTATTAAAGCTCAATAAATATTTGTTATTTCTTTGTTTTGGTGATGGGATAGTGATCAATAGGAGTTAATCATTGTACTTAACATAAATGAAGTCTCCAAGATCAGGATTATAGAGCTCCCTTGGGCAACACACGTACTAAAACTGGAAAGATACAGAGAAGATTAGCATGGCCTCTCCCTGAACAAGGGTGACATGCAAATTCATGAAGCGTTCCATATTTTGGGATTAAGAAATACAAATTGGTAGTTACAAAATAGTCATTGGGATGTAAAGCACAACATAGGGAATATAGTTAATAATATTGTAATAACTATGTGTCATGTCAGGTAGGTACTACACTTCTTGGGGGGAATCACTTCATAAATTATATAAATGTCTCACCACTATGCTGTATACCAGAAACTATATAATATCGAATGTCAACTGTAATTGAAAAATAAAAAAATTTTAAAGATCATGGTTATAAAGGGGAGAACAATAATTATATGGTAAAGAAAGATGCCCTGATATAAATACTGTACAATCATTATTTAGACTTGGGCTTTAAGGTGTTCAGGATGGAAAACAATGGATCATTAACACATTTTCTACCTGTTCTTCTTGAAATACATAATGCATTTACAAGTTGTCTTGGGGCTATAAAACAGAGCAACATTTTTTAGCTCATGCAGAAATTCAACCCACTATAATGACCTCATGAACTAAGATAATTTTTCTATATCTAGCAAGTAGCTATTAGTTGAATGAATGAATGAAAGACTCAGCTAAAATCAATAGATCTTTACCACCCCTGGGAAACCATCAAAAGCAGCAACAATAACAACAACAAAAAACCCAGAGGAACTAATATATATTCAGTACATAATATTCTAGGGCCTTTATATTTGTTTTTCCTCCAGATTTTATAGCAGCTGCCACATAAAGAGCAGGTAAAATCATGTTACTAGGGAACAGACATCTACCTGTCCTTAACAAAAGCTCACCCTCTTTTCAGAAGACGACAGTGACTTAGTTTTCAAAGAAAACTGACCTGGAGGGGAAGTTTTGGAACCTAACTGATAACTTTTGGACCAACCAAATGTATAAATGACCAAAGGGAAGTATGAATAAGATACACAATAAAAGAGTGTATTAGGACAGAGAAAATAACTCTAATGAAGAAGAGAAAGGTACCCCAAAACGTTAGTTACATGCTAGAGATGGACATTTATCAAGGCCTGGCCAGTGATTTCTAACTCCTTGATCCTACCTTCCCCTTCTTTCTGAACCTTTCTTTCAAATGCAGAGTCCTTAGCCTATAATCAGCATTGTTTAGTCCATCAGCATATAAGAAACTTGTTCTTCAGAGACTGAAAATGAGCAATACTGTTTCCTTAGCTACTATGGATCCAATGGAAGCAAGAACTAGATGAAATGTAAAGAGACTTCATCCCACCATCAGAAGACCTGGACTCCCTGATTCTGTCATGTTCTGGTTGAGTGATGTTATGCTTATGAGTGATCCCTCTAACTCATGGTTTCCTTAACTCATTCATTTAACACATATTTTCTGAGCAGTTACTGTGTACCAAACCTTTCCCAAGGCCCTAGAGATACAGCAATGAATAAAACAGGGGATATCCTGCTCTAATGGCAGTAATGTTCTAGTAATATTACGATAAGTAATCAGTAAACAATGTAACTTCAAAAAGTGAGTAGTGCTGTGGAAGAAATAAAACACATGGTAAGGACAAATTGGGAGGAGATTCTCCCCGAGGTGGTAATATTTGAGCCAAGACCTGAAGCTGCTAGAAGAACCCAGCCAAGTTAAGAGGACTCCAGGCAAAGGGACCAGCGAGCCCTGAGGTGGGCCCATGTTTGGGGTTGGATGACAATCAAGCAAAATCACACTGGTATGTGGTTGACAAGATCAATGGTTTTGACACAGCACTCTACAAATGCTAGAACTTCCCTGGTTGTGTCTCAGGGGTGGAGGAGCAAAGGACAGGGTCTCTGCCAGTCTCCCACACTCTGCCCAACACACACACAGACACACACACAGCAGCTCCTGTTTTCATCTGAAGCATATACTTAGGGTGCTGCCTACGGTTTTGCTTGAAGAACGTACATAATCTCAGAGTCTTGTTCTCAAAAGTCCTTCCGCACTCTAATTGTCAGACACTATGGGAATGTATCACACGACCTCTGTGACAGAGGGTTGACTCAGCTCTATTCAGTAGGCAGAGTTGGTGAGTGTGATTGCCGAAACGAGGCTCTCTTGTTACCAGACCCCATTCCCTCCTTTCTGGCGGTGGACCCTTGATGCCTTGAAATCTATCCCGGGTTCTGCTTCCTCCTGGTAGACTATAGTGACTGTCTTTCCTCACACGGTCCGAATGAGACACTGTCCTACACAGCACAGCTTTGTGGCAAGAGCCAAGGAATGGCTCCAGTTTTTTCCAACCTATAAAATGCAAAGTTGGCCAGCTGCCTTTCTTCGTAACCCCCAAATTCATAGCTTTCCTTGTCTCCAGAGACATGCCCCACAGCTCTCTAATAAGTCTCTACTATCCTGGGGTTTTAGGGAAAGCACTACACAGAATGTGAAATCATTTTCTGGTAACACAAATCTTATTCAATCTTTGATTAACAAGAGGAAGCAGAGGCCAAAAGAGGTTGAAACAATCCGTTTCTCACATATTTGAAAACAAGTGATGAACCAGGCAGGGAAACAGAGAGAAAGAGAGTACAGAGGGAGCATTTGGAGAAGTGGGGTGAGTAAGAAAAAAAAATGGGTGGTGGGAGTGGGGAGAGGAATATCAAGTGATGAACACATTAATCCTTTCTTCCCCCACCTTCACTTCTCCTCCCCATCTCCACTGTCCTCAGCCCCAGAGAGAACTTACTTGAAGGTCGATGATTTCTCTTTCTGATTCCATGTTGCTGGCCTTAAGTGGCTTCACACGCAGCGGGTGCCAGTAACAGGCTGTGTGGGCTACTCCAGGCTTTGCTGTCTGAATCTCTACTGCTTTCTTTGGGTGGGAGAGAGCACACAGCTGGCAGGACAGACCTGCTATTCATCCATCTGATGTGGGATGCCCGTCTTGGCCTCAGCCCCTGGGGAAAGTGTACACATGCATACGCATGCAAGGGTGTGTGTGTGTGTGTGTGTGTGTGTGTGTGTGTGTGTGTGTGTGTGTGTTTATGTGTGTGTGTGTGTGCATGAGCGCTCTAAGGGTGGCATGTGGTACATCCATAGGTGGCCTTTTGAGTTGGTTGTGAAACCATCATCTTCCCCAGTGTCCCCAATCTCCCTCTAGCTCCAGAGGAGCCATCTGAGGTTACCGCAGCCTGCTTTGAGCTAGTAGCTTTGCTACTGGTACAGAAACATTGGATTTATCAAGGAATTTGAAAAATAGCCTGAGGATACTGTCTGACTTCACTTTGGTGGAGCTGAGAGGGCTCCCAGTCACCAAGGGTTGGGTGGCTTCCAGCTTATTCCCAAGACTGACGCTTAGGGACTTCTGTTGTTTTTTCCTTTGTTCCCTCTACCTCCAAAATTTTTTTAAACTGTGGTTTACCTAATAGGTCCCAAAGCATAAACCTTATTCTATAATACAAAGTGAGTAAACAACACATTGTTATCGACAGGTTGTTTGATGCCCTCATTTTCTCGGTTGATTCACCAGAAAGAGGGCAGGAAAAAGTTATACCTTTGAATTTTCTTTATGCAAGTAGTTGCAATTTCCCTGCTTTTAAAATAAAGCTACCGGGACTGAGTCTTTTTTGGGGAAGGTTTTCTTTCTGTTGTTTACCTTACAGCTTAAAACTCTTTTGGCTCCTGAAGCTGATTTTAGACACCAGTTTGTGTCTGAGTGGGTATGGGTGTGTCTGTGAGTGCACAAGGTGGGTGGTGTTAAAGAGTAGTAATGTAATTCAGAGTTTAAATGGGGTGGGGGGGGAGTAGCAGAGTCACAAATTTACCCTCACCACGTTCAAATGTGGAAAATGGGCAATTTCTTTATATCTATTAGATGATCTAGTGCCTTCATAAGTCTACACCCTGCTGGACAGTGGTGGGAGGAGGGATGGAAAAACGGGATGAGGACTATTTTTCAGCTTAACCTAACAAGCACAGTTGAATTTAATTTAAATGGTCAACAGTTCAGTTTTGATAGAATGCTCAGTCTTTCAGATTTCTACCCATCTCCTCCAAAGATGGCAAGTAGGTGTACAGGAGAAGGGTGTGGTTTCTATATGCCTCGTGCTGGAGGCATGATGGCTCTGGGATGTATTCCTGTGGCCTATCCATCTCTGCCAGTTTCTGCTATGGAGCTGTTGGACAGGGCTGGACTGCCCCCTGAATTGGTGAGTGCCCAGGAGAGACTCGACCTGCTCCTGGGCCTCCTGCTGGCGTTAGTGGCTGATGTGTATGGCCAGGAAAACTCATGATACATTCTCAGTCTGTTGTTAAGGACCCAGGGGGCTCCCTTGTTGACTCAGCCCTATCTTGGCTTTCGTGGTGATGGAGACCATCCTGAGAGCTGCTATGGCCCTTCTTTGCTCCCATCCCAGTGGTACCAGTTCAGTGGTCCACTCCTCTAAAAGAATCCCCTCTGAAAACTCTCCCACCTGACCCTCTGTTGAAGCTCCTGTTCCTCCTTGAGTATGTGGGGACTGAGAGCTGCTGACAGTCCTGGAGAAAGGCAAGCTCAGCCCCCTTCTCGTAAAAATTGGCTTTGATGTGGCTGCTCCAGGTTAGTGCAGTGGCAGACTTTGAGGTGATTTCCTTCCAGACTCCAAAATGGGAGAGGGATATAGAGCCCACTCTTCTCAGCATTCCTTCAAAATCTAGCAGTAATATCCACCACTTCCACTCCCCGTTACAATACCATGACATGCCAAGCATAATTGTAAGCACTTTAGTACACACTTACTCACTTAGTTCTCATAACTCTGCAAGATAGGTAGTACTATTATTACTATTATTACTATAATACTATTATTATTACCTAGGTAATGCATCTGCTTTACAGATCAGGAAACAGAAACACAACTTAATGTTGCTCAGGCAATCCAATTCAGAGTCCATGCTCTTATCCACAATTTTGGCTCAGATAGGAGAAACTGAGACACTTGTTTGAATACCTGCTTTCTCTTCCTCTGCTTTCCTTCTTCCTGTAATCCCCACAATCTAGGATCAGAAAAGGTGGGCTTTGTCATCTTTCTTTTTCAGTTTGGTTTGGATATACTTTGTATGGAACTCTATGATAATAATTCAAAGAAGAAATAAAGAAATTTAGAAAATCCTCATTCTCAATGAAACCTGACTATCAAAAACAACTGTCTTGCTTGAAAACTTTATTTTGGATGTCAGAAGCGAAATATAGACTATTTCTTTCTCTTTGTATCCCTGTTGTGACAATCCTGATCATCCTTTAGATAATATGAATGCATCTGGTAGACTAGAGGGGAAATCAGAACAAAAAAATGCAAAAGACAAAAGTGCCTGCATATATGTGCATATATATTCCCTATTAATAAGCATATTGGTTTTAAAAGGAAAAAGCTGTAATTGGCTATAGTAATGGTTTGGGTTTGGCAAGATCTTCCTGGATTTGGACCTTTCCCCACCTCATGAGCATCACTTGGAAGTAAACAGCAAGCAGGATTTCATTTATCTACTGTGACTCTGGACAAGAGGTCAGCATGCTTTCTCTGTAAAGGACTAGAGAGTAAATATTTTTTAGCCTTGTGAGCCATATGGTTTCTGTCGCAACTACTGTACTCAGCTCTGCTATCGTAGCGTGAAAGCCACTGTAGACAAGATGTAAACAAGTGACTGTGGCTGTGTTCTGATTACACTTTATTTACCAAAACAGTGGGTCAGCTTTGGCCCCACAGGTCATAGTCTGCAGGGTTTTGTTCTAGAATATAAGCAGAAAGAGAATCTGGAGTTCTGATGATTACAATCATGTCCAATCTTTCAGATCACGTCTTTCAAGTCTAATTCCCATTTCAGAGGTAACAGCTGAGCCACCTACTGCAAGGATACTATGCTAAACTCCATGAGGATATAAAATCACAAAATGCATGCCCTTGTGAGATACATACATGGAAAGTTAGGCTATAGTAAAGACGGCTTCAAAATTTGGCTGTGAGACTGAAACTATACCTACACGGAGGCAACTCAGCCCAGATGGGAAAGGTTCCTGTTTCTCTTTACGGCTAGAGTGACTTTTGCAGTGGGAAGCCTAGTTTTAGGGAAACTGCCTGTTGGAAAGAATTTTTTAGAACATGCTTGAACTTACATATAAGTAAACACTCAGAGCCGCAAAGAAAATGGTCATGGAATGTAGGCCTACAAGGAAACTCTAGGGGTTTCTTACTGTGTAGGAGGAGCACAGAGTTGTAGGGTATTAAGAAGCCAGCAATGAGGGCTGACCGAGTGGCGCGGTGGTTAAGCGCTGGCTTGGGAAGCCAGCGGCCCGGTTCGGGTCCCACATATGAGGGCCAGTGACACTGGCCTGAAAAAAACAAACAAAAAAAGAAGCCAGCAATGAGATGTCTGTATGTTGAATAATGAGAAAAGCCCTGTGGTGGAAACCAGGTGTCCTCTGTGTATGCTGAATCACTGTGTGTTCTTAGGCAAGTCACTGAACTTTTCTGGGTCTTATATTCTTCTTTGTTAAAAGTGAAGCTGTCGAAAACGATGATTCCTAAGATTCCGTGAGCTCTTAAATTCTATTTCTAATGTGTATTTATATTAAAAACTTCCTGTGTAACAGATCCAAGTCTGAATTTTAATATGTAAAAGTGAAGGATCCCTAATAGAGTATTTATGTAATTGGAAACTTTTTAGGAAAAACTACCCCATCTGTTACCTTTGCTAGTGAAGATGGAGCAGGGCAGACACGACGGATAAGACACTGAAGGAGAATAAAGGCATGCTTTAGAAAATGCTTCCAAACTCATTTATGCTCACTTACACATTCATTCAACCACCTCCAAACTCACTGCTACAGACATCCTATGGCCAGGATGAATGGGAAAGGGAAACTTTTGGGGGAGTCTATGGAAGGAGCTACCCATTCAGGGCCTAATGAGGGGCCCAGGCTGGCTAAATGGATAATTAAGAATTAGATTGGGTGACTCTAGCACTGTCCAATAGAACTTTATGCAATGATGAAAATGTTAAAGAACATTTCCATTTTCACTGTTTATTATAGCAGCCAGTAGCCACACACAGGTATTTAGCACATGAAATGTGGCTAGTATGACTGAGGATCTGAATTTTAAATTTTATTTATTGCTAATATATTTACATTTAAATAGCCAGTAGCTACCATATTGGACAGTGGAGCTCTAGACCAAAATTCAGTATATTGAGAACATTGCTGAGCTGTGATAATCACTTATTTAACACTCCCATCCCAGCAGCTCATCTTTTGATAGATGTTCATTAGGCAAAAGCCTGATTTGATATAAAAAGGAATTCAGGGCACACAGCTCTTGTGGGAATGCCCCCTGAAGCCTGGGGATGCTCTTGGTTGTGGTAAGTAAAATTCCCCTTCGGTCTTTTGCGTTCAGGGTAGGGGGATTTTAACTGTGACTCACTGTTCAATGAATGATTAATGAGAGAGCCTTGTCATGTTGATATGGAACACATCTCACCTCTCACTCTGTGATGAAGTTAAAAGGTGGCTGGCACTCTCTTGGCTAAAGAGGGTGAGGGGAGAATAGCTGATCTCAGTAATAGGAGAGAAGCTTTGGTGGTTTTCAAACCTTTTAAAGCAAGGGAACCCTGTTCTTAAATGACATCTTATGCAGAAGTTAATATAAAGCACATTAAAGTGAAGCTGTTCGGACTCTGGAGTCACTTCCACTCCTGTCCCTCCTGTCCCACCCTCCATTTCTCAAGCTATCCCTGAAGGCGCTTCTTGGGAATCCTTTACATAGCTGGGCAATCACAAGTCACACAAAACTATGTGGAGTTTTCCAAGTCCTGAAATGACATACACGTATTAAAAAAAAAAAAAAAAGGAGAAGAAGAAGAAGATTGAAAAAGTACAGTCAAAATTGTGCCCACCAGCAGAGGCAATGCTGGCCTACGGGGACTTTTTATTGAGAATGTTGTTCCTTGGACAGTGAAGGCTGAGTGTCACCGTCACATCTTTTCCGATAGAGCACAAAGGACTCAGGGTTGCGGTGTGGGGAAGATGAAGGCTGGAAGGTGCTGTGGGGAGTAGGTAGAAGGGTTATACCACACACGGCTCTAAGACTGTTGGGAAGGGGTGAGGGCAGGAGGCTCAGACAGCACAGCAGTAGGGTTCTTAGCAGTGTCGAAATTAGAGCTCTGAGACTAAAAAAGCTTCTCAGAGATGAAGGTACCAGTCCAACTACTCCATCTTACAGATGACAGAGGCAGTTTAGTGCTGAAGGTGGAATTAGAGAATTAGAAACTAAGTTTCCATCCTTTTAATCATGTGGATGTGTACACGTCAGTGTGTGTGTGTGTGTGTGTGTGTGTGTGTGTGAGAGAGAGAGAGAGAGAGAGAGAGAGAGAGAGAGAGAAGAGAGACAACTCCATTGGGAATAGTTGCTTATGATTTCAAACTACTTCGTACATATTTTATTTTATATGACCCTCACAATGATTCAGTTGAAATTTACAGATGAGGAAACTAAAACCAAAGTGACGCACCCAAGATCACACAGTTACCATGTGATAGAGCCAGGACTCAATTCAGGATTTCCTCTTTCCAATTCTTTCTCTTTTCTCCACATGCTATCACTCCACATACACCTCCAGCCTCCACCGTACATTAGACACAACAGTGTGATCGGCAATAGGAACACACACACACACACACACACACACACCCTATATTATTGCTACCTGTGCAATGGAGCTGAACAAGTTCTTGACAGTGACATGCTATCAGCCAAGAAGACAGACCTAGATTTGACTCCTGGTCCTTCTATTTACTAGGTGTGTGTGTGTGTGTGTGTGTGTGTGTGTGTGTGTGTGAAACTAGACTTTATTTTATAGAGCAGTTTTACATTCATAGCAAAACTGAGCACACAGTGAAGATATTTCCCACTTGCCCACTGCCCTACATACATCACAGCCTCCCCCACAATAACTAATGGACACCCCAGTGGTGCATTTCTTGCAATCGATGTAACTATATTGACACATCATCGTCACTCAAAGGCCGTCATGTGCAAGAGGCAAACTGAATTCTCCTGCACATTTGTATCCCCTGGTGTTGCACATTCTATGGGTCTTGACTAGCCAGGGTTTTTTTTTTTTTTTTTTTTTTTTTTTAGCAATTTGCTTCACCTTTTCCCCTGTAAAAATGGGGAATCACAGTGCCTAATTGATAAAGATCATTGTGAAGATTAAACTAAATCAGATCATGGCTGTAAAGCCCATGACCTGCCTGGCACAGAGTAAGAAGAACCCATTAAATGGATCTAATGTGAATTTTTGTAGGAAGATCATCAGTCTAAGCCTGGCTGTTAAACTCTCCTGAGTCTTTCTTTTGTTCTTTTTTCTCTCAGCCCAAAGCCTCTAGTCTGGATGTATATAATTCTGACAAAGAGTTCTGGAAGTTCATTACAGATATTAGTCTGTGAACATTTACTGTGCTGCTGAGAGGAACTTAAATTGTGAGTTTGGTTCTTGGAGGAGGAAGGGTTAGGTGAAGCAGGCATAAACACATGGGCATTCACAGAACACTCAAGTGGGCCAGGGGACAAAAAAGGCTCTGATTTTGACTACTTGTCAAGAGATACAGAAGGGGAAGAGAAAGTGCAGAAGGGAAAAATCAGAGTGTGGGGGTGAGCTGCCGCTTGAGCTACTGTGAATATGAAATAAGGAAACTTTCTCAGCAGAAGTTTAACAAAGGAGACCTTAAATACTGCAAACTATAGAATATGCAAATCAAATTAGACTGCACATGTATATCTGCTTCGCCCTCACACTGCTTACCTTCAGACACCTTCACAGCGAGTAGCCCAGGGAAATTAAAACTCCAGCATCCCTCATTTTGAATTTCTGAACAGCCCTACTGAAAAGATTTTGTGCCAAATGCTCTTGGTTGCTCCTCCGACAACCAATTCTTTCCCTGCTGCTCTTACAAAGTTTAGAGCCTGAACAGCAATAATTACATCAGTAATTACAGCAGTAATGTACATGTTCCATATACAACTAGGTGGTAAGCACTTTGAGAACAGGGGTCGTGCCTTCTACTTCTGAACCTCCCATAGGAGTTGGCCTCTGCAGACAAGCACAGTTGGTGATCCTGGGCTTCTGAGGGGGCCCCTTCGGCATAGTCTAGTGCTGGGTTCCGCAAACTAAATCAGATGCCCAAAGAGGTTCTTGTTAAAACAAACTGTGGGTAACTCAGACCCAAGTGAGTGGGGTGCAGAACTGGAAGTGCAGTTTCCTGAGCACTTATCATAATGTGACATCGATTGTTTTGTGATCTTAAATGAGTCATTTCCTCTCTGTTACCTTATTTCATGCATCTGCAAAATGGGGAGAACAATTTTATGAAGGAACATGTATTCATTTTTTTTCCTTATTAAAAAAGTGATTTTTTTTTCATTGTGGAAAACATAAAATATACAGAATAATATGGGATAAAATAGAATTACCCTCAAAACCACCCAAAGACAAACACTGTTAACATTTTGGTTTATTGTTTTTCAATTCTTTCCCTCCGTGTGTGTGTGTGTGTGTGTGTGTGTGTGTGTGTGTGTGTGTTACCAGAACCAGCTACATAATTAGCAGGGCCCAGTGCAAAATGACAATATAGAACCCCTTGTTAAAAAATTATTACAAAATTTAAGATGACAACAGCAGAGCATGAAACCAAGTACAGAGCCTTTTCACACATGAGGCTCTGTGTGACTACACAGTCATATGCCCATGAAGCTGGCTCTTTCTATTTACTTCTCAAAATAATAAAATTATTTATTAACTGCTTTTCATGTGTCAAGTATTTTACCTAGATTAGCTCTAATTTAATCCAACTTCCCCAAAATAAATGTAAGCCTTTTATTCTTTCCCCCACTCTCTGCACTTTTTCAGATAAGACAACTAGGGATCAGAAAGTTTAAATAATTTGCCCAAGTTTATATATTAATAACTAGTAAGTACAAGAGATCATATTCAAACCTTAGTCTTTCTGATGGTAAGTCCATACTTTCTCCAACTACAGTACGCTGCCTCTTATACTAGCTTATGCATTAGAAACAAATTTGTAATAAAATTGAGATTATACTATATATAAAATATTACATTGCATTCTTTTCTTTTTTTTTTTAAAGATTTTATTGGGGAATTGCTGGAGGGGAACAGCGTTGGGGAATTGGGGAAGGGGAACAGACAAGTTGCTGTCTTTTTGTTCTTCAGTTTAGTTGCCGAGGATGTTGCTTCACTGTTGGTATCATCATTGCGCTCTTCCCGGATGAGGCAGATGGGTCGCTGGCCTCTGGATGTCGCTCACCGCGGCTATTGGCAGCTCACGCTTGGCTGCCAGCCACTCACGCTGGCTGCGGGCCACTCACTGTAGCCTATGGTAGCCCCCTGCAGCAGGGGTTGCAGCCCACACCATCACCGGGGCTCATGCAGCCCAGCTCCAGGTGGAGGTGTTGTTAGCTGTAGAGGGCAGTGTCACTGGCCCTCATGTGGGATCCGAACCGGGGCCGCTGGCATCCCAAAACCAGCGCTTAACCAATGCGCCACTCGGCCGGCCCTACATTGCATTCTTTTCCATTTTATAGCATGAGTGCTTTTTCTTCCCTTATGAGTCTTCACCCATTCAGGCTGCTATAACAAAATACCACAGAATAGGTAGCTTATAAATAACAGAAATTTATTGTTCACAGTTCTGGAGGCTGGAAGCTTGAGATCAAGGTGCCAGCATGGTCAGGTCTCAGGCTTCTTATTGTAGCCTCACATAGAGGAAGGGGCTGGAGAGCTCTGTGGGGCCTCTTCTATAAGGTCACTAATCCCATTCACAAGAGCTCTGCCCTCATGACCTAATCACCCCCTGAAAGCCACACCCACTAATACCATTGCCTGTGGGGTCAGGATTTCAACATATGAATTTTTGAGGGACACAGACATTCAGATCGTAGACCATGTCATTAAATATAGGGAAAAAATAGTGGCCATTTGTGAGAAATATTGAAGTTTCAGGTAACAAAGTATTGAAAATAATTCCATTGCAAGATTATATTAAATATAAAGCACCAATGAGGCAAAGCAGGAACATGTGGCTAGTGGAAAATTAACCCATATCCCCCATCTGATAAGTAGAACATAAACATTTCTTTCTCCTTGCTCTGAATGTCCTTCAGATTAAAGAAGATATCTTTACATATCCCCAACAGCCAAGAAGATTGTTGTCAATTTTACTTTCTACTGTTTGCCAAAATGAAAGCGATAGTCTATTTTCTAAGTACAAATAATATGATTATATGGAATATAATTTTTTTTTTTTTTTTGAGGGCAGTGTCACTGGTCCTCATATGTGGGATCCGAACCGGGGCTGCCAGCATCCCAAGCCAGCGCCCAACCAACACGCCACCCGGCCGGCCCTGGAATATAATTTTCAATCTCTCCCTTAGACAGTGTCTCTCTCTCTCTCTCTCTCTCTCTCTCTCTCTCTCTCTCTCTCCCTCTCCTCAAATATCCCAGCAGGGAAAGTGCACTCCCTTCTACTCCTTGACAATCACTTTCATGTAAAACTACATGTAAAAAGAGCCAGTTCTGAAACTAATAATACAAACCTTATAATATATAACTCCAGACTTTGGGAAATTAATCATTCTAAGCAGCCATATCTGTTATATGGAGCTCATGAGAGCTATTTCAACAGTGTAACTAAGAAACGACTTAATAGGTAGGCCTTTCCCACAGCTAGGGGTCTCTAAGTCAAGGGCCAAGCTGAGGCCACTGAAAATAAAAATTTGGACGCCTTAATACCTCAATGAAAACTGCAACCATGTTTGTGGTGCCTGGAATCAGGAACTGGGGGAGGAGTAAGGCCTATGACTGTGCACACTTCCTCCTACATGTCACAGTTTATCTATCTATCTATCTATCTATCTATCTATCTATCTATCTATCTATCTATCTATCTATCATCTATCTATCATCTATCTATCTGCTGGTGAACTGTAATTAGAAGGAAAACAATGAATGTATAGCTACATTTTAGGGGAAAGAAAAATCATAAAATGCAGCCCACAACCTTAGGGGTGTGTGAGGGAAAGAATACTCAGGCAGTTGTTTTGTCCCCGAAATCAAGTGAGCCTTGGCGAACTGTGTTAGGGACATCAGCCTGAGGCCAGTTTCTTGTTTAACAAGAGCTGGTGCAGTCACCCCTTTTACAGAAGATGAAGGGCATCAGGTTAGGAAAAATCCCTCCTCATTTGGTATTAAAGTGAATCTTTCTAGATGACATAGTGACCTTTACTGACAAGCACTCTTAACCCAATTTTGTACGAGGAGATTTAATAAGAAATGACATTATTAGATTTTAAATATATACAGTGCATGTACAAAGTGTTTTTCCCTGAGTTCCTGTGTCCGAGGGTGCCCACCAGGACTGTAATTGCAGATTAATCACAATGAATCCAGAAGGGGCAGGGATGGTTCCAGTCCCTGTGTCATGTGCACTGGCACTATTTTCTCTGTCATGGAGCCTCCCCCGCTGCCCCCCCCCCCCGCCTTGCTCTTCACTAGCACTCCTCTGGTGTCCTTTTCTCATTAATAATAACTAACTTGAGTTCAGAACTTCAGCATTCTCCATGTACTTTCACAGACATTATTGCATTTGGGGCTGCATGACAACCCTTCATTTCACAGATGAGGTTGAGTGACTTGCCAATGGTAAAACAATAGTTAATGGCAGAGCCAAGGCTTACACGTGAGTCTTTTTACATCAAATCTCCTCTCATTCTTTCCTCTGTACTCTGTTGTCTTGTTCAGCCAGGCTTAAACACCTATTCTGAACCCGCTTGAACTTGGCTGAACCACCATTTTCCTTCCTTGTTCCATTCTGTTTCTCTCCCTCCATCACCAGTAATTTTTGTCTGCACTTCTCGGTCACAGCATTTTGCCACTTCCTCCCCCATGCTAGGTAAGCCTGTAGTTTTCTAGTACTTTCAAATTTACTTTGAAAAACTTACAAATGGGAAAGACCCTTACAGTTTTCTGCCTTTGATTTCTCTCCCCACTTGAAGTGAACGCCTACTTGAGAAACTGAGAATCCTTGTAATTACAAGTGGATTACAGTTTGGTTTTGGTTTTCATTATGACTTTTGAATTATTAATATAGTATAAGTCTATTATAGAATACTTGGAGACCAGAGAAAAGGAAAAAAAATACCATAAATAACTTCATGATCTTAACACACTCTTGCACATAGAGCCTATTTTGATAATGATGATGTTTGACTCTTGGAAAAATTTGACTCTCCACTTACTCCTATAATTACCACACTATTTTTGCACCTTGAATGTCTTTTAAGCCAATGTTCCCTTTTCAAGACATTGCTGCCAACTCATGAGCACAGGGCACCATTGACTGCTCTGCCTTAGTCTGTGAGAGAGTAACTACAAATCCTGTTTCATTTAAAGGACTGGTCAGATTATTTTAAACAGTTCTGTTGCCCACTAGGTCAAAGGAGGCCTCTGTGAGCAGAGCATTTGGACTAGCTGATCTCTGTGTAACAATAACGGTGTTTAGCCTAACACAGCCTTGTCCAGGTCTGGCCATTCAAAAGTTCTTTGTAATTTAGGCAAATTTAGAATATGTCCTCTGTTCAGGGAAGAGGTTACTTAGGGATGAAAGAATATATAAAATATATCTGTATAGTTAGAAGAACTCTTTGTAGCTTGGCTTAAAATTCCCTAGGTATAGGTATATATGCATATGTATACACGTATGTGTGTCAAGTCATGATTCAATACATAAAATGCTAGAGCTAGAGGTAATTTTAGTGGCTGTGGTGGGTGATGTGTAGGTGAAAGATATGCCAGAATTACTGGGAGATGGCCATTTGTAACGGAAGAATCATTAGATTTAAAATATAAAGAACTACTATAAATTAACATGAAAAACATAAATAATGCAGTTGGCAGAGAATTTGAACAGGTGATGCACAGAAAAAGAAATTCAATCACTAAATATGAAAAAAGTTCCACTATTTTTAAGTTGCAGAGAAATGCAACTTAAAATGACAATGAGATACTATTTCATAGATATGGGATTGGTCAAAAGTAAAATGTCTGAAAATAGCAAGTGTTGGTAAAGATGTAAGAAAAAGAGAGCTGTCATACACATCGAATGGAAATTACAAGGTTCATTTTGGAGAATAATTTGGCAATATCTAGAAAAGTTGAAAATGTCCATATTCTAAGACCTTGTGATCCACTTCTAGGTTATACCCTAGGCAGCCTTTCTGAGATGGGATTCTTCATCTGAACCAGAGAACATAAACAATTGTTTGTTTTTGTTTGTTTGTTTGTTTGTTTGTTTTAGGGCAGTGTCACTGGCCCTCACATGTGGGACTGAACTGGGGCCACTGGCTTCCCAGGCCAGCGCTTAACCACCGCGCCACTCGGCCTGCCCCATAGACAATTATTTGAGTGACTATTTTCTCAGCTCTCTCAAGGATGGTACAGAGCTAGTATCATTCTAGATACATAGGAGAGAAGTTAATTCATTATATACAGTGATTGCATTAATGACATCAGTATTTGTCTTGTTAAACCCAATTGATAAAGACTGCCAGGGAATTTCCCAACCATCTTTACAATACCACACACTACCAGTAATAGTAAAAAATGGAAAATAGTTTGTTCATATGTAAGGAGACAGATAAATCACAGTATATCTATCTTGTGGAATTCTATGCAACAGTTTAAATAATTGAACCAAATCTATATGATTCAGCATAGATAAATCCTGAAAACAAAATGTTATTTTAAAAATTGTAAGACATTACAAAAATATATCATTAACAAATATTTTATAAAACACACAGACTAATGCTATGTATTATTTATAAGTGCTTATTTTGTAACAAAAATATAAAATAAGGTCTAGATGTGCACCAAATTCATGATAGTGGCTGCCTCTGAATGGAGAGGATAACAGGTGTGGGGAGAGAAGCAAAGGGGACACAGTCATTGGGTCTGTTCATGAATATTCTGGCTTTTCTTTGAGGCACATCCTTTGAAGTTAGGCATAACCACATGACTTACCTGGGCCAGTAAAATGTGAGTGTAAGTGTTACTTCTGGATGGAAGATTTAAGAACCATATGCACAATTTACTGTGTTCTTTTTCCTTTTGCTGTAGTGACTAGCAGTGTTTCAGATTTCATCGTTTCCAGCTACTTCATCAGCCTGAATCCTGGAGTGAGGACAATGTACAACAGAGTTCCCAAGTGACCCACAGTGAACATGTGTCATGATTGAGAAATAGACCTTTGTTTTGTTTCAGCCAGTAAAATTGTGGGATTGTATATTTCTCGCTGCAGACTAGTCAGGCCCATCGTAACTGATACCAGGACTTCATCTCTATCTGTAAAGTTTTTATTCCTTCTTTTTATTTTTATGGTCTAAAGAATATATGACTAAATGTTAACATTTGTTCATTTTGAGTGATGAGTACGTAAGTGTTATATTACTTTCATTATTTTTTTGGTGTTAAAAAAAGTCATCTGGAGTGATTTTTCATAAGACATTTGATATGCAAGGGGTAGCATAATGTAGAAGGCATGTGTATTTTGAATAAATTCCCCAGATGAATTCGACAGGCTTCCCGATTTAAAAGGCAATTCTTTCATTTTATAGGAGAAGAAACTGTGACCCAGAAATAGTATCATGCTCTTCATCAAAAACCATATAATGCTGTAGCCGGTCTTGCTACAGTATCATGACTCCGATCCAAACTTGTTACAGGAAACAGTCCTGTAAAGATTTTCTGCATTTATTGTCAAACTACTGTCTAAAACATTGCTCATTATATTGCACAATAGCTCCTAAAATAAAATCTTATGTGTGAAAAAAATTTTAAAGAATGTAGTCCAGAAAAATCTGTTTCTATTGTGGATGACTGGTAGGCATCCGCCTTTCTTTACAGCTTGCTTCCCTTTTTGTTATGGTTGCCAGGAAGCTCACAGACAAAAGAATATTCAGGATGTATGGTAGCCTTCTTCAGTTGCTTCTTTTTACAATCCTGATACTCACTTTTATTGTATGCATGTCCTTTGTTTAAGCTATCTCAAACCTCTTCAGAAAACAAAAGTGAATTAAGGGTGACTCCTCTATCATACTTCCTCCTTTTTAGGCTCTCTCTGTTCATTGTGCTTCATTTCTCCTACAGCTAGGGAACTCCAGCTGCAGGAGAGGCCTGCTCGTTAGTCCTTAGCATGGCCACAATGTTAAGTAAAAGCCTGATATAATCCAGGTTAGTCTCTAACCTGGGATCAGTTTTGATTGCCCACATTGGTATAATGCGGGGGGAGGGGTGTTCTCTCTGTATATTCTACTTTATAATTCTAAAGCAGGTGTTTCCATGACTATCTATTCCTTTCCTCTGCACATAGTATTTTATACTAATTATTCAAATGAGAAACACAAAGTTAAGGTAATACGAAGGGCTCAGTAATACACTTAAACCTGTACATGTGAGTAAAGGAATGACTTCAGTATTGAAAAAAACCCTGTGCCATGGGACAGGATATTTCAGTTCTATTTCTGAGAGTGCTGTTGTCTTGCTGTGTGACTTGGCTTCATTCTTTAGGATTTGGTTTCATTTCTGCATAAAGTGACATTTCTTCTATTAATAATGAACTTTCGATCAATATTTTATTTAGAAAGAAATAGAAATAATCAATTTATTGTATTATTTTAAGTTCTCAAAATTTAAAAAGAAGAAAATATACACATTTTTCAAAGAACAACAACAACAACAAAAAAGAAGTGAAATATTACACATTAGCAAGCATGTAATCAATGACAGGTTGTGGGGAAAATCAGTCCCCCGGGCATGTGATGGCTCGTGATACAAGAATGGAATCTTAGTCTCCAGGGTGGGACTAGGGTGATGTGGGGGCAGAATCATTTCAGACATGGTTATTTTTCAGCATTCCAAAACCAGCTTGATTTTATAACAGAAAGGAATTCGGGGAGTAGAATTCAAGCCAATCTGATCCACTAAAGCCCCGGTTTTCAAACTGGTATTCTGAGGAAAATTATCTTAAGAATTGATAAGTAGGTATGCCCAGTGGTCAAATCTGGAAAATTATGTATTTTCTCACTCTCTGCTGGAGAACCATAATGCATATTAACACGTTAAAGACCAAGAAGTTTGAGCTTTGTTGAACCCCGCGTTCACGTTGTATTTGAGCACGGAACATTGCTTCCACTCATGTCTATGGGCACTATCCACGTCAGCACGGGGACTGCTGCACTAAGGCCACATCTTCCCTCCCAGCGCGGAGTCCGGGACTGCTGTGTGGTTCTGTCACAGTGTTCTGAGTAACTGGGTCAGGCCTGTTGGGGTCTTGAGCCCCCACCTGAAAATTGAGGAAAATTGTCCTCAATTAACAAGGATAAGTTAGAGGATGTCCATAAGGGCTTTGAACACCTTGGTAACCAGGTTCTATAGAAACAATATTATTATCTCAGTCACATCAGCACAATAGGATGATGTCACATCATTAATACAACAAATCTGGGCCTAGCAGATGCTCCCCACTCAGCTTTCTTTCCTGGTCTTGGAAGGATTTATGTAAATTCCATATACTTCAGATAGCAAACCCACTTCATGCTAGTGCCTATTTCAAACATAGATTGAGAAGAAAGGAAATAAAGAGGAATAGACAAAGGGCAGAACTAACGTAAACAATAGTAAACATCTATTGAGTACTTACTGTGTGCTAGGCATTGTGCTAAGCAGTTGAAACACACTATATTTAGACTTAGCCCATTAACTCCCCACCAAAATCCTGAGGAAGATATGCTTAGTATGACAAAATTGAAGTTCTGAGTGATTAAGTGTCTTGCCCAAGTCGTTCTGGTATTAAATGGCACAGCTAAGACCTGAACCAGGCCTGTCTGACTCTAACTCCCACTAACCGTTTCCTAAGGTGATGCACATGAGGTGAACTTAGGTGGTAAAAAAATATATTTTTATTGTAATAGTTTTACATTTTCATGTATATTAGAAAAATAGTATATGCACAGCAAATCCATGATTTCATTAATGAATTTTATAAGCGAGTGTAAGCAAAAAATTTTTAAATATGTTTTTAAAAATATTAAGAAAACTAGAGGGTGACAAAAAAATGTATACACATTTTAAGAAAGGAAAAAACTGTATTAAAATTGTAATACAATGAATGATGCTAGCATTCATTTGATTAACGCCATCTTTTGAACAAATGTCATATTACACATTGCTACCATAATTCAATTCAACTTCAAAAAGTGATACATAGATAACATCTCTTAAAATGTGTACATTTTTTGGACACCCCTGGTATAGTACAGATGTTAGGCAGAAATGTCAAAAATCATAAAGGTGGTGTACTAATGACTGAATTTGGAGAATCTCTATAACGTACCCTTCTACCTTCCAACAGAGAGGCTAAGGGCATAAAAGCGAAAGACCAGTTGGATTCCCCTTAACAAGGCTTTGAGCTTGTTTCTGTCCCTAACCAAACAAAAGTGTCCTCTAAGTTCTTCAGAAGGAAGTGCATGAGAGGACATGAAGTTCTGTGAAGCCTGAAGATTGGCAAAGCTTTCTGTGTTTACCTGGATGGGGGTGGGAGGTGGGGCAGAAGAAAATATCTATGATTGTGAGATCTGATTCACAGAAAATCACAGAGTGAAAAGCACTACCTGCTACAGAGAAGGAAACAATGCCTTTGAGTCCCTGGCAACCCATTCCTGACCTCCCAACCATGTACAGGTGCCTGGTTCATCTTTCAGCTCTGTGAAGAAGGTCTTATTTAAGAGTTCTTGATAACAAAAGAAACCCACTCAACTGGTTGAAGCCATGAGGGGGGAAAAGGAAGAAAGAGAGGTGGAGGGGTTTTGGTGGATTTACTGAGTTTCTTACAGACCACCAAGGGGCAGAACCAGGAGTGGGAATCAGGACCCAAGAGTGCTGCCTATTTCTTTGAGTGTCTCGTCTCTGCTTCTCTGAGGTTGTTTCATTCTTTCCCTTTCAAGGCTTCATCAGGTATGACTACCTGAGCCCTAGCTCTACATCACTTCACAATTTTAGCCTCTAAAGGACAAATACAGTGTTTCTAGGCCTCAATTTTAAATTGCCATTAGAGAGTCAGACTAGCCCAGCTTGAGTCAGTTCAGTACTGTCCAGTGCATCACAGCCATGGTATAAGTCGCTTTTCCAAAATCCAGCATCTTCACACTAGCTGGTATTGGGTCCTGTGAATTCTGATAGACAAGACTTGGATCGACTTCCATGAAGTTACATTCCCTGTGCTCCTCACTTTTCCCTCTCTTCAGTTCAGCAAGCTGTACTTTGAAATTTAGTATTCCAGATAAAAGAGTAGATTTCCTGCATCATAGCAATGCTTCTTTCCTTGTACCAACTTGGGTCTCCTTGAGGCTTGAGGGTGATGGACACTCATGGGTGATAAAGCTGGAATCAATTGGGTTATAAAGGAAAAGAGTTAAGGAACTGAACAATCAGTAAGGGTTACAGAGTATACACGGGCACCTGTAAAGTGCTCTGGGGACTGCTGAGTGATGACATTGTTATGACTATGATGATAGTATTGGTCACAAAGAAATTAGAAGGATGGGGCTCATGAGGAGACTTAAGAATATGGATTGAGCAAAGAGGCACAAATAATTATTCCCATGTAGTAAAAAGGCACCTTGAATTAAGGACTCAAAGTCTTGAGTTCTAGACTTGGTTTTGTGATTTCAGACTAATGACTTAGCTAGTTGGGGTCCTTTCTATAAAAATTGGGGTGATCCTCTAAGTCAGAAATTTCTGTGACCCTACAGTGTATAATTCTAAGCCTGGACAAGAAAGAGGACCTTATAATAAATGAGGTGATCAAAGCCAGAAGAGGATAAGAAAGGTCTGATTTCTCAGAGGAGATGAATTTTCAAGAGTGATTTGAAAGGTTTGAGGACAGGCTTTGGTTTTGGCAAAAAGGAGAAAGCAAGGGTGGGGTAATAGGGGAAACCTAATACAATCGCTTAGGAGTGGAAATGAGAAGTATGATGCTAGAGAAAGAGCCCTAGACCAAAATATACTCTAGATCAGGGGTCAGCAAACTTTTGAGACGGAAGAGCCAATCCTGTCCCTCACAACAATTTAAAAATTATTTGAGAGCCATAAAACAAATGAAATCACCATTATATGAATAATATCCTTTAAAAAATTTATAAATAAAACTTTGATAGTTTTATTTTCATTTGCAATTTTGCTTCCGAGCCACATGTACGTACCCAAGGAGTCGCATGTGGCTTGCAAGCCACAGTTTGCCGACCCCTGATCTAGATAAATCATGTATCTTTCTTGGGTCTCAGCTTTCTCCAACTCTGTTTTTCAGGTAGAAAATTGCATAGGAAAGGAAAGGGCAGTCAGGTTTGTCTAACTGAAGCAGAGTCTGAGTTGAAGTGTATATATATAAAAAAAAATTAAGGTGGGTTGGAGTGAGGAAGGCTGGTGAGGAACCTTGAAACCTGTATTAAGGAATTTCCCTGGCTTAGACCAGGGCAATTGGTTTTTACCATTAAATTCCCTTTGGTTTTTACCATTGAAATTCCAAGACTGGAACCCCCTCTTTCTTCCTCATTGTAAATCTTGGTTAACCTATTGAACATAACCAATGCTCAGGGGAAAGGAACCACTATCGAGACAAACTATTTTATACATTGGCAGTAATAGCAGTTCTACAAGATGGCTGTAGTAGAATCTAAGTGTAGGAAGGCAGAGTCCTTGCAGGCAGCCAAAGAACATGAACTACAATCCCACGGAGGATCAAAAAAGGCAATTGTAAAAAAAAAAAAATCCTTTCAATGTGTAGAATTACAATCTCTGAACACAGCAATTCACTGGGCTCTATTTTGGTTTTAGTGACTTCATGAGTCAAGATGAACGGCTGGCAAGTCGAGACCTGAATTCTCCCTAAGCTATATCTGGGGGGAGTCGGAGGGGTGGTTGGCAGTAGCCTGAACTCACCCATTTTTTAAATAATCTTCAAGGCTCCTAGCAAGGCAACTAAAAGGAATTCTTAGTTCCTTAGGCTAAAAGAAGAGCAGAATGAGAAGCTGCTGGGCGGAGGTAAAAGACAGAAGGGAAATAGAAAGAATGTAATGTGTCCAGAGGACTGACTTTTAAACCGTGTCCTAAGGTAAAGGAATTCAACTGAAATAGTCCGAGTTCTCTTTGAAGAACTTTGGTGTGTTTTTTCTCCTATAGCTACACTGAGACCAGGGTACTAGCTTACCAACTTTCCTTACAGAGCAAGAGCAAAGAGAGGGAGGGAGGGAGAAAGGGAGGGGAAGAGAGAGAGAGAGAGATATGAAAATAATAATTCTTTTCTCTGAGATAAAACCTCCAACCTCTATTCTATTCTAAAGAAATAAAACTGTCTATCATTTTTTTTTCTTCTTTACCCTTCATATTTTGTTCAGGAATGAATAATGAAAGAGGGGGGAAATAAAAGAATGCTAACATTTACTGAAGGCCTTTTGTCTGCTAAGCACCTTCTCATCTGCTATTTCTTTTAATCTCTACATTTTTACAGATGAGGAATCTGTGGGGTCAGAGTATTTAAGTAACTTAAGCTGTCCCCATTGTAAAAGGCACGTGTGGTTTTCGATCCCAGTTCTTCTATCAAGCTGGGGCGCTTTCCACACCAGAGCACGAGTCAGGCCTGCTGCAGGCCTGTAGCCACCAGGGGGACCAGGTGAGTTGTGTGGTTTAGAGCAATGTCCTCAAACTTGAGGGTGCAGCAGAATCTCCTGGAGAGGCTTTAAACCCCAGATTGCTGGACTTCCACCGCTGAGATTCTGATCCTGTAGGCCTTGAGTGAGGCCTGAAAATTGGCATTTCTACCAAGTTCCCAGTTGGTACTAATGCTGCCAGACCTTTCAGGTCCGTACTTTGAGAATCACTGATATAGAATGCATACATATTCAACAATGGAAAATCATCTCCCAGGACTTTAGGGAATGTGGTAGTGTCACTTTGGTCCTTAAGATAGAATTCTCCATGTTCTGAAAGCAGGTAGAACCATGTTTTCATCATTTCTGGTTTCATGGCAAGATTTCACCAATAAAAAATTCTTATTCGCTAATGTGTACAATTATAAGATTCTGTATTTGTGAATTTGTCTACTTGTTAAAATTTACGTGTATACAAATCAATGCGGTGGTGCTTTTACAGTCACACACAGATATTTGCAGAGCTGTGAAAACTCGAGTTGCCCAAAGCACATGTATGTTCTCTGCTGAGGCTGAACAAGGTGACACTGCCTTCTTGTTTCAGCTCTCATTCTGTAAAGGAGGTTCTATTTCAGGTCCATGTAGCACCATGTTTTTCAGAGTTTTGTACTTTTTGTTGGCTATTTTGCTGTTTAAAAAGGCCTCCAAGCATAGTACTGAAATGCTGTTGATTGTTCTTAAGTGCAAAAAGGTTGTGATGTAGTTTATGGAGAAAATAAAAGGTGTTAGATCAGCTTTGTCAGGCAGGAGTTAGGGTGCTGTAGGCTATAAGCTCAGTGTTAATGAATCAGCTACAAAGATTAAGTAAGGTGTCTTTAAACAGAAACACACATAAGTGATCAGTGGATGAAATGTTGTGATGAGTGTTGTAGGAACCTGACCCTGTATTTCTCCTAGGAACAGTATCAGTATTCACTAATCCAGTGTTCACAGGGACATCATAGAATGTAGCTATTATGAAAGTGAGAATTGACTACACATTGTAAGGAATCTAAGGGGGGAAGGTTCACAAAAGGACCACAAAAATCAAGATAAGAAAAGAAGGAAAAAAAACTTGAAAATTGACTCAGACTACATAAGGCTTGGCAAATGCAAATACACGTGAATGTGTGTGTGTGTGTGTGTGTGTGTGCGCGCGCGCGTGTGTGTCTATATAATATATATAAACTGTATGCAAAACTATGTTGTTTCTCTAATTATTTCATATGCAGAACATAGGAAAATGTTAATGATAATAGTTATTGTACAACCTAAGCCTTCTCCTACTGTTTCCTTGCAGATAATATTGTGTGTTTAAAGAGTGACTTTTATGCCCCCATCTCCATCCACTCTGTCTTCTGAGAACTCTCAGAACCCTCTGTTCTAATGCCAGGCATCTCACATTCAGTACCGAGGCCCCTGAAGAGCAAGGGCAGGGGCCTCACAGCTGCTGTTTATCTCACCCCTGTTGTAACCAGAGAACAATGGGTCCTGCTGATGAAGGGATGAGAATAATACTCCCATTGTTGGGATAGCGGCTTAAGATGGGGCTCTGAACTTGTGGATCAGTTCCTGCTCCTCTCCTTTGGTTCTGAGTTTTCTCAAGAGCTTAGCCACTTTTGAAAGATGTGCTATAATTCTCGGAAGCCAGAAGAGAAATGTAATGTCCAATACAAAGCAGAGCCACACATCCACTGAGAACACAAATATGGCCTAGAACTCAGAACATACCTGACAAAGAGAACGCCCTTCTCACAGGTTTGGGTGGGGTTAGCTCTGCGGAACCCTACAGTCCTCAGCATAAGCATAACAAGGCTAACATGTTTGGGGAGAAGTCCAGCTCACATGTATGGGATGGTGGCAGGACTCCCACAGAGTCAGAAAAATTTAAGGTCATTTTCAGTTACATATATGAAGGTATTCTCATTTTGTTTGTTGTTTGTTTTTATGTCCTAACTGGATAAGTTTATGATTTTTATATACATTGTCACTGTCTTCAGTCTGTCACAGAATCAAGATGGATTTTTTGTGCTATTGATAATTCTATTCCACTCCTACCAGTTAGTTGTCCATCTGTCCTCCCTCACCCTAAGTCCCTCCACTTGATGGCCCAGCGTGAAACGGGCTAGTAGAGCCTATACCTTATGCTCATGCCTTTAAATTTCGGTGTTTCCTCTAACAGCACACTGGCTTTGTCTTTAGCCACCACTGGGTGGAATGATGTGCTTATACTCATCTTTTGTGTATTGATCATCTTGTCTCATCTTTTGCTTGACCTGCTTCTTGGCAGCATTCACTTTCTATTAATACAGAGCACTATGTTTCCATTTGATCCTGGCTTTTAATGAGTTCCTAGTAATTGGTCAGTAAGGGGCTTGCATGGACTTGAAAAGTGAGTAGGAGGAGGTGAACTATAGTGGGATGACTGGAATGAGGAAGGAGTGGGAATCAGAAGCAATTTTGCTACAAGTAAGATTCTTTAAATATTCAGAAAACCAACTCCCAGTCAAGTTTTCAATTTGTTCAATTGTTGCCTTTTGATTTTAATGTTCAGTTGGACACTTTTTTCCCAGTCATTTTTATTATTTTCTCTGTGTAACTCATTTCTCATCCTCTGATGCTTCCTTGCTCTTTTTCATTGTTCATTTTGTAACTATCTATCTTCATTCAAAGGCTTCATAAAGCTCTGTATATCTGCAATAACAGTTACACACAGAGTACTTATTATGAGCATGACACTGTACTAAGTACTTTATATACATTATTTTATTTAATTCTTATAACACCCTTATCAGATAGATTCTATTAACACCCCTAATCACAGGAGAAACTGAAGCACAGAGAGGTCAAGTAATGTGACCAAAGTCACCCACCTGGGAAGTACAAAACCAAGGATTCAAACCCAGGAAGAGTCTGTGCTCTTTTTTAAAGATTTTTTTATTGGGGAATTGGGGCTGGGGAACAGACAAGTTGCTGTCTTTTTGTTCTTCGGTCTAGTTGTGGAGGACATTGCTTCATTGGCCCATGTTGGTATCATCATTACGCTCTTCCCAGATGAGGCAGATCGGTCACCAGCCTCTGGATAGTCACTCACCATGGCTATTGGCAGCTCATGCTCGCTGCCAGCTGCTCACACTGGCTGCCGGCCACTCACTGTAGCCTATGGCAGCCCTCTGCAGCAGGGGGTGCAGCCTATACCATCACCAGGGCTCACATAGCCCAGCTCCAGGTGGAGCTGTTGTTAGCTATAGAGGGCAGTGTCACTGCCCCTCATATGTGGGATCCGAACCAGGGCCGCTGGCTCCCAAACCAGCTCTTAACCAATGTGCCACTCGGCTGGCCCTAGAGTCTGGCTAACCACCACACAGAGACCTTTATACTTACAGTGAATGATATACCTTGGTCTAGCCCTACCAAATTCTTACGGGTGTTCATGTCCCATGATCTTCTGTGCTTTGGAAGCTTCCCTCAGCAGTCTTTCACACAAACCACTAGGGTGGACAAGATGATATGCCATCTACACTGCCCTTTAAGGACAGACCTGCAGCCCTAGTTGCAGGGAATGTTGTGGACAGCTGCAGGCTTGGGAGCTTCTCTCAGCTTCCTAAGGCAGCCCATACCCAATATTCAAGGAAGCTAGAAAGACATAGGATTATTTGATGACCTGTTTTAGTTTCAGAGCTCCCTGTGGGGTTGGATGAGGTTGTCATCAGGCCTGCATGGCAGCCCAACTTCTCCTACTCAATTCTGCTTCCTCCCCTTTTCTTTCTCAGGCATTGATCCCAAAGTCACTGTCTAATAAAGTGAGACCTTTACCATAAGCCTTGGGAACATGAAAAAGAATACAGTCTTCACTCTGTATCTAAAATGAAAGGAAAGAGTGTATAAAAAAGCCAAGAACAAAGAAAACATTGATGATAAATTTTAAAGTTGCCAGACTTATCATCTTATATCACTTTTAAAAAATTAAAAACAAACAAAAATGTTTTCCTTATTTATTCTTGAAAATTAGAAAAACATTAAACCAAAGGACAAATATTATAATAACAGATCTCAATTAAGGTTTTGCTTGCAGTGTAAGACATCCTAGACACCTCAGAGTTAAGTTAAAAGTCTGTTCAGAGGGCAGGAACTCAGGGAGGATGAAATATATTACAAAAATACCTTCTACTGATCAGGCATTTCTGTTTTTTTAATTAAAAAAATGTCTGTTACAGTTGATATTCAATATTATATTTGTTTCAGGTATATATTTATATAACTTATTAAGTCTAGTACCCACCTGACACCATACATAATTATTACAATATTATTGACTATATTCCCTATGCTGTACTTTACATCCCTGTGATGATTTTGTAACTGTCAATTTGTACTTCTTAATCCCTTCACCTTTTTCACTTAGCCCCTCAACCCCCTTCCCATCTGGCAACCATTAGTTCGTTCTCTGTATCTGTAAGTTTGTTACTGTTTTTTGTTTTGTTTTGTTTTTTTAAAGATTTTATTGGGGTATTGGGGGAGGGGAACAGCGTTGGGGAATTGGGGAACGGGAAGAGACAAGTTGCTGTCCTTTTGTTCTTCAGTCTAGTTGTGGAGGATGTTGCTTCACTGGCCCATGTTGGTATTGTGATCATTGCACTCTTCCCGGGTGAGGCATTCTCTCACTGGCCATTGGACGGCCGCTTACACCAGCTCACAGCAGCTAAAGCCAGCTGCCGGCCACACACAGCAACCCACTGCAGCTGGGCTGCAGCCTACACCAACCCAGGAGACTCATGGCAGCCCAGCTCCAGGTCAAGCTGTAGTTCACCATCTTAGCTGTAGAGGGCGCAGTGTCACTGGCCCTCATGTGGGATCTGAACTGGAGCCCTGCTGCTCAGCACTGGCACCTCAAGCCAATTCAACCAATGCACCACTCTGCCGGCCCTATTTTGTTTTTTAGATTCCACATGAATGTAAAATTATATGATATTTGTCTTTCTGTGTCGGACTTATTTCACTAAGCATAATACCTTCTAGGTCCATCCATATTGTGGCAAATGGTAAGATTTCATTTTTTATGGTTGAGTAATATTCCATTGTATAAATGTACCACATCTTCTTTATCCAATTGTCTATCAATGGCCACTTAGGTTGTTTCCGTATCTTGGGTATTGTAAATAATGCTGCAATAAACATAGAGATGTATACATCTTTTCTTTTTTTTTTTAAGGGCAGTGTCACTGACCCTCATACGTGGGATCTGAACCCAGGCCGCTGGCATCCCAAGCCAGCTCTTAACCACTGCACCACTCAGCCGGCTATCTTTTCGATTAGTGTTTTGGATTTCTTTGAATAAATACCCAGAAGTGGGATTGCTGGGTCATAAGGTAGTTCTATTTTTACTTTTTGGAGGAACCATCATACTGTTTTCCATAGTGGTTGCAACAATTTGCAATGCCAACAGTGCACATGTGTTCCTTTGTTCCTGCATCTTTGCCGACACTTGTTTGTTGATTTATTGATGATGGTCATTCTGACAGGCGTGAGGTGGTATCTCATTGTGGTTTTGATTTGTGTTTCTCTGATGATTAATAATGTTGAACATCTTTTTATATGTCTTCTCTGGAAAACTGTCTATTCAGGTCCTCTGCCCAATTTTAAAAAATCAAATCCTATGTCTTTTTTATGTTAAGCTATATGAGTTCCTTATGTATTTTGGATATTAACTTATTTGTGTGTTATTGGTGAATATCTTCTCCCATTCAGAAGATTGTCTTTTGTTTTGTTGATGGTTTCCTTTGCTGTGCAAAAACTTTTTAGTTTGATGTAGTCCCATCTGTTTCTTTTTTCTTTTGTTTCCCTGTCTGAAGAGACATATTCAAAAAATATTACTAAGAGCAATGTCAGAGTGTTTATTGCCTATGTTTTCTTATAGAACTTTTATGATTTTGGATCTTACATTTAAGTCTTTAATCCACTTTAAGTGTATTTTTATACTTGTACTTGTGTATGGTATAACAAAGTAGTATTTCATATTTTTGCATGTATCTGTCTAGTTTCCCCAACACCATTTATTGAATAGACTGTCTTCACTCCATTGTATATTCTTGCCTCCTTTCTCATGAATTAATTGACCATATAGGCATGGGTTTATTTGTGGGTTCTCTATTCTGTTCCATGGAGTGTGTGTCTGTTTTTATGCCAATACTACGCTGTTTTCATTATTATAACCTTATAGTATAGTTTGATATCAGCCAGTGTGATACCTCCAATTTTGTTCTACTTTCTTTCTCAAGATTGCTGTGGCTATTCAGGGTCTTTTGTGATTCCATATACATTTTAGGATTATTTGTTCTAGTTCTGTGAAGAATGCCATTGGTGTTTTGATAGAGATTGCATTGAATCTATATATTGCTTTGGGCAGTGTGGTCATTTTTAACAATATTAATCCTTCCAGTCCATGAGCATGGTACATGCTTCCATTTATTTGTATCTTCTTCAATTTCTATCTTTAATGTCTTATAATTTTTCAAGTACAGTTCCTTTATCTCCTTGGTTAAATTTATTCCTAAGTATTTTATTTTTTTGATGCAATTGCAGATGGGATTGCTTTCTTAATTTCTCCAATAGTTCATTATTTGCATATAAAAATGCAACTGATTTTTTAAAAAATTTTATTTTATTAGTTTCAGGTGTACAACACAATGCAATAGTTATGTTCTTTATCCCCCAAAGTGATAACCCCCCTCCCCCAGTTCACCTCCCCACGCCCTCCCCATATCATACATCTCTATCACAACTCCCCTAACTCCCTTCCACAGTATACTCCACATCCCGTGACCATCCACATATTAAGTACAGTTGGCATACAATAATATACAACATCAGTTTCAGGTGTACAGTGCGGTGATCAAGCCTCTACTCCATCCATGAAGTGGTCTCCCTAACAAGACATGTGACCATCTGACACACCACAAAATTTTTACAACATTATTATATTCCCCGAACTGTGTTTCATATCCCTATGGCAATATTGCAGTTGCCTATTTATGCTGTCTAATCCCTTCCCCTTCCCCCCCATCCCCACCCCTCTCCCAACTAGCAACCCTCAGTTTTCCCTCTACATCTACGAGTCTGTTTACTTTGATCGTTCACTCAGCTCTTCAGACTCCACACACAAGTGAGATCACATGGTACCTGTCCTTCTCCGACTGACTTATTTCATACAACATAATAGTCTCTTCACAACATTATCAATTACATTCCCAGAACTGCCCCATATCCATGAGGCAACATTGTAGTCCCATCTACACTGTCCAAAACCTTCTCCCTCTCCCTTTTCTCCACTCCCTCCCAGCCAGCAAACATCAGTTTTTCCTTTATATCTGCTTGATATGACTTCAATCTTCTTACATTTACTGAGACTTGTTTTGTGGCATAACATGGTCTATCTTGGAAAATGTCCCATGTGTACTTGAGAAGAATGTATATTCTGTTTTTTCAGGGTGAAATGCTCTAAAAATATCAACGAAGTCCAGCTGGTCTAAAGTATCATTTAAGGCCCCTCTTTCTGTGTTGATTTTCTGTCTAAAGGGTCTGTCCATTGGTGACAATGGTGTTGAAGTCCCCTACTATGATAGTGTTACTGTTGATCTGTCTTTATGTCTGTCAAAATCTGTTATATGTAATTAGGTGTTCCTATGTTGGGTGCAAAGATGTTTATTAGGGTTCTAGTGCCCTTCTTTGCCTTTTATTGTAGTCATTTTAAAGTCTATTTTGTCCAAAATAAGTATTGGTACTCCAGCTCTTTTTTTTCGCATTTCCATTTGCATGAAATATCTTATTCCATCTGTAAACAGCATATACATGTGTCCTATTTTCTTATCCACTCAGCCACTCTCTGTCTTTTGATTGGAGCATTTAGCCCATTTACATTTAAAATGATTATTGATAGGTGCATATGTATTGCCATTTTGTTATTTGTATTCCTGGTCTCTCTGGGTTAGCTTGTTTACCCCTTTCTTTTGTTTAAAAAAGCCCTTTTAACATTTCTTGCAATGCTGGCTTGGTGGTAATGAATTCCTTAAACTTATTCTTTTCTGAGAAGCTCTTTATTTCTCCTTCAATTTTAAGTGATAGCCGTGCTGGGTAGAGCAATCTTGGTTGTAGGCCATTATTTTGTGTCACTTTGAATATCTCCTGCTACTCCCTTCTGGCCTGCAGAGTTTCTGTAAACAAGTCAGCTGTTAGTCTAACAGGAGTTCCTTTGTATGTAACCTGCTGTCTTTCTCTTGCAGCCTCTAGGATTCTGTCTCTGTCTTTAACCGTTGCCATTTTAACTATGATGTGTCTTGGTGTGGACCTGTTTGGGTTCAGCTTGTTTGGAACCCTCTGCACTTCCTGGGCATGTATGTTGATTGCCTTCACCAGGGTAGGGAAGTTTTCAGTCATTATTTTTTCAAATACATTCTCCACCCCTTGCTTCTTCTCTTCTCCTTCTGGTATCCCTATGAGTCAAAGGTGGTTGTGTTTCACCTTGTCCCATAGGGCTCTTAAACTATTTTCATTGTTTTTTATTCTTTGGTCTTTTTGCTGTGCCAACTGGGTGAGTTCTGCTATTTTCTCTTCCAAATCGCTGATCCGCTCCTCTGCTTCATCTACTCTACTGGTGATTCCTTCGAGTGTGTTCTTCATTTCAGTAATTGTATTCTTTAGTTCTAACTGGTGGTTTTGTATGGTTTCCCTATCCTTCTTTATGTCCTTGCTAAGTTCCTTAAACCTTCTTATCATCAGTGTTCTAAACTGTGTCTCTGAAAGGATGGATCCCTCTGTTTCATTTAGTTCCATTTCTAGAGTATTCTTCTGATCTTTTACTTGTGACATGTTTCTTTGTTTCCCCCTTCTGGCTGTAGCTCTGGGATTGCTTTGATGTATTAGATAGATCACCAGGAGAGCCCTGGCTGGATCACGCAGGCACACAGCTCATGACCCAACACTCCCAGGAAAACTCCCAGTCTCAGCCTGTCCCAATCAGCCGCTTGCAGATCAGGCCGAGCAGCCTGACAACCAATCCCCAGCCTGGCAACTCTGCAAGCACAGTGCGGAGAGTGGAGAGCAGGGACCGCCGAGGCGGCCTGCGCACTTCCGCGTCTCAGTGAGCAGCCTGTTGGAGCCGGATCACTCCCACTAGGTGTTTCCCTGGCAACGCAGCACAAGCCGAGCGGAGGGTGGGGATCCGAGACGGCTCGCGCACTCCCGGGTCTCAGTGAGCAGCGTGTTTGAGCCGGAGGGCACCCGCCCAGCGTTTCCTTGACAACGCAGTATAAGCAGTGCGGAGGGTGGGGATCCAAGGCTGCATGCGCGCGCGCACGCACGCACACACGCACTTCTGCGCCAATTCCACCAGACCAATGAGGTCTCGGACCTGATCCTCCGTGGGAGGGCCAAAACCCAACAAAATGGCGCCCTCCCTATACCACTCGCGTGCAGGCTCCACTCCAAGGGAAGAACAGTCCAAACACCTCCAGCCTTTGCACCAAAGGTGCTCAGTTCAGTCCGTCCCCGCAGGCTCCTGGGCCCGGCTCACACAGCCACTCCCTCCACGAGGAACCAGGTAAGTGCTCACAGGCGAGCAAGTCCGTGCGCCGGGCCCACTGATTCTCTAGCCGCCCTCAGCCTCACCGAGCCGAGCAAAGAGAGTCCTCACTAATTTACTGCCGGCTATCTTGGAACTCCTCTTCTCGGCAAAGGAACTCTGGGCTGGTGAGCCTGGTGTGCGGCCGGAGGGTCTCTCTCCCAACCAGAGAAGCCTCCCCACAGCTGGGGCTTCCCTCACGGGGTTCGCCCTCTCTCGTCTCCGCCCATCCTACCAGACCCGATGTGGCCTCCTCTTAAAGTTCTTCGTTTAGTGATTCTGTTCCTCCAGTGTTCCGGGGACCTCCAGGGTTGAATGCTGTATAATTTGTTTGTAATTTTGGTGCGATCCTGGGAGGCAGTTAGCACAGCGTCTGTCTATTCCACCATTTTACCGGAAGTCCCCTGCAACTGATTTTTTAATATTAATTTTGTACCCTGCTACTTCACTGAATTCATTTATCAGTTCTAATATTTTTTGGTGGAATCTTTAGCATTATCTCTACATAGTCCTGTCATCTGCAAATAATGACAGTTTTATTTCTTCCTTTCCAATTTGGATGCCTTTTATTTCTTTTTCCTACCTGGTGGCTAAGTCTAGGACTTCCAATACTATGTTGAATAGACATGGTGAAAATGGACATTCTTGTCTTGTTCCTGATCTTAAGAAAAAATACTTTTAGCTTTTCACTATTCAGTATGATGTTAGTTGTGGGTCTGTCATAAATGGCCTTTATTATGTTGAGGTATGTTCTCTCTATTCCCACTTTGCTGAGAGATTTTATCGTAAATGGTTGCTGGATTTTGTCAAATGCTTTTTCTGCATCTATTGATATGATCATATTATTTTTATCCTTCATTTTGTTTATGTGTGTGCTACATTAATTGATTTGTGGATGTTGAACCAACTTGCATCTTGGGAATAAATCCTACTTAATCATGGTGTATGATTTTTTTTTTTAAAATGTATTGTTGAATTCATTTGCTAATCTTTTGTTCAGGATTTTCGCATCTATGTTCATCAGGGGTATTCGCCTATAATTTTCTTTTTTTGTAATGTCTTTGTCTAGTTTTGGAATCGCGGTAATTCTGGCCTTGTAAAATGAGCATGGGAGCCTTCCCTTTTCAATTTTTTGGAGTACTTTGAGAAAGATAAGTTTTATTTTTTCATTGAGTGTTTGGTAAGATTCACCTGTAAAGCCATCTGGTCTAGGAGTTTTGTTGGGAGGTTTTGATTGCTGATTCAATTTTTGTTGATCTTTTGTAATGTTTTTTAGACTCTATTTTGCATATTTCCACTATGATCTTTATTATTTCTTTCATTCTACTCAATTTGGGCTTTGTTTGTTCTTTTTTTCTAGTTCCTTTAGGTGTCAGTTTAGATTGGTTAAGATTTTTCTTGTTTCTTGAGGTAATCCTATATTGCTATGAATATCCCTCTTAAAACTGCTTTGGCTCTGTCCCTTATTGGGTCATTGTATTTTTATTATCATTTGTCTCAAGGTATCTTTTGATTTCTTCCTTGATCTCATTGTTAGCATGTTATTTAGCCTCCCTGTGTTTGTGTTTTTCAGTTTTCTTCTTGTGATTGATTTCTAATTTCATGCTATTGTGATCAGAGAAGATTCTTGATATTATTTCAGTCTTTTTAATTTATTGAGACTTATTTTGTGGCCTAACACATGGCCTATACTGGAAAATGCTCAATGTGTGCTTGAAAAGAATGCATATTCTGCTGCTTTGGGGTGAAATGTTTAAAAATATCAATTAAATCTATCTGGTCTAATGTGTCATTTAAGTCCACTGTTTTGTTGTTGATTTTCTGTCTGGGTGATCTATCCATTGATGTCAAAGTGTTAAACGTCCCTTACTATGACTTTATTACTGTTGTTCTTTTCCTTTATGTCTGTCAATATTTGCTTTATATATTTCGGTGATCCTACATTGTGCATGTGAATGTTTATAAGGGTTATATCCTCTTGTTGGATTGATACCTCTAGTATTATAGAATGTCCTTCTTTGTCTCTTGTTATAGCCTTTGTTTTAAAGTTTATTTTGTGTGATGTAACCATAGCTAGCCCAGCTTTTTTTGAATTTCCATTTGCATAAAATATCTTTTTCCATCCTTCTACTTTTGATCTGAAAGGGTCTCTTTTAGTCAGCATGTGTGTTTTCTTATCCATTCAGCCATGATACATCTTTTGATTGGAGCATTTAACACATTTACATTTTAAAAAAAAATTAGGTTCAGTCCTCTTTTTTTTATTATTAGTTTCAAGTGTGCAAAACAACATAGCGATTAGACATTTATCTATCCCACAAAGTGAGGTATATAGTGAGGTATGTAGTTATGACAATTTTATTATTCATATTTCTTCTTTTTCTTCTCCTCCTTCTCCTCCTCCTCTCCTCCTCCTCCTCCTCTTCCTCCTCCTCCTTTTCTCCCCACTCCTCTTCCTCCTTCTCCTTCTTCTTCTTCTTATTCATCTCAAAGAAGTCTCTTTAATATTTCTTATAATATTAGTTTTGTGGTGATGAACTCTGTTTGCTTCTTCTTGTCTGAGAAGATCTTCATGTCTTCTTTGATTCTAAATGATACTTTCCTGGTTAGAGTAATGGTTGTAGGTCCTTGCTTTTCATCACTTTAAGTATTTTGTGCCAATCTCTCTGACCTCCAAAGTTTCTGTTGAGAAATGGCTGACAATCTTATGGGAGCTTCCTTGTAGGTAACTAACTAACTGCTTTTCTTTTGAGGCTGTTGAGATTCTCTCTTTGTCTTTAACATTTAGCATTTTAATTATGATGTGTCTTGGTGTGGGCCTCTTTGGATTCATCTTGTTTGGGACTCTCTGTGCTTCCTGGACTTATATGTCTATTTTTTTAGCCAGATTAAGAAAGTTTTCAGTTATTATTTCTTCAGATGGGTTTTCCATCCCTTGCTCTCTCTCTCTTCTCCTTCTGGTAGCCCTATGATGTGAATATTATTACACTTGATGTTGTCCCAGAGGTCTCTTAAACTATCTACATTTTTTTGGATTTTTTTTTTTCTTTTTGCTGTTCTGATTGGGCATTTTCCACTATCTTGTCTTCCAAATTGCTGATTCAGTCCTCTGCTTTATCTAACCTGCTGTTGATTCCATTTAATGTATTCTTCATTTCAGTTTTTATGTTCTTCATTTCTGACTGGTTTTTTGTATGGTTTCTATCTCAGTGTGTAAATTTCCACTGAGTTGATTTGTTCTTTTCCTAAGTTTATTGAGCATCCTTATAATCAGTATTTTGAACTCTGTAGCTGGCAGATTGTTTGCCTCCATTTTGTTTAGTTCTTTTTCTGAAGTTTTGTCCCTATTCTTTCATTTGGGACATGTTTTTCTTTTGTCTCTTCATTTTGGCTGCCTTCCTGTGTTTGTTTCTACATATTAGGTAGATCTGCTACATTTCCAAGTCTTGGCCAGGTGGCCTTATGTAGTAGGTGTCCTATGGGGCCCAGTGCTCTAGAAGTGTTTTTGATGTGGGCTGTGTGTGCCCTACTGTTGTAGTTGAGCTTTATTCTATTTTTTATTTTTTTTTTAGGGCAGTATCACTGGCCCTCATATGTGGGACCCAAACCTGGGCCGCTTCCCAAGCCAGCGCTTAACCACCACGCCACTCGGCCGGCCCTGTAGTTGAGCTTTAAATGCCGTTGGCACATCAGTGGGTGCGATTGACACTCAGGCTGACCGGCTGTGAGGATAGACCATGACTACAATGGATGAGCTATTTTGTGGGGGTTGACACTATAGAGAGGGATTCATCTTAGTGGGGCACTGGTGCCTGCTGAGTCCACCCTTTGGGATGTCATTCACGGAGCTAGTTGGGTGGTGCTGTGGTGTAATCTAAAGCTGCCACTGGGTGTGTTCATTTTGGGAGCTCTTGGGAGCGGCTCCAGTGCAGGCCAAGATCAGCCGCTACCAGTGCCAGGCTTGGGTTCACCAGGTAGGAGCCACAAGGTGATCTGTGATTGGTAACTGCTTGTGCAGGGCTTCAAGGTGCTAGAGAGTGGCTATGCTGTGAACTGAGGCTGGCTGCCATTATTACTTGTCTGGGGGCTGATTCGCAAGAGGTATAGGGCACGTTAAGGCCATCTGCTGCTTGTTTGGGGTTTGTGGACTTTTGAGAGATTTTAGAAAAGACTACAGTATGGACTGAGGCCAGTCCCTTGTGATGAACAGCAACTGTAAGAGGTTCAGGCCTGTGTGTGATTTGGATGGGGTGGAGTCTCAAGGAATCATCAGAGCAGGGGGAGCTGTGTTAGATAGTTTGACAGAGACACATAGTTGGTGCCTGACTGTGCCTGCAGGCTAAGTAGGGGGAAGGGTTAGCAAAGAAACAATGGTACTTGCCAGCACTTCTGTCCTGGTCAGAGATGCCTCTTCAGCCCTCCCCTTGAAGCCAGATAATTCAGTTCCAACTTGTATGTACCTGGTGCTTTTTGAGCTGCTGTCCCAGTGTTGGCACTCAGAGCGAGTGAATCTGTCAGCGAGTAAGTCCATGTGTTGTCTCTTTAAGTGGAATCCCTGGCATTTCAGCAGCCCTCTCTCACACCCACACAGAATCTGTGGATTTTCACAGCTGAATGTTGTGAGGACTTTTCTTCTGGGCTCTGGTGGTCTGGATTGGAGTCTGTTGTGGGGCTGAGACTCCTTGCTCCTCAGGGAGGATCTTCACAGCCAGGATATCCCTCCCAATTCTTAACCGCCATGTGTGTTATGGGACCAGCCCATTTGACATCTCCACTCCTTCCAGTCCCCACGTAGCTTCTTCTTTCTATCCTTAGCTACAGGAATTCTGTTCAGCTAGTCTTCAGATGGTTCTAAAGGGTCATTTTTCTATAATTTAACTCTTATTTTGATATGGTTGGAGGAGGAGGTGAGCACTGCCTTTACCTACTCTGCCATCTTGAGTGGAAGTCCCATCTTGTATTACTTTAATCTAGTTTCTTCTATTGATCATTTCTGTATGATTTTGTTATCTTCTAAAACTTTTATGGAGCAGTGTGGCAGTTGTTTCTCAAAAAGTTAAAAGTAGAATAACTATATGATCTAGCAATCCCACTTCTGAGTATATATCCAAAGGAAGTAAAACAGGGTCTCAATTAGATGTTTATATATCCATGTTCAATTAGATGTTTATATATCCATGTTCAAAGCATTATTCACAATGGCCAAATGTGGAAGCAACCCAAATGTCCATGGACAGAGAATAGATAAGCAAAATGTAGTATATATGCACAATGGAATATTTTTCAGCCTTAAAAGGAAAGGAAATTCTTACACATACTATAACATGGATGAACCTTGGAAGTCTTACATAAGAGAAATAAACTAGTTAAAAAAGATAAATATTGTATGAGTGCACTTATATGAGGTACCTAGAGTAGTCAAATCCATAGAGACTGAAAGTAGAATGGTGGCTGCCAAATTCTTGGGGGAGGAGGTAAGGGGCCTTGCTGTCTAGTGAGTATCGAGTTTCAGTTTTACAAGATGAAAAGAGTTCTGGAGATTAGTTGCACAACTATATGAATGTACTCAACACTACTGAACTGCATACTTTAAAATGGTTTAGATGGTAAATTTTATGCTTGGTGTATTTTACCACAATTAAAAAATATATTTTTTGTGGTAAGATGTCAGAATTAAAGCATTTAAGAGAGCATTTCTCAAACTTTTTTCTGTGTACACAATTCTCTGAAAATGGTTATAGATCTGAGATCCTGCCCAGTGTAAAACTTTGAAGGAGAGAAGTTAATCTCTCCCCACAAGATACAACCAGAGAAAGACAAAGCCTTGAAGAGCCATGGAAAAGAACAAGCAGGAACTTCTCAGGGGAAATAGTGCCAAATCCAAGAGTGTCACCACAAGACTTGCCATGTGCTGACTGTGGGGACAGGCACTTCTTGTGTCCTACAGAAATAATCTAAAGGCAGAATGAGGAAGAGAGTGGAGAGAGTGCTTGGGTTCATAGCTGCAAACTAGCTGGAGCTGGTTGTATGCCACAGGCAAAGAAAACTGGAAGGAAAAACTGTGTTGTGAATCTGAGAGAGCAATCACAATAGCAGGTGCTAAACAGGAAGAACCAGAAAAACAGTTCTTGAAGCCCTCATTCAGCAACTCTGGAGAAAAATGCCTAGGAAGGCTCAGACTGACATTTTAAAAAGCAAAGATGACATAGCAGGACCATTATTAAGATATCAGGCTGAGGATTCCAGCAGCTAGAGTCAGAAGCTGAACAGACACCCGTGATAGTGCATCAAAATCTCTCTTGAATCCTTTGGTGCCAGATGGTGGTCTAGCCGTGGCCTTAGCTCATGACAATGAAAGAGGAGCCAAACAAGTCAGAGGAAAGCTAATCCTTGTAGGGGTTCAATTTCAGAGTAACCCTAGCCAACTGCCCAACCTGAAACTTTTTTTTTCCAAAGCCTTGTCATTACCAGGCACTGCAGCTATAGATGCCCCATATGACACACAGGTGTGAATTTCCTCTCCTGCTCCTAAATTTACAAAATAGCCTTTTCCATTGGCCCCTAAAAATGCTTTATTAATTTAAGATAGTATAGGTTTACCCTGGATGTTGCTGCAGGGGTTCCTTTGAAGAATTTTGTCATTTTTTTTCTTCCTTCTTTTCTTTCTTTCTTTTGGTACTTTTTTTTTTTATTGTGGTAAAATACACATAATATAAAATGTACCATTTTTACCATTTTTAAATATATAATTCAGTGACATTAATTACATTCACAATGTTGTGCAAACATCACTATCTATTTTCAAAACTTTTTGTGACCCCACACAGAAACTCTGACCCATTAAATAATAACTCCAAATTATTGGTAACCTCTGATCTGCTGTCTGTCTCTATGAACTTGCCTATGGTGGGTACCTCATGTAAGTGGTAGCATACAATATTTGTCCTTTTGTGTTTGGCTTAGTTCACATAGTATAATGTCATCAGGGCTCATCCATGTTGTAGCATGTGTCAGAATTTCTTCCCTTTTTAAGGCTGAATAATATTTCATTGTATGTATATGCTACATTTTGTTTACCCAGTTATCTGTTGAACACATGGTTATTTCTATCTTTTGGCTATTGTGATTCTGCTATGAACATTGGTGTATAATATGTTTGAGTTCCTGCTTTCAATTCCTTTAGGTGTATACCCAGAAGTGGAATTATTAAATCATATGGTAATTTTATGTTTAGCTTTTAAGAAACCACCAAACTGTTTTCCATAATGGCTGCACTATTTTACATTCCCATCAGCAATGTACAAGGGTTATAATTTCTCTACAACCTTACCAACATTTGTTATTTTTAGGTTTTTTGTTTTTTGTTTTTTTTACTGTAATAGCCTTTCTAATGAGTGTGAAGTAATATCCTATGGTTTTGATTTGTATTTCCCTAATGACTAGTGATGTTGATCATCTTTTCATGTGCTGATTGGCCATTTGTATATCTGCTTTATCTGTATATCTACTTTGGAGAAATACCTATTCAGTGTTTTGCACTTTTTGGTGTTTGTTTGTTGTTGTTGTTTTTTAAGATTTTATTGGGGAATTGGGGGAAGGGAACAGCGTTGGGGAATTGGGGGAAGGGAACAGACAAGTTGCTGTCCTTTTTATTCTTCAGTCTGGTTGCGGAGGATGTTGCTTCACTTGCCCATGTTGGTATTGTCATTGCGCTCTTCCTGGATGAGGCAGATCGGTCACTGGCCTCTGGATGGTCGCTCACCGTGGCTATTGCTGCTCAACACTGGCTGCCAGCCCCTCACGCTGGCTGCTGGCCACTCACTGTAGCCTATGGCAGCCCACTGCAGCAGGGGCTGCAGCCTACACCGACGCGGGGGCTCACAGCCAAGCTCCAGGTGGAGCTGTTGTTAACTGTAGAGAGCAGTGTCACTGGCCCTCATCTGTGGGATCCGAACCGAGGCTGCTGGTGTCCCAAGCCAGCTCTTAACCAACGCGCCACTCAGCCGGCCCTTTTTGTGTGTTTTTTGTTGTTGTTGAATTATAGGAGTTCTTTATACATTCTGAATACAAATCCCTTATCAGATATATGATTTGCAAATATTATCTTCCATTCTTTTGGCTGTCTTTTTATTCTCTTGATAGTGTTGTTTGATGCAAAATGTTTTTAATTTTGATGAAGTTCAATTTATTTACTTTTTGTTGTTGTTGCCTGTGCTTTTGGTGTCAAATGCAAGAAATCATTGGGAAATCCAATGTCATGAAAACTTCCCCTATGTTTTCTTCTAAGAGCTTTACAGTTTTAGCACTTATGTTTAGGTCTTTCATCCGTTTTGAATTAGTTTTTGTATATCACCATATAAGGTAAGGGTCCAACTTTGTTCTTTTGCATGTTTTCCCTGCACCATTTGTTGAAAAGACTGTCCTTTCCCAGTCATATTTTCTTTTGTGTCTACATGTTTTTAGGTTACATAACAGGTTCCTTGTTATGGTAGGAAGAGTGGGAATTACTTAAATTATAAACAAGATATAAGTAGAATATATTATATAAATATGGTAACAAAACCAGATAACTAATACATAGTGCTATGTTAATATTATAAATCTAAGTTTTGTCTGTTTCATGATGCCCTAGCTTCTCAGACTGAAATGATTTCTTCTTATATTGATCTCTCAGCATTCATCTTCAATAATATTTTTATTTTGCATGAATTTTTAAAATTGAAATATATTTAACATTAACACTGTATAATTTTAAGGTATTATAGTATTTTTAAAATTATTAACTGGCCCACTCTTTACACCAGCCATAAAAAGATTTTTTTTTTTTTTTTTTTTTTTTAGCTTGCAAACAACAGAAATTTATTTTTCACAGTTCTGAAGGTTGGGAAGTCCAAGATTATGGTGCTGGCATATTCAATGTTTGCTGAGAACCCACTTCCTAGACTGCACCTTCTCCATAGCTGGCAAATTGGTGCTGGCTATTGGCAGGAAGCCTCAGCTCTTCTCTATAATGTCTTCTTTACAGGGCTGCTTGAGTGCCTTCAAAACATGGTAGCCAGCTGTTCTTGGAAGGAGCAATCTAAGAGACCAAGGAAGAGGCTCTTATAATCTCTTGGCAGCTAGATAGCTCATTATTACTCTCATAAGGATTCATGTTAGGCATGATTTTATATGCATTCAATGTCTTCTGGTACAGTACCTCCAAAGGGAGTATATCATTATGGAAGCTGAGACGTCTCACAATCTGCCATCTGTGAGATGAAGGCCTGGGAAAGCTGGTGATATAGTTCTGGTCCAAATTCAAAGGTCTGAGAACAAGGGGAGCCAATGGTGTTAGTCCCATGGAAAAGCAGCCAACTTGGGCATAATTCTTGTATTCTGCCCCAGAACTCAGAAACTGAGGTGAAGAATACCTGCAAAATTCACTCAACACTCATGCATACACAACCTAGAAATGCAGGGGAGCAGATGCCTCATGGGGCAAGCCTTGACCAATGGAATCAGGAACCAATTATTCCTGCTCTACGGTAGCTAATTTTGAGGGCATTCAACACTGCTCCTCAAAGGTCTTTAAGATAGAGACTCAGTTTCTAACAAAAACCATTCGAGAATAGACCTTTGTTTTGATTTTCCTTACTTTCCAGTTTTACTCTCCCTAGTTCCATGGGATTGCTGATCTCCCACCCCACCCAATACTTTTACTCAAGCCTTGGTCTCAGTCCTTGCATTCCAGGAAGAACACTGGCTAATAGAGCAACCTTAGTCTTTTAATATAACTTGCATTTTTTTTTTTTTAGTCAAAAGTAACAAATGATTTCTTGCAATAAATGATATAAGGCTAAGAGGAAAGTAAATGTTGGGAATCAGCAAGGATTTGGCTATGTGATTAAGGTAGGAATACTTGGTTTCTATATTAGGTTAAGCAAAGGCAATAGGCTGAAAATAGCCACTATGATGGAATCAGCTATTTTGAAGTCACTGTCAGTTGACTAGAAGCTATAATTTCTCCTGCTTATTATTATAGTGCCGCCTTCACAATGCATTGCTGCTCTATGCAGGGAGAGCTGGTACGATAACTTCTCATATATAACTGTGCCACACTCCTTCCCCTTGTTTTTTTAAATAAAAAGTTTATTTATTTGTTTTTAAAGTGTATAGTTCAGTAGTTTTCAATATATTCACAAAGTTGTGCAATCATTACCACTATCAAATTCCCAAACATTTTCATCACTCCAAACAGAAACCCATATTCATGAACAGTCACTCCCAATTCTCCCCTCCTCCAAGTCCCTGGCAACCACTAATCTGCTTTCTGTCTCTATAAATTGGCCTATTATGGACATTTAGTACTAGTGGAATAATACAATACATGGCCTTTTGTGTCTGGATTCTTTCACTGAGCATAATGTTTTCAAGGTTCATCTATGCTGTAGCTTATGTCAATAATTCTAAGGTTCTGTTTTCCTGACATCCACCAATTCTTTGCCAGCCAGCTGGTTATCCTATAATTCAATTCTGCCAATAACTCCTGGAGTTGGGGTCAGATCCCACATGTTAAAGGTTCAGTCCCAGAAGACTGCCCCCATTTCAGACAACAGCTGCAAATGGAGTGCCCAGATACCCACATTTCTGTCCAGCCAACTACAAATTCAGAAGTTCCCGTGATCCCCGCTCTTAGGTTTGAAAATTCACTAGAATGACTCTGCCTCACAGAACTCAGGAAAGCACTTTACTTACTGTTACTAGTTTTTATAAAGGATACAACTCAGGAACCGTCAAATGAAAGACATGCACGGGGCAAGATATGATGAGAAGAGGCGGAGAGCTTCCATGCCCGCTCAGGGCATACCATCCTCTCAGCACTTTAGTGTGTTCACTAACTCAGAAACTCTCCAAACCCCATTGTTTTATGGAGGGTTCATTACCTAGGCATGATTGATTAAATCATTAGCCATTGGCAATTGAATTTAACTTCCTGCCCTTCTTCCCTCCCTGGAAATTGGGGATAGGGCTTGGAAGTTCCAACTCTCTAATCATGGCTTGATCTTCCTTACAACCAGCTCCCATCCTGAAGCTATCTAGGGGCCCACCAAGGGTCAATTCAGCAGCATAAACTCAGGTATGGTTGAAAGGGGCTTGTTTTGAATAACAAAAGACTCTCCTATCACTGAGAAAATTCTAAGAGTTTTAGAAGCTCTGTGCCAAGAACCAGGGACAAAGACCAAATATGTATGTATTATTGTATTATAATACTTCATTACCTTTTATGGCTGAATAATATTCCATTGTATAGATATACTATATTTTGTTTAGCAGTTCCTCAGCTGATGGACATTTGAGCTGTTTCCACCTTTTGGCTATTATGAATAGTACTGCTGTGAACTTTCATGTACAATTTTTGTGTGGACATACGTTTTCTTTTCTCTTGAGTAAATACCTAGGAGTGGAATTGCTGATTCAAATGGTAACTCTATGTTTAACTTTATTAGGAACTGCCAAATTGTTTTCCAAACACTTGTATTTTCTTTTAACTTTCTATATATATTATTTAGGTTTTACCTCTCAATTAACTTTACAAACTTCTTTTTTTTTTTTTTTTTTTTTTAGATTCTTTTATTGGGGAATTGGAGGAGGGGAACAGCGTTGGGGAATTGGGGAAGGGGAACAGACAAGTTGCTGTCTTTTTGTTCTTCAGTTTAGTTGCGGAGGATGTTGCTTCACTGTTGGTATCCTCATTGCGCTCTTCCCGGATGAGGCAGATCGGTCGTGGCCTCTGGATGTCGCTCACCGCGGCTATTGGCAGCTCACGCTTGGCTGCCAGCCACTCACGCTGGCTGCCGGCCACTCACTGTAGCCTATGGCAGCCCACTGCAGCAGGGGCTGCAGCCTACACCATCCCAAGGGCTCGCACAGCCCAGCTCCAGGTGGAGCTGTTGTTAGCTGTAGAGGGCAGTGTCACTGGCCCTCATGTGGGATCTGAACCAGGGCCGCTGGCATCCCAAAACCAGCGCTTAACCAATGCGCCACTTGGCTGGCCCTACAAACTTCTTTATGGAAGAACCAATGTTTTCTACTTCCCAGTATTTACCCTGTCACAGTATTTATCCTAGTGCGTTACACCTTGTATGAACTCACCAAGTATTTATTTGTGATCATGTAATTAAGGCAATATGGTTTTTTCCTGGGAGTCAGTAACAAAAATATTCTTATTGTCAGCTAGTTGGTGGATATATATATGGCTTTGCTTTTCTTACTTTCCATACTGGAGAAATTCAGGCAACTGTTGGTTGCCTGATCATACTGCGTGTATGTTGGGGGAATGGACAGAGTGTGATGATGGTAGTTGGTGGGTGGTAGTGTAAGAGGGAGTAGAATTAAAAGGAATGGCTTCCCAATCCTTCTGATCAAGTGATTATATAGATTTGTGGAGAAGTTTATCAGCCCTTATTCAAAGTATTGTATCCCATTTATACCATGGTCATAGACTGGTGATGATTTGAAGAGTCTTTCCTGGATTATTCAACTCAACTCAACTCAACTCTCCAATTATGTATATGGAGTCTGACTCCAGGGGTTAATCAGGATTCTTTCATTTGCAAGCAACAGAAAACCAACTTAAACTAATTCATGAAAAAAAAAAAAGGATGAATATATTGGCTATAAGTGTTAAGAGTTACTAATCTTTGACAAGACTGAGTCAATGGTCATCAGACTGTTTGCTCATGCCCTGTCTCCCTCAGTCTATTGGCTCTATTTTATTCTGTCTCAACTTTATTCTCAGAAAGGCTCTTTCCACCTGGCAGCTCCCTTTGCTTCTCATGATCTCTTTGACACCGATACTAGAAAGCAAGGCAGCTGTCAGGATGGTGGCTAAATTCTGTGCACCATCTTGCTGGTGACAATGATATGCCTAACATCAGGCTGAAGTTTATTTATTTATTTTTAAAGATTTTATTAGGGAAGGGAAAGAGTGTGTTTTTCCAGGACCCATAAGCTCCAAGTCAAGTCATTGTCCTTCAATCTAGTTGTGACGGGTGCACCTCAGCTTCAAGTCCAGTTGCAGGTTTCAATCTAATTGGGCACGGGGAGGGAGGTGCAGCCCACCTTGTCGTTAAGAGCACGCGCTCTAACCAACTGAGCCACCTGGCCGCCCACCAGCAGCTCAGTGGCAGTTCAGCTCAAGTCGTTGTCTAAAATCTAGTTCCAGAGGGCGCAGCTCACTGGCCAATGTGGGAATCCAACCAGCAACCTTGTTCAGAACATGCGCTCTAACCAACTGAGCCACCAGGCCACCCCTGAAGTTTATTCTTGATAGGCTGGGAACTCTGGAGATACCCTCAGAGTCTGGACATCCATTCCATCACAGTAATGTGCACAACTTTCTCTGGAAATTCTTGGCTCACCAACCCGTGCCTCATGTTCAGGTAGCAAGCATCTAATCCCATTCTGGTAAAGGAAGAGAGGTTGATATCACCTATAAAATGATTTGAAAACATGGTGTCTTAGGACCCATTCTTCAAAACTTCCTGCCATGCCTTTCCTTCTCTACTTGCACCTATGGTCTTGTCAAGCCCACTGAAAAGGACCCAGTACTGCTGGGCAGCCATTCCTGAGAGAGGACGTCAACAAGCAGGTGAGGTGGAACCCAACAGTGTGCAGGGCTTAGGCTAGGGCTTGCAACCTGAGCCCATTCTTCAGCTGACCTCAGAATTCCTGCATCTAAAAAGTAGGATGTGCTCACAAACCTGGCTCAGCTCAAGGGCAAGATTTAGATGTTCTCTATCCCTCTGCCTTCGGTCCATCTGTGGCTACTGCTCTATCATCCCCCCAAACTTTTTGAGCCAGGAATGGGAAAAGACATGGAGAGGACTGGAGGCTGACTCACCTTCACACTATTATGTTCCAGCGAGAACTCCAGGTAGTCCAAACATTCTAATTTGAAACCTATCCACCATTATAAAAATTCATTCGTCAAAGTAGAAGGATATAAAGTTTTAGCATAAGTTATAAATTGTTTCTTTGTCTGTATTTGAGCCTTGGACCCTGCAAATGTTAGAAACCCACCTGCTTCTCTTTTTTCCATTTCTTGCTTATTCTGCTGAGCTGTTATTTTAGGCACCCTTGTAAGAAGGGGACCAAAATCGCTAACTTTACCAAATTGAGTGCTGGATTTGCATCTGCTATACCTTCCACACAGGACAATCACTGATGGACCCAAACCATACCAAGGGAGACAGCTGGGGAAAGAGGATGATGCGATGAATGTATTTAAGTCTCATTTGGAAAAGGTTGTCATTGTGAAAAAGGGAAGAAAAAATCATATTGGTATGATTTAGAATACAAAGCTTCAGCTGCAAGAAACCCACGCATGCTAAGCATGCAAAACAAGTCTGAGAGCTCTCCTAATAGGAAGAAGCTCTCCGAATTTGGAGGAGCTCATGGAACTTTGCATTCATTTTCATACCACCTACCTAAGAGATGAGATTGATTATTATGGCTCCATGAAGATGAAGAATAAGTGAAGTATTTATGGTATGTGAATTATATCTCAATTTAAAATAAAAAAGTCAAGTGTAACACTTTACCAGAACCAGTTATGTAATTTGCAGCGTCCAGTACAAAATGAAAATGTGGGATCATTGTTTAAATATTATAAGGCATTTTGAGACAGTGACAGCAGAACATGAAACCAAGCATGGGCCTCCCTAAGCACGGGGTCCTGTGTGACTGTACAGGTGGCACCGCTGTGAAGCCAGTCCTGTATCTGGTGCTTGTGAAGCCAGACACAGATCTCAGGCCTGGTCCCCCACCAGGTATATAAATGTCTCAAGCAGGTCAAGTGATCCTCAAACTGGGGGGACACAAATTCCTGGGGTTTCTCTTATAAAGTTTTGGGGGCCTTGAGACTTTTTTCATTGTTTTACAATACTGTCATCACTCAAATTTGATAAACATAGGACCATTTCGTTTCCTATCCAAAATCAGTCCCTCCACGCCAAGGCAAAGCCAGGTTTTGTGGGAGCTGAAGCCTATATAACTTGGGGGCTCTCTGTAAGAAAAAGAAAACAAAATTACAAATAAAAACTAGGTCTTGGAAGGGGCTCATGCCAGTGAGGAGTCCTGAGGCTTCAGCTTCATTAGTTTTGGGATAAATTCCTCCCTTCCTGCACCTGTGTCCCAGATCTCATCTCCTGGCGACAACTAGGGACTTTGCTCCTTTACTTATCGCTTCTCCATCCTGTGTCATTACATTAATCTCATTCCATCTGTTGTCATCCCTCTATTCTGTCTTCCCTTTGAGTCCTCACCTCTCTCCAGGTGCCTGCCTCATCTCTGATCTCTTCAGAGCCAAATGTCTTTAAGACTTAAGTCTTCACATGTTCCTACTGCACCTCCAACCTACTGCCTTCTGTTCCCACCTCGCCACTGAAAAGATGGCTCTGCCATGCTTATTCACAATATGACTTGCCTGTTGCTTGAACCTCTGAATACTGTCCTGTGCTCCATTTGATCTCTCAGCAGCATTGTCATAGCCGAGAACCCTCTTTCTTTGAGCTCCTCTCTTGGTTCCATGACACCACAATCTCCTTGTTTTCCTCTGAGGTCTCTGTTTCTTTTGCTTTCCTTTGCAGCCTCCTTGTCTTCTCCCCACACGCTGAGACCTTACAGTATGTGAATTGACTAACACCACACAGGGCTCAGTTGTGGGCTCTCTTCTCTTCTCTGTCTACACCATCTTCCTAACTCCATGTAACTTTATGTATTGCGAACTCAAAATTTTCTCCCTAGCCTAGTCCAGCCTCTCCTCTGAGCCCCAGTCTCACATCACTGTCTGCCAAATTGGCATCTCCACAGGTATCTCAAACTTGATATGTCCAAACAGAGCCTTGGGATTCCCTTATCACCCCACAGCCAGCTCTTCCCTAGTTAAACTCATTTCAGTACATAGCACCATCATATAGTGGCTCAAGTCAGAAATGGGGAACATCCTTGATTCATCAGTTGGTTCTATAGTCCCCTCAAGCAAAAACCATTTCTCAAATGCATTTTATTCTCTCCCTTTTCTAGGATTACCTGCCCCAACCAACCCATTGTTTCTGAATTCTAGCAACAGTTGCATCACTGGTCTTACTTCCTCTTCTACTCTTTCATAGACAGCCAGAGGAGTACTGTCCCTTAGAAATATAATGTGACCACATATGTAATTTTAAATTTTCTAGTAGCTACATTAAACTAAAAAGAAAGAGGTAAAATTAATTTAATAATATATGTATTAACCTAATATATTAAAAGTGTTATCATTTCAACATGTAATCATATAAAAATTAATAATGAAATTGTACATTAAAAAAATTTTTTTAAAAAGATTTTATTGGGGAATTGGGAGACCAGCCAAGTTATTCTTCAATCTTCTGTTGTGGAGGGTGCCAGTCACCATCTGGCTTCCCGTGGGCAGCTCGTAACCTCTAAGCACAAAGTGCTGTGTTCAATCTTAGTTGCAGGTGGGCGTAGCCACCATCCCATGTGGGAATCGAACCAGCAACCTTGTTGTTAAGAGCGCGTGCTCTATTCACTGAGCCATCTGGGCGGCATCTCAGCTCAAGGTGCTGAGTTCAGTCTTAGTTGAGGGTGGGCTTACCCACCATTGAACAGACAATCTTGTTGTTACACCAGCTGAGCCATCCTGCCACCTGTTGGCAGCTCAGCAGCAGCTCAGCTCAGGTGCAGTGTCACTGGCCCATGTGGAAATTGAACCAGCGGCCCTGTTGCGCAGAGCTCACAATCTTAAGCCAACTCTTAAACAACGGAGCCATTTGGCTGGCCCTAAAATTATACATTTTTAATGTAATTTTAAATGTACAATTTAAATATACCAAATCATGTGTATTTTACATTTAGAGTGCATCCCAATTCTGACTTGCCACATTTCAAGTGCTCAATAGCCACATGTAACTAGTGGCTAGCATACTCTGAAGAGCCAGTCATCTTTTTAAAAAGTAATCTGGTTAGGTCCTCACCTGCCTAGGAATTCCTCAGTGGTTTCAGTGGGCACTGGGACCAAAACCAAAACTCTTCACAGGGGTCTACAAGGGGTTCCATGATCCAGCCTTACCTTATCCACATCTTCAACATACTTGGGCCCTTTTCCTTTTTGTTCACGTTACTCCCACCACCTTTCAGCTCTGAGAACTCACCAAGAGTCTGTCTCCTTATGCATCATGGAAGGTCCTTATTCTCAAATTTCAGCTTACAGATTAGCTTCCCAGACAGGCCTTCCCTGCCTGTATATAAGATGGTCCATTTACGTTATCATTTATCATAGTACTCTGTTACTTTCATAGTGCTTTTTTCATTTTGTATGATATACTTATTAATCAGCTTATTGTCTATCACCTGTATTAGGTTGACGTTTGTGACAACCCAATATATCATGGCTAGAAGGGATTCTTTCTCATTAACCAAGGATAGGTTCCAATGCAGACAAAGCTAGATTTGGTATGTTATCTTTGTTTTCAAAGAGATCTTACTTATTGTCTATGCAGATAAAAGCCATTTCCTTGAAAAAATGTTCTACTAAGGGGAACAGTATCTCTGGCAGTCCCCAAATCTTAATATAATGGCTTTGTGAAAGTTAAACTCTTATTCTGCGAGACAGAACTAGAGACTCCAAAGCCCCTGGCTTTGGAGAAAGGTAGCTGGAAGACGAATGGACGTCCTTGAAGCCAACCTAAAGTGATTACTAATTTGTTCACTTATTCAGCAGATGTTTATGAATGACTTCAGAGCAGGCACTGTTTTAGGCTTTGGAGATACAACAGTGAACCAAAAAGAGAAAAATCCCCGCCCCCCTGAGCTTACATCCTCGTAAGGGGAGCTAGATAAATAAGAAACTAAGTATACAGTATGTTAGACGGTGGTGGTACACTCTAGGAAGAAAAATAAAGCCAGAAATAGATGTAGGGGGTGTAGTGCTTTAAATTTTAGTTAACCAAAAAAGCCTCACTGAGAGCGTGACATTTGCACAAAGAATTGAAGGAAGTAAGGGAGTGATCCATGTGTCTATCTGAGGTAAGAGAGTTCCTGGCACTAAGAGAGCTTCAGAGAACAAGGAGGCCAGAGTGGTTGGAGTAGAGTGAACCGTAGAGAGAGAAGCTGGAGATGAGCTCACAGGTGAATAAATCACACAGAGCCAGAAGTGGGTCACTATAAGGCCTTGGGTTTCCACTCTGGGTGAGGTGAAAGTCAATGGAAGGCTATGAGCAGAGGAGCGACACGGTTCTGACCTCACATTTTAGATGATCACTCTCACATATGTGCTCAATGTGAATGAATAAATGAAATAAATAACCAAATACACAAATAAATAAATCAGGGGAAATAGAACTAACCAGCTTTTAGTTAACTTGAGAACCAAGAAAAAAACAGTAAAAATGGCCTCTTCAAAAGAAGTGGAAGCCCTGATTCCCTTTCTCACTACATTAAAGACACACAGACCCAGTGAAGGTGCTTGCACTGTATGCTGTAGATCTCTTGCCTCTCTTCAGGAGGGGCAGGGAAGACACTTGAGCTCGTGAGAGAAAAGCAGCTGGTTGCTGGTGAGACTGGAGGAGGACCTGAAGCAGCTCCTTTGTCACTAGAAACCTGACCCTTTTTGGTTTAGTCAGACAACGACAGCTTTGGCCGGGAAATGATAGGGAAACCTGCCAAGTTTACAGTCTGCTTCTCTTAGCCTAGACAACCTTTGAGATAGAAGCATATCTTTTGAATTTGCAGAAACGAGACAGAGCAGAGGGGAGAACTAACATTTCTCATTAGTTAACATGCAGACTATGTCAAAATGTGTTGCTAAATCTATTTTGTTCTAACCGTGAGAAAGCAAGACATCCATAAACAGAAGGGAAGACATAATTGTGGGGTTTAAAATTGAAGAAGCCCCAAAATGGCTCCTGTAGATAAATTTATCTTTGCTAATCATTGTTTACCCCTGTTGTATTCTTTTACTTTTTAATTTTTTTTAGAATGGAAATGATTTTCCTAGTTATAAAAAATAATACATGTACATGGTTAAAAAGTCAGGCAGTAAAAAAAGGCAAATAATGCTAAGAAATGCTATAGATATGTAAAGTTTCAATAATATAAACATGTTAAGTCTTATTAAATTCACCTATATATTTGAACTTAGCCCAATAAAAATGCTGTTAGACTATTTTTAGAACTAGATAAGAAAATGCTGAAGTAAATGCTGAAAAGTAAATGTGCAGAAATGGTGATGGAAATTGTGAAAAAGAAAAGTAACAAGGCAAGATTAGCCCCGGAATATTAAAATATACTATAAAATTACTATAATTAAGTTTGATAGTGGCATGGGACTAGACATATTAGTGGTATGAGAGAGTCCAAAAACAGATCCAAATATACATGGGAATTGAGTATAAGATAAAGATTGAACTCAAGGTTTGGGGAGAAAAGATTATTAATAAATGGTGTTGGAACATCTACCTTACTATCGAGAAGAAAAAAAATCAGATCCCTACCTCATTCCTTATACCGATACAAATTCCAGATGGGTCAAGTATTTAGATGTTAAAAATAAAACCATAAAAGTATTGGAAGAAGACATGGGAGAATTTTTAAAATAATCTTGGGTGATATTATGGCTGAATTGTGTTCCCTCAAAATTCATATGTTGAAGTCATAACCTCCAGCATCAGAATGTGACTGTTTTTGGAGATAGGATCTCCCTCCTTCCTCCCTCCCCTTCCTTCCTTCCTTCCTTCCTTCCTTCCTTCCTTCCTTCCTTCCTTCCTTCCTTCCTTCCTTCCTTCCTTCCTTTCTCTTTCTTTCTATAGAAGCTATATATCCAAAATGTTATGTGCTATCTCCTGATGATTTCACATTGAATACTAATTTACAATGTAAACACTATAAAGGCCAATGCTGTATGGGGCTCCTAGTTTAGGATCTCTGGTCTAGACTACCACCACAGGGGGCCTTCCCTTCAGCAGATCTGTCCAAAATTGGCTGTGAGTTCTTTTTAAGACCTCACTGCCATTAAGAGATGCAGAATAAGTATTTCTTCTTAGTCATCCAGAGCATACACAAGCATCCATGCATGCACATACACAAAGGCAAACCCAACTAATATTAACTCTCAAATACAGTACGGTTTGGAACTACATTATGAAAGAAAACCATTTTCCAACATGCAATATAATATTTACTGGCTCTTCCCTGTCCAGATGGGAATAGCTTTACATTTTTCGTGTGGAGCTGTCAGTCACTTCCTTTCCCCCTTACATTATATGGTAATACAAAGCCAAGAGGCCTACCTGCAGGAGAAACAGGAGCCTTTACAGAGATGTCTGTTGATTGATGGCTACACTGAGAACCTGAAGTAGCTGCAAAAAATCCCCAAAACAACCCTTCTCTATACTTCAAGCCAAATCACATTCCCAGGCAGACATCTCCAGAAGGAAAAGAGGAAATGGGACCCACTGCACAAGAACCTCATCCTATGAGTAAGTGTGAAATGAGGGAGGAGTAGTCTGCCAGTCTTTAGAGGTTGGTTGGGGGGTGGGGGTGTAAAAATTTACAATTAAAAATTTTAACTATGGTTAATCTTGGGTAGTGAGATTTGGGATGATTTTGCTTTTCTTCTAATAATTTTCTGTGATTTCAATAGTGAACTAGTATTCCTTTTATAAACAGGAGAAAGAACAATAAGTATTATAAAAATCATTGTGTATGTTAATCTTATCTTCCTAACTAGACTATACAAACTTTCTGAGTGAGGGGTCACATCTTTTCTTCCTTCTTTTCTCTCTCTCTGTCTCTCTCTCTCTCTCTCTCTCTCTCTCTCTCTCTCTCTCTCTCTCTTTCTCTCTCCCTCCCTCCCTCCCTCCCTCCCTCCCTCCCTCCCTCCCTCCCTTCCTCCCTCCCTCCCTCCCTCCCTCCTTTCGTATCCTTTCTCATACCTATAGTTTAGGGCTCATGCTAGGCACTTAATATACTCTTACTGACAGTCACTAATTTGAAGTCTTTTCCACAGCTACTCCTGATCAAAATCACCTAGGCAGAAGACTTGCCTAGGTCAGAATGACCCTTATGCAACCTACTGGAAAGCAGAACCTGTGGGCTAGATGTGTATTACCTGTACTGATCTTATAGGCACATCATCATGCCAGTGGGCATCCAGCCTCATAATGCTGTATTCCAGGAATCTGCACCAGGAGTCTATTTGGTATTATTTTAAACTTTGTATGGTACTTACTGGTAAGTTTACAAAAAGGTTGCCACTCACAGATTTAATACTGATAGTGTGCATATCCTCCATCAATTGAATGTTATTTTATCCAAGAAGCATTCTCTGATTTTTTTACCTAGAAATAATCTTTCCTTCCTCTAAATTTCATTACACATGATTTCTACTTCCATATTACCCATCAATTTCTAAGTTTGTATTAGAGTTATTTGTGCACATCTTTTTTTAAATGGAAAATAGTATTTAGTATTTAGCTTTCAGCATACAGAAATATCTCAGAGAAACTGTGACACCAGTGTATGTGTATTTGAGATAAAATTTGTATAATTAGTAATTCTCACAGCAATGGGAAACACTTCCTTTTTGGATATGTTGTACGTAAACTCTCTGAGTCAAGAATTCCACATTGTTGTAAAATAATTTTTGTTCAGGGCTGTGACAGTTATGCAAACAGATGTAAACTCCATTACTAGATGAACTTTAAAAAAGTAGAATGCTTACTAATTATGTTACAAAAATAGTCCAACAGGTGCAGAAGCACAGTAGCAAATACATAATAATCAATATAGTTGTCTTACGAGAGTAAACCATAGTATTATATCATCAGGCTTTAAAAAAACTAATTAAGGTCATTGTTTTTATTTTTTGCACTTTCTGACTCTTCCCAATAAATATAGTGGCAAATTTTGATCATTCATTCTTTTTTTTTCTTTTTTTTAAAGATTTTTTATTGGGGAATTGGGGAAGGGGAACAGCATTGGGGAACCAGGGAAGGGGAACAGACAAGTTGCTGTCCTTTTGTTCTTCAGTATAGTTGTGGAGCATGTTGTTTCACTGGCCCATGTTGGTATTGTCATTGCGCTCTTCCTGGGTGAGGCAGATGGGTCGCCGGCTCTGGAAGGCCACTCACAGCGGCTCTTGGCAGCTCATGCTGGCTGCCAGCCACTCACTGTAGCCTATGGCAGCCCACTGCAGCAGGGGCTGCAGCCCACACTGTCTCTAGCCATCTTAGCTATAGAGGCAACCAGGTGGAGCTGTTGTTCACCACCTTAGTTATAGAGGGCAGTGTCACTGACCCTATGTGGGATCTGAACAGGGGCCCCATTGCTCAGAGCTGGCATCACAAGCCATCTCCTAACCAACGCGCCACTCAGCCAGCCCCTGATCATTCATTCTTATTTAATCTCCCTACAAACAAATTTGCTGACACTGGATACTATATTCATATACATAATCATTATCATCATCTGATTCAATTAGATTATTATTAGTGGAAACTCATCAAAACTTTTAAGGCTACTAATGGTTTTATGCAATTTAAAAATCTAATTTTGAAAGTAACAAGTAACTGGCTAATGAATTTTTGCTTCTATTGGTAAACAGTAACCATACACTGGCATTACTGTCAATATCTAAATAAGGTATTTTACATGCTTATATTTTACTTAAGAGCTGGAATACGGGCTTTATAATATACATGAAACATCATCAAATATTGTAATAATGCCATTATGATAACAGCTTATGTTTGGCACTAAAAAAACAATGGTCAGTCATAGTACATTTTTCGGAACTGAATTTCAAATTTTCTAGAGTCTAACATAACAAATGTATCATCTTGACATAGTGTATCATAAGCTTCTTTCACTCAGTTCACAGGCCTTTCTTGTTGCCTTTTCATGAACGCCCTTGATCCTGAACTTCTGAGTTTTCTGGTAGGAGTCCATTCCATTCTTTTGAAAATCTCTAGGATTGCATCTTCATTGTCATCACACCATTTTGTACCTTAGAAAGAGCATCTGAAGTCTTTTTAAATTCAGTTTTCAGTTTTTCCTGGTCTTCTACCAGTTTTTTTTCTGCTTCCAAAATGTGTTGTCTTTCTAGTTGTAGCTTTTCAAGAGCCTTTTTTAGTTTTCATTCTCTTTAATGAATATTTTGGCAACCCTGTTAGTATTTTCTGCTTGAGTTTTAAGTATTCTTTTGCCAGCTGAGTAATAAGGGTAACCAGACATCACACTATCCCAAAAAATGAAAATCCAGAAATATAAAGATTTCTTTGAGACCTAAAAAGTTTCATCTGTGTATATTCATGGGCAGGTGCCAGGTCTGCTGGATGAGTTCCTTCCAATAGCAGGAGTAGAGGAATATTTTCTTACTTCTCACAGCGTCTAGAAACAAAAATCAATAGGAGTATAATAGTAAGGAAAGCCTTGTTCCAGAAAGTTACAATTTTATCCCATATGTTAAATGGAAAAAAAAATTTTGCCATCTCTATGGAGAAATGAAAGGTAGGAGAGTAAAATGAATCTTATTTCAGCATAAGGAAGGGTTGCAACTGCCGCCCATTGGAGTGTCATTTTTTCTCTTCACACTTTTCTGCTAGCTTCACGATGACAGCTGCCTAACAGCCTCCACTAATGTCCTGGCATACAGAGCCCCCCCCCCGCCCCCTCCCCAGGTTGGGAGAAGGGCCAGCTTCCGGAGGCCCAGCCTCGAAGAGCAGCGAGACCCCGTGCGTGTGCACACATCTCATCTCCCCTCCTACACCACGTCTTTCCTTTCAGTCACTTTGTTTCTTCTGAAAGAGAACAGCTACCATTGATCAAGCAGTTGTTTGTATGCCAAGTTCCTTACACAGACAATCCTATTTAATTCTTGAAACTACACCTGATTAAGTAAATGTTCTTTATTTCTGCTTTACAAGGGAAAAACCTGGGGACCTAAAAGATTAATATCTAATATAGCAGGGATCTGGTAGGTCACAAGGGATGGAGCCTGTATTCAAATTCAAGTAGTCTGACCTTAGTCTATGCTCTTTATTACCGGGCCATAAGCATCCCCCATTAATGCTTCCTGCACATTGTAGGCAGTAAAGATGCAGTAAATACTTTTAAATTACTTAATTAATCAGTTAATCAACGATACAACAAGAATGTTGATCAGCGATTAGGAGACCCAATTTCAGATACCTCCTTCGACCTACAGCATTGGGACAGTTTAAGAATGTCAAGGATTTAGAAGCAATATCAGGGGATGTTGAAGGAATAGATCTACCTCCAGACCACCAACTTCCACCAATACTAACATTAGTAACATTAGAATTAACCTAGGGTACTGCTTCCCAATCCTATGCAAACTTAGCTGAGGTTGATAACTTTCTAGAGAGAAGATGTTACACATCTCAAAGAACTAAATAACATAACTCTGAACCTTGGTGTTCTGTGTGTCAGCAGGGAGAGAGCAGATATTTCTGTCTATCTTGTAGGGTTACTGCGAGGTTTATATTGAGATAATGTGAATGAAGTATTCAGTAGAGTGCTAGGCACATAGTAGGAACTCCATGCATATAAGCACTACCCTCCACTCTACTCTCATTTCTACTTTGCAGTTAAGCTGAAAGAGGGCACAAAGCCAAGGAGAGATGAATGGGTGACAGCTGGCAATAGGAGAGATGTTAGTCAAATTCCACAGGACTGCGTGGTTGTGAATCGTAAGTGCTAAGGTCCACTCCCAAGATTCCAAAGAGCAGCTTTTAATCTTACAAAAGAAGTTAGTTGGGAGAGGAATAAGCAACAGGCCTACTGGAAGATAGAGGAGGTCGTTATTCCCAGCAGAGGGTGAAAGTGGTTCTTGGGATTCCTTCACTATAGTGACTTGTGTTGGCCAGGATTGGATTAGCCCAAGGCTATGCAGAGATCCCAGCATCTCACTGGGCCACCTGCATTTTACTGAGGAATAGGAAGATTAATTGCAGGCAGCTGCCAGGCTGGTCATCACACTTCATGTAAACAATCCTGGAAAGTTCCTCTCCCACTCCAGAAACTGCTCCATCTCCTGCCTCTTTCAAGTTCACCCATCGGTCTGGAAAAAAGCAATTCAGGCCACATTTTCCCCAAGCAATAGAAAAAGTCAATCTCAACAAAGCTAGAAGTTTGTTCTATAAATCTGGAAGTTTACTTAAAAGATTTCAAAAGCTTATGTCCTTGGTCAGGCTTCCCTGAAACAGACTCCTAGATGCAGACATCCATAACAGGGTGCTGTGGGCTTTTTCATTTTTAGTTTTTGAGGTGAGCAGTATTCTTAGGAACAATAAGGGAAGCAGAATTGGGCAGAGGGGAAGTTGAACTCCAGTGTCATTGCAACAGAGGCTTCAGCTAAGCCTGTAGAGTGCTGGATAACAGGGCAAAGTTGTCCCAAGAAAACAAGGTGTGGGCCATTGTATCCCTACGGAACAGTCATTTGATACTAGCTGCCCCAGGGAGAAGGTGTAGCCTTGGGCAAGGCAGCTCGCTTGCTCAGGGTTATTCGGAATGGGACCCATCTGTAAACCACCAATAGCTAACATCTACAGCTTTGAGAATCAGGGCACCCATTATGGCCTGCTGTGTAGCTGGAAGTCATATTTAAAATTCAAAATCTAGCAGAAGTTTTGAACTGTCATGATTTTCGGAGAGTAGTAATGAGGAAACAATAAGGGGAACCTCATGTAGGAGTTGAGATTTGGAAAGGGGAGAGAAAAGGACATACTATAACTGGCAACATTCAGCAGTGGAGACAGGCTGAGCAAGGGCTGGAGACCCTCAGGGCACAGTCCAGCTGTGTCTGTGGCTGATGGAGAAATCCGTGCATTTCTTTTTGACTGTAGAAATTAGGGAAGTAGAATAAATGGGCTGCTACACCTGGAAACTAACCCAGTAGCCTGGAATCATAGATATTGCAGAGAGTAAGGACTCAATCCAGGTCTTTTTGAGTTGAACTGCATTTCATTGGTTTGGGGTTTCTGACTGAGAGATCCACTGGCTCTCTTTGCAGAAAGTGGGATAATTTTTCTTGGACTATACAAGCACAGGTATGCCTACCTTTTAAATTTAATCCTACAAAGGTCCAAAAATCTTATTTGTATAATGTATAAAGCCCTAGGAAGAAAAGGTAAGATTGAGAGTTTATTAGACCTTGGCAACCAAACCAACAAAAAAATCCCAAAAAACATCATCCATCCAGTGGTTCTGTATCCTGATACTGACCCCTTTCAATTGGGTTCACGTAGCCAATTTCACTGTATGTGGGGTTTTCCCCACACCAACAAACAATTCTCAGACATCAGCACTGTGTTCGAAAATTCAATTCAATTCTGACACTGTACTCAGAGATAGCATCAGATTCCACAGGTTAAGGGTTCAGTCCTACTACACTGCCACACACACACACTTCAAATGCCAGTTGCCAAGCCCAGGCAGTCTCTGTGCTTCTGACCAACTGGCTACAAATTAGAAGTTCTCATGATTCCCGTTTTGGGTTCGATTAATTTGCTAGAATGGATCACAGAACTCAGAGAAACATGTTACTTACGAGGTCACTAATTCTAGAGCTTCCATGCCCTCTCCAGGTGTGCACCACTCTTCCCACATCTCCAAGTGCTCACCAACCCAGAAGCTCTCAGAATCCCCATCCTTTTGGGTTTTTATGGACGCATCCTCACTTAATCATGATTGACTAAGGTATTGGCCACAGGTGACTCTTTCAACAGCCAGCTCCTGTCCTGTCCCAGGAAGTCCGTGGGTGGAACTAGAAGCTCCAAACTTATTATCACATGATTGGTTCTCCTGGCAACCAGCTGCCATTCTAAGGTTACCTGAGTGCTTTCCAAAAGTCACTTTATTAACATAACAAAAGACACCTTTCCCACTCTCAGGATCCTAATTCTAAGAGTTCCAGGAGTTGTGAGTCAGAAACTGGGGACAAAGAACAAATAAATATACATGAGAAGTATATTTTTGGTCATTTGAATGACCAAATGTATAGTTCTTATAAATCACAATATCTCATCTTGTATTCCCATAGCATTTTCTTATATATATCACTTAGCATCTGTCTCACACTAAAAGGCTTTTGTTTTAAATTTTTAAAAAAATATTTATCGGGTAACTGTGTTTTTTCCAGGACCTATAAGCTCCAAGTCAAGTCATTGTTTCCATCTAGTTATGGAGGGCTCAGCTCAGCTCCAACTCCAGTCACCATTCTTTTTCAATCTGGTTGCAGGGGATGCAGCCCACCATCCCATGCAGGAACTGAATCCCGGTAACCTTGTTAAGAGCATGAACTCTAACCAACTGAGCCACCAGGCCACCCTGTTTGTTTGTTTTCAAAGTTGGTGTCTGCTTTTCTACTAGGTTGTAAATTCCTGGAGAAGAGGATCTCAAGACATCCCCCCCTTGTTCTAGTCACAGTCAAGGATGATTTTCAGAATAATTAACACCCAGTATGGCACATGGACGAATCAATTCTAATGGACATTGACCTTGGGCAGTTTGTGGCCATACTGGTGTATATAGCTGAATATTTGTTCTATACATAGAAGGCACCTAATAAACAACTGTTGCTTTGAATTTCTTTGGTTTGGTAGTCCTGGCCCTAGTACCTAATAGCCTCCTTTCAGCAGTCAGGCTACTTTTTCTTGTCAAAAATGATCCTAACCAGTTTTCCTCCTTGATTTAATCCTACAGGAGTCTTTGAATAATTTTGAAAACTTTGCAAAAAACAGGACAATCCATTCATACTTGCATTGTCCAATATGTTAGCCACCAGCCACACATATAAGGTTACTAGATAAAATATAGAACACCCAGTCAAATTTGAATTTCAGATAAATAAAAAATAATTTTATAGTATGTGTCCCATGCAATATTTGGGATGTACCTAAACTATAAAATTATCTGTTGCTTATCTGAAGTTAATAATTAAGTGGGCCATTTTTTTCCTAAACCTGATAATGATACACATGTGGCTATCTAAATTTAAATTAAAATTTAATAAAAAAATTTAAAATTTAGTTTCTCAATCTTACTAGCTGCATTTCAAGAGCGCAATGGCCACACATGTGGCTAATGGTTACCACTTTTTACAGCACAGATATAGAACATTTCCATCATTGCAGAAAGTTCTATTGAACACCACTTTTGCCAAGCAAAAGACAGAAGGAAAGTTTTGTGCATTTTACAGTTTATAAAGAAATTATATTTGGGGCTGGGAAACTGCCAGCAAACTCTAGAAGACCCCTTTTAACATAGCCAGGAAACACAATCTTTATGTTCCAGTCTGTTACTATTACTGAATATGCAGAATATTTGATTAAAATGTAATGAGCCTATAAGTGAGAAGCAGCTCTTACACATCTACATTTGTAGATATAGTTGTTCTGCTTTTCTCCTGGGACTACCAGGAAATAAGTTAGCTATTAGATCAGAGCAAGCCAAAATTTAAAAGGTCCTAAATAAACATATGAATGTCTTATTATTTGCTTATTAGTATCACTATTCATAGATTTTCTTTCTTTCTTTTTTTTTTTTTTTTTAGGGCAGTGTCACTGGCCCTCACATGTGGGACCGAACTGGGGCCACTGGCTTCCCAAGCCAGCGTTTAACCACAGCGCCACTTGGCCAGCCCATAAATTTTCTTAAATTAATCATCAGAGAACATCACCAACTAGGACATCTGTTTATAAGTCAAGTCTGTGATGAACTTGGTAAGCACAGGAGTACTCCCTCTCGTAATTAGCCTTTTGGGAGAAACAATACTTTGAATTGCTGCCTGCAGCCCTGGGTCTTTTAAGAAGGAGGAATAGATTAAACTTGAGAAGAGATATGTTGCCAAAAGCTGATTTTTACATATGACATGATGAATCTAAAGAGAAACTGGCTAACATGCTAAATGTGACCCTCTGAAGAGTGAGACCATCAACATCAAAGGCAAAAATCATACAGGATTTGGCACAAACATAATAAAAGGTTGTACATCATCAAATTATAACAAACAAAATTAAAGACAGAGGACTTAAATTTTAAAATATCGCTACATACATGACAGAGTTGATATCATTAGTAGATAAGAAATCCTTCAGATCAAAAAGAAAAAACAAATGCCTCAGTAGAAAAATGACCAATGGATAAGCAAGTCACAAAACAAACAAAATATAAAAGGTTGATAAACATTTAGTGTCTGCAATGGAGCCTGTCACATAGTTGGCACTCTGTGAATATCCACTGTATGAATGAATGTCTATGAAAAAATGTTTGATTTTAAAACTAATCAAATAAAATAGCAGTGAAATAGTATTTTCCCCTGTAAGCTTTGCTACAATAAAAGAAAGAATACCCAGTGTTGGTAATGATGAGGGGAAATGTGCCATATTATCCACTGCTGATGGGAGAGTAACATGGTATAAACTCTTTCGTGGGAAAGTTGACAATATAACAAAAAGGGTTTGGTTTCCGGTAAGATGGCGGAATAGACGGATGCTTTCCAAACTGCCTCCCAGGATCACATCAAAATTACAAATAATTTATACAACATTTACCCTCGGAAGTCCCCTGAACATTAGATGAACAGAACCTCTAAATGAAGGATCTAAAGAGGAGGCCATGTCAAGTCTGGTAGGAGGGGCGGAGACGAGAGAGGGCGAATCCTGTCAGGGATGCCCCAGCTGTGGGGAGGCTTCTCCGGTTGGGGGAGAGACCCTCTGGCCCCACACCGAGCTCACCAGCCCAGAGTTGCTTTGCCAGGAAGATGAGTTCTACGATAGCGGGCAGTAGAAATTAGTGAGGACTCTCTTCGCTCCACTCGGTGAGGCTGAGAGGGGCTACAGAATCAGTGGGGCTGGCTTACGGATTCGCTCGCCGGTGAGCACTCACCCGGTTCCTGGTGGAGGGAGTGGCTGTGTGAGCCGGACCCAGGAGCTTGTGGGGAAGGACTGAACTGGGCACCTTTGGTGCAGAAGCTGAAGGTTTTGGGACCATTGTTCCACTGGTGTGGAGCTTGCACACGAGTGGTGTACAGGAGGATGACATTTTTGCAGGATTGGGCCCTCCCACAGAGAGTCAGATCCGGGATCCCATTGGTCTGGGGAACTTGGCGCAGGAGTGCGTGCATGAATGAGTGCGTGCATGAATGAGTGCACGCGCATGCGGCTTTGGATTCTGACCCTCCACCCTGCTTGTGCTGCATTACCAGGGAAACGCCTGGCAGGTGCCCTCCGGCTCCATCAGGCTGCTCACTGAGAGGCAGCTCTGCGCGAGTTGCCTTGGATCTCCACCCCTTGCCCTGCTTGTGCTGCGTTGCCAGGGAAACACAGGGCGGGTGCTCTCCAGCTGCATCAGTCTGTTCACTGAGACTCAGGAGAGTGCAAGCTGCCTTAGGTCCCCGCTCTCCGCACTGTTTGTGCAGAGTTGCAAGGCTGGGGATTGGCTGTTGGGCTGCTTAGCCTGATCTGCAGGCAGTTGATTGGGACAGGCTGAGACGGGGAGTTTTCCTGAGAGTGCTGGGCAGAGAGCGGTGCACCTGCATGATCCGATTGAGGCTTTCCTGGCGAGTTTGTGTGGACTCATTGCTGGTGCAGAGTGCATGCTGCTCTGACTTGGTGGGGGCCACTGACCACATCAAGTGGTGCCTTGGGGGTCTGCCCCACCCACCTAGAGCTGTGTTGCCAGAGGCACCCTGCGCCCCTGGTGCCTGGGCCACATCTCTGCAGGCAACAGAGGGTTTTTTTTTTTTTTTGCAGTAGCGGACAACCTGCAACAACCTGTGAAGATTTTTTTTTTTGTAGTGAGCACGGTTCCAGAGCACACAGCAGCTAATTGTGGAAAGCTCACTGCAAGCCTGAGAGGGAGGCCAGCGCATAACATGTTAAGCTCTTCCCCCCAATAGCTGGTGCTGAGTCGCCCAAAGACTGTCTATTGCTGAGCAACTGGTGTGCAGATTAAAGAGGACGGAGAGCCCCCTCCCACCTCTTTTTTATTTTTTATTTTATCTTCTTTCTAGGTGATCTATCTAATACATTGAAGCATTCACAGAATGACAGCCAGAATGAAAAAACAAAGAAACATGTCCCAAGTAAAAGATCAGAAGAAAATTCTAGAAATGGAACTAAATGAAACAGAGGGATCCAAGCTTTCAGAGACAGAGATTAGAACACTGATGATAACAATGTTTAAGGAACTTAGTGAAGACGTAAAGAAGGATAGGGAAACCATAAAAAACAACCAGTTAGAACTAAAGAATACAATAACTGAAATGAAGATCACACTCAAAGGAATCACCAGTAGAATAGATGAAGCAGAGGAGCGGATCAGCGAATTAGAAGACAAAATAGCAGAAGTCACCCAGCTGGAACAACAAAAGAGAAAAAAGAATAAATAGGAATGAAAATAGCTTAAGAGACCTGTGGGACAACACGAAACACAACAACCTTCATGTCATAGGAATACCAGAAGGAGAAGAGAAGAAGCAAGGGATTGAGAATGTATTTAAAGAAATAATGACTGAAAACTTCCCTACCCTGGTGAAGGAAATCAACATATATGCCCAGGAAGTGCAGAGAGTTCCAAACAAGCTGAACCCAAACAGGTCCATACCAAGACACATCATAGTTAAAATGGCAAAGTTTAAAGATAGAGACAGAATCCTAGAGGCTGCAAGAGAAAGACAGCAGGTTACATACAAAGGAAGTCCTATAAGACTAACAGCTGACTTTTCTTCAGAAACTCTGCAGGCCAGAAGGGAGTGGCAGGAGATATTCAAAGTGACACAAAATAAAGGCCTACAACCAAGATTGTTCTACCCAGCACGGCTATCACTTAAAATTGAAGGAGAGATAAAGAGCTTCTCAGAAAACAATAAGCTTAAGGAGTTCATTACCACCAAACCAGCATTGCAGGAAATGTTAAAAGAGCTTTTTTTTTTAACAGAAGAAAAGGGTAAAACAAGCTAACCCAGGAAGACAAGAAATACAAATAACAAAATGGCAATAAATATGCACCTATCAGTAATTACTTTAAATGTGTATGGGCTAAATGCTCCAATCAAAAGACACAGAATGGCCGAGTGGATAAGAAAACAGGACCCATGCATATGCTGTCTACAAGAGACTCATATAGATCAAAAGACACACACATACTGAAAGTAAAGGGATGGAATAAGATATTTCATGCAAATGGAAATGAGAAAAAAGCTGGAGTAGCAATATTTATTTTGAACAAAATAGACTTTAAAATGAAGACTACAGTAAAAAACAAAGAAGGGCACTACATAAGAATAAAGGGATCAATTCAACAAGAGGACATAACCCTAGTAAACATCTATGCACCCAATATAGGATCTCCTAAATATATAAAACAGATTTTGACAGACATAAAGGCAGAGATCAACAGTAACACTATCATAGTAGGGGACTTCAGCACCCCGTTGTCACCAATGGACAGATCCTCCAGACAGAAAATCAACACGGACATAGTGGCCTTAAATGACACTGTAGACCAGCTGGATTTAATTGATATTTTTAGAGCATTTCACCCCAATGCTACAGAATATACATTCTTCTCAAGTGCACATGGAACATTCTCCAAGATAGACCACATGTTAGGCCACAAAACAAGTCTCAACAAATTTAAGAAGATTGAAATCATATCAAGTGTCTTCTCTGACCACAATGCTATGAAACTAGAAATCAATTATAAGAAGAAATCTGGAAAGCTTACAAATACATGGAGGCAAAATAACATGCTTCTAAATAGTGAGTGGGTCAAAAATGAGATCAACGAAGAAATCAAAAGATACCTTGAAACAAACGAAAATGAAAACACCATGACCCAAAATCTCTGGGATGCAGTGAAAGCAGTCCTAAGAGGGAAGTTCATAGCAGTTCAGGCCTACCTAAAGAAGGAAGAAAAATCTCAAATCAACAGATTCTCTTTACACCTAAGGGAACTGGAAAAAAACAGCAAAACAAGCCTAAAGGGAGTATAAGAAAGGAAATAATAAAGACCAGAGCAGAAATAAATGAAATAGAGAACAAAAGAACAATACAAAAGATCAATGAAACCAAGATTTGGTTTTTTTAAAAGATAAATAAAATCGACGAACCCTTAGCACGACTAACCAAGAAAAAGAGAGAGAGAACCCAAATTAATAAAATCAGAAATGAAAGAGGAGAAGTACACAGAAATACAGAAAATTTTAAGAAAATACTATCAGCAACTATATGCTAACAAATTTGACAATCTGGAAGAAATGGATAAATTTCTAGAAGCATACAATCTACCAAGTCTGAACCAAAAAGAAACAGAAACTCTGAACAGACTGATTACTGCCAAAGAAATTAAATCAGTAATCAATAATCTTCCAACAAACAAAAGCCCTGGACCAGATGGCTACACAGGTGAATTTTACAAAACATTCAAAAAAGAATTAGTACCTATTCTCCTCAAACTAATCCAAAAAATACAGAATGAGGGAAGGCTCCCAAACTCTTTCTATGAAGCCACTATCACCCTGATTCCTAAGTCAGACAAAGATATTACAAAAAAGGAAAACTACAGGCCAATATCCCTAATGAACATAGATGCAAAAATTCTCAACAAAATACTAGCAAACCGAATTCAGCATCTCATTAAAAAGATCATACACCACGATCAAGTGGGATTCACTTCTGGTATGCAAGACTGGTTCAATATCCGCAAATCAATTAATGTAATACATCACATTAACAAAATGAAAAATAAAAATCATATGATCATAGCAATAGATGCTGAAAAAGCATTTGACAAAATCCAGCAGACTTTTATGATAAAAACTCTTAGCAAAGTGGAATAGTGAGATCATATCTTAACATAATAAAGGCCATATATGATAAGCCCACAGCAAACATCGTACTCAACGGGGAAAGGCTGAAAGCTTTCCCCTTAAGATCAGGAACAAGACAAGGCTGCCCACTTTCACCACTTCTATTTAACATAGTTCTGGAAGTTCTAGCCATAGCAATCAGACAAGAAAATGAAATAAAAGGCATCCAAATTGGAAAAGAGGAAGTAAAATTGTCATTATATGCAGATGACATGATACTATAAATAGAGAATCCCAAAGACTCCACCAAAAAACTGCTAGAACTGATAAATGAATTTGGTAAGGTAGCAGGATACAAAATTAATATTCAGGAATTAGTTGCATTTTTATACCCCAAGAAGAAATCAGGAAATCAATCCCTTTTACAATTGCTTCAAAAACAATAAAATATCTAGGAATCAATTTAACTAAAGAAGTAAAAGACCTGTACTCAGAAAATTATGAGACACTGAAGAGAGAAATCAAAGAAGATACAAATAAATGGAAATACATACCATGCTCATGGATAGGAAGAATTAATATAGTTAAAATGTCAATACTGGATAGTCTATTTAATAAATGGTGCTGGGAAAATTGGACTGACACGTGCAAAAAAATGAAAATGAACCACCTACTTACACCATATACGAGAACAAACTCAAAATGGATTAAAGACTTAAATGTAAAACCTGAAACCATAAAACTCCTAGAAGAAAATATAGGGAGTAAGTTTGCAGACATTACCCCGAGTAATATTTTTACTGATATATCCTCTCGGGCAAGGGAAATAAAAGAAAAAATGAACATATGGGATTACATCAAACTTAAAAGTTTTTTCACAGCAAAGGAAATCATCAATAAAACAAAAAGGCAGAGCCTACTGAATGGGAGAAGATATTTGCCAACGATATATCTGATAAGGGGTTAATATCCAAAATTTATAAAACACTCGTGATACTCAACACCAAAAAAACAAACAACCCAATTAAAAAATGGGTAGAGGATATGAAGAGGTATTTCTCTAAAGAGGACGTACAGATGGCCAACAGGCATATGAAAATATGTTCAACCACACTCATCATCAGAGAAATGCAAATAAAAACCACAATGAGATACAACCTCACTCCAGTCAGAATGGCTATCATCAACAAACGAGGGCTGGCGAGGGCGTGGAGAAAAGGGAACCCTGGTGCACTGTTGGTGGGACTGCAAATTGGTGCAGCCATTATGGAAATCAGTATGGAGGTATCTCAAAAAACTGGAAATGGAACTGCCGTATGACCCAGCAATTCCGTTCTTGGGTATCTACCCAGAGGAATCCAAGACGCTAATTCGAAAAAGTATATGCACCCCTATGTTTATTGCAGCGCTATTTACAATAGCCAGGACTTGGCAACAATCGAAATGCCCATCGGTAGATGACTGGATTAAGAAACTGTAGTACATTTACACAATGGAGTATTATGCAGCTATAAAGAAGAATGAAATTGTACCATTTGCAACGATATGGATGGACCTAGAGACTATTATGTTAAGTGAAATAAGTCAGTCGGAGAAAGACAAATACCATATGATTTCACTTATATGTGGAATTTGAAAAACTGAATGAATAAGCAAAGGAAACAGAAACAGTCTCATAGATATAGAGGAAAAACAGGGTTGCTAGTTGGGAGGGGGGTGGGGATGAGGGAGAAAGGAAAGGGATCAGATAGCATAAATAGGTAACTAGAGTATTGTCACAGGGATATGAAAGACAGTTCGGGGAATATAATAATGTTGTAAAAATTTTGTAGGGTGTCAGATGGTCACATGTATTGTTAGGGAGACCACTTCATGGATGGAGTAGAGACTTGATCACTGCACTGTATAACTGAAATTCATTAATATTGTATGCCAACTGTAATTGAATATATAGATAGTCACGGGATGTGGATTATAAGGTGGAAAGGAGTCAAAGGAATTGTAATAGATAGTATGATATGGGGGGAGGAGTGGGGAGGCGAATTGGGGGAGGGGGTTGTCACTTTGAGGGTTAAAAAGTATAACTATTGCACTGTTTTGTATACCTGAAGCTAATTAAAATATATATATATATATATATATATAAAAAACTCAATGAAATCCAAAAAAAAAAAGCTTTCTCTAAAACCTGTGACACAGCAATTTCTAGGGAGTTATTCCAAGAAAATACAAATGCTCAAACCTATGTGTACAATGGTAAGTCAGATGACATGTATTTTTTTTAGTATTGTTTGTTGGGTCAATCTTGGTAATGTACCCTCCAGGGTTTAGTGGTTGGTACACAGACATAGGGTATATCCAACTCAGGCCACTCCTTCTGTCGAATTATCCAAGTTGGAGATGGCAATGAAGTCCTCTCTTTGCTGTGCTGGCTATCAGGGTGCGCTCTAGATCTGACAGTGGCCATGTCCTCCACTAGAATGTGGCCAACATATAGAAATAGAAATGAGGTAGAAAGACAGGGAGAGAGAAAGGGAAAGCGTTCTGGTATAACTTGAGTCAATAGATCCAGTTAACCCTAAGGCCTGTATGCTTTCTTCTTTTCTGTGGTTGGGTTATGTGAGCCAATTAATTCTACCTTTCTGCTGAACTTAGTCTGAGCTGGACTTCCACTTCCTATCAAGATGGAATAATAGGGACCAAATGTACCCTCCTGCCTGAAACAACTAGAAACCTAGACAAACTATTTTTTAAAGTAAATATTCTCAAGACATTGGACATCATCAGACCATGAACAAAGATCCCTGAGAGATGGGAAACTAATCAGGTAAGCCCTATAATTGCCCAGTTTACCACCTTGAGAGAATTTCCCGGTGGTCGCACAGAAAGGTGGAATCAAGGTAAAGCCTGGCAGATTCCCTGAAGTGAGGAGATGGAGCTGAGACTCTAGGGAGATCAAGACAGCTAGAGTTAGCAAGGAAGAAAAGTAGGTAGTAGAGAAAATGACTACACACAGAGACAAAATGACTAGCAACGACAATAAAACTCTGGGGACCTTCAGAGGGTCCCCCTCAAATAGCAGAATATTCACCAGCACATAAATGTGAGGAAACTGCTGAAGGCCAGGGAAAGAACCACCTGAAAGTATTGTGAAAACCATAACTAGAACTCATACAGGATTAGAATAATGCTTGTTCCCATCAGCCAGATTGGAGCTCTCATAATTTACAGTGAAGTACTCAAAAGCATCTTCTTTTGTGGACCAAAATTGCCCCCAGACTAAATGCTGCTCTGGTTCTGCCTGACAAATTTTAAAAGGAAGACTGGAAAGGATAAAGCCTTTTTCAAAGAACTGTGCCCCAGAACAAATTCAAAAATATTTATGGAACAACAAAAATAAGGTAGGGCCGGCCGAGTGGTGCGGTGGTTGGGTGCTGGCCTGGGAGGCCAGTGGCCCCGGTTCGGGTCCCGCATGTGGGGGCCAGTGACACTGCCCTCAAAAAAAAATACAAAAAAATAAGGTAAATTCACAATACATGGCATTAATAAAAAATTACTGGGCATACAAAGAAGCAGGAAATATAACCCATAATGAAGAAAGTAATTAATCAAATAATTCTGCACCCAAAAAGGATACAGATATTAGAATTGCATTATAACCTATTCCATAGGTTCAAAGGCTAGAGAAAAGATGAAATATATTAAATACAGATATGGAAAATATTTTGAAAGACCCAAATTGAACTTTTAGAAGTGAGAACTATATCTGAGATGATGACTCTACTGGACATGGCAGATTATCTACTGGACATGGCCGGTTATCCATAATGTTTCCAAAGTTCACCTATGTTGTAACACGTATTAGTACCTCATTGTTTTTTATGCTTGAATAATATTCCAGTGTGTGGATAGATCACTTTCATTTATCTGTTCATTCTTTGATAGGGGCATTTGTTTTGTTTCTACTTTGGGGCTACTATGAATAATGCTACTATGAACATTCATGTTCAAGCTTTTGTGTGGGTTTTCCTAAGCTTTATCCTCTTATCTCCATTTATCAATTATATAAATAGCCTCATTCCAACTGGAATTGCTAGAATTGCATAGTAACTCTGTGTTTAACCTTTTATGGAACTGTTTTCCAAAGTGGCTATCCCACTTTACGTTTCTACAGTCAATGAAGTCAAATGTATCTATTTTTTGTCGTTGCTTGTGCTTTTGGTGTCATATCTAAGAAACCATTGCCTAACTAAAGGTCACAAAGATTCACTCCTATGTTTTCTTCTAAGTATGACATAAGTTTAGCTCTTACATTGGGCTCTATGATCCATTTTGAGTTAATTTTTGTGTATGGCATGAAGTATTCAATTTTGCTCTTTTGCCTGTGGCCATCCAGTTGTTCCAGCATCATTTGTTGAAAAGACTATTCTTCCTATTGAGTGGTCTTACATTCTTGTTGAAAAGCAACTGATCAGAAATGTAAGGGACTATTTCTGAACTCTTAATTCTGTTACATTGATCTATATGTTATCCATATGTCAATACCACCCTATCTTGATTATTATAGCTTTGTAGTATATTTTATAAATCAGGAAGTATGAGCGCTTTAACTTTGCTCTTCTTTTTCAAGATTGTGTTTGTTATTCCCTTGAAATTTCATACAAATTTTGGGATCAGCTTGTTCATTTTTGCAAAGAAGACAGCTGGGAATTTGGTAATCTATAGTTTAATTGGAAAATATTGCCATTTTAACAATATTAAGTCTTCCAGTTACTAAATATAGACTGCCTTTCTGTTTATTTAGTTCTTTGTTAATTTCTTTTTACAGCGTTTTGTAATTTTTAGAATATAAGTTTTATACATCTTTTGCTAAATGTATTCATAATTATTTTATTCTTCTTGATGCTGTTGTAAATGTAATCGCTTTCTGAATTTCATTTTGGTTTGTTCATTGCTACTGTATAGAAATACAATTGAATTTTTTTTTTTAAGATTTTATTGGAGAATTGGGGATGGGAACAGTGTTGGGGAATTGCTTTTCCAGGACCCATCCCCTCCAAGTCAAGTTGTTGCCCTTCAATCTTAGTTGTGGAGGACGCAAGCTCAGCTCCAAGTCCAGTCAGTCACCGTTTTCAATCTAGTTGCTGCGAGAGAGGGTGTGCAGCCCACCATCCCATGTGGAAGTCTAACCAGAAACCTCATTAAGAGCACACACATTCACCAGCTGAGCCATCTAGCCGCCCATTGGCAGCTCAGCTGCAGCTGAGCTCGGGCACAGCTCACTGGCCCATGTGGGAATCGAACCGGCAACCCTGTTGCTCAGAGTGCATGCTGAGCCACTCAGCTGGCCCCCAAACAATTGAATTTTGTATATTGATCTTTATCCTGTAAATTTGCTGAAGTTGATATTAATTCTAATAGTTTTTAGTAGATTTAGGATTTTCTATGTACAAAACCATGTCATCTGCAATTAGACATAATTTTACTTCTTTCTTTCCAATTCATTCTTGTTTAGTTGCCCTGGCTTGAACCTCCAGTACAACGTTGAACAGACCTGGCAAGAGCAGATACTTTTGTCTTGTTCCAGATCTTAAGAGGAAAGCATTCAGTCTCTCACCATTAATTATGATTTTAGCTGTAGGTTTGCATTATGTTCATTTTTTTAAGTAAGCATTTTGATAAATTCATCCTGACCCTTTACCAATATTTTACACATGGTTTTAGAAATTCACTAATCTCTCAGTTCCCTATTTAGAGTATTTAGAACAGAGAGTTTTATCTTTTGAATGTGATATACAAATACCTGAGCCCAACTACAAGTTTGTTTCTATTTCTGCTGGCAGTAACAAAGCAAATGGACATTTTGACCATAACATTAACCTTCCTCAAGGGTATATTAAGCTTAATGCAAATTTGGTGGAGTTATAGCATTGTTTTTATAATCCCTTTAATGGCTATTTGGATGATCACAATGCCTTGAAAACAGTAACATGTGCTGTACTGTTGTGGATTAATTGATAATGGAAGAAGGGATAACAAGGAAAAATAAAATCCAAAATTCAAATTTTAGCCAGTAATTTTTTTTTTTTTTAATTTTATTGGGGAATCAGGGAAGGGGAACAGACAAGTTGCTGTCCTTTTGTTCTTCAGTCTAGTTATGGAGGACATTTGTCAGCTACAAATGTTTGCCAGCTTAAAAAGTAATATTGTAAAGCTAACATACCTTGCTAGCAGAAGAATATCAAAATCTTGGGGCAAATAGTTTGGTTTCCTTAGGCCACAGTTTCTTTATCTATTTTTTTTTCTTTTTAAAAATTTTATTGGGGAATTGGGAGAGGGGAAGAGCGTTGGGGAATCGGGGAAGGGGAACAGACAAGTTGCTGTCCTTTTGTTCTTCAGTCTAGTTGTGGAGGATGTTGCTTCACTGGCCCATGTTGGTATTATGATCATTGTGCTCTTCCCGGGTGAGGCAGATCAGTCACCGGCCCCTGGACGGCCGCTCATGGGAGCTCACGCCAGCTGCCAGCCATTCACGGTAGCTTATGGCAGCCCCCCCACCCCCACCCCGCCGTGAGAAAAGCCTACACCATTGCGGGTTACTCATGGGAGCCCAGCTCGAGGTCGAGCTGTTGTTCACCATCTTAGCTATAGAGGGTGCAGCATCACTGGCCCTCATGTGGGATCCCAACTTGGGCCCTGCTGCTCAGAGCTGGCATCCTAAGCCAACTCTTAACCAACGCACCACTGGACTGGCCCTCTTCACCTATTTTTTTTTTTTTGAGGGCAGTGTCACTGGCCCTCATATGTAGGACCCAAACCGGGGCCCCTGGCTTCCTAAGCCAGCGCTTAACCACCATGCCACTGGGCCCGGCCCCCTCTTTACCTATTTTTAAAGGGCAGGGATGGAGTGGGGAAGAGGACTAGATTATCTCTCAGGATTCTTCAAGCTTCTGCTAAGACCCTGTTTTTATGATTCTGTGTTTTTTTCTAGGAAGGTTCTGTTTTATGTGCTCTATTAAGTGTAACCAAAAAACACAAGGTAGATAAAAACACTTTTAATTCTTATTTGGGATAGAGGGAGGGGGTGGTGGTGCTAAGGGATCTCCTGAACATTGACAGGGATCAGGGAATGAAAAAATCTTAGAGTTGACCTTGGTGGTCATCCAGACCAAGGTACTATCCAATGTGAAAATTCCCTTCAGTAGCACTGACTGAAGATTCGTCAGTCACCCACCTTCTACTTGAACATTTCCTGTGACAAGGAGCTCACTGGCTCACAAGGACAGTTGATTCCAATGTAGGGCAGCTTGAATCATTAGCAAATTCTTGCTGACATTAAGAAGAAATCATCTCCTAGTAGCTTCTATCTTTCTACCCTTTGGAGCCACACAGAATAAGTCGAATCCATTTTACACCCACAAGTCCTTCGGTTATTTGAAAAATGTTATGTCCCCAAGCATAAATCCATGCTATATTTCCCAGGTTTTCACAGGGCATGATTTCCACGCCTTTTGCCATCCTGGTCTCTATTAACTGGCACTTGTTTTTATCAATTTCTTCTTTAAAAATAGTGCTCAGAACTGAACACCACAGGATAGATTAGTGGTTTGGAAGCTGTTTTTCTTTGACAGAGGAGGAATCAGAGATATCTTCCAGAATCCAGTGAAAACTATGCACCTTCTCCCCTAAAAGGAAGTAGACACAAAATTCTTTGTTTACATAGGCCATTCAGGGAGTCTGAGAATTGTCTAAAGCCTATCCATAGACCCCAGTTATTAAATGGTATTTATGTAGTATAATAGGTCTATCGCCTTCCTTAACTGAATACTTGATAAAGTCTAAGGTGTTTTGGTTTTTCTTTAATGTAAGATTTGCTCATTTAGTATTTAGCTTGATAATTTTGGCAAATAGTAGCCTTTCTCCTTCTGCTTCCTCCCTCCCTCCTCCCTTCCTTCCTCCCTCTCCCCTTCCTTCCTCCCTCTCCCCTTCCTTCCTTCCTTCCTTCCTTCCTTCCTTCCTTCCTTCCTTCCTTCCTTCCTTCCTTCCTTTTCTTTTTTCCTTCTTTCCTTCTTTGTTGTTAATGAAATATCGCCAAAGCTTACTTGTGCAGATGATTATGTAAACATAAGTTTAGAACTTTTATATTTATCTCTGTAAAATTTGAATTTGATCATTTTGGCTCATTATCTAAGCCTGTTACTATCTTTTAAAACCTTAGTTTGATACTCATGGTATTAATCAGCAACCCTTCTAAGCCTCATGTCATCTGTGAATTTAATTGCTGTTTCTTTTAAAGTTTGTTGAAGACATTGATTCAGTTGCTGCCTACTGCAGGTCAAGGACAGAGTTTTGTGGCACGTGCCTGATGACCTCCCTCCAATGTAACAGCTATGTTCTTTTCATGTCCTTCAGCTCACATTTCTCCATCTTGTTCGTAAAACTAACTTGAAGGATTTGGTAATAAGCCTTGATAAAAGTAAAAAGACACTATATCTTATGACATTTCCTTGATTTACCAGGTTAGTGCTCTTATCAGAAAAGGAAATGAGGATTACTATGAGGAGTTAGCTTTAGGGTTTTATGCAATAGTTGCATTCCTAAGAAGATTTGTGCAAATAATATCATATTAACAATGAGTACTTCTATAAATAGAGCTTACAAACAGTCATGGATTGTTTTAAATTTTTTATATGTACTTATTTATTTAACCTGACAACCCTATGAGGCAGGAAAAAGGCCGAGGAAGGTTAAGGTACTTGCAGGAGTTAAGTGGCTAAGTGACAGTCAGGGTTTAAACCCAGATAGTTTGTCTAGAGAATTCAAGTGCTTATATAGTTTTGTACTTTAAAAATCCCAGATTCAGTGAGGAAAACTCGTGGATAATTATCTGCAGGTTTAGTTTTCTCTCAGGGTTTCTGTCTTGGTTCCACATAACATGTAAGCCAAAGAGAACTTGCTATTTGCCCGGAAAAATATGTCTTAACACATTATGGACCTTAACATAGGCAAGTTTATTTCTGACTAGTAATTGGAGGGTGAGGGGAATCCTGAGATTCACTAAGACCCAATGTCTTGGTCTAGATAGAGGTTATAATTTGGACATTAGAGAACCTAGTCATGTTTAGTCACTGACTAGGTGACTAGGACCAAGCTCCTCCCCTTTCTGTTTCATAGTTTCCCCATTTGTTTTATCCCATTCTCCTCCCTTCCTCAGAGAGATTGTGGTGCAAATGAAAGAGTATGCCTATGTGAAGAACTTCAAGTTTGAAAGATACTAGGAAAACATAAGATGCTATTAGAATTGATCTGTCCTGAGCAATAGCCCATTAAAGATGAACTAGCGCACTTTAAGAATTAAAACTATGATAAAATAACCAGTTTGCATCATCTTTTAAAAACAGGAACATGCAAACCCAGGTAGAAACTATTTAATCCTAAATTAAATATGAGGATTAGGACTGTTGGCTTCATTTAAATTAAAAGTCACATAAATTGCCAGCTGCAAGTTTGAGGACTATTGTTGATGAGGGATTTTAACTGTGGAGTGAACTCTTGTTAAGATTAGGCAGGTAAGACTTTATTTGACAACACTGACTGTCCCTGGTGCCTTTATTTTTACCTGAAAAAAAATTATATATACACACACTTATATGTGGATACACACACACATATGTATACACACACAGACACACACACAAACACACACACAAAACCACAGACTGGGAAGACCTTTAAAAAAACCTCAATTAATATTAAATACTAAAAGCTAATAGTGTGTTAGAAGCTGACAAGCTATCATAATATCTAAATGGATTTGTTGACCTTTAGAATGGAACTTGGCTCTCATGTCTATTTGTCACAATTTCCTACTTATTTCCTTCCCCACCTTTTTCCCATTGTCAACTCTTGTTATTCTCAGTGGCCATGGAAAAAAAAATATATTAGTTTGAGAGCTTTAATGTGACCAAAACAACACAGCCTGGCAGGTCACCTCTCTTCCTCATTGAGCTATTTCTATTCTTTCTTTCTTTCTTTCTGTTTTAATTGAGGTATAATTGACATACAACATTATATTAGTTTCAGGTGTGCAGCATAAGGATTCGATGATTGTATATATTGTGAAATGACCACCACAGAAAGTCTAGTTAATATCCATTTACTGAACTATTTCTAACTGGGCTCATTACAAAGCCTCTAACAGTAAGAATAAAAGCCTTTTAAACACAAAGCTTGTGCCAACAAACAGAATCTCATTAAGTTCATTTTGTTCTTACCTCCAACTCCTAATGAGAATGTTCTAGTGATAAAATCCAGTTCAATTATAAATTTTCTACATGTAATTAAAATATAACAGGATTATCAGATTGCAATAAACTTTGAAGTGCTCCTTTTATGAAGTAAATTGTCATTAGTAGTGTGAAGAGAGAAACCAATTTTAAAGATGAGTTGGGGCAAATTGAATGACTAAATACTTACATAATATATTTAATATTTAAATAGTAATAATTTTTAAAATCTTTCTTAAAGCAGGTTTGTGAATGTGCCAGGCCTAGCAGAGAGAAGAGGCCTCTGTGACAGTGGGATCAGTTCCCAGTTCTATCTCCATTCCCCATTGCACGTAACTTCCACTTATAGACCTGGGAATAGAGACAGATCTGCCAAAAGCATCTTATTTATAACAGTGAAATATTTGTAACACCTTAGAAGCCCAAAATTGAGGTACTGTTTAAATACCATGTGATTCAATCATGTGATGAAAGCCTATGCTGTCATTTAAAATGATATTGTCAATTTAAAAAAATAGTAATAACTTTATGAAAATATGATTATATTGTTAGGCAAAAAAAATATAAAACAACATGAGCTATAAAAAAAGAAGAAATATACAGCCAACACATAAAAGCATAGAAAAAAAATTGGAAGAAAATATATCAAAATGTTAATGTGGTTATCTCTGTGGTCATCTTATGAGTGGTTTTTACTTGATTTGCTTATCTTTATTTTCTAAATTTTCTAAAAAGAACATTTATACTGCTGGAATGAGAATGCAGTGGAAGTTAGTCTTTGAAAGGGTGCAATAAATAAATAAGAATGTTTCCTGGGGTGGCTGGGTGACTCAGTTGGTTAGAGTGCGTGCTCTTAACAAGGTTACAGGGGTTCGATTCCCGCATGGGATGATGGGCTGCACCCCCTGCAACTAGATTAAAAACAGGTGACTGGACTTGGAGCTGAGCTGCACCCTCCACAACTAGATTGAGGACAGCGAATTAACTTGGAGCTGATGGGTCCTGGAAAAAACACTGTTACCCAATTAAAAAAAAAAAATTAAAAGAAAAATTTTTAAGAATGTTTCCTGGCCTTTAGTGTGAAAAAGAATGTAAATTTTAAAGCATGACTTTCTCTGTTATGATGAACAGAATTTATTAAAAACCGAGTTTGTTGTGTGTGTGAATGTATGTGTGTGGGGTGGTCTTGGGTACACAAGATTAAATTCAGTGTTTTAAATTAATCACATAGTTAACATCTGCTATGACCTGGGCCCCCTCATAGAGGACAGTTCATTCTGAGGCACAGAGCTTGTTCCTAGCGGGCTTACATCTGATTGTAGAAATAAGGGTTAAACATGTGGAAATGCCAACCATAATCCCCATGGCTAGCTGGTATATTTTTCCACAAGTCATTATACGCGATGTTTCATTCATGTAACTTGGCGACCAGAAGATGCTTCTTGAGAGGCCTGTACACCTGGGAACATCTTAGTCAATCTTTTTTGGGGTGTTATCTGACTTTAGGTCACAGCCATGTGTTGCAGGAGTCTGAAGAGGGAAGACATTTTTCTCTACCTAAAAAATTGAATCAGAAGGGTTTTGGCAATAAGATAGGGGCTAAGTCTTTACAGGGGTTTTAATTTCTGTTTGGGTCAGTGTTCAGCTTTTTGGGCTCCCTTCTAATTACTACCCATACCTTTATTTTTCTAGTCTAGACCTAGAACTTAGGTCCTGATACTTTTTAGTAGCTAATCCAACACTGTCCTGGTTTGGTATAGGTGGAGACAAGTGATAAAATTCCTCAATCTTATTCTGTCAAAACTTAATACCTCTCTCAAAGCTCAGTGATAAGAGCTGTAAAGATGTAGGGACAGCCTGGCAGTTGAAAGGGCCGCCTTTGAAAAGCTACCCCTGACATATACTAGGACCCCTCACATTCCAAATTTAGATTCCACATGCATATTCCTAATCTGGCCCCTATTATCATGACTGTTATTATTGCTTAGCACCCTATTGAAGAATCAAAACTATACCCCATGCAAAATGTGAAATTAGACATACTTCATCTGCAGTGGGCAGATGTGCACAATCTAGAGTGCACACAAAAGAAATTTAGAAGTATCTTGGGAGAGGATGAAGGAAGGAAAGCAGTGGAAGGAGAAAGAAATAATCAATTTAGAATTTTCCTAAAGAAAATATAAAGAAACTTCACAGGAAGTCCCAAAGGGCGTAGACTGAGGTGACTTGCCACTCTGAAAATGGAATACTAACTTATTAATTCAATTCATCAAAGGGTCTAGATTTGAGAAAGCAAATTTGTTAAGGTCTCATTCGCTACTGACCTTCATGGCCTAGTTCCTTTTTCTGTGTCTTTGCCCCCTATTGTTACCTTATATTGTGTATAATTTTATGAGCTTTGTGATTAAGTTGGAGAAAAATGAAAGTACTACTTAAGTACTAGTATTACTGTCTTCAAAGAATGAAGACAAAGAATTGGCCACTGTTGAGCATTGCCCAATGTAGAAGTAGGAGCTCTTTTCCTAACTCTCAGCCATTCTAAGAGAGCAAATTTACGATCTAAACACATACAAACATTTGAAGGATGGTAATATTGCTGTTGTTACTAAATCTGCTAAATATTCTTTCTAGTTGCAGAGTAACCTGATTGCTGAGGTTAATTAAGCAAAGTATGTCCAGTAAAGTCATTATCTTAAGACTCAGAAAGTTATCACCGGATATTAAATTTTGAATATTGGAGTAGTACATAGAATTTGCCTTGATAATAAAAAGACTAAATAATGTAAGCAAACTCTTAAGAGAGATCGTAAGGAGTTGGAAAGCTCATCTTTTCTATTTGTTGGTAAGAAGGTACTTAGAATATGAACAGTGATTATGTTTATAACTCTTATCAATATTTTTCTTCATAGTTGTCCCTATCTCTCCAAACCATTGAAATGGATGAAAATGACCACTGCTCAGGCATTTATCTAACTGAACTAGCAATTTCATTTTTTCATTTTCACCCATAAAGTTCATATAGACTTTTTAGCTATTATGTTTCATATCTCTTGGGTATTAAGACAAATAGTTATCTTTCTCTGTCTGACTTACTCCACTCAGCAAATACCATAAGATTTTGCTTATATATGGAATCTAAAGAACAAAATAAAGGACCAAACAAATACAGAAAATATTTTGATGGTTGCCAGATGGGAGGGAGTGGGGGGAATGGGTGAAAAAAATAGGCATTAAGAAGTGCAATTTGGTAGTTACATAATAGTCATGGGAATGTAAAGTACAACATAAGGAATATAGTTGATAATTATTTATGGTGTCAGATGGGTACTAGATTTATCGGGTGATCACTTCCTAAGTTACATAAATGTCTAGTCAGTCTATTGTACACCTAAAACTAATATAATATTGTATGTCAATTATAATTAAAAATAAAAAATATTTAAAAAGACAATTAGTTATAAACAGATTAGGATACCTTGTAGACTATTTTCAATAATTTTGGCAGAATCATACATGTATGCCAATTTTTAAATCTGCTTTATTGAGGTATGACAAATGTGTAATAAAACTCTCCCATTTAAAGTGTAATATTCAATGAGTTTTGAATGAATTGGAAAATCTTCTTCATGCTACTTTACAGTCAATTCCCTCCCCCCACCCCCTGAACCTGGAACCGCTTTGTTATTATAGTTTTGCCTTTTCTAAATTGAAGGATAAATGAAATCAGTAGTCTTTTGTGTCTGGCTTCTTTCACTTAGCATAAGGCTTTTGAGATTCATCCATATTCATTGTATATATCAATAGCTTGTTTCTTTATATTGTTGAGTAGCATTCCATTATATAGTAATATCACAATTTACTTGCCCATTTAACTGTTGATAAATATTTGGTTTATTTCCAGTTTGGGCTATCATAAATAAAATTACTATGAAATTTTCCATGTGAGTCTTTGTGTGGATATATGTTTCAATTTCTCCTGGGTAAAATACCCAGTAGTAGATTTGCTGGATCATATGGTAAGTGTATGATCAACTTTATTAGAAAGTCAAACTATTTTCTGAACTGGCTGTACCATTGTACTCCCACCAGCAACACGTGAGAGAAGCAGGTGCTCTACACCCTTGGCAATGCTTGGTATTCTCTGTCTTCTTAATTTTAGTCATCCTAGTGAGTATGTGGTAATGGTCCATCATGTTTTAATTTTCACTTACTTAATGAGTAATGATGTTGTATATCTTTTCATATGGTTATTTGTCATTCCTTTATCTTTGTTAACGTATTTGTTCAAATCTTTTGCACACTTTTTTATTGCACTGTTTAATCTTAATGTTGAATTATAAAATGTTCTCGACATATTTTGTTTACAAATATTTTTCCAGATATTTGTTTTGCAATATCAATTATCAGTCTGTAGCTTTTTCATTTATTTTTATTTTTATTTATTTTATTTTATTTTATTTTTTGGCTTTTTCATTTTTGTAACATTTCTTTTAAAGAAGAAACTTTTAAAATGTTTGATGAAGTCCAGTTTAACACTTTTTTCTTTTATGGTTTGTGCTTTTTGTTTCCTAAAAATTCTTTGCCTAATCCAAAGTTGCAACGATTTTCTCCTATGCATTTTCTCCTATGCTTTCTTCTGAAAGTTTTATAGTTTTAACTCATATTTAAGTGTTTGATCCATCTTGAGTTAATTTTTGTGTATAGTATTGGGTCATCAGAAAAGTCATGACACATGTTTGCAACAGATGGCACTAGTTCATTTTGGAAGTACTAGAGTCATTCGCATCTATGTTATTGCTATGTCATTTGACAGCTGCCAGCTTCATTCTAAAAAAAATTTGAGCAATTTGGTTGAGTTTTGGAGATTTTACAACAAGTTGAAGATGGAAGACCAAACTGTGCATTTTCATCATATTTTACTGTTTTACTTCCATAAGGGGAAGAACGTGCATCAAGCTTGTGAGAAGTTGCATCAGGTTTACGGTGACAATGCTCCACAAGTATGTCAGTGCCAACGATGGTTCATGAAATTCCGTGCTGGTGGTTTTGATCTCAATGACGCTCCTCTGTCAGGGAGGTCCACAGAGGTTGATGACTACAAAATAGGCATTGATAGAGTCAAACCGATGTTACACGACACAAGAGACTGCAGAAACACTGAATATCCATCATTTAAGCATTCTTGACCACTTGAAGAAGCTGGGATACACAAGCAAGCTCGATATTTGGGTTCTGCATGAACTCAAAGAAATTCATTTGATGGCATGTATAAACTATCTGCGATATGCTCATTAAACATGGGGAAAACAATTCTTTTTTTTTTTTTTTAAAGATTTCATTGGGGAATTGAGGCAGGGGAATAGACAGGTTGCTGTCCTTTTGTTCTTCAGTCTAATTGTGGAGGACTTTGCTTCACTGGCCTATGTTGGTATTATCATTGCATTCTTCCCCAGGTGAGGCAGTCGCTCCACAGCCATTGGATGGCCACTCACGGTGGCTCACAGCAGCTCACAATAGTACACGCCAGCTGCTAGCCTATGCCCGTCGTGGTGACTCACGGCAATCCAGCTCCAGGTTGAACTGTTGTTCACCATCTTAGCTGTAGAGGGCGCAGCATCACTCGCCCTCATATGTGGGATCCGAACCAGGGCCCTGCTGCTCAGAGCTGGCGTCCCAAGCCAACTCCTAACCAACGCATCACTCGGCTGGCCCGAAAATGACCCTTTTTAGAAGTGACTGATAACTGGTGATGAGCAGTGGATTGTTTACAACAATGTGGTGCACAAATGGTCTTGGTCTCGATATGATGATTCGCCTCAAAAGACATCAAAAGCGGACATTCATCAGAGGAAGGTTATGCTCTTAGTGTGGTGGGATTTTAAAAGTGTCATGTTTTTCGAGCTCCTACCAAGGAACCAAACAATCAATTCAAATGTGTACTGTTGGTAATTGGACAGTTTGAACGAATCCTTCATCCAGAAATGCCCAGAACTTGTTAATTGTAAAGGAGTTGTGTTCCATCATGACAACATGAGACCACACACAAGTTTTAATCACCAATCAAAAATTACTGGATCTTGGATGGGATGTGTTGCCACACCCACTATACTCACCTGACCTTGCGCCGTCAGACTTCCAATTGTTTCACTCTTCAAAACTCTTTGAATGGTATAACGTTGTAAATCAGCACCTTGTTCAGTGTTTTGCAAATAAAGACAGGTTTTTCTATGAACGAGGAATTATGAAGCTCACTGAAAGATGGCAAAAGGTTATCAAACAAAATGGGCAATATATCATTGATAGATCTTTGTTCTTTATATAAATAAATGCTTGGTATTCTCTGTCTTCTTAATTTTAGTCATTCTAGTGAGTATGTGGTAATGGTCCTTTGAAAAACATAGACAAAATACATCATGACTTTTCCGACGACCCAATATGAGGAAAGGATCAAGGTTTATTTTGTTCCCCCATATGGCCACCTAGTTGTTCCAGCATTATTTGTCAAGTTTACCCTTTCCTTATTGAATTACCTTGGCACCTTGGTCTGTTGGTGTCTTGACATACTCTTCCAGACTACTGATCATTTGTCAATTTTTATGTCAGTACCACACTATTTTGATGACTAGGGCTTTATAGTAAGTCTTGAAATAGGTAGTGTTAAGTCTTTCAATACTGTTCTTTTGCAAAATTCTTTTGACTATACCAGGTTCTTTGTATTTTGATGTAAATTTGGAATCAGCTTATCAATTTCCATTTTTAAAGTCTGCTGGGATTTTGACTGAGATTGCATTCAATCTACAGATCAATTTGGGGAGAATGGATATCTTAGCAATCTTAAGTGTTTTGATCCATAATAGAGCATATCTCTCCATTTATTTAGGTCTTTAATTTCTCTCAGCAATATTTTGTAGCTTTTAGCTTATAAATCTTATAGTTTTTTACATTTATTCCTAGTTATATTTTGTTTTTTGACACTATTTTAAATGGTATTTATTTTTTATTTATATTTTGAAAAGTAAAAATTGTATTTAGTTAAGGTGTACAACATGATGATTTGATATATTAATTAATATATACCCATAGTGAAATGATTGGTACAGGCAAGTTAATTAACATAGCATCTTCTCACATAATTACTATTTTTTGTGTGTGCTGAGTGCACCCAAAATGTACTCTTTTAGCATATTTCCAATGTTTAATGCAGTATTATTAAATATAGTCATCATACCTATACATTAAATTTTTATATTTATTCATCATACATAAGTGCAACTTTGTACACTTTGACCAACATCTTATTTCCCCCACTGTTACCTCCTCCTTTCCCCTCCCTCCACAGTCCCTGGTAACCACCATTCTACTATCTGCTTCTATGAGTTCCACATTTTATTTTTTATTTTTCGGATTCCATAAGTGACATCAAATAGTATTTGTCTGTTTTTCAAACAGTATTTGGCTTCTTTCACTTAGCTAATGTTGGCATTTTTTTTTAGCATAATGTTTTCCACGTTCATCCATATTATCACAAATGATGGGGTTTCCTTCTATCTTATGGCTGGATCATAATCCATTTTGTATATGTACTGCATCTTCTTTATCCATTCATTTGTAAATGAACACTTAGATTATTTCCATATCTTGGCTCTTGTGAATGATGCTGCAATGAACATAGGGCTGTAGATATCTTTTCGAGATCCTATTTTCATTTACTTGGTGTATATACCCAGAAGTGGGATTGATGGATCATCTGGTAGTTCTTTTGAAAAAATGTTCAGAAATCTCCCTACTATTTTTTCCATAATGGCTGTACCAGTTCATATTCTCACCAACAGTGCACAGGGCTTCCATTTTCTCCCCATTCTCACCAGCACTTGTTATGTCTTGGTTTTTTGATAATCGTCATTCTAATAGGTGTGAGTGTTATCTCTTTGAGGTTTTGATTTACATTTCCCTGAGATTAGTGATGTTGATCACTTTTTCACGTAACTGTTGACCACGTGGATCTCTTCTTTTGAAAAATATCTATTCAGGGCCGCAAGCTGCTGACTGGCACCTGGATGGTGATTGGACTTGGAGCTGAGCTAGCTGCGCCCTCCATAACTAAGATTGAAGGACAACAACTTGGCTGTTCCCCTTCCCAAATTCCCCAACACTGTTCCTCTTCCCCAATTCCCCAATAAAATCTTTTTTTTTTTTTTTTTGAGGGCAGTGTTTCTGGCTCTCACATGTGGGACCCGAACCGGGGCCACTGGCTTCCTAAGCCAGCACCTAACCACTGCGCCACTCAGCCGGCCCCCCCAATAAAATCTTAAAAAAAAAAATCTATTCAGGTCCTTTGCCCATTATTTTTTTTTTTTTTTAAGATTTTATTGGGGACTTGGGGGAGTGGAACAGCATTGGGGAACTGGAGAAGGGGAACAGATAGGTTGCTGTCCTTTTGTTCTTCAGTCTAGTTGTGGAGAACATTGCTTCACTGGCCCATGTTGGTATCATCATTGTGCTATTCTCGGGTGAGGCAGGTCGGTTACCGGCCTCTGGACGGCAGCTCACAGTCGCTCGTGGCAGCTCACACTAGCTGCCAGGTGCTCATGCTAGTTGCCTGCCAGCCACTATAGCCTATGGCAGCCCATTGCAGCAGGGACAGCAGCTATGCCGACCAGGGGACTCACGCAGCCCAGCTCCAGGTGGAGCTATTGTTCACCATCTTAGCTGCAGAGGACAGTGTCACTGGCCCTCATGTGGGATCCGAACCGGAGCCGCTGGCGTTCCAAGCCAGCTCTTAACCAACGCACCACTCAGCCAGCCCCCTTTGCCCACTTTTAAATCAGGTTATTTGTTCTTTTGCTATTGCGTTGTATGAGTTCATTACATATTTTAGATATTTAACCTCTTATCAGCTCTATGGTTTACAAATATTTTCTCCCTCTCTGTAGTAGGTTATCTTTTCATTTTGTTGATTGTTTCCTTTGCTGTGCAGAAACTTCTTAGTTTCATGTAGTCCCACTTGTTTATTTTTGCTTTTGTTGCTTGTATTTTTGGCGTCATATCCAGGAAATTGCTAATTTTGTTTAGTTGTGTATTTGTGTTTTCTTGTAGCTCACTGGATTTCTTTAAGAGGATTATTCTCAATTTCTTGTCACATAGTTCATAGGTCTTCATTTTCTTCATGTCAGTTATTGGAGCTTATTAGTTTACTTTGGTGATACCATGTTTCTTTGATTATTTGTGATCATGTGATCTTGTATTGGTGTATATGCTTTTGAAGAAATAGGCACCTCTTCCAATCTTTACAAACCGGTTTTGGCAGAGAAAGCCCTTCAACAGTTAGCTCATCTGGAGATTCTGGGTGGGTCATCTGGTGGTGTTTGTGGGTGGTCTGGTGTCTGGTGGGCAGTCTTGGTGCTTGGGTTCAAAGAGGCCAACTTGGTGCATGATTCCATGGGTATTAAGCCTGGAGCCTTGGTCCACTGGGTTGAACCTGCCACTTGGATCTACAGGGCAGGCCTGGTTGTAAGTAAGTCCACTGTGGTAGGTCTCGGACCTGAGTCCACGACGCAGGCCTGGTGTTTAGGTCTGTGGTATTGGGCCTGGAGCCTGGGTCCATGGGGGCTGGCAAGTGCAGAGGTCTACTGGCAAGACAAAGGAATACGGAAAATGAGAGAAAGAAGAAACAAAGAGAAATGCTCTTAAGATGGTATTTTCTCCCCTATACTTCAGGAAGCTACCCTTTGAATTATGTCACATGAAATAAGGTAGATTTTATGTGTTCAGCCACTGTCTATATCAAAGCTGGCTCTGGCTTTCATTGCTAGCCAGTTACCAATGGCAGAGACCAGGTAAATAGAAAATGTGAATGAATAGGAAATAGAGACATGAACAAATATGAGAAAATAAACAAAGAATAATGTGAATACAGAACATGGTGAGAGGAAATAAAATACTAGTACTGTTCTTATGGACCCACCTGTCAGGAAATAAAATCTCTGAGCTTAGGGCATCCGTTTTGTGCTGGGTTCTGTCTGCTATCTCTACTTATATTGCTTATTTTATATAGAGGAGTCAGTTCCTTACTTGATAATTGAAATGACAGAGAAAGGAAAAGTAACTATTATGGATATCATAGGAATGTGTAACAGAAAATAACATGTCAATTGAAAGTTGGTAAGCATTAAAAAGGGAACCGAGCAAATAAGTGTGTGTGGTAAAACATTCACATTAAAAAAGTTTAACCTTTAAATCTAACCATTGTACACAGTATGGTTATACTCAACTTAAAGTTGTACCTATTTTCATAGTAAAGCTAATGTTACACAAGTAGGAAAAGCTGTCATGTGGGCAAGCATGGCTTTAAATCAACATTTAAATTGTTTACAATGAACTTAATTGTTCCTGGTTGAAATAACATGTTGATAGGACATGGTGATTATCAAGGGGTTTATGTCCAATGCAGTGTGGCCTAAGTTTCAGTGCCTACCAAACAGGGATAGGGAATAATAAATAGCTACTGAGGGTGCCAATAAAAACATATACACATAACTTGTATTCATCTTCTGTGCCAAAAAATGTATATACATAACTTCTTTCATCTTTTGTTATCAGTATATACTGAGAATTACAACTTTAATATAGTTTTTTTTTCTTTCTTAAAACGTGTATTTTTTTGGCACCCTCTGCATTCACACTGAAATAGCCTCATTTAAAAAAAAAAAAAGGGAATTAGGGGAGGGGAACAGTGCTGGGGAATTGGGGAGGGGGACCAGCCAATTTGTTGTTCTTCAATTTTAGTTGTGGAGGGCATCAATCTCTATCTGGCTGTCCACCGGCAGCACGTGGCCTCTAAGCTCAAGGTGCTGTAATACAATCTTAGTTGCGGGTGGGCTAGCCACCATCCCATGGGGGAGTCGAACCTTCAGCCTTGTTGTTAAGAGTGCATGCTCTATTCACTGAGCCATCTGGATGGCAGCTCAGCTCGAAGTGCGGAGTTCAGTCTTAGTTGCTGTCTTTTTAGGAGCACATGCTCTCACCAGCTGAGTCATCCTGCCATCTGTTGGCAGCTCAGCAACAGCTCAGCTCAGGCCCAGCGTCACTGGCCCATGTGGGAATTGAACCGGCGGCCCTGTTGCTCAGAGCTCTAGCTCTTAAGCTAACTCTTGACCAACTGAGCCACTCAGCTGGCCCTAGCCTCATTTTTTATGGTGCCAAAATGTGAACATTGTGATTTACTGATCTTCTAACTCACTAATTTATAATTAGTTGCCTTATGTTTTAAATCAGACTATTTCTCCTAGTAAAGCAATAATTGAGCAAGTTCTAAGAATTTGCCTTAAGAAATACAATAAAAATGTACTTTAAGGTCATTTCTTCCCTTGCTTTACATTAAGAGACAAACCACTAATGATATATACCATAATGCGATTTACCATTACTCTAGCAAATGGGTGAAGGATATATTTCCTAAAACAATGGAACTCTAATATTTTAGTACTCTAGCTGCCCCTACTGAGTCTGTATTTTAAAATGTTCATAATCTGCTAGCTTCATGAATCCTAAAACCATGGGTTTTAAAACAAACTTTTTTGTATAACCGAAAGAGTAGTTTTTGATAAAGAAAAAACTGAAAACTAGTGTATTAGATGAATTAAGATGAATTGTATAGCAAAACTTCTCTAAGTGGAGTTCATCCCGGTAACTTGAAGGCATTTCCTAGGAAAATAGTGCTAACGAATTAATCTTCAGTTGCTTCCAAACTACTCATGGTCTTAGCGTGCTCCTCGGCTAGGATGTGCGCTTCTGAGCTCGTTCCACAGTGGGCGCTGGTGAGAGGCAGGAACGTGTGGACGCTCTGATGCGGTTGCGCACGTTTAAGAGCTTCCCGCTCTTACCGGTTGAGTTTAGACTTTTAACTGCCATCTGGCTCTCTGGTTTGGCTTCCTACTCTGTCTGGTGCCCCCTAGTGTTCATCACTTGTACAATCTTGAATAGTTATGAGAAGCAAAGGGGTCCAGGGAACTCAAGGATGCTTTCAAAAAAAGCATTCCATTAACTGTGAACTGTATGGATCCAGATTTCCTCTATGTCCAAAGTCATGGTATAAACTACATATGTCCTTTCATGTACCTCTAGAGAAAGAGGATTTGTTTTACTAAGCCACCAAGCAAAAGAAAGATGGAAATTAAGTTTCAACCAACTACATATGTCAAGTCAGCTCTCTGGAGTTTGTGGTAAAAGACGCAAAGATATGTAGACCTTATCTATTCTTGAATCCAATCTCCCTCTCTCCCGCATCGTTCTTTTTTTTTTTTTTTCTGGCAAAGAGTTCGATAAGATCCTTGATTTCAGCAGGGCAGTCCATCTTCGCCAAAATATCTATCTTGGGGCTGGGGTTGAGAATGTGGCCTTAATTACTACGGAAGGGAGGCGGACTTCTAGCAGATAATTCTCCCTGCCTCCTTCCCTAACCCATTTCATCAATATTAATCTCATGCACAATCTTCACAAGGATTCTTTTACCCTACAGAACCAGTCTTTAGCTCTTCTGGCTCTTTAAGCTCAGCCTCTGGTTTTCTTGCTTTTCCTTTCCCCTCCACCCCCACACCTCTACGTAGGGTCACTTAACACTACTGCAGCTCTCTCCATTAAAGATGAACAACAGATCATTTTTCATTGCATGGCAACCCTAAGAGCTTTTTCTCGCTTCAGCAGAGCATGATGGGAGTCTCTCCTCTCGTCAGGCCTCCCTCTTCTTTTTTGTTTCTCCCTGCTCTTTTTCCACAATTAATCCCTAAAGAATGATTTTCCCAGCTAGAGCTGACTTAAGGATGGGGTTTAGCGACCCACGGTGACACTCCCATCAGCTTTCCAGAAGGGACGGTTTCCAAAAGAAAACTACAACTCCCATGAGGCATAAAGTTAAAGCAACCGCAAGACATCACGGACGTTGTAGGCTCCTTGTTCCTGAGTCCCTTTCAGTCCTCAGATGGGTAAACTACAAGTCCCAGGAGCCTCGGTACTGGTACGCCTGCGCGAGAGCCCCGAGAATGAGGTGGGGGTGGGGCTGCCCCGGGCAGCAGGGGGCGGGGTCCGAGCGGGCTGTGTGGAGGCTTCAGACTCCGGGCGCCATTTAGCGCGGAGAGTTTCCTCGGCGGACGCGGCTCCTCTTACTCGGCCACTCTGCACCCGCGTCTTCGGTAACAGAAGGCGCCTGGTGGGGGTGACTACTCTTTTTCTCTCCCTATCCCCCTTTGCCCAGTCCTCTCAGCCTCCTCTGCTCTCGGCCCAGAGAAGCAGCGGAGCTCGGGCCCCGCGGTGAGCGGCCCTCCCCTCCCCACCGTTCCCTCCCTCCCAGCCCCCGGCACCGGCCCGGGAGGAGACGGGGGTTTGCCAGGCCCGGGGCGGGCGGGGAGGCCTCGGGGAAGGGGGGGCCCGCTCCTCAGGCACCGAGGCTCGGAGGCTTCGGCCTTTCCCGTCCGGGCGATGGGCGCCTTGTGAGACTGGTCCCCCGCTCCGGGGGCGCGTGTGGGAGGCGGCGACCTACTGACTGACTGTCCGGGAGCCCTCGGGCCCGGCCCGCCCTCGGCCCCTCCCACCCCCTTTGGCTCCGGAGCTGCCACCGTTCGGGAGTCCGTGCGAGTCCCTGCCTCGCGTTGCCGCCGCCCTCGGGGCCTAGCGCGCCCAGCCCGCGAAGCTGCGGCGGCGGGGACCGGAGCCGCTGCCGCGTCCGCCGCATCCGTTTCCATTGGGAGCCGGCTTTTTGCCCTGCCCCTCATGACTGCGGCGCCTGTGCTGCTACAGCCCTCGCGGCCGCCGCTCGCCGCAGGATGGATGCGGACCGCGAGGCGCTAACCCCGCTGGCTCCGCTCCTCGATCGCCCGCCGACGAGCCTGCCCTGTGAGCCGCCACAGCCGCCGCACCGGGCCCCGTGCGCCGCCTCGTCTTCGGGGTGACTTGTCAGTGCTGAGCGAGGAGTCGTCCGGGCGGACCCGAACCCGCTGGGGAGCGGGAGCCGTCGTAGCGGGGCCTGCCGACCTTCGCCGCCCCTCGGGGCCCGCCCCTCGCCCTCGGTTCATTCACACATTCGAGCCCGCTCGCCTTGCTCCAGTGCCCCGACCATGTCTGGCGGCGCCGCCGAGAAGCAGAGCAGCACCCCGAGCTCCCTGTTCCTCTCGCCGCCCGCGCCTTCCCCCAAGAATGGCTCCAGCTCCGATTCCTCCGTGGGGGAGAAGCTGGGCACCACGGGCACCGACGCTGGCATGGGCAGGACTGAGGAGTACCGGCGTCGCCGCCACACTATGGACAAGGACAGCCGCGGGGCCGCCGCGACCACCACCACCGAGCACCGCTTCTTCCGCCGCAGCGTCATCTGCGACTCCAACGCCACGGCGCTGGAATTGCCCGGCCTCCCGCCCGCTCTGCCCCCGCCCAGCGCTGCCCCGGGGGCCCCTCAGAGCGCGCCCCCGGAGCCTCACCGCGAGGAGACCTTGATCCCTGCCGCCGCTGCCCAGGTGGCCGCGCCGCCTCCCGCCGCCGCCGCCGCCGCCGCCGCCGCCGCCCCTCCTGAGGAACCGGCCGCCGCGGTCCCTGCCGCCGCGGTCCCTGCCGCCACGACTGCCCCCAGCAGCACCAGCAGCAAAGACCGCCAAGTTTCCCAGCCCAACCATGTGGGCAGCAAAGAGGAGTCTCCGTCGGCGAGAAGCGGCAGCGGCGGCAGCAGCGCCAGGGAACAGCAAGAGGAACGGAACCAGCAACAGGATGACATCGAGGAGCTGGAGACCAAGGCCGTGGGAATGTCCAATGATGGCCGCTTTCTCAAGTTTGACATCGAAATTGGCAGAGGCTCCTTTAAGACGGTCTACAAAGGGCTGGACACTGAAACCACTGTGGAGGTCGCCTGGTGTGAACTGCAGGTATAGCCCCGCCTACTTCTTTATTTTACCGCGGTTTGGATCCCCAGTGTGGCTCGGTTAAGCCAGTTTATCGAGTTCACCCTTTATTTGTCATTCTCTAACTGTTCGCTCTGAGTGGTGGAAGGCCAACTTTTGAACGAGATCGAAACAGATTTCGGGGCATATACCAAGAATTATTGATAGCCCACGGGATTTGCTACTTGGGAAGTAGTAGTGAAAAACGTTAGTACAAACGCATTGCCTACTTCTTACTGTTTTAGTGTCTGGCCGGAAGTTTGGAATTAGTGGGGGGAACTTTTTGAGTTAAAGTACAGTCCGTTTGCCGTGTGCATTTCAGTCTCATCAGAGGCCCTGCAGTGATGAGCTGCTGGTGTGTTACATGCGTGTTTCCATCCCTGAGATCAGGCTGTTCTTTTTAAATAAGAACGACCTTGTTCATGAATGACCTTTCTTTGGCTATATCTTAGTTGGTGATTGCACAGGCATTTAATAGTAACTACTGTAAAAAAGACTTTCTTCTCTGGCTAAATGCCTCGGGACTAGTAAGGCACAATAAGCATTTGATATTGTTCCACCTGATGATACTTTCAAGCCTTATAGGTAGTTGGCAGTGATCTGATATTGTTAATGAAAACTAATATGTCTTCAGCCCATTCACTATACAGTGAATAATAAGACCACTTAAAATTGTATAAGTGTTTTGAGAGTTGTAATATCATTGTTTTAATCTTGTTATAAAAGCTTTTTAAGCCAGACTTTCCTAAGAGTCCAAAGGAGTCACAATGCTTTCTTTTCAACCTTTCAGGGAGGTTTTCATGGTGTACATAATGGTGTGTCATTCTGGTTGACAAGTATATTCTACTTTTAAATACCTGGGTTTGGGCTACTTGTTCCTTGACCTGTAGCAGCTTGATTTCCTCACAAGGAAGTGAACTTAGGTTATTGAAGAAACAGTTACACTGAATCAAAAAGTCAACTACATTATACATGAAAAATGCATTATCCATATTCTTTTGCTAAGAAAATGGACCAAGTGAAATAGGATATGAAAGTAACTTTGAATAATCTAGGAATTTGTTTTATCCTGTGCACTAATGTTAATACTTAACCCTTTGAATGTCACCTTCCAAATGACCAAGGCCATATCAAATGTGAAGGAAAATTAACATGTCGAAGGAAATAAAACTGACAGGTTCCTTAGAACATAATTTTTTAGGTTTTACAGTGAATGATATAGAACTTCTAAGGTATTATGAAATAAGTACTCAATTTCATAGTGGTTTGGTGTTGGAAAGGTGGCAGACCTTTTTTATTCCTATTGGTCAGGCATACTCAGAAGCTTAGGTCTGATGTATGCTTGGGCAGCACATGTACTAAAATTGGAATGATACAGAGAAGATTAGCATGGTCCCTGTGCAAGATTAATACACCAATTTGTGAAGCGTTCCATATTTTGGGGGCCTGTTTAGGTACTTAATGAAAAGTCTAATGAGTCTTTAAAAGAAAAAAACTTAGGTCTGATTATTTTTCTGAATTGGTTACCCTCCTTTCCAAAGACTGGACCCAAATGTTAAGCACTTTATGAATTAATTTTAATAGTTTCAACTATTTAACTTTGAAGAATGTAATATGTGGTTTTTCCTTTATCACCTGGAATTGTCTGATAGTTTATTATGTTGGAAGTAATAGTACGTTTGAAAAAACTTAATTTGTCTAAAGTCACGGTAAGAATTTTGTCTAAGCATCTCAATTTTTTTTTAGAACTCATGACTTTGGATTTTTGTTCTCTGTCTAGGCACGGATATAGTCAAACTAAACAATATCTGATATCCTTCTATATCATCTTGCCATATTATTTTCAAGCCAGTTCAGGATTTGGCTGCAGAATCCCTAGCTCATTGAGTGGTACCCTAGTTTAGAAACCTCCATATGTCATTTGACCCTGTTTCTATAAGTTTTCATTTTGGTTTTTTAAAATGTGTTTATCCTAGCCTCAGGATCTTTTATAACACTTGGTGAGCAGCGTTTTTATTTTTTTTGACAAGGACATTTGCCTATTCAACAGGTTAGTGTTTGAGTTTTTGTCTTTGAATCCAAATTAAAGGACAAGCCAAGGGATTACTAAAGTATTGGGAAGAAAGGAAAATGTTTTCCACTAAATGTGTGCTTCCAATATAGGTGTGTTTTGTTTGTTTGTTTGTTTGTTTTGTTTTTTGTAGGAAGACAGGAGAAATATCGTGTTCAGCTAAAAATCTTAGTATATTAAAACTGGAAGAAATCTTAGGTTATTCTGCCCAACTACTTATTTAATAAATAAAGAACCTGCAGTCACAGAGCAGGTAAATGACTTGTTTAGACTGGTAAAGAACACAAATTAAACTGGTTAGGATTTAATAATTTGGGAAATGTTAAAGCATTTGTAATTTAGTAAATGGCTAATTAGTAAATCTGAAATGGAGCAGTTCTGTTTTGGTGTGGAGGTTGTCAGATTTCTGACTTCTGATTCCCGTATTGATTATATCGCATCAAATGGAGATATTGGCTTTTGAGGATGAAGAATGGGTAAGTGTGCCTGCTATACAAATCAAACTTGTTTCTGTTTAGCTTATTTTCAGAGTCACAGTATGTACAGCTATCTATTAACACAAGTATCAATTTTTAAAATAAATAATATGTAGGTAATGCTTTGAATACCACAAGATCTTAAGTGATAATTGAGATCTTTTAAAATGCAAATTTCTTTACCTGGTTTTTATTAGGCAAATGATATATGTGCCTTGGTCAGAGAATTTACTGCTGCACTTTGCAGAGTTTACATTGCTTTTCTAGGGAGGGAGCCTTTTTTTTTTTTTTTTAAAGAAACAGCATAATTTGCTTTAAGAAAACGTAGTTATACACAGAGAGTTAGGAATGATTTACTTAAAGCACCCTTCTCCCCAAGTTGCTTCTAAATATGGTGGACACTTGATATATTAACTTTATATATTGATGAGATTGTTTCCAGATCTACCTGAAAGGGAAGGTGAAATCATAAGATTTTTTTTTTAAGCTCCAATATACTTAATGCTTGCTTTTCTCTGGTTTTTAGTAAGTTAAGGCTCATGTCTCATTGTGAATGTATGATATTAATGTTTTATAAAAAGTTTAGCAATGCTTCAGAAATGGATGTGGTTCTGTTGATTAAGAAACCATAACTTATTTGTTTGCTATAGTTCTTTGAAATAACTGATTGAACTGAGTCTTTTCGCATTTGAATACCAAGGATTGTTTTTCCCTTTACTTTTTAAATTTGTGTCACATTCCTTGTTTTCTAGGACGTGAATCTGCAGTAATTCTCAGTCCCAGGAACTAGATTTTAGGGAATAATCTCTGGAGTTTTTTTTTAATTCTCAGAGTCCCTGATAAATACGGGCAAAATTGAGATAACTCAAGGGTAGCTGCTATGCACATTATTAAAAAATGATTGGTGACTTGTTTGAAATAATCCTTTTTTTTTTTTTTTTTTTTTTTTTTTTGAGGGCAGTATCACTGGCCCTCATATGTGGGACCCGAACCAGGGCTGCCGGCTTCCCAAGCCAGCGCTTAAACCACCGCGCCACTTGGCCGGCCCTGAAAATCCTTTGACAGGATAATTTTGGTTAGGTAAGATTTGATTTAAAATATATATAGTTTTATTGCTGTAGGAAGTTAACCTTTGTGATACAGAAATTGAGAATTACATTTAGGTTGATTTTTAATGATGTAGTTAGTTCTTACTTAGTCTTAGGGGTTTATATGTTATCTTTTTCTTTTATTTACACCCTCCCCCCCTTTTTTTTAACCTTTAGAATCACAGTTGTTCCTAGTGTAAGAACTTGGAAAGAGATTGCTTTGTGTGAAACGAATTGGGAATCTATTGTTGCCTGGTGACAGACAGTTCATTTCTAGTGCAAGATTCTGGTGATTTGAAAGTCATTCTAGTTAAACTCTATGGAAACATTCAACTAATACTGGCTCTCATTTTCAGAAATCAATCTAAACCTGTTATTTGGATTTTCTGTTAGCTTTAAATTTTTTTAGATAAAGCTGCAAAAGCAGCAAGAGTGGTTATGCTCAAATTACTTTTTCTGAAAATGTTAATAATAATTACAGTTACCAGGTTTTGCTGTATCAATTCTTTATTTTTAGCATCTTGCATTAATTTGAGGTTTTTATTATTTTTGTTTTTAAACATAGACCCAATCTAGTCTGCAGGAACAAGTAAGACTTAGCATGACTTGAATTTAAATTTGAGGAGGGCACTATTTTTCTGCAGTATAACATAGTAATTAAGAACTAAACTGCCTAGTTCAGCTAAGGATTGTGTCACCTTGAGCAATTTCTGTACTAGTTTCTTAATCTGTAAATAGAATGTTATAAGTACTTACAGAGTTGTGATAGTTAAATGAACATAAATGAATACAAACACACACACACACACACAGTACCAGAAAATGTATACACATTTTAAGAAAGGAAAAAATTGTATTAAAATTGTAACACTGAATATATACCAATAGCAAAAGATGAATACAAGTCACATTTGACTTCTGCGATTACAAGAGGTGCTCAAAGTGGTTACCATCAGTGTAATTTTAATGCAGTTTTTTCCTTAAAATGTGCATACATTTTTTTTGGCACCCTTTGTATGTGTACACACACACACACACACACACACACACACACACACACGGTTGAACAATTAAGTTTGCGAACTAGAAAAAGTACTACATACCTCATTGCTGAATATCACTAGGTCACCTTCAAAGTACTCCCCCCTTGGGAAGCTATGCACCAATACCAGCGCGTCGTCCATCCTTCAAAGCATTTTGGAACTCTCTTTCTGGAATGGCCATCAGAGGTGTTGTCGTGTTACCCTTGATGTCCTGAATGTCATCAAAATGTCTTCTTTCACTATTTCCTTTATCTTTGGGTAAAGAAAGAAGTCACTGGGGGCCAGATCAGGTGAATAGGGAGGGTGTGCCAATACAGTTATTTGTTTACTGGCTAAAAAACTCCCTCACAGATAGTGCTGTGTGAGCTGGTACATTATCATGATGCAAGAGCCATGAATTGTTGGCGTAAAGTTCAGGTCATCTGACTTTTTTAAAAAAAAGATTTTATTGGGGAATTGGGTGACGGGAACAGCGTTGGGGAATCGGGGAAGGAAAACAGACAAGTTGCTGTCCTTTTTGTTCTTCAGTCTAGTTGTGGAGGACGTTGCTTCACTGGTCCATGTTGCTGTTGTGATCATTGAGCTCTTCCCGGCAGAGGCAGTCGGTCGCTGGTCATTGGACGGCCACTCACACTGGCTCATGCAGCCCACGGTAGCTCATGGCAGCCCTCTGCAGCAGGGGCTGCAGCCTACGCTATCGCCTGCACTCACCAGAGCCCAGCTTCAGGTTGAGCTGTTGTTCACCATCTTAGCTGTAGAAGGCGCAGTGTCACTGACCCTCATGTGGAATCCCAACCGGGGCCCTGCTGCTCAGAACTGGCGTCCCAAGCCAGCTCTTAACCAACGCGCCACTCGGCCTGCCTTCATCTAACTTTTTCATGCAGCCTTTTCAGCTCTTCCAAGTAGTCAACTTGGGTTAACTGTTTGTCCAGTTGGAACAAATTCATAATGAATAATCCCTCTGATATCAAAAAACGATTAGCAACATCATTGCAACAAGTTCGCAAACTTAAGTGTCAGACCTTGTGTACGCACGTAATTTAGGACAGGGCCTGGCACCTGAATATTAACTATGATGGTACAGCATCTCTTTTAGGCTGTTCTTTTTGAGGTATCTATAAAGATTTTGTTTTTATTTGTTTACATTTGTGCTTGAAAAATCATGTAGCAAAACTCAGACTGTTGGTACCATTCTTAGGAGGAAGTTTGGAATTGAACATGGTGTCATCAGTACTTTAAAATTCTTTAGCTTTACCTGTTTTCTGCCTAACTTTCTAATTTCTTGACCTGTTACTTTCCCAAAGGCCAGCCTTTCTGAACTACCAGTTTCCAGAATTGCTAACATCTTTTTCCTTTGGGGATAATTCTTATAATATTTTTCAAATTGAAGTCATTTACCTTTTTTATCTATCCACTGGTTTTTGAGCTCTTTTACGATATAAGTAGGTACTCAATATACTTCAATAAACATTACAATTTTTCTGTTACTAGGTTAGAAATAGTTGTAGATCTCAGAGTTGTTTCATTCATATTCCTTGCCTTTCTTTGATGAACAGCAGATTCTCTGATCTTGCACTTGGAGAGTTTGGTATGGTATAATACAGTGTTACATAATGGAAAAGAGCTCTAAGGCAGAACACTTGGGTTGTAGGTTACCCAATTACCTAACCCTGAGTAAGAAACTTAATCTGTAATGCTGGTTTATTATTAGTATGTCTTATGGACTTAATAGGATTGTTGAGGGTCAACTGAAATACTATGTGAAGGTACTTTGAAAAATATAAAATGTTATATACAATATAACAAAAGGATGATGGTGCTTTAAAAAAGTGCATTTTGAAGGCCGTAAGTTGTCACTTGTTTAAATTGAATATTTAAAACTTCTTAGTTAAAGTTGGGTTTTAGGAGATTTTTGCTGTCAACTTAGGAATTTTATCAAATCTTAAGACAAAAGGGAGATAATTGCTTTTCAGACTGAAGAGAAATTGCCAGAAGCTTATCTTAAGAGTGTTTTTATTTGGGGGCCGGCTGAGTGGCGCATTGGCTAAGAGTTGGTTTGGGACACCAGCAGCCCCTGTTCGGATCCCACATATGAGGGCCAGTGACACTGCCTTCTACAGCTAAGGTGGTGAACAACAGCTCCACCTGGTTGCCTTTATAGCTAAGATGGCTGGCGATGGTGTGGGCTGCAGCCCCTGCTGCAGTGGGCTGCCATAGGCTACAGTGAGTGGCCGGCAGCCGGAGAGAGCTGCCAATAGCTGCTTGAGTGACTGTCCAGAGGCCGGGTAGCGACTGCCTCATGCAGGAAGAGCACAATAACGATACCAACATGGGCCAGTGAAGCAACATCTTCCACAACTAGACGGAAGAACAAAAAAGGACCACAACTTGTCTGTTCCCCTTCCCCCATTCCCTAATAAAAAATCTTAAAAAAAAAAAAAAAAAAGAATGAGGGCCAGCTGAGTGGCGTGGTGGTTAAGTGCTGGTTTGGGAAGCCAGCGGCCCCAGTTCGATCCCACATATGAGGGCCAGTGACACTGCCATCAAAAAAAAAAAAGAAAAGAAAAGAATGAGTGTTTGAAAATCTGGTCGTTATAATCATCATACACAGGTTAGTTGAGGAAAGCCACACTAGTTACTCTGTAGGTATCTTTTGTGCAGCCAAGGTTCAGCTTCTCATATTCTCATATACAGATGATTTCTATGATCTTTCTTTTTTTTTTTTTTTTTTTTGGTCAGTAAATATATGGTAGATGGGCTTGTGTTAATCTAACACAAAGGGATATATACACACACACACACACACACACACACACCAAATAGTGAGAGATGAAATTAATTAGTGAATCAAATCATTATTGATATGCACATTTTCCCTGTTAGATAGAGGTAAACAAGTTGCTTGGGATAATGACAAGATCATCTTCATGGCTAAATAGTTTTGAGCTAAATAACCTGATATATCCATGCATCTCTGTGTGGATACTGTCCTTACTTAGACTGGTAGATCATTGTAGCCAGATGGTGACTGGCGCCCTCCACAACAAAGACTGAAGAACAACAACTTGGCTGGTCTCCTCCCCCAATTCCCCAATAAAATCTTTTTAAAAAAACTGGGGAATTGGGAGAGGGGACCAGCCAAGTTGTTCTTCAATCTATGTTGTGGAGGGCGCCAGTCGCCATCTGGCTTACTGTTGGCAGCTCGTGGCCTCTAAGCTCAAAGTGTTGTGTTTAGTCTTAGTTGCGGGTGGCCATAGCCACCATCCCATGCAGGAGTTGAACCCGGCAGCCTTGTTGTTAAGAGCCTGCGCTCTCTCCACTGAGCCATCCGGGTGGCAGCTCAGCCCAAGGTGCTGAGTTCAATCTTTAGTTGTGGGTGGGCACAGCCCACCACTGAACAAAGCACTCTTGCTGTTACATCAGCTGAGCCATGCTGCCACCTGTTGGCAGCTCAGCAACAACTCAGCTAGGGCACAGCATTCACTGGCCCTTGTGGGAATCAAACTGACGGCCCTGTTGCTCAGAGCACTCGGTCTAAGCCAACTCTTAACCAACTGAGCCACTCGGCTGGCCCCCCCAATTTGTTTTCTTTTTGTTTATTTTATTTTTTTAAAAAGAATCTTAAGGGAAGAAGTTAATTGGTTAGACTGGCATAGTAGTAATTGTAGAGAATGAATTTAAGAAAGAGTACAAGGGATGCTTAGAGTTTAGTTAGGGTATGAGATTTCTAGGGCCTGGATAAAGGCAGTAATAGAGGAGTGGCATCTTTATTTAGCTGATAAAATATGCAGCATTTAATGATTAATTCGATTTAGAGAAAAAATGATGTATAAGAGGTGGGGATAGATGATGGTGCTGTCAACTGAGGGAGGGAATAAGAAAGAATAGGTATTTTGTTTTTTTGAGATGTTGAGTTTGAAGTACTTGTGAAACCTCCAGGAAGAAGCTCAATAGTTAGTTGGATATATTACTGAAACTCAAAGAGTAGGTTTAAGGTAAAGATAGAGGCTGATGATTCCCAAATGTCTATATTAGTCATAGCTAAAATAGTAGAAGTAGATGAAATCATCTAGGAAGAGGATATATCAGGGGGTGCCACAAAAATATATACTATACAAGTGGGCACTTTTGTCAGTGTTGTTCAAGCAGTAGTTCGCTGTAATCAGAAGTGTCTGGACAATGATGGTAACCACTTTGAGCACCTCTAGTAATTGCAGAAGTCAAATGTGACTTGTGTTCATCTTTTGTTATTGGTATACATTATTACAATTTTAATACAATTTTCTTTTCTTAAAATGTATGTACAGGGCCGGCCGAGTGGCGCATTGGTTAAGAGCTGGCTTGGGATGCCAGCGGCCCTGGTTTGGATCCCACATGTGAGGGCCAGTGACACTGCCCTCTACAGCTAACAACAGCTCCACCTGGAGCTGGGCTGTGCGAGCCCCGGCAACGGTGTGGGCTGCAGCCCCTGCTGCAGTGGGCTGCCATAGGCTACAGTGAGTGGCCGGCGGCCAGCGTGAGCGGCTGGCAGCCGGTGTGAGCTGCTAAGAGCCATGGTGAGCGGCTGTCCAGAAGCCTGCGACTGATCTACCTCATCCGGGAAGAGCGCAATAATGATACCAACATGGGCCAGTGAAGCAACGTCCTCAGCAACTAGACTGAACAACAAAAGGACAGCAACTTGTCTGTTCCCCTTCCCCGATTCCCCAACGCTGTTCCCCTCCCTCAATTCCCCAATAAAATCTTTAAAACAAAACAAAACGTGTATACATTTTTTTGGCACCTTCTGTATATATACATACATAAGAGAAAGGGGGAGGGGGCGTGGGATGGAAGGAAGGAGACAGAGAGAGAGACAGATGGGAGAATAATGGTCTTAGGAAAAACAGGAACAGGGTGGGCAAAGGAAAAAAGAGCTGGGGATAAATTAAATGAACACTAAAAGAATGGTGATATCAAGGAAATAAAATTTTAAGACAGGAATATAGCAGAGAAGTCCATTTTGCATAGTATTAATTGTTGAGGATGGATTTTAGAGGGAGTAGAAAAGAAGTATAGAGATTATGCTATTAAAATTGTATATTGCATTTGGCCATTAAGTCGTTAATAAAATTTAGAATTACCTGAATGAGTGGGGATGTTGAGCAAGGGAGAAGCACATATGCAGATGTAAGTCGCTGGTAATATCCTAAATTTCTGCACTGTTCAGTAGCCTCTTGTGGCTGTTTAAGTTTAAATTAAGTTAAATGAAATACAGTTTAAAAATAAAAACTCAGTCCTTCTGTTGCACTAGACACATTTCAAGTGTTCAAAAGTGATGTGTGGCTACCATATTACATGGCACAGATATAGGACATTTCTGTCATGGCAGAAAGTTTTTTTGGAACCTGTTGTATATAGATCTGGGGTTGAGTTGTGCTTTTATTTATTTTTTATTTTTTATTTTTATTTTTTTAAAGATTTATTGGGGAATTGGCAGAGGGGAACAGCGTTGGGGAATCGGGGAAGGGGAACAGACAAGTTGCTGTCTTTTTGTTCTTCAGTTTAGTTGCGGAGGATGTTGCTTCACTGTTGGTATCGTCATCATTGCGCTCTTCCCGGATGAGGCAGATGGGTTGCTGGCCTCTGGATGTCGCTCACCGCAGCTATTGGCAGCTCATGCTTGGCTGTCAGCCGCTCACGCTGGCTGCGGGCCACTCACTGTAGCTTATGGCAGCCCACTGCAGCAGGGGCTGCAGCCCACACCATCACCGGGGCTCGCACAGCCCAGCGCCAGGTGGAGCTGTTGTTAGCTGTAGAGGGCAGTGTCACTGGCCCTCATGTGGGATCCGAACCGGGGCCGCTGGCATCCCAAAACCAGCGCTTAACCAATGTGCCACTCGGCCGGCCCTGAGTTGTGCTTTTAAAGAACATAGCCTTATTGAGATACAATTCACACACCATAAAGAATATACAGTGTGGGGCTGGCCGGGTGGCGCAGTTGGTTAAGAGCGCGAGCTCTGAGCAACAGGGTCGCCGGTTGATTCCCACATGGGTCAGTGAGCTGTGCCTGAGCTGAGCTGCCAACAGGTGGCAGGATGGCTCAACTGGTGAGAGCATGTGCTCCTAACATCCAGGTTTTCGGTTCGACTCCTGCATGGGATGGTGGGCTATGCCCCAACCCCCACCTCAGCTCCCCGCAACTAAGATTAAACACAGCACCTTGAGCTGAGCAGCTATGAGCTGCCGCTGGGTGGCCGGATGGCCACTGGACTTGGGACCTGAGCTATCTGCGCTCTCCACAACTAAGACAGAAGGACAACAACTTGGCTGGTCCCCTTCCCCAGTTCCCCAACACTGTTTCCCTTCCCCAATTACCCAATTAAAAAAAAAATGTACAGTGTGGTACTTTTATAACTTAAGTTACACATTTAAAAAATATATACTATATTAGTAATAAAGAAAAAATAGCCTTTTCTTTTTTTGGGAAAGATGTACAAAGGATGTTATCACAAACTCACATATACTTGCACGATTGTTAACAAAGATTAACATTATGTGTCACATTTACTCCAAATATTTGATGTTCTTACAGTTTCAAAAGAGTCGACATTTGTAGTAGATTTAAGGGAGTGGCTGAGGAAGATTAACAAGTAGAAACAGTAAGAATAGTTAATTTCTTTAGACAAATTGAAGCTAATATAAAGCAAGAAAGATTGGGTTAAGTAGAAGGGGTGATCAAGGATAAGATATATCAGCAAGGAAAGTTTTTAAAAGCTGAAACATTGAAATACAATATTTTGTTTGCCTTCTCTGCCTCAGTGTCTGTTGTAAAAGCCTGTTCTAAGCCAATTACTGTTTTAGTTTTGGTTATTCTTTGTGGGTAGCTAGAGTCAATCCAAGTAAGTGTTCAAACTTTATGCCATTTATCAACTAGTTTCTACTCAAGTATTGGGAGCAATGTGCTCATTTTAAAGTTTGTTCCTCTTGTACAATCTCTGGCATTCATGTTACATTTGCATATCAATATAGTGATGTATACTTTACAAGTGGAACAGCTCTCCGAAATGACCATCCTTGTGTATCACTAGAGGAAACAGTCATATATCTTATAATTCCATTGCAAGAAATGTTCTGAATTATTACACTGTATGTAGTAGAGTAGGGTCAGAATGGACTTTACAGCAAAAAGCCTAAATACTGCATATAATTTCTTCAGGTCTTGTCTTTTTGCAGTGTTCTTGCTAATTAATTTGGAAAGGTATTAATAATTACTAATACTTAACTAATAAGAGCCCTTTTTGTGACAGGCACAATTCTGTGCCTGCGGCATATTATTTATAATTCTCATAAGAGTGCAAGGCAGATGTTTTCTTAATTTTATATTTGAGACAACTAACTCACGTTTAAAAACTTGTTTAAGATCACATGGCATACCGGGTCCTTGTTCTTTCCACTGCAGAAAATTTTAGTTAAACCAGGAAGAAGGGTTTGAATTCCAGTGGAATTCTAAGTCCTTTGGTTCTCTAAGCAATTATAATTTGTCGATGGGCATTTCATTTCAAGAAATAGATCTCCACTGAAATGGCTTTTAGCCAATGTACATATGTAGATTCTATAGGAGGGAGATGGCATGTTTGTTTATTAATTTCTTGGTATGTTCATAGTTTTTTAGATGCTGTTTCCATTGGTTTTCATAGAGGATGTTCTATTTAGACTTAAGTAGTTAAGGAGAAGGAATATTATTTCTAGTGGTCAAATTTCCATTTAGTAGAGACAAATTGAACGGCTATAGTGTCAGTAGGATTTTTATCAGTGGTCCTTAAACTACTTCCAAGGTGTAAAGAGTATTCATTTTCAAGTTTTACAGTGTTAATAAGAATGAACTGGATTTCTAAATTCCTAAAATTGTTAGGTACCAATGTTATTCTTTTATTCACCAGGAAATCAGAATTAAGGATGTTGGAATACCAATGAATAGATGGACATGTTAATTGTTATTGTATAAATGCCATAGGATTTAGTTTCAGTTACTTTGGAGATTGAGGTTATAGTTCATTAATTTAATTCTTTTTTTTTTTTTTTTTTTTTTTGAGGGCAGTGTCACTGACTCTCATATGTGGGACCCGAACCGGGGCCGCTGGCTTCCCAAGCCAGCACTTAACCACTGTGCCACCGGGCCGGCCCCATTAATTTAATTCTTGATACTGACATGACTTGAGTTTTTTCCCTTGGTTTTTAAAAATCTTGTTACCCCCTTTTTTTCTTCACTCTTTATTTTGACATATTACATACGCTACTGAGGGTTTGGCCGGCTTGTTTGTATGAGCTCCAAATAGAAATCTCATTTAAATTACATAATTATGTTTTGAAATCCTCTGGAATGTTTAATTTATTCAGTATTGTTGTGGAATAAAGTGTTACCTCACTTCCAGTAAGATTTCTAGATAAATTTTCTTCTCGAAGTAGCAAGACTTTGTGTTAACAATTTGGTAAAACTCTTAGAGTATATCAGTTAATATTATTTACCAATATTATTACCTACTAGCATATCATCCCATAGGCCTGAATTCCTGGATGTTCTTTAGACTAAAATTGTTCTTTGAAGTTAGCCACGGCTAATCCATAATTGGGCACACAAAGTCTCAGCTCAAAATATGGCAGGTTTTTCAAAATATTCCTGTTGTGGTTTGGTAGCTTTAGTATAGGGGCTGGTCACAAGAAAGACCCAGGAATGATTATCGGTTGGACCTTGCAGCCCTACTAGCATCCCTGCCTTCGGGGAGGGAAAAAGGAGCTAGAAATTGAGTTAATCACTGATGGCTAATGCTTTAATCAGTTATGCCCATGTAATGAAATCTCTATAAAAATCTCTAAACAACAGGGTTCAGAGAGCTTCCGGGTTGAGGAGCACATCAAAGTGCTGGGATTGTGATGCACAGGAGAGGGCATGGAAGCTCTGTGGCCTCCCCCCCCATCTTGCCCTATGCTTCTCTTTCATTTGGCTGTTCCTGGATTGTATCCTTCAGAAGCAACTGGTAATAGTAATTAAACTGTTCCTGAGTTCTGTAAACCACTTGACAAATGACCAAACCTGAGGGAGGAGGTCATGGGAGCCCCTGATTTGTGGTCTGTTGAGTCAGAGGTATAGGTGGCAACTATACTGGGACTTGCAGGTAGCATGTGAAGCCTTGTGGGGTTTGTGCTAATTCCAGGTAGTTAGTGTCAGAAATGAACTGATTTGTTGGATACCTTGTTGGTTGGTGTTCACAGAATTGAAAACTTCATTAAAAAACAGAATTTGTGAAATTTCTTTTTTTTTGTGACGAACACGCAAGCGTTGAGAGTAAAAACAGTTCAGAGCAGCCATTCTCTTCATTCCTCCGGGCAGTGATGTCCCCTTAGGCATTTCTCACTGTAAGGAGGGCTGCCATCCCTTCTGGTACCAGAGAGGAAGACATTAATTTACTGTCTGTCCTTTTACATTCTTTCTGCTGATGCTTTTGGGGAAAAGGGTGATATCAACTGTCCTCAATTCACTTGGTAATTGTAGAAAATTGTAGTAATCCAGGAGGGTTTTTTTCCCTTGCCTACGTTCAAAATCTTACCCTATAAATAGAGATAACTGCTGTGAGTCTTAGTATCAAAATCAGTATTTAATTGTTTTCTAAGGTTTTTCTGATGAAAATTTAGCATCCAGATTGAGATATGCTGTGTGTAAAATATGCACTGGATTCTGAAGACTTAGTATTAAAAAAAAAAGTTAAAGTATTCCAATTTTTTAAAAAATTGCTTACATGTTGAAAAGATAATGTTTTGATATATCAGATAAATAAGTTATTAATTTCATCTGTTTTTTAAATTTTTTTTTTTTTTTAGCTGAGCCATCCTGCCACCTGTTGGCAGCTCAAAGGCAACTCAGCTCGGGCTGGCCTCGAACCGCTGTTGCTCAGAGCTCAGCTTGCACTCTTGAGCGAGCTCTTAACCAACTGAGCCATTCGGCCGGCCCAAAGGAGATTTTTTTTTTTTTTTTTTTTTTTTTGAGGGCAGTGTCACTGGCCCTCATAAGTGGGACCCGAACCGGGGTCGCTGGCTTCCCAAGCCAGCACTTAACCACCGCGCCACTCGGCCAGCCTTAAATTTTTTTTTAATGTGGCTACTTGAAAATTTAAAATTGCATGTATAGCTCATATTATATTTCTGTTGGCCACTGCTGACCTAGACTCTTCTGTTAAAATACAATGCTGTGAAAGAGTTGATGCTGCAGTAAATTAAATTTACTACTTACTTAAAAAAAAAAAAATCTTACCAACTTCCTTTCTGTGGTTGCTTTCATTAGCACTCTTTACAAACTATAATTGTGTTGCTATGGCTGAACATAGAAATTTTAGTTTTTAAAGTTTTTTTTTCGTTTTGGTGTTTGGTACTTTTAATACCTGATTATTATGAAAATTGACATTTAGCCCTTTAAAATTTTATGTTGTCTCTTGTTGTTTACTAACGTGTCTGTATCGGATATGATATTTCTTATGGTCCCATTCTTTGAGTATTTTAGATGTTGCCAAGCAAGTGTTAGAAGTCAGTTTTTACAGCAAATATCTTGAAATATTTTTGGCTATTTTGTATTTCAGGTAAATTGCTAATGCATGTGTGGATATACATTGAATGTATAAACTTGCTCCTTTATTTATATTCTTTAATAATTTCTGGCCATTGTGGCTCCATAAACTTGTTAGCCAGTTTAGTGCCCATATTGATCTTTTAATGATATTGAGAAATAGGTTAAATTGATTTTTGGTATCATTTGCTTATAAAAGAGATTTGCAGTTCAACTACTTATTTCCATTAAGTTTTTCCAAAAGTTAATTCTTTGACTAGTTGTTCTGGTACAATAAGTAAGGATGACGAGATTAATGAGAACATAGTTAACTGCTTTATTTTAATAAAGTTGTAAAATATTTGAGATGTCAAGACAATGCTTTTCAATCTCTAGATGGTAATTTAATGACAGAAGCCTCCTTTCCTTTTGTAGCGGTAGCTTTGATAGTCATTGCTTAGAGCTACAAGCTTGATTGATTTTGACTCAGTTTTCTGAGTTGTAAGCTTCATTTATTTCCAGGGTGGTTTTGTAACCATCCTGAAATCACACACAAAAAAGATTTTTAAGAAAAAAATTTATATACGTAATACATTATTATAAAATTAGGAAATTAGAGGGAAAAAAACGAAATAAATATCACCAGCAATCAATCCCTTCTTCCAAAGATAAGCATTGTTACCATTTGTAACTGCAGCTGCTTTTGTTTTTGTTTTTTATAGTTGTGATCATACTGTGTGGTGGTATAGTTTGCCTGTTTTATTGCTTAGCAAAAGCATTTTCCCATTTAAAAATTTGAGGGTTTTAGATTAAAAAAAATATTGTTTGTATACTATAATCATAATTGGTGTTTGTGTTTATATAGTTGTGATTATGCTGTATGGTGGCATAATTTGCCGGCTTTACCTCACAGAATAAAACATTTCTTAGAATTTTGAAACTTCAGATAGAAAACTAATAAGTTATTTATACATAGTTATAATACTTTTTATATTTACATACAGTTGTGACATAAGTTTCAGAGCTAACATTTTAAAAATAAATTTTTATTTTTCAATTATAGTTGACATACAGTATATCTTAGTTTCAGTTGTACAACACAGTGATTAGACATTTATATAACTTGGGAAGTGATCATCTTGGTAAATTTAGTGCCCATCTGACATCATAATACATAGTTACTAAAATATTGTTGACAATACTGCCTGTTATACTTTTCATCCCTGTAACTATTTTGTAACTACCAATTTGTAGTTTTTAATCTCTACCTCCTTTTCACACATCTCCCCAACCCACCTTCCATATGGCAACCATCTAAACGATCAAAATGTTCTCTGTATCTTGAGTTTGTTTCTGTTTGGTGTATTCGTTTATTTTTGTCTTTTAGATTCTACATATATGTGAAATCTTTTGGTATTTGTCTTTCTTTGTCTGACTTATTTCACTTAGCATAATACCCTTTAGGTCCATCCATGTTGTTGCAGAAGGCAACATTTCATTCTTTTTTTATGGCTAAGTAATAGTCCATTATGTTTACATACCATTTGTTTATCTGTTCGTCTACCATTGGACACTTAGGTTGTTTCCATATTGTGGCTATTGTAAATAGTGCTGCAGTGAACATATGTATGCACATATCTTTTTGAATTAGTGTTTTCTTTGGATAAATACCCAGAAGTGGGATTACTGGGCCCTCCTTTGTTTCTTGTTAGCCTTTGTTTTAACGTCCGCTTTGCCTGATATAAGTATTTCTACACCAGCTTGTTTTTTTGTTTTGTTTTGTTTTTGTGTTTTAAGATTTTTATTGGGGAATTGCGGAGGGGAACTGTGTTGGGGAAGGGGAACATTGTGTTTTTCCAGGACCCATCAGCTCCAAGACAAGTTGTTGTCCTTCAGTCTTAGTTGTGGAGGGTGCAAGCTTAACTCCAAGTCCAGTTGCCTTTTCAGTCTAGTGCGGGGTGGGGAGCGCAGCCCACTATCCAGTGTGGGAGTTGACCCGGCAACCTTGTTGTTAACAGCATTCGCTCTCACCAGCTGAGTCATGTGACCACTTGTTGGCAGCTCAGTGGCAGCTCATCTCCGGTGCAGCTCACTGCCCTATGTGGGAATCAAACCGGAGACCCTGTTGCTCAGTGCTTGTGCTCTTAATCAACTGCACCACCTGGCTGGCCCTTGTTTTCATTTTCATGATCTCTCTTTACATCCCTTCACTTTCAGTCTCTGTATCTTTTGATGTGAAGAGAGTTTCTTGTGGGCATCATATGTAATGGTCTTCATTTTTATCCATTCAGCTATCCTATGTCTTTTGATTGGAACATTTAATCCACTTACATTTAAAGTAATTGTTGATAGATATGTAGCTATTGCCATTTTATTATTCATATTTTTGACCTTTATTTTACTTCTTCTTAAAGAAGTCCCTTTAACATTTCTTGTAATACTGGTTTGGTGGTGATGAAGTACTTTAGTTTTTGTTGTTGTTTTTTTTTTTTTGTCTGGGAAGCTCTTTATCTGTCCTTCGATTCTAAATGATGGCTTTGCTGGGTAGAGTAATCTTGGTTTCAGGTTTTTACTTTTCATCACTTTGAATATTTTGTGACAATTCCTTCTGGCCTGCAAAGTTTCTGTTGAGAAATCAGCTGATAATCTTCCGTGGAGGTCCCTCATAAGTAACTAACTGCTTTTCTCTTGCTGCTTTTAGGACTCTCTCTTTGTCTTTAACCTTTGGCATTTTAATTATTATGTGTCTTGGTGTGGGCCTCTTTGGGGTCATTTTGTTTAGGACTGTGTGCTTCCTTAGCTTGTATGTCTATTTCCTTTGCCAGGTTAGGGAAGTTTTCCATCATTATTTCTTCCAATAGGTTTTCAATATCTTGCTCTCTCTCCTCCTCTGGTACCCCTATGATGCAAATGTTGCTATGCTTGATATTGTTTGGGAGGCTCCTTAAACTATCCTAATTTTCTTAATTTCTTTTTTCTTTTTTACTGTTATTAGGTGTTTTCTGCTATCTCATCTTCCAAATTGCTGATTTGATCTTCTTCATCTGTTCTTTTTTATGCTTTTAATCTCCATTTTTATGTTTCCTATCTCTTTTTTGAAGTTCTCACTGAGATTATTGAACATCCTTATAACCAGTGTTTTGAACTCTGTGTCTGGTAGATTGCTCATGTCCATTTTGTTTAGTTCTTTTTCTGGAGCTATGTATTGTTCTTTCATTTGGGACATGTTTCTTTGGCTGCCTCCCTGTGTTTGTTTGTATCTTTTAGGTAGAGCTCCTACTTCTCCCAGTCTTGGTAGAGTGGCCTTATGTAGTAGGTACCTTGTGGAGCCTTATGTAGTAGGTGCCCAGTGGCGCAGTCTCCTTGGTCACCGGAACTGGGTGCTCCAGGTGTGTCCCATGTGTGTGTTGTGTGTGTCCTGCTGTAGTTGAGCCTTGATTGCTGTTGCACATCAGTAGAAGGGATTAACCCTCAGGCTGATTGGTTGTGGGGACTGGGCATGACTACAGTGGAGGAGGTGTTGGGCAGGGACTGACATTATTGAGTAGGGTTTTCTTTAGCGGGGGTCTGGTGCCTGCTAAGTCTGTTTTTAGGGTGTGTTGTTTGTGGAGGTGGCTTGTAGTGCTCTGGTTTGGTCTGAAGCCGGCCTCCAGGTGTGATCATTCTGGGCCTCTTGGGAGGGGCAGTGTTGCAGGCCAGGATCAGCTGTTGCCTGTGCCCTGCTCAGTGCCACTTGCTATGAATTACAAAGTGATCTGCCACTTGTGCTGAGTGTGGAGGTGCCTGTGAAGGTTAAATTAAGTTCCAAACCGAGGCAAGTTCCAAACCGAGGCTGGCTGCCTCTAGTGCTGGGTTTGTGGCTGCTTAGCAAGAGGTATGGGGCCCACTGAAACCAGTCATTGCTTGTTTGGGGTTTGTGAATCTTTGAGAGATTTTAGGAAAGTCTGGAGCATGAGTTAAGATAGGCCATTTGTATGGTAAAGCCACGGGAAGCAACTTTGGTATGCCTGCAAGTTGGGTGGGTTGGGGTCTCAGGAAATATCCAGGGCAGGGTGAACAGTGTTAGCCAGGTTGATGGAGACTCAGATATGGTGCCTGCCTGCGGGTGCAGCTGGGTGGCAGGCATGACTCAACAAAGGAACAGTGGGTCCTGCCAGCATTTCGGTCTGGTAGAAAGGGTTCCTCCAGCCCTTGCCCTTAAGCTAGAAAATTTAGTCCCCCCTGCTTATATCCCTGGCACAAGTGAGTCCATCAGTAAATTCGTGTGCAGGCCCTTTAAGAGGAGGCCCTAGAACTCCAGCAGTTCTTCTTCTCACTCAACCACAATCTTTGCTAGTTTTTGCAGCCAGAAGTTATGGGGACTTCTCTTCCTGGCACTGGAACTCTGTTTTGGGAACTCCTCAGGGGGTACCTCCACAGCCAAGATATTTCTCCCAAGTTTTAACCATCACACTTGGGTGTGGGACCGGCCATTTTTCTTCTCCACCCTTCATACCAATCTCAATGTGGCTTCTCCTTCTGTACATCCTTAGTTATAGGACTTCTGTTCAGCTAGACTTCAGGTAGGTGATGGTTGTTTTGTGGTTTAGTTGTAATTTTGATGTGGTCATAGGAGGAGGTGAGTACAGTGTTTACCTACTCTACTCCATTTTGGCCGGAAGCTCAGAACCAACATTTTGATCTTAAGTTAGGATGTATAACAGCACTTGAATTCCTACTTGTGTATGGATTATTTCTTTTTAATTCTCAATAAGAAAACTTAAGAGTGTTTGGCCCATGAATTCCAACGTTTATTATAGTTACAACCAAGTCCTGGAAATTGATTACTGATGCATTTGATTACTCTAAAAAGAAGTTTAAAAGTCATGGTTGATATATTGCAAAGCTGATTGTTTTTTCACTTTGAATCTTTGTTCAGAGATTTGTAGAAAGTTCATTCACTGCCTCTCATGCTTTTGGGCATCGTTAGAACATTTTAAATCATTTTTTTGCTTTTAGAACATGTTACTGTGGTTGAAAAGTTTGTAAAAACCAAGTTTTAAGGGCTTTAATAACTGCATGGGAAGTTCTTTGAGGAAGTTTAGTTTTGTATCTTGACCTAATGATGGGAGAAAAAGGCTTAGTATGCTTTTTCTACTTCCTACCCACTCAACATAACTTAAATCTGCTTCCTTCATTTAAATTTTCAGTTAAGTCTGCTTTAGAGCATCCCAAAGATGTTTTGAAAATATAGGAAATTCTTAATGCATTTTAAGGGAACTACTTTCTGATTGTTATTTTCCGTTAGAGAAGTAATATACTCAATAGACAAAAGACAGGGAAAAATAAAAGCAAAATAACCCAACCGAAGTCCTGTCATTCACAGATAGTGCTGATGTATCATTTTGAAATATTTTCATTTTATTTCTCTCTCTCCCTCAAACTTGGTTTTATAATTATTCAACAAACATTTATTAAACTCTTGTGTGCCAGGTACTGTCTTAGTTGGCAACTAGAGAAAAAACCCTGCCCTCATGAAACTTATGTTCTGCTGGGATCACAGTTGTGGTGTATGTATAATCTTACATGATGATAGCTTTATAATTCATTGTAACATAAAATAGTATAAATACTTTTAACAGCTATGGGGAAACACCATAATTTATTCCCAGTGTTGTCTGGTTTAGGTAATTTTTTCTGTTATAAATACTGCAGGCATGAGTCCTACTCTATATGTTTGTAACTATCATATTCCTGTTTACTAAAATTTAATCTGTGTTATATCCTCCCCTAATTTAGTCAGTCATCATTCTCCTGCACAACGCCCCCCAATCCTTGGATAGCTTCACATAGTCCAGAATATTATGAGCAAAGGGTTTTCCAGTCTTCCACTTATACTGCTGGTCACTGACATGCTCATTTATGTAAGCCTGGGAAGTTCTCTCTCTCTTTTTTTTTTTTTTTTAAGATTTTATTGGGGAATAGGGGGAGGAAACAGCATTGGGGAGGGGGAACAGACAAATTGCTGTACTTTTGTTCTTCAGTCTAGTTGTGGAGGACATCGCTTCACTGGCCCATGTTGGTATCATCATTGCTCTCTTCCTGGGTGAGGCAGATTGGTCACCGGCCCTTGGACGGCTGCTCATGTGGCTCACGCTGGCTGCCGGCCACTCACGGTAGCTTATGGCAGCCCACTGCAGCCCTACTGCAGCCTACACTGTCTCCAGCGACTCATGGTAGTCCAGCTCCAGGGCAAGCTGTTGTTCACCATCTTGGCTGTAGAAGATGCAGCGTGGCCCTCATGTGGGATCCGAACCAGCAGCCCTGCTGCTTAGAGCTGGCATCCCAAGCCAACTCTTAACCAATGAGCCACTCGGCTGGCCCCCTGGGAAGTTCTCTTAAAAGCCATGTTACAGAGACTCTTTTGCAGAATTTTCCAAAAACAAAGTTCTTACCATCATTGTCTTTCCATCAACATCCCCTGTACCCCACCAACCTCACCTCCCCGAAATCCTAGTGTGGGTGAAGGTATTGGTCTTGGTCTGGGCAAATCCTGTAATCCCTTCTTTTCTTCCAGTTTTTGACTCTTAAAGCTCCTTTTGTTCCATCCTCTCCCTCTCTGGTACAGTCTAGCTAAGCTCCTGTCTTTGGGCCTGGGCTTTCTCTAACAGTGCTAGCTGAGGGGATTGGATTGTCTTTTACCTGCTGGTTCTAAAATAACACAGAAGACCCCAAGGCTGGGAACCACAAAGGCTTGCAAAAGGGGAAAGGAATTACCTGCTGCCTTGTGAACAAAACACAGTTAATACCTCAGATTTCACCCTTTAGAACTATTCTCTTAGGATTAAATTTCAAAAATGAATTTATTGATTTTAAGGGTATTAACATTTAAATACTGTTTACATATTGTTAGAATGTTTTCCGAAAGAGATATACTTATGTGTATTTTCAGTGACTCAAGTGCGAGTTCTTCTTTCACTGCCCATTTACCAATACTATTATCTAAAAATTTCTCACTGCTTAATATTTCATTTCTTCAGAATTTTCCCTCATCTACTTGATAACGAAGTGTATATCCTCTTTTGTCTTTTAATATATTTTGTCTACTTTCAGGTGCTTTTCTATCCTAATCAATTTTAATAAATTCTTCATATCAAAATTAAAAATAAATTGTTATATTTTTGGCAAATCTTTTTCAATGTTGGGATTTGAGTGTTAATGGTACAATATTTTTTTTCTTCATAAGACTTAATTTTTTTTAGAGCAATTTTAGGTTTATAACAAAATTGAGAGGGAGGTACAAGGATTTCCCATGTCCCCCCCGCCCTGACACATGCACAGCCTCCCCCATTATCAACATCGCTCTCCAGAATGGTACTTTCTTTTTAACCAAGGAGGAACCTAATTGACACATCGTAACCAAAAAGTTCCATAGTTTTCTTTAAGGCTCACTCTTGGTGTTGTACATTCTATGGGTTTGGAAAATTTTATAATTACATATAGCCATCATTATATCATACAGAGTATTTTCACTGCCCTAAGATCTCTGTGCTTTGCTTATTCATCTCTTTCACCCCCACCCCTAGCAACCACTAATCTTTTTATTGTCTCCATCGCTTTGCCTTTTCCAGAGTATCATGAAGTTGGAATCATACAGTATGTGTAGCCTTTTTAGATTGGCTCTTTTTGCTTAGTAATATGTATTTAAGGTTCCTCCATGTCTTTTCATGGCTTGATAGCTCATTTCTTTTCGGTGCTAATATTCCACTGTCTGGACACAACAGTTTCATCTGTTCACTTACTAAAGGATATCTTGGTTGCTTCCAAGTCTTGGCAATTATGAATAAAGCTGTTACAAACATCTCTGTGCAGGTTTTTGTGTGAACGTACGTTTTCTGCTCCTTTGGGTAAATACCAAGGAGCATGATTGCTGGATTATAAAGTTTGAGTATGTTGAGCTTTGTAAAAAACTGCCAAACTCTCTTCTAAAGTGGCTGTACCATTTTGCATTCTCACTAGCAGCAAATGAGTGTTCCTGTTGCTCCACATCCTTACCTGCATTTGATATTCTTGATGGTTCAGCTTTTGGTCATTCTAATAGGTGTGTAGTGGTATCACTCTTTGTTTTAAGTTGCATTTCCCTGATGACATATGTGGTGCATCTTTTCATATGCTTATTTCCCATCTATATGTCTGGTAAGGTGTCTGTTAAGTCTCTGGCTCATTTTTTAATCAGATTGTTTGTTTCCTTATTGTTTAGTTTTAAGAGTTCTTTGTATATTTTGAATAACAGTCCATTACCAGTTGTATCTTTTGCAAGTATTTTCTCTCAATCTTAATTCTTTTGTATTGTCTCTGATTCTGTTTTCTTCTTAATTCTTTTGTATTGTCTCTGATTCTGTTTTCTTCATTACTGTTTTGTTTTTAGTGTGGAATTTAAGAACTTTAACATTTGTGTGTGTATGTGTGTTTCTGTTTTCTTCACTACTTTAAAAGTTTATAAGTGAATTTATAATTTCATATGTAGGAATTCTAATTTCATATCTTGGAATTAAAAATTGGTTTGTCTTTGTGGTCATATTTATGCTCTAGTATTAAGATCCAATTTCAAGTGAATATACACACAAATAGATATTTAAAAAATGTTTATACAGTACTAGCTCCTCATCAGTGTTTAAAATTTTACTTTTGCAGTTATATTAGTGGCTATTCCCTCATTTCTATGTTCTTTAGTCGTATTTAGAGAGTAAAGGAAGACATGAAGTGATGAGGTAAATGGCACATCAGGTAAATACTACTACTATCACTTGTGACACAGAATAGTTTTTAATTCACTTGTCTTTAAATTTCTGTGTTATTATGACAAGCTGTGTTTTCTTTTTTTTAAAAATTTATTTAATTAGTTTCAGGTGTACAACACAGTGCAATAGTTATACTTTTTGCCCCTCAAAGTGACAACCCCCCTCCCCCAATTTGCCACCTCACTCCTCTCCCCCATATCATATATATCTATTACACCTCCTCTGACTCCCACAGTGCAATCCACATCCCGTGACTATCTATATATTCAATTACAGTTGGCATACAATATTATACAACACCAGCTTCAGGTGTACAGTGCAGTGATCAAGCCTCTACTCCATCCATGAAGTGGTCTCCCTAACAAGACATGTGACTATCTGACACGCCACAAAACTTTTACAACATTATTAATTATACTCCCTGAACTGTCTTTTATATCCCTGTGGCAATATTGTATTTGCCTATTTATGCTGTCTAATCCCTTCCCCTTCTCCCTCTTCCCCACCCCCGACAAGCTATGTTTTCATTAGCAATTCCTTCTAGGGTCTAATATGAAGTTTGAATCAAAAGTTTGAAGTGTGTGTGTGTCTTTGTGTTTAAAGGATTTTGGAGAGGGTTAGGATTTGGTACTATTTATATACCAGGCACTGTGTTTTACATATATTCTCATTTAATTCTTGTGACACATAGAGAAAAATTCATATACAATCTTGTGAATTGACTGGACTGTGGAATAAAAATACTGGATTTTTAAATGTCTCTACCACTATACTAGGTTTGAGAAATAAAGAATAACTAAAACATTTTCTCTTCTTTGGGTGTGAAGGACACTGTACCTAAGTCAGCCTCCATTTCTGTTTCCCTGCAATTTGAAATTCTATGTACTTCACTGATTTGACTAGTCATCATAATTCTCAGAAGTCAGAAGAAATAGCTTTATATCTCTGCCATTCCCAGTGTTTAGTAATTTTAAAACCTGGAAAGTTGTTGGTAATCATTAACAATTGTTTATGGGTGAACAATTCATTTTCTTTGTAGAAATAATTTGAGGTATCTACTTTGGGTTCTTTGCAAGTTAATGTTAGGACTTTATTATGGATATCAGGAGAGAGGATGTAGAAGCAAATCTTTGCTTTATTTATGAAGTGGTGATAATCTGCCCGTACCTGCAACATCTGTTTTTTACTTTTGTTTAGCCCTCAGTCCTTATATGCTTCTTCTCTTCTTACGGACTCCATTTGTTGGTGAAGATTTACAGTGTTTATCAAGAGATGGGAATGAAGTATTTTGCATAAACTTCAGAGTTTTACTATTCTGAATGAAACCTCTTAAAATATTATGTTTTATACTGAGTGAAGTGTACAGATCACAAAAAAATAGTCTTCTTTAATTAGATTTTTGTAGTAGTTTGCTTTTAAAATTTGGACAAAATATAGAAACTTATGAAAACTTTACTTATATTATGGCCCCAGTCATGTATTTTCAAAAGCAGTGTGTTGCATTCCTGAATGGTAGTGTATTGCATGCACTGTTGAGCATAATGGGAAAAGAAAAGTGCCATAAAAAGCTAAGTACCAAGTAACTGGCTGGAAAAAGCTTTTAATGGGAGAGCTGGTGTGGTCATTAATCTGGTAGAATAGTACTTGAGGAAATGGTTGTGTGTGTTAAACTGCAGTTTCTTTTGGTTATTAGAAACTAAAATAGGAAATTCAGAATTAGCACTTACATGCTGACAATGTTCTTTTTAAGTGCCTTTCTACAGCCCAATTTAGTGCAAAGAGAATTAGAATGGGAGACTTGGTTCTAATGCTAATAACTATAGAAGAATGACCTTGGCTAAGTATGTTGTCTTACTAGTAAAATGACTGGTAGAATTGCTTTAAGGATCCTTTCAGCTTTAGGCTATTGCCTTATGTATACTTCTTATCCTCTTGAACAATCAAAAAGGAGTATTTTTACTTTGATTCAGCCTTATTTCCCCTAGCTCTCCTCCAATTACTAAATCTATGGATTTGCTCTAGATAGACTATTTTGCAGTGGCTTTCAACCTTTTTTAGTGAGACCCATTCTAAGAAATAAAATTTACATTATGTAGCACATACACATACACATACAAAAAGACAAAAGCTTTATAAAATACTTAACATTGCTAGTAATGAATTATATTTTCTGTTCTATTTCATTTTTTTTAAAAGGCTATTTATACTCCACTCTTTGAAAAACAGTTCATTTAGAGTATAAACTTGAAGCTAGATCCTTTTTTTACTTAACTAGTTAAATTAAGCAGTGAGTTGTTGATTAAATATTTGCCACAAAATGAAAATAGAGTGGCTATATGAATATTAGCTCCTGTCATTGTTTATTAATCGTAACTGTTCATTTTTAGGAACGAACAAATGCTTTTACATACCAGCTTAGGTTAGGCACACATAAATTTCTACAGTTGCTGGTTTTCAATATAGATAATTTAATGATTTGTTGGTTTTATTTCTGGTTTTTATTTAGTCCCTTATTAATAGGCACAATACTGGCATTAACTGTAACACAAACCATGGCACTAAAAATATTAAGCACCTTTTTGGATTTGATTTTTTGAAAGAGATTTTGTGGTTATTTTACATGAGTTTTTTTGGTATTCTAACCATGAAGACATATTTTAAAAAAAAAATCTTGCCAGTCTTCTAGTTCTGTCAGATTCCTTTATTCCACCCACTCCATGATTGAGTTTTTAAGGGGTTTGTGGCTTACTTTTAAAACCTAAATTAAAGTTTGCTGGGAATTTTAATATTTATGTGACCCTGGAAATCCTACTCACCTAAATGCTGAGGCTTTTTCTTCATATGAAAATGATAATTTTGTTACTTGATTAGATTACTTCAAATGACAAAGAAATAACAAAAAATGCAGTGTACTTATAGTATGGTGTGAAATTTTATATAATTGTAAGTCATCATAGACTTGACTTTGGAAATTAACTTCTGAGGTTTTTGGCCTGATGTGACCCTGAAAGTTCATGACCTAATTATCATTTCATTGAGGCTGTGAACCCTGTATTCTGTGAGAAAATCCTATAGTGACATAGCTGACTACTTAATCTAGTAAGTCTATATAACAGTGCCACCTAGTTTTTCTGTAGTGTGTATGATCTCATTAAAGCCTCCCTGTAGCCCCATGCAGGGTATGTTGTCATCCCTAATTTATAGATGAGAAAGCTAAGGGAACTATTTGGTGGAATAATGTTTCTAAAGTTGGGGATTCTTATATCATTTTACTAACCAGTGTCACCCCAATATTTCACTTTGTCACAGAATATTTCACTTTGGGCTTCCTAAGTCTGTGAAATTAGTTAGAATTTAGAAATTAATTAAAACCCAAGGAAAATATAATGGAAATAAAATTGAGAGACTTTATCTTAACTATATTTTTATCTATGACAAATTAAGTAGATTAAAAAAATAAATGTCCTAAATCACCACTGTCCAAATTACATATATAGTTTAATTTTGTAACAGCCATATTTAGAAAATAACAGATGGCATTTCATATATTTTATATAACCCCATTTATCTAAATATCATTTTAATATGTAATCAATATAAAAATTATAAAGATATTTTATATTCCTTTTTTTTGTTGTTAAATTTTCCAAATCTAGTGTATGTTTTACACTTAGCATGTCTCAGTTCATTCTAGCAGCTTTTCAGTGAAGCACTCAGTAGCTTCCAGTGTAGTGGCTACCATTGCTGGACAACTCAGCTCTGAGGTTTCCTGTTTCTTTAGTTCTGAATGCTATGGACCCCTTGTTAAACTGTTTTTGAACAGCCTTTTCCCACCATCTCAAGAAGTAGGTGAAAAATTTTTAAGTTTTGCCAGTAGTATCAGTAGTGAGACTATCGCTGCTGCCGTAGATGCAATCTGATTCTCTGAATTCTCAGTTTCAGGCTTAAGAAAATGTATGTATTTTAAGGGTTTTCATTAAAATGGCTGAAGGGGGTCAAACAGTACAAACTTCCAGTTATAAAATAAATAATTCATGGGCTGTAATGTACAGCACTGTGACTATAGTTAGTAATATATTGTATTGCATATTTGAAAGTTGCTAAGGAGATTAGAGCTTATCTACAATATGTTGATGTATATTACCCAAACTTACTGTGCTGATCATTTTGCAATATATACAAATACTGAATCATTATGCTGTACACCTGAGTTAATATAATGGTATATGACCTTTATATTTCAATTAAAAATCCCCCAAACTACCTGTTTCCACTATCTGAAACTAATACTATTAATATTGTAGTAAATTTTCATCTGATTTGTTGTCTATACATAGGCTTTTCTTATGGTTTTGTTTATTTTCGCCTTTCATGTGATTATGAATATCTTGTTTTATAATATAAAATTTAGCACTTAATAAATACTAATGACATTAAAAATTTTTATTTTAAAAAAGTTTTGCTGAGGTATAATTGACATACAATAAATTGTGCATGTATTTAAAGTACCTAATTTAATAAATTTTGATGTATATGAATTCATAAAACCATCAACAAAATTAAAAGTTTCCTTATGCCCCTTTATTTGGCTTTTTCCACTAAGTATAGTTATTTAGATTATCATCCATGTAGTGTGTAACAATAGATCGTTCTTTTTAATGGCTGAGTAGTATTCTATTGAATGGATGTACCACAGTTTGTTTATACATTCACTTGTTGGTGGACATTTGGGTTTTTACAGCTTTTGCTATTTCTAATAAAGTTGATAAATATATTTGTGTACAGGTATTTTTATGAATATATGTGCAGCAGGGGCTGCAGCTATGCCGTCCCGGGGACTCACAGCAACCCAGCTCCAGATGGAGCTGTTGTTCACCATCTTAGCTGTAGAGGGCAGTGTCACTGGCCCTCATATGTGGGATCCGAACCGGGGCCGCTGGTGTCCCAAACCAGCTCTTAACCAACGCGCCACTCAGCTGGCCCTGAATTTTTTTTTATTTTTTTTTAAGATTTTATTGGGGAATTGGAGGAGGGGAACAGTGTTGAGTAACTGGGGAAGGGGAAAGACAAGTTGCTGTCCTTTTGTTCTTCAGTCTAGTTGTGGAGGACATTGCTTCACTGGCCCATGTTGGTATCAACATTACACTCTTCTTGGGTGAGGCACATCAGTCGCCGGCCTCTGGACGGCCGCTCACAGAGGCTCTTGGCAGCTCACAACCGCTCACGCGGGCTGCTGGCCACTCACTGTAGCTCATGGCAGCCTTCTGCAGCAGGGGCTGCAGCCATGCTGTCCCGGGGACTCACAGCAGCCCAGCTCTGGGTGGAGCTGTTGTTCACCATCTTAGCTGTAGAGGGCAGTGTCACTGGCCCTCACATGTGGGATCCGAACCAGGGACCTGCTGCTCCGAGTTGGTGTCCTAAGTCAGCTCCTAACCAATGCGCCACTCAGCCGGCCCGAGAGCGTTATATTTTTTCAAGGGATGTAAAACTGCTTTTGTTAGGATTGGTGGGTTATTGTAAATTTTGTGGCTGTCATACATAGTACCACAGTATATAGTAATTAAGTAGCACGCTTTGAAAAAAGTTTATAAATGTCAGTAACAGAATTTTGTTTTTAAAAAAGGTCTTCTTTATAACAAAGAAACAGATAATTACTACATACATAGTTAGGCCCATCTGGAAATTTTCATATATATATACACAAAATTTTAGTGATACCAGAATGCTGTTATAAATATCGTTTTTTTTGTAACGCTTATGTGATAAGAACTTTTTATGCAACATAGTTCTTAGTTTACCTAAAACCTAGATCCGTCCTTTTCTGTAGTTTCTGGTTTAAGTTTATACTTGACCCAAGAGATACTGTGCTTGAGAGAACTTCTGTTTTTGTGGGGGTTTTTTAAAGGTTATATTTTTATATGTAAGGTGCCAACCTAACATGGTAAGCCATTTTAGTTCATCAGGTATTTATTAATGATTTACTTTGTGTAAGATACTGAGGAAGGCAGATAAAATTGTCTGTTTACAGCTTACTGAACTCAGGATATTGTACTTACACTATCTAAGATTAGCTATTAATATGATTGATATATCCTTCCCTGATAATTTTCTCCCCATCTTGAATTGGGGGAGGACATTTGCATTTTTTAGTGTTTTTATTTCTCTACATATGGCAATACAAGAGTCATTTATTAGTCCAGGTTTAAAATTGTTCATAATGCAGTTGACCCCTGAACAACATGGGGGTTAGGGCCATCAGCCTCCCTGTGGTTGAAAATCCATGTATAACTTTGACTCCCCTAGAACGTAACTACAGTTGTGCTTTGGTATCGTAGGGGAGGATTGGTGCCTGGACCCAGCGGATTCCAAAATCTGGGGATGCTTAAATCCCTTATATAAATTGGCATAGAACAGTGCGTAGTCAGCCCTCAACACCTGCAAATTGCCAACAGGAGCTGAAAATAGCTTTCCATCCATGGTTGGTTGAATCAGTGGATGCAACTGGGGATATGGAGGATCGACTGTGTATTTATTGAAAAAAATCCTCGTGTAAGTGGACCTGTGCAGTTCAATGGTCAACTGTACTCCTACTCAGCACCTTCAGGCTCCAGTGGGGAATAGAAATTTTATTGTACTCAGGACTTGTAGCCAGAGGACCTGCAGTGGAAGAGAGGAATTAGGGATTTCCTATTACACAAATCCCTATTACACCAAACTGTCTACTCGCCTGCTCTTTTTCCCACCTAGACTAAGGACAGGAACTTCCTTAATTATATTGGTGTAATCCCTAAACACTGCTACTCCCCTACTCCCAGTACCCTCAAGGTGAGAGAGAGCTTGTCAAGGAAGTTTTCAGGGGGAAGAAATCAGCCACTTGAAAGAGGGTGTGGTGGGGCGGGAAGAAAGTCTGCTGTAGGCTGAGGACGAACAAAGGTCTAAAGGTGAGAGAGCTTGTCACAGAACCATAGTAATATGTGTATTAGTTCTGATTAATAAAACTTTCCCATTTTTGTAATATTGTTGTAAGAAAAAAACCAAAAAAATAGGAATACATTGTTTAATATTAAAACCATATGTCAATGTTTACAGTAGAACTTAAAAGTTCTTTCTTGGCATACCATACTGCTTTCACTGCTTTGCCCAGAGGCATGTTCTTCCACTTTTCTGTGCATTTACACAAATATGTGTTCACATTGAAAAAAAATTGTCAACGTATTGTTCTGTGACTTTTTTGTCCTTAACTCCAACTCATGGAGATCTTATCAGGTCCTGTGGAACTCTGAGGAAAAAACAGGATTTGGATTAAATATCAGCTAGCCGTTAAACCTCTGTTGTTGTTTGTTTTTCATTTATAAAACTACCTTTGAGGGTTATTACAGAGATTAAATGAGACTGCCTATAGACTCCTAGGCATGGTAACTAGCTCTTGGTAAAGTAACACATGGTAGCTATTGTGATTAACAAGTAAAGCCCGACACTCTATATCATCCTTCTGTACCTAAGAAATAAACTTGTAGCTATAGAGCACAATTAGCCAACCTTCTGAATCTAGAGAATAATATCTTTATGGGCCTAACAATGATGACAGTGATGATTGTCACCAAATGATTAAAGGGCTGTTTTATGAAGAACAAATCAGACCTTTTCTCTGTGGTTTTTAGAACCATTGAGATAGCAAATTGTTAGCTGTTTATGGAAGAATAGCTTTATTTATTTATAAATAAAGCAGAGCTTACCAAAGGTGGATGTCCTGACAAGTATATAAAATTATAAATGAGAAAAAATATTGGTCTTTCTGTCATATCTAAAATAAGGAGACACCCATAAAAGAGATAAATAGTAAATTTAGGACACAAATAAGGACAATATTTCTCTATTCATTGGATAGAAACATTGAAACTAATTATTCCAAGTAAAAAGAGAGGCTGATAATAGTTTTCAAAAGAAAACTATTAGAAGAGCTAAATAGGAAATTTAGGACACAAATAAGGACAATATTTCTCTATTCATTGGATAGAAACATTGAAACTAATTATTCCAAGTAAAAAGAGAGGCTGATAATAGTTTTCGAAAGGACTAGATAATAGAGGTTCATAGTGAGTGACAATATGGTTTTAGGACCCAACACCATTCTTTGTAAAGGCAGTGGACCATTTCTTCTCACCATAGATACGTTCTTTTCTGGCACTGTCTCAGGCAGAGCCCTGGATTAGGTGGGTCATAGGTGTGACTAACTATGGCACTTCTTAAATCCATTTGATGGTGGTTTGTATTATTTTATATTTAACTTGTCATTGCACATTTAAAAAAACAGCTTTTTTGAAAGATAATTCATACAAATCACCCATTTAGGGTATATAATTCAGTGGTTTTTTTTTTTTTTTTTTTTTTTTTTTTTTAAAGATTTTATTGGGGAATTGGTGGAGGGGAACAGCGTTGGGGAATCGGGGAAGGGGAACAGACAAGTTGCCATCTTCTTGTTCTTCAGTTTTAGTTGCGGAGGATGTTGCTTCACTGTTGGTATCGTCATTGCGCTCTTCCCGGATGAGGCAGATCGGTCGCTGGCCTCTGGATGTCGCTCATCGCGGCTATTGGCAGCTCACGCTTGGCTGCCAGCCGCTCACGCTGGCTGCGGGCCACTCACTGCAGCCTATGGCAGCCCACTGCAGCAGGGGCTGCAGCCCACACCATCACCGGGGCTCGCACAGCCCAGCTCCAGGTGGAGCTGTTGTTAGCTGTAGAGGGCAGTGTCACTGGCCCTCATGCGGGATCCGAACCGGGGCCGCTGGCATCCCAAAACCAGCGCTTAACCTATGCGCCACTCGGCCGGCCCAATTCAGTGGTTTTTAATATAGTCACAGAGTTGTGCAACCATTTTAACAATTAATTTTACAACATTTCATCACCCTCAAAAGAAAGCCCGTTTCTCCCCAGCCGCTTCAGCTGTGGGCAACCACTAACCTACTTTCTGTTTCAATGGATTTGCCTTTTTTAGACATTTTATATAAAGGAGATAATACAATATATGGTCTTTTGTGACTGGCTTCTTTCACTTAGCATAATATTTCCAAGATTCATCCATGGTTTAACATGTATCAGTACTTCATTCTTTTTAATGGTTGAGTTATATTTCATTGTATGGATATATCACATTTTATTCATCAGTTGACTGACACTTGTGTTTTCACTTTTTTGGTTCTTATGAATAATACTGCTGTAAACATTAATGCACTAGTTTTTGTGTGGACATATACTTTCATCTCTCGTGGGCAGATACTAAAGATTGGCATTATTAGGTCATATGGTAATTTGATATTTAATCTTAAGAGGAACTACTAATGTTTTCCAAAGTGCCTATGTCATTTTGCATTCCCACCAGCAAAGAATGAGGCTTCCAGTTTCTCGGCATCCTTGTCAACACTTGTTTTTGTATGCCTTTTCTAGTCTTGAGTGTGTGCAGGTGAAGTGATATGATGTTGTGGCTTTGATTGCATTTCCCTAATGATTAATGATGTTGAGCATCTTTGTGACCATTTGTAAATCTATTCAGATCCTTTGTACATTTTTAAAATTGGGTTATTTGTCTTTCTACTGTTAAGTTGTGAGAGTTCTCTATATAGGCTGGATACAAGTTCTTTCTCAGACATGATTTGCAAACATTTTCTCCCATTCTGTAGGTTGTCTTTTCACTTTCTTGATAGTGACTTTTAAGCACAAGAGGTTTTAATTTCGATGGAGTTCAGTTGATTTTTATTTTGTCATGTGTGCTTTTGGTTTCATATCTAAGGAGCGTTGCCACCCGAAGCTTCCCAGAGATTTATTCCTGTTTTCTTCGTTGGATAGTTCTAGCTCTTACATTTAGGTTTCTAATCTATTGAAGTTCGTTTCTATGTGGTGTGATCGAGGGGTTTAATTTCATTCTTTTGCTAGTCGATATCCAGTTGTCCCAGGACCAATTTTTTCAAAAGACTTTTTTCCCTGTGTTGAATTGTCTTGGTATCCATGTTGACTGAAAACCAATTGCCCATGGATATTAGGGCTTACCCCTGGACTCTCTATTCCGTTCTGTTGATCTGCGCCTTGGCTTATGCCAGTACCACACTGTTTTGATTACTCTAGTAGTCCTTCATAGTAAGTTCTGAAATCAGGAAGTGTGAGTTTTCCAGCCTGTTCTTTTTTCAAGATTGTTTTGACTTCTTATATCTACATATCATCAGCTAGTCAATTTCTTCCAAAATAGGGGAGGTTTTTAGGGTGAATTTTGGTAAGGGCCATTTAATCCATAAATCGATTTGATGAGTATTGTCATTTTAACAATATTAAATTTTCTGAATCGCAAGCATGGGTGTCTTTCCATATCCAGAGGTCTAGTTTAATTTCTTTCAACGTTTTGTGATTTTTAGCATATAAGTCTTATACTTATTCCTAAGTGTTGTATTTTTTTGATGCTATTGTGAATAGATTGTTTTGTTTTTTTTAAATTTCAATTTTGAATTGTTAGTGTGTGGAAACAGTACAAGTCTATAGAAATACAGTTAATTTTGTGTATTGATCTTGTATCCTGCAGCCTTGCAGAACATAGTTACTAGCTCTAATAGTGTTTTGTGGATTCCTGCGGAGTTTATATACAAGGTCGTATCATCTGCAAATATAATTTTACTTCTTCCTTTCTAATCTGGATGCCTTTTAATTCTGCTCCCACCCCCATTTGCTCTGCCTAGAGTCTTCAGAACAATGTTAAAATTGAAGAAGTGAGAGCAGACATACTTGTTTTGTACCTGATCTGGAGGGGAAGCATTCAGTCTTTCACCATTGAGAATAAGTATGATTGGTGTTAGGCATGGGGTTTTTGTAAATGCTCTTTATCATTTACAAGAAGAGGAAGTTCCCTTCTTACACCTAGGTTGTTGTATTTTTATCATGAAAGGGTGTTGAATTTTGTTCAGTAATATTCTGTGTCTACTGAGATGATCATGTGAGCTTTGTATTCTATTAATGTGGTAATTGACACTGGTTGATTTTCAAATGTTAAATGAACCTTGCATTCCTGAAATAAATCCCATTTGGCCATGGAATAGAATTCTTTTTATTTGTTGCTAGATTTGGTTTGCTTGTATTTTGATGAGGACTTTTGTGTCTCAATTTATAGAGGATATTATTCCTGTAGTTTTCTTGTGATGTCTTTATCTTGTTTTAGTATTAGATTAATAATGGCTTCATAGAATTCCTCTTCTATTTTTTTGGAAGAGTTTGTGAAGGATTGGTGTTACTTCTTTGAACTTTTTTTTTTTTTTTAGATTTTTTTTTTTTTAATTGGGGAATTGGGGGAGGGTAACAGCGTTGGGGAATCAGGGAAGGGGAACAGACAAGTTGCTGTCTTTTTGTTCTTCAGTCTAGTTGCCGAGGACGTTGTTTCACTGGCCCATGTTGGTATCCTCATTGCGCTCTTCCCAGATGAGGCAGATCTGTCGCCAGCCTCTGGATGGTCGCTCACCGCAGCTATTGGCAGCTCACGCTGGCTGCCGCCCGCTCGCTGTAGCCTATGGCAGCCCACTGCAGCAGGGGCTGCAGCCTATACCATCACTGGAGCTCACACAGCCCAGCTCCAGGTGGAGCTGTTGTTAGCTGTAGAGGGCAGTGTCACTGGCCCTCATACATGGGGTCCGAACCGAGGCCACTGGCATCCCAAAACCAGCTCCCAACCGATGCGCCACTCCGCTGGCCCACTTCTTTGAAGTTTTGATAGCTTTCACCAGTGAAAACATCTGTGTCTCGGTGTTTCATTTGCGGGCAGTTTTTTTAAATTACTGATTCAAAGGGGTGACCAATTAGCTCAGTTGGTTAGAGTGCGGTGCTGATAACACCAAGGTTGCTGGCCCTAGCGTGGGCCACTGTGAGCTGCGCCCTCCTTAAGAGTCAACTATGCCATTGTAGCATGAAAGCAATGTGTAACCAATGACCGTGGCTGTTCCCCAATAAAGTAAAAAAAAATAATTACTGATTCAATATCCTTACTTGTAGGACCAATCAGATTTTCTATTTCTTCTTGCATCAATTTCATAGTTTGTGTCTTTGTAGGACGTTTATCTAATCCATTATCATGGAGTTTTTCATAGTGCTCCCTGATGTCATTTAAATACAATAGGATTACTGATATTGTTGCTAGTTGGTTTCTCTTTGTTCCTTTTTTTTTTTTTTTAATTTTAATCTTATGTTCTGCCTTTGGATTAATTGAGCATTTCTGTTTTATCCCCACCACTGGCTTAATATATGTGTTTTGCTTTTAACATTTTAAAATGGTTATTCTAGCATTTATATTATACTTTTAAAATTAATCAGAATCTATCTTCAAATAATATTTGACGCTTCAAGAGTAGTGTAAGGACCTTACAATCGTATACTATTCCTAGTCCCTCCATACCATCCTTTGTGCTATATTTGTCATACATTTTTCTGAATTATAGGAACCACTGAAAGTATAAGAGAGAGGAGCAGGAAATACGTGTAATCACTTGAGTTAGGCAAGAAGGAGCTTGATAATTGGAAAGGGGAAGGGGAATATTTGAGAGAATAAGGATGTAATCAAAATTGTTAACTTGAAATCTCAAATTAAAATTGAATTATCAATTTGAGATAACTTAAATTTATTTACGATTATAGATTCATCTATTTCATAAAGCCTCCTTGGACCATTTTCCTGCTTTTAAAAAACAAAATAAAACCAAAATACCCTGAAAATTATCTTAAACCTCTCTTCTTCCTTTATGTCCCCTTTATTTCCTATTTCTAATCAACCACCATCATCTTGATTCTGCCACTTTTGTATCAATACATTTGTCACCAAAAATTGTATCCCTAAGTCTAAGTACGATTCTCTGGTACATGTTCCACACCAATGCTAGTGTGATTCTTTGAAGATGCAAATCTGATCACATATTTTTAAATTTCAGTGGTGTCTTATTTTCTATAATACAAACATACAAAATATAATATTAATCTCCTTATTGTGTATGGCATCCTCCAAGATTTTACTGTTTATCCCGCTTCCTCTCATTTCCATTCTCAAATTATATATTTAAACAATACCTAAACTTCTTATATTGAAGCTATCTGTATACATACTTTTTTTCATTTATATGTTAATATTCTTTTTGAATTCCTAATAAATGCATTCATTTAAAAATAAGTACATACTTTCTCTTAAAGAATCCTCCCAGACATAAATTAATCTCTTTTTCTGTCTCTGTTAAACTTGGGTATTATTCTAGTATTGACTGTATCATCCTTATTGTGACTTGTTTGTTTTCCCCCTACTACACAGTGAATTCTTTAAGACTATGATTTTCATCTTTAGATGCACAAAAGTCCATTAAAGGTTGAACAAAGGTTAGCTAGTTTAGCAACATTTTCCCATTTTTATGGTTATCCTTCATATAAGGCAACCATCAGATCATTGGTTTTCAGTCACAGTAGTAATATAAAATTTTCTTTTAGCCATAAATTTAAGTTTTATAAAATGTTGGATTTTTGAGGGGAAATTAGGTTAAAAAAAGATTGTGATAATGCATCAGCAGTCCTAATGGTGGTATGGAAACATTGGAGTTTAACTAGTTTAAATTGCAACTTTAGAAACCTACCCATGCCATAGCTTCATTTATTGTTCCATCAAAGACAGTTTCTGTTTTTTACTTTGTAAGATGAGGATGAAACCACCTTTGCTCTTCAATTCTGGTTATGTGCCGCATAAATTCATTTCTGTTAACAAGGGACCGTGAGATTATAACGGAATGTAAGCAAAAAGTTTATTTGGGATGTTGAAAGAAAAGACTACCCGAGCAAGTAAGATGCATTTACTGCTAGCTCTGCGTGGTTTAAATGGAAGAAAAAGCCTCAGCAATACTATCTGCCCGCAGCTGGGTCTGGAGTTGGAGAAGGAGCCAGGGAGAGGCCTGGGGCCAACAGGGAGCTGGGAGCCTACCCCGTGCACTTGCGCCCACATACTCGGGAGCTCACTTCCCTTCCCTCAGTTTCTCTATTCCTTTTTCCTCCCAGTCTTCTCTCACTCTTTCTCCCCGTCCCTTCTCTCTTTCTCTTTCTTCCCCTCCCTTTTATTATTTTTCATCTCAAGCTTTATCTCTCTGGGTCTCTTTCTATCTCTGCTCTGCTCTTCCTTTCTCTTCCACTTTCCTACGTCCCTTCTCCTGACATCCACTCCCCCTCCTATGGCTTCTCCCTCAATGGTAGCTCAAGTGCACATGCACACACAGCACACTTTTATCTTTTATACCTTATTATTACTGTACCTTTTTTTCTTTTGGCTATGTTTAAATACACAAATACTTAACCATTGTGTTACAGTTGTCTACAGCAAGTATTTCGTGCAGCACATGCTGTACAGGTTTGTAGCCCAGGAGCAGTAGGCTATATACCTTACAGCCTAGGTGTGCAGTGGGCTGTATCATAAGGTTTGCATAAGTGTTCTGTGGTGTTCGCACAACCAACACATTTCTCAGAAAGTATCCCCATCTTTAAGCAATGCATGACGGTATGGAGTAGCATCCATTGTATGTGTTTTAAATTATGAAGATGATGGTTAATATTAACATTCTTTTATGCTTTAAAAATGTCTAAAAGTGAAAATCAAGTGTTTGTGACTGTCCATGTTTATGTCTAAGCCAAGTAGAATGGATACATACAGTTCCTTTCTGTTTTTCTTATATTAGGTTGTCGGAAAAGTCGTGACACGTTTTTGCAAGGAAAAACAGAAAAAATACATCATGACTTTTCTGACAACCCAATAGTTTCCAATTGTGCCTTAGTGTTTTAGCACATTTTCGAAGTCTTGTTTTTCATAAATATATTGAGCCTTCGGAATTCCCAGAGAATTCTGTCAGTTTTCTATACGCTGTTCTAGACTTGCTGCTCTCTAAGTGTACTGCAACTGTCTTTTAAGATTTTTCTTTTCCGGATTGAATCTACCGTTTCCTGAATCTCTTGTGTTCTTTTTTTTTCTTCTTTTTTTCTAATTTTTAAATATCTTGCTAATACAAAAGTATACATGTATGATAAACTTTGAATGCTTCCATATATGAAATTACTTTTAAAAAAAATTCTGGGTTTGTTTAGGATTCTGTTGACAATTTTTTTCTTCATGGTATTTTTGGTGTTCCTACTTATTCCCTGGATATTTTTTTGGTTTTGGAAATTTGTTTTATACGAATAGGCTTCCTTTTTTTGTTTTGTTTTTACTTTTTTCTCTGACATCCATTGTGTTGCTGTTACCAGACCCTTGTGAATATGTTTTTCTGAAAGCTTTGGGAAATGTTCTAATTCTTGGATAATTTCCACTTCTCTATTTTCCTCTGTTTTCGTTTGCTGGGACCTATTTATTTGTATATAGAAACTCATAATGACCACGCTCCTTCCCTCCTTGCATCTTCCCACCTCTGCCTGAAGCTCTTTGTCTGCCATCTTGTTTTGGCATTATTTTTGCAAGCTTTCATTTGCAAATTTTTAATTTGAAAAACAATATCTTTTATTTCTAGCGTTCCTTCTGATTTCCCCCCTCATTATTTTCTGTTATTGCTTTATTATCACAATATTTTTCATGTAGTTTAAAAAGGAATTTTTAAAAGATATGAAAATGAATATTAATGTAGGATGAGAGAAGAAATCACAACAAATTAGAAACTTGAAAGAACTAATATGAAAAATCTCACAAAATCTGGAAAAAATTTTTGTTAACCACTTGACACAGCTCTAATTTCTTTTTTCCCCTGCATGTTTTTGGCTTCATCCTCTTTGATCACCTTTTTATTTGGCAATGAGTTTGTGATATTTTACATAGAATAGTAATTTTATTCACCTTTCCTCTAGCATTCAGGTTTCTTGCTTCATGGCTATCAATTTTTTTTCCATTTCAATCGCCTGTAATATTTTTTGTGGTAAAAACAGAATATAAAATTTATCTTTGTAATCACCTTTATGTGTACAATTCAGTGGTATTAAGTACATTTGTACGGGTGAAACTTGGTAAATCAATACGTGAGTCGTTTGCAGTTTGACTCACAGCATAACTTGCTATTTAGCCACTTGTCAGTTTGTTCCACGCTAATATTCAGCTGATTTCCCTTTTTCTCCCATTATTGATTAACTTAAGAACTCTGTTTTGTTCCCTTTCTCAAGACTACACATCTCTCTCTAATCCATTTAATTAACAGAATCCTAACCTGAAAAAGGGCAATTTCGAAATCCTCAGGCCACTGGGACACGGGAATCCAATTTGAAAGCCCCAGGCCGTGGTGGCCAGTTCAGCTCCCAGTCCCAGACGCAGCATTAGCTTAAAACAGACCAGACCCCAGGAAGCCATGTCAGCCTTTGGACCTGCCTGACCGACTTCTCCTTTCCTTTGTTCTTCTTCTTATGTACCTATAAAACCTTCTGACAATACTAGAAATGGCGAGGTGGCCTTTGGACAGGAGTCCACCATCTCTCGGAAAGCCGGCATTCTGAATAAACCTGCTTTTTTCTTTCCACCAACCATGTCTCTCTATTTTTAACAATATTTTGTAACCATTACCACTCTCCAGAACTTATCATTCAAAACAGAAACTCCGTGCTCATTAAAGGTTTGTTTTTCTTTTTAAAGTATATTGTAGTTTTTGAATTTTTTCATTTTTCTGAGGTAATCCTCCCATACTACCTCCCTTTTTTTGGTGAGATGGGAATTTTATCTTTGCAGAATCTCAAGTGTGGTGATTGCCTGCTTACTGTGAGTTCTAAATATGTGTGGACTTTTTAACTGTCAGACTTGACTTTCCCATGAATAGTCCAAGAGCCCCTAAAATGACAGATCATGAGGGTTTGTTTTGGAATGCTAACTTCTGCTTTAATTGCCCACTCGTTGCTTTGAATTCTTTAGAGTGGAATCTTAATTTTTTTCCCTCCCACCAATGGTAAACTCTTGGCTGAGCATTTTGCTGCATGCAAAGAAGGGCAGACACATTGATTAGTCGACCTACAGATTTTTTATTTCTTTTTTTTTTTTAATCTCATGTCTCATTTCTGCTTTACTGGGTCTCAGTCTTTTTGAGGAAAGGATTCGCTCCCTTCTTAGTTACACTCCAACTGTATTCTAGACTATTACTTCTTGGGCCAGAATGTCACATTTACAGACATCTTTTATCTGCTGAAAGCTCCTCTCTCATCTTCTTTATTATTTTGCATTTAGTATTTATTTTTGTAACTTTCGTCGGTTATCATGTTATGGGGTCTGGAGGGAAGGAAAGTAGGTAACAGTAGAAGGAGGTTTCTGCCATCTTGAGTTGGAACCCCCTGCAAACTTCTTGAATGATGTTAATTAACTATTTGAGTCACCTTTCTATATGGTGTGACAAGCTTGTTCCTTGTGTCAATTTTATAGCTCTTTGGTTGTTTGCTTAAGCAAAGCTGGAAATGTGTGTGTGTGTGTGTGTGTGTGTGTGTGTGTGTGTGTGTGTGTCGGGGGAGAATTTCAAGGTGGTGGCTGACTAGGAATTCCAACATCCTTTCTTTTTCTCTCTCACTAAAATTATCATGAAATCAGGAATGAATGAAAACTCCTAACATTATTACAAATTAAAATTGATAGACATAAAGACAGAACTGGGACCTGGGGCCCATGCTAACCAGAAAGTTGTGCAGCCATCAACTTTACCCACTCTTATATGAGATGAACCAAGTGTCCTTTTTCCATGCCTCTATTGTGTGCCCCTCACAATTTTTGTGTATGTTAGCATATTTGTAAATGTGGTGGTAGAGGGAGAGGGCACCCAGGTGGTAAGTGATATTGTGTGTGTAGTGTAGTTGGGCATCATCATCCAAAATATGGTACATACACTTCTAGAGATGAAAGACATTTTTGGCAATATATGAGTGAACAGTTGGTTTTAATAACCAATAATACTAAATGGTTAAGAGGGATGCTAAAATAGGTATTAAGTATAGTGATGTGTTGTAAATAAAAATATCAAGTAAATATTTTAGTTGATAACAATTTTGGTAAAAAATTGTGAAAATACTATGCAAGCAACAGAAGTTTGAGAAAAATCACCAGCTAAATGCCTACTAGAAACTGGCAATAGTACTGCTATTTATGCACATCATGATTATAAATACGAAAGGGAACTTGACTTCCATATGTGTAACTGATAGGCCATAAAAACTAAGTTTGGAATATTTATTCTTGTTCTAGAAACAGCCAAAAGAAAAAAAAAAGAGTCTAAGAATCCAGGAGAATTATGTAGGATCCAAAAGCATAAATTAAAATGCTAACATATTCAGTAAGCTGCACGAGGGTGTAGCTTATGACATGTTAGATAGAAAACCAGAATATTTTGAGGGATAAAGAAGGCAATTCAAGGGCCGGCCGAGTGGCACATTGGCTAAGAGCTGGCTGGGATGCCAGCGGCCCTGGTTCGGATCACACATATGAGGGCCAGTGACACTGCCTTCTACAGCTAAGCGCAATGATGATACCAACATGGGCCAGTGAAGCGACGTCCTCCACAACTAGACTGAAGAACAAAAGTACAGCAACTTGTCTGTTCCTCTTCCCCGATTCCCTAATTAAAAAAATCTTTAAAAAAAAAGCAATTCAAGAAAACAACAGTAGAATTTAAATCCACATTGAATTTAATAGGAAAAAAAGAGCTGATGCCACAGAAAATCAAATTAGTGAAGAGGAAGATACTTTAACAATGCAGATAAAAAGGAAAGATAGTGATGATAAGGGAGTTCAGAGAAGAGACAATATATGGATAATTGATATATCTAATGGACCACTGATGGATAGGAGAAAACTTTTCTGAGTTAAAAGTTCTTCATATACACAGAAGAAAGAACGCACTTCATTCTAGTAAAAATAAACCAGGAAAAGAGACTTACATTTTAGACACATTCTAGCAAAATAATTGAACTTTAAAGATTGGAGGAAAGGCATCTCATAAATATACATGTAAAGAAATACTGTTATTTACTAAAGATTTTCACTATAATGAGACTCTACATTCCAGTATTAAATACCAGAAGAACATGGCATCTACTGTGTTTAAAGGAAATTGAAACAGGAATTAAGGCATCAAGAAATTGAAGTCATTTTATAATGACTGATAATAAATATGAAATGGTTAAAATTGTAAACATGGCTATAATAGGAATAGTAATGTCTTGTTATTTGTGACCAACAATCTGTGGCATTAAAAAGGAAGCAAAAATTAACCTCCAGATTAACAACTAAGAAGTGAGTAGGAAAAGTAGTAAACATATTTTGAACTCAAATGTTAGGCACTCCAAAGATTCTGATACTAGATGTGAGTTAAAGAATGTTGTTGGACAACTGAAAGCAAGCACTGATAGAGCTAAATAAGGTATCTCCAGACAACTGGGAGAAGACAATGAAAGGGAAAATAATTCAGTCATAGGTTGGGTTGAATCATGTGACGTAGCCTATATTCAACCATGATGACTGACAAAAGTCACATTTTTATTTAGTTTAGCCTTGTAATATGGCTCATTGTATTTCTGCTTTTTAAAAAAATTCCTGAAGCCCCCACACGCTCACCCGGCTTTGAGTTTCTCAGGTTTAGGTGCCACACCCTTCTTATACTTTGAATTGTTTGTGCTTTAGCATGGTGCTTAATAATCCTATATGTAATTTCAGTAGAATTTTTTTTGCAAGCTGACCTTAGGAAAAATAACATGTTAATTGATAATATGGAGTTCCATTATCATTGATTATAGAGATGCTTTTGACATGCTGAAACCATGATACTTATTTTTTTTCCTTCTAGAAATACAAGAAAGCAATAGAAAATGCCTTTTACTTTTCATTTACTCTTTGAATAAAAGCCTGGTAGTGTCGGGGATGGGAACTGATCTCTCATAGCAGTTTAGAGGTTAAATAAGGGAGTTTAAGAGTTAAGACTGGGGAATTAAATTTGTTTCTAAATGAAGGTAGTATGGTTGATTCTTCATAAATTGAAACTCATTGTCCAGATGGATAGTAAATAAGATACTTTTAAAGCAGCAGCTGATTTCCTTTTCATAAGAAAAATCCTTCTTGGGCCGGCCGAGTGGCGCATTGGTTAAGAGCTGGTTTTGGGATGCCAGCGGCCCTGGTTCGGATCCCACATATGAGGGCCAGTGACACTGCCCTCTACAGCTAACAACAGCTCCACCTGGAACTGGGCTGTGCGAGCCCTGGTGATGGTGTAGGCTGTAGCCCCTGCTGCAGTGGGCTGCCATGGGCTACAGGGAGTGGCCAGCAGCCGGCGTGAGCTGCCAATAGCCGAAGTGAGGCTGGCTATCAATCTGCCTCATCCGGGAAGAGCGCAATGACGATATCAACATGGGCCAGTGAAGCAATGTCCTCCACAACTAGACTGAAGAACAAAAAGACAGCAACTTCTCTGTTCCCCTCCCCCAATTCTCCAATAAAATCTTAAAAAGAAAAAAGAAAATCCTTCTTGCCAGCCTACCGCCAAATGTAAAATGCAGTCAGATCTAATTTTATAAAGTTAGGTGGATGTGTTCAATAAATAAGAGCTTTCCTCCACAGTATCCACATTTTGAAAATTATGAACAAGATTTATCTAAAAGAATATGTGCATATTCTCTACCCCCATTGACAAGCAGTTTCTAAAAATATGTTAATTCAAAGATAGTTTTATGTATTGCAAAGTATAATTAGACAAATAACGGTTACTTTGACAATCTATAGTTACTGCTTTTTTGACAAGCATGTATTTTTATGCAGTCAGGTACGCTCTGAGGATGGATGGCCTTCTCTGTTGGGATGGGAAATTAGTTCATTAAAAAAGATCATAAAGGGCTGGCCGAGTGGCGCGGTGGTTAAGAGCTGGCTTGGGACGCCAGCGGCTCCGGTTCGGATCCCACATATGAGGGCCAGTGACACTGCCCTCTTTAAAAACAAACAAACAAAAAAAGATCATAAAGGGGCCGGTCGAGTGGCTCATTTGGTTAAGAGCGCGAGCTCTGAGCAACAGCGTCACCGGTTCGATTCCCACATGGGCCAGTGAGCTGCCAGCAGATGGCAGGGTAGCTCAGGGGTTAGAGCATGCGCTCCTAGCAACAGGGTTTCCTGTTTGACTTCCACATGAGATGGTGAGCTACGCCTGCCTGCAACTAAAATTGAACAGGGCATCCTTTTTTTTTTTTTTTTTTTTTTAGATTTTTTTTTATTGGGGAATTGGCGGAAGGGAACAGCGTTGGGGAATCGGGGAGGGGGAACAGACAAGTTGCTGTCTTTTTGTTCTTCAGTTTAGTTGCGGAGGATGTTGCTTCACTGTTGGTATCTTCATTGCGCTCTTCCCGGATGAGGCAGATCGGTCGCTGGCCTCTGGATGTCGCTCACCGCGGCTATTGGCAGCTCATGCTTGGCTGCCAGCCGCTCACGCTGGCTGCGGGCCACTCACTGTAACCTATGGCAGCCCACTGCAGCAGGGGCTGCAGCCTACACCATCACCGGGGCTCGCACAGCCCAGCTCCAGGAGGAGCTGTTGTTAGCTGTAGAGGGCAGTGTCACTGGCCCTCATGTGGGATCCGAACCGGGGCCGCTGGCATCCCCAAACCAGCGCTTAACCAATGCGCCACTCGGCCGGCCCTGAACAGGGCATCTTGATCTGAGGGGCCATAAGCTGCCATCAGGCGGCCAGATGGCGACTGGACTTGGAGCTGAGCTAGCTGTGCCCTCCACAACTAAGATTGAAGGACAACAACTTGGCGGTTCCCTTTCCCCAATTCCCCAATAAAATCTATATATAAGAAAAAAAAATCATAAGCAAAATAAGATTGAGAAAAAGTTCAGAGATAGCGTTTACATAAAAATCAAAATATGTAAAACAGTACAGTATATGTTGTAAACTAAAAATACACATTGCAATGATAAATTCTACATTCCAGAGAGTGGCTAGCTATGGGGAGGGGGAGAAAGGAATAGTTGCATTTTTATTTAAAAAAAAAAATATATGTGAAGCAAATATGCAAAACATCAAGATATGACAAATACAGAAGGTACATACATAGGTATACGACGTGTGACAATTAAGTTTATGAACTCACCTTGAAAAAGTGGTATGTACCTCATTGCTGAATATCACTATAGCCACCTTCGAAGTACTCCCTTTGGGAAGCTATGCACAGATGCCTGGTCCACTCTTCAAAGCATCTTGGAACTCTTTCCGGAATGGCCATCAGAGATGTCGTCATATTACCCTTGATGTCCTGAATGTCATCAAAATGTCTTCCTTTCAATATTTCCTTTATCTTTGGGTAAAGAAAGAAGTCACTGGGGCCAGATGAGGTGAGTAGGGAGCGTGTGCCAATACAGTATTTGTTTACTGGCTAAAAACTCCCTCACAGACAGTGCCATGTGAGCTGGTGCATTGTCGTGATGCAAGAGCCATGAATTGTTGGTGAAAAGTTCAGGTCGTCTAACTTTTCACCCAGCCTTTTCAGCACTTCCAAATAGTCAGCTTGGTTAACTGATTGTCCAGTTGATACAAATTCATAATAAATAGTCCCTCTGATATTGAAAAGTCCCTCTAATATAAAAAAATAGTTCCTCTGATAGTGAAACAAGTTTGCAAACTTGTTAATGTGTATTCTACATTTCTGTATTTTAAAGGATTCATGTAAAGTTTTAAAGTATTTAAATTTCCCATATACCTACTGCTTATGTTGATTTTTAAAAAGGTACATTAGAATCAATTCATTGAGTAAAATGACCGTTGAATTAGGTTGTAATAGTATTACTAATGCAAACTAGTCTAGTTTCTGAATTTATCAAGAGCTCAGTATTGAGGCAGAATTATTTACTTGCCTTGAAAATAAGAAAATGTGAAATTTTTAACTTATTTTTTTCTCTTATTTAGGTAGTTGATAGGGTGATCAGTAGACATTATTTTTCTCTAAAGTGTAAAAGAACCATATTTAGTATCTCATACATAATTTCAACATGTACCTCAAGTACTTTACCTAGCGTAGGAAGTAGAACATGATACCTTTGAAGTTCTAAGTGTGTTACTCCCCAGTATCATCTCCTGTCCCCTCATCCTGAATTTTGTGTTTCATTCTAAATGTAAAGAGCAGGGTACCTCAACACAATATCAATTTATCAAAATGTACTATTTTGTAAGTATACAATTCAGTTATTAAGTACATTCACAGTGTTGTGTAATCATCACTACCACCCACATCCAGAATTTTTTCATCCTCCCAAACTGAAACTCTGAATTTATAAAACACTCCCCAGTTGCCCCTTCCCCAACCTCTGGTAACTTCTTTTGAGCTGTCTGTCTCTGTGAACTTGCCTATTCTGGGCCCCTCATAGAAGTGGAATCACACAATATTTGTCCTTTTGCGTCTGGATTATTTCACTTAGCATCATGTTCTCATGGTTCATCAATATTTAGCATTTGTCAGAATTCCCTTTTTAAGGTTGAATAATATTCTGCTATAAATATTTAACGCATTTTGTTTCCCATTCAGCTGTAGATGGGAGCATTGGAGTGTACAAGAATCTGAGCTCCTGCTTTCAGTCCTTGTAAGGATCATGTGACAATTCTATGTTTAGCTTTTTGGGGAAACACCACCCTGTTTTCCATGGTGTCTCGGTAAAGGCTCCAATTTCTCCATATCCTTGCTAACACATGTTATTTTCTAGGGGTTTATATTATATTATGTTTTTAAATAATAGCCATCCTATTTTTTAAAACAATGGGCTTGAAGTGGCCTCTCATTGTTAGACATGTTTTAAAGGATAAAAATTATGGACCCTTAGTGTGACTTAACTTATTAAAATGTTATACATGTAAAAAGAAAACAAAATATATACCCCTTGTGCTTTAAGATTTTACACAACTATAAAATCAAAATAAACTTTCAATTTAAGTGCAAATTAAAACCAAGTAAAATCAAATTAATGTTTACCCACCAGTCTAACCAAATTATTGCAGTCATTCTTCCTTTATGAATAGTTTAGTCTTATGAGAATGTCTTTTTCAGTTACCAATTATAAGTGCACAAATTTTGTCTTTAATTGGTGAAAGAATTTAGAGTAGATAGTTGAGTGGGAAAATTTGATGACATGAGGACATGCTAACCTACCTGCAGCCAGATTTATTAACAGAATAACTAATACATTGAATTTATACATTGCCACTTAGGTTATCATTTGGTTGTTAATATAATTGAAAAAGCACACTGCCTGTGAAATCTTTTGGTCATGTAATTGAGCCAGAATATGCATACATAAATTTGTAATTAATTTAGAGTGCAGGATTCTTTTACCCACCCCTAATATGTCTGTAGTCCCAAATTAAGAAAATGCTAACTTCCTCCGATACCTTCAACAGTTTGTTTCACTGCAGTGTAAAAATAGCCAAATGTGAATTATATTCAGGAATATGTATGGGGAAATAAATCACTGTGAATGGAGTAGCTGCCATAAAAATAATGTTCTTATTTTGTGTAATTATTTGCACAGTTTTGAAATCTTACATGCAGTGTAAGACTCATGTTGGTGGTTACTTTAGATAGAAAAGTGCAAAATAAGTGATAAGCATGGCTTGTGAGTGGGTTATTTTGGAAAATGTTGAAATACAGGATGGATCTGAGTGGCTTTGGAATTTGGATTTGATATAATAGAATATTTTCCAAATTTACTGGTTATGAGAAGCCCTTACTCTGATGATGGATCACTGGGGCTGGGGTAATGCTCTAGAAGATCTTTATAATTAGGCAAAATTGGTTAATTTTACACCCACTATTTCTGAGAAGGGACTTGGTTTTATAAAAATAGTGTTTGGGGGAACATCTATGTCTAAAGGACAGGTTCAAATGGACAAACAGTAATTAATTAGACAGTAGTTATATGAGGTAGTTGTACCTTTTACTAGTTTACAACAGTGGAAGTGAGATGTGGAGATTGATGGAATTTTAGAGATTGGAAAACGTTCCACCTTTATTGCCCTGGAGGACAAAGAGAAAGAGAGAAATTGATGTGGATAAGCTGATTTGTGTAAGAAACTTGGTATGGCTGGGGACTTAAGATGCTCATTAGACATTTGTAAATATTAATTGAATTCCAGAATTAGTAAAACATATTAAACTAATAAGACCTTGCCAAACATGAAGATATCAAGTGTTTATTCTCAATATAAAACTCTGTTAAGGCAGGTGCAATTATACAAATCAGGCTTTCTGTTTTTGTTTTCCCTGACTTTTCAAATCTTACTGCTTTAGGAATTCTGAGTCTCCTTGTAAAATTGAAATACAGAGGGTACCAAAAATATGTGCACACATTTTAAGAAAGGAAAAAACTGAATTAAAATTGTAATATTCAATATACACTGATAACAGAAGATGACTACAAGTCATGTGTATGTATTTTTTTGGCACCCCGGTATTTATTCCCTGCCCCCCTTGTGGGTATGGGAAAGAGGGAGGGGTTAAGATTGAGCTGATAAGGAGGGGATCCTAGAAGGAAAGGTGACACAAAAGTATTTAAAGTTAATATGAATGGATATGGTATACTTAAGAGTCCTCCCTCCTTTTTTTTTTAGATTAAAAAAATTTTTGTTTTAGGGCCGGCCGAGTGGTGCGGTGGTTAAGCTCTGGCTTGGGAAGCCAGCGGCCCCGGTTCGGTTCGGGTCCCACATGTGAGGGCCAGTGACACTGCCCTCAAAAAAAAAAAAAAAAAAAAATTTGTTTTGGTCTTATTTCCTTAAGTGAATACCTTGTACGCACAATGCACACTAATGCACTGTTCTTATATACCGGGCTTTTTTTTATTGATTTCTGTCCTGAACAAAAAAACAAGTTGCGACTATGAGGCTCAGGGAATTTTTTGAGGAGATTCTTGCTGTCTCTATGTCGTCACCCATCACTTGCTGTGGTGGCAGATTCTTAACAGGATGAGCCACTAAGTTTCAGTGCAAATAATTCCATTTGAGTTTTTCAGCTCCGTTTTGTTGGTCTCCCCTTTGGGAACCCTTCCTTACCTCATTCAAGAAACTTTGAAAACTGTTTTCACTGTCCTTTGCAGAGTAACAGTTGTCTTTGAAGTGAAAAATTTCCCTCCTTAAAATGAGCAAGAAGTTTTCCATCTTTGTTCCCATCCACATTCAGCTTCCCTTCATGCCCCTTCTGGGCCTTTTTGCTTTCTTTGGAAAATTACAATGTAAGGCCCTACTTAGTACAATTGGAGTTTAGCCCTCTCAGTAAATTGCCTTCATATTCAAATGAATCTAATCTATTTCAATAATAACTATGTGAATTTATGAGAATGGCTAAGTAGGGTTCTGAGTTTTGCTATACAATGGATATGGTAAATCATTTAGTGAAAGTAGTTGTCTTTTTCTAATAGGACTAAATGTTTACTTTCTTTTTGTGATTCAGCTATTATAAACACCTGCTAATATTTTTAGCATTAACATAAAACTTCCTATATGTGCCAGGTTCAAAATATTTCTTAATTGTTTGGCTTTTGTGCCCCCTCCCCAGCCCCACTCCCTGCCCCCAAAGCAAGGAGTAGAGAAAATCTCTTAGGCCCCAAATTTACTTATTTGTGGCCCAGATTTGGAAATGGAAGTGGAGGATGCTTAATGATAGAACTGTGTGAACTGGTACACATCTGGTTTGAGAAAGCACTCATGTTTCTTAATATAGGTAGATCATATTATCTTGCTGCACTAAAACAGAGAACCTTTTTATGAACAGATGAAATGCAAATAAAGATGAGCCAGATCGGGAAGAAGGGATGGATGCAGGAGTTACAATAGATAGTTCCTTTTTTACTGTTCTTTTGACGTTTTTGTCCTTCTGAAATTGGTACTATTTCAGAATAGTTTTTAGAAGACTGCATGGAGAAGCAAGGGACACAATATCTTCTTTAAATGTCCCTTTGTGGCCCCCCATGATTATCGTATCAATGACTTATCCCTCCATAATTGACCTATTGAGGAAAACTGAACTACTGTACACTCTTTTCTCTATGGGACAGACCCAGTTTCTCCCTAAGAGTACCAGATTGGAAGGTCATAAAGAAATCGATAGCTCTTTACTTTGTAGATTTCTTCACATAAAATCCAGGTTTAAGATTCATATTGTATTTCAAAATATTTTAAAAGCCCTGTTAATCATTTTCATTGCTAATTTTCCGCCTTTCCCAGGCCTTCAGTCTCTCTAATTATTCTGGAATTTTTAATAGAAGAAAAATTTCCTATAATTAAAAAGCCAAAGCAGTTAGTAGATGGAAGTATTTAGAAGTATGAAAAGAAACATCATCTTTGAATTGTTATTAGACCATGTAGGCCTATGAGAGATAGATATGCATGACTTAAGTTAATTATTTATATGATTCCTTTCTTTCAAAATATAGACTACTTACTTTTTTTCCCTGTAAATGGTAACTGAAACCCATGCTTCATTGGAAAGGAATGTTTCAAACTGCTGTTTTCTCTGCCTGAAGACAAGTTTTTATTTTCATATATCCAGTACACAGCAGTTAATATCACTTTAAAAGATATAGATGACTAGGTCTTTGCTAAGTCAGTGTGGTACAGAAAACGATAAGGAGGGAGGACTCCAATATTGACTTAAAATATTTTAATCAAGGAATTCCAGGCACATCTCTCCACCCATATTTTGTTTTGATATGTAGACTTATCATATGTAGTCTTAATTTAGCAGTAAAACTTTGAAAATTGTTAAAAATAAAATGCTACTGACAGGGCCAGGTATTTTTTTATGTATAGATGTTAGCCAATAAAGTGACTATTTTAGGTTAAATTAATAATAAATTAATAATAAAATAATAATTAAAAAGTCATAATTTATTAGGAAGGTTTGCTTCTGGGTCTAATAAAAGGACGAATAGGAAGGCATAAGAATGCTACTTTAGAAAATACTGAAATTCAGGGATAAAGAGAAAATGTTTCTAGAGAATGTATAAAATAAAATAACTTATTAAAAGCAAGGAACTGAAGATGTGCAAATTACTGTAAGGCCATTGTACCAAATATTAGCATTGTGTTTTTCACTCAAGAAGGAATTGCATCAGCAAATAATCTACTGAGTACTGTAATTTGGATGGTACCGAGATGAACAATTGTTTTAGTTGTTGCCCAGCATCCCCCCCTTCACCCCTTGGCAGCCTGGAACTGTGCATGTTACGGGAGGTCATGTGACAGTGAGCCTTAGTTTTGTTCATTTAGCCTGTCAAAACTATTTTATGTAGGTTGAAAGAAATGAATGAAATGGACAGAATGGGTTGCTGTATCAGCTCTAGTTTACACTCAAGGTAATGAATGCTGCAATTGGGATAGTGCCCCAAGCCCCCAGGAATATCCAGCTTTTGATAATGCTGAAGAGAAGTACTAAAAAGCAACAGCGGCTTATCTGTTCTTAATCTCCTTTGATGTCATTGTCTTCATGATAATTTGATTGCCAGATGGTAATATTTAAACAATATTATATATGTTCCCTTATTTTCCCCTTCTATAATTTAATAAAGTACCTAATCCTTTTCAATAATTCCTAGTTAATAACAAATATCAATCAACATAGCTCTTCGGAGAAGAAAAGTATTTTAGAAGCTTTACGATTTTTTAAGATACGTTTGTCTAGTATAGTGAGTAAAACAAGAGCTTTAAATCAGATCTTCATTTAATTCTTGGTTCTGCTTTTCATGTAAATTTGAGGGAGATACTAAATTTTTCTGAGTCGTTCACATGTCAAAATAAAGTAATATTACCTAATATCTCACAATTTTTCTGAGAATTAATGAGAACAGAAGTAAAACAACCAGTGAGTAAATAGCAAACACTTGAAAAATATTATTTTAAAAACCCCAGCTGTTCTTACTGGTCTGCATGTTGATTTTGATCTATTTTACTGTTGTTTTAGAAATTTTTTTGAGTGTTAAAATAGTGTAGTTCTCTGAGATGTTGACAAGTTAGTGAAAGACACAATAAATTATTTGTTTGGGTTTTCTTTTCCCCCTTAGTTTATGTTCTATACTTAGGCAACTGTATTTCCTTTTTTCTTTTTTTAAATATTTCTCATTTTAAAGATTTAAGCAAAGTTCTCTGACTCCTTAAAATAAATCATCAGTAATTTCAAGGAGACTATAAATCTACAATGTGTAAAATAGCCTCTATTTTACAGTATAGATGACGGCTAGGCAAAATTAGGTAAGTTTAAGATTGCCATTTAGTGTATTCTCAAGGAAACTTGGTTGTAGATTTTTGGTGAGAAAGAAGTCCTTGTTTGTTTGTTTGTTTGTTTGTTTGTTTTTTCCACTTTACACTATGCTATAAATAAGTAGTTGGCAGTTTTTTTTACAATGAGTTTTTACATACTCTTTTAAAAAATAAAAATGGTGGGGCCTGCTGAGTGGCGCCTTGGTTAAGAGTTGGCTTGGGGGCCGGCCGAGTGGCACGGTGGTTAAGCGCTGGTTTGGGAAGCCAGCAGCCCTGGTTCGGGTCCCACATATGAGGGCCAGTGACACTGCCCTCAAAAAAAAAAAGAAAAAGAAAAAGAAAGAGTTGGCTTGGGACAACAGCTCTGAGCATCATGGCCTCGGTTCGGTTCCCGCATGGCCAGTGACGGTGCGCCCTCTACAGCTAAGATGGTGAACAACAGCTCAACCTGGAGTTGGGCTGCTGTGAGCTACCATGCATGGGAGTGACTGGCAGCCAGTGTGAGCTGCCATGAGCTTCAGTAAGTGGCCGTCTAGAGGCTGGCGAGTGACTGCCTCAGCCGGGAAGAGCACAATGACAATACCAACATGAGCCAGTGAAGCAACGTCCTCCACAACTAGACTGAAGAACAAAAGGACAGCAACTTCTCTGTTCCCTTCCCCAACGCTGTTCTCCTCCCCCTATTCCCCAATTGTTTTTTTTAAAAAAAAATCTTAAAAAAAAATCAAAATTTGTAACAACTCTGACCTTTACTGTTATAGTTGTTCATTATGTTTGAGTTCAGTATTAGATTTACTCGGACTCCTAGGCCCAATTTCAGTTCTCACCTTCTTTTAAGTCCTAGGAACAGGAATTTCTTTTATCTCTGGGGAAATGCTAGCTAGCTGTTTGTGAAGGACATACACATACTCTTTTTTTATTTAGAAGACACATTCATGGATTCATTCAATCCATGGCTGTTGAACAAGCTGATATGCTAAGATGCTAAAGATAGAGCACAGAAAAAGCATTTTGTCACTGCTTTTAGCATAAGCCTCAATACAATACCATTTGTGATTAAATGCTTTGAAAGAGGCATACACATAGTTTATAAAACCATTTATCAGTGTGGAGGGGGATGATTTAACCTAGAGTACGGGTCAGTCAGGGAAGTTATTTCTGAGAAAATGACTTAAATTGATCTTTAAAGAATGACTGGGCATTTTCTAGGCAAAAAAGGGTGATAGAGAGGCATCCTAGATAGAAGGAACAGCATGTCTGAAGGGCCTCAGTGGAATGAAGCCTGACATGTTTGAGGATGGAAAAGACTAGAGTGACAAGAAATAAGGTTCGAAAAGTAGGCAAGGACCATGTTATATGGGACCTCATAGGTCACAATGATTTCACCTTTATCTTAAAGGCTGCAGAAAGCTATTAAAGAGTTTAAAACAGAGTTATGACATGCGATATTTCATTGAATCTAAAACTGTAATTGTATGACCCATTCTAATTTCAGAGATGTTAATGTGGAAAATAGTATTTCTAAGAATTAATTACGTAGGCATACCTTAGAATTGATTAAGATGATATTAAAAGCAATCTGGTTGTATATGGACAAAGTGGAAAACAAATTGTACAAGAGTAAAATTAGATGTGTGTAAACGATTTAGGAGGCTATTGCAGGAACCTGTAATCAAAGAGACTATACTGACTTGAAATAGAATGGCGGTAGTAGAGAAAGACATAACTAAATTTTAGTAAGTTTTGAGCAGAAAGAATTTATAAACCTTGTGTACTGTAGAACATTGTTGAAAACTTGACATTGTAGATATGATAGAAACTATCTTTAAGTGGACTTTAAAGTATAATTAAAATTTAAGCATCAGTATAGAATGATCTATACTACAGCCTTAGATCACATCTAGTGACATATTCTGGCTAAAGTTATATATACCTGTTGAGAGAAAACATTTCACAATTGACAGTTCAGTATGCCTTTTAAGCTATATAAGGAATTTTGTGAAAGCCCTATACAGAAAATTATTCACACTTAAAGTTAACTTTCTATTTGTACAAAAGTGAATGTATTTACACAATTTATATTTAAGCTATTACTGTCAAGAACTATCTGTCCTATATAATGTATATTCTAAATTTCAGCTACAATGGCCTGATGTGTTTTCCAGCAGTTTTAAACTATGGGTGAATAAACACACTTAAATGAATAAATGTTTTGAGTCTCCTCATTTCCAGGCTATATCCTACATTTCCAACTTTGCCTTTAACAAAAGGTCTTCAGCATCTCAAATATTGTGTGACCAGAATTGTGGGTGCTTTCATACCCAGGATCTCACTTGATCCTTAGGGTAACCTGCTGATACTGTACTTCTTATGTGGCTAACTTTAGTTTGTGTATACTGTGAACAAAGAATTGGGTCTATTTTGATCCACACAAAAGTACCCAATTTTTTTCTGTTTTATCATACTTAATAAAATTAGTACCTTAATAAAATTAGTACACCGTAAGGTGTAGGAGAGCAGGAATCTTGTCTCATGCTCATCACATGTTGTTTGACACAGGGTTCCCAAATATTTGTTAAAATTTAAACAAACATTTATGAAGATGTATAAAAATTGCTAAAATTAAAATGAATGTTGCATACTACACAAGATAAGAGTACTTATCAAGACAATCAAATAGGTAGACCATATATTAAAATATAAAAATTAAATATCACTTAATGATACATAGGTGGAATATCATAATTCATTTGGTTCATGTGATTACTGTCTTCTAATTGTTTTGAGACTGAATTAACTTTTCATAATTTCTTTAAAATAATACTAAGGTTCAGTAATATAAGAGGGAATCAACAAGTGATTTAGATTTTTCTTCGTTTTATTTTCTATATAAATTTTTCTTAAATGAGGAACACTTAAAAATGTATGGTAAACAAGATTTTTAAAAAACATATTGGGACACCCTATTGTCAGTAAGTGGAAAACCAAACAAGCTGAAAATTTCCCACTACAAATCACCAGATTTAAAAAAATTTTTGATGAAAAGAACAACAAAAACCTATCTTTTTTGAGGTTTTTTTTTAGCTGAGCCATCCTGCCACCTGTTGGCAGCTCAGTGGCAGCTCAGCTCGGGCTGGGCATCAAACTGCTGTTGCTCAGAGCTCAGCTCACACTCTTGAGGGAGCTCTTGACCAACTAACTGAGCTACTCGGCTGGCCCTAAAACCTATCTTTTTAAATGCATAGCTGAGCTTGTAAGTATGTAAGAATAATCTCCAAGGTCTAAAAACTAAGAAGAAACTTAAAACTAGAGCGGGAAATGTATGAATTGACACTAGGACTTTTCTGGGACATTTGCCAATCTTGTTAACTAAGATGCATAGTTTTACCGTCTATCTGAGTATAGATGGAATCACAAGCCCAAGCAGTTATTGGAATTGAGATCTAATAAAGTTGTTTTTTGAAGAAGAAAATGAAATAATGAAAGATAGACTAGAGTTGTGGGATACACCCATAACTGAGGATATTCCAACAAACAAATCACCGTTTAAGATGAAGAAACAAACCAACATAAGTGAATGTCAGCAGCCAAAACAATAGGCAAAATTAGATCCCCAATAATTCAGGTAAAAGTGGTATTGAATTGAGCCTCTAAAAGTAGGTTGTTTTAAAAGAGTTAAAAGACTAAAAACTAAACAACAAAGACATCAAAATGGTGTAGGGGTAGGGAATGACTGATTTGATAAAGATCCAAATAGAGCTTCAAGAATTGAAAATGCATTGCGATTAAAAACTAAAGGACATGTGCCACTTTCCTCAGTCATCTGGTCCTAGATATTTTGACTTGCCCTTTGGCTGGGTGGCCTCCAGAAAAGGGACATTTTAGGAGGATAATCGAGGATGAAATTGCTCGGCTGCCATGAATCTGAGTCTCAGAGACAGGGTATGTGACTGTGGGTGGTTGCAGCCTTGGGTTAGGAATGGGAATAAAGTGATAAAGGGCTGTGAATGGGGGCTTTTATGGAACTTTGAGAGAAGCCAGTTTTGTAGTGATGATTTGGACAAAGAACAGGACTCAGAGAGGGAAGAAATTCTGAGGAGGATTCTGGGAAAACTTTTCTGTTCATGAGCCAGACATGGGGTGTGGAGGTTGGAGATCATTGCCAGTTGAGCTGCCAGTTATCATGGCTCATTCAAAACCTCACATGTAGAGTTACCAACTAAGTGGGAAGGGACAAATCATCCCCCAGCCATTGGGCATGGTGAAATGGCCCAGTTCCTTCCCTGCTGAAGCTTTCATTAAATGCCTCGCCTTTTTTTCTTTCTCTTAGCTTTGTTTATGTTGCTGGTAGGGAATGGAGTGGTGACTGAGTTCCCTTTATTAAACCCCTCAGTGGATACTTTTGGTGACTGACTGCTTCATTTTGTTTTATTTTCTTTATGGATGTTCAGATATATACCACTCTCTATATACCTAGCCTCCAAGACTTGTATGGTCAATTCAGTGTGTACATCTGGTTTGTGTTTATCTCTTATTTTTGTAGCATGGGCTGAGACCTTGCCATATGTACTTTGCATCTCTGCCTCCTTTAGACTTTAAAGTTTAACAATTTAAAAAAAATTTAGAGGTATTAAGCATATTAAATATAATAGAAAGACTTAGCAAAGATGGTAGGTCTGAGAACATTGCCCAGAAGATAACAGAGAGAAAGAAATGGAACATTAGATAGAAGTTAAAAGATATGAAGGCTAGAATCAGGTTACTTACACACCCGCGTGCACACACCTACCCACCCATACCCTGCCTCACACATAACACCTACAAACACACATGTAAATTCTTACAAAGACAAGGATGGAGAATGGGAGGAGGCAATATTCCAAGAGATAAGAGTTAAGAATTTTCCTGACTTAAAGACAAATACTTGAAACTTTTGGCTTCAAAAGCACTATTAGCCCCATTGTGTGTAAATAAAACTAGATGTGTGGTAGTGAAGGTGCAGAACACAATTAAAAAAGAAAAAAAGCTTTAGAGCAACCAGAGAGAAAATAGAGATGTCGACAGCTACACTAGACACCAGAACACAATGAAACATGTTAAAAGTGCTGAAAGAAGAATAAATCACCTAGGATTCTGCATCCATTTAACCTATCATTCAAGAGTGATGATAAAATGAACATTTTCAACAACCTAGTATTATATCACTAATGGATGTTCACTGAAAGAATTTTGAAAAATGTATTTCAAAAGTGAAGAAAATTGAATTCAGAAAAGGGATAAGGAGCAAAATGGAATGGTGAACAAAGATATGTAAAAGATATATAGATAAATAGAAGTCAGCATGTACTCTTTAATAATTATAATGGTGTCTACTTAAGAAGTAATATGAGAGGATAGAATTAAAATATTTGGGGAAATAATGTATAAGACGGGGAAGGGTGATTAGAATAGTGATTATATCTCAGTAAAGTTTTAAAAATTAATATATGCCGCCTTCCAGACACCGCCGCCTGGACTTCCCTAACGTTCAGCCATGGTCAACTCCCCACGCCCCCACCCCCCACGCCCGTGTTCTTCTACAACGTCATCGAAGGCAAGCCCTTGGGCCGAGTCTCCTTCGAGCTGTGTGCAGACCCAAGTTCCAAAGACAGCAGAAAACTTAAGTGCCCTGAGCACTGGAGAGAAAGGATTTGGTTATAAGGGTTCCTGCTTTCACAGAATTATTCCAGGATTTATGTGACAGGGTGGTGACTTTACACGCCATAACGGCACAGGTGGCAAGTCCATCTATGGGGAGAAGTTTGAAGATGAGAATTTCATCCTAAAGCATACAGGTCCTGGCATCCTGTCCATGGCAAATGCTGGACCCAACACAAATGGTTCTCAGTTTTTCATCTGCACAGCCAAGACTGAGTGGTTGGATGGCAAGCACGTAGTCTTTGGCAAGGTGAAAGATGGCGTGAATACTGTGGAAGCCACGGAGCGTTTTGGGTCCGGGAATGGCAAGACGAGCAGGAAGATCACCATTGCTGACTGTGGACAACTCGGATGCATTTGACTGGTTTTCTCTTAACCAGACCATTCCTTCTGTAGTCAGGAGAGCACCCCTGCCCCATTTGCTCGCAACACCCCATAATCTTCGTGCTCTTGCTGCAATACTTTCCTCGCCCCCTCCAAGTCTAGCTGGGTTGCAGAATTAAGTTTATGATTATGAAATAAAAGCTAAACAACAACAAAAAAATTAATATATGCTACTTGAGGGAAATGGTTATACACGTATAGCTATACAGAACATTTATACTATCTCAGTGTCATTCCAAATAATATGCCTTTAATTAATTAAAATTTAATAATCTAATAGTTTTAGTTGGCTTATGCTATAATTTCTGTGTTATAAAAAATCTTCTCATTGGGGAAAAAAAACAACGTAACTTAGAATATAAAGTTGGGAAGGTTGTTACAGAAAGTGGTCCTACCAGGTATGAATTATTTTAAAACTTATTGATATGACATAGTTTCAATTTTAATTTACAAGGCAATTCAGAGTTTGTGTGTATTGGACCTTGTCAAGGGAAAAACAACAAATTGCTTTTTCCCAGTTCATCTCAGATATGAAGTAAGAGCATTAACCTGTGAAGTGCCAGGTGCTTTACACATGTGATGAAAGCATACCTAGTAGATTATTTAATTCTTGGCAGCAGTCCTGTGAGGTGAAGGTGTATTTTCATAAAGGAAATTCTAACCCAAGCAAAGACAGAACTGGAATTTATATTTAGATCTTTCGGCCTTGAAAACCCATACTTGTTTCATGTTATTAAATGCCTATCTCTAACCATAGATGACTTATTTTGGAAGTGGTAAGTTAACTGCACCTACAAAATGAGACTGTATCTGATGCATACATTAACAGTCATGGTGATAATAAAATAATCTCAAGCATGACTTTATAATCCAAAGTTTTCTTAAATATACTTTAGCCTGTTCTCATTCATACTCAGATGATAGGCTAATAAAGTTATTAGTTATTAGTAACCTTAGTGTTATAGTGTTCCTATTTTATTTTGTTGATCATTATGGTTTGATACTTGTTTACGGTCTAAATTTAACTGTAGCTTGGGGTTTTATTATTTTAAACCACATTCTGTTTTGGTGTTTTATTTTAGGATCGAAAGTTAACGAAGTCTGAGAGGCAGAGATTTAAAGAAGAGGCTGAAATGTTAAAGGGTCTTCAGCATCCCAATATTGTTCGATTCTATGATTCCTGGGAATCCACAGTAAAAGGAAAGAAGTGCATTGTTTTGGTGACTGAACTTATGACATCTGGAACACTTAAAACGTAAGTTCACATCAGTATTGTAAAAGCTGACCAAGAAGTATGAGAGAACGTGAGTTTTCTCATTTCAGGCTTTACCAGTCCTACTTTTATTGCCATAAGCGGGGAACAGTCCCTCCAATGTTAGTATATTAGCACATTTTTCTGCCATGAAGTCTTCTGGTATATAAAGTGATTAGATAATTATTTTTTGTAAGTATTAAAATGAGAAGTTATTAGAGAATAAACCTAATTAGTTTAAGCCATAGGTGGTTCTAAAATTCAGTGGCAAAGGGATCAGAAATCAAATGATGACGAGGTAGCCATCTAGTGGTGAAAATGAGGTTGAAACTTATTGAGATGCTTTACCCACTTACTCTTATCACCTTGTATTGGGCACTTTTTTGCTGCATCTATTCAACTACTGTATCATATGCACACTGTATTGTGAAAATTACCACTAGGTAATTTCATTTCCCATAGCATCAGAAATTAAAGCAAATTAGCTAGACCTGTCGTCCCTTTCAGGAATATAGATAGGTCAAATGCAGAAATTCCCTGTTCCCTATTATAAAGAGTTACAAGGTAAGAGTTGGAATATGCCTTTGGAATCGTCTGTTAGAGTGTCTGTCTGTACTTGGAGAGAAACTTGTGTAAATTACCTGAAATCAATTATTTATTGTGGAGGAATTCGATTTTTAAAAATTGTCTCTGTAGAGTATATTTATTGTTATTGCTTTCTTTAGTTGATGCTCCTGAGCTCATTAATCCTAGATCTTTGAAACCTAGTCTTGTATCTCCTGGATGTACTCACTCGCATGTGCTCTTGGATGCTTGAAACTAACATGTTGCAAAGCCCACAGATGGTAACACCCTTATCATAGTCATCCAGGCTTCTTGTTATTATATGTCTGTTTCTTCCACTAGACTGTGCTCCCTAGCACTATTCCTGAAACGTGATAAATATGTGAATGAATTAAGGAGAATCATGTGATAGTAGTTGTGTGTATATCTGCATCTTAAGGTTCTTCTGCCTGATTTGGATACTTAATGGGTTGTCAGTAGTCCAGCAGGCATACCCTACAAGAGTACCCTACAGTAGTTCACTTGTTTGAAAAACTTTAATGAGGGGCTTCGGTACCATAGTGGGCTAAGCCCCTGTGGGATGGCCTCCCCCTGCCAACAAATTAAAATGTGGAATATAATAAAAATCTCCTTCAATACATATCCAGACTTCAAGGAAAGAAAGGGTAACCTCCAGATAACAGGCAAAGAACCAGTAACTCAAGGCCAAAACAGGAACTGATGCCCTGGTGGTCTGTTGGGATTTCATACCACTATGGGCTTCAAGGCTGGATACTAGAGTTTTAATGTCCATGCCAGCACTAAAACCCTTAGAACTTAGAAGAGAGCAGAAATGGAATTTAGTCGGTGTCAAAAAAAGGAATTATCCATGAAAGGGAGAACTCTACTCCAGCCAGTGAAAGCTATAAGAAATTTTGTCCCTCTGCCCAGGACTTTGGATGGAAGGGGAGTCCCTATGAAAAATAAAAATCTTGGCCTAGATCATATGCAGATGGCTCTGTATTATAAATTTATACTATCTACTTGGTGCAGGAATCTCAAGCCTAAGAATGGATGAACATTGTGATTTTTCTAGAACCCAACAACAACTCCCAGGGACATTTTCACACCTCATTGGTCATAGTATCCAGGGACAAAGCAGTCTCCAGTAAAGGTGACCTCACAATTTAATTACAGAACACACAAGTAAAGATGACCAGATACAGCTGGAAAATAGCACCATAGGAATTAAAGATACTATAGGCAACTCTGAATATGATTACAAAATAAGTATGCAGTTATAAAAAGATTTCAGTAGAGGTGTATGTAGCTATATAAAGTGATAAAAGAAGGAATAGAAACCATAATGAAGAAATAGAACTTCGTCAGAAAAAGTTTAAGCATAATTAGAAAATATCCAAAGAGCTAGAAATAAGAATAGATTATTAGGACTGGCCGAGTGGCATGGTGGTTAAGAGCTGGCTTGGAACGCCAGCGGCCCTGGTCCGGATCCCACATATGAGGGCCAGTGACACTGCCCTCTATAGCTAACAACAGCTCCACCTGGAGCTGGGCTGTGTGAGCCCCGGCGACGGTGTAGGCTGCAGCCCCTGCTGCAGTGGGCTGCCATAGACTACAGTGAGTGGCCGGCAGCCAGCGTGAGCGGCTGGCAGCCAGCGTGAACTGCCAAGAGCTGCGGTGAGCGACCATCCAGAGGCCGGCAAACGATCTGCCTCATCCGAGAAGAGCTCAATGCTCACAATACCAACATGGGCCAGTGAAGCAACGTCCTCGGCAACTAGACTGAAGAACAAAAAGACAGCAACTTGTCTGTTCCCCTACCCCAATTCTCCAGTAAAATCTTTAAAAAAAAAAAAAAGTCAGAAAGCAGAAAAAGATGGAAAATATGAAAAAAGAAGACAAGACATGGAATGAGAAGACAGATTTAATTATCACTGTAAATGGAAAGAAATGAAGAGAATGAGGAAAGACAATATTTGAGAAGAGGATGGCTCAGATTAAGGATGTATATGTGTAGTCCTAAGTAAATAAATTTAAAACAAATCCGTTTTCACACCTGGAAGAACAGAGAACAATTAGGAACATTAGTAGCATTTGGAGAGGCGAATGGGCCGAAAGGGATGGGAATTAGTTCCAAAATATATGCTTTTTGGACCTTTTGAGTTTCCACCTTTGTTTCACATATGTATAAATATTTAAATTGAAACAAATAAACACCCATAACTGAAAAATAAGACTATATGGGTTAGAAAATTTGATACAGGTGATGGAACTAAAGTTAGATTATTTTTTAATTGAGGTGAAATTCACTAACATAAAATTAACCTTTTTAAAGTGTACAAATTCAGTGACATTTAGTACATTCACATTGTTGTGTAACAATGAACCTACATCTGTGAGGTTCCTGAACATTTTCAGCACCTTCTGAAGAATACCACATACCCTTTAAACAGTTACTCCCTATTTTCCTTTCCACCACAGCATATCTTGGTCATGAGGAGTTGCTTCTCTTGCTGATTTCAAGATTCTTTCCTTGTCTTTGGCTTTCAACTGTTTAAATCTAATATGTCTCATTGTGGATCTCTTTGCATTTGTTCTTGGATTTTGTTGAGTTTCCTGGATGTGTAGATTCATGTCTTTTAGCAAATTAGGAAAGTTTGTAGCCATTATTTTATCAAATATTCCTTTTGCTCCTTTTTTCTAATTTGGGACTCCCATTTTGTATATGTTGATCACTTGGGTGATATCCCACAGATCTCTTAAGCTCTGTTGGTTTTTCAGTTTTTTCTTTCTACTCCTCAGATTGGATAATTCCAATTGCCTTGTCTACAAGTTTGAAGCTCCTATCTTCTGCCTGCTCAAATCTGCCTTTTTTTTTTTTTTTTTTTTTTAAAGGGCAGTGTCACTGGCTCTCATATGTGGTACCGAACTGGGGCCACTGGCTTCCCAAGCCAGCGCTTAACCACCACGCCACTCTCAAATCTGCTTTTTAAACCCCTTATTGAATTTTTCATTTCAGTTACTGTATTTTAGCTCCAGAATTTGTTTGGTTACGTGTATAGTTTCTGTCTGTTTATTGATATTCTCTGTTGAGGTAAAATTTCCTATACTCTAATATTGGGCAGCCATTGTTCTTAGCATTTAATCTTCCAATTATGTGGAATTAGGTACCTTAAAACCCCCGTTTAACCATGAGTTGGTTGTCAGTTTATATGAAACTTTTCAGCCACGAGGCTTTTCTTCCTTGTGATTGGGCATGAATGAGCTGTAATGAAATACTCAAAAATGCTGTGTCAAGATCATTTATCTATCTATCTACCTGCCTGCCTACCTACCTGCCTGCCTACCTACCTACCTACCTGCCTGCCTGCCTGCCTGCCTGCCTGCCTGCCTGCCTGCCTACCTCCCTACCTACCTACCTACCTACCTGCCTACCAACCTGCCTACCTGCCTGCCTACCTACCTACTTACCTACCTACCTGCCTGCCTGCCTGTCTACCTACCTACCTACCTACCTGCCTACCTACTTACCTACCTACCTGCGTGCCTACCTGCCTACCTATTAATTTTGTTTTTTTCTGCACTGATGATGCCTGGTTGTCACTTTTCTTGTATGGTTGTGGTGGTTTTAGATAATATTCCTATTTTTTAAACAAAATACTACAATTTCAAGTTATTTAAAAAAGTTTTTGAGGAGGCATAGTTGACATACAACATTATATTAGTTTCAGGTGTACAGTATAATGATTTAATATTTGTATATATGTGAAATGATCACAATAATTCCAGTTAACATCTGTCACCATACATAGTGACAGAATTTTTTCTTATGATGAGAACTTTTATATCACTCTTAGCAACTTTCAAATAATTAATACAGTATTATTAACTATAGTTGCTATATTATACATTATATCCCCATGACTTATTTATTTTATAACTGGAAGTTTGTATCTTTAACTCCCTTAGCCATTTTGCCCATCCCACCCCTGCCTCTGGCAACCACCAATCCGTTCTCCATATCTATGAGCTTGTATTTTTGTTTGTTTCTTCGACTTATTTCACTTAGTGTAATGTCTTCAAGGTTCATCCATATTGTCACAAATGACAATATTTCCTTCTTTTTTTTATGGCTAAATAATAGTTTTTGTAATTTTTATTTTGTTAGCAGTTGAGCAGACAATAGCACTTCCTCCTGACTAGGGTAAATTTGAACGTCTTTATCAAAATAATAGTATTTAAATTAGGCTTTAAAGGATAGACAGCCTATGGGAACTGCATAAAAATAAAGAATAAAAGGTTAGCTGTAGGTTAACCGTTTTGGTTAAAAACAATGGTTCTAAAGAGGAATAATGACTAAAAATGTTCCAATATATATGTTAGAAATAAAATGTAGAGAGTTTGTTTTGTTTTGTTTTTATTTTTTAAATTGGGGAATTGGGGAGGGGGACCAGCCAAGTTGTTGTTCTTCAGTCTTCGTTGTTCTTCAGTCTTTGCCATCTGGCTGCCCTACAACAGCTCATGGCCTCTTTAAGCTCAAGGTGCTGTGTTCAATCTTAGTTGCGGGTAGGCATAGCCACCATCCCATGCAGGAGTCGAACCCAGCAGCCTTGTTGTTAAGAGTACATGATCTGTTCACTGAGCCATTCGGGTTGCAGCTCAGCTCAGGGTGCCAAGTTCAGTCTTAGTTGCAGGTTGGCATAGCCCACCCACCATCAATCAGGCAGTCTTGTTGTTGGGAACATGTGCTCTCACCAGCTGAGCCATCCTGCCAACTGTTGACAGCTCAGCGACAGCTCAGCTCTGGCACAGCATCACTGCCCCATGTGGGAATCGAACCAGCAGCCCTGTTATTCAGAGCTCGTGCTCTTACACTTAACTCTTAACCACTTGGCCGGCCCCAAAATGTAGAGAGTTTTGAATGCAGGGCAAAAGATTAATCTCTGCTTTAACTTAAGGATGGTAGGGAACCATTGGAAAGAATGTGATCCAGCAGTGATACAATGCATTGAATAATTCTGAAAACAATTGAGTACCTACTATGTGCCAGGGACTATGTTAACATTCCTTTAGAAAGACTTATCTAATGGTAGTGTACATAACAGATTAGAGATAGCGTAACCAGCCAGGCAATAGCAGTAGCTCACGCTTAAGAATTCAGTTGCCATCTCTGTCTTGTAATAGCTGTGTGACCCTAGGGTCACTATCCTCACCAATAAAAAGAAAATTTAATACTCTCTACAAAAGTAGAAGTGACTTGTTATTAGCATTACCTGAAATGTACGCCAGGTCAAATGTTTTAAAATCCAGTGTGTTTAAAATTGGACTTCATGAAAATTAAAAACTTGTGCACCAAAATGTATTATCAACAGACTAAAAAGGCAACTCACAGTATGCGAGAAAATATTTACAAATCATATAACTCAAAAGGGATTAATATCTAGAGTATATAGAGAAGTTCCTAAATTTAACAACATTAAAAAAAACTTGATTCCAAAATGGGCAAAGGACTTAAATAGACCTTTTTCGAAAGAGGATACACAAATGAAGAGTACATGAAAAGATGCTCAAGACCACTAGTCATTAGGAAAACACAAATCAAAACCACAATGAGACACCACCTCACACCTGTTAGAATGGCTATTATCAACAAGCCAAGAAATAATAAGTTTTGGCAAGGATGTGGAACTACCATGTGATCCAGCAGCTTTACTTCTTCATATTTAACGAAAGAAATGAAAACACTAACTTGAAAAGATAACTGCACCCCCATGTTCGTTTCAGCGTTATTTACAATAGCCAAGGCATGGAAGCAACCTAGGTGTCCCACCAGTGGTGAACAGATAAAGACAATTATATATATGCAATGAAATATTATTCAGCCATATGAAAGAAGGAAATCTTGCTATTTGTTTGTAACAAGATGGACCTTGAGAACATTGTGCTAAGTACAATAAGTCAGACAAAGACAGACAGATACTGTATGATCTCACATATATGTGGAATCTAGAAAACAAAACAGAATCCTCCTCAAAAAAAAAAAAACGAAACCCAAACAAACAACAAAAAAAACAAATTCATAGATACAGAGGATAGATTGTTGGTTGCAAGTGTGTGTGCAGGGGAGATGGGGGAGGGTGGTGGCAGGGGATAACACTATTCAAAAGGTACAAACTTCCAGTTATAAAATAAGTAAGTCCTGGGGATTTAATGTACAGCTTGGTAACTATAGTTAATAATACTGTTGTATATTTGAAAGTTGCTAAGAGGGTAGATCTATAAAGTTTTTATCACAAGAAAAAGAATTGTAACTGTGGTGACGGATGTTAACTAGACTTATTGTGGTGATCATTTTGCAACATATACAAATTTTGAATCATTATATTGTATACTTGAAACTAATATAATGTTATATGTCAATTTTGTCTCAAAAAAATTAATAGATCCATATGATCCAACAATTCCATTTTCATATGTATACCCAACAGAATTTAGGAAGGGTCTTAAAGAAATATTGATATACCCATGCATTATTCACAATAGCTGAAAGGTAAAAGCAACCCATGTACCCATCAGTGGAAGCAAAGTGTGCTATATATGTACAATGAAGTATTTTTCAGCCTTAAAAGGGAAGGAAATTCTGATACACGCTGTAGCGTGAATGAAACTTGAGGACATTATGCTAAGTGAAATAAGCCAGTCACAAAAAGATAAATACTTTATTATTTCACTTACATGAAGTACCTAGAGTAGTCAGAGTTACAGAAATAGTAAATATATTGGTGGTTGCCAGGGCCCAAAGGTAGAGAGGAATGGGGAGTTAGTGTTTAATGGGCACAGTTTCAATTTTGCAAGATGAAAAGAGTTCTGGAGATAGATGGTGATGATGATTGTACAATAATTGAATGTACTTAATACCACTTAAAAATGGTACAGTTTATATTGTATATTTTATCATAATAAAAAGGGGAGAGGGGAATCCAGTGTACTGAATTTTCTCAAAAAATAGAGGGAGAGAATCAATGTCCAATTCATTTTATGAAGCCAGCATAACACTAATACCAAAACCTAAGATATTATAGCAAAATAAATATATAGAGCAGTGTCCCTCATGAATATAGATAGAAAAATCTTTTACAAAATAATAACAAATTGGCTCCACCAGTCATCATACATCAGTACCAAATAGGGTTTATCCTAGGATTACCAAATTGGTTTAGTACTTGAGTAAACCAGTGTATACAGAATAAAGGAGAAAAAAATCATATGATCATTTCAATATATGTGAAAAAAATATTTGACAATGCAACATCTAGTCATGACTAAAAACCTCATAACAAACTAGGAATAGTAGGGAACTTCCTCAAACTGATGAAGAGCATCCGTGGAAAAACCTATAGCTAAAGTTATACCTAACCATTTCCCCTTGAGATTAGGAACAAAGCAAAGATGTCTGTTCTCACTGCTTAAGTTTGGTATTGTAGAAGTCCATCATTGCAGTAAGGCATAAATACGGGGAAAAACTAGTAAAAGGTATAAAAATTAATAAGGAAGAAATAAAACTGCCCATGTTTGCAGATTATGTAGTTTTTTATAGAGAAAATTCCAATGATTTTAAACGATTTTTATAAGGCTGTAAGATACAAGGTATACAATACTTTGTTCTAGTTTATATACTTCTTTATTTTATCAATGTGAAAGATACAAACCAGCCTCAACTTTTCCCCAACATTTTATTATAAAAATTTTCAATTACACAGAGAAGTTGAAAAAAATTACACTGTGAACACACATGCTTGACTTTTTTTTGCTGCATTTGCTTTACCACATATGTCCATCTCATCATTCTATCAATCGATTTTATCTCAAAATTAGTTATATTAGTATGCTTCACTTGTAAACACTTCAGTACGCATTTCATTAAAGTTCCAATATTTGTGTGTTTTATTTTTCCTTACGGTAAAAATTAACATACAGTGGAAAGTATAAATTGTAATTGTATCATTGGATGAGTTTTGACAAAGACATTTACTCGTGTAGTCAAAACTCTGTGAAGATAACAGAACATTTCCATCACCTCATCTTCCCAGTCAGCCCTTCCCTCACCCTTCAGAGGTGACTGTGTTTTGATATTTTTTTAAACAATAAATGGGGCTGGCCAGGTGGCTCGTTCATTGGTTAAGAGTTGGCTTGGGAGCGCAGGTTCTGAGCAGTAGGGCCACCGGTTCGGATCCCACATGGGCCAGTGATGCTGAGCCTTTTGCGACGGGGATGGTAAACAATGGTTCGATCTGGAGCTGGGCTGCCGTGGGTTGCCGGTGTTGGCATGAGCTGTAGTGGGGCTGGCCAGGAGCTGGCATGAGCTACCGTGAGTGGCCGGCAGCCAGCATGAGCCACCATGAGAGGCTGTCCAATGGCCAGCGACCAATCTGCCTCACCTGGGAAGAGCGCAATGATAATACCGACATGGGCCAGTGAAGCGATGTCCTCCGCAGCTAGACTGAAGAACAAAAGGACAGCAACTTGTCTGTTCCCTTTCCCCGATTCCCCAGTGCTGTTCCCTCCCCCAATTTCCCCAATAAAAAAATTTCAAAAAACAAAACAAAACCAATAAATGCAACTTCCAGTATTAGTGTTCTTTATGAAATGAAGGAGAATTTAATTTTATTTCCTGTATTACCTTTTTAGTTGAACCTCAGGGGTGTGTGTGTGTGTGTGTGTGTGTGTGTGTGTGTGTGTTTAAAGCAGTTGTTCTAGAGATTTCATTTATATCCTTACCTTTTCACAATAATATACTTTGGGTTGATACAAATAAAATAAAGGAAACTTGCACAAATACAGTTTCATTTATCCATGGTACATATTCTTTATGCTATAATTTTCAGATACTGTATTTTATATATTGTATAGACCCTACAATACACTGTTATAAATTTTCCTTTAATTAGTCATCTGTGTTTTTAAAATACTAAGAGGAAAATGTAATCTTTCATATTTACTCTTTTAGTGCTCTTCATTTTTTTCCTATTTCCAGATCAAATAGGCATTGGGGCTCAGCCTCAAAACTTGATCTTCCTTACAGTGGGTAGCAGCAACCAAAACCTCTGTTCCTTCTTTTAGCAGGGCTGCTTGGAATCTGCCCCACATAACAGATTTCAGAGGTCAACCAGAGGTTTGGGCAGAGTGAATATGCAGAATATGCGGCTCCCCTTCTGTACCTCCTTTCTGGGATTTCCCTTTTACTTTCTAGATCTCTGTTGTCCAGTAGAACTTTCTGTGATGATGGAAATGATCTGTAATGTCCACAATGGTAGCCAATTGTCACTCACAGCTGTGTAATGTGGCTGGTGCAACTGGGAAATGAAATGTTTTATTTATTTATTTATTTATTTAGTTAGTTAGTTAGTTAGTTAATTAGTTAGTTTTTAGCTGAGCCATCCTGCCACCTGTTGGCAGCTCAGCGGCAGCTCAGCTCAGGCTGGGCATCGAACTGCTGTTGCTCAGAGCTCAGCTCGCACTCTTGAGCGAGCTCTTAACCAAGTGAGCCACTCGGCCAGCCCTGAAATATTTTGTTTTAATTGGTCTACATTTCAATATAAATATTCGCATTTGTCTAGTGGATACTCTATTGAATTACAGAAAGTTCTTGTGGACAGCACTGTTCTAGATGCCGTGGTTGTCTTGAACCCTGTCCTTATTTTTCTCAGCTAACAAGGTGGCAGGTTTCTGTCCAGGTTTGAGCTGACCTGCACAGACGGGAGCCCTCCATCAGCTGAAAAGGTACAGGAAGTAGGAAGCTCTGAGCAGTGCTTTTCCTTTTTCCTCAGGGGAACTCCCTTCCAGTTTATGCCTGATATTGACTGCTCTCCAGAGCCTTCAAGAAGTTGTTTTGTATATATTTTTACTAGTTTATAATTATATCTGCGTCCAGTAAGAATTGCTCCACCATTTACCAGAAGTTGAACTCTACCTCTTACCTTTAAATCATTCCAGTAGTGACTTAATTTTAAGAACCTTTCTTGTGCTTTGTTATCTGAGTTCGCTTACCAACCACTTATTATCCCATCCCCTGTAACCTTACTAAGAGTATCACCAACCTGTAAGGTTATTGAGTCTTAATATTCTGAATTTGATATTCCCGTCTCAGATATGCTAGAATTTAATGGAATTCTTCAAAGCAGTAAACTCATATCATTGATAACCTGTTTGGTATACCTTGCTTTTTCCAGGTACCTGAAAAGGTTTAAGGTGATGAAGATCAAAGTTCTAAGAAGCTGGTGCCGTCAGATCCTTAAAGGACTTCAGTTTCTTCATACTCGAACTCCACCTATTATTCACCGAGATCTTAAGTGTGACAACATCTTTATCACTGGCCCTACAGGCTCAGTCAAGATTGGAGACTTAGGTCTGGCAACCCTGAAGCGGGCTTCTTTTGCCAAGAGCGTGATAGGTATGTTTCAAGTGTACCTTGCAACCTAACTGGCTTTCTGACATTCCTTTTATTTAGAAACCTGACCCTGTCATAGCTTTTATTATGCGAAATAAGCCTTCAAAAATTCATAACTTGAACCTAGGAAGCAGCCAGCTCTACTTAGGAGATAGGGAGTTCTCTATACTTCTGGAATCATCTTGAAGACTATCAATGTCTTTGTAAAGTTATATAAAGAGAAGTAAGGTGAACTCTTAACAAAAGCTTACGTAACTATCAATCTTGTTGGTCATTCTGTCAATACTTAGTAGTATATGCTTATTTATATACTAGATAGAGTGTGTTATTTTTCTACATAAAAGAAATTGAATTTATATGTAGTTTAGTTTCTAAAAAAGGTCTGTTGGATATATAGGTATATTAAAAATATCTGCCTATTAAAACTTTATTTTAAAATGAAAATGAGTTCATTCTGAAATTTTGGTTTTATCAATTTTTTTCTTATTCTTTAGATGATATGATATGTCTAAAACCGGATTTTTCAACTTCAGTACTATTGCCATTTTGGGTTAGACATTCTTTGTTATAAGGGCTGTCTTGTGCATTGTAAGATTATTTGGCAGCATCTCTGGCCTCTACCCACTAGATGCCAGTAGCACACCCCTGTCCACCTCCCTTCAGTTATTACAACTGAAAATGTCTCTGGAAATTGCTAAATGTTAGTCTTACAGGTACCATACAGTAGAGGGCAGACAAGTATTTCGATCTTGCACACCCATCACCCTTTCTTACAGGTAGATGCCATTATATCTACTTTCTTCCTTACTAGTTTCTTACCTTTTCTTCTATTTGTTTTCAGTATGAGTCATATCAGTTTATATTTTATCCAAGACTATATTTTGACATTGCATAACAGTAATCCTTTAGAAATAGTAAATAAGGACATTTGACTCTATTCCAGTTTCTTTTATAAAGGCCTTCAGGTGCAAGATCTGTAAGATACCTGGTGGAACAGACTAAGAAGATTTTGTTCCTCTTCCCCCTACTCTTCCTCCCTCCCTTCCACCCTTTTTCCCTCAATCCCTCCTACTTTATGCTCTCTCACAGGTTAACCCCTCTGCTGCTTCTCCCAGTGAGTAACAGCAGCTTCTACTGGCATTGAGTCTGACTCGTTCTTTTAATTTCTTTTAATTTAAGGTACCCCAGAATTCATGGCCCCTGAGATGTATGAGGAGAAATATGATGAATCTGTTGATGTTTATGCTTTTGGGATGTGCATGCTTGAGATGGCCACGTCTGAATACCCTTACTCAGAGTGCCAAAACGCTGCTCAGATCTACCGTCGGGTGACCAGTGTAAGTCTTCCCCTCACTGGTGGTGGGCTTAGGTCACATCTAAGAAGGAATCCAAGATGCCAAGGGAACAATAGGAGAAAACATACTGAGGCATAGGGGAAGAGGGAGTTGAGTTATTTATTGCTCATGACACAGTGAGAGCAAACCTGAGGATGAAAGAAGCGCCAGTTTATCCTGGACCCTCCTTGCCTTCATTTAAACCCACATTCTGAGGTATATAACCTCTCATTCCTTCTCACCATAAAGCTTATTATCTGAGTTAAAAGTAATGCTCTTAACCCAAGCTGGTTTTGTTCAGACTTTTCTTCCCTGAATAGCTTAAAATGGATATACTAATTTATTAAATCATTTATAAGTACCTGCAATGTTTAAGTAATAAATTCAAACTTTGTTTTGTTTTAAATTACACATAGTAGTTCACTTCTGCTGAAGAGATATTTTCTAGAGTTGTCCAATGGAAACCTGAAACATAGTTGTTAAGTCCATAACAAGTTTAAGAACCACTGTTTCAAAGGCTTGATAATATTTAAGTTAACATTTTTTGTAAGAATAATTAATATGTGGTTCTGTGTATTTCACATTATATTACATCAAGAGGCACATAGTATCTAATTAACCCATTTTTAGGGTTTCCAGTATCCTTTTTTAACCTTCCAACAATGCTGAATGTTGTGATACTGCACAGACTAGGAGAGTAAAGCATATGTAAGAATTTTCTGTTTTGTGTCTCAGCCACCAGCCTTCTTTGTTTCTCTGGGCTTTAATTCTAATTTGAAGCTGGGGTAGATTTCATTATGTACCAGCAGACAGTGGCTCTTGTTTTGCAGACTGCTGTTAGGGACCCTGACTCAGCGTTGACTGCGCCATCTCTGTTATCTAGTAATAAGTGTCTGATTAACCTTGTGAATTTGCTTCCTGATCATTGCTCTAAACAAAGGTTGGTACTTAAAATGTTTCAGGGATCATGGAAATTCAGGTTTCTTTATATAAAGTCTAAAAATAACTCTGCTATATAAAGAAATAAAGTTATAAATATATGTTAGTACCACTTTTTTAAAATGCAAATTTTATGGGTGACATGTATTAAATTTTATCCCGTTTCCAAGCCTAACCTAGCCATATGATTAACTGGTTAAAAATAATGACTGTAGGATGAGTCAGTGAAAAATAGGGCTAAATCCTATTGATTAAAAAGTTGCTTACCAGTGGCTCAGGGCTAAGAGCAGTATGCTTCAGACTGTCAGGCACGGCACTGCCACAAGATTAGATAAAAATTTACATAAGCAATTTTTTGACAAAAGTAAACAAATCAATTTGATTTTTTAAGAAAAGGCATTTGACCCATCGGTAGATGACTGGATTAAGAAACTGTGGTATATTTATACAGTGAAGTATTACTCTGCTATAAAGAAGAATGAAATCGTACCATTTGCAATGATATGGACGGACTTAGAGACTATTATGTTAAGTGAAATAAGTCAGTCAGAGAAAGACAAATACCATATGATCTTACTCATGTGTGGAATCTGAAAAACTGTATGAATGAGCAAAGTAAACAGAAACTGTCTCATAGATACAGAGAACAAACTGAGGGTTGCTAGTTGGGAGGGGGGTGGGGATGAGGGAGAAGGGGAAGGGATTAGACAGCAAAAATAGGCAACTACAATATTGCCACTGGGATATGAAAGACGGTTTGGGGAATATAATTAATAATGTTGTAAATATTTTGTGGGGTGTCAGATGGTCATATGTCTTGTTAGGGAGACCATTTCATGGATGGAGAAGAGGCTTGATCACTGCACTGTACACCTGAAGCTGAGGTTGTATAATATTGTATACCAACTGTAATTGAATATATAGATAGTCACGGGATGTGGATTATAATGTGGAAGGGAGTCAGAGGAAGTGTAATAGATATATATAATATGGGGGGGAGGAGTGGGGTGGCCAAATGGGGGAGGGGGGGTTGTCACTTTGAGGGGTAAAAAGTATAACTATTGCACTGTGTTGCACACCTGAAACTAATTAAAAAGAAAAAGAAAAAAAAAAGAAAAAAGAAAAGGCATTTGAGACACTGTCTAATAAACAAATGCATCTTTATTTACAAATACAAACTCCAGCTCAGTTCAGAAGAAAATCCCCTTCTCAGGTAAAAGAAGTCTTTGGGGTTAGTTGAATAGAGCCTAGAAAGACCAATATCACTGGTTCCATATTCTTAGTGTAGCATTTACTATTGTCAGTTTTTCAGTGTTTCACTCTTTTTTTGTTTGTTTGTTGGAGATAATATTCACATACCATAAAATTCATCATTTAAATCATTTTAAGGTGTACAATTTGGTGGGTTTTAGTATTTCGCAGTGTGTTGCCATCATCACCACTAACGCTAGAACCTTTCCGTCACTCTAAAAGAAACCCCATACCCATAAACAGTCACTGCCCATTTCTCCACAACCTAGCCCCTGGCTACCAGTAATCTACTTTTTGTCCCCATGGATTTGATTTGCCCATCATGGACATTTCATACAACTGGAATTATACAATATATGTCCTTTTGTGTTATGCTTTGGTTTAGTGTTAGGCTTTTTGTGTTATGCTTTGACTGCACAATATTTTGAAGGTTTATCATGCTGTGTCATAAATCAGTACTTTATTCCTTTTCATGTATGAATAATATTCCATTGTACGGATAACACGTTTGTTATGCTTAGCAGGTTCTATTACTCCTTAGTTCTGCAGTTTCTTCTTTTTTCATTGTTAAACTGTCTGAATCTATAGCCACCCATCTATAGCCACCCTCACCTCTGGAGAGGGTGTCTTAAAAAGGTATTGTCCTAGAACCTGATTTATTAAATCTTTGTTTATCCATATTGTGTTCACAGTGTAGCATATGGCACATTGTAGGCAGGCACTCAGTGATGTTTTGAAGAATAAACCTTTCAGTGAAAGGAATCCCAAATAAAGTCAAGTTAGGCACAATGTATGTAAGTTTGGGAGAGTTGAATTTATCCTGCAAAAGAAGAATGAAACTTAAGTCACTTTTGAAATAGTAACAACATTGTCCAACTAAAATGAAATTGAGTAGTAGCAAGTAGAAACTGATTCACATATAAAAGCAATACATTTTATAGAATAGGAAAAATATTTGATACAAGTAAAGCAGAAAACAGTAACTTTAATAGTTAGAGTCAAAATTCCAGGAGAGGAAGCATGTGGAAAAAGTTAATCTGTTTTGATGATCTTCCATTGATTCTCAAATCTCATAGTTGTAATTTCTAAACAACTGGTTAAGGAACTCTATTATAGGTCTAGGACTATGTTTTATTTTTTAGAATTGTTTCTCGATATTTTTTACCCTATAATTACTCTCACTTTGTTCTCTGAGATTTCGTTGGGAAAACCAAATCATAATATCACATATTACTCCCTCAAATGTTTCAAAACAGTTCTTGTTGTCATGAGTCTGACTGATACCTATCATTTTCTGTTTAATTTCTTGAGGGAAGGGGCTTATATGCATAATGGGAAGAGGGAGGTGCTCAGCAATTGGTTTTCTTGACCTAGAGAAAACTAAGTAAAAACAGAAAACTCGTAATTGAACATAAAGAACTTGGCAAGATTATAAGACATTGAAAATGCCTACTGGTAGAGGTTTGAGATTCTGTCCATTGAGGTCTTTTTTGAGAAGGGATCAAGATAGCAGTTACCAGACTTCAATGATTCAGTTCAGTGGCTCTCAAATTCTTTTGTATCAGGTCCTCTTTATACTCTTAAAAATTATTGAGGACCCCAAAGTTCTTTTGTTTATTTGTGTTATATCTAGTTTACCATATTGGAAATTAACATGGAATTTTATAATGTATTTATTAATTTTAAAATAACATAATAAACCCAATATATGTTGACATCAGTAACATTTTACAAAAAAATAAATTTTTTCAAAAATAAATTTAAAAAATTTAGTGAGAAGAGTGGCAGTTTTGTATTTTGCAGATCCCTTTAATGTCTGGTGTAAAAGAAGACAACCAGATTCTCGTACCTGCTTCTGCATTCAGTTTGTTGCAGTGTATTGTTTTGGTTGAAGTGTGTGAAGAAAACCTGGCCTTGTGCAGATAATCGTTAGAAAGGAACTACCATGCAGGGCCCTGAAAAGGTCTTGGGGACCCTCAGGGGTCTTCATATCATACTTTGGGGATCACTGATATTTAGATCTTAGCTATGCAAAGGCAATCCGCAGACCAGCAGAGTCTACATCCTTAGGGCACTTGTTAAAAATGTAAAAATTTGACCCTTTCCCAATAGATGGAATCAAACCTTCATTTTACAAGATCCAAAGGTGATTCATGTATACATTAAAGTGTGAGAAGCGTGAGCTGGAACAGTTATCACTTGCAGTTCCTTTCGGTTCTATGCACCTAAATTAAAAGTAGGTTAAATAATGTAACACCAAACATTATTTGAATTAATTACCATCCCATGGTTCATGGAACCTTTTTGCTAGCATTGTAAGTAACCAAATTGACTAAGAAATTTAAACCTATTTAATTGCATTTTTTTTGACTTATTCAGGAGTTGCTTTTTTTTTTTTTTTTTTTTTACGATTTTATTGGGGAATTGGGGAATGAGAACAGACAAGTTGCTGGCCTTTTGTTCTTCAGTCTAGTTGTGGAGGACGTCGCTTCACTGGCCTATGTTGGTATTATCATTGCACTCTTCCCGGCTGAGGCAGATGGGTCGCAGGCCACTGGACGGCCATTCACAATGGCTCTTGGCAGCTCATGCTGGCTGCCGGCCACTCATGGTAGTTTATGGCAGCCCACTGTAACCCCTCTGCAGTCTATGCTGCCGGTAACTCACGGCAGCCCAGCTCCAGGTCGAGCTGTTGTTCACCATCTTAGCTGTAGAGGGCAATGTCTCTCGCCCTCATATGTGGGATCCGAACCAGGGCCCTGCTGCTCAGAGCTGGCATCCCAAACCAGCTCTTAACCAACGTGCCATTCGGCCAGTCCAAGAGTTGCTTTTTAAAACAGCAAAATAATAAGTCATGTTGTAGAAAAGATAGAGTAAAAAGATTGAGGAGTTCTTTAAGTCACTTGGAGCTGTGATAGAATCTTTAGTTTCTACATATACTGCTGGCATACACTTGTGCTTTATTTTTCCTCTCAGCTGTGAAAATTTATTTCTGTATTATCCACAGTCCATTATTTCTGTGCTGTCAATTATATTTCTTATCTGAGTAAGGTTGTCTTGATTTCACCAACCTCCATTCGTATCTTCTGGCTTCCAATGAAGAATAAAAAGGGCTATGTCCTTCTTTTAATTCTCTAAAGTTTTTCTCATGGTTTGGGTCCTGAGATAAATGTGGGGGATTTAAGTAATAAATACCTAGATTATACATTGATTTATATAATTATATAAACAGTAGCGATGACTGTTGAAATATGCCTTGAAGTATTGTACTTTCTCTTAAGCCCGGTTTGGATGTACATTTTACTGATTTATTAAATATATTTGTTAGTATCAGCCTACCTAATTATTGCATATTTGTTAGTGAAACATACTTGGTTATCCATTGAGAGATCATAAGGCTCCCTAATGTAAATTTCCCCCCGCCTCTACCACTCCATATTTCTGGTTTCCATCCCAGATCTGCCATATATACCAATTATTCATCAGTAAACCACCCCCCTCCTAAAACACAAGGCCCTCTATAGGTTTGGCACTAAGAAAAGGGGTACAAAGAAGAGTCCATCTTGAACGGCTCAGTATTACCATATTAGGTCTGAATATCACAGAACTCTAGTCAGTTGAACCACAGCTGTAGTTCTTGATTTCTTTTAACAATTATTTGCTTATTTAACAGCTATTAATTAGGTATTGTCTATGTGTCACTTTGGGGATACAAGATAATATGCTTTGTTGTTCCTCCCACCTTCTGGTAGGGAAGCTAAACACTGACGTAATAATTATAGTAAAGTGGATGGATTTTATAGACATTGTGGAGTAGAGGGTTTTTATCTTAAGAGGGTCGAAGACAGTATTCCTGAGAATGTATGTTTAAACTGAGAACTTTATTGGCTTACATGACAGAGATGCTGAGGCAAATCTGTATGAAGGTGGGAGCCAGTTGTCTCTGTCCTCTGGCACTCTCTACCAGAAATATTTCCAGGATTCTTGGCAGAAACTCCTACCGCTCCCTCTTCTGTGTTCCCACCGTACTGTACCTCTGTTTTATTAATATAATATGATAATAATTATATTGATATTAACCATTGTCCCCCATTAGAACTGAGCCGCTCAAGGACTGGTTTCTCTTTTCCTCTGTAGATCAATTTGTTGCAGTGTCTGACCCTGCAGTGCTGCAGTGCCCTGCAAATAGAGATGATAGCAGTGCAAATGTTAATAAATATACATATTATACTCTGTGCCCGACATGGCATTAAACACTTGGCCCGTATTATGTAATTTAACTCTGCCAACAACCCTTGAGGGAGGTAAATACTACTATTATCAATACTTTATAAATAGTCTGAAGCCCAGGATGGCTAGTCCAAAATTACATATATAGAAATAACAGTTAGGATCCCAGATCCCCTGCTCACATCAAATGCTATTCTAATCCATAAATGTCAATTATAATGTCAGTCTGTGACCCGAGGGCATTGAAATCTGTGTAAGTGCCGATGCAAAGGGGGTAAATATAGACTGTGGTTTAATAATTACGTTCTGTAGTGCACTGATGATAAACTGTTGTATGTCATTGTTCTGTACATGCAATTCATTCAGGTCTCTAAATGTGACTTGCTCAGAGAGGCTTTCCCTGCCCATCCTATCTCAAACATTATTAAGTGTGCGCACACTTTACTTTTGCCCCTCATGGTTTTGTTTTTCTTTATGGCTTTTATCACATACTTACAGTATTTATCAAAAGCCCCAATTAGGGGTTTTTATTTTATTTGTTTTTTGCTGTATTTCTGTGTTTAGAAGCTGGCAAGTCATAGACACTCAGTCACTATTTGTGAAAGGAAGACAGAATTATAGAGAGTGAAACACAATTTTATGTTGCTTGTGGAAGAAATGTGCTCTGGAGTTGGGTCTGCTTGAGTTAATATCTCAGAAATGCCATTTCTTAGCTATAATACTTAGGGAAAGTTATTTAACACTCTGAGCCTAAGATGTTTATGAAGATTAAGGCTATAGAACATGGTAAAGTGCCTGACATGCAGTTATCAATCAAGTACTTACTAGGTATTTGCCATTATTATTATTGACATCATTATGACGTGCTTAGTAGTGAAATAGTTGTCTTTTGTTCTAGTCTTTTATCTAGTGACATTGAGCAAATTGCAGTGATTAAAATGTGTTTAGTGAACTTAAAGTCAAGTTTAAATGAGAGCAAATGAGCTTACATTTATTTGTAATCTTGGCTTCTTTCTTGCCAATCACCTTGCAGCATGCTGTACATACACTATGTAATTTTAAATTTTTTGTATTGTGGTAAGTAGTAAGTAGATAACATCTTCACAGGTAAGAAAATAAATACAGAGATTGAACATTTTATCCAAAGAAATGTAGGAGAAATACTAATGCTAATCATCATCATCCTCCTCACAAGTCAGGTATCTCTAACATGACACTAATACAAACCTTAAAGTCAGTTCCTTTATGTGTTTTTGGGTTTTTTAAATGTTTTTCTAGACCGCAAGGGAAAAACCTGAGAGTAAAACACTTCAGGTACGTGGGTAGCATAAGACTGGTATCCCAGGTTTGAACCCTGTAAAGGGCTCATGATCCCTGTTGAAAGGAGAAAACCTTCAGTTACCTTGAAAATCTCTGCCATTGGTAAAATGAGAAGATCCAAATAAGAGTAGTAATGAACTCGGCATAATTTTTGTCTGCTATTAAAAGAATAGAAACTACAGTAAGCAGCATCAGTTTTTTCTGTGAAACATAGTACATTTGAGCTTAGAGCAGTACACAAGTGTTCATGTATCTAGAGAGTAATGAGCCTTGGGGAATCATGAGGTAAACTAATTTTCTTTGATAGAACTAGCTGGACTTGGTAGAGAGTTTGAAGAGGTTTGTTTTCCTATGGGATCATAAGGTGTGTTCGAATTCCTGTAAACTAATGGTTCATACCAGTAAGAACCTGGCTGAATCCAGCCTCATAACAACCAAGTTAGAAATAATGGGGTTTTTTAATTACTTTGTTTATGTAATTTGACTTTGTCACTGATTATATTAGCCTTTGGATTGCAAGGTTTGAACATTCTGTCTGGAAAAAACAGAATTAAAGCAGTCAGGGCGAAATTCCTTTTAGTTTTTGTATAACAGATTGCAATTCACCCTACTTTTTTACAGAAACCATTGAGGCTGATTCCTGATTAGATAGGGGTTGAAAAGTTGAGGAAAACTTATTTTTTTCATTCACAGCTGGAATTTTTTGTGCTGTCCCAGAGATCTAAATCTACTGGAATTAGCTGAAATGGTTCCTTTATAAGTTTTATTTCTGCTTCCATCCATATATTTGGATTATACATGTAAAAGAAAATTGTATATCATGGGCTGTATCTCAGGAACATTTGGAATGATTTTCAGAGTCATTCCATTACGCCAGTGTGATTTGATTAAGATTAAAGGTTCTTATTTTTAATCAGACTGTTAATCTTAAACCAAACAGTTCTGGGTATACTTCCCAGTATTTTAGGTGCTAAAGAACAATTGTGAAATCCTTATTTCAGAATTTCTCAGAAAAGCTGTTTTTTTTTCTTATCCATACTGAATACTGATTTCTAATTCACCAGGCATTAGACTATAGAATAAAATCTGGTGGGGTATAGAAAGGTGGTTTCTATATTTAAGTACATTATAATATTATTGAGTTTCCCGATATCTTGTAAATAACTTATATGCCAAAAGATTCATACTTTGTAATTGCCACCTACTCATTATATATAATTTGAGGTATACCTTGAAAGAAGTGTAGGGCTCAGTTGGCTAAAAAGAGTGTGCTTGTTGGTGAAAATATGCATTAAGTATTCAGTGAACAAGTTAACCAGTTTGGGCTTATTTTCGATAGATAGGAGTAGAGAAGTAGGTAGAAGTTGCATTGTGAGTGCTTCACACACCAGATTAAAGAAATTAAAAGCACTGCAACATGGACTAGAAGTAACATTGAACTAGACATTGTGGAATCTGGATTCCAGTTTTGCTTTACCATTGACCAGCCCCTTACCCACTGGAATAGACTGCATTTGTTTTATTCTAGGTGCTAAAGATAATGCCATGCATCTAGTAGGTGTCAGATACCTACTAGACGTAGACACCCATAGATGCCAGTTGAATTAATGAATTCATTCTAATTTTGACATGGTATTAATTTGTGACCCACAATTAACCTTATTTGAACAAGGAGGGACTCTCAGATTCTTTTCAGATCTGTGATTCTGTGGGCCATCTTGTAGATGTGAACTGTTAACCATTTTTAAGCAGTGTGATGATGTGAGTTAAATGGTGTCAGATGATTGGAAATGGATAAATACAAGATGATTAAATGAATTCAGATGGTTGAGCTGGCCACAGTATAAAACACAAATTACATATGGAGAGAATGGAAACAGTGAGGCCCAGCTTAAATTGGTCTGAACTGAAAGAGGTGAGGTTTTGATCATCTGGACTTTAGTGGTGACAGTTGTTATGCAAAGGAAGCAACCATTTTGAGAGGTAACAAGTCAGTAAAAATCAGATTTTGCCTGGCTGGAAATCTTTGGCTGTTGGAGGGGTAGTAGGAGTATTAGTAGCAGAACTATTTACCAACAGTTTAAAACATTTATCTTTAGTAAAGAGCTCGTAGAGATAAATATTGTGGGAAGAAGCATCCAAGAATGATGAGGTTTTCTATTCTGAATCATGGAAATGATGATATCATTGAAAGAAACAGGAAAGCCCAGGAAAAAGGCAGTTACTTTCTGATAGAGGAATTAGAGTTTAGACATATAAACTGTTACCTGTATGTGAATGGTGTTTTTATTGTATATATTGAAAACTCTTGCTCAATATATAGAAAAGGCCGGTCTTTTTTAGATCTAGATATTTGTGTATACATTATACCTTTGTCCAGAAAAAGCTACCTCATTTTGGTTTTGTTTTTTTGCTCAGTAGAGTTTAAAAACCTACTCACATCTTTATAGCTGATAAACCTATGAAGCAGGCAGGGAACAAGGCACCTGTTTCCTAGCTCTTTCATTTTCATTTACCAACCATAATCCTACGTAGGCCTGCTCACACCCGTCAGTTAAAGGTAATGCTGGACCACAGCGCTATATTTCTTTTGTTTGTTTGTTTGTTGTTGGTTTTTTTTTTTGAGGACAGTGTGACTGGCCCTCATATGTGGGACCAAACCGGGGTCCCAAGCCAGCGCTTAACCACCGCGCCACTCGGCCAGCCCTAACAGCGCTATATTTCTGACCAATACCTGACATCCTAGACTTTGACTTGGTAATGATGAATTGTGTTGAGCCAGAGATCAATGATAACTACCTTGAAATAGAATGTTAGAATTAATGATCATTTCTAGACTTTAGAATAGAAGCATTCCTACCGAAGAGCTTCTAAGCCCTTACCTTATGCTCCTGTTGTTCAGCTGTAGTACCCACTGTCTTGATATGGACTCAAGCTTACCACAGTACAAGGCATAGGATTTTATTCTGTTACCTTTATTCTGCAATGAACAATGCTTTTTTGACTATTTTGTGAATGCCATGAACAAAAACCTTTCCTTGATCATTAAAATAAAAGAAGGAGTTATTTGGGTCCATGAGCTCTTCCTGGCAAATGGAAATGTCTTTAGGTAAATACGCACTTAGAGGCTTTTAATAGAAAGGATGGGAGAAGAATAAGTTCTTACCACTTCTGTGTCCTAATTCACAGCTATTTATTTTTCAATATACCATGAGAAAGTGGTAAGGCAGTTAACCTTCATATTACCACTTTTTAAATTAGATAAACAGAAGAACTATTATCCACACTTTTCAAGTAAGTTTAAGGGATAAGGCTGAAGCCACACAGACGTGGCTTATGAGAGATGGAACTGAAGAGCCCAGCCCCAGTACTGGGATTTCCTTGTCCAGTGTTCTTTTGGCTGCATATTTTGAGTTTCCATTTTGGTCATTGAACTCAATCCCCATTTTCTTTTAAAAGCATAGTTTCAACGTGATTAGGATGAAGGGAGTGTTTAGATAAATAGATTTCTAGTGTAGGTGTTGATATCAAGGAGGCAGAACCTGTGGACGTAATGGGTGGAGCTTTGAGCAAGTAAAAATCTCCTTTTGCTCGTCTAGGGACCTGTTGCTGTTGAAGGAGACGCAGGAAGAATAGTGGCAGAGCAGTTTCCCGGCCACTCAGAATGTAGCTTTGTTTAAAGGGCCCATCTAGAATAAATAACTTGTTGGCTGGGCAGAGCAAACTCCTGAGAGTGGGGAAAGCATGGCTAGTGGGAAACAAAAAATTATGCTTCAGCCTATCTCTGATGTCTGCCTTGTTTATGCTGTGGGCTAACTTACTTTGCTAATTTACGTCTTACCCATTTCTCCCCTCGTTTTCCTGTAACTGTAACAAGTCTAATTTGCCTTTTCTGATGGATTTTACAAAGAAAGATTTTTGCTCAGTGTTTGTCATCGTAAATTCTCATTGTTGTTGCTGCCCTCAAAAGGATTGTGTAAATGAGGTGGGTAAGAATTTTCAATATATATACAAGGTATATTGTAGCCATTTGGTGATATGTGTAGAAATTTTCAGTTAAAGTATTGAAATTGTTTATTTCAGTATGCTTTTAAAAATATTCGAAGTTTTGTAACTTACACTACATTTTGTGTGAGGATGAAGGAGGCTTTTCTCAATTCTGAATGGTTAGGAGTTTTACTTTTATGAAAGGATAGTTAAATGTTACCTTACCACATTTGAAACTTAAGATTTTAAGGAGCAAGTGCTGAAGGTTTTTAAGAGAAAGAAGATTGCACCAGAAGAATACTATATTATGACTCACTTTTATTTTTCTAGCGGGTTAGTTGGCAAACTATAAGTATATAAAATTCAAAGAAAAACTCAAGGTCTATAAAATGCATGTATGTGTTTTTGACTTTTCTTAGTTCAAATAAAGCAACATTTTATGAACATTTATCTTATATCATCTTGATGTGCCTTTGGGGATAGTCACAGTTGTTGTTGTTGTTGGGTTGTTTTTTCTTTTGTACGCCATTTAACATTGCATGGAAGTGGCCTTTGTTTTTTGTTTTAAGAGAATACATAATTTTGTATAATCCCAAAAGTATCGTAAATGGATATATACATTAGATGTTCAAGAAGTACTTTGGTTTAATGCAGAGAAACATGCTGCTGTCCCATGTCAAAAAATATCTTACGGTACTGCTGCCTAAAGAGAGATCCTGTGAATTATAAAAAGTACGCAAGAATATTTCTAGAGTCAGTTGGTTGCTGGCTCTGGAAAAATGGATAAGAGGGTATGTGCCTTCAACCATTTTTCTTATGTGTGAAATGTTAACCCCACTTAATCTACCTTAGTACTCTGTCCTATTTTGTGTTTTTGAACCTCATTCAGAATAGGTGAGCAAAACTGTTTTTACATGAATCGGACTGTGTGGGAATAAGTCAGGGAGTAAAGAAAAGGGGTGACATTTGGAGGATTTTTAGACTCTGAGTCAATCACCATTGTTGAAGTATATGAACTAAAAGGAAAAAAGATGAAATCTTTTATCATTAAAACATTTTTTCATCATTACTGTGTTCTGTCTGGTATTTAAAATCATGTTTTAGGATATCTCGACCAACTTTTTTTAATTAATAAATTATCAGTTATGAAAAAGTTTAAAAATATATTGAATTTTCTTGTGTCTTAAGAACAAGAAGCCTAGGAAGATGATGCATATATGAAAACCTGCACTTTTTTGGTGGGCAACCCAGTTAGGAGCCCCTCTCGTTTTGAGAGCTGTTACTTTCTATTCTAATAAACTATCCTGTGCTCTAAACTTAAAAAAAAAAAACCTGTACTTTTTTTATTGTAGGCAGCTTTCTATTATATGTCCCAGATGACTTTTCAGTAGGTCACTTTAAGGGTCAATGAGGTTTCATACTCATTTTTACATTCTGGGGGTCATTTTTAATATACAGTCTCTGTATATTCTTGCTATTTCTCAAAGATTCAGCATACTTCCACAAGATATTTTGATAATCCTGACTTCTTGACGGTAGCTAGCTAGTGAAATTTCTTTTTACCTTTTCATTATCTAAGTGAGTAACAGTAAGCAGCCTTAATCTTTTAATACCAACTGCTGAATTACGGAGGTGAATCTCCATTTTATTGGCGATCCTGGCACCTGCAGTATATATTTTAAAGCAGCAATGGCATCTGAATATGTGTAGTTTTAATGCCAAAAGGCCAAACAACATTCCCCTAAATGTATGTGTTTTATAGCATCAGTATGGAGTTTTCTATATTTAAATTTTGGCTTTAGGTTGACAAAAGAGCTCAACCAAGTAGATTCAGGGTGTTACGTGATGCAGTTTCTGGTTTTGTTGTTCAGACTTTATGTACGTATCATTTGTTCAACTAGTATTTCTCTTTGTAAATAGGAATTCTTTTTTGTAAACTTATGAATGTATATATGTTTACATGGATAAGATTAACAAGGGGATTATTTATTTTTAAAGATAACCAAGGAGGAGAGCAGGTTCACTGTGGAGCTGTGTGATTATTTTTCAAGAGAATTCTTTCCTTTTTTGAACCCTAAGCTTTAGTATTTTGGTGACTGCCTTTGAACTCAAAAGTGGCTTTAAGTAGGCAAACTTAATAATTCAGAGAATTTTCACAGTAGGTAGCACATTTGATTCTAGTTGCTATGAATATAAGTAGGTAAGCTGGACAGGTATTACCCCCATTTGCTAGACAGGAAATCTGAAGCTCACCTGTTTCTACTTGTCCAGGTCACACTGAATTTAAGTTTTCTATTAAATCCTTTCATCTTTCCAATATGCCTATGCTAAATTGAAACAAAAGAGTCTTTTAAGATAATCAGTGTATGTGTGCTTTATTAACTTACTATGTAGAATTTTAAGATAATCAGTGTATGTGTGCTTTATTAATTTACTATGTAGAATTTTACTGCTAGAGGACAAACTACATTCCCCTAAAATGTAAGAGTTTATAAACAAGGGAACATTTTTCTAGTCATATCTTATATTCTCTGTAGCCACATTCCTGTAACATTTGGAGTGTTTTTGCATGCCGATTATGTTTTAGGGTCCAATTTTACCAAAGAATAGTCTTTCAGGTAATTTTCTGCTGATATTGAATGTTCTTTCTATGAATTTAATATACCTTTTCAGATTGTTCTTCCCATTACAATTATAAATAGCATTTTAAAAATTTGCTTCTTGATAGTTTTACATGTTTACTGTAGAAAATTATAAGCAAATATAAAACAAAACCTTCATTGTTTCTATTACCAGAGAATTTTTAGTGTTTGCATCAACCATTTTTTTTTTTCTTAAAACAGTTCCTATTTTCTTAAGCCTTAGTTTGAAATACCATACCCCCTTGCTCCATTAAAGCAGCTTTTTGCTTCAGTACTATTTTCTTGTTTTCATAAGACTTACTATGTGAAATCAAAAACCATTTGGGGAGAGCTGGCTTGGGACGCCAGAGGCCCAGGTTCAGATCCCACATATGAAGGCCAGTGACACTGCCCTCTACAACTAAGATGGTGAACAACAGCTCCACCTGGAGCTGGGCTGCGTGAGTCCCGGCGACCACTGCAGTAGGCTGCCATAAGCTACAGTGAGTGGCTGGCAGCCGGAGTGAGCTGCCAAGAGCTGCTGTGAGCAGTCATCCAGAGGCCAGCGACCAATCTGCCTCACCTGAGAAGAGCGCAATGATAATACCAACATGGGCCAGTGAAGCAACGTCCTCCACAACTAGACTGAAGAACAAAAGGACAGCAACTTGTCTGTTCCCCTCCCCCAATTCTCCAATAAAAATCTTTTTTAAAAAAAGAAAAAGCCATTTGAGGAAATTTAATTTGCTTGATTTGAAAATTACGAAGATGGAGGAATACAGATTGTGACCTTTGTAGTCATTGCTCAGAAATGAAATTTTGAAATGCATTGATTTAACTTTAGAGTCAGCCCTATTAGATAATTCCTTGCTGTGGAATGTTAACCCTAGCTGTAGTTTCTTCCAAATTAGGACTTTTGAATAATGTAGTGAGTAAATAATGAGAGTTATCCCACCACAACTCCAGTATTTAAAGACTTTTTTAGAGCTAAGCTTTTGATGTACAGGTGACCCTTGAACTACACAAGTTTGAACTGTGCAGGTCCATTTATACATGGATTTGTTTTCCATAAATACAGTACTGTAAATGTATATCCTCTTTCTTAAATGATTTTCTTAATAACGTTTTTCTCTAGCTTATTGTAAGAATACAGTATATAATACATGTAACATACAAAATAGATGGTAATCAACTGCTTATGTTATTGGTAAGGTCAACAGTAGGATATTAATAGTTAAGTTTTGGGGAAGTTAGAAGTTACAAGCGGATTTTCAATTGCTCGGTGGGGGAGGGAGTTGATACCCTTAAGCCCCCTGCATTGTTCAAGGTCAACTGTATTTTCATTTCAATCTATGAGAGATTGATTATATGCATTTCTGTGATTTATCAAATTATCACTACTTTTGGTTTAATATATCTTGTCACTCATTATTAGAATTTATGTGTATTCTAACTTTTCTAGTTCTTCTGCCCTACTCCCCAATCCTTGTGTTTTGTGTGTTTATAGACTTACGGTGCCACTGGACAGTGTATCAGTGTAGCTACCTCATCCCAATTCATGTGGGTTACTTAGAGGAGTTCGGAATAATGAGATGGTTTTTTTCCACACCACCTCTCAGATAGGGGTATTTTGTTATTCTTATATCTTATGTATATTTTCCACACTTTTCTGAAATTTTTATTTGCAAAGAATTTGCACTTTGTGAAGATTCTAAAATATCACTGTGATGCAGTTTAGTACTTAAATGTAATAGTGATATTGAGTTTTTTAGTGAAATTAATTGGACAATTTGTCTTTCTTATGAGTCTGATCTATCACTTTTCATTTTATGTTTCATACGTGTAAGAGAATTTGTTCTTCAGTTATCTTGCGAAACCCATCCAAATCCTTAGTTCTTTGGTGAGTTTACTAAGGAGTACTGTGATAATAGGATATCTGCCAAACTAAGCATGTGAGTTCATGCCCACACATATTCAAAGTAGTTAAATGCTGTGTTGTTTAATGCATTAGGGAACAAGGTTGAACAAAAGATAATCTAACCAATTAGAACATTTGACCTTCTTTTTAGCCAATAACTTCTTTTACCTGAAATATAGCAGAAGATGTTCACAACAGCCTAAATTTATCCCTAGCCACATGTAGAGGCCATGGAAGTAAGTGACTCCACTATTTAACTGTTCCTTTTTATTTTCTTGTGGGAACTAAGCTGCCACTACCCAACTCTAAGCCTGCATGAACCAGCTTCTGCATACAAATCAGAAAAAAAACCCAACAGGTTGATAAGGCAATCTAAGGGTCAGTTGAAAGTCAGAGTTCAAAGGCCCTGACTTCATTAATGTGTTGTTGTCACCATTTTTATGGTTTTCAGGGGGTGAAGCCAGCCAGTTTTGACAAAGTAGCAATTCCTGAAGTGAAGGAAATTATTGAAGGATGCATTCGGCAAAACAAAGATGAAAGGTAAGTTGCCTCTTTTGACCTGTTGCTTAACAAATACTTAAAATATAACATGCTCAGAATACAACCCTTGATCTAAGGTATATTTGATACTTTACTTGTGATTAGTTTCTCCATTTATGTCATGTAATATCTTTAAAAGTAGAGTTCTGTCCATCGAGGGTAGTATTCAGATTTGATATACCGAAATGTTGTAAAAATGTGGTTTGCTAGAGTTTGAGTAAACCAGAACCACCTTAAACATAGCTACCGCATTCAATGAGAGCTGCTTCCTTATAGCATCAGCATGACTTAGAAAATTCAATAGGGTTCAATCTCTAATGTAGCAAAGCTCTTACCTAGTTTTTTACCCATTGAATTCTAAAAGACGAAATAAAATGTTGGCTCTTTAAAATCGGCTCAAGGGCCGGCCGAGTGGCGCATTGGTTAAGAGCTGGTTTGGGACACCAGCAGCCCCAGTTCGGATCCCACATATGAGGGCCAGTGACACTGCCCTCTACCGCTCACAACAGCTCCACCTGGAGCTGGGCTGTGCGAGCCCCGGTGACAGTGTAGGCTGCAGCCCCTGCTGCAGTGGGCTGCCATAGGCTACAGGGAGTGGCCGGCAGCCAGGGTGAGCTGCCAATAGCCACAGTGAGGCCAGCTATCAATCTGCCTCATCCCAGAAGAGCGCAATGACGATATCAACATGGGCCAGTGAAGCAACGTCCTCTACAACTAGACTGAAGAACAAAAAGACAGCAACTTGTCTGTTCCCCTTCCCCAATTCCCTAATGCTGTTCCCCTCCCCCAATTCCCCAATAAAATCTTTTAAAAAAATAAAATAATAAAATAAAATCGGCTAAACTATGCAGGTGTTGATTTTTACTATGCCTTCAATTTATAATTGAAGAAGAGCAAAACATCAAAATTCCTTTAAGTAAAAAGAGACGAATTCGCCCAAAGCTTAGGAGGAGATCTGGCTTAGTCATTTGTACTAACAGGACTTTTCTCAGAGGAGTGGCAAGTATCTGATCTGCCATATAGCTGATTCATCACCCGTTAGGCATGGCAACATTCCAATGTCTGTTTTTGGAAAATTATCTACCTTCCCCGTCCACCCTCACCCTCCAAAACAGAAAAAGTAGATCAACTAGTACAAATATCAATTGTAAGCTGAGCAGTCTGCAGACTGAAGAATGTGAGTGATCAGGTATATCAACCAAATTAAAGAATTCCATATCTTCACTTCTCCAGTCTCATACTCTTTTCATAACTTCATTATTTGGAAGAGCTTAACATCATGATCTTTAAGGCTTTTTAGCAGAAATTTAGTTTGGGTTTCTGTTTTTACGTACAGATTGAAAAAGGAGAGTCCTTAATCTCTTTAAGAACTTTTTTACTGTAAACAAAGGAATATTTGTTTCCAATCTTAGAACATATTCCTCGGTTTCTTTTCTGGATGGAACAGTTTACTAGATTACTGGTATTTGAGACCATTTATCTAAAGAAGATTATTCCACAGTCAGACTTCTGCTTGCCTGGTACACAGATTGTTGACGAAGGAATTGAGAGAATTTTGGGGGTAAATTAAGGTTGCTGTAGTAGAAGGAATAGATAATAGATATGGTTTTTTCCACACCATCTCTCAGATAGAGGTATTTTGTTATTCATATATCTTATGTATATTTTCCACACATTGCTGAAACTTTTATTTGCAAAGAATTTACACTTTATGAAGATTCAAAAATATCAATGTTTTGCAGCTTAGTATTACATGTAATAGTGGTATTGAGTTTTCTAGTGAAATTAATTGGACAATGTTTTTTCATATGGGTCTGATATATCAGTTTTCATTTTATGTTTCATATGTGTAAGACAATGTATCCTTCAGTTATCATGCCAAACCCATCCAAATCCTTAATTCCTTGTTGAGGTTGTTAAAGACTATTAATCGGATACCTGCCAAACTAAGCATGTGAATAATTCGTGAGCCCACACATGGGTTCACTGTTCAAAATAGTTAAATGTTGTGATGATTAATGTGTTAGGAAACAATGCTGAACAAAAGATGAACTTGAAATCAAAAGATTTATTTTCAAGTTTTGATTCTATTGTTTCCGACTTTTATAACTATGAGCAAGAATTTCAACCTCTCTGAACCTCCATTTCCTAATACATAGGATATCTCAATGGATGTTGATCAAGGGTCAAATGAGATCATACATGTGAGGATTTTTTTGTTAACTATAAATGCTATATAAACAATTATATGGTATTTTGAAGCTATGATGTTTTTGTATTGCTATCATTAGCACACTGTTACACTGTTAACTAATATAAGATTAGATCATTAGATTTAAAAAATCACTTTCAGTTCTTATTCATAAATGAATTTGTTACTCTGTTCTATAACTTGAGAGTAAAATTCTGTAGTCACTTTTCAAATGGAGCAACGTAGAAATGAATTATAAAATTTGCCTTTTCTTTTCATTGTCCTTTTTCATTATTCCAAGCCACATTTGAAATTTATCTTTTCAATTTAATGACACTTTGTTTTTGTTTTTTTTCCTCCTCTGTTTGGAAGATATTCTATCAAAGACCTTTTGAACCATGCCTTCTTCCAGGAGGAAACAGGGGTGCGGGTAGAATTAGCAGAAGAAGATGATGGAGAAAAGATAGCCATTAAATTATGGCTACGTATTGAAGATATTAAGAAACTAAAGGGAAAATACAAAGATAATGAAGCTATTGAGTTTTCCTTTGACTTGGACAGAGATGTACCAGAAGATGTTGCTCAAGAAATGGTAAATTAATATTAATCAACATTTAAAAATTGATGTAGATTTATATACATTGGTATTGGGCAAAAAAAGTAGTTTATGAAACAGTGTATATGGCATATCCCATTGATAGAAAATTGTGTTAATTAATGGCTTGAAAAGTAACTTTTCTTTGAGGAAAAGATTTATAGATGTAGATGTGTATAGATCTGGATGATAGAAAGAAGGAAGGGAGGTACAGAAAGGGGAAGGAAGAGCCGAAGAAAGAGAAACATTTTAGAATGCATTCTGAAGTAACTTTGAAAGTCTATAATGTTGAATGACTTCTGATTTGTATAAGCCTATTTCTGTTAGAATGACACATTATGTGTTCTAAATATTGATACATTATTATCCTTTGATCAGTCACCTAGATAAACCCTATAAATAGATCATAAATTGTTTTTACTTTAAAGGGAGCTTTCAAGATAAATTAGTAGGTAGGCTTTGATGAATCATTTTTGAAGTATGTCTAAAAGATTGCTTTTCAAAAAGAAAACTTGAGACTTACCATAGTGCCTAAAAAGCCATTTACTATGCAAAGATATTCACAGAGTATCTCTACCAGAATTTACATTCAGTAGTAGTTGCTTTTGAGAAAAGGTCAGGTGTGAAAGAGATACTTATGTTTGTTAGTTTTTTATATTGTGAGGTTTTTTGTTTTTTTGGTCTGTTTATTTTAACCTTTACATATTTACTGCAGTTGTTTTTTTTCTGGTTAAGTGGTTGTTTAGTGAAAGGAAGTAAAAGCAACACAGGTTAATATTAATGGTTACATGTGAGTAGAACATAGAATGAGGAGAATAGAATGAGCCTTATTTGGTTTAAAAAAAAACAAATCTTTGGTTTTAGGTTCCCTATTGTCTTGTTGTAAGGAAGGAGAAAGGTACTCCTACTGCACGAGCTTCTACAAGACTCTGGCACCCACCCCATGAGTATTTACAAAAATGGCAGGGAAATGCATAATGTAGAGCAGTAATATCAGTTTGGTTAAAACCAATCCTTAGAGAGTTTTTCCTTCTCTGTTTTTCTCCCCCAAAGTACCTTTTTTGTTGTTGTTTTATATTTTGTTTGTTTTCTTTTGACTTCCTACTGCTTCCTAATGCACTATTTTATCCTGTAGGTAGATTCTGGGTATGTCTGTGAAGGTGATCACAAGACCATGGCAAAAGCCATCAAAGATAGAGTGTCATTAATTAAGAGAAAACGAGAGCAGCGGCAGTTGGTACGGGAGGAACAAGAAAAAAGAAAGCAGGAAGAGAGCAGTCTCAAACAGCAAGTAGAACAACAATCAAGCGCTTCCCAGGCAGGAATCAAGCAGCTCCCTTCTGCCAGCACTGGAGTACCTACTGCCTCTACCACTTCAGCTTCCGTTTCTACACAGGTAGAACCTGAAGAACCTGAGGCAGACCAGCATCAACAACTGCAGTACCAACAACCCAGTACGTCTGTGTTATGTGAGTATTTGGGGAGTGGACACATGTGCTCAGATACTCCTAACTCACTTCATCTTCTTGTTAATGATTTTGCACTGGCCTCTTGGTTTTTGAATTATGAGTCGAACATATAGTAAGTTTGAAATGGTTGCCTTTTGTTCTATTCCTAGGTCCATGACTAATAGAAAAAGAAAGATGGGACAGTAAGGAAATGTGATTGGGATAGAAAATGATTTCACAGTTTCCTCATCTTAGAAATTCCAATTTGTAGATTTCTACTTTCACAATTCCTTAAAACAAAGTATAATTAAAAATGAACAAGTTTATGTTAACTACTTAGAATTAAACCCATTAATCTGGTTTGGCTCTTTTAAGCAAGGCTGAATAAAGTATAAACTAGAAACCAACGAGACTGCTGGTAATTAATTGAACTGCCTGCTTAATACTAAGAACACACTAGTCTCAAATTAAGATTTTGAAAGCTGTGTCAAACTTAAGGCTAGCAACATTCCATTTTATTTCCCTTATTCTTTAGGTAATAGGAGTGTATGAAGCCAGGGAATTTTTTAAGACATTTACACTTTTTTCTACTTGGCTCCCTCATTTAAACATAGAAATATACTTAGTAAAATAACGAGTATTCATTACACAGTTCAGATCAGTGTAAAGAAAAAACTAATTGACCCTAAAGTCATCGGTTTGTGATGGGGAAAATGTGAACCTCCTTTTTGTGATTTGTCTCTCTGTGTTTTTTGGAAATTCATTTCTCTTTCAGCTGACGGGACTGTTGACAGTGGTCAGGGATCTTCTGTCTTCACAGAATCTCGAGTGAGCAGCCAACAGACAGTTTCCTATGGTTCCCAACATGAGCAGGCACATTCTACTGGCACACTCCCAGGGCATACAGCTTCTGTTGTCCAAGCACAATCTCAGCCCCATGGGGTATATCCTCCCTCAAGTGTGGTGAGTAACTGCATAAGAGAGTGTCAGCCTGTAATGAAAGCCAGTAGATAATATGTTAGATTCAAATTCTTTCTGTTATCCAATGACAGCATAAGCCTGAAGTAGAAAATAAAATGGTGTACTTCTGAAGGGAGAAGCTTTATTATAGAGTATAACTAGACTAGTTCAGGCAGGGTAGAGGATACATATGTGGGAGGTGGGGGGATTGGCTGAACTTCCTATGTGAAGAAACTATGTACAAGATTTAGACTCTGCTGCATTTGATTAAAGATAATGCTCTCGTTATCACTTTAAAGTTGAAATTGTTCAGAGCAGCATACTCGTAAGCTGGGCATAAAAATGTTTTAGGGGTGGGGGTGTGGAGAGCTTCTCAAAAGCTTACTTTATTAAAAGAATTGCTAAGTATTTTCTATAAGATTTCTTATTGTATAAAACACAGGTAAGACCTTCAGACCATTATAGAATGCTGCATGTGAGTACTCTAGAGTGAAGGAAATCCTTTATTTGTATGACCATTTAATTTAGCGCTTATGTTTAGTTAATCATCAGTTGCTATGCGTGTTCCTCTTTAAAGTCTGTGTTGGACACAAGTTCCTTCCCTGGTGTATGTTCATTTGCTTTTTCCCTTTATTTGGTATCTGTTTTATTACTGATTTATTTTCAGAATCAATTTATGGAGATTATTTCCTGAAATATTTTATGCATTTATTTATATATGTACATATACATACATACACACAGACACAATTATTACCCCATGTTTTACATTAGTCACTCTTGCTTCTGATGTAGAGAATGTTAAAGTAGATCATCAGATAATAACCCATTTCTTTTGATGACCCTCTTCAGAGGTAAATAAAATACATCATCTGCATCAGGAGGGAACTGGAGAATAACTGGTCACTGGATTGCATTGTTTAGTGAGATCTTTAGGCGGATAGATTTTCCCTCTTTCTCAGAAAGCTTTTAATCTGAGTTGTGTGGAACTCTTGCTCTTCCTTAAATGAAAGTTTTTCTCTGTTAAGAAAATACTAAATACTTTTGCTTGCTCTGGTCTTTTATTCTACAACTTGGAATAAAAGATGTTTATTTTGTTTCAGAGTCCATTCATCAGTCCTACACCTGCTAGGTCTCAAGATGAATGGCCACAGTAACACAAAGAAAACTACTAATGTACTGTTTTAACAATCTATTTTTCTGACCTTTAATAATTCGGTACGTTAGAAAAGCTTCATAAAGACTACTCAGGTGTAGTTCTGTGATCTGACAACTGTTAGTTGTCAGCATTTCTTACCAGTTTCTACTCTTGTTAGAATTTATTTTTTTCCTGGATCATCATAACTAGATTTTTTTAAAAACTATTTTCAATTTCTTGGCTTCCCCATTAAAGGATTATAAATATTGGGTCTCTTATTTTTAGAAAAGGAAATGGAATGATAACTTATGAAGATTTTAAATACTCGAGCCACAAGCAAAGCTATATTTATTGATGCTCTAAAAACAGGCTGTTAATGACAGTCTTGCCTTTTAATGATAATATTCTATGGAGGTAGCAAGAAGAGTTATAAAATGTTATTACTGAGGATTTAAAAACTTATAATTCTGTTCCTTTCTTACTCCAGAAAGATTTTACTGGGGCTTATAATAATATGTCAGTAATAAGTGAAATTGAAAAATTAGGATAAAAGAGAAACAAGGATAGAGAAAAATTGAACCAGGAATGAAACTAATCATGATGATACTTACATACTTTCTGCTGGTGGGCCACAAATTTGGCTCAAAGCATTCTGTGTAACCAATTTTGGAAAAGAAAGTGTAATGTTTATAACATCTGAAAGGAAATAAACTTGCTCAGGACAATCTTAACAGTTTTATCACAGTACTGCTTTGTAGCTATATTGAAACCTTTGTGTGTTAAGGTGCCTTAAACTTTGTAAACCTAAACTGAATTTCTGAAATGCCTGAAAAAAATTTAAAGTTATTCTTTAGAGATTCACATTTAAGACATGTTTCCATTGACTACTTTAGTAAAAATATGGAATGGCTTCCATATCAGTTGTGAATTACTTCTAGAAAGCTAATGCTTTTTCTAGTAGAAAATGACTCTTTACCCTTACAGATAAAGATAGGCAAGTGTAAAAATAAAATACTGTGAGCCAACAATTTTTTTAGTCTGACGCCTACTAAAATGAATTGAGAAACCTTTTCTGAGCCTTCCAGAGTCCCTGCAAAGTAATCCAGTCTTAAAATCTTCTCTATCTTGTAATGTATTTTAAACTAATAGAATTAAGTTTGCAGAAACCGCAAGCCAATATTCATTGTTTTCTATGTCTTTTCTGCTACCTCAGTCAGTCACTCATACTTATCCATACACTCATAACGATTCATGTTATTTCAAAATATTTAGGAAGATAATTGATCATCATTGGTGTTCATAAAAAGCCTGTACTTGACCAATAATGTAGAGAGAATAAATGCGATCTGCTGGTGTTCTTTGTGGAGTTACATCTCTCCTCAAAACAATTGGCTTTGCGAAATTGGGGGAGAATGGAACATTTCTTTATGTCAACTATACCCTGTTATCATTGTACATTTGGTTATTTTGTTTTCACAGTACTATGTTTTTCATGTGTGTGTTTGTTTTCTGTTTAGCCTCGTCGTGGCCGTAGCATGTCGGTTTGTGTACCCCATCTTTCTGCTGTTCCCTCTCTGTCCCGCATCTCTCCCAGTGCTCCTTCTACCCCACCACCAGTGCTGTGTGCACCTCTTTCTCCTTCCCTCCTTCGGACTGCCCCTGAGGAAACTTTTGCCGAAAAGCTTTCTAAAGCATTGGAGAGTGTCCTGCCTATGCACTCTGCCTCTCTGCGCCAGCACCGACGCTCCAGCCTGCCTTCCCTCTTTGTCAGTACTGTATGTAACCATAAACTTCCTGACAAATGAAAATTTATCACCAGTGAATACATCCAGGCATCAAGAATTTTAATAAAAATTAAATAAAGAACAAGACTAAACTTAGTAATATAGAGAGCTTTTAGGATACTGGTCCTTCCTGTAGGAAATAGTTTTGTTGTAAGGCTTTAAGGGGAAAAAAAACAAGGAGGTCATGAGAGAGAGAATGCTTATAATGCCCTTGGCACATACCAGTGTGTGTGCAATAAAATTTAGCTTTTATTATATTCTCTCTCCCCCACTGACATGTACAAATCCTTCATTTTCATATTCTAGTAAAGAATATGTGAATTATTTAATTTTAAACTCACTGTTGGCTTCATCAAAAACAAGTTTTCTCTTCATCAAACATTACCCAAATATGTTTTCTCCTCACTTGATTCTAAAGAGACACCAGTGAAGCTAGATGAATTCATTGTTTCACAGTCAGTGAAGAATAATTGATGAGTAAAAATTAGTTTTAATTTGTTAGCTGTTTAAAGTAATGTGTCAGCAAACTAAAACGCCACATAATGTTCCCTCATGAAAGTTTTTTTTTTTCTTAGATTGATTAAGGTGGGACCTTGACTCTAATGAATATATATGGTACATGATTTTCTTTGGCCCCATTCATATCTATAAAAGGTCTATCTTTTATTAAAGTTTTTAAACACTGAGGGACCTTGCTGCTGTTGCTTTTCCAGGTAGAGAATATAGTTAACATTCTGATCTAGCAACCCCAAAATCTTTGTGCTTTTTGGCTTTTGAACACTAATAGAAACCCTCATTTAGCTGTTATGAAGAAGTAACAGTTGAGCCATTTTGCTAATTTGATAGGGGTCTTCCCTATTGAAAAATGAAACTGATCTACTCTTTTAAAAAAGAGTCCCTGAAAGGGAATTATTACAGTGTCACTGTTTGCATTTAGCAAGGTAGGATTCTAAATTTAGATTCTTAAATCTAGAACTGCTTCTGTGACAAAAAAAAAAAAAAGCGCTGTTAAATCTAGTCAGCTGTTATTTATATTATACTTCTCACCTGATTTGAACACCAAATTATTCAACCCTTAGCTAGGATCAGAAAAGTGGACATTCAGTGATGTAGTGTTTGTAACAGGTTCACGTAGTAAAATTAACTGCATCTAACTTGGGATAGCCCGGCGCAAGACTTTATGTCTCTAGTCAAGTTGTCTGTTTTCTCCTATCCACCAAAAAAATCTTTTTTGATTTTTAGTTAGAAAATATATGATTATTTGATAAAATAACATTGAAGCCTCTAACAGCACAGGATAATAAAAATATAGGTATACTTTGTACAGTAGCTTAAATTGAAGCACTTTTAATTTTATAAAAATTGGGCTTATTGTCTTCCCTTAACTCTTATTCTTCCTTTAACTTTTTTCCACTGATATAATTTATATTAAGTCTTATGAGTAAGCATATTAATTGTGGGTAAAAATGGAATAATTGCTTAGAAAGTTAAATTCTTCCATTTCCTTTGAGAAAGGAAAGTGGTGGAAAAGCAGCTTCCATCTGATGCAAAGAGTCCCACAGAATAATATCATGGACCCTGGATGTATTTAATGGATTTTTACTATGCACATAATTTTAAAAATTATAGTTATTTCTTTATTAACTATAAATTTGGTGTAACCATTTAATAGGGTTACACAGAGCTGCCCAGTTGTGCATGTCTAATGTAATTTCACATATGAATGTATGAATTACTTGTCTTATTCATGTTGATACAGCCTCAATCCATGGCGCATCCGTGTGGGGGGACCCCAACATACCCAGAATCACAGATATTTTTCCCAACTATTCATGAACGTCCAGTTTCTTTTTCACCACCTCCCACCTGTCCACCGAAGGTGGCCATTTCCCAGCGGCGTAAGAGCACCTCCTTCCTGGAAGCCCAAACTCACCACGTCCAACCCCTGCTGAGGACTGTGGGCCAAAATCTTCTTCCACCTGGTGGCAGCCCAACTAAGTGGACACCAGAGGCCGTAGTTATGCTGGGTACTACGGCCAGTAGAATAACTGGAGAGCCATGTGAGATACAGGTCAATCCTATATTTGAACCAACTCAAGTTTACAGTGACTATAGACCTGGACTAGTACTTCCAGAAGAAGCACACTGTTTTATTCCTCAGGAAGCAGTGTATCTAGCTGGGGTACAGTACCAGGCCCAGGTGGCAGAACAGTATGAGGGTATTCCATACAACTCACCAGTACTGTCAAGTCCTATGAAACAGATACCCGAACAGAAGCCAGTACAAGGGGGCCCTACCTCAAGTTCTGTCTTTGAATTTCCACCTGGACAGGCTTTCTTGGTAGGACACCTTCAGAATTTAAGATTAGACTCTGGATTGAGTCCAGGATCTCCCCTCTCTAGTATTTCTGCACCTATCAGTACAGATGCTACACGTTTGAAATTTCACCCTGTCTTTGTTCCTCATTCTGCGCCCGCTATATTAACTCATAACACTGAGAACAGAAGCAATTGTGTATTTGAATTTCATGTTCACACTCCAAGTTCCTCTTCAGGAGAAGGAGGAGGAGTCCTACCTCAGCGTGTTTACCGAAATCGACAGGTTGTGGTGGACTTGAATCAGGAAGAACTACCTCCTCAGTTGGTTGGATTACATGGCCGCCTGCAGCCTGTGACTGAAGAACAGCGTAATTACAATACCCCAGAATTGACCGTTTCTGTGGCAGAGCCTGTGGGACAGAACTGGCCAATAGGAAGCCCAGAATATTCCAGTGATTCCTCACAAATTACTTCTTCAGACCCCAGTGATTTCCAGTCACCTCCCCCTACAGGGGGAGCAGCTGCACCTTTTGGCTCTGACGTCTCATTACCCTTTATCCATCTGCCTCAGACAGTGTTACAAGAATCCCCACTTTTCTTCTGTTTCCCCCAAGGAACCACATCTCAGCAGATTTTATCTGCCTCATTTTCTTCAGGAGGATCTGCACTCCATCCACAGGTTATAGGAAAACTTCCACGGTTCTTTTAAACTACCCTGCTCTGCACCATGACACTTAAGTTTTCTATCCCTCCTTTCTGTTCATGAAGAATATTTTATTTAATCTTATTAGTAGTTTCTCCATCTGGAGGGGGTATTATAAACTTCATTATTTAAGGACAAAATATGAGAGAGAAGCCACCTAACTTACCTATAATATATGCAAATCCTTGGAAAAAGAATACAAAAAATAGAATTTTAGTCACTTGTCAAAATCAATTACCTCTATCCATTTATAGACTGTTTTCAGCTAATAGTGAAAATGCAAATGTCTGTAATGTAAATTTGATTCAGCATTATTTAAAAATACCAATATGAAGTATTTCTTTCTCCTTAGAAATAAACATGGATAGTTTTTTAAAAAATAGAAAGGGTAACATTTTTAGTGTGGAAGGATTTTAAAAGACACAGAAAGGAAACATCTTAGGCATTTGTTTTAACAAATGAAGATGCTTTCTTAAAAAGGCATCAGTTGAACAAGCCACTGTGTATTATGTGTCCAAATAAAATATTGATCCATAAAATTGATTGGTTCTAATTTTTAGCGACTAAGTTAGAATCTAGTGTGAGTAGTGGGTTTTTTAAAATTTGTTTTAAGAATTTGTGATGTATGTTGCAAGCTAAGAAACATTAGGTTAGATATCTCAGGACTTGGTTTTTTCATTAACAAATTTAAATTTTGTTACTTATGTTTATGAGTATATGCACTCTTGTAAATAAAGACAAAGTAATGGACATAATAGAATTAAATAAGTGGGTCAGTATTAACTATTTCATATATTCCTTTGATAAATTTTATCAAATGTATGAGTCATAAAATCTATATAGGAGACTATGCATTTATATTTAAGAGTTGGCTTGAAACTTGTAAATATTCTACTGTTTTATAAGGTACTGTATGTTTTTCATGCTTTCTTCCTAAGTTCTTCTCCCATTGGGGGTATAAACAACTCTAAAAGTATACATAAATTAGTTACTTAGAATAGTACCAAAAATCAAAAAGATTCAGAAACGTGAAAATCATACTGCATGAGCAAGCAGTATACTCACATCAGTACACTCATTGTCAGCCCGTACTGTAAATCTTAATGTACTGCCAGCCACTCGTCTTCAAACTTTCCAAAACTTAAAATATCAGGCAGTTAATTTACAGACATATTGCAGAAAGAGTGAATACTTGTAATGGTTAAGGGTGCAGTGGAATGTGATGTTATATCCAAGTAATCTTCAAAGAACCCCCTCTAAACTGAAATGAAACAGCAAAGGTGGGCCTTTTCATTTCCTTAACTTACATATACAAAGTGCTGCACTCATTTCTCACTTCTCCAGCTATTTTAACTTAGACTTTTTTTAGGTCATGGTTTCTCAAATTCAACACTATTGATGTTTTAAGTTGGATACTTCTTTGTTGTGGGTGCTTGTTCTGTGCATTGTAGGATGTTTAGCAGCATCCTTGGCCTCTTCCCCCTCGAGGCCAGTAGCAGCCACCTACCCCAGTTGTGACAGCCAAAAATGTCTCCAGATATTCCCAAATGTCCCCCTTGGGAAGGGGGAGGGGGCAAAATTGCCCCTTGTTGAGAACCATTGCTCTAGGTAGGTGGCAATTGATGATAAGAGATTTTTTTTACATTTTTGATAAAAGTCACCATGGCACTACAAGAAATAGCAAAAGGAACCAAAGTAGCATTATCACATACCCTATTTTCTTCAATTCACATACAGAGTTTTTTTCGCATTGATAGTCTTACTACTTTTTTCCTGATAGTTTTCAGTAACAATATTGTTATGCATCTTATATTTTGTCTAGCTAAAATTATAGCCTGAGCAGAAGTTGTAGGTTAGGTTTTAACCATCAGTGGTTTTTGCATGGAATCTGAATGTGTTCTTCTCTAACCTTTTTTTTTTTTTTTTTTTTTTTTAACACAAAAACTGCCCCAATGGCCTCTCCCGTACATACTTTATCAAGCTAATGTTTCATCTTACTCAAGCAAACTCTCAGGAGCTTAATATTGATTGCAAAAGCCTGACCTCGACACATTTACTTGCAGACTTCTTTAATTTGTTGTATTTACTTCTTTCCTTCAGGCACAGGGGCAGAGCCAAGGTCAGCCATCCTCAAGTAGCGTAACAGGGGTTTCATCTTCCCAACCCATACAACATCCTCAGCAGGTGAGAACAACCCATTGCTACATTTGATGTATTAGCAGTAGCAATACACTGTTTTACATCTTTCTTGAGTTAGAATTCTGATGTGAAATGGCTTGCTGAATTTATGAAAGGAAAACCAAGAGGCATAAAATTTCTCGTGTTCAAGAACATTTTACAAAATCTTATCTTTTGTTTAATGTATTATTGAACAATCCACTAGATTAGACATACATTGAAATTTAAAGGAATCATCGTGACTGATATATCTGCCTTCTTAAACAGATGATTCTACTCATAATTTAACAATACGAAGAATATCAATTTTGTTTCTACATTATATTTATGACTTGTCCCTTTATGAGTATTTTGTCACTCCTTTCATTGTACTTGAGTTTAATAACACTCCCTTTTTAAAAATTATTTCTAATTTGTGGGATGGCACATCAAATTTTATGCTAAAAGGCACTGAATAAAGGCCTAAGAACAACTACTTCAGGAACTGTTAAAAAAAATTTTTCAACTTCTGAGTTGGAGAGTTTATTCCCAAAGGTTCAAAGAACTCAAGAGTTTAGCACAATCTGATGTATTCAACAACAAAAATGCTAATTCTAAAATTAAATATCTATAATTCATCACTGATAATAGCAATTATTTACATGGGAATAATGCTTTTTTGGCACAATTGAATATTTATTAGCAATTTCAAATAAAATTTATAGTCACTGTACTGCACATGTCACAAAAACTTCATGATGAACTATTTTATTGATAGTTTCCGACGAGGTATGTTTTTGAACCCCTAAATTATAAATTGGCTTCTGTTTCTATTAATTTTTGAAACAAAGCTTTTAATTCTTGTTAGAAATGGCCTGCTTCTGGTCCAACGTGTGATCATATAATCATGTGATGCTAGTTTAAGATCAGATGTCCCTTGTACAGATTAGTTTGTTCATATGAACACATTTAAGTCTTTGACCAACATCTCTGTCTTATAGGATTTAAGGTCTGGGAATTACATGCTTTGTCTTGTTCCTGCCCTTTTTTCCCCATAAAGTATCTGAATGTTTATATAATTATAGTTAAGTTGAGTTGTCATATTTTTGCCTACCTTAACAAATTCTATTTTCATTACATTAAAAATCTCCTAATAAGAATACAAATTAAAAGTGATATAAAACTGGTTAAGGATAGAAGCCCTATCGTGGATACCACTCTCCTAATTTGCTTATCTTTGGACACATGCCAACACCTGTACTCAGGCCTGTACTCAAGACACTGAGCAAATCTTATTTAAAGATTACTTTAAGGAGTTAATCCACAAATAACATGAATATAAATCTGTAAGACATGCAGAAAAATCCACCTCTCCTACTATTATTCCAACAAAGATGCTTGTCACTGCAAATTTTACCTCAGAACACAACTTAAAGAGAAAGTGTTCTCTTGCATTCCAGAACACTAGCATTCATAGTGGAGTTCCAGGGAAGATAAAACCACCAGTATATTATGTGTGAAGTTTGAATGATGAAGGGAGAGATAGTATTTCTAAATTACTATATTTACATAATATGCAATCTATTTAGGAATGTAAGTTAATGACTTAGATAATTGTAGATATTTCCATTTAAATTCCTTAAAGTTTAAATACATTATTCAAGTTGACTGAAAAGGTTTTCTAGTTTTTCAGTTGTTCTTTTCATTGGGAAAATGGGGAAATTGCCTTGTATTCAGTTGCATACATATGATAGACCTTAGTTGCTGAAAATAAATTTTATGTAATTCAATAGCCAAATATTCCTCATTTTTTAAGTTAAAATAATAATACAATATCAGAAATAAATAAGAATAAAATGAACATGCTTAACATCACCATTATATTTCAGGATTCTTTTGGTGATTTTATTTTGCTAAAAAATTAAATAACCAAAATATACATCATTAGAACATTGATGCCATTGATAAATGAAATGAAAATAACGTATTAGAGAACAGTGTTTATATAATTGGCATGTTTTTGTTTTGGTTTAACGAAGAAAAACGTACTTGTGTGTAAATGACCACTTACGCGTAGAAAAAAATTCATAAAGGTGATGGACCAAACCACTATAGTGGTTGCCACTAGAGAAATGAGGTTGTGGTATTTTCATTTAACTTTATAATCTGATATTTTGATTAAAATTTTTATTACAAACAGGTGGTTTTAGATTAAAATTTTTTAGTTATAGGTATTAGAGAGTCTTGAAAGTCAGCTGTGAAGTTCAGGTTTTTGTTATGCAACAGAGAGCTATTGATTTATTATAAAACTTAGTATTTGGGTACAATTACTTGTATGTACCATGCATTAAATTTAGGTGTGTTATACCAGAGTGCTCAGCACATGGTTGATCCCCAAATGTAATTCCCTTTGTCCTGCTTTGAATTGAGTGATCGTGTCCTTATTTTCAAAGAAGGAAACCTCATTTTGGCAGGAAAATAAGTGATTTCTAAGGTATTACAGCTAGTGAATGGTAAAGCTAAAATTCCAAATTCAGTGCTTTTCTCACTGTTTATTTGGTATCTATAATCAGAGCTATTCTTCAAGCAAGTTGGTTATATAGTTTATAAAATAGATTAAGGGAAAGAGATTAAAAGAGGTTGGATTGGTTTAATACAGGACCAAAGTGAAAGCCCATACCAAGAAATAGAAAAAGGGGGGAGGGTATTGGTGCAGAGAGGAGCCATTTGAATATGGTTTCTGATGGTCTTTATAAATGACCGGCTGTTGGGGCAAGGGGATGGTGGGTAAAGAACCAGTGATGACTCAAGTTTTGAAAAATTGGTTAATTGTTCTTGGTGACATCATCACAAAGAACATCAGAGGAAAATGAGAAATGTGAAAGGAAGTTGATGAATTTAGGTTTGTGCATGTCTTGATTACTAAAAGTGTCATCATTGACAGAAACTGAAGGCCTTAGGCAAAAACTTGCCATTAAGGACAGGAAATAAAACTGAATAATTGTATTTTATTCTCAGCAGCAGGGGATACAGCAGACAGCCCCTCCTCAACAGACAGTACAGTATTCACTTGCACAGACGTCAGTCTCCAGTGAGGCCACTACTGCACAGCCAGTGAGTCAGCCTCAGGCTCCACAGGTCTTGCCTCAAGGATCAGCTGGAAAACAGGTAAACTCTTCATGTACCTTGTCTTTCATGTGGGTAGGTTCTACCTTCCCTAATGGTGAAATACTGAAGTTGGTTATTTCCTCTGCAAATATCAAGTGAAAAATTGCTCCTTTTGTGCATATGCATTGGTTAATGTAAATGTCAGTCTAAAATTGGTTTGGCAGGTGCTAGAAGTGATGGATTCAAAAAGGTGCTTTAGTAACTGAACTTATGACATTTTCTAGAATTGTGTCAGCTCTATCTAACGTACTATGTCTGTGGCTATGCTGTGTGTCCATTTGATTTATGCATTGTTTTGCCCCTCATTGCCTACTAACAATAAGTCATCAAAATCCCTTACATGGAATGGTGTTTTTTCTAAGACGTCCTTTCAGTCTCTTGAAAAGTGCCCGGTAGAAGGTATGCTTATCTGAATGACCTTTTCTCTGCTTGTTGTGCTTGTATTTTAGCACAGCGTATTGTTTTTGTCATACTTTATTGCATCTAAGAGCCTATCAGTTATAAATGCATCATTATATTATGTATTACTGAGTACTAGCACACCATTGTCTTAGTTTCACAAATGTTCATATGACAAGGTGGTGGAGAGGGGTGGTTGCATCCTAGAATCAGTGAAATACAGTAATTATACCTACTTTTATAGGCCTGTGTTACACTAAGAATTATAGAAGCAATATGGATCCATTTCCACTGGGAAGAAGGAAATTCATTTGAATTTCAGTAACTACTGTAATAGCAGTCATAGGTTTAGTGACAGCAAACAGGCCAATGAACTATGGTATGTGAAATTTGTCTCTATAAAGCTGCAAAAAACAAAAAACTTTGCCTGTGGAAGGATCCTGTCTTTATTGTTGAACAATGAAGCATTAGCAAACTTTTCTACAACAAAAGAGTTGGAAGAGTAGACAGTCTGTCAGCCTCTTTGTTTCCTGTTAATCCTTTCCCTATCCTTGTGTGGCATATTAACTTACACTAATTTATGCAGGGTTTTTTGTTTTGTTGTGTTTTTTGCTTTTTAAAAAAATTTTCCTTCTTTTTGGCTAATACATTAAGTCTTGCTTTTGGCAGTCTTGCTATTTTTTTATTTTTAAATCTGTCTGTTTTGTTTTTCTTTACCTTCTCAGCTTCCAGTTTCCCATCCAGTACCAACTATCCAAGGCGAACCTCAGATCTCAGTTGCAACACAACCCTCAGTTGTTCCAGTCCATTCTGGTGCTCATTTCCTCCCTATTGGACAACCACTTCCTACTTCCTTACTCCCTCAGTACCCTGTCTCTCAAATTCCTGTATCAACTCCTCATGTGTCTGCGGCTCAAACAGGTTTCTCAGCCCTTCCCATCACAATTGCAGCTGGCATTAATCAGCCTCTGCTCACCTTGGCTTCATCTGCTACAGCGGCTGCGATCCCAGGGGGATCAACTGTGACTCCTAGTCAGCTTCCAACCCTTCTGCAGCCTGTGACTCAGCTGCCAAGTCAGGTTCACCCACAGCTCCTACAGCCAGCAGTTCAGTCCATGGGAATACCAGCTAACCTTGGACAAGCTGCTGAGGCTCCACTTTCCTCTGGAGATGTTCTCTACCAGGTACTGTGCTGGCTAGCAAAAACGAGGGCACCAGAGGTTTGGTTCTAACAGTAGACTATCAAGGACTTGAAAATCGAATTGTTGAATATCAGAATAACTAGCCCTAACAGAAGTTGCTGATCTCAACTAGAGAAGCTCAAAGTAAAATTCTGAAGGAAGATAGGGTGATGATTTCTGATGATTCATTTCCATTTTCCTCAAGATATGTCTTGGGAGAAAAATTATTCTCTAGCACTCAATGTAAGCTAATTCAGTGCTAGATACAGCTAATAATAAAATACCCAAAGCCTATGTACCTTTTAACACATTTTTTGCGGGAAACGAGTAAACTCGTCATATAGCTTTTTATGCCCGCTTACAAAGTGTTAAAATAGGTAAATACAGCAAACAACTGGTATTTCTGAAAAGCTTTAGGGTTAAGATTTAGATTAGCTAGCATGTCATGATATGACTGGAATGACTGATACCTTGAAGAGTTTTTGCATTCTCCCATTTAAGATTGTCTAGGAAGTAGATAGTTTTCTAGAAGGAATTATATCTATTCCTCCTATTTAAATAATCACCAGGAGGAAAAAAAAAAACCCCTCAATATAAATTAGTTGTGGAGCCCTGTCCTCTAAATTAAAAACCAGTCTACCATTTCATTTCAAGAATAAATCTTTAAATTATGAGAAAGAGATTGAGCTATATTCTTCTTTGCTGTGTGCTTTCTTTTTTTTTTTTGCATGTCTTGCTGTTTTGCTAATTTGATGGCCTGACCTGCACTAACTTACCTTCCTCGTTTCTGTCACAGGGCTTCCCACCTCGACTGCCACCACAATACCCAGGAGATTCAATTATTGCTCCCTCTTCCAGCGTGGCTTCTGTTTGCATCCCTTCTACAGTCCTATCCCCTCCCATGCCGACAGAAGCATTAGCCACACCAGGTTACTTTCCTACAGTGGTGCAGCCTTATGTGGAATCCAATTTTTTGGTTCCTGTGGGCAGTCTAGGAGGACAGGTTCAAGTGTCCCAACCAGCACTGAGTTTAGCACAAGCCCCCACTACATCCTCCCAGCAAGCAGCTCTGGAGGTAAATGGAATTTCTGCATGTTTATACCTAAAACATACACATGATAGAATAAAAATTATAAGGGAGAAACACAGGTTTCCTGGTTTAGGACTCATTTGGAGATTTTCAAACTAACTTCTGAATGACTTTTTCTTACAGCAGAATGAAATGCCAATGTGGGGGCCTTGTTGCCACTGGCTGTTCTGTTGGGAAGTGAGTGTGCCTTGGAGAAGGTTAACCCTATTAGCACTTCACTTCTCTAGCTAGTACTTTAGCAGTTGTTCTTACCCTTGCACCGATTCTTGGCATTGGCAGTTGTAAGAGTATCTTACTGTGCTGTGCTCCCAGGAACCCGTGTTGCCCTACTAGGAGAGAGATCTGAATCACCTCTGCACTTTGCTCTGCCTGCCCTCTGTCACACTTCTGGGAAGATGCTGGCTGCAGGGCAAATTGTAGTTTCTCACTACCTAACAACTATGTTGGCTGATATCACACCATGCAGTCTATACCAGAGACTAGCTTTAGAAACTTCCTTTGGAATGGTGAGACCACTGTCTATAGATGCTGAATATTGACAATTACTAGTAAATTTAGTGCTTCTAGGACTTAGGGGAGGGTTAAGAGAAAAACAGTAGTTTTTTGGGAATGGTGAATAATAAATAAAATCTGTTACTGCCAAGATTTGAATTATCCTTTCTGTTCACAGAGTACTCAGGGAGTCTCTCAGGTTGCTGCTCCAGAGCCAGTTCCAGTAGCACAGCCACAACCCACTCAGCCTACCACTTTGGCCTCTTCTATAGACAGGTATGGAAAAGTAACAGTCTCTGTCCTGGACCGCCAGGGAGGATGGTATGAAACTGCAAAATGTCAGACCTTTAAATCTCATCATGTAAACTGAACTTTTGTTTTGAAGTGCACACTCAGATGTTGCTTCAGGCATGAGTGATGGGAATGAGAATGTCCCGCCATCCAGTGGGAGGCATGAAGGGAGGGCCACAAAACGGCATTATCGGAAATCTGTAAGGAGCCGCTCTCGTCATGAAAAGACCTCGCGCCCCAAATTGAGAATTTTGAATGTAAGTATTGCTGATTTGTGGGTTTCATATAGTTAATATTATTTAAATATTCCTAAGGCTCAGGTGTGTTGATGAAAGTTTAGGATCTTCTAATTACCCAAATGATAACTATTAAATTCCGTATTTCTATGATATAGCTCTATTTACCTTTTAGAAAAAGAACAGTTTTAGTTTGTAAAACAAAGACTTTACATTCCTTCCAGACTTTTCAGTACAAGATGAGTATATATCTCAAAGGCTGATGATATTTTCTTAAGGTTTTTTGCTACCAGTATAAGAGGCAGAATACCAGTGCTTCAAGGAACAATGGTAACATCAGGCTTTAGTTCAAGTGATAATCTGCATTACTTTCTCAAATTCAGTAACAAAAGTGATTGTGGTCTTCTGAGATGTGAAGTACCTTTTCTTTTTTCTTTTTAGGTTTCAAATAAAGGAGACCGGGTAGTAGAATGTCAATTAGAGACTCACAATCGGAAAATGGTTACATTCAAATTTGATTTAGATGGTGACAACCCAGAGGAGATAGCAACAATTATGGTATGCCTGCATTTGCAATACAAGTTTTGCCTTAGTACTTGATCTAAATATCTATCACCCTAGGCAAATAGGCAGTATTTTGCAGCCTGTGTGGACAGTTATGTATTTATTTCAATGTGACTATAACTAGTATACCAAACCTATAATTCAGAGATGTTTTTGTCTAGGACATTTCTAACTAGGTATTGAAGAATTAACTTAACTATTAAGTCAATAATAGTGCACGTGGTGTGCAGATAGGGCAGAAGTCATAAAGTGGTCATTGAATGACTTAAAGCTTGAGAAACATTGTACTAATCAGACCAATATCACGTTTCTTTTACAGGTGAACAATGACTTTATTCTAGCAATGGAGAGAGAGTCGTTTGTGGATCAAGTGCGGGAAATTATTGAAAAAGCTGATGAAATGCTCAGTGAGGATGTCAGCGTGGAACCAGAGGGTGACCAGGGATTGGAGAGCCTACAGGGAAAGGATGACTATGGCTTTTCAAGTTCTCAGGTAGGTGCACTGTTCCCAGAGTGAAGCTTTGTTTATTTTAAAAATTTCTGTAGTTCTAAATTTGCAACATGTCCAGTGATACCAGATTACACCTCTGAAACGATCAAACATGAAGTTCTCTTTACTTGTGGCGATTTGCTTTGCCTAATTGTTAAGATAGCAATTGAGAATGCATTTAATTACTTTTGTTTGTTGTAGAAATTGGAAGGCGAGTTCAAGCAACCACTTCCTGCATCTTCCATGCCACAGCAAATAGGTGAATTTCTTTCCTTTCCGTGTTTGCTCTTACCTTTGAACCTAAAAGGTTAATTTATGTGCTAATAATGAACTCTTAAAGCTTCGTGTTGGTGACAATGTATCTAATAATAATGCAGTTAAGTGGTTTGTTTCTTTTTAATCAGGCATTCCTACCAGCTCGTTAACTCAAGTTGTCCATTCTGCTGGAAGACGGTTTATAGTGAGTCCTGTGCCAGAAAGTCGATTACGAGAATCGAAAGCTTTCACCAGTGAAATAGCAGATACAGGTAAGGAATTACTTCACCTGCACACTTTTATAAATCCTGCAGCATCTTTCCTGCCTTGGAAGCTTGGTCATCTAGCAGTAGTTCAAATGATAACATAGACAATAAAGAAGAGTGAAAAATTGGGATTATAACCAATAGGAAAGCATATGGAGGAAGGAAGTAGGTGATGAATAGAGATTACAGAAAAAGAGCCAAAAAGGACAGCCATCTATCTAGATACAACCCGTGTAATAGATACTGTGTAGATACAGTAATGGTTTTTGTTTCTCCATTTAGTACTAGTGTATATGCTTTGAGGTTACTTCATGTTTTTTTCCCCAGAAATATATATCCATACAAGCTCACTTACTTTGATCAAACAGCTATTTTACTTTGTTGTTTTAGAGCCTATCATTTCCTTGAGAGAGATTTTAAACCTTATTGGTATGTGGCATTCTTGGTAACCCAAAACTAGATTGTTAGGACAATCCGTAAATGTACCCTTTTAAATGAACTGATTGTGAATTTTTTATTTTCCTTTGCAGTTGCCACCTCTACATCTGATGGTGCTGGAATGAATTTGTCTCACTCTGCTTCATCCCTTAGTCTCCAGCAGGCCTTTTCCGAACTTAAAAATGCCCAAATGACAGAAGGACCCAGTACAGCACCTCCCAACTTCAGTCAGACAGGACCAACGTTCCCAGCAGGACATCCTTCCGTGACTAGCATTGCTGGAGTCCCAGCCACAGCAGCAGCCACACCTTCAGTGTCGGTCCCTGTAACTAGCTGCCCTCTTACTGACATTTCCACATCAGGAACTCAGCCTGAGATGGCAGTGCCCACTGAAAAGGGGGCTGCTGGAGCTGCCACCTGCACAGGTGTAATAACTTCAGGTGGTCTCCCTGTACCACCTGTGTCTGAATCATCATTACTTTCCAGTGTGGCTTCAAGCATCACAATACCTGCAGTTGTCTCCATATCAGCAACATCCCAGTCACTTCAGGCCGCCACATCTGGGAGCATTGTTTCTAGAACAGGCGCTGTACCAGTTTCAACTTCTGCCTCTGTAGGGGGCAGTGCTGCGGTCCCAGGGGCCAAGCCTCCGCCTGTATTACCTCAGCAGTCAGCGGGCAGTACCGCGGGGGCAGCCACGTTAACGTCAGTTTCTACCGCCACTCCATTCTCAAGCATGGCCTCTCAGCCATCTTTTCAGCTTAGCAGCAGCACCTCTGCTCCTACCCTGGCTGAAACGGTGGTGGTCAGTGCACACTCACTAGATAAAACATCTCATAGCAGCACGACTGGAGTGGCTTTGTCCCACTCTGCATCTTCGTCCTCTTCCCCTGGAGCAGGAGTGTCTAGTGCTAGTTCTCAGGCTGGTGGGGTACATCCTTTGGCCATCCCATCAGCCATAGCATCTGCTCCTGTCTTTCCCCAAGCAGCAGGCCCTGCGTCTACACCGTTACTCCCCCAAGGACCCACTATCCCACCCATGGTACAACCTGTTGCCAATGTGCCCGCTGTACAGCAGACACTAATTCATAGTCAGCCTCAACCAGCTTTGCTTCCCAACCAGCCCCACATGCACTGTCCCGAGGTAGATGCTGATACACAGCCCAAAGCTCCTGGGATCGATGACATAAAGACTCTAGAGGAAAAGCTGCGGTCCCTCTTCAGTGAACACAGCTCCTCCGGAGCTCAGCATGCTTCTGTTTCAGTGGAGACATCACTGGTAGTAGAGACCAGTGTCACACCCGGCGTCCCCACCACTGCCGTTGCGCCCAGCAAAGTCATGACTTCGACCACGAGTACTTGCTTACCACCCACCAGTTTGCCATTAGGAACAGCTGGTTTGCCCGTCATGACACCTGGGCAAGCGTCTACCCCAGTCAGCTATGTCTCAGCCGCAGCCAGCACTACACCAGGAGTGAAGCCTGCCACTGCTCCCTCAAAGCCGACCGTAACTAAGACTCCAGTAAGACTCTTGTTTTGAAATAGTTCGATAAATATGACCCTTCTTTCCCCCCCAATAAAGGCATTTTTCAGCTCAGCCTTGCAAATTACGAATGAAGATATAAAGATGCCAGACTTATAGTAGGCACTTGGTATTTATTAAATAAGTTAATTGAAGGTGATTTTAAGATCACCATATATATATATTGAGCATGAGATTCTTTTTTTCTTTTGAAATACGGCAGGATTCGGGGGTTAATTATACTGCACGATTTTCTAAGATAGTAGGTAAAATTACAGGCATTTCTTCCTAATTGGTACAAACTGAAGAAATCTGTATCGCAAAAGGGAGCTAAATGCTTCTGCTGGCAATTATACATAGTAACAGCAGTTCACAGTCTTTGTTTTAATGAAAATGAAGCAGATCTTCTGCTTTGCTTAGATTCCACAGATGGACAATATGGGATTTATAAAAAATTGGAAGTTGGTGATAAATTTGATATAGAGGAAAAGAGAATCTAATCCTAGGAATAAAATAACTAGAATGTATTTTCTAATTTCTGATAGGTGGATTTCCTCTCATTCTGCCATCTTCAGTCTCTGATCTTCTTCAAGAACAAGGCTCATTATTATTATTTTTTTACTGTGTTGTATGCTTCACTCAGCTTTATGCATTGCCATTGATGTGAGATCTTTTTTATGGTAGGGTAATATAGAAGCTTCACTCAAAAAAACCCAAATTGCTTGATAGTATTAGATTTCTGACGCCTTTTGTTATCAGACCTGCTCCTTGGTTGTTTCCAAACTGTTTTGTTTTCTCTGAAAAGTCTTGTTTGTTTTAGGAAGAGCCTGATTATACTGTATCAAATCAGTGGTTCAGGAATGTCTATACTGGGCCTCTCATGTCCATACAGCCTTTGTTCTCTCTCTTTTCCCTACAGAATAACCTTTTATTCAATTTTACTGGTATCATAGTTATCCTGTCCTTTATTTTAGATACCAGAGTGTAACCTGGGTGACATGCACGCCTTAACTAGATACATCTTATTCTTAACGCTTCTGCATTTGAGTTAGTTGATTTGCTGTCCAATATGCAGTCTTTATTGCTAGCGTCGTATGGATTAAATTTCCCTTCATTGTTTGTAGGTTCTGCCAGTGGGTACTGAACTTCCAGGTGGTACTCCATCCAGTGAGCAGCTGCCACCTTTGCCAGGACCTTCACTAACTCAGGTACCCAAGACTTGGCAAATTTCTTTTTGTTCCCCTACTTCTTTTATAAAGCTTATTTAAATTTTCCATTGCACGATCTTGGCTTCTGGCTTCTGTTTGACTTTGACATGTTCTTTTAAAACGGTGTAGATGATGAGGCCCTACTTAAAATAAGAAGCTTCATAGTTCTTTTGTAATGTTGCTTCAAGTAATCTGGAAAACATTTAAAGTTAATATTTTTTCCTATCTTATGAAGGAAGAAAATAGCCAAGTTGACATTTTGCCAGACAAATATAATGCCTTCTCTTATTCATACTTTCATAGAATACCAACTGGAAATGAGCATCTTAAGTATGAGCTAATCAGTTCTAGATCATCATGGAAGCAAACAATTACATGTAAACAAAATTAACTTTGAAAGTTCCTTAAGAAAGGACACCATACTGATAACTGATAATGCCCTTTTTCTGTGCGTTCAGTTGCAACCAGTTTTTTCTTAAATTTGACATTTCTTTCAGTGACCACCTAATAAAGTAATTGGCTTACATATAAGTGGGTATAGGGTGATGTTTCATGAAAAATACAAATTATATCTTTAAATACAAAAGTCACATAGCTGGGCTAACACGAGATTACCCATAGCGAAACTGAGACCAGTGACATGCCTGTGAGATTCCTGTCTCACTTGGTTCTGCCCACTGGGAAGGATGGTGGTCGGGATTGCCCACACTATTTAAATTCTTCTTTCCCTTTTCTTGCCTACCCTACCACCTCACACATTTAGTTGAATTCCCATAGGAAGTACTCATTATGCATCCATTGTAACCATGAATAAGTTTCTGTTGTGGTAGTAAACATTGAAACTAAATTAGGAACTTATTTTAGAATCATATATCAGAAAATCATGGTAAATACTAATTTGAGAAGTCTGAATGTATCCCTATGTCTTGAATCCCAGATACACAGTAGAACATAATTTAAGGAACTTGCCATAATAAAGTAATAACTCTAACCGAGAACCCACTCCGTTAATCACTAACTTTTGCAAACATTGCATTGTGAAAGTCTGTAAATTAGCAGTTTTAAACCTATTTTCTCATTAAAAACATGTATTCAAATTCCCAAGAGGACTCAAAGTGTGATGAGAAACAGGAAGACATGTGGAGGGATGAGGGTGGGTGGATATAGAGAGGGAGAAGCATTTGTAAAGGCTCTGGAAGAATCAGTTGATAGAAGCCAAGATAGATGTAGGATTAGAGACTGGCAAAGGAAGAAAGTGATGGCCTTGGGGACGATGGTAATAAGGCCTGGTTAACAAGGTGGAATACTTCGACCTCCCAGTCCTCCTTGCGGTCATAGGAGTAAGAGTAAAAACTGTTAGGACCATCTTTTGTTCATAAGGACAAGCTCTGAGAAAGGTGTACGAAACTGAAAAAGGAAACAGGGAATGTGATACAATTAAGCCAATAGATCTCCATACATTCTTCAGAATATATTTTTAAGGAGAGGACAAATAGACCATCACTTTAAGTAACCCCAAATGTAAGAGGTAAGAAATTAGACTTAAAAACAATAAAAATAAGTGTAACAGTTTCTCTAAGGCTTGAGAGGTTAACATAAAATTTTTGAGAGACTGGTAAATCATTCCAATAGTATAACTAAGTTGAACTTAGTGTATTGAATTTTATATTCAGTGAATAGACAGGTGTTATGTTGTGACAGCCTGGATCATAAAATAGTATGTCCTGTATAACAAGTTGGCTGTGAATACACCAAAGACCTGTACTTACTGAGGTGGTTCTTGCTCAGGCCCAGCAGCCTCTGGAAGACCTTGACGCTCAGCTGAGAAGAGCGCTTAGTCCAGAGATGACTGTGGTGACATCTGCAGTCAGTGTAAGCTTTGCAAATCTCGTCAAATCTTCCCATAACCCTAACAGATTATGTTCCTGGGACATAAACTGTAACCTAGACTATTAATACCTTTTATCTGCTCATTGCAGCCAACAGAAATCAGACAGATTAATGAAAGATTAACACCAACCCAACAGTATAGTTGTGGAAGAGATTTGATTGGAAAAATACTTTCCTTACCTCTGGTTAGAATTATAGCATAGATCAATCCTATGGATTTTGTATTAATGCTTTGGAAGAGGCTCTAATTTAAAGTTTTAACTTCTTCCTTTTAGGCTTGTGACACAAGAATGTTTTGATTAAAACTACTTTTATATGAATATTCAAGTTATACTCAAGTATCCCATGAGAAAAAAAATGTAGAAAGCTGTATAGAAGGGCTAAGACTCAAAATTTCTACTTAAAAATCAATCTTGCTTTACATCAGACTTATTTTTAGGCTATAAAAAAAAAAAAGGAAAGAAAATTCCCTCAGATATAAGTGTTTCTTCACATATACTATCTTTCTGCCCTTTAGAAAGACCAGAGGAAAGGCAGCAGGACGAAAGTGTAAGAGTGACTGAGCTAAAGATTTTGTGGTCTCTGTGTGTATGTGTTTTGCAGCCTGTGTCCGTGGTGGCTCCAGCAGCAGTGTCAGAAGCAGGAGCACAGCCTCAGAAGGATGGTGAGAAGCATCCTCCTTCCTTTCATATGACCACTTCTAAACCTCCCTGTTATTCACTTTAAAGGTTACTCTGTTAAAGACACATTCTTGAGAATGTAGGTGTATTTGAGACTATTTTGAAGAACATTTTTTATGTATTCCTTGACTGAGGAGCATTAATACTAATATATCCAGAGGATGTAATATTAGCAAATTAATGAATCTTTTACATTGTTCCTTTTTTTGAGGGGAAGCATGCAAAGGGTAATGATAGTTTCTTAGCATAAAACCCTTTGTTATTAGCTAGGCCAGATCCTTGGTAAGACAGATGAGGAGATTCAAACATACATACGTAAAAGTTAGTTTACTGGGAATCTCTTGGCTTTTGTGACACTGAATATATAGAGATAGAGATAAACTTGAACTAATGTAAAATTTCAGTTTAAACATTTTAATCTATTTCTGGAGTCTTTAAAATTGTCATGTCTATAAAATATAATCTCTGTGGACAGGCATATTTCCAACTTAATTTTGTAAAAATTACCTATACCAGCAACTTGAACATTTTATTAGGATTTTCGTCACCATGTGTTTAGTCATTAATTTATATCAACTACTGCTATTCTAAAGTTTTGTTGTGAATCTCTTTTTACCAAATCATCAGTCCCACAGAACCTAGGAAATTTAAAGCGTGTATATTTTGTCACCTTGTCTTTCAGAATCAGATTTATTCAAAAGTGAAAATGTTGGGCCGGCCAAGCGGCTCAGTTGGTTAAGAGCTCGCTCAAGAGTGCGAGCTCTAAGCAACAGCAGTTCGATGCCTGGCCTGAGCTGAGCTGCTGCTGAGCTGGTGGCAGGATGGCTCAGCTAAAAAAAAAGTGAAAATGTTAAATGTGAGCCATACTTATTCAGTGTGATTTTTGTATGTCACATGCTTAATATTTTCCCTTTTTATAATATGTCCTTCTCAGTACCACTTGACATAAATGTACTGCCCTGTATGACTATTAATAAGGTTACTTAAATGCCCTTACTTCTTCCTCTTTCTTAAATGCTAACTTTCACTTAAACCTTATATTTTTAAAGGAATTGGCTCTCATTTTAAAAGAAATGACTTGAAAATCACTGGGACAAACTGTAAAGTCCAGAAATGGACAAACTAAAAGAGAATGTAGAATATGAAAAAGGTGGCTGTTTCAGTAAATGGTTTGGGACAACTGGACAGCCACCTGGAAAATACAAAGATAGATCGTTAGCCTAGACAGAAATGATTCCAAAAGGATAAAAGATGGAAAATGATGTCATAAAATAGTACTGTAAGAAGACATAAGAGAAATATTTTTCTTTTAACTGTCTAGAGCAGGGTCAACGAAGTTTTTTTGTAAAAGGCCAGAAAGTAAATGTTTTAGGTTTTGTTGGTCATATAGTCTCTGTCACAACTTGCTAACAAAAAATTTCCTATAAATTCAGCATGGCCTCCAAAATAATCAAAAGATACAGAAAAAATAAACTTAGGTATGAACATACTTAATTTCTTTCATGGTAACAGAAATACAAAGTAAAACTCCACATGATAGCATTTCCCACTTCTCATTGGTACATTCAGGAGTTTAATAACCATCAGTGACTTGGTGTGCAGCCTCTTTGGAGATCAATTTAGTAATGTCTATCAAAGTTTTTAATTGAAATGATTCAGCACTTCCATTTTTAGGTATTTATTCCACAGCTCTATAAGAAAATATTTATTAGAGCATTCTTATAATAGCAAGAGGTTTGAATAACTTAAATGTTCATCAGTAAAAGCCTAGTTAAAATGTGGTACAGTTTTAGAAAATTTATACATACAGTAGAAGACTATGCAACCATTAAAAAGGATGAGACATTGATATAGAATGAATTCTAAATTCTGTCTTTAACGAAAATTCCAAAATTGGTGTTCCACTCATTGTTTAAAATAAGGAAAATGCTCATATATAATATTGATAGATCTATTTTATCTCTAGAAGGAAACTCAAACAAGTGATTGTCCCCAGAGAGGAGGCCTAGGTGGCTTTAAAGTTGCTCAAAACTACTTACCAACGATTCTGATGCCTTTACCGTCCTGTTTTAGGATTTTGCCTAAGTGTTGCCTATGCAATTTGCAATAGCTGGTTTTCATGTAACAATAGGTCTTTAATATCCTAGGTAGAACCTCATTATTATATTCACTTATTTATATCTTTGAGCTAAAGGATGAATAATTGAGTATAACTGCCTGGTAACCTTAGTTTTTATAGTATCTCTTAATGTTGAAGTTAAGCTGCAAAGCTGCTTTTGTTATACAGTGGTCCCCCTTATCTGTTGGGGATATGCTCCAAGACCCCCAGTGGACACCTAAAAAGAAGCTAACTAAAAAGTGATGCTGATATAAGTTCTTTTCCTCCTCATGTAGTTGTTTCAGTTTCTCAAGTCACAGAAGGCTCTGTCCCAGCAACTAGTTCAGGAACTGGTGTTTTTACGATGGGGCGTTTTCAGGTAAGACGATCACTTTTCCTTGCCTTGATTCCCTCTTTTGGGGGAGTGTGTGTATGTTATAAAATTGTTACCTACCTTTTGGGATATAATTGCCAATTTGGTGATATATTTCTTTTGTATAGCTCTTATATTTTCCCTTCTTAAAAATAATACATGCTAATTAAAAGAAATATAGAATAGTAGAGAAACAATAGGTTGTGATACTATCTGCCTATCCTCCCACCCTCTCCAGGATTACCTTTTTGGGGTGTACTTCCTTCCATTCCTTTTTCCATGTACATGTATCTAAAATTGACCCTGCTTCTCCTCTGAATGATACTTTTTTTCCCATCTAGTAGTCCATTTTCCTAACCATTTTCCTGTTAGTCATCAGGTTGCTTTTCTAAAATAATAAGTAAAGTAACTATAAACATCTTTGTGTATAAAAATATTTTCCACATTTAGGATAATCTGCTTAGTATTAATTTCTGAAGTAAAAATACTGAGTCTGCATCAAGTGATATCACAGTTGGCCCAACAAGTGAACATTTTCTGACTGTTAGTATGTACTGCCAAACAAGCTTTGAAAATCCTTTTTATTTCTGCCTTCACAACTACTTCCCAATTGTTCTCATGATAGCACTTGGAGCTGGGGGCAGTAGGTGATACTTTTCTCATTTGGAAACTGAGGTTCTGAGAGTTTGTGGCTGAGTTAAGTGTGTTTTTACAATACATGGACAAACTAAGACAAAGATCTTAGTTGTGTTGATTCTTGAAGCTTAGCTGGCATTTAACACTTATTGGATTTATCATTGTAGTTTTTCTTATTCACAAGCAGCCTTCATAATTCCATGACCAGTTGTTATTTATATTTCCATTAACATTTGAATCTTGAGTCCTGTGCATAATGTAACATATGAAAGTAAGTCATTTGCTTGGTAAGGTAGCCAGCCACTCAGAATCTACATGTCATCTGTACATCTCTGTACAGATGGGTTATTCTCTATAATGTTATCCTATTTATTTTCACAGTCAAATATGGAGGGACTATGTAAACAGACAACTTACTGGCTAGGAAATTAAGTGATTCTTTTTTTTTTTTTTTGGTCCATTCTGAAAATTGAATATTGGGGACTTTGTCTTTTAACCTTTCCATCAGGTTTCAGTTGCAATGGACGATGCCCAGAAAGAGGGGAAACATAAGTCAGAAGATGCAAAGTCAGTTCATTTTGAATCCAGCACTTCAGAGTCCTCAATGCTGTCAAGTAGTAGTCCAGAGAGTACCCTGGTGAAGCAAGGGCCTAATGGGATAACCATCCGTCATACTTCTTCAGATATGCCAGATGGTGCCCACAAAACTCCTGCCTCAGAAGCAAAGTCAGAAATTGGACAGCCCACCAAGGTTGGACGTTTTCAGATGACAGCAACAGCAAACCAAGTAGGTCGTTTCTCTGTATCAAGAACTGCAGACATGATCGCTGAGGCAAAGAAAGAGGGACCAATGGTATCTCCTCCTTTTGTGGATTTGGAACAAGATGTTCTTCCTGCTTCGATACCAAAGAAAGAAAAGCCTGAACTTTCAGAGCCTTCACACCTGAACGGACCATCTTCTGACCTGGAGGCCGCCTTTCTAAGCAGGGATATGGATGATGGATCAGGGAGTCCACACTCCCCCCCTCAGCTGGGCTCCAGGAGCCTTCCTATTCAGAATCTAAGTCAAAGCCTTAGTAACTCACTCAACTCCTCTTACATGAGTAGTGACAATGAGTCAGATATTGAAGATGAAGACTTAAAGTTAGAGCTGCGACGACTACGAGAAAAGTAAGTATATTTGCTCCTGTGAAAGAATAATGACAGAAGCAGACCTAACTCCTGGTGTCTAGATTAGAATTCTTTTCACTGCAATATGCTTATATCTCATATCTTTTCAAGAGAGGGTGATACAGAAAAGCTAGTTATCCGAATGTAGTTCTCTTCGGGTCTCTTGTACTTATAAGGACTTAGCATTTCTAGTTATAGAACTTGCCCAGCACCTTTGTAGTATTGTTACTATATTATTATTTTTATTAATAGCACTTTTTTATCATTATTAACCTAATCTTAGCTGTTTACTAGTCTACCAAAAGAATCCAGTGCAGATGATGCTAGCAGGTTATGTTGATCACACCGGCAGACTTGATCAGAGTATCACATTCAGTACTCCTGTGTCAGGAAACCTCTTTCTCCTAACACATCATCAACCATTTATTGTTGGCCAGGAGCTTGTTGGATTTTGGCTCAGGTAATGGAGGCCAGAAAGATGAATTGACAAACTAGAACCTCAAGGTAGTAGAAATTAGATTAAGTGGATCTGGGGCAAAGATTCCAAAGTAAGTAAATATTTGAATGGAGATTAACAAATATGTTGTTAATTCTTGTTTGAACGAAGATGGTTTTATATTTTTGAATTATGTTTGGTTATCTTTCATAGACATCTTAAAGAGATTCAAGACCTGCAGAGTCGCCAGAAGCATGAAATTGAATCTTTGTATACCAAACTGGGCAAGGTTCCTCCTGCTGTCATTATTCCCCCAGCGGCTCCCCTTTCAGGGAGAAGAAGGCGACCCACTAAAAGCAAAGGCAGCAAATCTAGTCGCGGCAGTTCCCTGGCGAGTAAAAGCCCCCAGCTTACAGGTAAACCCCTGACCCGATCAGCTGTGGCTGTCCCATCTTTTGTGCCTGTCTCCGATGGTATATATTACCTATTGAGCATGTTAAATTTCAAAGGAGTTTGACTTTCCGAATATTCTTCCTTGAATTCTGTGCTTTCCATATTTATAGTACCTTTTTTTTAGTTTATGGAAGGAGACTGGGTGAGTACAACGGCTTATTCTATTGTAATCTGTATTGCTGTCAACTGGTAGCCTTCATTTATAGTTCTTAAGGATAAAACATTTAGTTTGCCTGGTAACTCACATACCTCACATTTTCCCAACTCTTGGGCAGTTGGAAGAAAATCTCTACTTAGTAAACTTCAGGTAGGTTCTGCCTTTTAATGAATTAATTCATTGTAATTGTAACTGGGGTGAATATAAATTTCATATAGGTATTTGGCTACATCTTAAATGGTAATTTCCTTGCTTAAAGCTTTTATTTCATTATTTCTATTGGAATAAAGAACATCCTAGTGGTTGTAATTTTAAAAATACTTAACATCGGGCCGACCGAGTGGTGCGGTGGTTAAGCGCCGGCTTGGGAAGCCAGCGGCCCCAGTTCAGGTCCCACATGTAAGGGCCAGTGACACTGCCCTCAAAAAAAAAAAAAATACTTACATCATCTCTTTTAATAAATTACAGTTATCTATTTTAATTGTAGTAGTTTTTACCGTTTGGTGAAATTACGGTAATGTTAACACATTGTTTGTGGGAAACGAGTAAACTCGTCATATCGCTCAAATGCCCGCTTACAATGTGAATGTGGGAAATGAGTAAACTCGTCATATCGCTCAAATGCCCGCATACAATGTGTTAACAGGTAATTAGTTGAAAAGTGGGCAAGTCTGAAGTAAGTTTATACCTCATCACTCCTCTGCAGGTCTAACAGAAAGAGGATGGAGAGCAGCTTCAAACTTTTTAGCAGCTTGCCATTCTCTGAGAGCTTTTAGAGACCCAAACCCTTCTCTAACACGTTAGAACCAATCCATTAGTAGAGATGTGATTCTAAGGGATATCAGCTAATTCAGATTCTGACCCCAATTTTGACATATTTTTTGGGATGGACTTTTCTGCTAGTTACTAAGAGACAGAGAGAGTAGTAGTGACTTTCAAGACACTTGACTAGTGATTGAAGGCCACCTGCCAAGAATAATTTTAAATGTGCATGACTCTAGTCACGTACATCATTTTATGACACCTTTTTTGTACTTGATCTGACACATGCTTACAAGAAAGATTAAGCAGAGAGACTGCTTACCAAACCTATCTGAATCATGATCCAACTCAGTGTTTTAGAGTAGGGCAGAAAAAGTGGTTGTGGAATTGCAAACTGGAATTCTCTCGTATCCACAGCATAGTCTAGTCTCCTTACTCAGCTTAGATTTATGAACCATCTGGATTAGCTAAAGCTGAAAATCTCTTGGGATAGTTTCCTGTAGCCCTACTGCCCATCGATTCACATGTCATTCCTCACTTCCCCTCTCATTAGTTCATCAGGTACAGCTTTTGGCCCATTAGTAATCAGTCAGTGGGACGAATTGGAGGGATAAGGACGGTGCCTATTAAGGGCATTGGGAAAGCAATACATGTTTCCTCATACCACTTTATCTCTGGCAGGTAATTTATCTGGTCAGAGTGCAGCTTCAATCTTGCACCCCCAGCAGACCCTCCACCCTCCTGGCAACATCCCAGAGACTGGGCAGAATCAGCTCTTACAGCCACTTAAACCATCTCCCTCCAGTGACAACCTCTATTCAGCCTTTACCAGTGACGGTGCCATTTCAGTACCAAGCCTTTCTGCTCCAGGTCAAGGTAAGAAATCAACGCAACCATCACCTTCCAGAAACATTAAAATGGAGCTATTGCCACATCCGGGACAAAAGCCTGATGAGTCATCTGTTGTTAAGGTGGGTTGGAAGACCAGCTGACCAGAACACAGACTGTATTGTACACTTAAGGACCTTTGGACTGAAAGGAGCAGTTGGGTAATGGTTAGATTACGTGCCCATGTTGCTCCCATCAGGCGAAACAGCTTTTTTTCAAGGGATTACAGCAAAAAGTTACATCTGTGACCTATATGAGGCCTTGACTAATAAATAAATGACTCATTTGGGATTTGGAACTTATGCTTTAAGACTAGACTGAGATTTCCTGGACCAAATTCTGAGGGGTTTAGCAGTTTCTGAAAGGCAATGCATTTGCTCAGCCAGTGTAGACTTTTTTAACTTCTAAGTATGGGAGTAGCATACTAAGATGAATGGTCCCACAATTCAATTTTTTATCTATAATCCACTTCCCAAATACAGTTTTATTTATTAATGATCACTCAGAACATTCCTATAGAGGAAAGAGCTTCTAGTAACTTTAGAATAAGAATTGAAAGTAGTTGGGTGTCTGGGTAGAAAACGATGGGGAAAAAAATATAGCTAGCTTAGGTGCTTTTACCACTGTGTCACTGAAATTAGAGATTAGATTGTCTCTTTGCACCACGAGTGTACTTGTTGGTAGGGGCACAAACCAGCTAGCACTATTCCCACCGGGAAAGGCTTCAGCGTTTACAGGTAGAGGCGACTGAGGTCTACTTCTCCTGTCTTACGTATCTGACCTTTCCCTAGAAGCTTGTTCTTCTGTGTCCATCTTAGCACATTTCACCACTCCAGCCTCAAGTTTCTAACATCTTGTAGTTGTGTTCTGTCTCTTCTCTCTCTGTTTTCCCCTGTTTCTCCCCTCTCACAGGCTGTGCGAAGTTTAACTGTGCATCTGAGCAGGTGACATTCAAACCTGGTGGCAGGAGGACCCGATTTCTGAGTACGCCCTGCTTGGCTCTTTGTGTGTAACACCTTTACTCCTTCCTCGTCCTTGTTTTTCTGCTGCTTGGGTCTGATATTTCACGCAGTCCATTTTCATTTGTCTCTGTGTGTCATCTGCTCAGTGGCTTGGCTGAACTATTACCCTCAGAAGTTTGGGTCCCTACTTTAATTATGATAAAAGATGTAGAAATCAAATAGGCTTCAAAATAACTTTCTGGTAGAATTGCTTCTTCACAGGTCCGTGACAGGGCAGATGGGGTGTCGGGGCTGTGCAGATTGCTGGGTCACTTAGAATAATGAAGGCTGAACTCCACCGGCCCCTTCAGTCCTGCCCCGTGCATGGGCCTTAGGAGTGACAGGAAGCATTTTGACCATTGATGCACTTAGGTCCTGGAAGCAGGTAAAAGAAGAGTTTGGAATTTTTTTTTCATGTCAATTAAGCTTAACCATGTATCAGCTGAAAAGATGCTAGTATCTTTTCATTGGATCTTTTCGCCACCACTACCTTCTAACTTCATAAAATCAGTAGTTCTCATAAAGCATGTATTCTATTAAAGACCAAATCCTAGCACCTACAAGTGAAAATGGTCTTTTTTTAACATTATTGCTGGGATTTCCCAGCTGTCTTTTGAAAAACAGGACACAATAGCGAGTCAGCCAACCGCTTCAGTCACCTTCCCCTATGTGAAATGAAGACAATGCCTATCTCCTAGGGTTGTTGTACAAATCAAATAAGACCATGCCACAAAACTAGGTGGCATCGGGAAGCACCCACCACTTCCCTGATTAGACGGTGCCTGCCTGGCACATGGTAATCAATAAATGTCTATTGAAATAAAAATGTGAAAAACAAAAATAAGGCTCAAGTAGAAAACTTTGTCACAGTTTGAATAAAGATCTTCTCTGGTCAGGCCTCAAACTTCTGATGTGGTTATTGACGTGCTTCTTAAATGCATGTGCTGAGGCCATCACGTTTCCGAGTGTGGTTCAGAGGTCTATGGGCTCTGAATAGTCCAGAGCTATTTAACAAAGGAGGCGGAAGGCATTACCCACTTGGGTAGTGTTCCAAGCATGTGTGATTTTTGAGCACTCAGATCAATGTGTTTTCTGGTTAAACTAGTCTGGACCAAGCTTATTAGCATCTTGACACTTAAAGAAGCGTTTAATTTATGTGTTCAGCTAGAAAGATGAAAAGACATTAACGGTAGGAGCAAGTGTTCTGAAGTAGAACATGACATGTCAGGCCTCTGATATACAGCCTATAGTGTCTACATTGAAAAAAGGGACCAAGGCTTGTTTGTAAAGTAATATGATGGGTACCACTTCAAATGGATTAATTCAGTACATTCTCATCCCACTCTTAAAGGTGGGTGGTGTTAGTGACACTGTCGTTCAAATGAAAGTGGTTAGAAATATTAAATCTTATCTCTTCCTTTTGGGTCTAACGTGAGGGATCCTCCCTCTTGAAGGCAGATATATCAGTATATATCACATGAGCCTTGGTGAAGAAATTGCAAGAGGCAGCTTTAAAGCAAACATGGACAGAAAAACCAGGCTTTTACAGGGGTGGAGGTCTTAGTAGGTTTGGGTGCATTATTCTATGCCCTCAAAATAGATAATGGTTTAGAAGCACGGCTTGGCTTCATGCTTTATTTATGTTCAAAAGTTGCTTGTTTTCCATATACTTTTAAAGAGCTTTCTAGAGGGGAAGGTATTAGTATGTATGTCTAGGATGTGGAACATAGTAGCCAATTTAAATTAACTTAAAACTGTAACAACAGTACTGTCAGCCTACTGTGGTAGAATTAATTGCGAATTAGTTTAATCGAGTGCTTTTTAACAACCCAGCAGGAGAAACAGAAAGTGAGACAGTCAGTGGAAAGATTGCTTGGGTGTTTGAAATTCAAGCAGTGAGATGTGAGAGACTGGAATTCCTGCCCATCCTGAATGTCAATGCCAGGCATTACTCTCAGATACAAAGACTGGGTGTGGAAATGCCGCGTCTGTCAGCCAGGTGCCCGCCAGATGCCGTCCATCAGATAACTGTTAGGCCAACAGCCCACAGTAGGAGACGCCCCCAGAACTACCCCTGGGCCACGGTCTGTCTCCCCTCCTGCTTTCTCTTGCTGGGACTTTGTGTGCTGTGTGGAGAGTCTAAATATTTTACACTGATGTTTCTTTATCTTTAACACATTGCTCTCTCTTTGTGCTTCAGGGAAGATGGTGAAAAAAGTCTGTCCTTGCAACCAGCTCTGTAGTAATTATCTTTTCTTTCTGTTATTTTTGGTCCGTGATTGCAAAGCCTGTTCTCCTTGAGTTCTTTGAACCTTGAAGCCTCACAACTCCCTAATGCCCAACTTCCATCTGTCTAGTTCTGCACCCTTTTCTAATACAGTCTTTAACATGCTGAGCTGCTGACCACTGGCTGGCCTTCCAGACGAAGAAATCGCCTCTTAGCCAGTGCTTTCAGTAGTGACCTCCTGTGAGCCTCCCCCTGTTACAGTTAGGGCTTGATAAGCCCATGAATATGTTCAGGGAGATGAAGGATTCCTGACTCCTTTGGGAAAGAATTCTTTAGTAAGGAAATATGTGCCAGCCAGTGTTGTAGCCACTGGAAAGTCCTCAGTGGTCAAAGCATACAGAAGCCCGTCCCCTCATGTCTGCCAGCTTGCGAGGCCACCTTTTAGAGTGTGGCTTCTGAAACTGTTGGCTTCTCAGTAAAGTGCAGACAGTTAACAACCCCACAGGCCACAGGCTCAACCAGAAAGTCCTGTCCTCGGGGCACTGAGCACTAAGTTGTGGCTACTAATAGGTCGTTGTTATGAGGACCTGGCGGTGTGGGGTGGGGAAATGTATTAGGGCAGAACACAGATTTTGGGTGCTGAGGCACACACCACTTTAGAGCTTTTCGGCAGAAATGAGGAAGGGTTAGAGCTTGGCCAGCCCCCTGGAAGGCACGGGTCCTCAGAAACAGCTGTGTTGTCCGTGTTCTGAACCGCTTTCCTGTAAAGCGGGTCGAGGGCGCCCCCTTTCGCCGGCTGGGATAGTCGTCTTTTCCCAGGAGCTCATTTCTGGTCAGACAGGATGCGCTTGTTTCCCCCTTTAATGGGAAAGCCTGTTTCAGAGGCCAAAGAGGATCAGCTGTTTGGCTGGCTCTGCCTTGTGGTATAAAGCGCACCCTCCGAGTCCAGCATTGTGTAACATAGATTCAGATGAGACGTGCTTTGGTTGGAAGGGGCCTCACAGCATGGAAGGCGCCCGCATGAGCCTGGGCGGGTGGCTCCCGCACGAGCTCTGTGAGTACACGCTGCCCACCCCCAGGGGTGCTTCTCGTGCTGGGCTCTGACAGCTCTGCCCACTTGGGATTGTTTCTGGGTTTGTTTTCATTGTCTCACTTGCCATCAAGCTCACCAAGCAGCAGTCATTCCAACAGGATGACAGTCCCCATGCATGTGGTACGCTTGCCTGCTGGATGTCATCGTCATACAGCCAACCCCGCTGCCTGCATCCCACCCTCCCGTCTCTCTCGCTACTTGAGGAAGGCTGTTTCCTGTGCTGTACTCCCCATGTGGGTTTCCTGTCCCATAGGGGCTTCCTCTCCCCTTTCTCACTGTATGTGCGATAGCGACACCCTGGTGGCCCCAGCGGGCGGGCTCTAAGTGAGCTAACACACCTGCAGGCGCGTGTCTGGCCTCGGTGGGGAGAAGCATGGGAACTCCCCCACTCTGCAGTCTCATGTCACAGTGAGCTGCTTCTCTAGTGCAGACATGCTTGTGTGTGCCTCCGGGCGGTGTGGCACACACCTCACCTAGACCAGCAGTGGGTTAGAATGGGCTTTTCCATAGCAGAGGTGCTTCCTGTATGCTGCTGAGCTCTCGTGCTGCTTTGACCCTGAAAGCAGAAAAGGGTACATTTATTTAGCCCCCAGAATTCCTTGGATAGCTTAAGGCCTGGTGGCTCCCAAGTGACTTTAGTAGCTTTGATTTATTCTGCAGCAAATGTGAGATCTGGTAAGAAAGTGGGGGGCTGAGGGTGAAAAACAAAACCATGACTCTTCTTTCCCTCTTCCTGAAAACTTGCCTCTTCGAATAATCTTCAGTGTGCCCTCCAGCAGAGCCGAAATCAGGCAGGACTCAGACTCCTTTCTTTCTCATCAAACCATAGAAATAGAATTCCTTCATTAAAACCTCAAAGCTTCCTTCTCCCCTCTGTGCCCCTCCCTCAGCTGAATGAATGTTTCTCTGGCTTCCGCAGGAGCTGCTTGCTCTTCTGGGCTGGGGTGGGCGGGTTGGGAGGTGATGAGGACCCCTGAACCAGGTGAGCCTGAGGTCACCTTCAGGAAAAGCGCATCTTCCTGGAGTTGAGGCGCACACAGCCTCCCTCACAAGTGGGAAGGTTCTGTACTCACAGGAAGTTAGGAGAGGCTGAAACTTCATTCCTCCCAAGTTTATGGGTCCAAGTAAAAAAAACTTTGTTTTGTTTTGTTTTGTTTTTGAGGGCAGTGTCACTGGCCCTCATACGTGGGACCTGAACCGGGGCCGCTGGCTTCCCAAGCCAGCGCTTAACCACCACGCCACTCAGCCGACCCTAAAAAAAACTTTTGAACGGAGCATGCTGTGTCTCTTATTGCCTCTTTCTATTAAAGAATGCCTGAAGATTGGACAGTAGCCACATGGTTTGGGAACTCCATCTTTTCCTGGGCTAGGCACCTATCTTTGCATTTCTGTAACTCCTGCTTCAGCCCTGCCCCAGTGCTCAAGGAGCTGTTTTTGCCCTGCATTCTACAGCATTCCAGAGCAGCTCACCTCCTGACCATCCCACAGTGCCCTGGTCAGTGCGATGCTGGGAAAGTGAGTGCTTGCCGAAGGTTCCAGCACTCTTAATGTCCTGTGTGAGTGGCTGGAGGAGGTCCCCGCCCTGGGTCTGCCATTGTCCTGACTTGTTCAGCCTCCCCCGCAGCTCCTGAGGTGAACCTGGTTTCCTCACCCTGTTAGGCCCAAGCGTTGGGCTAAATAAGACTTGGGAACTCCTTCCTTGCATGGCTTCCCAGTCCGTCCTCCTCATTCTGTGGCTTGCCATTCATCATTCTGTAAAGTTTTTCTTCTTCCTGAAAACTGAACCCAAATGCCTTTTAATGGCTATACTCTGTTGCGTCTTCTCACTCCAGGGACCAGCAGCACGAACACTGTGGGGGGGCCAGTGAACAGCCAGGCCGCTCAGGCGCAGCCTGCCGCCCTGTCGTCCAGCAAGAAGGGCACGTTCACAGACGACCTGCACAAGCTGGTGGACAACTGGGCCCGAGACGCCATGAATCTCTCGGGCAGGAGAGGGAGCCGAGGGCATATGAACTACGAGGTACATCTTCCCTGTGGCCGTTTTTCTCATCTGCCAGTGTCGCTCAGCACATCGGCATCGAAGACGATGTAAACTGCCCAGGCTTCCCGTCCCTGCCATGGCGTTCTTCAGCAGCTCAGTAATTGTAACACTTTTAGACAGATAGGACAAAAATCACCCATGTACCTTTTTTTTTTTTTCCTTCCCTGAATCCTTCGCTCCTTCCCTGTGGGTCGCCTCAGTTTTTTCCTTCAACACTGAGCCACGGGCACATGTGTGCACATACACGACAGCACCCACTTCCAATCAGAACCCACTTCCCACCCACCCTTTTGATAAGTGTAAAGAGCCAATAACTATGAAGAAAGGTTTTGGAAGATTAGAACAGTCCTGGTTCTAGAATTATATATATATTTATTTATATATATATATATATATATATATATATATATAATTTTTTTTTTTTTTTTTGAGGGCAGTGTCACTGGCCCTCATATGTGGGATCCGAACCGGGGCCACTGGCGTCCCAAGCCAGCGCTTAACCACCGCTCCACTCGGCCGGCCCTAGAATTATATTTTAGCACCGCCCACTTCACATCCATGTGTGTGACACCCGTACCACGCCTTACAATTTGTTGTTTTCTTTTCAGGGCCCTGGAATGGCAAGGAAGTTCTCCGCACCGGGTCAGCTGTGCGTCTCCATGACCTCAAACTTGGGCGGCTCTGCCCCCCTCCCTGCAGCATCAGCTACCTCTCTAGGTCACTTCACCAAGTCTCTGTGTCCCCCCCAGCAGTACGGTTTCCCAGCTCCCCCCTTTGGCACTCAGTGGAGTGGGACAGGAGGCCCAGCACCACAGCCGCTTGGCCAATTCCAGCCTGTGGGAACGGCTTCCTTACAGAATTTCAACATCAGCAATTTGCAGAAATCCATCAGCAACCCCCCAGGTTCCAACCTGCGGACCACTTAGACCTAGAGACTTAACCAAATAGATTTGGGGGCAGGAGGTGGAGTGTGAAGGGGTGGGAGGGGTGGGAAAGTAGCCTATATACTAACTACTAGTGCTGCATTTAACTGGTTATTTCTTGCCAGAAAGGAATGTTTTTCATACTGCTTAGAGCCCTCAGGATGGAGACTCTTCCTCCTCCTTCCATTTATTGGAGTAGGACAGGAAGGAATGAGCAGCTTTCTTGTGATGGGGCAGCTTCGAACTCTGCTTGTGTTTACCCAACAGTAAGGGCTAGAAAAGAGAACGGCATTCATCAGAAAGCTACGTGAGTGCTCAAGGGAGAAGCAAACCCCAGCTGCATTTCCAAGTGGGTGGAACTCTTCTCTTTGGATCCACCCCAAATCCCTTATTCCCTCAGTCTAAACCACAAGACAAAAATCATATCAGACTCTCTCCCACCCTGTTCTCCCACCCCACCCCAGCTTTTTTTTCTTTCTTCCTTTTTTTCTCTCTCTTTGGAACCCAGTGAAAAAACACCAGGGGACTAGGTTTCCGCCCTTTCTTGTGATAGGTCATTAGTGCTTTAAGCAAATATTAGCAGCTCCGACTGCGGCATTAGCAATTAGAAAAAAACGTTCCCTGCGGACATGTAACTTTGCCATCAGTTTTGATGTGGAAACACTGTGATATATAAATGTTGTTGGACAACAGTAGTTTTAAGATGAAAATATGAAAGGTTTAAAAAGTTGAAAAAAGCTAGCTCTGTCCTTTACTTATTGAGACACTTTAACTTTTTCCTTTGTATTTCCATTGTATTAGATAAATAAATGTGAATGTAAAATTGTATAAATTACTGTACTTGAATACTTCTGTTGTCCCAGTATTGCTTGCTGGATATTTTAGTGCCTTGGACTTCTATTGCTTCTGCCGTTAGCATCAACTCCTCAGCAGATCCCCGACAGCAAAGAGCATGTGGGAGGAAACCTACGGTCCACGAGACCCCAGCAGTGGGTTATGCCAAAGGGAAATTGAAAGAGTACCCTTTTTTTGTCATTCAACTATTTTGTCTAGAGCAGGTGTAAGATGAGCAGGGTGAGAAGTTAAGTTGACATCAGTGGTTGAAAGCAGAAAGTTCTGTTTCAGGAACAGTGGTGGTGGTGGTGGGGGTGCTGTCACCAAATTGGGCAATTTAAAAGAGTAAGGGTGGCGTGTGATAAGTGAATGAAAAAGACTACAGAATGGAAGAACGGACTTGTTTTGAAGATTTGTGATGCCAGGCCAGTGGGTGCCAGAAGCCTTCCTCATTTGAGCTGGGCTTAAACAGGCCTGAAAGAAATGGCTGAATATACAGGGAAGGGAATGGGGGCTGGTTTTGAAGTTGGGAAACCAGAGAGTGAAAAGTCACAGATGGAAAAAGTTGCTCTAAGAAAAACTGTTTGGATTGTTTTCTTCTTGTTGCAAATGTACCCTGCATTTCTCAGCTTGGGGTACTATTTTTGTGGAAAGTGGACCCACATCTGAATTAAGCATCGGAGGAAAGAAGGCTTATTCCTTACTCCTTTCCTATGTGATATTCAAGCGGTTGCAGGATCATAATCTATTGTGCCACCTTTATTTCTACAATTGCAACTGATATTCTCACCTTTCATATAAACAGATATTCCCCATAAGTCATAACTGCAACCAACCAGTATTATTTAATGCAAATGTAAAGGGCAGTTCTGTTCTTTTCAAACAAAATGTTCTCCTAATTGGCTATGTTTGGGATCTCTGTTATCTGTGAAATGGGGAAAGAAGGTGGGACTCTTAATTTTTTGGGTGCTTCTTGAGTTGAGAAATTGACATATTTCCACCCTCTCACTCACCTCTCAGCACGTCCCAGCAGTCACCACAATAGGAGGAGCCTGGCTGGCTGTCCCATCCTGTCGTTCTTTTCGTAAATTAGCCTAGTCCCCAAAGAGGCAAATAACAGCGGAAGGTATTTGGAAGGTAGAAATGAGAAGGGTAGGGGTTCCAAGCCCTGCTTCATAATTGTTTACTTATCTGTTCTCTGCTGATAATTCTTGGGGAGATGATAAGAGTGAGGATAGAACAAAGAAGGTGCCGAGTAAATGAGAAACAGACCACCTAAGACGAATGAAACAATACCTTCTACCAGAGGAACTAGGGAACCAAATGCAGCACATTATTTCGTTATTTTGATTTAATAATTTTGAGATCTCTTCACACACACAAAAAGTAAGAACTGGTTTTATTTACTGTTGATTTTTTTCCCTCCTGTGGATTAAATAACTGAAGCCTAGAGGAACGAACTAGTGCTACTGAACTGTTTAAATTATTTTTGTGTTAATAGTACACTTTGAGTATCTTTTTCCACATTAAAAAAAAAACTTTCTGAATTTTAAGTGTTTTCCTTACATTATTTAACAATGTACACTGTTAAAAAAAAACCCCAAAAAAAAACAAACCAGTAAAACAAACTGAATTCAAACCTGGGGGGTTTCTCCGCAGCCGTTAATTGTACATTTTGCACTAACTCTGGGTGTTGCGCTTCTTGTAAGATTGCGCCTTGTGCTTCAGTTTGTTACCTTTGTAGACTTATTTAATGAAACCATTCAAATAAACCAAACTTGCTTTTGTTGAGTTGTGGGGTTTCATTTCCAGACAGTTCCTTTTTCATTATCTCATTAGCTCTGTTTTGTGTGCAATTTATAAATTTTTTTTTTAGCAGCATCTCTGACAAGGAAGGTGAATTTGTTCTGAAGAGAATGATAAGGGTGTATAAATCAAAAGCTGAATATACAACTGAACCTGTGCAGTAACAGGTGAGGTACAGGGAGGGGGTCGGGATAGGCTGCTGCCTCCTCCGCAGGAGCAGGAACGGCGGATGCCTGCCTGTCCTGTGCGTGCCATGCTGTGGGTTCCCAGCTCCACACCAACAGGACTGTGATCCAAAAAATAGTAAAAGCCACTGCTTCCAGATTAGATAAAAAGCAAGCTCAAAATTCACCTTAAAATAAATTTGAGGGCTGGCCGAGTGGCGCGGTGGTTAAGCGCTGGCTTCGGACGCCAGTGGCCCTGGTTCGGGTCCCACGTATGAGGGCCAGTGACACTGCCCTCAAAAAAAAAAAAAACAAGTAAATTTGCAAGCTCATTATTTGGGGGAAAGAATTAGGAAACATCTAGACATGATGAAGAAACAATGTTAAGATGCGTTGTATCTCATCTGAAATGGGGAAATAGAAGCTGCTTCTTAAGATTTTATTACAAAGTGCAGAACTTGTTTTATACTCTTGAAATGCCTTTTCTTTGGCTTTAGATCATTGTTTGCTCAATTAGAAAATACTACAGGATAGTGACACCATAAATTTATAAGAGGGATTATCATAGTTGAAGATTATGGCCTGAATTGATGAAAACTGGTAAAAGCACTGCAGGCCTTGTTCTCAGCATTAAAACATGGCGTCCTCAGGTCAGCAATGACTTAATTTCCTGTAGGCACTGGTGCTCAGGAGTGTGGCTCCTACGGCTTCAGAGCAGGCTGCCACTGGTGATTCCTAAAAGTTCTATTTATTAACATCATAGTTTAGGAATAAGTAATCAAGAGCCCAAGAAAAGGTATTTAATCTCCCCAAAGCCACCTACTGCAGTGTGTGACAAGCTTTTTTAAAGGGCTTGTTTTCCAATCGCTTGGCTTTATCTGCAGGAGGCTCCAGGATTTGGAACAAAAGGAAGGTAAAACCCTTGGAAATCTCATTCCCTAGGAGTGATGAACAATTTCATGACAAAAGTTTTCTTAAGCCCCTCTGTGACAGTCCAGTGATGTGGCCTAAGCCTCTGTTAAGGTGGATCCAATTTCCTTTTCTTTGCATCCTGGTTCTCCCTATAGAAATCACAGTTTCCTATGGAAGAAAAAATCATTTAAATATAGCTGCCATGATTTTAAAATGAGACATAAACTCACAACTAGTAATTTCTGAATTGTGTTAATTAATGATCCTAATTTAAACAAAGCCCAAGAATGGAAATCATTATGAGGGCGCATCCCTCTGTTAACTCTAGACCAGGTTGCGATCATCGTTGCGATCATCACCGCGATGGGCCCACTTTTCCAAAGAGAAGCTCTTCCTGCTGTCATGCGTAAGCTTCCTGCTACTGTCAAGGACTAAAAAACGGGTTCTATCTCGAGTCAGGACCCCAAAGGACAAGTTATGGCTCTGGAACCAGTTACCTTTTTCCTACACTGCTATTCCTCTGGCACAGTTCTACCCAACTTCTAAAAGTGGAACATCACTCTCTTAACATTCATAGACTTCAACCCAGGTTCTCCCTTCAGTTTTTGTTCCTAAAACACTTCGCTACCTGTTACATGTTGGTTAACATTAGGAGTTTGGAGGTGCCAAGGACCAGGTTTTGCTTGTGGATTCTGGTGGCAAAGGCTTTGTGGGGTTGGGTTCTGGGTCACCATCTGGTTCTTCGGGGCTAGTGTGGCAGGGGTCTGGTGTGGATCTGGTTCTCTAGACGAGGGCTTGACCTCATCCCCTGCATCTGCAAGCATAGCCCACATTTCAAGACTGTCTGCAAGGACAGAGATCACAGGAAGACACAGCATCAACAAACCAGGAAGTGTTCTCAGAAAGCCCTGGAAAAACAGGTCACAAGAAATCCCACGTCATGAGTGCCCCATGATGGTTTTAGTGCCCCACGAAGCTTCGCAGGTTGGGACCACAGAGAAGCTGAATATGTGCTATCAGTCAGAAATGCCATCGACCCATTTTGAGTCCTTTTTTCTAAAACTTCATAGGGCTATAAAACAGGATTTTTCTACCTTTTAAAATGCATCTGTGCCTACCCACAGTATACAACACAGTAACTTACAAGCAACCGGTAGGTATTTATTGACTAACATGTACATTTCCTCAGCCCTACTGACCTGCAAGGGAGCCTTTCTCAGCAAGTGGTCCGGAGCCATCGGGTACAGGCGCGCTGTGCTTCCCCGGCGGCCCGGGAGGCGCTGCTGCAGTTTACGGAGAAAGGACACACTTGTAGACGCACACACCCACAGAAGCACTAACCAAACTTAGGGGAGCAGCCCCAAGGCGCAGCTGCCTAGGGCTCCGCTGGCTCACAGCACAGCGAGTGGCAGCATTCAAGGCTCCTGGGTCCCAGTCCTACCTAGAGATCTGAGATTAAAGATACTCCTTTCTTCTCACTAAATTCAGGGGGAAAAAAATTTATTTCTCCTTTAGCAGCAAAATAAAAGGATTATCAGAAGACATCTGGTTTAGTCTTTACTTTTTAAAGTTATGTATCACCTTTGTTCCAAGAAAATCTTAAGCAGATATTCCATATGTAAAACCAAAATAAATAATGACTGGTTGTCTGAATCGGGGCGGGGGGGAGTCCTGGAGGACACTCGTTCCCCCGCACCCCCTCAGCCCGGGAATTGCTGCAGTGGTTTGGGAGCTAGATTCAGAATAAGTCTTACTAAGAAGGCCCCCAGCACAGTAAGTTGGGTATTTTCCTCCACTAGTGTCAGCCTGTCAGAGCTGAGGGGAACATTAATGAACCAACCATGAAGCAAGTCTATGAATGTTCATAATTCTCAGGGAGAAGCTGGGCAAAACTCTGCGGTAAGCCCTTTCTGTTCGGACTCTGGGAAACACTCCACACATAACCTGTGCCTGCTACTCCCACGGAATCTGGACTTTGAAAGACACTAACGTCCATAGAAAAGCAATTGCCAAAAGCCCCGTTATCTTTACATACAATTTCACCTTATATTCTAAGGCAGCTTCGGAAAGACTTCCTAATGCAGAGACAGCCAAAGTAACAAGCAAAACAAAGGTCTGTACCCTGAAATTCCTAGTTCCGCATACCTTTCCCCCACCCCAAAAGATCAGTATCTCTAGAAATGGGGAAACGCATCGCAGGATTTCACTAGCCTAATGTTTTGGACTCTATCCTGTGACGTGAGGGCAGTCCCACTGAGTTCTGGTTTGGACCTAACTGGGCCGGCAGAGGATCAGACCAGGCTCCTTCCTCAGGAGCGCCCCTCCTTGGGCCCTCTGCTCCCATCCTTCTTACCCACCCTGATTCTTCTTTTCAACCAATGGAGCAGAGAGATGAACTTGCTGCTGTTTCTCCATTTGCTCCCGGAACTGCTGCTGCAACTGTCTCTGCCGGAGCTTCCGCTGGTGCGTGGCATCGCTCTCCACAGCAGAGGCCAGGCGCCTGCATCAGAGGAGCAACAAGGTGAGAGGGTGTTCCTGAGCTAACTGAGTCAACAGTACACGATTCCTGAGGGAGCACAACCAACTCGCAGGCTCCCAAGGAAGGGAGGTAACCCAGACCCCATGAGAAGGCAGCAGAGGAAAGGGGGAATGAGCCCAGTACCGGGAGCTGCTGCTCTCCCCCTGAATCACAACGTGGGCATCATCCGAGTGGCTTGGTCTGCTGGGGGAGGTCACCTCCTGCGGTTTGGGGGGTCCCTGGGCCATGTTCTGCCGGTAGCTGCTGTATCTCGCTTGTTCCACAGATGGTTCAAAATCTTGTCTCTTCGCTTTAGTTAAATCCACCTCAAGAGGCAACTAGTAAGGGAAGAGGGGAGGGAAATAACTTCAACTGCTCTTTCACTTCCTTTCTTTTCCCTGTCTTACACATCTAGATTCCTAGAAAATGGCTCCTGACAATCCTCTGCCCATCATTCCTTCCAGGTCCAGAGAAGCTGAGACAAAAGATCCAACACTTCTTTATAATATTTTGTAATATTTTTAATTATATGAAGAAGAGTAAAGGTTTTTCATTTTCTACTTTATACTATTCAGTATTAATCAAGTTTTGATAAAAAGAAATCTTATTTTAGTTTTGATTTAGAGCAAATGGTCTAAAAGATTCAAATCTAATTTGAATCTTTCCTTGGCAGTTGGATCTTGTCTGATGCTGTCTACTTTTTGTCATTTTTTTTCCAATGGAAATGATCACACAATCTTTGTGGAAACCTATCCCTTCTCTGCCCTTTCTGCCAGGACTTATCCCTGCAAGAACAACCCTCATCACTAAAAAAGCCTCATGTATGCTGTGGCACAATTAAACATCCTTCATATAACAGAAAGAAAACTTAGAAAGCACTGACATAGGATGTGAGCCAACTGGGGTTGTTCCTGCATCTGGTCAAATGGAGAGAAGTAAGATAGGGTATTTCATGGCATCTGGCAACTGTTTTACATCCAAGCCATGAGCACTACAGAAACCCAGAGCTTTTTCACTTGGGAGAACTTCTCTCTCAATTCATAATGATGCTCATAAAATAATGGAACATGAGGGATTGAGATGACTACATTTTGATAAAGATAACCAAAAACAAAAATTATACTAGAAATTTCTTATCTACACTGGAAAGTAAATGAGTAGGTTAAAAAGAACTGGGCTTATGCTACATGAATTAAGAACATTACGCTAAGTGAAAGCCAGTCACACTAGGATGTGTATGTATTTACGTGAGGTACTTAGGGTAGTCAAAATCAGACAGAAAATGGAATGGTGGTTGCCAGGGGCTGTAGGATTAGGGGAGTGAGGGGTTATTATTTAGTGGTAGACAGTTTCAATTTTATAAGAATATTTATAGAGATAGACGGTAGTGATGGGTGCACAATATTATGAATGTATTTAATACCACTGAACTATATACTTTTAAAGGGTTAAGGTGGTAAGCTTTGTTATGTATATTTTACCAAAAAAAAAAAAAAAGGTTGGAAGAAAAATGGGCTTTGAAAAAAATGAAAAGACTGACAATGCTAAGTGCTATCAAAGATATGGAGTAATTGGAACTCATATGCTGTTATGTGGAAGTGTGAATTACTACAACCACAAAGGAAAACTGAAAGGCATAAAACAAAGCATATGCCTATCCTGTGAACTGAGCCAGTAACTCCCAAGATAAATGAGTGCACCGAAAGGCATGTACAAAGATACTAACAGCAGCCCTATTCAAAACAACCAAAAGCTACAAAAACGCAAATGTCTATTAAAGTCAGAATGGGGAAAAAAAATTGTGTGATACTCATGCAATAGAAAAGCAAACAGCAATGAAAATGCTACACAAAACATGAATGAATATCACAAACATGTTGAATGAAAGCCAAACTAAACAGTTAAATGTTGATTCCAAAAAGTACAGAATAGTCAAATGCAATCTATCTTGTTAGAAGTGGTTTTGCTTGGTGGTGATGAGAAGGGGAGGGGTGGGAAGTGACTGCAAGGGGAACAGCTGAGATCTGGTACCCCAAATGTCTGGTCTTGATTCGATGCTGTTATGTGGATTTGTTTGCTTTTAGAGTTCATCAAGCTGAACCTTCATGATATGTGCATTTGTCTACATGTCTTTGTGCTTTAATACTTCTATCAATTTTTATAAAGCTCACATGGTACAATTCCATTTATATAAAGTTTAAAAACAAGAAAAAATATGAGGCTAGAAGTCAGAGAGAAGTTAGGACAGTAGTTACTTTTGAAAAGAGAAAATCAAGGTAATGAATGGGGGAAGGGGTTCTGGGGTGCTGGTAGTGTTCTGTTTCCCTATCTGGGAAAATTCATCAGGCTGCACCATTATGACTTATGTGTTGTTCTGTGTGTAATGTTTTACTTCACTTAAAAATTAAATAAAAAGGAGTAAAAAAGAAATAATGTCAGCAAAATGGCAGACTAGAACGCTCCAGCCATCCTGCCCCTACAGAGACACTGAGTTAATGACAATATACAGACTGCAATACCTTTGTGAGAACTCCAGTCACCAGCTGAAAAGCAACAGCACTCAGGCCAACATGAAACCAAGACAAGATTGCAGCTCACAGGCAAGAAAAAGCTAAAGGAGTTCATCACCATCAAGCCAGTATTAGGACTTGTGAAAGGGACGACGAGGAGGAGGAGGGAAGGGGGGCAGGAAAAGGAGAGAAGAAGATGAAAGACCAAATATATGAATAATAAAATGGCAATGACTACATACCTAGTAATAATTACTTTAAATGTAAATAGATTAAAAGCTCTAATCAAAAGACACAGGGTGGCTGAATGAATAAGAAAACAAGATCCTTACAGATGCTGCCTGCAAGAGACTCACTTCATAAAGATGTGATACATTTTATACAATGAAACATTCCTCAGCCATAAAATAGAATGAAATCTTACCATCTGTAATAACATGAATGCACCTAGACAGTATTATGTTAAGTGAAATAAGTTAGACAGACAAAGATAAATACCATATGATCTCACTTATATGTGGAATATCAAAAACAAAACAAATGAACAAACAAAACAGAAAAGGACTCATAGATACAGAGAACAAACTGATGGTTGCCAGATGGGAGGAGGGTTAGGGGCTGGGTGAAAAAGGGGAAGGGATTAAGTACAAATTGGCCATTACAAAATAGTCACAGGGATGTAAAGTACAGTATAGGGAATATAGTCAATAATATTGTGAAAACTATGTATAGTGCCAGGTGAGTACTAGACTAGTCAGGAGGACCACTTCGTAAATTATATAAATGTCTAACCACTATTCTGTAAAACTGAAATTAATATAAAATAATACTGAATGTCAACAGTAATTAAAAAGGAAAAAAAAGAGGGCCGGCCGAGTGGCACATTGGTTAAGAGCTGGTTTGGGGATAGCAGCGCCCCGGTTCGGATCACACGTATGAGGGCCAGTGACACTGCCCTCCACAGCTAACAGCGGCTCCACCTGGAGCTGGGCTGTGCGAGCCCCAGCGATGGTGTAGGCTGCAGCCCCGGCTGCAGTGGGCTGCCACAGGCTACAGTGAGTGGCGGGCAGCCAGCATGAGCTGCCAATAGCCGTGGTGAGCGATCATCCAGAGGCCAGTGACCAATCTGCCTCATCCGGGAAGAACACAATGATGATAGCAACATGGGCCAGTGAAGCAATGTCCTCTGCAACTAGACTGAAGAACAAAAGGACAGCAACTTGTCTATTCCCCTTCCCTGATTCCCCAACGCTGTTTCTCTCCCCCAATTCTCCAATAAAAATCTTTAAAAAAAAAGATTCCCTTACAGCCAGTACATAGAAACCAGGAGAGGTGGTTGTTTTTCAAATGTCCAAATCTCAACAAATGATCACAAGGCATATAAAGAAAGGGGGGCCGGCCGAGTGGCGCATTGGTTAAGAGCTGGCTTGGGACGTCAGCTCTGAGCAGCAGGGCCCCGGTTCGGATCCCAATGAGCACCAGTGATGCTGCGCCCTCTTCAGCTAAGATAGTGAACAACAGCTTGACCTGCAGGTGGGCTGCCATGAGATGCCGGCGACCGAGTAAGCTGCAGCCCCTGCTGCAGTGGGCTGCCATAAGGTACTGTGAGTGGCCAGCAGCCAGCATGAGCAGCCAGCAGCCAGCATGAGCTGTTGTGAGCCACTGTGAGCGGCTGTCCAATGGACAGCGACCCATCTGCCTCAGCCAGGAAGAACGCAATGATCACAATACCAATACGGGCCAGTGAAGCGATGTCCTCCACAACTAGACTGAAGAACAAAAGGACAGCAACTTGTCTGTTCCCCTCCCCAATTCCCCAATAAAAATCTTTAAAAACAAAAAGAAAGAAATAGGGAACATGGCCCTATCAAAGGAACAAAATAAAACTCCAAAAACTGACCCTAAAGAAATGCAGATCCTATTCAAACAAGGAAATAAAATAAAAAATAAAATATCAAATGCAAACTATAAGCTGCCTGACAAAGAATTTAAAATAACTGTCAAAGATGCTCAATGAGATAAAGGAGAACACAACTAAAAGAAGTCAGGAAAATGATGCATGAACAAATGAAAATATCAACAGAGAAACCACAGAAAAGAAGCAAACAAATTTTGGAGATGAAAAATACAAGAACAAAGTTGAAGAGTTCACTTGAGAGGTTCTACAGCAGACTTGATCAGGCAGAATAAAGAATCAGCCAACTTGAAGACAGGTCATTTGAAATCATCTAGGCAGAGAAGCAAACGGAAGAAAGAATGAAGAAAAAGGAGAGCTTAAGGCATCGACAGGACACTACCACACTAAGTATTAAAAGAGTCTCAGAAGAACAGAAAGAGAAGGGAGCAGAGAATTATTGGCTAAAGAATTCTAAAATCTAAGAAAAGACAAGACATTCAAATTCAAGAAGATTAAAGAACTACATATAAGATAAACCCAAAGAGATTCAAACCAAGTCACATTATAATCAAAATGTGAAGAGTCAAAGACAATACACTAATAACAAACTATCAGAAAGAGAAATTAACAATCCCTTTTACACCTGCATAAAAAAGAATAAAATACGTAGGAATAAACTTACCAATGAGGTGACAGACTATACACTGAAACCTATAAATTATTGATGAAAGAAAATGAAGACATATATAAATGAAAATATATTCTGTACTCATGGATTGGGAGAATTAATATTATTAAAATGTCTATACTAACCAAAGCAATCTCCAGATTCAATACAACCAACCCCTCTCAAAATTCCAATGGCATTTTTCACAGAAACAAACACCCTAATATTTGTATGGAACCCCAAAAGATCCTGAATAGCCAAAGCAACCTTGAAAAGAAGAACAAAGCTGGAGGCATCATGCTCCCTGATTTCAAACTGTATTACAAAGCTATAAAAATCAAGCCAGTATGGTATTGACATAAACAGGCATATAGATTAATGGAATAGAATAAGAGCCCAGAAATGAAAACCACACATATATGGTCAAGTAACTTACAACAAAGGAGCCAAAAAATACAATGAAGAAAGGACAGTCTGTTTGACAGCAACATATAATAGAATGAAACTGGACCACTATTAACACCATACACAAAAACTAACTCAAAATGGAGTAGACTTGAATGTTAGACCTGAAATCATAAAATTCTTAGTAGAAAACAGGCAATAAGCTGCTTAACATCAGTCTTGGTGACAACTGTTTGGATTTGATACCAAAGGCAAAAGCAACAAAAGCAAAAATAAACAAGTGGAACTACATCAAACTAAAAAGCTTCTGCACAGCAAAGTAAACTATCAATAAAATGAAAATACAACCTACTTAAGGGGAGAAAATATTTGCAAACGATATAACTGAATAGAGGTTAGTATCCAAATAGGGGTTAATAAATACAGGTCAGTATATAAAGAACTCATACAACTCAATAGCAAAAGAACAAACAATCTGATTTAAAAATGGCAGAGAATCTGAATAGGTATTCTTCCAAAGAAGACACACAGATGGCCAACAGGTACATGAGAAGGTGCTTAGGTGATCAACATCACTAATCATCAGGGAAATGAAGATCAAAACCACAACAATATACCACCTCACACCTGTTAAAAGTGGCTATTACTAAAAAGACAAGAGGTAACAACTATTGGCAAGGACGTGAAGAAAAGGGAACCCTCATGCACTGTTGGGAAGAATGTAAACTGGTGCAGCCACTATGAAGAGAGTGTGGAGGTTCCTCAAAAAAATAAAAATAGAACTACAATATGATCCAACAATTCCACTTCTGGGTATTTGTCTGAAGAAAATGAAAACACTAACACGAAAAGGTATCTACATACCCATGTATGTAGTATTATTTAAAAGGTATCTACATACCCAGTGATGCAGTATTATTTACAATAGCTAAGACATGTGAGCAACCTAAGTGTCCATTGGTGGATGAATGATTAAAGAAAATTGAGTATATATATCTGCAATGGAATATTATTCACCATAAAGAAGAAGGAAATCTTGCCATTTGCAACAACATGAATAGATCTTGAAGGCATTACACTAAATGAAATAAGTCAAAGACAAATATCAATCTCACTTCTTTGTGAAATCATTAAAAAAAAGCTCATAGGTACAGAGAACAGATTGCCAGAGGCAGGAGCGGGTGGGCAAAATGAATGAAGGGGTCAAAAGGTACAAACTTTCAGTTACAAAATAAATATGTCAGGAGATATAATGTACACTATGGTGACTACCGTTAATAGTATTGTATTGTATATTTGAAACTTGCTAAAAGAGTGAATTTTAAACATTTTCATCTTAAGAAAAAAAATTGGAACTATGGTGATAGATGATAACTAGACTTATTGTGGTGATCATTTCCCAATATTTACAAGTACTGAATCATCATGTTGTACACCTGAAACTAATTTAATGTTATATGTCAACTTTATCACAATTTTTAAAAGTTAAAGAGAAAGAGAAGTCTTGAAAGTAGCAAGAGAAAAGAAAATCGTTACATACAAGAGAGTCTTCATAAGATTATCAGATTTCTCAGTAGAAATCTTACAGGCCTGAAAGGAGTGGGGTCACATATTCAAAGAATACTATATCCAGAAAAACTATCCTTCAAAAATGCAGAAATTAAGACTTTCTCAGATAAACAAAAGCAGAGGGAGTTCATTATCCCTAGAATTGTTCTTCAAGAAATGCTAAAGGAAGTCCTTCAAATTGAAACAAAAAAACATTAGACAGCAAAATAAAACCATATAAAAATAAAAGTTCTCGGGCTGGCCGAGTGGCTCAGTTGGTTAAGAACTCGCTCAAGAGTGCGCGCTGAGCTCTAAGCAACAGCAGTTCAATGCCCAGCCCGTGCTGAGCTGCTGCTGAGCTGCCAACAGGTGGTGGGATGGCTCAGCTGAAATAATAAAAATTTTAAAAAAAGTTCTCCAGTAAAGGTAAATACATGTACAAATATAGTAACCTATATTACTTTGATTTTGGTGTACAGAATTTAAACAAAAAAACCATCAAAACAATATAAGGAACACAGAATTTAAATTTGAAAATCATTAAAACTTTATTAACTATAAGTCTATGTTAGTGGGTATACAATATATAAAGATGTCATTTTTAACATAAATAACATGAAGCGGAATGGGGTGGAGTTGTAAAGGACTAGAGTTTTTGTATGCAATTGAAGTTATCAGCTTAAAAGAGAATGCCATAACTTTAAGATGTTTTAAGAAGAAAAATCTACAAGACATATAAAAAAAGTAGCAAAATGGCAATAGTAAGCCCTATCAATAACACTTTAAATATAAATGGATTCAATTCCCCAATCAGAAATAAATGGCTGACTGGATTAAAAAAACAAACAAACAAACAAACCAAGATACAACTGTATGCTTTCTACAAGAGACTAACTTTATTTTATTTTATTGTTTTAAAGATTTTATTGGGGAATTGGCGGAGGGTAACAGCGTTGGGGAACCGGGGAAGGGGAACAGACAAGTTACTGTCCTTTTGTTCTTCAGTCTGGTTGTGGAAGACATTGCTTCACTGGTCCATGTTGGCATCATCATTGCGCTCTTCATGGGTGAGGCAGATCTGTCGCCAGCCTCTGGACAGCCACTCACAGCAGATCTTGGCAGCTCACACTGGCTGCCACCTGTTCATGCTGGCTGCCGGCCACTCACTGTAGCCTATGGCAGCCCCCTGCAGCAGGGGCTGCTGCTATGCCGTCCCCAGGGACTCACAACAGCCCACCTCTGTTGGTGGAGCTGTTGTTCACCATCTTAGCTGTAGAGGGCAGTGTCACTTGTCCTCACATGCAGGATCCGAACCGGAGCCGCTGGCGTCCCAAGCCAGCTCTTAACCAACGCACCACTCGGCCAGCCCACAAGAGACTAACTTTAGATCTAAACACACATATACTAAAGGTGGAAAGAAAGAAAAAGATATGCCATGTAAATGAAAACCAAGAAAGCAAGAGAAGGCTATGCTAATTCCATACAAATAGACTAAGTCAAAAACTATTATAAGAGACAAAAAAGGACATTATTTAATGATAAAAGGGTTAATTCCCTAAGAAGATATAATAATTCTAAATATTTATGTACCAAATATCAGAGCTCCTAAATTTATAAAGCAAAATTTGACAGAATGAAAGAGAGAAACACATAGCAACACAATAATAATAGGAGACTTCAATACCCTACATTCAATAATGGGTAGAACAACCAGCGGAAGATCAATAAGGAAATAGAAGATTAGAACACTATAAGAGGAGCTGGCCCTAACAGACGTATACAGAACACTTCATTCAACAACAGAATATACACTCACTTCATTCAACAACAGAATATACACTCTTCTCAATATACACATAGAACATTCTTCAGGATAGACCACAGATTAGGCTACAAAACAAGTCTTAACAAATTGAATATATATATATATAGTGTGTGTGTGTGTGTGTGTGTGTATCTATATATATCTATATATATCTATATATAGAGATATATATATATATATATACACAGTAAAACCTTGGATTGCGAGTAACTTGGTTTGTGAGTGTTCTACAAGACAAGCAAAGATTTCTATTAGGTTAGTGCAAAAGTAATTACTTGTAATGGCAAAAAACCCTATTACTTTTGCACCAACCTTTTGTTATTTTTGCAACAAAAATGTATTACTTTTGCAATACATTTCAACTTGGTAAACGAGCAATGTCTTGCAATACGAGCAGTTTATTTCCAGAAAAGAATTATGCTGTCTTGCAATACGAGCAGTTTATTTTCGGGACAAATTATGCTTGCAAACTGAGGTATTCCGATACTATCCATTTCAGGCATCTTCTTAGGGTCTTGGAACGTATCCTCCATGGATAAGGAGGACCAGAAAAGAAAACTATAGATGAATATTCCTGAGGAATATTGATGAAAAAATCCTCAACAAAATACTAGCACACCAAATTCAACAGCATGTTAAAAGGATTATATACACCATGACCAACTATGATTTGTTTCTAGGATGCAAGGATGGTTCAACATCCACAAATCAATCAAAATGATACACCATATTAACAGAAAGAAGGACAAAAACCACATGTTCTTCTCAATTGATGCAGAAAAAGCATTTGCCAATATTCAATACCTTTCCACGGTAAAAACATTCAACAAACTAGGAATAGAAGAAAACTACTTCAACAAAATAAAAGCCATATATGAAAAGCCTACAGCTAACATCATCCTTAACAGTGAAAGACAGAAAGCTTTTCCTGTAAGATCAGGAACAAGGCAAAGATGCCCACTTTCACTATTTTTATTCAATATATTGGAGAGCCCTAGCCAGAGTAATTAGGCATCAAAAAGAAATAAAAGGAATCCAGATTCTAAAAGAAGAATAAAATTATCTCTGGTCATAGGTGACAAGATCTCATACGTAGAAAACCCTAACAACTTCACACACACACACACACACACAGTTAGAACTAATAAATTTAGCAGTTGCAGGAAAGAAAATTGACACATGACAATCAGCTGTGTCTCTATACACTAATAATGAACAATAGGAAAACAAAAGAATTCTACTTACAATAACATCAAAAAGAATAAAATAATTTAGGAATAACCCTAACCAAGTAGAAGACTTGTATATTGAAAACTACAAAAAATTGCTGAAAGAAATTAAAAGACACAATAAATTGAAAGACATCCATGTTCATGAATTGGAAGAGTTAATATTAATATATTAAAAAATCCATACTACCAAAGTGCACTACAGAGTCAACACAACTCCTATCAAAATTCCAATGGCATTTTTTGCATAAATAAAAAATTCATCCTAAAATTCATATGAATCTCAAGGGACCTCAAATAGCAAAAATACTTTTGAAAAAGAAAAACAAAGTTGGAGGACTCACACCACTTCACTTCAAAACGTAACACAAAGCTACAGTAATCAAACTGGTATGGTATTACCAGAAAGACAGACATAAACCAATGGAATACAGCTCAGAAATAAACCCTTGCATATATGATCAAATGATCTTCAACATGTGTGCCAAGACCACTCAATAAGGAAAGAAGGGTCTCTTCAACAAATGATGCTGGGTAAACTGGAAATCCACAAGCAAAAGAATGAAGTTAGACCCGTATCTTACCTCACATACAAAAATAAATTCAATATATTGGGCCGGCCGAGTGGCGCATTGGTTAAGCGCTGGTTTTGGGATGCCAGCGGCCCCGGTTCGGATCCCACATGAGGGCCAGTGACACTGCCCTCTACAGCTAACAACAGCTCCACCTGGAGCTGGGCTGTGTGATCCCCGGTGATGGTGTGGGCTGCAGCCCCTGCTGCAGTGGGCTACCAAGACTACAGTGAGTGGCCCGCAGCCAGCGTGAGCGGCTGGCAGCCAGCGTGAGCTGCCAATAGCCGCGGTGAGCGACATCCAGAGGCCAGCGACCGATCTGCCTCATCCGGGAAGAGCTCAATGAGGATACCAACAGTGAAGCAACATCCTCCGCAACTAAACTGAAGAACAAAAAGACAGCAACTTGTCTGTTCCCCTTCCCCGTTTCCCCAACGCTGTTCCTCTCCGCCAATTCCCCAATAAAATCTTAAAAAAATAAATAAATAAATTCCATATAGACTAAAGACCTAAACTTAAGACCCCAAACTCTAAAATTCATAAAAGAAAACATAGGGGGAAACTTCATGACATTGGATTTGGCAATGAATTCTTGGATATGACAACAAAAACACAAGCAACAAAAGCAAAAATAGACAAATGGGACTACATTAAACTTAAAAACTTAAAAGGCAACTGGTCTCTGATAAGGGGTTAATATCCCACATATATAAAGAACAACTACTACAACTCAACAACAAAAGATCAAATAGCCCAATTAAAAATGGGTAAGGACTTCCGGTAAAATGGCGCAATAGACAGACGCTGTGCTAACTGCCTCCCAGGATCACACCAAAATTACAAGCAAATTTACAGCATTCAACCCTGGAGGTCCCCGGAACACTGGAGGAACAGAACCACTAAACGAAGAACTTAAAGAGGAGGACACTTCGGGTCTGGTAGGACGGGCGGAGACGAGAGAGGGCGAGCCCCGTGAGGGAAGCCCCAGCCGTGGGAAGCTTGTCTGATTTGGGGAGAGACCCTCCGGCCGCACCCCAAGCTCACCAGCCCAGAGCTCCTTTGCCGGGAAGAGGAGTTCTAAGATAGCCGGCAATAAATTAGTAAGGACTCTCTTTCCTCAGCTCGGTGAGGCTAAGAGCGGCTGGAGAATCAGTGGGGCCGGCGCCCAGGCTTGCTCGCCGGTGAGCACTTACCTGGTTCCTGATGGAGGGAGTGGCTGTGTGAGCCGGGAGCCTGCGGGGACAGACTGAGCTGAGCACCTTTGGTGCAAAGGCTGGAGGTTTTTGGATTGTTGTTCCCGTGGTGCGGAGCTTGCACGCGAGTGGTGTAAGGAGGGCGCCATTTTGTCGGGCTTGGGCCCTCCCACGAAGGATCAGGTCCGAGACCTAATTGGTCTGGTGGAATTGGCGAAGTGCGTGTGTGCGTGCGTGCGCGCATGCGCGCCTGCGGCCTTGGATCCCCACCCTCCGCCCGGCTTATACTGCGTTGCCAGGGAAACATAGGGCGGTGCCCTCCGGCTCCTACGGCGGCTCACTGAGACCCGGGAGTGCGCGAGCCGCCTTGGATCCCCACCCTCCGCTCGGTTTGTGCTGTGTTGCCAGGGAAACGCCTAGTGGGAGTGATCCGACTCCAACAGGCTGCTCACTGAGACCCGGGAGCACGCAAGCCGCCTTGGGTCTCTGCTTTCCACACTGCGCTTGCAGAGTTGCCAGGCTGGTGATTGGTTGTCGGGCTGCTCAGCTTGATCTGCGAGCGGCTGATTGGGACAGGCTGAGACTGGGAGTTCTCCTGGGAGTGTTGGGCCGTGAGCTGTGTGCCTGCGTGATCCAGCCAGGGCTCTCCTGGTGATCTATCTAATACATCAAAGCAATCCCAGAGCAACAGCCAGAATGGGGAAACAAAGAAACATGTCACAAGTAAAAGATCAGAAGAAACCTCCAGAAATGGAACCAAATGAAACAGAGGGATCCAACCTTTCAGAGACACAGTTTAGATCACTGATGATAAGAATGTTTAAGGAACTTAGCGAGGACATAAAGAAAGATAGGGAAACCATAAAAAACAACCTGTTAGAACTAAAGAATACAATAACTGAAATGAAGAACACACTCGAAGGAATCACCAGTAGAGTAGATGAAGCAGAGGAGCGGATCAGCGATTTGGAAGATAAAATAGCAGAACTTATCCAGTTGGCACAGCAAAAAGACCAAAGAATAAAAAACAATGAAAATAGTTTAAGAGCCCTATGGGACAAGATGAAGCGCAACCACCTTCGAATCATAGGGATACCAGAAGGAGAAGAGAAGAAGCAAGGGGTTGAAAAGGTATTTGAAAAAATAATGACTGAAAACTTCCCTACACTGGTAAAGGAAATCAACATACATGCCCAGGAAGTGCAGAGGGTTCCAAACAAGCTGAACCCAAACAGGTCCACACCAAGACACATCATAGTTAAAATGGCAAAGGTTAAAGACAGAGACAGAATCCTAGAGGCTGCAAGAGAGAGACAGCAGGTTACATACAAAGGAACTCCTGTTAGACTAACAGCTGACTTGTCTACAGAAACTCGGCAGGCCAGAAGGGAGTGGCAGGAGATACTCAAAGTGACACAAAATAAAGGCCTACAACCAAGATTGCTCTATCCAGCACGGCTATCACTTAAAATTGAAGGAGAAATAAAGAGCTTCTCAGAAAAGAATAAGCTTAAGGAATTCATTACCACCAAGCCAGCATTGCAAGAAATGTTAAAAGGACTTTTTTAAACAAAAGAAAGGGGTAAACAAGCTAACCCAGAGAGACAATTTAAGAAGATTGATGTCATATCAAGCAGATATAAAGGAAAAACTGATGGATGCTGATTGGGAGGGAGTGGGGAAGAGGGAAGAGGGAAGGTTTTGGACAGTGTATGTGGGACTACAATGTTGCCGCAGGGTTATGGGGGCAGTTCTGGGAATGTAATTGGTAATGTTGTGAAGAGACTATTATGTTGTGAGAAATAAGTCAGTCGGAGAAGGACAGGTACCATGTGATCTCACTTGTGTGTGGAGTCTGAAGAACTGAGTGAATGATCAAAGTAAACAGACTCATAGATGTAGAGGAAAAACTGAGGGTTGCTAGTTGGGAGGGGGTGGGGATGGGGGAAGGGGAAGGCATTAGACAGCATAAATAGACAACTACAATATTGCCACAGGGATATGAAACACAGTTCGGTGAATATAATAATGTTGTAAAAATTTTGTGGCGTGTCAGATAGTCACATGTCTTGTTTTGGAGACCACTTCATGGATGGAGTAGAGGCTTGATCACTGCACTGTACACCTGAAGCTGATGTTGTATAGTATTGTATGCCAACTGCAACTGAATATGTGGGTGGTCACGGGATGTGGAGTATGCTGTGGAGGCGAGTCAGGTGAGTTGTGATGGATATGTATGATATGGGGGGGGAGTGGGGTGGCGAACTGGGGGAGGGGGTTTTCACTTTGGGGGGTAAAGAGTATAACTATTGCATTGTGTTGTACACCGAAAACTAATAAAATAAAATTTAAAAAAAAAAAAAAAAAAAAAAGTTAAGGAAAAAAAAAAAAAAAAATGGGTAAGGAATCTGAATAGACATTTCTCCAAAAATCATATACATATGGACAACAAGCATGTGAAAAAGATGTTCAACATTATTAATCATCAGAGAAATGCAAATTAAAAGCACAATAAGATAGCGCCTCAGACGCATTAGGAAAGCTACTGTCAAAAGAAATAGAATATGGAGCCGGGCAAGTGGCACATTGGTTAAGAGCTGGTTTTGGGATGCCAGCGGCCCCGGTTCGGATCCCACATATAAAGGCCAGTGACACTGCCCTCTACAGCCAACAACAGCTCCACCTGGAGCTGGGCTGCGCGAGCCCTGGCGATGGTGTAGGCTGCAGCCCCTGGTGCAGTGGGCTGCCATGGGCTACAGTGAGTGGCCGGCAGCCAGCGTGAGTTGCCAATAGCTGCGGTGAGTGACCATCCAGAGGCTGGCGACCAATCTGCCTCATCTAGGAAGAACGGAATGACGATACCAACATGGGCCAGTGAAGCAATGTCCTCCACAACTAGACTGAAGAACAAAAAGACAGCAACTTGTCTGTTCCCCTCCCCCAATTCCCCAATAAAATCTTTAAAAAGAAAAAAAGAAATAGAATATAACAAATGTTGGTGAGGAAGTGGAGAAATTGAAACCCTTGTACATTGTTGAATTGCAAAACAGTATAGCCACTACAGAAAACAGTATGGAAGTTTCTCAAAATAATTTCAAAATGTAACTACCATACGATCCAGCAACCCCACTTCTGGATATATATCCAAAATAATTGAAAGCAGAGTCCTGAGGTATTTGCACACCCATGTTTATAACAGCACTATTCACAATAGCCAAAAGATAGAAGCAACCCCAAAATATGTTACTATATACAAATGACAGAATATTATTCAGCCTTAAAAAGGAAGTGAATTCTGGCACATGCTACAACATAGATGAACCTTGAAGTCATTATGCTAAGTGAACTAAGCCAGTCACAAAAGGACCAAAACAGTATGATCCCACTTATGAGGCATCTAAAGTAGTGAAATCACAGAAAGAGAAGTAGAATGGTGGTTACCAGGGGCTAGAAGAAAGAGGATAAGAGGTGTTGTTTTATGGATGTAGAGTTGTTGTATTACAAGATTAAAAAGTTCTAGAGATCTGTTACACTACTGAACTCTACATTTAAAAATGGTTAAAGTATGGGCCGGCCTAGTGGCACATTGGTTATGAGTTGGCTTGGGACGCCAGCTCTGAGCAGCAGGGCCCTGGTTCCAATTCCACATGAGGGCCAGTGACACTAAGCACCCTCTACAGCTAAGATGGTGAACAACAGCTCGACCTGGAGCTGGGCTGCCATGAGTTGCCAACGATGGCGTCCTGCTGCAATGGGCTACCATGAGTGGCTCTCCAATGGCCAGAGAGCAACTGTTTCACCCAGGAAGAGCACAATGATCACAATACCAACATGGGCCAGTGAAGCGGCATCCTCTATAACTAGACTGAAGAACAAAAGGACAGCAATTTGTCTGGTTCCCCTTCCCCGAATCCCCAACATTGTTCCCCTCCCCCAATTCCCCAATTAAAAAACAAAACAAAACAAAACAAAATGGTTAAAGTGGTAAATTTTTTGTTTTGTTGTCTTTTCTCTAAAAATGGTATAAATTTTATGGTACGTGTTTTTTACAATAGTAAAGAAAAAGCTATGACTAACAGGTGCAAAAATCTTTTTTTCCCCATGACTATATATTGTTGACATACAATATAGCTAACATACAATATTATACAAAATCAGCTGCAGGTGTACAGTACAGTGATCAAGCCTCTACCCCATCCATGAAGTGGTCTCCCTAACAAGACATGTGACCATCTGACACCCCATAAAATATTTACAACATTATTAACTATATTCCCCGAACTGTCTTTCATATCCCTGTGGCAATATTGTAGTTACCTATTTATGCTGTCTAATCTCTTCCCCTTTTCCCTCATCCCCACACCCCTCCCAGCTAGCAACCATCAGTTTTTCCTCTATATCTCTGAGGCTGTTGGTTTACTTTACTTGTTCATTCAGTTTTTTAGATTCCACATATAAGTGAGATCATATGGTATTTGTCTTTCTCCAGCTGACTTATTTCACTTAACATAATAGTCTCTAGGTCCATCCATATCGTTGCAAATAGTACAATTTCATTCTTCTTTATAGTGGAGTAATACTCATTGTATAAGTGTACCACAGTTTCTTAATTCAGTTGCCTACTGATGGGCATTTCAGTTGTTTCCAAGTCTTGGCTATTGTAAATAGTGCTGCAATAAACGTAGGGGTGCATATATTTTTTTGAATTAGCGTTTTGAGTTTCTCTGGATAGATACCCAAGAGTGGAATTGCTGGGTCATACAGTAGTTCTATTTGCAGTTTTTTGAGATACTTCCCTACTGATTGCCATAATGGCTGTACCAATCTGCAGTCCCACCAACAGTGCACCAGGGTTCCCTTTCCCCACAACCTCGCCAGCACAGGTTGTTGATTTACTGATGATGGCCATTCTGATCGGAGTGAGGTGGTAGCAAAAGTCTTTAACAAAAATATTACCAAACTGAGTCCAATAATGTATAAAGAGGATTTTTAAAAAGAAAATAGGGCAGGTAGGTGGCTCAATTGGTTAGAGCGTGTGGTCTTAACAACAAGGTTGCCAGTTCAATTCCTGCATGGGAAGATGGGCTGCGCCCCCTCGCAACTATATAAAGAGGATTTTTAAAAAGAAAATAGGGCAGGTAGGTGGCTCAATTGGTTAGAGCGTGTGGTCTTAACAACAAGGTTGCCAGTTCAATTCCTGCATGGGAAGATGGGCTGCGCCCCCTCGCAACTAGATTGAAAAACAGCAACTGGACTTGGAGTTGAGTTGCGCCCTCCACAACTAGATTGAAAGACAATGACTTGACTTGGAGCTGATGGGTTCTGGAAAAAACACACTGCTGTCCAATAAAAAAAATTAAATAAATAAAAATTTTTAAAAAAAGAAAAGAAATGGAGTTTTGGCAGATGCCAATTCACACACACCTCTATGAGGGGCTCCACAAGACAAAGAACCCTTCAAGTACAAGAGGGGGTGCTGCCCTAGGTGGCAGCACTGCAGGGGCCTCAGAGAATGCCACCGAGGAACACTGCAGAGCCCAACTAAGCCCAAGTCAAGTGTGACTCCAGGGATGCTGAACTCCAGATGCCATTCCGAAGGCAAATGCTCAGATCATGGGCTACACATTGACAGAAACAGGGAGATCCAACACTAGGAGGCACCAGAGCTAACGAAAAGCAAGAAGGTTGAATAGGGGAGGTTGTGAGTGTTGCTAAGAATGACATTGGTGCTGCACAGGGCTAGGTGTTCCTTTGGAGGTTTCATAGAGCATCCCAACCACAGTTCTCTCTGTATACAAGTAACAAATTCTCTGGGCTTCAATGCCTTCATTGGTAAAATACGGTGATTAGTCCCTCTAGCTCTGATAGTCAAAGAAGCCTGAAATATGTATTCCAGACCCTCTAAATCGCCCAGCCTTCACTTCTCTTTTGATTGCCAGATACTCAACCCATGACATAGAGAATTAGATAAATCTTTACTGCAACGCATTCCATTCATCCATTTCTAACATACCTGGTGTGGAAGCTTGTTTAGTGACCTCAGATAGTCTTTATCCAGAATACAATTTCCAAGTGCATTTCCAAAGCTTCTAAGGATGAGGGGGAAAAGTGAAACAGGGTTGAGAATTTTTCCATGTAAATATCAGAGAACATACTTACAACTTGGTGTGAGTTGCTTCTCAACTGTAGCAGAGGAAATGGACCCCAATATGTATTCAAAACTGTTTATTGAGCATCTGCCATGTTCCTGCACTGTATTGGGTTGTGAGGATACAGCATAACAGTCACAAATCCCTGTCTGCAAGGACATGCAACAAGCATGAAAAGACTAAGAAACTGTTCGTTAAATCCCATTAGCTCCCCAGACGTGGACAGCAAATTCCAGAGCAGAGACTTTTGTCCAAGGACTGCTCCAATTCCCCAATAACAGCGGGCAACACACACTTAGGGGCACAGCCTCCAGGATTGAAGTTCTTTACGTGGGAAATATGCACTCCTCCGCAGGCTATGGTATTGTAAATTTTTAGTGCATGTTTATACATGTATTTTTCTGGTGATTCAATTCACTTCAATTCTCAAATGTATCTACGACCCTAAAAAAGGTTAAAAATCCTGCTCTATGTAACTACGATAAGTTACATATACACAATGAAGAAGTGCTTAAGTGTATTAACGAGAATGAGGAAGCTATCTATGGACTCATGTGGAAAGGTCACTAAGATACATTACTGAGTATAGAAGTTGCGAGTGCAAAATCAAGTACAGAATAGAGAATATAGCATTCTACCACTTGTTCCCAAAATGGGGAAACCGAAGCTTAAGGAAGCACAGGGAAACACAGGAGAGTAGGAAAACAGGGCAGACAGACAGGTGAGAGTGAGACCCTTATTTGATTTTTGAACTATGTGAGTGTATTACCTTTTCAAAAACACGCAAAGTGGCTTTGAGACAAGTACTGAATGAAGCAGGTTAGGCTCCAACCCTTGGGCTTACCTCAGTGCTCGCTTCAGCCCGTCTGTCACTGCCTCCTTCCTCGCCTTCTCCAAAGACAAGGCTTTGGACTTGAGGCCCTCACTCACACCATAACCCACATCTTCATGATATGAACCATCCTGGGGATAGAAAAGAAGTTCAAAGTCTCACGTGAGAAGCTGCAGTTGTGTCTCTGGGGCCACAGCTCTTCTTTCAAGCAGGGTTCAACCTGGGCACATAGAACCCAGGGGTCCTGCTAAAGGGCACATGGGCACAGAGAGTTTAAGAGAATCAATTTCCAGTGCTATTTCCTAGACCTGATCTGCCTGGAAATGTGCCTGTGCTCAACATGTCAGACGACTCCCCTTTCCCACTTCCTCTTTTACGTAAGAAATGCATATACCCACCCCACCCCAAATCCTACTACGGTGCATTACCCAAAGCTATAAAAACCTCTGGGACACCAACTAAAGGAAAATTTGAAATACTGTATTTAACAGACACTAATGATTGGAGAGCAAATCCTTTCGCAAGTCAGGTGATATCGATTTCTTGGCTTTCACCAACAGTGAAGGTGGAGCTGATCAAGTTGTTAGCTTATAGAGAACTGAATATAATTTTTTTTTTTTTCTTTTAAGAGGGCAGTGTCACTGGCCCTCACATGCAGGATCCGAACCGGGACTGCTGGCGTCCCAAGCCAGCTCTTAATCACTGCGCCACTCGGCTGGCCCTTGAATATAATTTTTGATGATAGCACTCTATGCTTTTTGAAATATAACTCAAAAAGCATTCAAAGAAATGAATGACACTATAATAAAACTCTTTCCATTCCCAGTTTATGTGAATAAGGTTTTTCAGTACTATTTATAAAAATAAAATTTCACCCTAGAATTAATGCTAAATGCTCTGTCTAGGAATAAGTAATATTAAACTATGGATATATAAACTAACTGAAAAAAAAAGTTTCATCCATCTCATTAATAAATGTATTTCCCATAAAATTTTATTTTTATTTTCCATAAAATTTTATTTTTATTAAGTATAAAAATTGTGATTTAGTGTATTGTCTCTTCCACATAAACACAACTGACTGCTCAATTGTATGTTTATAATAGCTGAGACAGTAACTCAATCCAGAAGAAATTTTTTACTATTTCGAAAAAAATGTTTATTATTTACAAAAAATTTAATTTTATACACACATACATACATATACACACACACACATACACACAGGCAGAGAAATATGATAAGGTTATTAATAAAGGATTTTAATAAATATAGATGATATTGGGATAAAACCCAATGGAGAAATAGAATGGAACTATGAGTTCAAGAAAAAACAATGTAAAATTTCTTATAATTAAAAAATAGCTTGCTTAAAAAAATAATAATTGCTTGCTCATGTATTTTTTTAAATGGATGACAGTATTTAATCCTTTATGATATTTAGAATCATCTGGTACATTTTAAAAAGATAGAACAGATTTATTTTAGAATGTCAAATTTTACAATATCCCTAAAAATATATTTATGGTGAAAACTTTTAAGTGTCAACCTAAAAATGTGCAGAGAACAAGAGTTTTTCAAAATTCCTTCAAGGGGCACACAAGTAACAATGTCTGACTGCCTCCATCCTGAGAACACTGGCTGAGACAGAGCTCTGGGGCCCAGCTCTCCAGCTTGGCTGTGCTATAGTCCACAGACCTCCCTGTCTGTGCCTTTCCTCTCATCAGCCTCTGATTCTTGGAGGCAGCAAGTCTATTCCATCACCCTCACCTTCAGCTGGACTCTCACAAATGCACAGACGCCCACGTAGAACTTGCCGTTGTTAAGGTCCACAAAATCTAGGGGCAGGAGAGAAAACCAGTAGAAGATACTAATCCCTGTGCCACACCCAGATTCTTTCTGCTGGCAACCAAACACACTATCCCACATCCTCGCCCACAAACTACTACTCGTATCAGAAATTGGACAGTGCCAAGGAAGGGAAACAAAAATTCACGACTGCCGGAAAACACACTCACCCACATTCTGCTGCGTGATAGAGTGTGCCCAACCATTGTAACCAAACATCTCATTGGCCAGGTTAATTACCCTGTGACCCTCAATGTAACACACCTAGAGAAAACATTTAAAAAAAAATACTTGTTAAAATTTCTTGCCATACTTATATGTAGATCAAAATTTACTTAATTTATTCCTTACCAGGTTTTTTGGCAAAACTGCCCTTAAATATCCAGGGAAATGCTCAGTGAGCCTATTTCAAAGATCCTTCCTGAAGGAGTAAGATAGAACTCCTTTCTAATCCCTTCTGTCTGGAGGGATTAGACTCAAAGGGGAAAGATATCCACTCACCTAGCAGTTTCCAAAAAAGTACACATCTCAGGTTGACATATGTTATAGAAGACCAAAAACATACACAAAAGTTAAAATTAGAAGCAAATGGCAAGAGACCCATTTTTAAAAGATTGTGCAGAAATCCTATGATGGCAGGTATGTAAGTCTCAAGACAAAGCTTAGGTCGCTTCAGATGACAATGAAGGCTGGAGCTCACCCCCTCCCAAAGACACTAGGAAACATTTGGCAACAGTGAACAAGAGACCTTTCTGAATCCATGAGGTCCCAGAGAGGGAGTTGGCACGACCATCTGAGAAACTGACCACCTGGGCACCACTAGGCAGGTACCTAAGCTCTCCTACCTTCTGGCCTCCTCCGGCCATGCGGCTGCTTATGTACTCGGGGCCCAGCCTTCGCCTCAGAGCATTCTGGATGGCCTTGTACTCCTCTGCTGCGTACTGGTACTATGAGCCAAAACGAGAAAATTAAATCGACATTTCCACCATGCTTTTATATCAGCCAATCTCTAACGCTGTGGTCTCCATACCCTTTCCCGCTCTTAAAAAGTATTGAGGACCCTAAGAGCTTTTGTTTCTGTGGGTTATACCTATCAACGTTAGGAACTAAAACTGAGGAACTTGTAAGGCATACACTCCACGCCACCAGAGCGCTGGTACCAGCACAGGCTGTGCAGTCTCTGGAAAACACCACCATTCACTCATCAGAGAATGAGAGTGAAAAAGCAAGTAGTATTTTCGTATTATTAGGAAAATAATGTTGTCCTCACGGACTCTGAAAACGTCTCATGGATCCCCAGGGGTCACTGGACCACATTTTGTGGACACTGCCTTAGAGGTCACTACCATCCTTACAGAACTTTCTCAAGCCCGAGTTGGGAAACAAATGCCCCACCTCCAAGTGTGCCTATGACATTTATGCAGGAAAGAGAGGAGGGGAGACGAAACACGACAGGCACTCTTCTTTCCACTGACCTCTCCAAAGCCCTGCACCTCTTCTGCAATTGAGCAACTGCCCATCCTACTCAGATAAATGCACTAGTACTTGTTTGGATTTTTGTCCCCTTGGTAGTTTTCCTCTGCTCCATTTAAGTGAAATACTCACAAACAGATCTCTGGTAAAGACAAAGACAGAATTTGGGTAGACAAAGCAAGAACCTCTTTTATATGCACAAGATATCTCCAAAAAGAATATGACACCAGAAACTCTGGATGCCTCTGAAAGAGAGAGAACTGGGTGAAAGGTGGGCAGGACTGATAGGGCAATAGTGAGATTGTTCACACATAGTCTTTGTTTTATTGTGAATGCTATGTCATATGACTATGTAATCTGTTTGGAAACTAAATAAAATTTAAAGCTGAATTCCCATTTTGATGCTCAAGTTCCAAAATGCACTGAGAGTTCATCAAAGATTCCCAAAGAATGCATCTAAAGGAAAAACCAATAACAATAAATAGCTGACCCAGGTATAAATGACGAGCTCTAAAAATTGCTTTCTCATGCGTTTTTCACTTAACCTCATGCTTTTTTTTTTTTTTTTTTTTTTTGAGGGCAGTGTCACTGGCCCTCACATGTGGGACCCAAACCGGGGCCGCTGGCTTCCCAAGCCAGCTCCCAACCACCACACCACTTGGCCGGCCCTAACCTCATTCTTTAGGTGTGAAAAAAACCACACCGTTACCTGTCCAAAGCATAATACAGAGCTGCCTCCAACAGCAGAAGGATGGCTGTCACGGCCTCCAAGAATTGCTTCCTCAGTCCCAGACATGTTCATTCTGGCAGACCTCTGCATAAACAAAAGATTAAAAAAAAGATGTCCAAGAATGCTATGGTCCAAACGTGTAGCAAAAATCAGATGAAGCATGCATATGCAATATCTGGCAAGTCACTGTATTTACATAATTCTAAACACTGCCCCCATCAAGGGACTAAGTTCCTCAGTGCTTAGCTATAGTCTCAGAGTCCCTGAAAATCCATTAGAGGCTGCTTCAACTTCTTTGCTAAAATTTTTGCTGGGGTGACAGTGCTATTAGCAGTGATTTTGACAGTGAGAATGTATTATAATTATATATCACAATTATAATGTTTATAAATGAAAAAGTCAAAATTACAAAAACACTCTAAGGGAAAGCCAACAATCAACTGTATGTGCAACGTGACCGTGACCTCTGTGTGATCGACAATGTAAGCCACAGTAACTGAACTGTTTGCCAGGAGCTAACAAGCTAGCTGGTGGGAGAAGACTAACAGACAAAACAATTCAAGAGCAAGAGAAGGCAATTCAGAAGACCCCTAACATTCAGGAATAATAGAGCACTCACCCAGTTTGGTCCACTGTAGCAGCAGCATCACCTGGGAACTTTGTTAGAAATGCAAATTCTTGGGCTCCACCACAGACCTGCCCAGTCTGAAACTGGAGGTGAGGCCCGGGAATTAGTGCTGCGCCTCACAAGCCCACCAGGTGATTCTGATGCAAGCTCACATTTGAGAACCAGTGCACTAGGCTGAGACTGTGCAAATTTATAGTCTATTAGAAAATAGAGGGCCAACCGAGTGGCTCAGTTGGTTAAGAGTTGGCTTAGAGTGCGTGCTCTGAGCACAGGGCCACCGGTTCGATCCCCACATGGGCCAGTGAATGCTGCGCCTGAGCTGAGCTGTTGCTGAGCAGCCAACAGTTGGCAGGATGGCTCAGCTAGTGTAACAACAAGATTGCCTGTTCAATGGTGGGCTATGCCCACCCACAACTAAAGACTGAACTCGGAACCTTGAGCTGAGCTGCCACCTCCATGGCTCAGTGGATAGAGCGTGCGCTCTTAACAACAAGGCTGTTGGTTTGACTCCCGCATGGGATGGTGGCTATGCCCACCCTCAACTAAGATTGAACTCAGCACCTTGAGCTTAGCCGCGAGCTGCCAATGGGAAGCCAGATGGCGACTGGCGCCCTCCACAACGAAGACTGAAGAACGACAACTTGGCTGGTCCCCTCCCGCAATTCAACACTGCTCCCCTCCCCCAATTCCCCAATAAAAATCTTTAAAACAAACAAAAAACCAAAATCATTTAAAAAAAAAAGAAAATAGAATTAAACTCAAAAAAAGCTCCTGCAACTGAGCAACCCACCACCTGACTATTCCTACACCTGTCTCAAATCGGATTCAAGAGTGGTGCCTCAGCGAACTTACATGCTAAAAATCTTCAAGTTATTTGCTAATAGAAGTACAAATCTATGAGTGTCCAGAAGTATGATTCTCCACATGGCATTACAATACAATGTTTAAGAGCTCAAGTTCTAAATGTCAATTTCTGGCTCTATCACCCACTGTGTGCTCAACAAAGGGGGAAAAAAAAATTACATAATCTCTCTAAATGATGCTTTCTCATGTAAAAAAATGGAAATAATAATACTACCTACATTTCCTAGGGGTTCTGTAAAGATTCATTTAATCTTTCTTAACTCATGAAATTGCATTAGAATAGTGCCTGACATATATGAAATATGAAATAAATGTTAGTTATTGCTAAGTGCATGTTAATTTCCTTATGTACATTATGATGAAAAGACAGAAAACTAAAGGATCATAAAATATTACATTTCAGTGAAGAATGATAAATTTTTTTATAATATAGCACTAAAAAGTAGGATACTCAATAATTAGGATCTAAAATTGATCAATAAATAAATAATGGAATAAGGATATTATTTTGAATGTAACTGTAAATGCCAGAAAAGAATTAAAAGAATGTAACATGTCCGCCTCTGAGGAGCGGCACTGGGATGCAGAAGAGGGAAGCAGGAATCTTCTTTTTCAAAATAAAGCATTTAGCACTATTTCATTTTCAAATATTGTATTATTTTAATAAAAATAAAAAATGTGAACACCTATTCCGTCAAGCAGGGGCAGCAAACTTTTTCTGTCAAGGGCCAAACAGAAATATTGTAGGGATTGCAGGCTACTTGGTCTCTGTCTAACTACTCAGCTTTGGCATTCTAGCATGAAAGCAGCCATAAGCAACAGGTAAGTGAACAGCCTGGTGTGTCCCAATAAAACTTGATTACAAGAAGAGGTGGCAGATTTGGCCCACAGGCCAGTGTACCAACCCCTGCTATAAAGCATGCTCTGAACCTCACAGTCAGGTGTAGTTCAATATCCAACTCCATCAGGTAAGTTACTTACATGGGCAATTACTTAACCTCACTGTGCCCCAATTTCCTCACTTGCAAAAGGGAATATGAATAAGATCAACCTCATAAATTTCTCATGTTAGAATGATGTGATAATAGCATCCTGCAAGACTCCTGATTGGACATTAAAAGTTATTGGGGAACAGGATATTCACAAAATCTCAAATGAGCACCTGTCCGATTATTTGTTAAAAACAAAAGGGTATAATTGTAAATGTACTTAACAACACTGAACTGCTTGCTTAAAATGGTTAAAATAAATGTTATATTATGTATATTTTACCATTTTATGTATATATATCAAAAGGCAGGGGAATAGCTTAACACAATAAAGGTTTCTATCTCATTCATGCAAGATCTAATGTAGACGGATGGCCTTGTCCATCTTGTAACTGTGTCATCTAGCACACATGACCTCCAAGGTCATCATGGCAAAGGTAGAGAGAGTTGAAGGAGTCCAAGATGCCTTAGGCCAGAAGTGATCACTTCTGGTCTAGTGCACTGGACAGAAGTTGTCCCATGGCCCCAGTTTAACTGCAATGGAGGCTGGGAAATGTAAGAAAGCATTTGAATATATTTAGTGAGTACTATCTCTGCCACATCCATTTCTTCCTCCATATGAGCCCCTGCGACGGGAGGTGTGGGGGGATTCTTCCTGATTCATCTTGGCACCCCCAATGGTAGCACAGGACCTTACTCATAGTAGGGGTTAGGAATGGAGGTGTTTGGTTAGTAATTAAATGAATAGATGAGTGAATGAATGAAATACATAATGCATTTTTTAATTGGGGAACAGTGTGTTTTTAATTGGGGAACAGTGTGTTTTTCCAGGACTCATCAGCTCCAAGTCAAGTAGTTGTTTCAATCTAGCTGTGGAGGGCACATCTCAGTGGCCCATACAGGGATCGAGCCAGCAACCTTGGTGTTATGAGCATTGCGCTCTAACCAACTGAGCTAATAGGCTGCCCGATAACGCGGAATATTTAGACAATGTATATTTTTTAATTCTTTAGAAACTAATTTTATAAGGCGAGAGTTACAATTTTGACATTTAAAAAGCAAATTATTTCTACTTTTCTAAACAATATCTTAAAAGTTCAACCTTTTGACTTCCGGTAAAATGGCGCAATAGACAGACCCTGTGCTAACTGCCTCCCAGGTTCACACCAAAATTACAAGCAAATTATACAGCATTCAACCCTGGAGGTCCCCGGAACACTGGAGGAACAGAACAACTAAACGAAGAACTTAAACAGGAAGCCGCGACGGGTCTGGTAGGATGGGCGGAGATGGGAGAGGGCGAACCCCGTGAGGGAGGTCCCAGCTGTGGGGAGGCTTCTCTGGTTGGGGGAGAGACCCTCCGGCCACACCCCAAGCTCACCAGCCCAGAGCTCCTTTGCCAGGAAGAGAAGTTCTAAGATAGCTGGCAGTAAATTAGTAAGGACTCTCTTTGCTCAGCTCGGTGAGGCTAAGAGTGGCTGGAGAATCAGTGGGGCTGGCGCCCGGGCTTGCTCTCCGGTGAGCACTTACCTGGTTCCTGGTGGAGGGAGTGGCTGTGTGAGCCGGGAGCCTGCGGGGACGGACTGAACTGAGCACCTTTGGTGCAAAGGCTGGAGTTTTTTGAACTGTTGTTCCCGTGGTACGGAGCCTGCACGCGAGTGGTGTAGGGAGGACACCATTTTGTCAGCCTTGGGCCCTCCCACGAAGGATCCGGTCCGAGACCTAATTGGTCTGGTGGAATTGGCGCAGAAGTACGTGCGCGCGAGCCTGCAGCCTTGGATCCCCACCCTTTGCCCGGCTTATACTGCGTTGCCAGGGAAACGCAGGGCGGGTGCCCTCTGGCTCCAACAGGCTGCTCACTGAGACCAGGGAGTGCGCGAGCTGCCTCCGATCCCCACCCTCCGCTCGGCTTGTGCTGCGTTGCCAGGGAAACGCCTAGTGGGAGTGATCCGGCTCCAACAGGCTGCTCACTGAGATGTGGTAGTGCACAAGCCGCCTCTGGTCCCCGCTCTCCGCACTGCGCTTGCAGAGTTGCCAGGCTGGTGATTGGTTGTCGGGCTGCTCGGCCTGATCTGCAAGTGGCTGATTGGGACAGGCTGAGACTGGGAATTTTCCTGGGAGTGTTGGGCCCTGAGCTGTGTGCCTGCGTGATCCAGCCAGGGCTCTCCTGGTGATCTATCTAATACATCAAAGCAATCCCAGAGCGACAGCCAGAATGGAGAAACAAAGAAACATGTCACAAGTAAAAGATCAGAAGAAACTTCCAGAAATGGAACCAAATGAAACAGAGGGCTCCAACCTTTCAGAGACAGAGTTTAGAACACTGATGATAAGAATGTTTAAGGAACTTAGCGAGGACATAAAGAAGGATAGGGAAACCATAAAAAACAACCTGTTAGAACTGAAGAATACAATAACTGAAATGAAGAACACACTCGAAGGAATCACCAGTAGAGTAGATGAAGCAGAGGAGCGGATCAGTGATTTGGAAGATAAAATAGCAGAACTCACCCAGTTGGCAGAGCAAAAAGACCAAAGAATAAAAAACAATGAAAATAGTTTAAGAGCCCTATAGGACAAGGTGAAGCACAACCACCTTCGAATCATAGGGATAACAGAAGGAGAAGAGAAGAAGCAAGGGGTTGAGAATGTATTTGAAAAAATAATGACTGAAAACTTCCCTACCCTGGTGAAGGAAATCAACATACATGCCCAGGAAGTGCAGAGGGTTCCAAACAAGCTGAACCCAAACAGGTCCACACCAAGACACATCATAGTTAAAATGGCAAAGGTTAAAGACAGAGACAGAATCCTAGAGGCTGCAAGAGAAAGACAGCTGGTTATATACAAAGGAACTCCTGTTAGACTAACAGCTGACTTGTCTACAGAAACTCTGCAGGCCAGAAGGGAGTGGCAGGAGATATTCAAAGTGACACAAAATAAAGGCCTACAACCAAGATTGCTCTACCCAGCATGGCTATCACTTAAAATTGAAGGAGAAATAAAGAGCTTCTCAGAAAAGAATAAGCTTAAGGAATTCATTACCACCAAGCCAGTATTACAAGAAATGTTAAAAGGGCTTTTTTAAACAAAAGAAAGGGGTAAAAAGCTAACCCAGAGAGACAATTTAAGAAGATTGATGTCATATCAAGCAGATATAAAGGAAAAACTGATGGTTGCTGGCTGGGAGGGAGTGGGGAAGAGGGAGAGGGGGAAGGTTTTGGACAGTGTATGTGGGGCTACAATGTTGCGTAGGGATATGGGGGCAGTTCTGGGAATGTAATTGATAATGTTGTGAAGAGACTATTATGTTGCGAGAAATAAGTCAGTCAGAGAAGGACAGGTACCATGTGATCTCACTTGTGTGTGGAGTCTGAAGAGCTGAGTGAACGATCAAAGTAAACAGACTCGTAGATGTAGAGGAAAAACTGAGGGTTGCTAGTTGGGAGGGGGGTGGGTATAGGGGGAAGCGGAAGGGATTAGACAGCATAAATAGACAACTACAATATTGCCACAGGGATATGAAACACAGTTCGGGGAATATAATAATGTTGTAAAAATTTTGTGGTGTATCAGATGGTCACATGTCTTGTTGGGGAGACCGCTTCATGGATGGAGTAGAGGCTTGATCACTGCACTGTACACCTGAAGCTGATGTTGTATGGTATTGTATGCCAACTGTAACTGAATATGTGGATGGTCACGGGATGTGGAGTATACTGTGGAGGGGAGTCAGGGGAGTTGTGATGGATATGTATGATATGGTGGGGGGAGTGGGGTGGCGAACTGGGGGAGGGGGCTTTTCACTTTGGGGGGTAAAGAGTATAACTATTGCATTGTGTTGTACACCTGAAACTAATAAAAAAAAAAGTTCAACCTTTTGAAGAAAAAGACAACCCTTGTCTCTATCTATAAATTAAAACATGGAATCGTTCCTTTTATTTTTGCCAATTTCCACTTTGAAAAAGATGCTTACTGCTGCTCTCCCTTTCTTTCTAAAACCATTCACGACTATTTTCCTATTATAAAAGTAAAATGTTGGGCTGGCCAAGTGGAGCGGTGGTTGGGCTCTGGCTTGGGAAGCCAGAGGCCCTGGTTCGGGTCCCATATATGAGGGCCAGTGACAATGCCCTCAAAAAAATAAAATAAAAATAAAAGTAAAATGTGGGGGCCGGCCGAGCGGCACAGTGGTTAAGCGCTGGCTTGGGAAGCCAGCGGCCCCGGTTCAGGTCCCACAAATGAGGGCCAGTGACACTGCCCTCAAAAATAAATAAATAAATAAATGTGGGCTGGCCAAGTGGCACGTTGGTTAAGAGTTGGCTTGGTAGCGTGAGCTCTGAGCAGCAGGGCCCTGGTTCAAATCCCACATGGGGGCCTGTGACACTGCGCCCTCTACAGCTAAGATGGTGAACAACAGCTCGACCTGGAGCTGGGCTGCTATGAGTCCCCGGGACGGCATAGCTGCAACCTCTGCTGCAGTGGGCTGCCATAGGCTACAGTGAGTGGCCAGCAGCCAGCATGAGGGGTTGGCAGCCAGTGTGAGCTGCCAATAGCTGCGGTGAGTGACCATCCAGAGGCCGGCGACCGATCTGCTTCATCCGGGAAGAGCACAATGATGATACTTACATGGGCCAGTGAAACAACATCCTCCGCAACTAGACTGAAGAACAAAAAGACAGCAACTTGTATGTTCACCTTCCCTAATTCCCCAATAAAAATCTTTAAAAAAATAAAACATAATCAAACATAATGTTACCAGTATCAGTCATGTGCTTCCTGATGGATGCACTGAAAAGGTCACAATATCACTTAAGGAGTATTTCTACCAATCTAATCATGACTCTAATTATAAGGAAATAATCAGACAAGTTCAAATCTACAGTGCCTAGACTCTTTAAAAGTGTCAATGTCTCAAAAAACAAAACAAAGTAAAACAAAAGGGCCAGAGAATTTTTCTACATTAAAGAAGACTAAAAAGATATGACAATTAAAATGCACTGTGTGATCCTTGATAGGATTTTAGATCAGAGAAAGAAAGCTATAAAGGACATTATTGGAACAATAGGGAAATCTGATGGTGGACTGCATTTATTAGATGCTGTTATTTTATCTCTGCTAAGCTCATTGAGTGTGATTATATCATGGTTATATAAGGGAATGATGTTTTTATTAGGAGATATATGATAAAGTATTAGAGTAAAGTGGCATGTTTTCTGCAATTTACACTCAAATTATTCAACTAATAAAATGTGAGTGTGTGTGTGTGTGCGCGCAAGTGCACACACATGCGCAAAAAGGGGGAAAAGATAAAGCAATGTAACAAATTTATGAATCTAGGTGAGAGATATGCAGGTGTTCATTGTATAACTTTCCTGAAGGCTTCAGCTTTTTCTATTTTTTTTTTTTTTTAAATAGCTGAGCCATCCTGCCACCTATTGGCAGCTCAACAGCAACTCAGCTCAGGCTGGCCTCGAGCTGCTGTTGCTCAGAGCTCAGCTCGCACTCTTGAGTGAGCTCTTAACCAACTGAGCCACTCGGCCAGCCCTAGCTTTTTCTAAATAAAATGCTAGAAAACACTTCCTAATAGCCAAGGTTATAGCAGTTACATAAATCCAAATATCCCAATACATCCTCCCCAAATCATACAGACCAACAAGAACAAGTAAAACCACACATACCCCATATCACCTAACATAATAAGAAAACTGAAAATACTACAAGCTTTAAATTGCCTGGAAGTAGAAAAAGTAAATATCAATTTCTGATGGAGATATTTCTCAAACTCTCATCCCAACTCTTTAAGGAAAGAGCAAGGTGGGACCCAGACAGGAAGGGAAATGCCTAAGAGAGAGAAGAGAAGGATGGTGAGCCTAAGTGGAGCTATTTGAAATCATGCCTGGAAAAAGAAAACCATACCATGTATGAAGATACAGAGCAGTCTAGAAAAAAAGAGAGAGATGAGTGTATGCAGAACTCAATGAGGCAGTCTTGGAAAGTCAGTGTTTCTGGGGAGGAGATTAAAAAGGAATGAGAGGTGTCCTCTAAAACTGTTTTGTGAAGGGCAAAAGAGGGAAAATTTAGGATCCTGTAGCACAAGAGAATTTAAAAGTCAAAGGATATACAATCATCTCTCCAAAAAAGTCTTTTAATAAAGAAGCCATACTCACTATACTTACAAAGTAATAGGAACTACTCTTGAACGAAGAAGCTCATAAATCACCCCAACCGTTAATCCTGTTCACAAAATGCAAAGTTACAGATGAAAAATGTCAGTGAACTCGAAGGTAGTTCAACAGAAATTATACAATCCAAAGAAAAAGTGGCAAAAAAGATTGAAACCAATAAAAGAGCCTAGTGGTTCTGTGGGATAATATCAAAATGGCTAACACGGATACAACTGAGGTCCTAAAAGAAGAGGTTAAAGAGAATGGAAAAAATATTTTAAAAAACAATGGCTCAAAATTTCCCAAAATGTATACATTTAAGAAGCTCAGTAAACCTCAAAGCAGAATAAACACAAAGAAAATCACACCTAAACACACCTACGCACACTGCTCAAAACCAAAAGTAGAGAAAACCTTGAAAGCAGTCAGAGAAAAATGGCACTTTATGTACAGAGTAACAATACAAATGACGGCTCCATCTTACAAGAGTCAAAAAACAAACGAAAAGGGCCAGCCGAGTGGCGCGGTGGTTAAGCGCTGGCTTGGGAAGCCAGCGGCCCCGGTTCCATCCCACATGTGAGGGCCAGTGACACTGCCCTCAAAAAAAATAAATAAATAAACGAGGAGTGTGGCTGGCTCACCAATCCCGCGCACTTTTACCTCATTGGCTCTGCAGCCCAGCTCACGGTGCTTTTAGGAAGTGAGGCTGGAGTCGCTGCTAAGAGTGCCACGGTTTGGACGTGAGTGGCGGGGACCAGTGATTGACTGGGCCTGTAACCATAGATGTGGGCAAACTTCTGAGCTACCAGATAGGAGAGACAAGAGAGCTGGGAGACGGTACTGTCACTCAGACAGGGGTGGCAGGTGGCAGTACCTTCATCTCACCTCCTCTCACCTCAGTCCGGGCCTGGGTCCCCTGACGTCTCATGTCACCGAGGTACAAGCTTCTCATTTTACTACATTCCCTCTCGAGACCCTCCTGGTCTCTTTCAATTCATTCCTTCTCAAAACTCGAGTCCCCTCTTCTCAACTCCAGCCTGGGCCCCTTCTCACCCTACCCTGGGGCCTGGTCCCTTCAACTCTTCTTAAGGCCCCAAATTGGCTTCACACCACCCACCTTCAGCTCCGTTCTCCCCCAGACATTGAGTTTGTGGTGGTAGTGGTGGGAGAACACAGGTCTTTCTTGAATTTGAGCCCCAGGTTCTCCACTGACTGGCTACGTCGCTTTTGGAAGGTCATTTAGCCCTCTTTGAGCCTCAGGTATTGTATACATAACACAGAGAAAATAATACAACCTAGTAGGATTGTTTGAGGACTCTGTCAACTAGTGGATGTGAAAGCTGATTTTAAAGTGTGGAAAGTTAACCATGTTAACTGCAGATGTTGGGAGATGTTCAGAATTCTAGCACAGAATCTTGTCCCCCTTGCTCAGGGTACTTAGGGGGAAACGGTGGTCCAGAGGGCAGAACGGACTTGTCCAAAGTCACTCAACAAGTAAGAGCTGGGATTAAGAGCTGGCTCCCAGCTCAAAAATTTTCCACCCTCTTCTAACTTCCTAAAGAGGCTTCTTATACGTGGCACTAGAGCTGTTCTGTCCAATACTGTAGCCACTAGCCACGTATGGCTATTGAACACTTGAAATGGGACTAGTCTGAATTGAGAAGTACTAGAGCTATAAAATCACACTGGATTTGAAGACCCGGTATGAAAAAAGTAAAATTTTTATATTGACTACATGATCATATTATATCAATGGCATTGACTATTAATCATATTGATTGAATAAATGATCATTGTGGATAATGGGTGAAATAAAATATATTTAAAATTAAAAAAAGGAGTAAATTTAACAAAAGATGTGTAAGACTGCTGCACTGAAAACAAAACAGTATTAAAAGAAATTAAAGAAGACCTAAATAAAAAGGGAAATGTACCATGTTCATATATTTGAAGACTCAGTACTGATAAGATGTTAATTCTTCCTAAATTAATCTAAAGATTCAATGCCATTCAATCCTAAGCCTACCATTCTTTTGAAGAAACTGATGATTCTAATATTTATACGGAAAATGCAAAGGACCTAAATTATCTAAATCAATCTTGAAAAACAAAGTTGTTGACCTACACTACATGATTTCAAGACTTACAATAAAGCTACAGTAAATCAACAATGTGGTACTGACATAGGATTGATCAATGGAACAGCAAAGAGAGTCCAGAAAACAAATGACATTTTATACAGTCATCTGAATTTCAATAACAGTGCCAATGCAATACAATGATATTTTCAACAAATGATGCAGAAACAACTGGATATCTATATGGGGAAAAAATTATTATTTTTTACAAAATACTGTTTATACCATTCACAAAAACTAGAGATGGCTCATAGGCCTAAATATAAAAGCAAAAACTATAAAATATCTAGAAGAAAATATAGAAGTATATCTTCACAACCTAGAGGTGGCCAAAATTTCTTAGACAATACTCAGAAAGCAATAACTATAAAAAAATGACTACATGAAAACGTAAAACTTTGCTTATCAAAAACAACTGTAAGAAGATGAATGGGCAACCACAAAGGACTGATATCCTGGATAGAAAAAGAATATACAGAGAACTCATACACTCAATAATAAAAAGACAAATAACCCAATTTAAAATGAGCAAAAGATTTGAACAGGCATTTCACAAAGGAAGATATGCAAATGTTAATAAGCACAAGAAAAAATGCTCAACATCATTATAATCAAGAACTAAAATTAAAATCATGACATACTGCTCTACACCCACCAGAATGGCTAAAAATAAAGACTGACAACCACACAAGTTGGCAAAGATATGAAGCAATTAGGATGCTCATACACTGTTGGCAGCAAATGGTGATAAAACTACTCAGCTGTAAACACACACTACCCTTCATGAAAAGGAACAATAACTTGAAGATGGAAACACAGGTCCAGAGGGTAGAGTGGCAAGCCACAGAGCATTAGTCCCTGGCCTTGAACCCTAATGGTTCTTTATATACCATGGATACCAGTCCTTTGTCAGGTAAGTGTCAGTGTTTGCCCATTCATTTTCTTAAGTTGTCTTTGATGAAAGTTTTAAATTTTAATGTAATTCCATTTATCGTTTTTAAAGTGGTTATTGCTTTCTTGTCTAAGAAACCTTTTGCACACCCCTAGGCCATGAAGATATTCTGTATTTTCTTCTAGAAGCTTTGTATTTTTATAATTTTGGAACTAGATATGATCATTTCTTTAGAAATTAAATACACATCTGCCATGTGACCCAAGAATTCTTCTGATAGGTATTTTCCCCAAGAAATAAAAACATATCACCAAGACAAGAGTGGGGGTAAAGGGCAAGAACTTGCACTAGGGTAGTGGCTGTAAGCAAGAAATAGATGAATTCAAGAGATATTAAGAAAGTAAACAAACTAAGAAACATCTTTATTCATATCCATTTCCTTATTACCTAAAAGCATTTCTAATTATACGTGGAGGGAGGAAGAAAGGAGTAAGAGAGAATGAGGCATATTATATAAGGAAATTTTCTTCTTTTGTCCGATCTCTTCTCATCTTTATTAAAGAAAGGAGAGGAGAGGGGAGGGGCGACTGAAGGGATGCCAGCTCTGAGCAGCAGGGCTCCAGTTCGGATCCCACATGAGAGCCAGTGATGCTGTGCCCTCTATAGCTAAGATGGTGAACAACAGCTCAACCTGGAGCTGGGCTGCCGGCAACGGCTTAGGCTGTAGCCCCTGCTGCAGTGCGTTGCCATGAGCTACCATGAATGGCTGGTAGCCATGTGAGTGGCTGGCAGCCACGAGAGTTGTTGTGAGTCAGCGAGCAACTGCCTCACCCGGGAAGAGCGCAATGATAATACCAACATGGGCCAGTGAAGCGACGTCCTCCACAACTAGACTGAAGAACAAAATGACAGCAACTTGTCTGTTCCCCTTCCCCAATTCCCCAGTGCTGTTCCCCTCCCCCAATTCCCCAATAAAATCTTTAAAAAAAAGGAAGGAGAGGGAATGATCATGAAGGGTAACTGAAGCCACCTTTAAAAGCTTAGAACTTTAGTTTGTAACCCATGGGGTAGCAATGGAAATTTTAAGCTGAGAATAAGATTATATTTAAGCCTCAGAAAGCTCTTTGTCAACAGTGAATAACTGAGATATCAGCTAGAAGTCTATATTACAACAGTCCAGGGAGGAAATGATAACAGCTCAACTAAGGTCATGGAAATGTAGAGAAAAGATGGACTCTGGAAATGTATTATAGAAGGCAGAACTGACAGGACTCTGTGAAGGTCCATTCTGATTGTGAAAATCAAGAACAGCAAGACTGCATATCAAGGATTTAAATTTTTTTTTAATGTATATCCTGCTATAATTTTTGTAATACTTGCAAAAAAATTTTAGCAACAGAATAGAAAACAAACTTTTTTAAAAAGAAGGAAATAGATCTCAAAATGTCATCTCCTCTTCGAACCTATATGAAAGTCATTACACTCTAAATAGAATTAATCCTATGTTCCCATAGCATTTTAGACATACTTCAAAACACAGATCACATATAATCCTATCTCACCCATTCAAGAACAGAGTGGCCAGGTACTAACTAAATCTCCAGCACTTAACCTAATCCCTACCAACACATAGTATAAAGAGCATTTTAGCTTTATTTTTAGCTTCTCTCCACTTCAAAACTGCCACTATGGGAGGGGTGGGCAAACTTTTGAGACGGAAGAGTCTCCAGGGGTCAGCAAACTGTGGCTTGGGAGCCACGGGCTCTGAAGTAAAATAGAAAAATAAAAATAAAACTATCTTAGTTTCATTTATAAAAATTTTAAAGGATATTATTCATATAATGGTGATTATGTAAAAATATATTTATGGCTCTCGAATAATTTTTAAATTGTTGTGAAGGGCAGGATTGGCTCTTCCAGGGGTCAGCAAACTTTTGAGACGGAACGTACCCAAAGAGCTACATATGGCTCACGAGCTGCTGTTTGCCGACCCCTGCACTATGGTATTAAAAAGGAATATCTTAAGTGAAAAATGTTAAAAGTTGTATTTAAAAATATCCACACTAGGGGCTAGCCGAGTGGCTCAGTTGGTTAAGAGTTGGCTTAGAGCGCGTGCTCTGAGCAACAGGGCCGCCGGTTTGATTCCCACATGGGCCAGTGAACGCTGTGCCCTAGCTAAGCTGTCAACAGGTGGCAGATGGCTCAGCTGGTGTAAAAACAAGATTGCCTGTTCAATGGTGGGCTATGCCCACCCGCAACTAAGACTGAACTCAGCAACCTGAGCTGAGCTGGCTCAGAGGATAGAGCATGCGCTCTTAACAACAAGTTCGACTCCCACATGGAATGGTGGCTACGCCCATCGGCAACAAAGATTGAACACAGCACCTTGAGCTTAGAGGCCACGAGCTGCCGATGGGAAGCCAGATGGCGACTGGCACCCTCCACAACGAACGAAGACTGAAGAACGACTTGGCTGGTCCCCTCCCCCAATTTCCCAACACTGTTCCCCTCCCCCAACTCCCCAATAAAATCTTTAAAAAGAAAAAAAATACATCCACACTAGGCTTTCTGCCCTTGGATAATTAAATTGGTTATAGTCAATTCTCATTATTCATGGTAGTTATGGTCTATAAAGGCACCGTGAACACTGAGTTATCAAATACTAAACCACTGATCCTAGTAGAAATACAAGGGTAGGTTCCTGCGAGCCTCTGGTCACAACATTTTCGCCAACTAGTCAATACATAACCTTGTTTTATGGCTGTTTCTGGTTAAAGGTATCTTATTTAATATACAAAGGGTGCCCAAAACATGTGTACACGTTTTAAGAGAGAAAAAAACTATTAAAATTGTAATACTCACTATATACCGATAACAACAGATGAATAAGTCATGTGTATATGGCTTTTTCACACCCCTGGTATATTGTTGATTCATTAACATTGAACTCACAACTGAACAAAGCTTATCTAAAAGAAGCTTGTCTTTATAAGGCACATCACAGCCTTCTTGCATTTAGGAAAACCAGACAGCACTTCAGTATTACGCCTGGAGGCATTCTAAACAGTGAGATCTCTAATCAAAAGTACAAAATATGGAAAAAACAAAACAAAAAAAGTAGCACTAAATGCACCATGACAAGGACACTCATTCACAGCATGAGAGCTGAAACAAGAAGGCAGAGTAGTGCCTTGTTTAATCTCAACTGGGAACAGGCGCGTTTGGGCAACTCAAATTTGCAGCACTCTGCACATTTGCAAAAGCATCCTGAGTACTGATTTGGGGGTTACAAAGAAATTTTAGAGAGCAGGTGCATTTGCAAACACAGACTCCATGAATAAAAGAATCGACTGTAGGGTTTTGTTTTGTTTTTAGGTAAAACCGCTTTCCCACAGCTATCTCAATTACATTTTAATACACTCATCTCCAACTACACCCAGTTCGTATCACAACAGGTCATGGCATACATTACACAGTAGCATCTGGTGAGAACTGCCCAGAAACATTTCTCTGCTTGTGACCACAATTAATGGTCCGATAAATGCCGAACTGTGAATAGAAGACTTTACAAAGACAAACTTCCCTAAATGATACCATACCCGAGGTCACGGAAATACCTGACCCTATCCCAGAGTTAAATTCTGCCTTTGAGGGCCGGCCACTGGGAAGCCAGCGGCCCTGGTTTGGGTCCCACATATGAGAGCCAGTGACACTCCCCTCAAAAAAATAAAAAAATAAAAATTATACCTTTAAAAAAAAAATTCTGCCTTTGAGAATTTAGTTTTTTGTTTTGTTTGTTTGTTTGTTTTTTTAAGGGCAGTGTCACTGGCCCTCAGATGTAGGATCCAAACCCGGGTCGCTGGCTTCCCCAGCCAGCTCCTAACCACCGCGCCACTCGGCCGGCCCGAGAATTGTTTTCAAATGTTTGCACCTCAGACAGAGTTCTGTGGAGGAGTAGACCTTAGACCTTCAAAGAGCTAGGAAGCTAAAGTTGACAAAAACCAAATGCTCATCAACTAACAGAGACACAAAATGTGGTCAATCGGTACAACCAAATGTTATTCTTCAGCCATCAAAAGGAGTGAAGCACTGACACACGCTACATAAGCATGAATAAGTCTTGAAAACATTACGTTGAGTGGTGTAAGCCAGACACGAGGGAAAAGAGGTATGATTCCACTTATGTGAAATATCTAGAACTGGCAAAGTCATAAAGACAAAAAGTTAGGGGAGAGGATATGAAGTGGGTTTCTTTTGGGGGTGATGAAAATATCCTGGACTTAGATAATGGTGATGGTTGCACAACCTCGCGAATATACTAAAAACCACTTTATTGTTCATTTTAAATGGATAGATCTAATCGCGTATGAACTGTATCTCAAGCTTTAAAAAACAGGTCAAGAAAGGCTCAATACGCGGCTAAACTGTGTGTCAAATCCCCTTTAAATGGGTAATTGCTTCCCAACCGCAGCCACTCCCAGCTCCGTTCGGCTTTGACGCGAACGCCAGCATCCCTTCCTCCTGTCAGCAAGCATGTAGTGGCCTCGAGCCCGCGCAGGGGCCGCCACACTTAACAATACGCCGCCTTCATTCCGTGGGTCCTGGTGTGCGTGCTACGCGTCCTGTTGCAAGTTTCCTGTACCACGGTCCCTACGAACCAAACTCTCAGGAAGTCCTGATCTTGAACCTTTCCTGTCCTAATTCATTAGTACAGGCCTCTGGATTCGGGATCACTATGCTGAGTCTCACAGGACGAGCTCAACCCCGACCCTGAGCTCTACTCAGAATCTGAGCCGCCCCAGGTGCCCAACCCCAACTGGAACACCATCCCGCTGGGCCGTCCTCCCGCCCCACTTACGCGCCTCCGGCAGCGCGCGGTGCACGCAGGGAGCTCCTCAAGGGTAAACGCAAGAGGAAGGGAGTTTAGATAGAGCCGCGCAGAGGAGACTGGGAAAGAGGTGCAAGGTAACCCTGGGAAGAAGGTCCAAATCGAAGCCTGGAAGGGCAGGAAGGGGAGCCGTAAATGAAATCGGAAGGGGAGAAGTGCCGCAAAGCAATCTGTCGAAAGCCGTAAAGCAAGCTGGAAGCGCTGCACTAACCTCTTAACTTCTGAGCCACTCTCCCCGCGTGGCTACTTCTGCCTGTGTTACCCACGTTCCCTGTGTTTCTGCGGCGCCCACATCTCTGCTGCCCTCTAGCGGGCCCAGCGAGCTGTCCCGGATACTTGTGCTAAGGCCTGTTTGGGCCCGCTTTTCCCTCGTCTCTGATCATTTTACAAACCCATTCCCTGGTTAGAAAGCAGCTATGGGCCCGGGGAGGAACTTCTCAGTACTTATTCGTGAACACTAGGGATATGGCAAGAAAAGAAAACCATGCTTTTAAGTCTTATTAAGAAATAGTGGGCCAGACGAGTGGCGCGGTGGTTAAGCGCTGGCTTGGGAAGCCAGCGGCCCCAGTTCGGATCCCATATATGAGAGCCAGTGACACTGGCCTAAGAAAAAGAGAGAGAGAGAGATGCTCAAAAACAAGATTTGAAAGTTTAGTCATCGCACCCCAAATTAAGTACTAAAAACTCCCAACAAAATACGTCTCTTACATTTTCAAATAGGTTGTTTTAATAAACCCCTTTTAACCAGACTGTTCATTATCTGAGCAATCACACTTTAGTGCAAGTCATTTCCTGGATGATTCCTAATCCTCCCAGTAACACCATCGGAAGCTGAGTAAAAAGCCTGGAACCATCCGTGCGGTGTCCCAACAGAATGCTTGACCTCAATCTAATCACAGAGAAACATCAGACAAATGCAAAATGAGGAGAATTGAATAACAAAAATAAAGGTATATGTTAGGGGCAGGGATGGGAGACACTGCACCCTTCAAAATGTCAATGTTAGAAAAGATAAAGCTATGAAAGTGTCCCAGAATAAAAGAGATTGAAGAAATTTGACAAGAGAAAGTAATACCTGACCCTAGACTGGATTCTCTGTGCTGGAGGGGGAAATGCTATGAAGGACATTTTTGGCTTAAATGGTAACATTGGAATATGGATGATGAATTAGATAAAATTCTTAAATCAATATAAATTTATAAAGTTGGCAATTGTGATTATGTTAGAGAAAAATCCTTATTCTTAGGAAATACACACTGAAGTATTTAGGGTAAAAGAGCCATGATATATGTAACTCATGCTTAAATTATAGATAGATGGTAGGTAAAAAGATGATTGATAGATAGAACAAATGATAAAACAGATGAAGCAAAATGTTAACTATAAAGCATATATCAGTAGAGTATACAGATATTCCTTGTGCTTTTTTTTTTGCAACCTTCTGTAAGTTTGAAACTGTTTCCAAATAAAGTTTTAAAATACCATTATATGCAGTAATAATTTTGTATCACATGTATTATATATGCATTCATTTTTTTAAAAGACAAAAAGGAAACATCAGATTTTTCTGGGTGATGGGAATATAGGATACTCATTTCTGTATCCTCTCCCCACAATAAGCAGGTACTATTTTTTATAATCAGAAAAAATATATGGTTTAAATGGCAGCTAAAACAGCCTTTGTTTCTCCTGATATGTGCCTTCAGTGCCACCTACATGACCTCAGAGCAGGTTGACATCCTAATGCTTCCTCAGGTTGCCTCACAATAATCAAATTAGCCATATGAAAACACCTGGTGTTTATCAAGCAACTTCCTTCTAAGATGCTCTAGAATTTTTAAATTATACTTTATCCTAAGCATAAGTCTTTGACATAGAGACAGGACAGGTTGAGTCATACCTCATTACAAGGACATTATTCCATAACCTTAGAGCACACTCCTGTGAATAGTACAAATTCTACCCTTTTCCAGTATGGCTGATTGTTTCTGTGAATCTGCCTTCAAGCAGACACTTAAAGCAGCCATACTGAAAATCAATCTTTGCTACCTGGTTGTCACCCCAGTGTAATGAGGACTGAATTCTTATGCTTTTAGGGCTGGAAAGGAGGAATGTGGAGAAGACAGAGTAGCAATATAAATAAAATACTTTCAGAGCTTACTGATCCTTCATTTGTATCATTGGTATCCTGGAGCAAGAGAGACTGCAGAATGTCCCCTTAGCCCTCAACTCCTTCCCCCTCATTCTACCACCCTTCCCCCAACTGCTGGATTCTACTGAGGTTATGGGAGGAGTGAAATTAATGCTTGGAATAGAACTCGTGCATTTTTAAATAAATGATTGCCTAACTACTGTCTGCTGAAAAGCAGGAGCTGACATACTAGGAAACAATGAATACTTAGGTGTGGTCTCAGCTGAAGCAGTACACCCAATTAGCCTTTAATTTCCTATACATTCTACTTCTTGTTTCTTACGGAGGAAACAAGAGGACTTGAGAACTCAAAATAGCAGTTATCAAGTGGAAATCTCCCTGTTGCATTCTTCCAATAATCATCATTCCACAAAGCCCACCATGAGCTGAAACAAATGGTTCTGAGATGGAGCCAGCTGGGATCGGAACTACCCTGCTTCAATGTAAAACATCTTTTCCCAACTAATCTATAATTTGGGGAAAGTGGTTTTAGCTGGATTTGAGGCAGAGGCAGGCAAGGAAGTTTGGGAAAGCACTGGCTCTCTTCCTCTTGAGGCAGAATCAGTCAGTGAGTCTTTTACAAGCAATTTAACTTCAAAATGGTGAAACTCTGGCCAGACGGTGAAGTGGCAGAAGAGAAATGTGGGTCAGTATAGAAACTGTTGAGAATAAGAGAGAGATAAGGCCAGTCGCTGCCACCATAACTCTGATGTTTTTATTTCCAGAATCTTTACATTTGCATTCAGATTAATTGAGAAGAGTTTAAAGAGCCAGGTTCTACAAGAACTTACTGTATTCTCATTTGCTTTCCTCTACTTTAATGGCAATGATTTCTGATTTCCAAGGCTATATTTTTCAACTTGGAGAAACCCCTAGTTTTTCTTTTGTAATGCCTATAACCTTACGGCTTACAACACCCTATTAGATGTGAGATTAGAGGGTGATCTGATGAAATTAACAATGATGAAATACATAAAAATATAACAATAGTAATTATATGGAGCTAGTTTGTCTCAGGCCCTGTTCTAAGCAGTTTACATATATTAACTCATTTAATTCTATTTTTATTTTGGTTTTTTTTTGTCTTTTTTTTGAGGGCAGTGTCACTGGCCCTCATGTGTGGGACCGAACCAGGGCCGCTGGCTTCCCAGGCCAGCACTTAACCACCGCGCCACTCGGCCGGCCCCAACTCATTTAATTCTTACAGTCTTTACAATAACCTCATGAGGTAGCCAGTGAAATACCAGATTCACTAAACATGTGTTGTCAAGTTTAACACCTACCTTTATTTTATTTATCATTAAGAAAAAAAAACTTCCAATCAACAGTAAATACTTGTTCACTAATCTGATATTTATATCCTACTGTTTTTTCCTTGCCTTTTTGCATACAAAAAAGATTTAATTTCAATGCCAATTTGTATTGTAATCTTTCGAAAGACATCTTAAAAGGAAGTCAAACTCAACACGTGGTACACTGACACTGCATAGGGCTTATTTCAAGTAGTAATAAATGAAGTCATAATTATCACAACTTCCATCTGCCTGACAATAATTGTAATAAGCATCCTGATTTTAGATATGTTGAAATAATTGTATCTTAGAATCAAAGATACAGAAACTTTGGCACAGAGAGATTTAGTGGTTTGCCAAAATCCACCCAGGTAGTAAGTGGTTTCTTAGCCAGACTTTGAACTCAAGTGGTCTGGCTTCAGGGTTTATGTTTTTGCCACTAAGAGACTTTCAGAGTTGAATAAGATTCAACCCTATGCATCTTGAATAGCCATCCCATTTCTTCTGGTAGAATCCGTGCAAGGTAGAAAACATCACCTTACAAGTCCGCATACCAATTTTTAGACTAATTGGGAGAAAGTGTTTCTGTATCAAAATTATGTACTTCTTGGGCCAGACGAGTGGCTCAATTGGTTAAGAGCTCACTCAAGAGTGTGAGCTCTGAGCAACAGGGTCCCTCATTGGATTTCCGGCCTGAGCTGAGCTGCTGGTGAGCTGCCCACAGAATGGCTGAGCTGGTGAGAGTACGTGCTCCTAACAACAAGATTGCTGGTTCAACTCCCGCATGGGAAGGTGTGCAATGCCCCACCCTCAACAAGATTGAACACAGCACCTTGAGCTTAGAGGCCATGAACTGCCGTCAGGCAGCCAGATGGCTACTGGCGCCCTCCACAATGAAGACTGAAGAACAACTTCGCTGGTCCCCTTCCCCAATTCCACAACGCTGTTCTCCCCCAATTTAAAAAAAAAAAAATGGAAATAAAACATCAGAAAACTCAAATTGAGGGACATCCTATAAAATAACTGGCCTGTGCTCATCAAAAATGCTAAGGTCATGGAAAAGAAAAAAAACCTGAGGAACTGTTTCAGATTGAAGATTAAAGAGACGTGAAAACTGAATGCAGTCCATGATTTGGAACTTCCTTCTTCTATAAATGATAGTATTAGAAAAATTGTCAAAATTTGAAAACTGCTGATAGTGTTATACTGAAAACTGTCTGTAAATTAGCTAATATATTATTATACTGATGTTAATTTCCTGATTTTGAAAATTATGTGGTAGTTATGTAAAAGAATATGCTTGGTTTTAGAAAATACACATTGAAGTATTTAGAGGTAAAGGGCTGCAACTTTCAAACAGTTAAAAAAAAAATTTTTTTAGACCACTAGACAGACAGACATAAAGCAAATGTGGTAAAATGTTAACAGTTGGAGAATCTGAATATAGGGTATATGGAACTTCTTTGTATTATTGCCAACTTTTCTTTAAAACTGAAATTACATTAAAATGAAATACTTTTTAAAATGGAAATGATAATACCTGTCTTATTCACTTCACAGAATTTGGGGGAAGATCAAATAAAATATTGTGAAAGACGGCTTTGTAAACTATAAGTCTCCTTACACATGTAAAACACAGTTATTACTACCGGAAAGAGCTTGATAAACTATAGGGCTCTCTAAAATGTAAAACTATTATTTTTATAGCATTTTTGTAGCTTCAACAAAAGAGAGAATAAATCTAGTTCTATATCCATTAACACATTTTTTTCTCCTCTGAGAGAAGGCTTTTACTGTTTCAGGAGGGTCAGTGATCAATAGTAATTTTATCACCTTATTTATTACAGAAATTCTATATCCTGCAAAACTGTCTCCAGTTCTACATTTACTACCTGAGACTAAATGGCCTCTAAGTCCCTTTCATAATTTAACAAAAACAATTCAGAAAAGCTACATATGGAGGACTGGTGCTTCTTGTCCCTCCATCATTCATTCCACAGCTGACCCATGATGCTGTCTTCTTTGATACTATTGTTAAAAATGATTAAAGAAGACAATTTAGGTGATCCAGACAAACTTTATTTAATACTTTATGAAGCAGACAGTCTACATTCCCAAGGGTCAAGAGGGCTACAAATGAGGTGGCAGGCAGGAAGCTTTTATAGGATAAAAAATAAGGAACAAGGAAGAGAAAAACAGAAAATGAGTAAGAAACACGGAAATAAGTACAGAGCCTAGAGTTGGCTTGGTGTTTGGGGATTAGCCGACCAGACAGACTGTGTTTCTGCTCAAGTGGAGCATTTACAGGGACACAGAAGTTATCTAAGTTTTGGTTTTGGAGCCTCAGGCAGGAGTGTCTCCCATCTTTGGCCTAGAAACTCATTAAAACACTACGTGCTAATTGACTGAATGAAAGTAGGCTGTCACATAGCAGGGTGCTCAATAATATTTATTGAATAAATAAACCCTAGAAGGAGAGTGCAGGACCTCTGCAAATTTGATCCAGTCCCCTTTTTTCTCCCTATTTCTGATGTTTCTTCTTTTGCCTGACATTGGTTTAATACCATTTTTTTTTTTTTAGCTGAGCCATCCTGCCACCTGTTGGCAGCTCAGCAGCAGCTCAGCTCGGGCTGGGCATTGAACTGCTGTTGCTCAACGCTCATCTTGCACTCTTGAGCGAGTTCTTAACCAACTGAGCCACTCTGCCAGCCCATGACATTAGTTTAAACCATAAGAAATAGTTATTTTTTTTTACAGGTCAAAAATGGTTCAATAACAGGAATTTCTTGTATCTGAATCTATAGTTGAGTTAATCTACTGCATTTATTAGGAGGTACTCCTTATTTAATTATTCTGGCATTAATATACATGTAGCTTTGGATTGTTCAGGCTGCTTGTTTCCCCTTCCCTCTGAATGACTGCAATTTGGCCCTCTCACAACTCACTAATACTTCTACCAGAAAGTGGGCAAAGAACTACAACCTATTTTGGTGCGGCAGTCCTGGTAAAACATTAGGTAGATTAGGTTGACATTATTGCCTTCAGTGTGGTCTGGGAATTCCTGTAGATTTTAATTATTCATGCAATATCAGTTCCTTTTGTTGCCAAGTAAAATCAGGAGTTGGTTGTATGCAATTATTCTTAAGCTAACAGAACGTCAGAGGAATTTGCATATCAATGGTAGAAAAAAAAGAAAAACTTAGGCACCATTGTTTAAGTTCTGAAAGAAATCTTCAGAAAAAACCTGGGCTTTATGTGTGGTGTCATTTCAATCTTCCTTGTTGACAAATTCCTTATCTATATAAGGGTTTCATTGTGTTGTTCTGTAATTTATCTGTTTACTTGTACGCATCCTCCTTAAGACTGAATTCCTGGTAGGAATCTTGTGTGGTGCTAGGCACAGAACACGTGACCTATAAATGCCTGTTGTGAGGGGTGAAGGGGTGGGAGAATAAATGACTTAATGTAAGTACATTTATCTCTCAGTCCAGAATCTTAAAGACAGCCCTCATAAATTATCCCTTTTTTTTTTTTTTTTGAGGGCAGTGTCATTGGCCCTCATATGTGGGACCCAAACCAGGACTGCTGGCTTCCCAAGCCAGCGCTTAACCACTGCGTCACTTGGCCAGCCCATAAATTGCCCCTTTAATGCCTTAGTTTTTATATTTTATTTAAAAGAATCAAGTTCCAAAAGCACAAACAAGAAAAGCAAAAACTAAATAAGTGGGAGTACATCAAACTAAAAGGCTTCTGTGCAACAAAAGAAACAAACAACCACCACAAAAATGAAAAGGCAACCTATGGAATGGGAGAAAATTTTTTCACACCATATATTTGATAAAGGCTTAATACCCAAAATTATAAAGAACTTATAAAACTCATTAGCAAAAAACAAAATCCAATTAAAAAATGGATAGAAGATGCCAGCCTTCTGGGCCTGGGAACCGATACCGTCTCTTCTGAGACTTGAGCCTGGAATCAAAGCCCGGCCTTACCACAGGAAAAACTGGAGCTCTTGGTGGGGACCATGTCAGATTCAGAGCTCAGTAGGAAGTGGGTGGTGCTTGGCGGATGCGGTGGTGAAGATAGGTACTGGTTTTGGATTAGGACTTTTTCTCACTTACCTTCTTTAAAAGAAGAATGTGGCCATTAACCTTTGGTTCTGGCATGGGATTGGGAATGGCCTACTCCAATTTCAGCATGATTTCTAGGCTCCATATCTTCTACATGGAAAATATGTCAAACAGCAGTAGCAGTGACATACCTGAGAACATCCCAGTGGTAGGAAAAGAGAAATTATGTTTATTCCTCAGGGATACTGAAGTGCCCTGGGGTAAGCTAACGTTCTCCTATAACCATGTTACTATAAGCAATGCTTTAAACTCCAGCACAGTGCTCACGTATTTGAAACCAAGCTGTGTCTTGTTTTTGTGTCTTCTCTCTGCAAAACTGCAAGGAGGTGGTCTTAAAAGAAGTAAATTAAGGGCCGGCCGAGTGGCAAGGTGGTTAAGAGCTGGCTTGGGACGCCAGCAGCACCGGTTCGGATCCCACATATGAGGGCCAGTGACACTGCCCTCTACAGCTAACAACAGCTCCACCTGGAGCTGGGCTGTGCGAGCCCCAGCGACAGTGTAGGCTGCAGCCCCTGCTGCAGTGGGCTGCCATAGGCTACAGTGAGTGGCCAGCAGCCAGCATGAGGGGTTGGCAGCCAGTGTGAGCTGCCAATAGCTGCGGTGAGCGACCATCCAGAGGCCGGCAACCGATCTGCCTCATCCGGGAAGAGTGCAATGACGATACCAACATGGGCCAGTGAAGCAACATCCTCGGCAACTAGACTGAAGAACAAAAAGACAGCAACTTGTCTGTTCCCCTTCCCCGATTCCCCAATAAAATCTTTAAAAAAAAAAACGGAAGTAAATTAAATAAAAATAGGCAGCCCCCCTCAAAAAAAATATATATATATGGGCAGAGGAACCGAATAGACATTTTTCCAAAGAAGACAGGTATATGAAATGATACCAGAAATGGTACTTGAAATGGCCAAAAGATACATGAAAAGATACGCAACATCACTAATCATCAGAGAAATGCAAATCAAAACCACGATGAAATGTCACCTCACACCTGTTAGAATGGCTATTGTAAAAAGATAAGAAATAAAAAATGTTAGTGAGGCTGTGGAGAAAGGGAACCCTTGTGCACTGCTGGTAGGAATGTTAATTGGTACAGCCACTATGGAGAATAGTATGGCAGGTTCTTCAAAAAATTAAAAATGAAACTACCATATGATCCAACAATTCCACCCCTGGATATATATCTAAAGGAAATGAAAACAGAATATCAAAAAGATATCTGCACTCCTATGTTTATTGCAATATTATTCACAATAACCAAGTTATGGAAGCAACCCTAAGTGTCTGTCAACAGACGAATGGATAAAGATATGGTTTATATAGAAAGTTGAATATTATTCAGCCATAAAGAAGGAGGAAATTCTGCTATTTGCAACAACATGGATGGAGCTTGAGGGCATTATGGTAAGTAAAGTAAGTCAGACAGAGACAGACAAATACTGTATGATATCACTTATATATGGAATCTTAAAAACCTGAACTCATTTCTACAGAGTAGAGTGATGGTTAACAGGGGCTAGAAGGTGGAGGAACTGGGGAGACATTGGTCAAAGGGTTTAAACTTGCAGTTAGAAGATGAGTAAGTTCTGGAAACCTAAGGTACAGCATTGTGATTATAGTTGATAATATTGTATTATGTACTTGAAAGTTGCTAAGAAACTCAGTCTTAAATGTTTTCACCATGACAAAGAAATGATACTTATGTGATGGAGGTGTTAACTAACACTATGGTGATAATCATAAAGTCATATGTAAGTATTAAATCAACATGTTGTACACTTTAAATTTACAGTGTTGTATGTCAATCATAGCTCAACAAAAACAAAATAATTAATTTGATTTATGTCATTGAAATGATACAACTATTATAGCAATTAGAATTGTAGCCATTTGTGTATATCAGAAACCCTACTACAGTGGCTTAACCGAATGGCAGTAGGTTTTCCTCACATAATAAGAAGTCTGGAGATTTCATCTAAAATTAGCATGGCAGCTTCATAAAGCTATTCATGCCACAGGCTCCTTCTCTCTTTTGGACCCACCATCTTAACATATGGCTTCCATTCGCAGGCTGTTTTCGTCCTGATCACAATATGGCTTTTCCACCTCAGCCTCACATCCATGTTCCAGAGAATTAAAAGCACATATTAGCTGAGTCTGACACTTTTTAGAAGCTTTTGTAGAAACTTCATTAAACATTACACTTATGTCAGTGGCCAAAACACGGTCACATGGACACCCCTACCTGGGAAGGTGAGTTTTTCTCTAACCATATTACCATCCGAAACAAAGTCAGAGCTCTGTTAGTAAGGCAGAAGACCAGGATAGAGTTTGGGTTATGCATCTAGAAATGCTTGCCAATATTATCTAGGCTGTGTCTGTAGGACACATTTTCTTTTTCTTTCTCGTAACCTCAGGGGTAGAAGGTTGAATTAATCATTTTCTACGGTTTATAACACATTATCAGCATTGGTTTGTATAAGGCTCTTCTTTTGTTGTTATTTGTTTATTCCTTTAATCTCCATACCACTTTAATTTCCCTTCTCCATGCCAGCAATCACTTGGATGTATTTAATATATGTGACTTTTATGGTAAATTTTTGCAAATTGTGTATTTTTTATTTTCTTATGCATATTTTATCAGCTTTAGCAAAGTGTAATTTTCATACAATAAAATTAATCAATTTTAGGGCCAGCCGAGAGGTGCGGTGGTTAAGAGCTGGCTTGGGACACCAGCGACCCCGGTTCGGGTCCCACATTTGAGGACCAGTGACACTGCCCTCAAAAATAAATAAATAAATAAAAATAAAACTTATCAAATTTCTAAAAAAAAAAAAATTCACCAATTTTAAATAATAATTTCAATGAGTTTCAACAATTTGTATGCAACTATGTAACCACCATCACAATCAAAGTATAGAAATTTTCTATCACTGGAAAACTTACAAATATTGTGCCCTTTACAGGTATCACTCCTAAAAGTTCCCTCCTCCAGAACAAATGTTTTTGTAAACTTGTTTTTTATTTACCTTGGATAAGTACCTAGGAACATGATGGCTATGTTGAAGAGTAGCTTTATAAGAAAGTGCCAAACAGTTTTTACAGAGAGGCTGTATTATTATGACTTCCTACTTACAATGTATGAAAGTTACACACATTCCATGTCCTCATAAACACTGAGTGTTCTCAATCTTTTTAAGTTTAGCCAGTCTAGTAGGCAATAGTTGGTTACGTCTTGTGATTTTAACTTGTTTTTCTCTAATGATGAGTGATGGTGATTATCTGTCTCTGTGCCTGTTTGATACCCTTTTATATTTTGTAATGAAGTGTCTGTAAAGTTATTTGTCCATTAACAAAAAACAGGTTGTTTTAGTATTTTTTAGAGATTTTTTTTAAAAAGATTTTATTGAGGAATTAGGGGAGGGGAACAGTGTTGGGGAATTGGAAGAAGAGACTGGCCAAATTGTTGTTCTTCAATCTTCGTTGTGGAGGGCGCTAGTCGCCATCCGGCTTCCCATTGGCAGCTTGTGGCCTCTAAGCTCAAGGTGCCGTGTTCAATCTTAGTTAAGGATGGGCACAGCCACCATCCCATGCGGGAGTCGAACGAGCAGCCTTGTTGTTAACGAAAGCACACCCTATCCACTGAGCCATCCAGGCAGCAGCTCAACTCAAGGTGCTGTGTTTAGTCTTAGTTGCGGGTGGGCGTAGCCACCATCCCCTTCGGAGTTGAACCAGCAGCCTTGTTGTTAAGAGTGCTCGCTCTATCCACTGAGCCATCTGGGTGGCAGCTCAGCTTAAGGTGCAGAGTTCAGTCTTAGTTTCTGGCGGGTGTTGCCCACCATTGAACAGGCAATCTTGTTGTTACACCAGCTGAGCCATCCTGCCACCTGTTGGCAGCTCAGCGACAGCTCAGCTCGGGCACAGCATTCATTGGCCCATGTGGGAATAGAACTGGCGGCCCTGTTGCTCAGAGCATGATGCTCTCTAAGCCAACTCTTAACCAACTGAGGCAGTTGGCCTGCCCAAGAGAATTTTTTTTAAGGTTTTTTTTTGTTGTTTTTTTTTTTGAGGGCAGTGTCACTGGCTCCCACATGTGCGACCCGAACTGGGGCCGCTGGCTTCCCAAGCCAGCGCCCAACCACCGCGCCACTCGGCCAGCCCCCAAGAGAATTTTTATGAGTTTATCTTGTGTCTTCATCTCAGTTTGAGAGCATAATTTGTTCTGGAAAAAACCTACTTGTATTGCAACACATGGCTTATTTACCACGTTAAAATGTATTATTATGTTGGTGCAAAAGTAATTACATTTTGTTCCATTGCAAGTAAATACAAGTAATAGCACAAACCGCTATTACTTTTGCACCAACCTAATAGAAATGCTTGCTTGTCTCGCGGAACACTTGCAAACCAAGTACCTTGCAATCCGAAGTTTTACTGTATATATATAGAGAGAGAGAGATCAGGATATAACTTGATCTGGATATAATTCCTTGATCAGATACATGTTTTGTAATATTTTCTCCTAGATTGAGGTTTGCCTTTTATTTTTTAAAGTCTTTTAAAGAACAATAGTTTTTTGGGGGAGGTTTTGGGGTTTCTTAAAAGATTTTATTGGGGAATTGGGGGAGGAGAACAGCATTGGGGAATCAGGGTAAGGGGAACAGACAAGTTGCTGTCCTTTTGTTTTTCAGTCCAGTTGTGGAGGACGTCGCTTCACTGGCCCATGTTGGTATTTGTGATCATTGAGCTCTTCCCGGATGAGGCAGATCGGTCACCGGCCTCTGGATGGTCGCTCACCGTGGCTATTGGCAGGTCACGCTGGCTGCCAGCTGCTCACGCTGGCTGCCGGCCACTCACTGTAGCCTATGGCAGCCCACTGCAGCAGGGGCTGCAGCCTACACAGTCACCGGGGGCTTGCACAGCCCAGCTCCAGGTGGAGCTGTTGTTAGCTGTGGAGGGCAGTGTCACTGGCCCTCATACGTGGGATCCGAACCAGGGCCGCTGGCGTCCCAAACCAGCTCTTAACCAATGTACTACGCGGCCGGCCCAATAGATTATCCTTTTGCCATTGAATTGCCTTGGCATCTTGTCAAGAACAAAACAAAGCAATCTACCAAATACACAACAGTGAATTTCCAAACTTTCTATTTCTATTCTATCGACCTATATGCTTATTTTTACAGCACTGTCATACTGTCTTGATTACTGTAGCTTGATAGTAAGTCCTGAAATAGGTACTTTAAGTTCTCCAACTTTGTTTTTTTTCCCAAAATTGTTTTGCATATTTTAGGTCCTTTGCATTTTTATATAGGTTTTAGGATAAGCTTGTCAATTTCTCCAAAAAACTTTGCTGAAACTTTGAATTATGTTGAATTTATAGAGCAATTTGAGGGAGAGTTGACATCTTAACAATATTGAGTCTTCTGGTCCATGAATATAGTATATCTCTCCATTCATTTAGGTATTCTTTAATTTTTCTCAGCAATATTTGATTTTTATTTTTTTTTGTTAGCTGAGCCATCCTGCCACCTGTTGGCAGCTCAATGGCTGCTCAGCTTGGGCTGGGCATTCAACTCAGCAATATTTGAAGTTTGTTACCTTTATCTCTGAGTATTTCATATTTTCGATGCTATTGGAATGATAGTTTTTTAGTTTCCAATTGTTTGTTACCAGTCTACATGTATGTAATTGAATTTTTTATCCTTTGTGCTTGTTAAACTTAGCTTTAACAAGCTTTTTTGTGAAACGTATGGTGAATGCTGCTGCCAAGTGCCAATCAACGGAAAGGCAGGGGTCTTCAATACAGGAAATGGAGCGTCAAACCTTAGTAACAATGTGTGACAAGTTTCAACTTGTACAGCATAGTCAGTCGGGTGTGAGCTGTAGTTGATTTATTTATTTTTATCTGCCTAAAGGCAGACCCTCCAAGAGGAAATCAACTATCAAAAATCCCATCCCCAGGAGTTTCATCAACCAGGGAAAATTGACTCTTATCACAGAAGAGAAGAGAAGGTTAGAAGTCAATATCACTCCCAAAGTTTGTCACAAATTATTATATCTCCCATTTATTCCAAGGGCCCATTCATTTAAAATACCATTTACCCTCTCCTATGTGGCATACATCCCTCCTCATCTTCCCCTATTTAAATGGTATGAGCTCTCAAATCTTACTGCTTTTTTTTTTGGCTAAACACTTTTTTTCCCTGTAATGACCCTGCATATGCAATATTAAAAATTAATAAATTTGTATACCTTTTCTCCTGTTAACCTGCCTATTGTCAGTTTATTTCATAGACCCAGCTATCAAACCTAGGAGGGTAGAAGGAAACTTTCCTTCCCTACAGGGGTTGGTGGGTGGAAACTTACTAGAGGAAACATCAAGGATAGGGGGATTTTTCCTAAACCAACTTGCCAGGGTGATCAGACATATTAAGGGTGGGGATGAAGACTTTGATCAGATATCAAGGGTAATCAGATAACAAGGGGGGAAGATTCTCTAAACTGACTTAGCAGAATTCTTGCTACAACTGAACTAGGCATAAGACTCAGGGACAAGGTCTAGTTGAAAGGAGGGCTCAGAGGAGCCTGACTGAAGTTTGTTCAAGGAGAGAGTGTTTGTCACTCATTTCACATACGTAAACTATCACAAGTTCCTTATTCAGCATGCTATTATGGTATTAACTTAATAGATACAAAAGTCCAATTATTAAAAATCATAAGTTTTAACACTATATTTTCCTACTGTAAAAGATTTCAGGAGCCATCACAGTTGGAGAGGTCTTACTGATGTAGATATTTCTTATGCCAGGGTCATGGTCTCGTGGAACTGAAGAATGGAAACACGGACCAAAGAGGTAAAGTTGCAGAAAAGGAGTTTATTAGAAGTAAAAGTACATATAAAAGAAGCAGAAGCAGGCCCCAGCAGTAGAGAATGGCTCAAGGGCCATCATTAGAAAAGAAAGTACACTCGAAAGTGTTTGGAGCAGGGTGAGCAAAGGAAGCTCAAAAGGCAGAGAAAAGGTGTGGTTTTTGTTTTTGTTTTTTTGAGGGTAGTGTCACCAGCCCTCACATGTGGGATCCAAACTGGAGCCACTGGTGTCCCAAGAGAGCTCTCAACCAACGCGCCAATCGGCCGGTCCTACTTTATTTATTTATTTATTTATTTATTTATTTATTTATTTATTTTAGAAAAAGTGTGTTTTAAAGTGTGCAGTAAATCATCCTCCATCACGACAATGCTCCATGTCACACATCACTTCTGGTACAGCAATTTCTGTCCAATAAAGACATTGTGGTGTGTCCTTATCCACCTTATTTGCCAGATCTGGCACCATGTGACTTCTGGCTCTTTCTTCCCCATAGTCAAAATGATTCAGGACATCGAGGCAGCCACGACAGTGCAACCAAAGACACTCATGAAAGAGGACTTCTACAATTGCTTCAGAAAGTGACAAGAATGATTGGATAAGTGGGTTTGAAGCAAGGGGGAGTATTTTGAGAGGGATTAGTGGCAATATGTCTTTTACTGGAATTAATTTTTCATTTAAACATTCACTGTATTTTATGATCATACCTCTTATATCACACCTGTGAGTAAAAACTGTTTTTTTTATGTCTTCATTTTTATTCACTATGCTGTTTTGTTTGTTTGTTTAGTCTTCTTATACCAGCTAGAATTCCCATTAGACTATTAAATAGATGTGATAATAGCAGACATCCTTAATATTTTCCCAATCTTAGAGGGAAAGCATTCAGCTTTTCTTCATTAAACATGAAATTAGATGTAGGTTGCTTGTTTTTTTAAAAAATACATGTACTTTATTATATTTAGAAAGTTCCTGTCAATTACTACTTTGTTGAAAGTTTTAATTATGAATTGTTGAATTACATCAAATGCTTTTTCAGCAGCTATTAAGGTGTTTATATGGTTTTTCTTTTTTAGTCTGTCACCTTGAATTACATTGGTTGATTTTCTGATGTTAAATCAATCTTGCATCCCTGAGAAAAACCTCACTTGGTCATGATAGTTTTTATATTGCTAAATTTGATTTCCTAAAATGTGTTAGAGATTTTTGTCTATGTTCATAGGGGATATTCTTTTCCTGTGTTTGTCTGATTTTGGTATCAAGTTAAATAAAGCTTGTCTCATAAAATTATCTGGGAAGTGTTCCCTGTTCTTTGATTTTCTGAAAAGGTTTACATAGAATTGATATGATTTCATTATTAAATCTTGGGTAAAACTCATTAGGGAAATCATGGGGGTCTGGAATTTTCTTTCTAGGAAGGTTTTCTTTTTAATTGAGGTATTATTGACTTAAAACATTATATTAGTTTCAGGTATACAACATAATGTTCCCATATTTGTATATATTGTGAAATGATCATCACAATAAGTCTAAGTTAACATCCATCATAATATTTTTTTCTTGTGATAAGAACTTTTAAGATCTACTCTCTTAGCATCTTTGAAATACACAATAGAGTATTATTAACTATAGTCACCATGCTGTACATTACATCCCCAAGACTTATTTACTTTGTAACCGGAAGTTCCCCTCCCCTGCCTCTGGAAACTGCCAATCTGTTTGTTGTATCTATGAATTCATATTTTGTTTGTTTCTTTAGATTTCACATATAAGTCAGATCATACTGTATTTTTCTTTCTATGTCTGGTTTATTTCACTTAGTATAATGCCCTCAAGGTCGATCCATGTTGTCCCAAATGGCAGGATTTTTTCTTTCTTATGGCAGAATAATATTCGTGTGTGTGTGTGTGTGTGTGTGTGTGTGTGTGTGTGTGTGTGTGTATCACAATTTTTTATCTGTTCATCTATTGATGGACACTTAGGTTGCTTCCATGTCTTAGCTACTATAAATAATACAATAATGAACATTGGGGTGCAGATATCTTTTCGAGTTAATGTTTTCATTTCCTTTGTGTAAATACCCAAAAATGAAATTGTTGGATCATATGGTAATTTTATTTTTGATTTTGGAGAGAACCTCCATACTGTTTTCCAAAATGGCTGAACCAATTTACACTCTCATCAAAGATGCACAGGTGTTCCTTTTTTCCACACCCTCTCCAACACTTTTTATTTCTTATCTTTTTTATAATAGCCATTCTAACAAATATGAAGTGATATCTCACTGTGGTTTTGATTTTCATTCCTCTGCTGATTAGTGACGTTGAGCAGCTTTTCATCTCCCAGTTGGCCATCTGTATGTCTTCTTTGGGAAAATGTCTATTCAGATCCTCTGCTCATTTTTAAATCATTGTTCATTTTTTTGCTATTGAGCTGTATGAGTTCTTTATATATTTTGGATATTAATCCTTTATTCGACATATGATTTGCAAATATTGGGCTGTTGGAAAAGTCGTGACGTATTTTTTCTATGTTTTTCATTGCAAAAATGCGTCATGACTTTTCCAACAATCCAATATTTTCTCTGATTTGATACGTTTTCTTGATAGGCAACCGATTTGATAGGTTGGCTTTCTGGGAAGTTTTGTAGCTACAAGTTGAATTTCTTTTAATGATATAGAAATATTTGCTTTATTTATTCTTGAGTAAACTTTGGTAGTTTGCCTTCCAAGGAATTTTATTTTATTTAAACTGTTGAATTTATTGGCATAAAGTTGTTCATAGTATTCTCTGATCTCTAATCTCTAATCTGTACTATCTGTAGTAATGTCTCCTTTGATTCCTGAATTTGGAAACTTGTGCCTTTTCTTTTTTTTCTTGATTAGTCTAGCTGGAGGTTTGTCAAATTTTATTGATTTTTTAAAGAGAACCAGCTCACGGTTTTATAAATTATTATAATTATTTTCCATATAACAATTTTATTGATTTTCACTGTTATCTTTATCATTCTCTTTCTTCTGCTTACTTTAGTTTTAATTTACTTGTCTTTTTTTTTTTCTAATTCTTATGGTGGAAGCTAAGCCTTTGTTTTGAACCTTTCCTCTTTTCTAATATAAGCATTTGAAGCTGTACATTCCCTTCTAATAACTGCTTTAGCTGTAGCCTACCAATTTTGATGTATAATTTTTTGGGTATGTATATTTTTAAATTTATCTAAATGCTATTGAATATATCAATTTTTTTGCTAAGCATTACATTTTTAAAATTGTTCCTGTTGACGTTTGTTGTGGGTTGAATTGTGCCCCCTGAAAAGATATGTTGAAGTTCTAACCCCCAGTACTTGAAAAATGTGACCTTAATTGGAAATAGGGTCTTATCGTATGCAAAAAAGCTAAAAGGTTATACTAAATTAAGGGTGGATACTAATCCGATGTAATTGGTATACTTTGTAAGAAAAGAAAATAGACAGAGACATAGACAAAGAGGGAAGACAGTTATGTGAACCCAGAGGTAGAAATTGGGGTTATGATGCCACAACACAAGAAACACCTGATACTACCAGAAGGCAAAGAGGGATCCTCTCCCAGAGCCTTTGCAGGGGAGAGTGGCCCTGACAATGTCTTGATTTTGGACTTCTAGTCTCCAGATTGTGAAAGAATAAATCTCTGTTGTTTTAAGCCACCTGGTTTGTGGCAATTTGTTATAGTGGCTCTAGGAAGCTAATACACTGTTATATCTAATCCATTGTGTCTATCTGCCACTGAATTTCCCACGGTGCAACTGCTACCACATTTTGCTTATTTATTTTCCCTACCACGGACATCCAAGTTTTTTCCAACTCCCCATCACCATAAATAAAGTCTGTAGTGTGCATTGTCATACATGTTTTTGTATAAACCTGTGTGAGAACTTCTTTGGAATATACACACAGTAGTGGAATTGTTGGATCATAGACATTCATTTGCCTAAGTAATGACAGATTGTGCTCTGAAATAGCTGCCATGCATGAGAGTTCCTATATTTTTATATTTTTATCAACACTTGACATTATGCAACTTCCTAATTTTAGGCAGTCTAGCAGGCATAGAGCAATACCTTATTGTTATTTAAAATTATATTTCTGATTATTAATGATTTTTAAGCATTTCTTCCTGTGCATACTAAGTTTTTTGGTTTTCTATTCTTTAATTTGGCTGTTCATGTTATTCTTCTATTGATATATATATACATATTTTTTAATTTGTAATATTATTTATTTATTTATTTATTTATTTATTTGTATTAGTTTCAGGTGTACAACACAATGCAATAGTTATACACTTTATCCCCCAAAGTGACAACCCCCCTCCCCCAGTTCGCCATCCCACTCCCCACCCATATCATACATATCTATCACAACTCCCCTGACTCCCCTCCACAGTATATTCCACATCCCATGACCATCCACATATTCAGTTACAGTTGGCATACAATACTATACAACATCAGTTTCAGGTGTACAGTGCAGTGATCAAGCCTCTACTCCATCCATGAAATGGTCTCCCTAACAAGACATGTGACTATCTGACATGCCACAAAATTTTTACATTATTATATTCCCCTGTGTTTCATATCCCTGTGGCAAATATTGTAGTTGTCTATTTATGCTGTCTAATGCCTTCCCCTTCCCCCCCATCCCCAACCCCCTCCCAACTAACCACCCTCAGTTTTTCCTCTACATCTACAAATCTGTTTACTTTGATCGTTCACTCAGCTCTTCAGACTCCACACACAAGTGAGATCACATGGTACCTGTCCTTCTCCGACTGACTTATTTCACACAACATAATAGTCTCTTCACAACATTTATCAATTACATTCCCAGAACTGCCCCCATCTCCCTGCGGCAGCATTGTAGTCCCATCTACACTGTCCAAAACCTTCCCCCTCTCCCTCTTCCCCACTCCTTCCCAGCCAACAACCATCAGTTTTTCCTTTATATCAACTCTTTCTGTGTTGATTTTTTGTCTCAAGGGTCTGTCCATTGGTGACAATGGTGTTGAAGTCCCCTACTATGATAGTGTTACTGTTGATCTCTGTCTTTATGTCTGTTCAAATCTGTAACATGTAATTAGGAGTTCCTAGGTTGGGTACATAGATGTTTATTAGGGTTATAGTGCCCTTCTTTGTCTTTTATTGTAGTCATTTTAAAGTCTATTTTGTCCAAAATAAGTATTGGTACTCCAGCTTTTTTTTTTTTCTCATTTCCATTTGCATGAAATATCTTATTCCATCTGCAAACAGCATATACATGTGTCTTATTTTCTTATCCACTCAGCCACTCTCTGTCTTTTGATTGCAGCATTTAGCCCATTCACATTTAAAATGATTATTGATAGGTGCATATGTATTGCCATTTTGTTATTTGTATTCCTGGTCTCCCTGGATTAGCTTGTTTACCCCTTTCTTTTGTTTAAAAAAGTCCTTTTAACATTTCTTGCAATGCTGTCTTGGTGGTAATGAATTCCTTAAGCTTATTCTTTTCTGAGAAGCTCTTTATTTCTCCTTCAATTTTAAGTGATAATCGTGCTGGGTAGAGCAATCTTGGTTGTAGGCCTTTATTTTGTGTCACTTTGAGTATCTCTTGCCACTCCCTTCTGGCCTGCAGAGTTTCTGTAGACAAGTCAGCTGTTAGTCTAACAGGAGTTCCTTTCTCTTGCTGTCTTTCTTTTGCAGCCTCTAGGATTCTGTCTCAGTCTTTAGCCTTTGCCATTTTAACTATGATATGTCTTGGTGTGGACCTGTTTGGGTTGAGCTTGTTTGGAACCCTCTGCACTTCCTGGGCATGTATGTTGATTTCCTTCACCAGGGTAGGAAAGTTTTCAGTCATTATTTTTTCAAATACATTCTTGACCCCTTGCTTCTTCTCTTCTCCTTCTGCTATTCCTATGAGTCAAAGGTGGTTGCGTTTCACATTGTCCCATAGGGCTCTTAAACTATTTTCATTGTTATTTTTTCTTTGATCTTTTTGCTGTGCCAACTGAGTGATTTCTGCTATTTTACCTTCCAAATTGCTGATCCACTCCTCTGCTTCATCTATTCTACTGGTGATTCCTTCGAGTGTGTTCTTCATTTCAGTTATTGTATTTTTTAGTTCTAACAGGTTGTTTTTTATGGTTTCCGTATCCTTCTTTATGTCCTCGCTAAGTTCCTTAAACATTCTTATCATCAGTGTTCTAAACTGTGTCTCTGAAAGGTTGGATCCCTCTGTTTCATTTAGTTCCATTTCTAGAGGTTTCTTCTGATCTTTTACTTGTGATATGTTTCTTTGTTTCCCCATTCTGGCTGTCGCTCTGGGATTGCTTTGATGTATTAGATAGATCACCAGGAGAGCCCTGGCTGGATCACGCAGGCATGGAACTCACGGCCCAACACTCCCAGGAAAACTCCCAGTCTCAGCCTGTTCCAACCAGCCACTTGCAGATCAGGCTGAGCAGCCCGACAACCAATCACCAGCCTGGCAACTCTGCAAGCGCAGTGTGGAGAGCGGGACCCAAGGCGGCTTGCGCACTCCCACATCTCAGTGAGCAGCCTGTTGGAGCCAGAGCACGCCCACCAGGCGTTTCCCTGGCAATGCAGTATAAGCCGGGCAGAGGGTGGGATCCAAGGCCTCAGGCGCGTGCGTGCACACACACGCACTTCTGCGCCAATTCCACCAGACCAATGAGGTCTCAGATCTGATCCTCCGTGGGCGGGCCCAAGCCCAACAAAATGGTGTCCTCCCTACACCACTTGCGTGCAGGTTTCACACCACAGGAATAATAGTCCAAAAACCTCCAGCATTTGCACCAAAGGTGCTCAGTTCAGTCAGTCCCCGCAGGCTCCCGGCTCACACAGCCACTCCCTCCACCAGTAACCAGATAAGTGCTCACGTGAGCAAGCCTGGGCACCAGCCCCACTGATTCTCCAGCCGCTCTTAGCCTCATCAAGCTGAACAAAGAGAGTCCTCACTAATTAACTGCCGGCTATATTAGAACTCCTCTTCCCGGCAAAGGAATTCTGGGCTGGTGAACTTGATGTGCAGCCAGAGGGTCTCTCCCCACAACCAGACAAGCTTCCCATGGCTGGGGCTTCCCTCACGGGGCTCGCCCTCTTTCGTCTCTGCCCGTCCTACTAGACCCGACGTGACCTCCTCCTAAAGTTCTTCGTTTAGTGGTTCTGTTCATCTAGTGTTCCGGGGACCTCCAGGGTTGAATGCTGTATAATTTGTTTGTAATTTTGGTGTGATCCTGGGAGGCAGTTAGCACAGCGTCTGTCTATTGCGCCATTTTACCGGAAGTCTGTCGATATATTTTTTTCCTGTGTGATCATTACCTTTTTCTTGTTGACTTACAGGTATTATTTATGAGTCTAAATGTTAGTCTCTTGGCAGATACTGACTTTGTAGATATCTTCTCTTATTCTATTAGCTGCCTATTAACTTTGTCCATGGTGTCATTTCTTGCCCAGAAACCCTTAAATTTTATGTAATAACATTAATACATATTTTTCCTTATTAGTTTGTGCTTTTTTTTTTTTAAAGAAATTTTATAGGGGAACAGTGTATTCTTCCAGGATCCATCAGCTCCAAGTCAAGTAGTTAAGTTGTCTCAATCTAGCTGTGGAGAACACAGCTCTGCAGCAATCAAACCGGCAACCTTGGTGTCATGAGCCTGTGCTCCAACCACCTGAGCTAACCTGAGTTGAAAGGTTGCCCAAATCTAGTTGTGGAGGGATGAGCTCCACGGCCCATGTGGGAATCGAACCGGCAACCTTGGTGTTGTGAGCCTGCACTCTAACCGCCTGAGCTAACCACTCACCCCTAGTTTTGCTTTTTGGATAGTATTTAAAAATCCCTTCCTGGTTATGGATCACAAAATGTTATTTTGCATCTCCTATTAAAATTCTAAATTAAATCTCAATAGTGTAATCTTTCGTATTTAGGTCTTTAATCTAGAATTTTCCTTTAAAATTGGTATTGGTTAGAGATCCATTAGGAATGTGACTGAAGCATTCCAGATTTGCAATTCTTAATTCTGTGATCAATGAGGAAAGGGATTCTTTTTCCTAGATCCAATTTGAAAAATCGCAGAGAAAGGCTATTATTGGGTTGGGTCACATGATCATTATTATGTCCTGAGAGCAAGAAGCTTATTAAATGCCAAGCAGACAAAATAATTGTCACTATAATGGTGATAAGATGAATATACCTATTAACTATAATTTGAAGTTAAAAGTTCTTAAGAATTACTTGTGAAAACAACTACACTCTATTGAGAGAACCAGATAATTCTTCATGACAGACATTGAAATGACATTTTCAATAAACTGAAGTATAGGTAAGATTTAGACACATAAGAAATTACATGTGTGATGACTTCTAAGTAGAGGGAAAAGCATAAGTAAAAATGCAGGGGCAAGAAACTAGAACTGTGTCTAAATTAGACAAATGTGCCCAACTTGGCTGGACCATAGGATACAAAAAAGTTTAGCATGTTCTAACTCTGAAAAGGCATTTGTAGAAGACACAGTAATTGCTTGCCCAGTGGCTACTACCCCAGCCCTTTCATTTTTGCTAACAGAACCCTGATTTGGGTCAGCAATGTACTCTTCTTTGAAACTGAATCTTGATTGATTGAAGTCTGTTGTGGCAGTTCAGTTCCCCTTTGCCTGATACTCACTTTCTCAGACTGCATTGAACAACAGGTGATCACATGACCAGTTCTGGCCAACAAAATGCAAGTGGGCATCTCCAGGGAACTTTGCTGTTCATCTAGTCCTGTTTGGCATTGTGGCAGCTGTACTGTGTCCAGATGGGAAAGGATAAGTCACCTGCAGAGGTCAGCCCAGAGTCCTGGCATCTAGAACCAGGTTCAGCATTGGGAGTCCACATACACAGGCCTCCATGCTTGGGACAACACAACACTTGGTTTAACACTCTGCTGTCACTGTCCTGAAGTTATTAATACTCTTTAACAAGGGACCTTGCATTATCACTGTGCACTGGGCCTCACAATTATTTAACAAGTTCCAGTTGGAGAGACAGGGCAAATTCTGGAATTTCCTATTTCCAACACCTTGTTAACAATAAATGTCCCTCTGGGATGAGCATACTGTGGTTGGACTTTCTGTTACCTAGAGCTAAACACATTCTGATACAGTATTTAAACTTGGGGCAAGATTCACCCCTATAACAATGTTTCCTATGAATCACTCGATTCTTACCTCAAAGAGACAAAGACTACAATTATATAAAGAGCATGAATTTAGGCAGTGCAACAACAAGCATTTTGCTTTAAGCCTCTGAACCTTTTTTGTAAAATGGGAATAAATAATGCCCACTAGTCAGAGTTGCAGGAGGAGTAAATGAGTTAACCTGTATAACACACAACTTAATATCAGATGTTCAATAGATGTTCCAGTAATGTTTGTTACATTTGTTCTCAATTCTACACCTTACAATAAGCCTACCTGGTAAAAGGAGAGAAGTATAAGAATCCCATGCAGTCAAAAGTCCTTATGTGGACAAACTACCTTCAGATCTCAGTAAAATAATAATAATAATAATAATTAATAGTAATAATAAAACAAACATTACAGAGGTTAATGAATAGACAACATTGTTTAAATTGAAGAATTAAAAAAATCTGAAGAAGGAAATAGCATTTTTACTTATTAAGAATTACCATTTTGGTGTAGACATTGGCAAAAATGGGCTTTATTCATATTCATTTTCTTCTTTGTTATAAATAATATTTGCTTGGAGACGGAAACATCATTTCTTTTGCTCATGATTCTCATTTTGGGCAGTGCTCAGCAAGGCAGCTTTGTCTCTGTTTCCTGTGGCTTCAGCTAGGGAGGCTTGACTGGGACTGCATTATGAGCTTTTCAAGATGGCTCCCTCAAGTTGCTGGCAAGGAAGTGCTGACTGTCAGCTCAGACTGCAGTTGTGGAGAGGAACTGGGGGCTGAAGTTCCTCGCCATATGGGCATTTCCAAGGCTGCCTAGGATTTCTTATGATATATGACTGGGCGCTAAGAGACAGCATTCCAAGACAGCAGAAAGGTGTTCTACCTTTTATGACCTAGCTTTAGAAGTCTCTCAACATTCACCTTAGCCATAAGCCTTCCCAGATTCAAAGAGAGCTCACCTCTCAATGGGAGAGTGGCAAAGTCACAGAGTAGGGAGAATATGTGAAATGGAGGATAATTGTGACAGCCATTTTGGGAAAATACTATCTGCCACAGAATACGAGTGATTTGGGCCAGGATGTTAAGTGGTTGGCAAACCTATTATGCACTTCACGTTTAATACAGGCTGAAATTGGAAGGATCTAGGTAGTGTGGAATTCATGTGATGATTCAGAGGTCCTTTTACTTTACGTAAAATGGTGGTGGGTGGGGTGCTTCAGGGATAGGATAGTCTGGCTTCAGGAAGTTGGGGCATTACTATGTTAGTATTAGTAATATAGCCAGTTTCCAAATCTAGTAATAACATTCTCTTTCTATTGCCCATGATTCCCAGGGAGCAGAGTATTCTTTTGGTTTCCTTTCCTCGTCTATTGTATGATGGCAGCTGTACTGCTTATCAAATCATTGCCACTCCACTCACCAGAGAAAGATGCATTTAAGCATATGATTTAATACTTTCACAGAGAAATTGTGAAGAAATAAAAATAATGTTAACATTGGTTACTCAACAGCATGCTAAGTGTTTGATATTCATTATCTTATTTAATTTTAAAAGTTATTCTAAGAACTAGGCACTACTATTATCATTGCTATTTCTCAGTTAAAGAAAGTACTTTTAGGAAGGTGTGGTAATTGGCAAGGTTAGGGAGTAGCAGAGTAAGAATTCAAGCCCCAGTCTGGTTCTAGTGTCCCTTAACTCTACTATGCTACCCTATTTTATTTAAAAATATAATTTTATTCATTTAACATATTTATTAGACCCTATGATGACTTATCATTCTTTTAGGTGCTAAGAACAGACCTGTAAACAAAGCAGATAAAGTTTATGCTACCCTGGGGCTTACTTCTAGTGTGAAAAGAATAATAATAACATTTCAAGTAAAGTGTTATGATGACATTAAATGAGGGTGATGTTTCATGATGATCTTATGCCAAAACCTGAATAACAAGAAGAAGGCAGTCATGGCTAAGTTTGGCATAAGAACAATTCTGGCTGAGAACAGCAAATACAAAGGTCAAGAGGCAGGAAGGAGATCAGGGAATGGGACCAAGGGAGATTAATGCCAGATGTAGAGAGGGAGGGTCAAATCATATCAGCTTTATAAGCAGGGTAAAGAGTTGGGGTTTTATTATAAGTGTAATGGGAAGCTCTTTGGAGATTTTAAGCAGACAAATGGTCTGATCTGGGTAAAAACCTCACTCCAGATGTGTGGAGAATGGATTGTAGGGGAACAAGTGGGAATGCAGGGGGACCGGTTTTGAGCTGATAGATGGTGGCTTAGTGAAGTTGGAAAAAAGATGACACGTTTGGGAAATGCATTCAAAGGGAATCTAGAGAGGAACCAAACTATAGGACTTGATCATGGTTTGGATAATGGAGATAAAGAAAGGAATCAAAGGTAGTACCTGGTTCTTGGCTTGAGTAACTGAGTAGATGGTGGTACAATTTACTGGAATGGGGAAGACAGAGATAAGAGCAGGTTTAGGGGAAATCAAGAGTTCTGTTTTGAATATATTAATATGTTACCTGTTAGACAACCCAATGAAAATGTCAATTTAATATGCTAGTCAAGAGTGAGGGGAGAGGTCAGAGCTAAATATATACATGTGTGGACTGGTCAAGTGGTTCAGTTGGTTAAGAGTTGTCTTAAGAGCACAAGCTCTGAGCAACAGGGCTGCCGGTTCGATTCCCACATGGGCCAGTGACACTGCGCTTGAGCTAAGCTGTCACTGAGCTGCCAACAGGTGGCAGGATGGCTCAGCTGGTGTAACAACAAGATTGCCTGTTCGATGGTGAGCTATGCCCACCCACAACTAAGACTGAACTCTACACCTTGAGTTGAGTTGCCACCCAGATGTCTCAGTGGATAGAGTGTGTGCTCTTAACAAGGCTGCTGGTTTGACTCCTGCATGGGATAGTGGCTATGCCCACCTGCAGCTAAGACTGAACACAGCACCTTGAGCTTAGAGAGCATGAGCTGCCAAAGGGAAGCCAGATGGCGATTGGCGCCCTCCAAACGAAGACTGAAGAACAACAACTTGGCTGGTCCCCTTCCCCAATTCCCCAAAACTGTTTTCCTCCCCCAATTCCCCAATAAAATCTTAAAAAAAATAAAATGAAATAAATGTATACATGTAGGTGTAATTGTTATATAGATAATATTTAAAGCCATTAGAGTGGATGAGATAATGTAAGGATAAAGTATAGATAAAGAGAAGAAGGAACCCCAAAACTGAATCCTCTAACAGGTAGAGACAAGACAAAGGACTGGGATAAGCAAAGAAAATTGAAAAAGAATGGCAAGTGAGGTAAGAAAGAAAGCCAAGAGTGTATTTATTATGAACTGATTTGTGTTGCCCCAAGATTCAAAAGTTGAAGCTCCAATCCCCGGTACTTCAGAATGTAATTGTGACTGTAATTGAACATAAGACCTATAAAGACGTGACTAAGTAAAAATGAGCCTATGAGGGTGGGCTCTAATCCAATCTGCCTGGTGTCCTTATAAGAAGAGGAAATTGAAGCACACAACAGAGACACTAGGAGTGAACATGCACAGAGGTGTCACCATGTGAAGACACAGGGATAAGGCAGCCATCTGAAAGCCAAGGAGTGAGGCCTCAGGAGAAACCAAACCTTAATCTTGGACTTCTAGTTTCCAGACCAGTGAGAAAATAAATTTCTATTGAGTCATCCAGTTGGTGGCTTTTTGTTATGGCAGCCCCAGCAAAGCAATACAGTATTTTATTCCAAAAGTAAAGAGAAGAAAATGTTTCAACCAGGAGGGAACATTCAACTGTATAGGACATTGATAAGAGGTGGGAAAAAAATAAGGATGGAGGGAAAAGATAAGGATATAGAAATGGTCAAGAAGATATCTTTATGACTGAAAAGAGCAGTTCTGTGAAAACCTAGAATTAAAAGACTGGGAATGAGGAATAAAATTACCTTATAGGCCACACTTTCAAGAAGTGTCATGAAGGTGATCAGAGAAGTGGGTGATAGCTGGAAGGAGATGTGGAGCCAAGGAAGACATTGTTTAAGATAGTTATTTGATCATGTTTGTATGGATTAATTTTTACTAGGTTTGAGGAATGTGAATAAGAGACAAACAAAAAGAAGAGCAAACTTTTTAAAAGAAAAGCTTTATTTTGTTTAAAGCATGTTATGCTTCCATGTGGAATACGTGGTTTCTTTCTGTTTTGCATACAGCATTGTATAACATGAGTTTGAAATATTTTAACAGCCAAGGACTCCTATGGTATAGTAAGTAGTAAATATTTCTCTTTCATTTATGCATCTTTCATTAAATAAGTGTTTATTAAACCACTTCTATGTGAAAGACACTAATCTAGGCACTCAAATGAGCAAAGAACAAACAAAGTCCAGGCTTCCATCAAGCTTATACTCTAGAAGGCAGAGACCTGATAAGCAAACAAATAAATATATAGTATGGCTAGTAGAAGTATGTTATAAAGAAAAATGAAGCAGGGGACTTATGGTCAAGATGGTGGAGTAGGTAACAGCTGTGCTTGCCTCCTCCCATGAGCACATCAAAATTACAACTAAATTATATAACTACCATTCTAGAGAATCACCTGAAGACTAGCTGAATGGAAGGAAGTCCTATAACTAAGATACAAAGAAGAAGCCATGTCAATACCGGTAGGAGAGGTGAAGATGCAAAATGGGCTGGGCCCACATCCACGTGTGGGGGTTAAGAATCTGGAGGGATATCTCAGCTGTGGAGGACCCACTGAGGAGCAAAGGGTCCAAGCCCCACACGAGGCTCCTCAGCCCAGGATTCCAATGCCAAGGAGAGAAGTCCCCACAACAACTGGCTGTGAGAATCATCAGGGACTAAGCCCAGGTGGGACAGAGGACTGCTGTAGACCTAGGTGTCCTCTTAAAGGGCCCACACAGAGACTCACTCACTCACAAACTCACCCTGTTCCAGAGAAGGAACAGCAGCTCAAATAGCACCAGGGACATACAGGAAGGATCTGAATTGTCTGGCAAGGGCTAGAGGGGCTGAATTCTTTGGGAATAGAGTGCTGGCAGATGCCATTGTTCCTTTGTTGATCCCTCCCTGCACCTAACCTATAGGCACAGGTGGGGGCCAAATCTGAGCTCTCCACTAACTTGGCTAATACTGCTGTAGACCCAGTCTGGTGATGCTGAGACCCCACCTCACCCAATTCGTATGCCCTACCCAAAGCTCTTTCAGAGGCTAATCTGCACAAGCGGCCAGTCTGGGCCCATGCTGTGGACTTCACTAAAATTGCTGAAAGGTCCACAAACCCCATACAAATAGTGGCTGGCCTTGGCATGCCCTGTGCCTCTTGCTAGGTGGCCCCAAGCTGAGCATCAGTGCCAGCTGGCCTCATCCGAAAGCATAACCACTCTCAGGCACCTCCCAGCACAGGCAGATATCAACTGCAGATCATTTTGTACCTCCTACCTGGTGGCCCCAGGCCAGACACATGCAGTGGCTGACCTTGGCCTGCACTGGAGCCTCCCCCAAGAGGCTCCAGAACCAATATACCTGGTGGCCAGCTTCAGACCACACCAGAGCATCACCTAATTAGCTCCACAAATGACACAGTCATAAGGTGGGTTCAGCTGGCACCAGGGCCCTGCTAAGGCGAATTCCACTTTGTGAGGTCAGCCCCCACACAGCAGCTCATCTACTGTAATCATGGCCAGTCAGCCTGAGTGTCAGTCCCACCCACTGACATGCCAATAGCAATTAAGGCTCGATTACCACAGGAGGGCACATACAACCCACACAAAAGACACATCTAAAGCCCTCAGCTTAGGTGACCAGGGAGACTGCACCACCAGATCCCACAGGACACCTACTATATAAGGCTACTCTTTCAAGACTGAGAGACATAGCAGCTCTTCCTAATACATAGAAGCAAACACAGGGAGGCAGCTAAAATGAAGAGACAAATATGTCCCAAATGAAAGAATAGGATAAAACTCCAAAAACAGATCTAAACAAAATGAAGGCAAGCAATCTACCAGATATGGAGTTCAAAACACTCTATATAGGGATCCTCAATGAACTTAAGGAAGAATAGATAATCTCAGTGAGAACTTCAACAAAGAGATAGGAAACATAAAAAAGGAGATAAAAAATATAAAAAAGAACCAGTCAAATGAAGAATATAATAATTGAAACTATTATAATATAATATTGAATGTCAACTGCAATTGATAAAAAAAATTAAAAATAGAAAAAGAAAAATGAAGCAGAAGCTAGAGAATGATGAAACAAGTGGTATTATTTTATTTATGTTTTTTGAGGGTAGTGGCACTGGCCCTCATATGTGGGACCCGAACCAGGGCCGCTGGCTTTCCAATACCACCTGAAGTGGTATTACTTTAGATAGAGTGATTAGTCGGGGCAGGTGTCACTTGCAAGGTGACACTTGCAAACAGCTAAATGAAATGAGTGAGAAGGTGTATGGAAAAACCATACTCTTTCTTCCATGTATTTCTCCTTTACTCTCATAGTGCTTCTGACACCAGGTGTGTGCATTTTCCAGCAATTCTCTGGAATACTAGCTGGATGTCCTACAATTCATTTTAATTCTGACCCTAATCAGAGTTAGGCATACCCTACAGGTTATGGGCTCAAACCTATGAGACTGCCCCACACTTCAAATGTCAACTGCAGGTAGTATGTCCCCAGGTTACCCACAACTTCTATCCAACTTGGCTACAAATCAGAGGTTCCTGTGACACTCCTTCTTGGAATCAATCATTTGCTAGAATAGCACACAGAACTCAGAGAAACACTTGCATTTACCAGTTTATTACACAATAAAGGATATGATAAAGGATATATTAATAGATGAACAGCCAGATGAGGGCATATAGAAGACAAAGTCTGAAAAGGTCCCTAGCACAGGAGCTTCTGTCCCCATGGAGTTGGGGTGCAGCACCCTCACAATACATGGATGTGTTCACCAACCTGGAAGCTCTCCAACCCCCACTTTTAATATTTTTATGGAGGCTTCATCACATAGGCATGATTGATTATTATCTCAATCTCCAGCCCCTCTCCCCTTCCCAGAGGATAGGGGAGGGGTGGACTGAAAGCTCCAAGCTTCTGATCATGGCATAGTCTTTCTGCTGACCAGTTCCCATCTTGAAGCTATTCAGGAGCCCACCCAGGGTCACCTCATTAGAACAAAAGAAACTCCTATCACTCAGGAAATTCCAAAGCATTCCTATGTCTCTGTGTCAGGAACCAGGATCAAAGACCAAACATTAGAACAAAAGATGCTCCTGGAGCTCTTACCACTTAGGAAAATACAAGGGATTTAGGAGCTCTGCACCAGGAACTGGGGACCAATACTTATTTCTACTTTTTATCTTTTGTCTCTGGCTTTATTACACTGTGTAAGTTTAAGACATATAACGTGATAATTTGATATACATATACATTGTGAAATGATTACCACAATAAGGTTAGTCAACACACCCATCACCTGTGATAATTATCTCTTTCTTCCTCCCCACCACTGCTGAGAACTTTTAAGATGTACTTTTGTAGCAACTTTCAAGTATACAATGCAGTATTAATAGAGTCACCATGCTATATATTATACCCCCAGAACTTATTCATCTTATAACTGGAAGTTTGTACACTTTAACCACCTTCAACTCCCCCAGAATCCCAAACACCAATCTATTCTGTTTCCATGAGGTCTTTTTTTTTTTTTTTCAAGATTCCATATATAAGTAAATCATGCAGTATTTTCTTTCTTTATTTCACTTATTTTACATAGCATAATGCACTCAAGGTCCATCCATGTTGTCACAAATGGCAAGATTTTCTTCTTTTTTATGGCTGAATAATATTCATATATATATATAATATTCATATATATGTACGTAATCTTTATCCATTTATCCGCTGATGGACACTTAGGTTGCTTCCATGTCTTGGCTATTGTAAAGACTGCTGCAGTGAACATGCGATGTGGATATCTTTCAAGTTAGTGTTTTCATTTTTTTCGGAATATGAAATACCAGATTTGGAATTGCTGGATCATATGGCAGTTCTATTTTTAATGTTTTGAGGAATCTCCATACGGTTAACCATAGTGGCTGAATGAATTTATATTCCCACCAACAGTACACAAAGGTTTCTTTTTCTCCACATCCTTACCAATATTTGTTATTTATTATCTTTTAATAATAGCCATTTTAACAGGTGTGAGGGCATATCTCATTTCATTTTGATTTGCATTTCATTTGATTAGTGATGTGGAGCATCTTTTCATGCACCTGTTGGCTATCTGTATATCTTCTTTGGAAAAATATCTATTTAGGTCCTTTTTCCATTTTTAAATAAAATTATTTTTTCTATTGAATGGCATGAGTTTCTTATATATCTTGGATATTAAGCTCTTATCAGATATGTGGTTTACAAATATTTTGTCCCATTGTGTAGGATGCCTTTGTATTTTGGTGATCGTTTGCTGTGTAGAAGTTATTTTTAGTTTGATGTAGTCCCTCTTGTTGATTTTTTGTTGTTGTTGCTTGTGCTTTTGGTGTCTTATCTAAAAAATCATTGCAGGGCTGGCCGAGTGGCGCGGTGGTTAAGCGCTGGCTTGGGAAGCCAGCGGCCCAGTTCGGTCCCACATATGAGGGCCAGTGACACTGCCCTCAAAAATAAAATAAAATAAAATAAAATAAAAAATCATTGCAAAGACCAATGTCAAGGAGGTTTTACCCCATGTTTTAGAAGTTTTACTGTTTTGGGTCTTACATTTAGTCTTCCATCTATTTCAAGTTAATTTTGGTAAGAGGTATAAGATAGGGGTCCAGTTTCATTTATTTGCATGTGAATATTTAATTTTCCCACTATTTAATAAAGAGACTATCTTTTCCCATTGAGTATGCTTGGCTTTCTTGTCAAAGATTAGTTAACTGTATATGCAGGGGTTTTTTCTGGGCTCTGGATTCTGTTCAATTGGTCTATGTGTCTGTTTTAATGCCAGTACCATATTATTTTGATTACTTGTAGCTTCATAATATAGTTTGACTCAGATAGTGTGATGTTTCCAGCTTTGTTCTTCTTTCTCAACATTGCTTTGTCCATTAGAGACCTTTTGTGATTCCATATGAATTTTAGGATTGTTTTCTCTATTTCTGTAAAAAATGTCATTGGAATTTTGATAGGAATTGCATTAAATCTATAAATGGCTTTAGTAGTTATGGACATTTTAGTATTACTTTTTCCAACCCTTGAACACAGGGTATCTTTCCATTTATTTGTGTCTTCTTTAAATTTCTTCGATTAATGTATATTTCTATTTTGTCACAGCAGGCCACTGTGAAATGGAGGAAGAGCACTCCAAGCAGAAGGAACAGCATAGGAGAATGTTGGAGTATCTGAGGTACAACATGAGTAGACAGTGGCTAGAGTAGAGAGAGCCAGGAGGTAAGTACAGATGAAGTCAGCAAGGTTTGGGGTTCAGACTGAACTTTGTGGGGTAAGATTGGGACTTTGGGTTTTGCTCTGAGTAAGAAGGAAAGTTATTGGAGGGTTTTGAGCAGATCTGTGACATTTACCTACATAAATTTACTAGGATCTTACTGACTGCCATGTTCAAACTAAAGGGAGTAAAGATGTTAATCCAAGGAGACTAATTAAAAGCTTATTTCAATAATCTGGATGAAAGATGATGATGGCTTGGGCTAGAAATGGGAGAGTTGGAGAGAAGTGGTTGGATTCTAGATAACTTTTGAAGGTATAACCCAAAGATTTGCTGATGAATTGAATATGGGCTGAGAGCAAAAGAGTTTTTGAAAAATCAAGAATTTTTATTTAACATTATAAAATTTCCAAGGTGGTGTTTGTTTTAATCATAAATATAATCCTTAACTGTTGAGTGGTTATTCAAACAGTATTCACTCAACATCAAAGGTCAGTCACCTAGATCAATTAAGAAATGTATATACATGATCAGGCGGCTATTAGAATTAAAGTAATTCAGTCAAACCTATTGTATATGTATTAGCACAACCAAGTCACTTGATTTTCTACTTCTGGGCTCCTGAAATGTTCGCATTTAGTGTTTATAAAGGTTTTTTTTCCCCACTAACAAGCACATGAATTCACTAAGTAATATGCCGCCTGTTCTACAAAATGTACTGTTATCGGCATTTGAGAGAAATGTCCAAATCAGTCTAAGCAAAGTTGTTAAACTATACATATTTACTGTGTTTATTAAATTCATTTTCATGTTGCTACTGCTGTGTTAAGTTGACCTTTTTAGAGACAAAGGCATATTTTCCCACCTTTTCCATTTTTCCTTGCAAATGATTTCTGAAAGGATTAAATATAGCTGCTTTGAAAATTTGAATTTAAGCAAATCCTGAGGAAAATTTCTGATCAATTTCTTTAAAAAAAGAAAATATTAGCACATTAGATGAGGGTAAATAGGATCAAATATATGATTATGGAAGGAGAACTGACTCTGGGTGGTGAACACAACATGACATATAGAGGATGTATTACAAAATTGTACACCTGAAACCTATGTAACTTTACTAATGTTGTCACCCCAATAAACTGTAATAAAAAAATATTAGCATGTTATAGCAACATTTTGACTACACAAGACCTAATTTCTGAATATTAGGTTTTATTTATCTATATGCCCAAATTTTAAAATATTCAATATTTTAGGGTAGGCCGCGTGGCACATTGGTTAAGAGCTGGTTTGGGGATGCCAGCGGCCCCGGTTCGGATCCCACATATGAGGGCCAGTGACACTGCCCTCTACAGCTAACAACAGCTCCATCTGGAGCTGGGCTGTGTGAGCCCCGTTGATGGTGTGGGCTGCAGCCCCTGGTGCAGTGGGCTGCCATAGGCTACAGTGAGTGGCCGGCAGCCAGTGTGAGCGGCTGGCAGCCAGCGTGAGCTGAAAATAGCTGTGGTGAGCAACCATCCAGAGGCCTGCGACAGATCTGCCTCATCCAGGAAGTGGTCTCCCTAACAAGACATGTGACCATCTGACACGCCACAAAATTTTTACAACCTTATTATATTCCCTGAACTGTGTTTCATATCCCTGTGGCAATATTGCAGTTGTCTATTTATGCTGTCTCATCCCTTCCCCTTCTCCCTTATCCCCAGCCCCCTCCCAACTAGCAACCCTCAGTTTTTCCTCTATATCTATGAGTCTGTTTACTTTGCTCATTTATTCAGTTTTTCAGGTTCCACATATAAGTAAGATCATATGGTATTTGTCTTTCTCCGACTGACTAATTTCACTTAACATAATAGTCTCTTCACAACATTATCAATTACATTCCCAGAACTGCCCCCCATATCCCTGCGGCAACATTGTAGTCACCCACCTACGCTGTCCAAAACCTTCCACCTCTCCCTCAGCCCCACTCCCTCCCAGCCAGCAACCATCAGTTTTTCCTTTATATCTGCTTGATATGACTTCAATCTTCTTAAATTTACTGAGACTTGTTTTGTGGCCTAACGTGATCTATCTTGGAAAATGTCCCATGTGCACTTGAGAAGAATGTATATTCTGTTGTTTCAGGGTGAAATGCTCTAAAACTATCAACGAAGTCCAGCTGGTCTAAAGTGTCATTTAACGCCACTCTTTTCATGTTGATTTTCTGTCTAGAGGATCTGTCCATTAGTGTCAATGGGGTGTTGAAGTCCCCTACTATGATAGTGTTACTGTAGATCTGTGTCTTTATATCTGTCAAATTCTGTTTTATATAATTAGGAGTTCCTATGTTGGGTGCATAGATGTTTATTAGGGTTATAGTGTCCTTCTTTGTCTTTTATCTTATTCACTTCAAAGTATATTTTGTCCAAAATAAGTACTGTTACTCCAGCTTTTTTTTCCCCTCATTTCCATTTGCATGAAATATCTTAGTCCATCTGTAAAGAGCATATACATGGATCCTATTTACTTATCCACTCAGCCACTTTCTGTCTTTTGATTGGAGCATTTAGCCCATTCACATTTAAAATGATTATTGATAGGTACATATGTATTGCCATTTTGTTATTTGTATTCCTGGTCTTCCTGGGTTAGCTTGTTTACCCCTTTCTTTTGTTTAAAAAAGCCCTTTTAACATTTCTTGCAATGCTGTCTTGGTGGTAATGAATTCCTTAAGCTTATTCTTTTCTGAGAAGCTCTTTATTTCTCCTTCAATTTTAAGTGATAGCTGTGCTGGGTAGAGCAATCTTGGTTGTAGGCCTTTATTTTGTGTCACTTTGAATATCTCTTGCCACTCCCTTCTGGCCTGCAGAGTTTCTGTAGACAAGTCAGCTGTTAGTCTAATAGGAGTTCCTTTGTATGTTAACCTGCTGTCTTTCTCTTTCTGCTTTTAGAATTCTGTCTTTGTCTTTAACCTTTGCCACTTTAACTATGATGTGTCTTGGTGTGGACCTGTTTGGGTTCAGCTTGTTTGGAACCCTCTGCACTTCCTGGGCATTTATGTTGATTTCCTTCACCAGGGTAGGGAAGTTTTCAGTCATTATTTTTCCTCCCGGGTCAGGCTCACACAGCTACTCCCTCCACCAGGAACCAGGTAAGTGCTCACCAGCGAGCAAACCCAGGCGCCGGCCCCACTGATTCTCTAGCCATTTTCAGCCTCACCGAGCTGAGCAAAGAGAGTCCTCACTAATTTACTGCCAACTATCTTGGAACTCCTCTTCCCGGCAAAGGAACTCTGGGCTGGTGAGCTTGGTGTGCGGCCGGAGGTCTCTCCCCCAACCGGAGAAGCCTCCCCACAGCTGGGACCTCCCTCACGGGGTTCGCCCTCTCTCGTCTCCGCCTCTCCTGCCAGACTTGACAGTGGCCTCCTCTTTAAGTTCTTCGTTTAGTGGTTCTGTTCATCTAGTGTTCTGGGGACCTCTGGGGTTGAATGTTGTATAAATTGTTTGTAATTTTGGTGTGATCCTGGGAGGTAGTTAGCACAGCATCTGTCTATTTCGCCATTTTACCGTAAGTCCCCAAATCTCCATTCTTCTTTTATGTGAGAGAAAAATAGTTAATTATCTTGTTTAAGCCATTGTTATTTCAGAGTTTTCTATTATATGCCTTTTGCTCAAGTTTTTATTTTCTGCCTCCTATTGACTTTTTTTTTCTTTCTTTTTTTGCCATTCCTCACTTGGTCTGCCTCCCTGGAAGACCTGATTGTAAGATTGCCTTTATTTGACCTGACTATGATCTTATCCAGGGTTAAAATACTTTCCCTCAGAGGTATTTGTTGAAAATATTGAGAGGCAACTGTTTAACTTCATTGCTGCCTGGGCTGATGGATAATATAGAGCAACCATAGGGTAACCTAAAGCTTAAAAGAAAAAGCTAGGGAATGACATGTCCATGTCTTTGGAACTTTGGAACTTTGAAAGCTCTAACACATTCCTGGTAAAGTAGAAAACTAGCACATGCTTGGGGCTGTGTTCCTGCTCAGGAAAGACCTGAGAGAGCCCTACATGTGTTTTTCCCTACAGGGAGCATTAGCCAATGAGGGCCAAGGGTTTGTCAACTGTATCCTCATTGTTATGGATTGTACTTTGCACATAGAATTCAATAAATATTTGTTGAACAAATGAAAAAGAATTAGTGAGTCTTACACACACACAAAATATATACATATATATTTTGGGGTCTTTTTGCATTTCGGAATACCAATCAAAAATTATTTAACATTCTAACAATGAGAATTGATTCATACCCAAAGTATAATTGTCAATAATTTTATTTTAATGAGAATTTGGTGGGATTGCACTAAATGTGTTATATACTCATATGTCAAATATGCTATATAAAGTATAAAAATATTTTACTTGTTATATATATTCACAATTGAATACTTTTCCCCATAGTTGTTAGCATTGGAAGACTTTTAGTATGGTTTTACAATATTAACTGTTAAGTACAAAATCTGGGAGGAGTAAAATTAAGAAACAAAGTAGAGGTTTACTAGACACTTTATCTATATATATTGGTGATAATTTAGAAATTTTTGCTTCCATTCTCTTGACTTAAATGTCACATCAGTGAGAATTGAGAAATGTCTTCTTCATATTTCCTGCCTACACTTCCAGTGATATAATCGTTACTAAATATTTCTTTCCAGAGTAACAAACGTTTTGTTGTTGTTTTATTATCCCATTTTGTGGATTAAAATGGTCACTGGATTCTTATTTAGCACAATCGAATACAGTCAGGAAGTTATTCATAGTTTAAAATAAAAAGCAGGATATTTATAGCCAAAAGTGAGAGGACATTTTTTAAACCAAAACACTGCCTAAAATTGTGGCAGTTTGAAAGTTTTGCCTATGAGGAATGGTGGTTGACAAAGATAATTAGCTCTTAGGTTTACACGACAACTGGAAAGAGTAGTAACAAAATAGGGACTGTGAAATATTGATTTTGAAATGCAGTTGGGAAGAAGTGGTTGCAAACATTTAGAATAACATTTAAGAGTAGTTGGCTCATGAGACAACGTGGTATCTGAAGAAATAATTTGAATGTTATATTAACTACTTTTCTCATCAATAACCAAAGTCAGGCATATCCTTTTCTGACACTTTGAAGCAAACCAACAAAAATATGACTATATATAACTACTCTCATTCTATGAGAACATGATTGTATAAAGTATACTCAAGGGAACATATAAGCAGTATATATATATATATATATATATATATATATATATATATATATAGACACACACACACACACACACACACACATACTGGGGATACCAAAAAATATATACAAGAAGACACTTTGGTTAATGTTGCTCAAGCAGTAGTTCACCATAATCAGAAGTGTCTGGATACCGATGGTAACCACTTTGAGCACCTCTTGTAATTGCAGAAGTGAAATGTGCCTTGTATTTATCCTTTGTTATCTGTATAAGAGTTCATTGAGTATTACAATGTTAATACAGTTTTCCTTTCTTAAAGTGTGTATACTTTTTTTTTTTTGGCACCCTCTGTATATTCATATTATTACAAGATACCAAAACACAATTGGGAGGGGTATGGTATTTTTTTTAAAAAAGGCATAGTCATGGAGGCAGAAAAAACTGCCTTCCCTGTAGTGTGGGAACTCTTTAACTAAGATAAAACCTAATAAATAAGACTTAGAATCTTGAACTTTAGAGGCCAGGATGATACTTACTAGAAGGAAACAGGGAAGTAGGGTTTAGAGTAGGTTAGCGAGCTCCCCTTTAATTATGGTAAACTAAGTATAAGTCAGATCCAAAAAGACAAATAAACCTGACAGAAAGCCTGTGGGTGAGATTTAAATTTTTAAAAGTACACATTATATTAATTTCAAAATACTATCAATGTTACACATAAATATGAAAAAAAAATCAATTTTACTAGTATTTTTTATGAAATTTGAGGAAAAGTTTAAAAGTATAGTGCCTAACAAGGGCATCATATAACTATATACATAATTGGTTTATTTAGAAAGTAATTTGATAATTTTTGTTAAAAGCAAAAAAATGTCTTTACCTTCTTATTCAATAATTTCATTTGGGGAATATATACAAAGGAATTAATCATAAAATATAGAAGGAATATGCACAAAGCTTTGTACACGCCAAACTTGAAGCAACCCGAGTGTCCAGTATTGTTTGCTTGGTCATTTATTCATTGAGCAGACTTTTTCCAAGTGCTTACCATCCTCCAAGCACTAGGGGTAAAACAGAATAAAACAGAGTCCCTTCCTTCATAAAACTTACATTTCAGTGGGGGAGATGGAAAATAAACAAGCATAGTACATTCACATACTCATATATAAATATACATAGTACGTCAGATGGGGAAAATTAAAACAGAGTAAGGGGGACAGAGTACATGGAGAGATGGCTGTTGTGTACAGTGGTCAGGGAAGGCGTCAAGGCTGGTGACATCTGAGTCCTGAAGGAAGTGAGGAAACAAGCCTTAAAGCTACCTGGCAGGGGACTGCGTCCATCAGGAGCATGTCTTGAGGTGGGAGTATGTTTGGCATGGTTGAGGAACAGCAAGGAACTTGGTGCACCTAAAGCCAAATGAGCTAAAAGGAGAGTAGCTGCTAAGGTCAAAGGGTCAGAGAGGATCAAACCTCCTAGGAATTATAGTCCATCATAAGAATTTGGAATTTACTTTGAGTGAGAATGAAAGCTGTTGGAGGGTTTTGGTTTTGAGCAAGTAGGTGACATACTATGATCTAGCTTTTAAAAGGATAGGGGGAGGAGGAAAGAAAGCACAGAGACTGGTTAGGAAACTTTTGAAATAATCCAGGCAAGAAATGATGGTGGTTGGATCAATGTGGCAATGACTGGGGTGATAAATGTGATTGGATTCTGGACATAATCTGAAGGTAGAGCTGACAGGATTTATTAACTAATTGAAGGTGTGGTGTAAGAGAGAGTAATTAAGCTTTTGGTCTGAGTGCCTGGAAAGATGGAGTTGTCATCTACTGAGATGGGGAAGCTGTGGGAAGAGAAGATCTGGGGGTAGAAATGTGTAAGGTTTCAGATGCCCACCAGACAGCTGTAGCAGCAAGCTGGTATCTCACCCATACCCCTTGACTGTACCACATCAATACCTGACCTTATGATAACCTGACCTCGACTGCCAGAACCTCCATTTCTTGGCCAGGGGCTTTCTCAAACTAAGACAATCTTGAAAAACAAAACAAAAGACACAGCGGGTGGCTGCATCTCTAATGAGAGAAAGACCCAGGAGGAGAATCTCTGTGCCCTTCCTTGTCCCCTATTTTCTGCCTCTGAATGCCTTTGTTTGAGAATGTGGTGATTGGTGGTGTTGCAACCATCAGGGCAAGTCCAAGGGAATGGAAGAGGGGCCAAGCTCTGGCACTGTATAAATGAACGAATTTTAGCAACCACCTATATCCAAGGTGCCTGCTCTTATTTAAGCCACTGTAAATCAAGTATTCTACAGTTGAAAGCATTCCCAACTGATTCACTTCTCAATAATAATAGTAGGTAACCTTATCAAGTACTTAGTACATACTAAGCAAGTGCTTACTGGTCTAAGCACTTCACATGTATTTCCTTGTTTACTCCTTACAATAACTTTGTGAGATAGCTGCTATCATTAACTCCATTTTAGTGAAGGAGATTGAGGCATGAGGAGGAATCTAGGCAGTCTGATTCCAGCATCTTTGCTCAGAACTACTCCACTTCATTGCACTCCATTACTTGTGGTTCAATAATTTGACATAAAACTACAACTATAAACCTGGCAAATTCTATTTCACTTACACAATATGGACATGTATCACATGTGAAAAAACTTCAAATACAAAGGGTAAAGTTAGATAATACTGTGTCTGGCTATACAATAACCAAAAACGATTCTCATATTCTTCTCTGCAATTTTGGTTTTAAAATGCATTAGGAGATACTTAAAGCAAGTTTATGTATCTTCCCATTATGCAAATATAATAGGTAATAAAGGAGAATCCCAAACTATTATTATACCGGCCAGTATGCCTCCTGTACCTGCAAGTCCCAAACCATAAGTGATCAGAAGTGACCAGTATGACATGGAAACATAATGTTGACCTCGCTTTCCCCACCAGTGCCTGATGAATTTTCCCTCTCCTGTTGATAACAGCAATTCTCTAAAGAATTGCTAATACTCACAACTTATATTTGCACCCATCCCATTCTCTCTAACCAATCAGACTTTCAGCTCAACCACCTGAATAAACTGCTCTTGTCAAGGTTCCCAATGAGGTTTTCATCACTTATTCCAGTGTCAGTTTCTAATCTCATCTTATTGATATATCAGCAGCACGTGACATAGTCCTCAGTCTCTGTGTGGTTCTCCCTCAGCTCACTGATCTCTCAACACTGTAAGTTTCAGCGCTTGGACTTCACCTCCATTCACACCTTTGGTGGTCTCATCCTGGCTCATATTGTAGCTTCACATGCTGGGGTGGATTAAAGCACATCTGGCAGCTGAATGCCAAGGATTGAGTGACCTCAGGTGATGTCATTGGAACACAAAAATTGCCCATTTGAGACATATGAAAGTTTCTGATCCACAAAACTGTGAGCTACAACAAAACAAAACAAAACAGCTGAGTGGCGGGTTGGTTAAGAGCTGGCTTGAGACACCAGCGGCCCTGGTTCGGATCCCACATATGAGGGCCAGTGACACTGCCCTCTACAGCTAAGATGGTGAACAACAATTCCACCTGGAGCTGGGCTGCTGTGAGTCCCTGGGGATGGCATAGCTGCAGCCCTTGCTGCAGTGGGCTGCCATAGGCTACAGTGAGTGGCCGGCAGCCAGTGTGAGCCGCTGGCAGCCAGTGTGAGCCGCTGGCAGCCAGTGTGAGCTGCGAAGAGCCTCTGTGAGCGGCTGTCCAGAGGCCGGCGACCAATCTGCCTCATGCGAGAAGAGCGCAATGATGATACCAACATGGGTCAGTGAAGCAATGTCCTCCACAACTAGAGTGAAGAACAAAATGATAATAACTTGTCTGTTCCCTTTCCCCGGTTCCCCAATGCTGTTCCCTGCCCTAATTCCCCAATAAAATCTTTTAAAAAACCCAACCCCCCCCCCCAAAAAAAAAACAGGCTGTTTTCAGCCACTGAACTTTAAGGAGATCTCTATTGCTACAATAGATAACCAGAACAAATACCGTTTTTTGCTGGTAACTCACAAATCTCTCCTCTGAATTCTAGATTCACATCTAGCTGCGTATCTCACATTTCCATGTGGACATGTCTTATTTTGGGTTCTACCAGAAGCAGACTCAGACAGAGTTGTAGCTTAGGTGGGACGTGATCCCAGGAAACAGTAGTAAAGTAGTAGGAAAGTGAGACAGGGAAAGAAAGCAGACAGTAAAAGGGTGTGTTATCAAGCCAATTGCCACTGAGGAAAACTGCTTTATACTGTTGGGGAATTGCACAAGAAAATCATGATACTTTGATTACTGCTATTGCTGTGCAAAACTGTCCTCCATCTCTGACCCAGCCACGGATTCCTGTAATTTTTTTTTTTAAAGATATTATTGGGAGGGCCGGCAGAGTGGTGCAGTGGTTAGGTGCTGGCTTGGGAAGCCAGCGGCCCCGGTTCGGGTCCCACATATGAGGGCCAGTGACACTGCCCTCAAAACAAAACAAAACAAAACAAAACAAAACAAAAACAAACAAACAAACAAAAGCCTTTAAAAAGATTTTATTGGGCAATTGGGGAGGGGAACAGCATTGGGGAATCAGGGACGGGGAACAGACAAGTTGCTGTCCTTTCATTCTTCACTCTAGTTGTGGAGGACATCACTTCACTCGCCCATGTTGGTATTATCATTGCACTCTTCCTGAATGAGGCAGTCACTTGCCGACCATTGGACAGCCATTCACGGTAGCTCACGGCAGCCCAATGCAGCAGGGTCTGCAGCCTACACTGTCACCAGCAACTCATGGCAGCCCAGCTCCGTGTTGTTTGCCATCTTAGCTGTAGAGGGCGCAGTGTCACTCGCCCTCATGTGGGGTCTGAACCGGGGTCCTGCTGCTCAGAGCTGGCGTCCCAAGCCAACTCTTAACCAATGTGCCACTTGGCCGGCCTGGATTCCTGTAACTTTTGACAGCATCATGAAACTGTGAGAGGCTAATGTGTTACCTTAAAGTAGGGCCAAACATCAGGACCTTCATAGTTCTTGATAGTGGTTTGATTGAATATTTTCTCATGATTAGATTCAGGTTAAACAATTTTTTGGTCAAGAACTCTAAGCAGATGATATATACTTCCCATTGCATCCCACGTGAAGGCATATAATGTCAGTTTGTTCTATTATTAGTGGTGCCAAGTTGAGTCACTTGGTTAAAGTGGTGTCTGCCAGATCTCTCCACTGTCAAAATAGTTTTTTTACTTTTGTAGTTCTTTATTCAGTTCAGTCAAATAGTCTTAGGGCCAGCCGAGTGGCGCACTGGTTAAGAGCTGGCTTGGGATGCCAGCAGCCCCTGTTCCGATCCCACATATGAGGGCCAGTGACACTGCCCTCTACAGCTAACAACAGCTCCACCTGGAGCTGGGCTGTGCGAGCCCCGGCGATGGTGTAAGCTGCAGCCCCTGCTGCAGTGGGCTGCCATAGGCTACAGTGAGTGGCCGGCAGCCAGCGTGAGGGCTGGCAGCCAGCGTGAGCTGTCAATAGCCGTGATGAGCGGCCATCGAGAGGCTGGCGACTGATCTGCCTCATCCAGGAAGAGCACAGTGATACCATAGACCAGTGAGGCAATGTCCTCCACAACTAGACTGAAGAACAAAAAAAAGACAGCAACTTGTCTGTTTTCCTTCTCCGATTCCCCAACGCCGTTCCCCTCCCCCAATTGCCCAATAAAATCTTTAAAAAAAAAAAACATAGTCTTAGAATATTACCTTATAGATTGCTTATTATTTTCCCCAGACCTGTAGTCTGCAATTTCTCCAAGAAGTTCTGCTTTTGTTGTTTGTTTGTTTGTTTTGTTTTGTTTTAGAGGGGAAAAGGACTTAAAAACCATGATCTAGATGTGCTCATTGCTACTATAATTTATTTGCTTCTAGAATCTGTCAGTAGATAGAACTAGGGGAAAAAATCATGAGTTCACACTGATACCTTCATTCCAAATCCAACAAAACAAAGTTCTTCACTGTCTCTTATTCGGTATTTGAATTTCCTATCTCCCATAATAACATCAATACATTTAGTCATTTACTCTATCCTACAATAAAGACAAAATAGTTCCAGAATTACTATTGTATTGATGCCACCAATAACAAATCTAGGTAACTTTCAAAATTTCTTAGTAGCGACCAGACTACATACTATTAATGATATTCAATCACATACTATGTTCAAAAGGGACTTGAATGGTATTTTTGTCAATGTGGTTATATATCAGTTTCATATGATTAGGCTATTTGTTTCAGTATTGTAGAATTAAATTCTTAAAAAATATATAAACCATTTATGTGATTAAAAATGAAAAACTTTGGGCCAGCCGAGTAACGTGGTGGTTAAGAGCTGTCTTGGTATGCCAGCGAACCCCAGTTCGGATCCCACATGTGAGGGCCAGTGACACTGCCCTCTGAAAAAAAAAAAAAAAAAAAAAAAAGGAAAACTTTACAAAAGTATGCCTGGAGAAACCTCATTAGTATTCCTATCCATTCCTCCCCCCTCACCCCACTAAGAGGTAACTGTTATGGACTGAATTGTGTTCCCTAACACTCATATGTTGAAGCCCTATCCCCGGATGTAACTTTATTTGGAGATAGGGATTTTAAGAGGTAATTAAGGTAATTAAGAGATCATAAGTGTGAGGCCTAATCAGATAAGACTGGTATCCTTGTAAGTAGAAAAGTCACCAGAGCACATGCACAGAGAAAAGGCTACGTGAGGACACACAGCAAGAAGGCAGCCATTTGCAAGCTAGGAAGAGATGCCTCACCATAAACCAAATTTTCTGACACCTTGATCTTGAACTTCTAGCCTCCAGAATTCTGAGAAAATAAATTTCTGTTGCTTAAGCCACCCAGTGTTCCTTTTGGAGAAAATAAGCAAATATCTCTTTTTTCCTTACACAAAAGGTAGCATGCTAATATACCCTTTTGTCCTTAATATGTTTTATAAGTCACTCTGCATCAGTCTATAGAAATTTTCCTCATTCTTTTTTTACAACTACATTTATTTATTGTATATATTTACCATAGTTTATCCAACTATGTTTCCAATATTTTACTACTACAAATAATTCCTGAATGTACGTATATGTTATTTAATATTTGTGGAGGTGCCTATTTAGGGTAAATCTCTAGAAAAGGGATAGCTGAGTCAAAGGATAATGACTCATAAGTCTTTAGAAGGGTTACACTATTTTGTATTCTCAACTTATGAGGGTGACTTTTCCCTTACTACCTCATCAACAGTGTACTATGAAACTTTTGAAATTTTTGCCAGTGTGATGAGAGATATTTCATTATATTTTTAATTTCTTTTATCATAAGTGAAGTAGAGCATCTTTGTCATGTGTTTATGGATCATTTATATATTTTTTTCCACTGGTTATCTTTTTAAAATTACATTTTCTAACCAGGGTGTAGCATATGCTTGATTTTTGTATATTTATTTTGTATCTAGTTATATTATTAAATTATTTCTTTAGACTAATGTTTAGTCTTTCAATTCTTTTATGTGGAAAACCCTAAAGGTAACAATCATAGTATTTGTGAATAATAACATTTCTGTCTTTTTCTTTTTGTCTCTTTCATATTTCTTTTCCTGTATTAGGTTGCTTGTTAGGACAATGATAGAATGTTGAATGGAATGGACAATAATGGCTTTGTCTTGTTCTTGATTTTATGTATGTATGTATGTATGCATGTACGTATGTATCTATATGTGTATGTATTAACAACAAAACTTTATTTTCTCATAGTTCTGGAGGCTAGAAGTCCAAGGTGTTGACAGGTCTGGTTTCTCCTGAGGCCTCTTTCCTTGGCTTGCAGATGTCTGTCCTCTTGCTGCCTCTTCACATGGCTGTCCCTCTGTGCACACTTGTTCCTGATTTCAGAGAGAATGTTTTCATGCGTTTTAATGTTTTGCCACTACAGATAATGTTTTCTATAGATATTTTAAAAATCGCTTTTCATAAACATTCTCCTCTGTAATTGTTTTGCTGAGAATTTTTATCATAAATGGGAATTAAATGTTATCAAATATTTTTTCTGCATCTATTAATATGTCTTTTTATTTAATATGTTAATGTGGTGAATTACATTGGTTGATTTCCTAATATTTAATCACGTTTGTAGGCTTGGGTAAACCCAACTCAGTTATAATATACTATCTTTTAAATACATTGTTATTTTTAGTTTGCTCCTAACTTAATATTTCACATCTTTCTTTACGAGTATGGTTGCTCTATAATTTAAGGTTCTTATCCTGTCCTTGTCTGGCTTTGGTGTCAATATTTATTAACTTCACTAAATGAGCTGGAGTGGGAGTATCTTCTTTATTACCCTATTTTTTTTGTAAATTCTCTGAAAGAGTTGGAATAAGTTTTTTTTTCTTTTAAAGATTTTATTTGGGGAATTGGGGGAGGGGAACAGCATTGGGGAGTCGGGGAAGAGGAACAGACATGTTACTGTCCTTTGTGTTCTTCAGTCTAGTTGTGGAGGACATCGCTTCACTGGCCCATGTTGGTATTATTATTGTGCTTTCCTGAGTGAGGCAGTCACTCACTGGCCATTGGATGGCTGCTCATAGCAGCTCATGGCAGCTCATGAAAGCTCACACCAGCTGCCAGCCAGCCCCACTGCAGCCTACGCCAGTGACAGCGACTCATGACAGCCCAGCTCCAGGTCGAGCTGTTGTTTACCATCTCAGCTATATAGAGGGTGCAGAATCACTGGCCCATGTGGGATTTGAACTGGCAGCCGTGCTGCACAGAACTGGCGTCCCAAGCAAACTCTTAATTTTTTTTTTTTTTTTGAGGGCAGTGTCACTAGCCCTCATATGTGGGATCTGAACCGGGGCCGCTGGCATCCCAAGCCAGCTCTTAACCACCGGGCCACTTGGCCGGCCCGCCAAGCCAGCTCTTAATCAACGTGCCACTTGGCTTCCCCATCTTGTCCTTAAACTTATAAAATAGTGTTACTGGGTACACAATTCTATGATGACAGTTATTTGCTCTTAGGACTTGAAGATATTATTCTACTGTCTTCTGGCTGTTGTCTGTCAATAAGTCTCTGTTCCTTTGTAAGTAAGCTGATCGTTTATTTGTCTGATGTCATGAGTCAAATTGTTTCCCTCCAAAAAGATTATGTTAAAGTCCTAACTCCCAGTACCTAAGAATGTGACTTTATTTTGAAATAGTGATTGCAGACATAATTAATTAAGATAACGTCATATTGGAGAAGGTGGGCTCTTAAACCAATATGACTGGTGTCCTTGTGTGAAGAGGAAAAGAGACAAAGACACACAAATTGAGGATGCCACGTGAGATGAAAGCAGAGATTGAATAGCTGCAACTGTAAGCCATAGAATAACAAGGATTGCTGGCAAACAAATAGGAGGAATCCTCCTCTACTGGTTCAGAAGGAGCATGACCCAGTGACACCTTGATTTTGGACTTCTTGCCTCCAGAACTGTGAGACAATAAATTTTTGTTATTTTTAAGCCACCCAGTTTGTGGCACTTTGTTACGACAGTCCTAGGAAACAAATATACAACTGATTCTTTTTTTTTTTTTTTTTTTTTTAAGGGCAGTGTCACTGGCCCTCATATGTGAGATCCGAACCCGGGCCGCTGGCTTCCCAAGCCAGCTCTTAACCACCGTGCCACTCGGCCGGCCCAATATACAAATGATTTTAAGATGTGTTGTGGAAAAAAAAAAGACATGTTGTCTTTTCTGTTCTCAATTTTACTACAGTGTATCTAGGTTGAATTTCTTTTTACTTATCTTGCTGAGTTTTTTAGTGATTCCTGAACTTTGGACTTATTTCTTTTATCTTTTCTATAAAGTCCTCACTCATTATATGAATATATAAGCTTACTTCCATTCTCTCAATTCTCCTTCTCAGACTTTAAATAGATTTAATAGGAAACCGCCTTTTCTATCCTCCATGTCTTTTTTTTCATCCTCTTGTCTCTCTGCTGCATTCAGGTAGTTTCTTCAGCTGAATCTTCTACTTCACTTGTTCTTCACGTGCATCTAATGTGTCTATTAAGTTTATAAATTTCAGTATTTTTTTTAGAAGTTTGTAGAGGAGTTTGATAGTTGTCTCTCAATAGCTGTTTTCTCCTTATTTTAATAATAGAACTTATTAATTTTAACTGGGTACATGACCATCCTCATTAAAGGTTATATTTCCAATTTGCCCTTGAGCAAGGAATGACCCTGTACTAAGCTTTCACCATGGTGTATGCAGAAATGGTGTGTGCAATTTTTTGAAAGTTTTCTTAACGCTAAGGGCATGTTTCTTCCTTCCCTTCCTTTGCTCCATGAGAAGAGTATATACTTCCTTTATATACACACCCTTATGTTGGATCTGGACATGTGACTTTCTTTGGTTAATGCAATATGGGCACACAGGACATATGGCACATCTCAGCAGAGGCTCCAAATGAGTTTCTGTCGCTTATTTCTGTCTTTTATTAAGTTTGTTTTCTCCTTCTCTTGTGCGCTTGCCTTCTACCATAGGGAAAACAACCTATGTGGCGACTGTTCCTTTAGTCTGGGTCCTTGAATGCCAGACATGTGGTGGGACTAACTTGGATTTGATTTGTGCCTAGAGCACAGCCACGGCAGCTGACTGCCTCTCCCTCCAGCTGTCATTTTTCAACTAAGTGAGAAATAAATATTTGTTGTTTATAAACCAGTCTTCGAGGACAATTCCTTTATTTTCTTGCAAGCCACCAACTTATTAAAAATTATGGATTTTTTGGTAACTTATTCATGATTTAGTTTTCACTGTCTTTATATATATATATATATATATATATATATATATATATATATATATATGTTCTTTTTTTGTGTGGATGTGTTTTAAATTCTCTTGGGTATATACCTAGGAGTAGGGAGGGGAATGGATTTTCTCACACCACTAAGGAGCATTTCTCCAGACACCAGCTGGGTGTCCTAAATTCAACTTAATTTTGACACTATCTACCTGGAGATAGTATCAGATCCCACAGCTAAGGGCTCTGTCCCACAGCACTATACCTCTCCCTCCCTGCTTTCAGAGTCCAGGCCAAAGTGCAGGTTGTTATCAGTGCTTCTGACCAACTGGCTACTAATTGGAGCCTCTCCAACTCTTATGACTGACTGGCTGTAAATGAAAAGTTCCCATGACCCCCTCCTTGGGTTCAATTTCTTTGCTAGAGCAGCTCACAGAACTCAGAGAATCATTTTACTTATTAGATCACTAGTTTATCATAAAAGGATATAATGCAATGTGGGCACACAGTCAGGAAGGCCAGATGGAAGAGATGCACAGGGCAAGGTATGGAAAAAGGGCATGGAGCCTCCATGTTCCCTCTCTAGGCACACTGCTTTTCCCACTCCTCCATGTATTCACAAGCCTGGAAGCTCACGGAACCTGTCCTTTGGGAAAGGGCATGGAATTTTGAAGGAACACAATTCAGTTCAAAATGTCCTTGAAGTACAAAATAAATGTTTTTATTGTGTTTATATATATATATATATATATATATATATTAAAATGGTAAATTTTATGTTATATATATATATATATATATAACATAAAATTTACCATTTTAATCATTTTTATTTATTTGTTTTTTAAAAAGATTTTATTGGGGAATTGGGGGAGGGGAACAGCATTGGGGAATTGGGGAAGGAGAACAGACAAGTTGCTGTCCTTTTGTTCTTCAGTCTAGTTGTGGAGGACGTCACTTCACTGGCCCATGTTGGCATTGTCATTGCGTTCTTCCCGGCTGAGGCTGTCGCTCACCAGCCATTGGATGGCCACTCACGGCAGCTGACGAAAGCGCAGGCCTGCTGCCGGCCAACCCCACTGCAGCCTATGCCGTTGCTGGCAACTCCTGGCAGCCCAGCTCCAGGTTGAGCTGCTGTTCACCATCTTAGCTGTAGAGGGCGAAGCATCACTGGCCCTCATGTGGGATCAGAACTGGTGCCCTGCTGCTCAGAGTTGGCATCCCAAGCCAACTCCTAACCAACGCACCATCCCCATTTTAATCATTTTTAAGTGTACACTTGTATAACATTAAGTATATCCACATTGATCTGCAGTCATCACCACCGTCATCTCAAAAACTTTTTCATCTTCCCAAATTCATGGAAACAGAAAGTAGAAGGGTAATTTCCAGGGGTGGAGATTAGGGGAGTGGGGGGGGGGGTGAGGAGGATAATATGGAGTCAGTGTTTAGGAGTTAGGTTACATAGTCGACATTGATATAATTTATAAACTATGCCTTTGCTATAGCAAGATTATAATTTATTAATAGGTTGGGTCTAAAAGTTGAGTACCAGAAAACAGCATTCTCTAAGCTATCCATCATAGTAATTAATCATTCAGTCATATTCTTCTTTTTCAGATTTCTCTCCCAGAACTCCAATCCTTCCATTCCAATCTAGCCTTGGACTTGGGACTTCCTGAATTTGATGCTGTGATTCCTGCATAGGATGTTGTCAGATACACTATTTTCTACATTTTGCTTAAGCACATCTTCAAGTAAATCTTTTTTAAAAGGGGTGTGTAGGAGTTTATGAGTCCCTGTATATCTGAAAATGTTTTCATTCAGCTCTTTTAATGATAATTCAGCAGGACTAGAGTTTAAAAAAAAACTTTTTTCCCCTAAGAATTTGAAGTTGAAGAAATATTTCCCTCAGAAACTCGAAAGTCTTTGTTATTTTCTCATATCTAGTACTGGTGGTAAGATTTCTAATTCCAGCTTGATTCTTGATATTTTATGGGTCACTTTTTTTTTTTTACCTCTTTGGAAATTTAGGATCTTCTCTTCATCTTTAGTTATAACATTTCACAGGTTGTTTTTCTTTGTTTTTGCTCTGCACTAGTGGACGTTTGAAGCGCTGGGAAATTATTGTCCATTATTTTTGGGGTAATTTTCAATCTTTTATTTACTTTGTTTTCTCTTTCTCATGTAATAGCAGTCCTGTTGGGTTAACTATTTCTCTTACATTTTCTTTTGCAATTTCATATTTCTTCTATTTTCTTTAAAATAAATTTAATATACTGTATATATTAGTATATATTATATGATATATACAATTCAATATTAAAATAAATTGAAATTGCATATTTCCTCTATTTTCTTTAAAATTGCATTGACTTTATCTTTTAATACTTCAGGTAAATTTATAATTTTGGCAATTTCTTATTTCTAATTTCAAGACCTGCTTTTTATTCTTGGATTGTTACTTCACCTGAGTATACTATTCTTGTTTCATAGGTATAGGAAATGTGTATGAGCATACTGATTTTTTTTTTTTAAGTTCTCCGAAGTTTCTGTTTCCTATATGGTCACATTTTCTGTTTATCTTCACCCCTTCCCAAGTTAGAGACTTCCCTTAAATATCTATTAATCCTTGGTTGTCTGTTCCTATTTAAGATACGGTAGTTGGAATGCTTATTAGGAATCATGTGAACTTAGTAGGATCTTGCCAACTTGCACAACTTCACTCTAGGGTGAGTGGGTAGGAAACGGGCCATTGTTCCAGAATGAAGAATGCTTTATTCTTAGTCATTAAATGCTTAAATGGCTGCCCAATCCTCTCCAGGGATTATGAGAACTCCTGATTTTTAGCCTGGGATAAATGCCTAGCTATTGTATCTAAGATACAGGGAGGGTTGTGCTGTCCCATATACAGACCTCTGGTTTCCCTGTTTTCAGCCTTGCTTCTCACTCTTGCTTTTTGTCTTGTGTCTTCAAATTTCAGTCTCTCTAAATTACTCTGGCAGATAGGCCCCCTTCCTTGGCCACAACATTTCCTGCACCTATTCCATGTTACAGTTTTTTTTTAAATTAGTTTCAGGTGTACAACACAATGCAATAGTTATACTCTTTACCCCCAAAGTGACAACCCCACTCCCCCAGTTCGCCACCACACTCCCCCCCCATATCATACATATCTATCACAACTCCCCTGACTCCCCTCCACAGTGTACTCCACATCCCGTGACCATCCACATATTCCGTTGCAGTTGGCATACAATACTATACAACATCAGCTTCAGGTGTACAGTGCAGTGACCAAGCCTCTACTCCATCCATGAAATGGTCTCCCTAACAAGACATGTGACTATCTGACACGCCACAAAATTTTTACATTATTATATTCCCCGAACTGTGTTTCATATCCCTGTGGCAATATTGTAGTTGTCTATTTATGCTAATGCCTTCCCCTTCTCCCCCATCCCCACCCACCTCCCAACTAGCCACCCTCAGTTTTTCCTCTACATCTACGAGTCTGTTTACTTTGATCGTTCACTCAGCTCTTCAGACTCCACACACAAGTGAGATCACATGGTACCTGTCCTTCTCCGACTGACTTTTTTCACACAACATAATAGTCTCTTCACATTATCAATTACATTCCCAGAACTGCCCCCATATCCCTGCAGCAATATTGTAGTCCCACCTACACTGTCCAAAACCTTCCCCCTCTTCCTCTTCCCCACTCCCTCCCAGCCAGCAACCATCAGTTTTTCCTTTATATCTGCTTGATACGACTTCAATCTTCTTAAATTTACTGAGACTTGTTTTGTGGCCTAACATGGTCTATCTTGGAAAATGTCCCATATGTACTTAAGAACGTATATTTTGTTTTTTCAGGGTGAAATGCTCTAAAAATATCAACGAAGTCCAGCTGGTCTAAAGTCCACATTACAGTTTATTCCATTTTGTTTAGTCAGACTGAACTCACTTTCTGTGTGCAAGATTAAAAAAAAATTATGGGGCTGCCTTCCCATTTTATATTTTGTATAGGTTTGTATAATTTTTTTATTCCTTTCTTAGCATTTTAATGGGGTCTTGGGAAGAAGAGTCACTGAATGCATGTGCTCAGTTAGCCAGCTATGATAAACAAATCCTAAGTGTAGGGTGTTTTTTGTTTTTTTTTTGCAATTGACAGTTTTATTAGCTTCAGGTGTACAAAACAGTGTAAGACATTTATACCTCTCACAAAGTGATAACCCTTTGCCCCTAATCTACTACCCCTCTGACATCATATATAGCTGTTACAATTCCATTGACTCTATTCCCTATGCTGTACTCCACATCTTATGAATATACAATATATATATATATATGTTGGGTTGTCGGAAAAGTCATGACGTATTTTTTTCTATGTTTTTCTTTGCAAAAATGCGTCATGACTTTTCCGACAAACCAATATATATACATATATTAAATTATAGTTCACATTCAATATTATTCAGCTTCAGCTTCAGGTGTACAGTGCAGTGGTCAGGCATCTACACCATCCATGAAGTGGTCTCCCTAATAAGACAACTGTCCATCAAATACTTAAATGTAGGTTTTAAAACGATATTTGGGGCACACAGGAAAAAAGAAAAAGCAATCAGTGGAATGGTAAAAAAACAACAAACAAATAAAAATAAAACCAAAAAATTCTGAGTCTGTAATATTGACAGTATTCCTATGTATTTATAACTCAGTGCTTAGCATCTTAACTCTCCAGAACCACACATTTTAGAGATGTGATGGATCTCAGATATCTAGTTCACATCCCATTTTATAGATAAGAAAAGCTGAAGTAAAGTGATTTTCCCAAGGTCACACAAGTAGCGAATGGCAGAGTGGAGAGCGGAGACTAGAAAGATGACTACTTTTTTTTTTTTTTGAGGGCAGTGTCACTGGCCCTCACATGTGGAACCGAACCAGGGCCGCTGGCTTCCCAAGCCAGCACTTAATCACCGCGCCACTAGGCCGGCCCGAAAGATGACTACTTTTCTTTTTCATCACCACACTGCTGGGGATTAACAAGATGAGCAGATCAGCAGTCAGATGAGAAAAATCTTGAAATACAGTCAAGGAAGGATGGCTTTTCCTGGGTCAACAGCCAGATGTCCAAGAAAACGAAATTTCAGGATTCTTATTTGACAGCTTTGTAGTTTTCTCCGGCAGCAGTCTAACAATTGGTAGCCATGTGTTGAATGTACTGAAGGGGGCGACTATACAGCAGGACCAGGATCTGTAATAATCCAAGTGTGTGGTGATCTTGATGGAACAATTAGAGAGCCTGGTCAGGATGAAACAGAATTTGGAGAATGAATGAATGTGAACACTGCGGAGAGACGGGAAAATGTTAGTGACATCATAGCGTGGTGTAAGCTGGTTAATTGTGGTGGCGGAGAGGAAGCAGAAGTAAAATGATGATTCAACTCCTTGCAAGGGCATTTTAAATTATTTTAATAAACACTAAAAGGCTGGGAATAAATATAATCCACATCATTCTTACACTCTTTAGAGATAGCTTACCCACATTTTTAAATGAGTGGATGCAGTTATCCTCTCCCTGGCTCTGACAAAAGAAAACTGACTGCGCCTCAGCACAGGAAAATTGGGTTGCCCGAAATACGGGTACCAGTTGCCTGGTAGTCTCGCATGGCTGTCGTGAGGACTAAACAAGACAACGTAGCACAGCACTTGGCACATCCCAGGGACTGCATGTGGCTATTAATTTCCGCCCACGCTCTTCTCTCCTATCCCAATCACTACAGGAAAACGGTCTACAACTGGCGGGTGTTCTGCGACACCTAAGTTCTTCCCTAGGGCCGTGTGGATAGCCCCGGGTGTTTCAGGTCACATTACTACCTTCCCAAAAGCTAACTGTGGGAAAAATACAAGTTCCCTCTGACAAAGGGTGCTCCCGGGGCCGTGGGAGAGCAGCCGGGAATGTACCGCCAAGCCCTGGACAAGCCCGAGGTGGCGGTCCCGCAGCTTGTGTAACGGCCCCGCCAAGGAGGGGGTGGGGCGATTATAAGGTCTGGGAAAACGAGGACGATTCTGCTCTCTGGGCCCGGCCGGTCCACTTCCTACGGCAAGCAGAAGGAGACAAACGCCGTCTTTCCTCGCTCCCACCTACAGCCGCTTTCCGGAGCTGGCTCCGGCTCTCACCTCCCGTGGCCGCAGGGGCCGCGGGTGGGGCTGTGCACGTGTGTGGATGTCCGTGCCCGTTACTTAGCTTCCGCGCGGAGCTCTCGCTGGAGCCTGAGTCATCTCCGCTTCCAAACCCATAACCCGCCTTTCCCGGGAAGACACCGGAGGCCCCGGAGCCTCCGAGTCGCGCTCGCGGGACGGCGCGGGGCAGCGAGGCGGAGCTCGCGGCCTCTCGCGGCCGGGGCCTGGGCGGGGCTAGGTGTCTCGCGCAGGGGGCGGGGCGAGGTGACGTCAGCGGGCGCCCGGGCCGTACTGTGGCTGTGGTGGTGGCGGCGGCGGCGGCGGCGGCGGCAGTGGTGGCGGCGGCATTGGCGGCGGTGGCGGCGCCGGGGCGGCATCAGCAGCAACAGCAGCAGCTCCGAGGAGGGTGAGACAGTCGCGGTGACGGCAGGTCGGAAGCCAGGCGGGACCTAGAGCTTCCCGCCTGTCGTTGGCCCTGAGGCTTTTCTGCCTTTTCTTCCCCTGCTTCTTCTTCCCGGCCCTGGCCAGGGCAGGGCAGCGCGCCCCCGGGGAGGGGCGGAGCTGTAGGTAAGGCTTTGGGACCCCCTCCCCCTCCGGTCGTCGTCTGGGGGATGGGGACGTCGGGGAGGGGCGGACCCCACCGGACCCCACCCAGTGGAGGTCGGGATTGGGCGGGAGCTGAGATGTGGGTAACCCCCCGGGCGGGAGGTGGGCGACCGCGGCTCCCGGCGTTGGGAGAACGGAGGGTGCAAGGTTGATGAGGCGTGATGTTGCGGGCGAGGGAGTGGCGAGATGGAGAATTTGGGGGGCCGTGAGAGGCTGGGGTGCGGTCGGGGTGGATCTGCGGATTTGGGTGACTGATGTAAAATGCTGGATTCTTTTTTTTCCCTTCTGGGAAATGGTAAGATAGGAGGTGAGGGGTTGTATTTCAAAAGGAAGATGAGCTGTGGATGTTGCCTTTGAGGCAGTTGGAGAAGCTGTTGCACTAGGTCTTACGTTTTGACTTTAGGGTTTTGGTGGTTTTTCTTTTTTTCCTCTTGGTGTGGTGAATGGGTGGGTCGGGAAGGGAAGAGAATCTCTCAGCTTTTGGCCCAGGGTGGGTCAATTGTGAGTGTGGATGGATTTGAAGTTTCACCCTTCAAGAAGTTGTGAGATCTTGGGTTAAGACAACTTTATTCAGGGAAATAGGTCCTTCAGGTGTTATCTTCCAGTCTTTTTTTCTGTGTCCAAAAGATCTCTTTTTACCAGTTTATTTACAAGCTCTGTCCTGGCCCCTTAAGAGCAGGCCTGAAAATCTGTTGCTTTGGAGGACACATTTCTGAGTAATAGTTGAAGGTGGTTGTGGTTGTGGTTGACTGCCTTGGGTGGATAAAATGAACAATTTGAAACAGTTCTGTTGGAGCTAATTATATGAAAAGTGCTTAAATGTTTTAAAGCGCAACAGTCTTTTACAGATCGTTTTTCATTGGACCTTGACATTTCGACATTTTGTGTTCAACAAAATTATTGATTGTTTCTATTTCTCAATTGCAGATGTCCTTAGTAGGCACTTTAAAAATAAAATGGAATATTTTATTTTTTCGTAGACTTCTCAATTTCTGAGTAGTGTACTTGTAGGCCAGTGCTTTCAAAATGCTCTTTAATAACATTTTGGGGGCATGTGTCTGTCACTTCATAGGGAGATGTTTAGTGTTCTTCACATCAGTGTTTCATAACTTAGCACAGTAAATCAGAATCTTCGTTTCTGGATTCCTGCTCCCTATTAGATTACGGTATTCACTGACCCTACCTATCAGTGTCATGTAAACTATTTCTTGCTCGGAAACAGGTGCTGTGATGGACATGTATTATGTAATGGATGGAGTAGGCATGGCCCTCAATAATTCATTTATGGAGGAAGAGAAACCGTCTTGAAGTGGAATTTCAGGAGCGACTTTCCCAAGGCTTACTCAGTTAATTTGGGAAGATAGCCAGAGAAGTGCTTTCCTGTAACCCAAGAGAGAAATATACAGATGTCAGTGTCAGTAGTTGCAGATCATTGCCTCTTTTATCATGCCTGTTATCTTCTAGCAGATACTTCTGCTTGAAGAGACTTATAGGAAACAGATGATATAAAAGCTATTAAGATAAAAAGGGTGTGGCCCTATTTGTAATTATAAATAAGATTTAATTAATTGTATTCGCACAGATCAAATTATAAGTTGGTACAATGAGTAGTTTTCATTTGTATTATTTATGTAAAGGAAAAATGAAAATTCACATGTCTAGTTTTGGGTTTTAAGTTATACTTTGATTTAATTGGGTACACATGGGGACAAATGTGAACTGAGATTCTGGGTGAAACTGTATATTGCTAAAATAACATTTGCATGGCTGACAATGAGATGGGTTCTTCTTGCAGGAAATAATCATGTACTTTGGGGAAAATGTAAAGTAGAAGTGACCTGTTTTTCTTTAGAATTTCTCATGCCTGCAAAAAAAAAAACCCTACATTTTATTTTTCTAGAAATACTGCTTCCTGGTCATTACTGTTATATCCTTGTTGAGTCTGCTGAGGTGTTCTTTTTCTTTTTTTTCATTACTAAAGTCAGATAAATATGTCAGTCTGTTAATTCAACATTAATTCTGAAAACAGAAAATAAAGGTTCTACTAACAACAGCTGCTCTTTTTTTACACTGGTTTTAGAAGTAGTATAAGAACTGTTAAATGTGCACTTTACACGTACTATATCAAAAACACTGATGGAGAAAGACTAGGGAATGAAGTATTTTTGTTAATCAAATAATAATCAGTACAGTCATTACCAATTTTTAGAGAACTGGAATGTAATAAAGTTAACAGTATAAAGATTATGTGGAATATAATTTATTTCTGTGGTCCTTCAATATCTGAGTCTTGGGGCACTGATTCATTCATTTATTCATTCAACAGTTATTGAGTATGGTTCCGGGTACTTTTTTAGCTTGTCAGGAATACAGTAGTGAACAAAGCTGACCAAAACCCCCCTGCCTTCATAGAACTTGCCTTCTAGATATCTTCTGAGGAAATGAAGAGAAACCTAGCAGAGGAGACCGATAAGAGACACTGAGTTAGGAAAACCAAGGGAGTGTGATATATTAGAAGGGAAGGAAAGAAAGTTTTCAAGGGGGAGGGAATGATCAGCTGTGTCCTTGTTTAAAGATGTGTTGGGTAAGAGAGAATTCCACTTGATTATAATGTCTAATAACAGAGAAATGACAAAATACTATTTAGTGTGAGATGAGACAAGTGTTCCTGGATTGGTTTATTTAAAAAATTTTTAAATTCTTTTCAGAACAAATTATGCAGCCCAGGAGTTTACTTGTATTGCACTAAGGAGAGATATGATATATATACTTATTTTTTGTTATTAATCGTATGTATACTCTTTTTTTTTTAAAAGTAATACAGGCACTAAATTAAAAGGTACAAGTAAGTACACAGAGAAAAGTGTTTCTTGTCCCCTCCAATTATTCCTCAAGGCAATTATTTTTCCTAACCAGCTGGTTATTTTTCCTAACTAGTGAAATTTGGTGCAATAATATGGCAGTTAACTATTTTAAAATTGCATGACCATAACAATTATTTTATCCTCTAGGTGTTTTTTTTTTCCAGGCTTAATAGTTTTCATAATTTAAGTCTACTACCTGCAGACCTCTCTATTATAACAGCTTTATTGAGATAATTCACATACCACACAATTCACCCTTTTAAAGTGTATAATTGAATTTTTTTGTGCAACCTTCATGGTAGTCAATTTTAGAATATTTTTATCATCCCCCAAAACAGCTCCAAACCCGTTAGCAGTCACCCCCTGACATTTTGGGGTTTAAGTTAAGTATTATTTTGCATATTACATGGGGAAAAACGGTTTCTTTTAAAAAAGATTTTATTGGGGAATTGGGGTTGGGGAACAGCGTTGGGGAATCAGAGAAGGGAACAAACAAGTTGCTGTCTTTTTGTTCTTCAGTCTAGTTGCAGAGGATGTTGCTTCACTGGCCCATGTTGGTGTCATCATTGCGCTCTTCCAGGATGAGGCAGATCGGTCGCCGACCTCTGGATGGTCGCTCACCGCGGCTATTGGCAGTTCACACTAGCTGCTGGTCACTCACGATGGCTGCCGGCCACTCACTGTAGCCTATGGCAGCCCACTGCAGCAGGGGCTGCAGCCTATACCGTCTCGGGGGCTCGTACAGCCCAGCTTCAGGTGGAGCTGTTGTTAGCTGTAGAGGGCAGTGTCACTGGCCCTCATATGTGGGATCCGAACCGGGGCTGCTGGCATCCCCAAACCAGCTCTTAACCAATGCGCCACTCTGCCGGCCTGGAAAAAATGTTTTTGAAATACTTTGTTACCAACTTAGTGTATACTTTTAACATTCTGTGATTGAATAGACGCATAGGTTTGTGTAAAAGTCAAATTAAGATAACGTTTTATATGGTTGAATGAATACCGGTGAAATGATTTGAATAAGCCTCTTGTTTCCATATTTCTTCATTTATTAAATATTTATTGAGTACGCTTTGTGTTCCCAGTCCTGGGCTAGGCCAGATGGACTCTATGATAAATAAGGGACAGGGTCTCTTGTTCTTAAGGAGTTTCAAACTCGTGGGAGAAGAGTAAAAGTTAACAGGAGCTTGTCTTCAGCTGGTGACATACAGGGTTCTACATCAGCTCATGGGATGAATCCCTAAACTAGGTGTGGGAAGATCTAAGATGAGATCTTAAGAATAAGTAGGATTTGGCCAAATGAAAAGGATGCAAGACAGGTACTAAGGTGTGAAGAACCTTAAGGCAAGAGAGCTGTAGGGCAAATTGGGGGATCTGAAAATAGTTTGGAATGTTGAGTGCCAGTGTGAGGTGTTGATATCACCCCTTTCTGTTAAAAAGTGTGTTGTCTTAAAAAGGCAAAATAATTATTAATTTGCTTAAATTCTATGGATTGCTGTCATTCTGTAGCTGTATAATTTTGAGTGAGTTACTTTATTGTTTAAAATTCAGTTAACATTTTCATCCATAAAATGGGAATAAGAATTTTACTTCATGTGATTCTTGTGAAGAATAAATGAGATAATACTCACAAAGCTTTTAATGAAGTGCTTGGAACATCGTAAGTTCTCAATAAAACTCAGCTGCTCTGATGATGATAATTGGCAGGGGTGATGGTGGTTATGATGATGGGGATGATGTCTGATGCATGGAACTTCCCAGGATATTTGTGGAATCCCAGAGAGTTCTCAGGAGACTGGAAAATGATACCTTCATTTTAAGCTTCTTCTGGGAGGCCAAAAGTGAATACCAAAAACGGTAGACCAGCACTGTCCAATAGAACTTTCTGTGATGATGGAAATGCTTTATATCTTCACCATCCAGTGCAGTAGCTACTGGTCGCATGTGCATATCGAACGCTTGAAATATGGCTAGTGTGATTGAGAAACTGTTAATTTTATTAAAATTAATTTAAATAACTATTGTGACTAGTGGCTACTGTGTTGGGCAGCATGGGTATAGATTTATAGATTGAGAAGTCTAATATTGAACTCTGGCAGTATTTTAGGATAGATTATGTAAAAGGTTTTAGAAGCCCTGTCATGGGAAATAGTGATCACTAGATACAGCATGGATTCACTAGGACAGACAGTAATTCTAGTTTCCTAGAGTTTATGTGGTTCGTATACTGATAAAGGAAATGTAGTAATTGCCATGTAGCCAGACTTCAGCTAGATCTCTTCATCCTGTCTTTGTGGAAAATGAAAAAATATGTCCTAGATTTCATGAGAACAGGGACTATATGTCATGTGTTCCCTACTGAGCAAATAATAGGTGCTTACTGAACATTTGATGAATGATTGGATAATAATACACCTGAGTGAATTCACAACTGGTTGTAAATGGCTATACCCAGAATTAGAGTTGCTTACTGAGGATGATGGGATTGAGGAATGGGTGTGAGATGACTCATCCATGTGTAAATGACTCAGAAGTGGTGGCAGTGTGAACTAGTTGCCAGCATATCCTCACTGAGTGTGGGGGATGTTGGGGGCTTATTAGCTCATAGTAAAAAGGCAGAGGTAGAAGAGGTGGTGCTGAATAACATGAGAATCAGAGTAACAATCACTTTTTATGAGGGTTTAAGAATAGTGGTTTGGAGGTGGCACTGGAAGAAAGAAGGGTACCAGCCTCTTCTTCCATTATTGGGTGTGGAGAATGGGAGACTTAATAGCCGCCACTTGAAAGGGCTGCTTGGAACCATTAGTTTGTTCTCTGTATCTCTGGGTCTATTTCTGTTTTGTTTGTTCGATTATGCTGTACTTTAGATTCCACATATAAGTGAGATCATAGAGCATTTGTCTTTCTCAGTCTGACTGTTGGTGGCTAGATGGGAGAGTGGTGGGAGGAATGGGTGAGAAACTTGAAGGGATTAGGAATTTGTGATAAATTGGTAGTCACAAAATAGTCACGGGGATGAGAAATACAGTATGGGGAATATAGTCAAAAATGCTGTAAACACTATGTATGGCGTCAGATGTGTATTAGACTTACGGGGGATCACTTCATAAATTATATAAATAAATGCCTAACTACTGCACTGTACACCTGAAACTAATATAAAATAATATTGAATATCAACTGTAATTAAAAAGTTTATATAGTCGAGATTAAAGTACAGCATAGGTAATCTAGTCAATGGTATTGTAATAGCTATGTATGATGTCAGGACTTGGGGGTTATCACTTTGTGAGGTGTTTAAATGTCTAATCATTTTGTTTTGTACACCTGAAACTAATAAAAACAATTTTTTAAATGGTAATAAATACTATATATTCTTATGTTACCTGACTTATTCTTCATTTTCTAAACTCAATATGTTGTAAACATGTTTCTGTGTATATGTACATACCTACATAATTGTTAACAGCATTTGTGTTATGACCATCTGCCATTAATTTTACCATCCACCTTGTTTTCAATTTTTTGCCATTATATGCTGAGCTGAATACCCTTATAGATAAATCTTCTTTTTCGTAAATAAATTTCCTTTAAATAAAAGGAAAAGAAGAAAAAACAAAAAACAAACAAAAAAAAGCATTGCGTGAAAGAAGTGTCCAGGGAAAGCCAATTTTCGGGTAAGGCAGAGAGGAATGAGAACTTCTAGAGGTGTTTTTCATAATGAAATGAAGTTCCTTGACAGAATATTTTCCCACCTTATTGGCTTCTTAACTATCATCACTTAAACTTGAGGGTTTTTTTTTTTTTTTTTTTTTAGTGCAGTGTCACTGGCCCTCATATGTGGGATCCGAACCGGGGCCGCTGGCTTCCCAAGCCAGCGCTTAACCACCGCGCCACTCGGCCGGCCCTCATCACTTAAACTTTAAAAAGTCTCTCTCTGGGCCAGCCGAGTGGCGCGGTGGTTAAGCGCTGGCTTGGGATGCCAGGGGCCCCGGTTCAGGTCCCACATATGAGAGCCAGTGACACTGCCCTCAAAAAAAAAAAAAAATAGTCTCTCTCATCTTAACTAAAGAATTCTTCTCCAACTTTATATTTTGTCAGGTGCACTGTGCTTTACAGCCAAACTTTTTTGAAATAATTGTCTGCATTTACTGTATGTCTCCATTTCTTCACCTGTGATTGTCTTCTCATCCTATTTCTGTCTCCACTGTTTCATTGAAAACTGTTTTGGTGGGGTTACTAAAGTCTTTAAAGCCAGTGGTTATTTTTCTGTCCTCTTATTTAACCTCTTAGCAGCTGTACTGGTTGTCTATTGCTATTCAACAAATGACCTCCAAACTTAACACAGCAAACATTTGTTGTTTCACAGTTTTGGTGGGTCAGGCATCTGGGTGTGGTGCGTCTGATTCAGGGTCAATCATAAGGCTGCAATCAAATGTTGACTAGGACCGCAGTCATCTCAAAGTTGGCTTGGGGATGTGGGTGTGTGGGTGTGTGGGTGTCTGCAGGTGTGCTCCATGCTCATTGTGGCTGTTAGCAGGCCTGAGGTCTTTACTGGTTGTCAATCTCTTTCTCATTTGGGTCTCTGCATAAGATTACTACCGTAGCAACATGGCATCTTCTCCTAGGTTGAGAGCTCTGTGGAGGAGGAGGGTTGGGAGATATTAGCCAGAGTGTTTTTGTAACCTAGATAGAAGTGACGTTCTATCACCTTTGCTGTATTCTGTTCATTGGAAGGGAGTCACTATGTTCACACATGGAAGGGGAGCGGGGGCTTCCCAGAAGAGCATGAACAGGAGGCAGAGATTGTTCAGAGCCATTTTTTTTTTTTTAAAGATTTTTATTGGGGAATTGGGGGAGGGGAACAGCATTGGGGAATCGAGGAAGGGGAACAGACAAGTTGCTGTCTTTTTGTTCTTCAGTCTAGTTGTGGAGGACATTGCTTCACTGGCCCATGTTGGTATCCTCATTGCACTCTTCCAGGATGAGGCAGATAGGTCGCCGGCCTCTGGATGGTCGCTCACCGTGGCTATTGGCCGCTCACGCTGGCTGCCGGCCACTCACTGTACCCTATGGCAGCCCACTGCAGCAGGGGCTGCAGCCTACACTGTCTGCAGGACTGGCAGCCCAGCTTCAGGTGGAGCTGTTGTTAGCTGTAGAGGGCAGTGTCACTGGCCCTCATATGTGGGATCCGAACCAGGGCCGCTGGCATCCCCAAACCAGCTCTTAACAAATGTGCCACTCGGCTGGCCCCAGAGCCATTTTTAAGCATGCCTACCACAGCAGGGTTTGACACAGTTGATTGCTCCCTCCTTGGTAAAACTCTTACTTCTTCTGGGGTCTTCAGATCATGCTTCCATTTTTCTTCCTGGTTCTCTGGGCTCGTTTTCTATTACCTTGTTGAATCTTTCTCAACGCATTCATTAACTTTGATTTTCTATGGGTGATCTTACCTCTTAATTCATTTTTCATCTGTGTGTTGAGTATACATTTTTCTGTCTTCCGCTTTTACCTCTCCCTTGAGTCTAAGGACAATTGTTACTCACTATTTCGATTTGGATGCCCCTTAAACTCAGCTCATCCAAAACTAAATGTATGTCTCCTGCTCTTTTCTGGTATTCTTTGATTCATAAATGACACTACCATTGCTCAAGTCAGAAATATGTGTGTTTTCTTGATTTCTTCCTCTTTTCCACCTTCCATTTTACTATTCCTTGTTGATTTTTAAGTCATTTTTATCCAGTGATTGGATGCATGTTTTTATGAGGTAGTGCATCTCCTGTTGGATTCCAAGTGTTGAATGAGGGGATTACTAGGTGCTATTTAAGGTTCTTCCAGCCTTGAGATACTGTGTTGGTAGTTATGAAAGCTTTTTGATTAGGAGAAACATGATCAGTGCTGTGATTTAGAGATGTACCAACTCTTGAATGCATTTTTTTTTAAAAGACTTTTTTAGAGCAGTTTTAGGGTCACAGCAAAATTGAATGGAAGGAACGGAAATTTCCCATAGGCCCCCCTACCCCCTTGCATGGCCTCCCCCATTGTCAGCATCCCCCACTAGAGTGGGACATTTATTATAATTGACAAACCTTTGTTAACACATCATCACCCAAGGTCCATATGAAACTAAACCGTGTATTTCTTTTACCTATTTATGAGATATGTGATGAATAGACAATAGTTTTCATCTGACAGCCTCTTTATGTATATATATTATTTTCATTTTTTTCTTATTGTATTGTTTTTCGTTTGAAAGCCCTTTGTGTGGAAATTAGATAACTAATGGAAAAAAATTGTCTGAACTTCAGTTGAACATCTCTGAAACTGTGAAAATATTTGAAGAAATAAAAGCTTGGCTCACAAACATAATTGTATTGTGGGAATAAAACTTACTGAAAGAATTCCTCCTTGAAGCCTTTCCTGAATGTAACACACATAATAGAAAAATATATAAAACAAATGTATATGAGTAGCTTAACAACTTATGAAACAAACACTTGTGTATTGTCATCTAGGTCAAACACTAGGGCCTGGCTAGCATTCCGAAACTTTTTTTGCCCCTTCAGTCACACCCTATTCGTTCCCACATAAAGGTAACTACTGTCCTGACTTTTATGGGAATCATTTTCTTGCTTGTCTTTATATAACCTATAGTTTAGCCTGTTTTTCAGGTTTAGAAACATGGAATCATATGTTTTGGCTTCTTTGACTCAACATCTTGTGAGATTTAGATTTGTTGCGTGTAGCTGTGGTCTGTTCATTTTCATTGTCAAATAGTATTCCATTTTCTAAAATGCCCCACAATTTATCCATTATGTTAATGATGGCTACTTTGGTTGTTTCCAGTTTTGGGGCACTATGAATGATGCTGCTATCATCATTCTTGTACAGTCTTTTGGTGCATATATTTCTGATGCTTATATAGCCAGGAATGAGGGTGCTGGGTCATAGAGTATAGTATGCATCTGTGCAATTTTAGTAGGTAATTGCCAAACAATATTCCTATGTAGTTGTATAAACTTATATGCCTAAAATCAGTTTTGGGAGTTTCCTTTTTTCTGTGTCCTTGCCAGTATTTGGTATTGTCAGTGTTATTAATTTAATTTCAGTCATTCTGGTGGGTTTATAGTGATATCTCATGGTTTTAATTTTCATTTTACTGATTACTAATGAAGTTGAATACGTATATGTCTTTTGGTCATTTGGAAAACCTTTTGTGAAGTGCTTACTCAAATTTCTTGCTTAATTTTCTGTTTGATGGTCTTGTTCTAATTAATTTATAGGACTGACATATATTTTGGATATGGGCCGTTCATTGCTTATTTGTGTTGCAGATATTCCCACTCTAATCTGTGGCTTGCCACTTTGCTATCTTAATGGTATCTTTTGAAGAACAGGATTTTTAATTTTAGGTAGTCTAATTAATTTTTTTCTTTATGGTTAGTGCTTTTTATGCCTTAATACCAGGTACTAAACCTTAATACCTGGTAGAGTAAGTGCTCCTACCTTTTTTTCCCCCCCAAGAATATCTTTTTGGCATTCAGTGTCTATCAATGACTGTCATGGTCCATAATCAAGACAGTGTGGTATTAGCGTAGGGATTGATAGATGCATCAGTGCCATAGAATAGTGTCCAGACATCAACCCACACATTTATGGTTAATTGATTTTCAACAAAGGTGCCCAGGTAAATCAGTGGAGGAAAGGGTAGTCCTTTCAGCAAAAGGTATTACAATAGTTACGTATCAGTATGCAACGTGCTCCCCCCCAAAAAAAAAAAACAACAAAAACCCTCACACGTTACCTCATTGGAGAAAATCTTTGCAACCTTGGAGTAGGGAAGTATTTCTTTTTTTTTTTTTTTTAAAGATTTTATTGGGGAATTGGTGGAGAGGAACAGCGTTGGGGAATCGGGGAAGGGGAACAGACAAGTTGCTGTCTTTTTGTTCTTCAGTTTAGTTGCGGAGGATGTTGCCTCACTGTTGGTATCCTCATTGCGCTCTTCCCGGATGAGGCAGATCGGTCGCTGGCCTCTGGATGTTGCTCATCGCGGCTATTGGCAGCTCACGCTTGGCTGCCAGCCGCTCACGCTGGCTGCGGGCCACTCACTGCAGCCTATGGCAGCCCACTGCAGCAGGGGCTGCAGCCCACACCATCACCGGGGCTCGCACAGCCCAGCTCCAGGTGGAGCTGTTGTTAGCTGTAGAGGGCAGTGTCACTGGCCCTCATGTGGGATCCGAACCGGGGCCGCTGGCATCCCAAAACCAGCACTTAACCAATGCGCCACTCGGCCGGCCCAGGAAAGTATTTCTTAGATATGACACCAAAAGCATGACTCATAAAAAAAAAAATTGATAAATTAGCCTTTTTTATCCACATTAAAAAGTTTTGCTTTTCAAAAGAATCCATTAAGACAAAAAAAGAAAATAAAAATGACAAACCAGAGTGGGAGAAAATATTTTCTGATCACATATTTGATAAAGGACTTGCATCAAGAATATGTAATGTCTCTTACCACTAAATAATGAGACAAGCAACCTGTTACCCCTCCAAATGGGCAAAAGATTCAAATAGACATTTCATCAAAAAAGATATATTGATGGTAGCAGCACTTGAGAAAGATGCTCACCATCATTAGTAATTAGAGAAATGCAAATTAAAACCACAACATGATACCGTTACACACCTGGCTAAAATCAAGATTGAAATACCATGTGGTAGATCTCACTCATATGTGGAATCTGAAAAACTATGAATAAGCAAAGTAAACAGAAACTGTCTCATAGATATAGAGGAAAAATCAGGGTTGCTAATTGGGAGGGGGATGGGGATGAGGGAGAAGGGGAAGGGATTAGACAGCAAAAATAGGTAACTACAATATTGCCACTGGGATATGAAAAACAGTTTGGGGAATATAATTAATAACGTTGTAAATATTCTGTGGAATGTCAGATGGTCATAGGTCTTGTTAGGGAGACCATTTCATGGATGGAGTAGAGGTTTGATCACTGCACTGTATGACTAAAGTGGAGGTTGTATACCTACTGTAATTGAATATATATAGATAGTCACGGGATGTGGATTATACTGTGGAAGAGAGTCAGAGGAAGAGTAATAGATATATATGATATGGGGTGGGGGGGAGTGGGATTGCGAATTGGGGGTGGGGGGTTGTCACTTTGAGGGGTAAAATGTATAACTATTGCACTGTGTTGTACACCTGAAACTAAGTAAAAATAAATAAATAAATAAATAAGAAGAAATACCATGTGGTAGAAGAATGTGGAGAAACTGGGATTCTAATACATTGTTAGTGGGAATTTTAAATGTTACAGCCATTTTGGAAAAGAGTTTGGTAGTTTCTTAAGGTAAACATATATGTACATGTGTCCTCCTCAACCATTCAACTTTAGGTATATTGGGTAATCGGAAAAGTCATGACGTATTTTTTCTATGTTTTTTGTTGCAAAAATGCGTCATGACTTGTCTGACAACCCAATATACCCAAAAGAAATGGAAACATATGTTCACACAAAGACTTGTATGCAGATGTTCATAGCAGCATTATTTATCATAGCAAAATCTGGAAGCATTCCACATATCTATCAGCCGGTGAGTTGATAAAATACAGTGTGTTCATATCATGGAATACCACTGAGCACTTAAAAGGAACAAGCTACTGATACATGTAACAACATAAATGAACCTCAGAAATTTTTACTAAGTGAAAACACTGCTAGTTTATAATTTTATTTTCATGAAATTTTTAGAAAAGGCAAATCAGTGGTTGCTGGGGCTAGGGGTGGGAGACGGTTACCTGCAAATGTGCAAAAGGGAACTTATTGAGGCGATGGAAGTGGTTTAAACCTGGATTGTGGTGATGACTGTGGTGAATAAATTTACTAAAATTTATTAAGTTCTATGCTTAAGAAGAGTGAATTTCATGGCATGTAAATTATGACTTAATAAAGCTATTTATAAGATGGCAGAGTGACCACATCAAAATTACAACTAAATTATAGAACAGTCAACCAAGAGAACCATTTAAGACTAGCTGAATGGAAGTCCTGTAGCCAAGGATGTACAGAAGAAGCCATGTTGAAACTGAATGTCAACTGTAATTGAAAAAACAAAAAAAAACTAGTGGTAGGGGAGAAAAAAACAAATTAAGCATCTGAAATATGAAAAAATAAATAGAGCTGTTTAACAAAATGTTTTGGGGGCGCCAGCCGAGTGGCCCAGTTGGTTGAGTTGGCTTAGAGCGCGTGCTCTGAGCAACAGGGCCGCCGATTCCCACATGGGCCAGTGAACGCTGCGCATGAGCTGAGCTGTTGCTGAGCTGCCAACAGGTGGCAGGATGGCTCAGCTGGGCTATGCTCATCCGCAACTAAGACTGAACTCGGTACCTTGAGCTGAGCTGCTGCCCGGATCGCTCAGTGGATAGGGCATGTGCTCTTATCAAGGCTGCTGGTTCGACTCCCTCACGGGATGGTGGCTGTGTCCACCCTCAGCTAAGATTGAACACAGCACCTGGAGCTTAGAGGCCATGAGCTGCTGACAGGCAGCCAGATGGCGCCTGGCACCCTCCACAACAAAGATTGAACAACTTGGTTGGTCCCTTTCCCCAATTCCCCAATAAAATCTTTAAAAAAAAAAAAATGTTTTGGTTATTCCTGGCCTGTTGTATTTCCATATAAATTTTAGAACAGTTTGTCAAGTTAGAAAGAAATTATGTTGGTGTCCTGATTGAAATTACATTGCATTTTATAGATTAATTTGGGTAGAATTACTTTATAATATGGAGTCTTTGAATCACTGAATATGGTATTTCCATTTATTTATGTTTTCTGAATCTCTCAGTAATAGTTTTCTGTACAGTATCCTTACACAGCCTCTGATGGTATTATAAATGGGATTTTAAAATACATTTTAAATATTCTATTTGTTGTTGGTATAATGGAGTAAAATTGAATTTGAATATTGACTCTGTATTTTGCCCAAAGCTTATGAATTCTAATAATTTTATCTGTAGATTCTCTTGAATTTCCTGTTTATACAATCATGTCATTTGTGAATAATTACTGTTTTGTGTCTCCCTTGCAGCTCTTAACATCTTTTCCTTGCCTTACTTTTGGCTAGGATCTCTGGCATGTACTTGAATAAAGTGATGATAGGAGACATCCTTGTTACTTTCCCATCTGAAAGGAAAGTTGTTCAACTTTTCCCTATTATAGTAAGTTGGTGTTGTCAAACGCTCACATGCACGCGTGAGAGAGACAGGGAAAGCTCAAGGCTGAGGTATAGATACAACGAGCCCTTTAGAATTAGGCAGTTTGTCACTTACATGGGTAATGGAAAGGTGCATAACGCAAAGGAGCCAGTTCCCTGTGACCTTTGTCCCACACACCAAAAAGGATGACACCAAAACAGAAGCACTGCCGATGACTACACTGTGAGTTGTGGGATACCCTACTGATCGCCACTTTAATTTGCTGCTAAGTGGTTTTGTATTTTACAGTTCTGTTCTGAGATGGGCAGGGCAGAAAGTCCCAGAATCCAGGCAGTGATGAGAAATGGTTTCCTGACGGCCTCCAAGGGAGATGGGGAAGTGGTGGGAGATGGCCTGGTAGCAGCTCCTGAGAGGCTGCCCATCCTCTTCTGTTCTGGGGGCATCTGCCAAGGGTCAGGCAAGCTGCAGGTGGCTGAACAGGGCACAGCAGAGCCGGTCCCCTATAGGTATTTGGTATTTGCTTTGGCACATACCCTTTATCAGGGTAAGAAAGTTTCCTTCTATTTCTACTTTAAGATTTTTAATCAGTAATAAATGTTAAAATCTACCCGATGCATTTTCATATCTGTTGAGTTAATTGAATGTGTTTTTATTCTTTTAACCTGTTAATGTGGCTAATTACATGGATTTTAAAATTAATTTCTACTGGTTAAAGAATTTTTTAGCATTTTTTTTTCCTTTAAAAGCTTTCACTTATTTGAAAAAGATTATTGATAGAGGCTTTCTTCTCTCTGGCTGCCTACCTTTTTTCACGCATGTGTGTGTGGTGTGTGTGTAAGTAAGTAAGTGTAAGTGTAATATTCTCCTTGTATGTATAGTTTTCTCCTGACTTTTTCAAGGCAGAAAGACAAATTTGAACTTATGATTAACCAATAAGCCATTGAAGATCTAACAGACTCATAGGATTTCTTCTGAAACAAGAAGTAGCCAGTTTTACATATTTTTTACTACATCCCATCTGATCTTCTAGAATATATCCCTTCAGGTGCCACATGGGTGACTTTTATACCTTTGTGGCAGTATTCACTTCAGTTTTATTAGTGGCAGGTGATTTTGAGTACTTCAAATAGTTTTGCATCCCTTTTCTAAACTGCTGTATTAAATTTATACTGAAGATTTGTTTGATGTTTTTCTCCCCTGCATAAGTAGAAAGTTATTAAGTAGAAAGAGTTACTGAAAGTAGAGTTATTGGCCATTACACTCCATATATGTGGTGGTTTTTCTAGTGGTTTGTGGTAGTTAATTTATAGTATTGCCAAGTTTCTAAATCCATTCTGAAATAATTTGATTATTCTTATACTTAGGGCCTGGTATTTCTCAATTTTAGTGGAGCATAAATGTTTATCTGTTTCCCTGATTGTTATTTAAAAATAAGCTAATTGAAAATGGATATAAGTTATTCTTTAGGTTTAAACTCACAAATACAGATAATATTTAAATACGTATTTTTACATAGCAAGTCTATATGTGTATGTTTTTTTTTATTTTTTTTTTTTAAAGATTTTTTTGGGGAATTGGTGGAGGGGAACAGCATTGGGGAATTGGGGAAGGGGAACAGACAAGTTGCCGTCTTCTTGTTCTTCAGTTTTAGTTGCGGAGGATGTGGCTTCACTGTTGGTATCGTCATTGCGCTCTTCCCGGATGAGGCAGATCGGTCGCTGGCCTCTGGATGTCGCTCATCGCGGCTATTGGCAGCTCACGCTTGGCTTCCAGCCGCTCACGCTGGCTGTGGGCCACTCACTGCAGCCCATGGCAGCCCACTGCAGCAGGGGCTGCAGCCCACACCATCACCGGGGCTCGCACAGCCCAGCTCCAGGTGGAGCTGTTGTTAGCTGTAGAGGGCAGTGTCACTGGCCCTCATGTGGGATCCGAACCGGGGCCGCTGGCATCCCAAAACCAGCGCTTAACCAATGCGCCACTCGGCCGGCCCAATATATGTGTATGTTTTTTTAAAGTATCAGGATTCCTTGAAAAGTTCAAAATTAAGGATGCATTCTTTATTTAAATTCATAATAAAATTCATATAAATAATGTAGCAAAAAAATTATCTGCTTTGCAAAATGTTTATTTTTATAGTTGTCCAAGAGATATATATGTTTCCCTTTTTCTTTTTTTTCCCTCTGTTCCCTCATTCAAAAAATATTTATGGAAAATCTAGTATACTTCTTTCGTGTATTGTGACTTTGTATTGTGCTCCATTTTAGCAGTATAATGTTTGAGACACTGTCTCTGCCCACAGGATGCTAGTGACTGGAAAGGGTGACAGGTAAACTGGTGATTTTAATAGAGTGTGATAAGTGTTAATGATATGTGCAAGAACTGGATGGTGGGGTGCAGTGGTGAAAGATCATGCTGGAATTATGAAGGGCTTTGTAAATCTGTTAGAGGATGGAATTTTACTTGGGGCAGTGGCAAGACTGTAGAGACTTTTTAGTAAAGGAAATAACAAGTTTATGTGTACATTTTGCAAATCTGGATAGGAGGGGCTGAGTAAGGAGGCCAATTAGGAGGCAGTGGCCTTATCCCATAAAAGCCCGAAAGTGACAGTGGAGATAAGCATACAGAATTGTAAGCTTTAATGAACACACGACTGGGTAATTCAGTGTGTGTGTGTGTGTGTGTGTGTGTGTGTGTGTGTGTGTGTACGTGTACTTTTGTTGGAGTGGGGGGGAAAGGACAGTTGATGGGGAGCGAAGAGACTAAGATAACTCCCAGACTGGTAGATGGAGACGGAAGGCTAGAAGCAGTGTCATCTAATACTGTAGTCACTAGCTACTTGTGGCTATTTAAATTTATACTAATTTGAGTGAAATAAGATTAAAATTTAGTTTTCCAGTTGCACTAGCAATATTTCATGTGCTCAGTAGCCAGATGGGACTAGTGGCCTCTGTGTTGGACATTACAGATATAGGACATTTCCATTATTGCAGAAAGTTCTGTTGCACAGCAGTGATCTGCAGATTTTGGTAACTACTGCCTTTCCCCCAGAAGAAAGTCAAAGTAATAGGTGGTATTCCCCAGTATCCTAAGAACTCTGGCTCCACAATATCCTAAGGGATTCTGTGAGTCAGACACAATCACCACACCACCCACTCATCAGATATAAGTATAACACTTCCATAATTAGAGAAGATTCTATTGGACAGCACTGAGCTAGAGGGATGGTGATGCCATTCACTCAGCTGTTAGTGGCTACGGTGGGGGGCAACTAGAAAGGAGTGTCCAATAGAAATATAATATGAGCCACATAAGTAATTAAATGTTATTGGCCACATTATAGAGTAAGAATAAACTATTTGCGGAAGTCGGATGGCTTAGTTGGTTAGAGTGTGTGCTCTTAACAACAAGGTTGCTGGTTTGACTCCCGCATGAGATGGTGGGCTGTGTCCCTTGCAACTAGATTGAAAATGGCGACTGGTCTTGGAGCTGAGCTGTGCCCTCCACAACTAAGATTGAAGGACAACAACTTCACTTGGAACTGGTGGTTCCTGGGGAAAACACTGTTCCCCAATAAAAGTTAAAAAAACCCAACTATTTGATTTGATAATTTTATAATTTATTTAACCCAAAACGTCCAAAATATTTCAACAGATTGAAACATCCTATTTAAAAAGTTATTAATGGGCAGTTTTGCATTATTTTTTCATACCACGTCTTTGAAATCAATTGTATACTTTTACAGCATATCAATTTAGATGCTAAGTTTTTCTCAGAAATACTTGATCTGTATTTAGGTTTTATAAAATTTACAGTTGAAAAAAGTAGATTCACATACCTAACTTGTTCCAAACATGCTTCAAAATTTTCCAGTAACTGAATTGAGTATCAGTTTTAGCTTTTAATTACAATGAAATAAAGTTAAAAATTTAGTTCCATAGTCTCACTAGCCACATTTCAGGTTCTCAGCAGCTACACGTGACCAGTGGCTACCAGAGTGGACATGGCATCACTGGAATAACCAAGTGTGTTCACTTCATAATTGGCACTTCCAGTCTGGAGAGGTGTAGAAACAGCTAGCTAGATGGCAGGGACTGAAGAACGTGGAGATAAACACGTCTGTGATTTTGAACAAACCAATATTGTCTGTGCTCCATTTAAAAAAAAAATCTATAAATGTAACTGGTGAGAGCAAAATAGTAGGTGAGTATGCAGCATATTGTAGTGGTTAAGAGTCTGTCTGAATTTAAGAGTCAGATGTGTGATCTTGGGTGACTTACTGAGCCTTTCTAAGACTTAGTTCCTCATCTAAAAATGGCATAATTAGATCTTTCTCCCTGAAAGCTCTGCTGAACCATTAAAGGAAGTCTTCACGGCAAGCATTTGACATATAGTCGTATAAATGCCATGTCTCCTCATTTCTGAGTTGCCATTTCTTTTACTTATTTATTTATTTTTAATTAATTAATTTTTTTTAGCTGAGCCATCCTGCCACCTGTTGGCAGCTCAATGGTAACTCAGCTCGGGCTGGGCATTGAACCACCGTTGCTCAGAGATCAGCTCGCACTCTTGAACGAGCTCTTAACCAACTGAGCCACTTGGCCGGCCCTTGCCATTTCTTTTTTGTGGAGTGTACCATCAATTTAATAATTCTTTTTTTGGGAAAAAAACCCCATTTTAATTATACATGTTGTTATAAGCTGAATCCCAATTTCAGAAACTTCATGAAAAAAAGTATATCTTAAAATAGAAGAAGTATACTTATTGTTCATACTAATTAGTACTCATTATGATCCTCATACCATGTTAAATGCTTTATATGATGATGTAAAAGTGTTTTGTTTTTTTTTTAAACGTGCAGTGTAGTATACTTCTATTGTACTATTTCACCTAAGTAGACTTCGTAATAGAGAGCTGTTTTAATTCTGGAACTTCGTAATGTATTATGGTCTAACTTATTTTCTTAGTTAATTCAGGAACCACTGAATTCTGTTTGAATCTCTTTGGATACTCTTTTTTTTTTTTTAATTCACAAAGAAATATTTTGTTCTTTCCATTTTGTTCCAGATGACCTCTCCTCATTTCTGCCTGTAGGAGGCATAAGTGGGGTGGAAGAATGGGGAAGGGCAAGCATGACACTGTGGAGAAACTTTTCAAGTCAAGACATCAGAATCTCCAAGTTAAAAGTGATATTAATACTGTATTCTTCAATAGCGCGTTACAATTTCCAAAGAATACAGTTCCTTTAAATGGACTGCAGGAATATTTCTTGATTGCCCTAGAATCTCCTAAATAGTTCCAGAATTACATATTTTTTTACTCTTCTTTTATTAAGATTTTTATTAAAATGTAGCTAACCTACAATATTATATCAGTTTCAGGTGTATACCATAGTTATTCAACGTTTATATATCTAAAGACATGATCACCATGATACGTCCAGCAACCATCTGACACTGCAACTCTGTCACAATATTATTGACTATATTCCCCATGCTGTACACTACATTCCCATGACTTATTTGTTTTATGTCTGGAAATTTGAACCTCTTATTTCCTGTCATCATTCCCCCCCCCCCTTTTTAAAGTTTCAATTACAGTTAACATTCAATATTATATTAATTTCAGGTGTATAGTATGATTAGTTTTTAAACATTTATATAATTTAAGAAGTGATCCCCCTAATTAGTCTGACACCCACCTGGCACTATACATAATTATTACTGTATTATTGACTATATTCCCTATGCTTTACATCCCCATGACTATTCTGTAACTACCAATTTGTACTTCTTAATCCCTTCTCTTTATTCATGCCCCCCCGACTCTCTTCTACTTGGCAACCATCAAAATTTTCCCTACATCTATGAATTTGTGTTTGTTTATTTTGTTTTCAGATTCCATACATAAGCGAAATCATATTGCATCTGTCTTTCTCTGTCTGACATGCTCCACTCAGTGCAATACACTCCAGGTCCAACCCATTCCCTTCTAATATTCCATTGTATATATGTACCACCTCCTCTTCATCCACTCATCTTTTGACGGACACCCAGACTGCCTCCACATCTTGGCCATTGTAAATAGTGTTGCAATGAACATATGGATGCACATGAAATAGTTTTTTGGATTTCTTTGGATAAATACCCAGAAGTGGAATTACTGGGTTCTTCTTTGTCTCTTGTTATAGCCTTTGTTTTAAAGTCTATTTTGTCTGGTATAAGTATCGCTACTCTAGCTTTTTGTTTTTGTTTGTTTCCATTTTAATGAAATATCTTTTTCAGGCCCTTTACTTTCAGTCTCTGTGTGTGTCTTTCAATCTGAAATGAGTCTCTTGAAGGCAGCATATGAAAGTCTTATTTATTCAGTTGCCCTATGTCTTTTTTTTTTAAAGATTTTTTTTATTGGGGAATTGTGGAGGGGAAAAGCGTTGGGGAATTGGGAAAGGGGGAACAATGTGTTTTTCCAGGACCCATCAGCTTCAAGTCAAGTTGTCATCCTTCACTCTTTCTAAGACTTAGTTCCTCATCTGGAAATGGCATAATTAGATCTTTCTCCCTGAAAGCTTTGTTGGAACCATTAAAGGAAGTCTTCATGGCAAGCTCAGTTCCAAGTCCAGTCGCCGCTTTCAATCTCGTTGTGGGGGAATGTAGTCCACCATCCCATGCAGACATCAAAACAGCAACCTTTTTGCACATTGAGCCATCCTGCTACCTGTTGGCAGCTCGGCGGCAGCTCTTTTGGGCGCAGCTCACTGGCCCATGTCGGAATCGCACTGGTGACCCTGTTGTTCAGAGCTCATGCCAACTGAGCCACTCAGCCAGCCCCACTGTATGTCTTTTTTTTTTTTTTTTTTTTTTTTTTTTTAGCTGAGCCATCCTGCCACCTGTTGGCAGCTCAGCGGCTGCTCAGCTTGGGCTGGGCAACGAACTGCTGTTGCTCAGAGCTCAGCTAGTACCCTTTTTTTTTTTTTTTTTTTACTTTTTGAGGGCAGTGTCACTGACCCTCATATGTAGGTCACTGGCCCTCATATGTGGGACCTGAACCAGGGCTGCTGGCCTCCCAAGCCAGCGCTTAGCCACCGTGCCACTTGGCCGGCCCCTCAGCTTGCACTCTTGAGCGAGCTCTTAACCAACTAAGGCACTCAGCCAGCCCTCCACTCTATGTCTTTTAATTGGAGCATTTAATCCGTTTGCATTGGAAGTAATTATTGATAGATATGTAGTTATTGCCATTTTATTATTCATATTTTTTTTTGTTTGTTTTTTAGTTTTTTAAAGATTTTATTGGGGAATTGGCGGAGGGGAACAGCGTTGGGGAATCGGGGAAGGGGAACAGACAAGTTGCTGACTTTTTGTTCTTCAGTTTAGTTGCGGAGGATGTTGCTTCACTCTTGGTATCGTCATTGCGCTCTTCCCAGATGAGGCAGATCGGTCGCCGGCCTCTGGATGTCGCTCACCGCGGCTATTGGCAGCTCACGCTTGGCTGCCAGCCGCTCACGATGGCTGCTGGCCACTCCCTGTAGCCTATGGCAGCCCACTGCAGCAGGGACTGCAACCTATACCATCACCGGGGCTCGCACAGCCCAGCTCCAGGTGGAGCTGTTGTTAGCTGTAGAGGGCAGTCTCACTGGCCCTCATATGTGGGATCCGAACCGGGGCTGCTGGCATCCCAAAACCAGCACTCAACCAATGCGCCACTCAGCCGGCCCTATTATTCACATTTTTTATTTTTTGTCTTAAAGAGGCTCCTCTAACATTCCTTGTAATACTGGTATGATGGTGATGAGCTGCTTTAGCTTTTTCTTGTCTGAGAAACTATCCTTCAATTTTTTTATTTTTTTTATTTTATTTTTGAGGGCAGTGTCACTGGTCCTCATTTGTGGGACCTGAACCGGGGCCACTGGCATCCCAAGCCAGCGCTTAACCACTGTGCCACTCGGCCGGCCCAGTCCTTCAATTTTAAATGATAGCTCTGCTGGGTAGAGTAATCTTGGTTGTAGGTCCTCACTTTTCATCACTTTGAATATTTCGTGCCACTCCCATCTAACCTGCAGTTTCTGTTGAGAAATTAGCTGACAGTCTAACTCCCTTCTAGGTAACTAACTGCTTTTCTTTTGCTGCTTTTAAGATTCATTCTTTGTCTTCAACCTTTGACACTTTAATTATGATGTATTGTAGGCCTGTTTGGGTTCATCTTGTTTGAGGCTCTCTGTGCTGCTTGGGCTTGTGTGTCTGTGTCCTTTGCCAGGTTAGGGAAGTTTTCCGTCATTATTTCTTCAAATAGGTTTTCAATTCCTTGTTCTCTCTCTTCTCCTGGTACCCTTATCATGCAAATGATGGTATGCTTGATGTTGTCCCTGAGGTCCCTTAAACTAGCCTCATTTTTTGGGTTCTTGTTTTTTTTCTTTTTGCTGTTCTGATTGGGTGTTTTCTACTACCTTATCTTTTTTTAAGCTGAGCCATCCTGCTACCCATTGGTAGCTCAGCGGCAACTCAGCTCGGGCTGGGCATCGAACTGCTGTTGCTCAGAGCTTAGCTTGCATTCTTGAGTGCACTTATAACCAACTGTGCCACTTGGCCAGCCCTTCTACTACCTTATCTTTTAAATTGGTGATTCGATCCTCTGCTTTACTTAATTTACTGTTGATTCCCTCAAATGTATTCTTCATTTATTTCAGTTTTTATATTCTTTATATGACTGGTTCTTTTTTATGATTTCCACGTCCATTTTTAATGTTTTCTATCCCTTTCGTGAAGTTCTCCGTGAGATCATTGAGCATCCTTATAACCAATGTTTTCAAATCTGGTAGATTACTTGTCTCCATTTTGTTTAGTTTTTTTTTCTGGAGCTTTGTCCTGTTCTTTCATTTGGGACATGTTTCTTTGTCTCTCCATTTTGGCTACCTCTTTGTATTTGTTTCTGTGTATTAGGTCGGGCTGCAGTGTCTCCTGGTCTGTGTAGAGTGGCCTTTTATAGTAGATGTCCTGTGGGGCTCAGTGGCGTAGTCTTCCTGGTCACCTGAGCTTGGTGCTGCAGGTATGTCTCCCGTGTGGATTGTGTGTACCTTTCTGTTGTAGTTGAGCCTTGGTTGCTGTTTGCATGTCAGTGGGAGGGAGTGACCCTTGGGATATTGGTTGTGAGGACTGGCTGTGACTATAGTGGAGGAAGTGTGCAGGGGTTGACCCTATGGAGCAGGATTCGCTTTAGAAGGGCTTGGATGCCTGCCTAGTCTGTCCTTTGGGTGTGTCTTTCTCGGAGGTGGCTGGGTGATGCTCTGGCTCAGTCCAAAGCTGGTCAGTGGGCGTCTCAGCCCGTGGGCCTTCTGGGAGAGGTCCCGTGACAGGCCAAGTTTAGGTGCAGACTGTGCCCAGTCCAGGGCCACCTGGCATGAGGCAGAAAGCAATCTGCAGGTGGTCATCACGTGCGCTGGGCTTCGAGGTGCCTTGAGAGGCCGAGCCGTGAACTGAGGCTGGCGGTTGCTAGTGCTGGGGTTGGGGTTGTTCAACAAGAGGTACGGGATATGCTGAAGCCAGATGCTAATTGTTTGGGTTTTGTGAACCTTTGAGAGATTTTAGGAAAGTCCACACCATGAGCCAAGACAGGCTGTTTGAATGGAAAAGCCACTGGAAGCAGCTTGGGTGTGCCTGAAAGTTGGGTGGGGCAGGGTCTCAGGGAATCCCCTGGGTGGAGGGCACTAATGGTGTTAGCCAGCTTGATGGAAGGTCAGATATGGTGTCTGCCATGGTCTGTATGCTGGGACAGGGGAGGGCTCAACAGTGAAGCATGGAGTCTACCAGCACTTTTGTCTGGGAGAAAGCTGCCCCTCCAGTACTCACCCTGAAGTCAATCAATGCAGTTAGTCCACATATGTCCCTGGTGCCTTTTGATGTGCTGTTCCAGTGCTGGGGCTCAGAGGGAGTGAGTCTGTCAGGGAGTAAGTCCATGTATGTGCCCTTTAAGAGAAGTGCCTGGGGCTCTAGCCAACCCGGTGCTCCTCAGCGGGGACCTCCACAGCTGAGACATCCTTCCTGATTTTTAACTGTCATACAAGGTGTGGGACCACCCCGTTCTGCATCTCTGTCCTTCCCACCAGTCTCCACACGTCGTCTTCTGTATGTTCTTGATTGTAAGACTTTTCTGTTCAGCTAGACTTCAGGCAATTCTCAGTGATGGTTGTTCTATAGTTTAGTTGTAGGTTTGATGTGGTCCTGAGAGGAGGCGAGCACAGCATTTACCTACTCTGCCATCTTGACTGGAAATCTCAGGATACTCTTAAATTTATGAATTTTTGGTAGTCTATGTTAAATGTATAGAATTTAAGAGTCTATAATTCTACATTTGGGTATATACATGTAGAGTTATGTTAAAAAAAAAAGAAAATCCTTGGTCGAGTTTTTATTCAAAGAAACATGGTTAGAGGTAAGAGAAAAATGGACTCTTCCAGGTCAAAGAGAAAGGATTTACGTTTTTAATAGCTCTGAGAATTTTTTTTTCTGAGTCTTTTCCTCAAGTCTCTATTGCCCATTAAATCTGGAAGTTTACCATCCTTCAATTGTATCGAGAAGATAAACAATTTTATAATGCTTACCCCATGCTTTGTATGCCCAGTGTGTGTTAGGAAATCTTGCTGTCTTCTTCACAGTATTCCCCATATATTCACTCAAGTCTGAAATAATATTAGACATTTTGCATCTGTATTATTGCTATTAATGAAAATATCTTATGATGCCTTTAGGGCCAACAGATAGGTTTGATATTATGTGCCAGGTACATTTGGTGGTGGCAGCTGGACATGCTGTGTTGGGAAGGATTTTGAGACCAAATCCAAAGGGAAGAAATGCTCACTTAAAATTCCAGAGGCTTTTTCCTTTTGTTTCTATTTAAATCTTTCAAATCTTTTCCTTTTAAATAAAGTGTTACATACTCATTTGGAAAAATTTGACAGCTGTTAAGAAAGTAAACAAATTTCCCCTCATTGTTTTTGCTATGGTTATACGTATATTTGCAAAATCAAGAGTATGTTAAGTGTATATCCATCCACTTTTCATTTACTGTACTATAAACTTTTTTTTAATGTCAGATATTGGTTGTAAATATATGTTTTGTAGGCTGCATGTTAAATCATAAAGATTTCACTTAAACATTTCCCAATTGAATGAGTACTAATAAAGCTGGTAAATCATAATTCATAATGTAGTCAGTTTTCTCTAAATTTTGGATTATTTAAGTAGATTGGTTTCCTGTTTATGAAATTATTGGATCAAAAGATAACAAATGTTTTTAAGACCCTTAACCATTTTCAAACTTGCTTCTTCCCAAATGCTGTTATTTTAAGGAAGAAAACAAACACTTTGAATTCAAATGCTTTTATTATTTTGGGGAAGAACATAAAACAGTGGGTACCTACACTTTTTCACATAAATTTTAAAAATTTATGAAATGTTTCATGTAAAAAGATAGAATTGTACAATTACTACATGTGTACACACTACCTAACTTAAGAAATAAAAAATATAGAGTTAAAAACCCCTTGTGTAGCTCTCCCTGATTATAGATGTTCTTACCAGTGATGATGCAGATGCTTAACATCCAGTAGTACAGGTCTACAGCCAAGATCTTTGGGCTGGAACTCAGAATTTCTCAGATTTAAGACAGTGATCTGATGCGTTTATTTATTATATGATGCTTACACGTACCATTACCCTTACCCTTACCCTTACCCTTACCTTTACCATTATACATAGATAAACTCTAATTTTCCAGTCAGGGGCTGGTGGGAGAGCGCCTCCTGATTCCTTTGTCAAACACATTGGTATTTCCGCATCAGTTCAGGTGTGGTTTTGTCATCAAACTAGTTACAAAATTTTTGGCTTTTCAGAGATTTTTGGAATTTAGATTTGTGGATAAGGGGTTGTGAACACATGCATCTGTTAACTTTGTTTATTCAATTTAATCAGTCTGGTAGCATTTGTTGAACTGCGTGGAACTGATCATAATGTAGTATGAGATGTGGATATAAGATGAAAGATACGTACAATGCAAACAATTTAATATTTTAAGATTTTAAGAAACCAGGATATCAGTGAGGACTGGAGTCAGTGAGGAAAGCCACACAATCTAGAACTTGATTTTCCTGAACTCAGTGGCACAGATTGCTGATGTAAATAGAGAGCAGCTATGATTAATAACCTTGTATTTGCTTCTTAATGTCTGCTTGACAGGATATTTGTCATGCTGAGAACTTTGATAGACCTTATAATTAACTTGATTAACTGATTGATAAGAATTATTAAAAACCACAATTAACTTCACTGTAACTGAGTTACCTTCTCATCCTTCCATAAAAAAGAGTGAAATGACAACTGACAAGTGTTTTAATGTCCTTGCTGCCCATACCAGAGATGCGCTTTCTGGTAGGTGTATCGCCAAAACATTGCTGCTTTAGCCACACGGTTATATAATGTTTGGTCTCTAGGAAAATCCAAGTGAGGTCCTACAACCTGATGCCTCGTGTTAGAAACCTGATCTGCTACAAGCTGAGGGTGGAAGCAGAGACATCTGTGTTGTCTTTTACCTGTAGGGCTTTTTCTCCCCAACCTCCTGCTACTCACAGAGATGTTATCAGCTTTGTGCCTTAGCCCATTAATTACTGTATGGTAGTGCTGAATTGTTGAGGTCCTTATTTAAGCCCTTGTTTTATAGCCACTGTGTGTGTGTGTGTGTGTGTGTGTGTGTGCTTGTGTGTGCGCAAAAGCAATACATGGTCACTGTTAAAATGATTTTAAAAAGAGAGAAAAGAAGTATATATGCAAGAGAAAAATTAGCTCCATCTGATCTTTCAGAAATAGCTTATTACTATCCAAATAATTTCTGTGTCTATACAAACATACACATGCATATACTTTTGTATACTGAATGGATTGTATTATACAGTTCTGTAACTTGCTTTTTTTCCCACTTCACAGTATATTGTAGATGCCTTTATGGAGATTGTCGGATATAGAGGTTCACTTAAGAAATTTTTTTAACAGCAGTATTTTATTGTATAGTTTGGAGATATCATTATTTAACAAAGCTCTTGGTGGAAATTTAAGCTCTTTCTCTTTTTGCTGGTACAAATAATACAGTAATTGCACATATATCCTTGAACCTGTGAAATGTGTCTTATAGAGAATAATTTTAAAAGTGAGACTTCTAGGTCAGGAGGTATGCACATTTAAAATTTATTTGATAGATTCTGCCGAATTGTACTTCAACGGGATTTAAAAATTTTGTTCTGTTGTTAACCTTTTCATAGAATGCTTAAGATAATAGCATATTTCTTATCCTTAGTGACATTTCATAACCCTTTAACAAAATTAACAGAATCTTTAAAAATGTTGAAATACAGGGCTGGCTGAGTGGTGCATTGGTTTGGAGCTTGCTTGGAACACTAGCTCTGAGCAGCAGGGCCCCAGTTTGGATCCCACATGAGGGCCAGTGACACTGCTCTGTATAGCTAAGGTGGTGAACAACAGCTCCACCTGGAGCTGGGCTGCTGTGAGTTGCCATAACCTACCGTGAGCGGTCGGCAGCCTGCTTGAGCTGCCAAGAGCCATCGTGAGCGGCTGTCCAGAGGCTGGTGACTGATCTGCCTCTGGAAGAGCGCAATGATAATACCAACATGGGCCAGTGAAGCAACGTCCTCCACAACTAGACTGAAGAACAAAAGGACAGCAACTTGTCTGTTCCCCTTCCCCGATTCCCCAGCACTGTTCCCCTTCCCCGATTCCCCAGCACTGTTCCCCTCCCCAATTCCCCAATTTAAAAAAAATCTTAAAAAAAAAAAGTTGAAATACTGTGTTATAAAATATTCAACTCATTTTCTGATAATAAATGCTAATTAGTGATTAGTATAACCAGTGACAGCAGGTTGAACTAGTAATTTTGGGATTTAGGTCAGAATTTTACATATTCTTTAACTATAACTAATGGCTGCTGTATTATATTTTCTAGTTCTCTTTATAAATAATTTCATAGCAATCTGTGTCAGACTATCCAGTTATAATTTGAAGTAGGTTGCCATGTTGCTATTAAAGGATTTTCAGCTTGCTTTTGGTTTATGAATATTTAGTGTTCCTTTGGAGACTCAGGTTGTAGAGAGCTGTTAGCCTTCTAGAATGTGAGGAAAGAGGGAGAGACTGCTGTTTGCAGTTGCTTGTTATGCTTGTAGCTATTTGTGGGAAGAGTGAGAATTAAAGGCTAACATACAATCATTGTGTGTGGAAGTAGTTTTATTTTTAGGTCTCTGGGTTTAGACCAGGATTCTGAGTGGGTGTGTGTGTGGGTGTCTGGGTCGGGTGAGGTTGGCTGGTGTTCTCTCTTGGTATGTATATAGGTGTTGGGACCAATGCTTTTCTTATGGGGAAAAGTGATGCTGGAGTTTTCTAGTATTCTCTTTATGGCTTTCCTGACCTAGCTGACGAGCTTTGTGGTATGAATATGTAGTAGTGGCGAGGTCTGAACTCAGTTGTGTTGTTGTTTTATTTTAAGACCTCATGGAGATTTGAGGATAAATAATGGGGAGTAGGATTTAGGATGTTAAAAGCCCTAGATCACAAAGAACAAAAAGACAGCAACTGGTCTGTTTCCCTTCCCCAATTCCCCAATAAAATCTTTAAAAAAATAATAATAATAATTTTTAAATTTTCAGTTACAGATGACATACAATATTATATTAGTTTCAGTTGTACAGTGTAGAGATTAGACATTTATATAACTTACGAAGTGATCACTCTAATAAATCTAGTACCCACCAGGCACCATACATAGCTATTACAATATTATTGACTATTTTACCTCTGCTGTACTTTACATCACCCCCATTACTGTTTTCTAACTACCAATTAGTACTTCTTAATCCCTTCCCCCTTTTCACTCATCCCTCCAACCCCTCTCCTGTCTGGCAACCATCAAAATGTTCCCTGTATCTGTGAGTTTGTTTGTGTGTTTGTTTTGTTTAGATTCCACAGGTAACTGAAATCACATTTCATCTGTCTTTCTCTGTCTGATACACTGCTCAGCACAGTACCCTCTAGATCCATCTATGCTGCTGCAAATGGCAAGAACTTATTCCCTTTCCTGTCTGAGGAAACACCTTTTCTTTATCCATTTATCTACTGATGGGCACTTAGGTAAAAGCAGTAAATATTTATTGTAAAAGTTATAAAATTACACAAACAGGATACCATTTTCTTATTATAATTTAACCATTAGTTGTCATTTGCTGGACAGGTAGAGCTTATAGCATGTGTAGATTTATTTCCTACTACTTTAACTCTAGGTCAGATTGATGCTGGAGAATGGATATTTTATAATGATACTTAATGTCTAAAGTGGATTGGCTTTGACATCCTTGATAGTCTGACATTTCCTCTTTTTTCCCCCCCTCTCTTTCCTTCCACAAAGTATCCATCTATGTATAAACATAATTACTGAATGCATGTTATGTGCAACGTACAGTAGTAAGGGCTGTGGATGATCACTAATGAATAAAAGGTGTGTATCTGTGTATGAGATGTGATCAAATAATATGGTGAATGTTCAAATTAAAAAAATTATTACAGTAAAAGACACATTGCCATTAACACCCCTCAAAATACTCCACCTTGCTTCGAACACACTTACTGTCACTTTCTGAAGCAGTTGTGGAACTCCTCTTTTGGGGGTGTCTTTAATTGTGCTGTCGTAGTTGCCTCGATGTCCTGAATCATTTTGACTTTGGGGAAGAGCCAGAAGTCACATGGTGCCAGATCTGGTGAATAGGGCGGGTGAGGGCACACTAATGTTTTAATTGTCAGAAATTGCTGTATACCAGAAGTGATGGGTGACACGGAGTGTTGTCATGATGGAGGATGATTTACAGCACACTTTAACACACACCTCTCAACCGTAGCTCACACCCGACTGACTGCACTGAACAAGTTGAAACTTGTCACACACTGTTACTAAGGTTCAACATGCAGCTTCCTGTATTGAAGATCCCTGCCTTTCCATTGGATGGCACTTGGCAGCAGCATTCACCGTATTTTGTCACACATTATTTCTGGTATGGCAATTTCTGTCAAATAAAACATTACAGTGTGCCCTCAGCCACCTTATTCACTGGATCTGAAACCGTGTGACTTCTGGCTGTACCCTAAAGTCAAAATGACCATGAAAGGTAGATGTTTGGAATCAATTCAGTTAATCATCTGAAAGTTAATCACTAGAAGATGTAAAAATAAACTAACCCAACAAAAATTGGGGAAAAAGGCGGGGTTATAAACAAAATTCCTCACCTTTTATGTGGAGAGACCCAAGAAAATATATTTAAAGATTTAGATAAACAAGAAATAGATTTATATTCATTTGTGTAATATGTATTGGCTACCTTCTATATGCCAGGCTCCATTCTAGATGCTGAGGTAGAGCAGTGAACAGAAAAGGGAAAATTTATTTTCTTCATGGAGCTTTCATTCTAGTGAAGGAGATTGACAATAAACAGAAAAATGAAACGAGTTGCGTGTTATATATGATAATAAATGCTGTGGAGAAAAAGTTAAATAATTTAGAATCATGGAGGTAACTACTAGAATTAAAAGCAGAATGGTCAAAAGTTATCTCTAATGGGGAGAATGAGGGGATTCTTTATTGTTTGGGTTTTCATTTCTTTATGGATGCATTACTCATTTAATAGTAATATTTAATGTTGTAGGTTAACTATATTAATAACATATACTACCAAAATGGACACCAAATATATTTAGTTTCAAAAAGGCTTATAATTTTTTGAAGTTCATTATTTAAAGGAAAAGTCATAAATTCAAGACCACAATAAGATTACACTTCACACCCACTAGGATGGCTATCATAAAAAAGGTGCACATAACAAGTGTTTGAGGAGATGTGGAGAAACGGCAACCCTCATATACTGCTGATGAGAACGGAAAACGGTGCAGATGTTTTGCAAAACAGTTTGACACTTCCTTAAAAAGGTCAGTTTTTACATTGCCCAAGCAATTGCACTCTTAGGCATATACCCAAGAGAATTGCAAACATAGGTCCGCACAAAAACTTGTACCTGAATGCCCACAGTAGTGGTACTCAAAATAGCAACAACCCAGTTGCCCATCAGCTAATGAGTGGGTGACCACAATGTGGAATACCCATCCAGCAAAATAGCGTTCATCCATAAAACGGAGGCGACTTCTGATACATACTGCGACATGAGTGAGCCTTGCAGACATCATGCTAAATGAAAGAAACCAGACATAAACGGCCTCCTATCATATGGTCCCATTTATATGAAATGTCCAGAGTAGGCAAATCTATGGAGACAGAAAGTACATTGGTTGCCAGGGCCTGGGGAATGGGAAACGGGGAGTGACTCAGTATGGGTTTGTAAGGTTTCTTTTTGCAGTGATGAAAATATTCTGCAATTAGTGGAATAAGCACAACATCATGAATACACTAAAAATTACTGAACTGTATAGTTTAAAATGGTGAATTTTATTGTATGTGAATTATATCGGTTAAAAATGCTGAAACAAAAATGAAAAGGCATACATAGTACATTGATTCTCAGTAGGGCATGGAGGGAGAAAACAGAGGGTATTATAATATAGGGCTTTTATCAAATAAAAAATGACCCTCTGGCCTCTGGAGTGTCGAATATGTCCCCCACCCTCAATTTGAGAATGTCTATCATAATAACTGCTTTTATTGATGATGATAATGTGTCATATCCCTTATATATGTTGGGTTGGGAAAATAAAATTAAGAATTATCAGTAGGTTTGAAAGAGGCAAGGAGGCTATTTAGATTATGTTGTGATAGTAGTGGCTACCAGGAGGAGGTGGTAGCTATAGGGAGGGAAAGGAAATATATTAAAAAGATAAGAATTGCTAGTCAACAATGATAGATTATTTAATGGGAGTTGAGTAGAGGAGTGAAAAAGGAGGAGTCAGAATGAATTCTATCAAACTGAGGAACATAGGAGGACAGAGGCGTATTTTAGGGAAAGTATGTTTTAGTCAGAACTGCTGAGTTGCCCATGGGAAATATTGGCAGTTATGGACAGTGAGTAGATGGTCTTATAACTCTGCTCCAAGGGAGAAGCCAGAGTTGGGAATACTGATTGAGAAAACCTAAACTATGCAACCTTCCTCAAATAGGTAATATTTGAAACTAGTTGCAACAATGGCTGTGTGTGAGATTGCCCAGGGAAAGTATGTTTGAAGATAGAGCTCTAAGGTCAATACCAGTGTTTTAAAGGTAGGCAGAGGAAGAGGAGCCAATAAAATGTGCTAAAAAGGAATTATCTTGAAGAGATAGTAGGGAAATGGGAAGAGTAATATTAGAGAGACCCAGGTAAGAGTTTTCAAGATAGAAATGTTCAGTAGTGTCACATGCAGTAGAAATGAAGAGAATTCATTGAATGTGGATGTAAGGAAAACATTCTGGCTTTATTCTAGAAGTGGTTAGTGGGAGTTTTTAGTTTCTAGAGCTTTATCTTAAGGGAATATACCCTTTCTTTTGGATATTTTTTTATACCACCTATCCCTAAAATAGTTTTATTTTGTCCTGATTATAGAAATAGTATGTGCTCATAGAAAAAAAAAATTTGGAGAGAAAGCGAGATCACCACCAGAACCCTTACTACCCAGAGTTACAATATATCCTGCTGTAAATTCAAAAGAAACAAACAAAAAGGTGGAATCTCTGTTTGTAATTTTTTCTTTTTTCTCTTTGGTTTGACAGTAGATCACAAACATCTTTATAATTAAGTATAGAACTATATCATCATTTATAATGAGATGCTATATTTGTTTTCTAGGTCTGCTGTAATGAATTAGCACAAACTTGGTAACATAAACAAGTTTTTTGTCTCACAGTTCTGGAGGCTGGAAGTCTAAAACCCGTATAGGCAGGGCCTTGCTCTGTCTGAAGGCTCTAGAGAGACCCCCTCGGTGCCTCTTCCTGGCTTCTGGTGGCTCCTGGCAATCCTTGGCATTCCTTGGCTTATAGCTGCATCACTCCAGTGTCTGCCTCCGTCTTACATGGTGTTTCTTATGTGTGTGTCACTGTAATTCAGTCTCTCTTTTCTCTGTGAAAGACACTAGTCATTGGCTTTAGGGCCTACCATAATCTAGTATGACCTCGTCTTAACACGTAGTGTTAAGAGTTGCGTCTATGCATTCAAGGGGGAAGATTTCCAGAGGAATCACATCCTCAAAGCACTACTAGGATTTTTGGTGAGAGTTTCCTGAAAATTTCAATTCACAAAAATAGTGAATTTGTTATAAATTTTTAAAGAAACACAGTATAAAAGTTGATTTCAATGGTATAAACCCCGGGAACATGCATTGAAACAATTTAAATGCCCCGTTCTCAGTGTGTTAACTTGGTCACATCTGCGAAGACCCAATTTCCAAATCAGGTCACAAGTCTGTGGCCATGAATTTTTTGGGGGACACTATTCAACCCATTACAGATATTAACCCATTTTATAGTTGTGTCTTATATAGCCAGTGCTTCATCGTTGGTCCTTTAGGTTGTAATTTTTCACTATTTTGAATGAAATGGGGGCAGGGAATAACACGTAGGAGACCCTTGATGATTCAGTTGGGCACCTTTTGGTACTTTCTAGCCCCATCTTAATTGTGGATGGACATGTACAGCAACCCTGGTCTGAGATGAATATGATTTCCAAGGGCTTAGAACCGTTAGGAATGGAACTTTGGTTGCCACTGGATAAGCCACAAAGATGTGCTTAGGTGAAAACTGAGTGTGAGTGTAATTTAGAATAGTAGAGGAGGGAGAAGGCCATTTGTGCTTTTCAGGCTGATAGCAGATATAGTTTGTTCCAGTAACTTTCCCTCTTCCGTGATTCTCCTCAAGAATAGAGGCCTGTGAAAAGCAGGAGAAGCTGCTCCCTGTGCTTGTGTGAAGTGATTCTGCAATGTCAGGGATGACTGTGGTGGCCCTGGAAAGGCCCTGTTCAGACCTCCTGTTGTGGAGAGCAGAATTCCTGGACTGTCTACACTGTAACATTGCTTTTGCACTTTTGTCAGAAATGAGTGGTCCATATAGGTGTGGGTGTATCAAATTGTGAAAGTAATTTATGTTAAAACCTCAATTAGCACGGAAAAGAAAAATGTAAAAACCCACCTTTCCTCATAAATTCTTGTATTTCTCTTTTTATAAGTTTAACAATATCTTCTATATCTTGATCTCTTTTCTTATCAGTACATACAGACTTCCTTATTCTTTGTAATCGCTGCATAGTAATACCATAATTGTATAGGCTATTACTAGAGTCTTGCTATTTCAAAGAATTTTGCAACTTATTCTTCTTTGGTTTTCCCAGTTGTGTGAAAATATGTGTAAGGTAAATTCCTAGAAATGTAATGACTGACATTTATTGAAAACCTGCCAAGAACCAGATATTTTATACGTACTCACTGATTTGCTCTTTTTAGCCATCCTTTGAGGAATATGTTATGTCTGTTTCATAGATGAGAATACTGAAGCTCTAAAAGATTCACTTATTTGTTGAAGGCTATACATTTAAATAGTGGAGCTGAACCAGCCACCATCCCAAACCTTTCTTACTGGTCACGGGAGCCCTGTAAGAATTATTTCACAGGTTGCTTATTAGGATGACATGCATTTAAGATCTCTGCATTGCATTTTTGTTACTGCACATTTTTACACTTACTCTGTAAAACAGATTTCAGGTCACATTTTTGGTTTCATACTTGAGCGTGGTGTTACCAATATGCTCAAATAATAAAAAGGGCAACACTGTTAAGGAGGATAATATAAAAACTGCTGTATCCATGTATTTGAGCACTGTTGTCACTTCATGATTTGGAATTGTATTTTTTTTTTTAATTTTTGCTCCAAAAGACGTATTTTATTCCTTTATTCATGTACAAAAATCTACATTTATTCAAATACAGTCAAGTCTGGCTGATTTTTTTTTTATTAGTTTCAGGTGTACAACACAATGCAATAGTTATACTCTTTACCCCCCAAAGTGACAACGTGCCTCCCCCAGGTCGCCACCCCACTCCCTCCCCATATCATACATATCTATCACAACTCCCCTAAATCCCCTCCACAGTATACTCCACATCCCGTGACTATCCACATATTCAGTTGCAGTTGGCATACAATACTATACAACATCAGCTTCAGGTGTACAGTGCAGTGACCAAGCCTCTACTCCATCCATGAAGTGGTCTCCCTAACAAGACATGTGACTATCTGACACGCCACAAAATTTTTACATTATTATATTCCCCGAACTGTGTTTCATATCCCTGTGGCAATATTGTAGTTGTCTATTTATGCTGTCTAATCCTTTCCCCTTCCCCCCCATACCCACCCCCCTTCCAGCTAGCAAACCTCAGTTTTTCCTCTACATCTACGAGTCTGTTTACTTTCACTGTTCACTCAGCTCTTCAGACTCCACACACAAGTGAGATCACATGGTACCTGTCCTTCTCCGACTGACTTATTTCACGCAACATAATAGTCTCTTCACAACATTATCAATTACATTCCCAGAACTGCCCCCATATCCCTGCGGCAACATTGTAGTCACCCACCTACGTTGTCCAAAACCTTCCCCATCTCCCTCTTCCCCACTCCCTCCCAGCCAGCAACCATCAGTTTTTCCTTTATATCTGCTTGATATGACTTCAATCTTCTTAAATTTACTGAGACTTGTTTTGTGGCCTAATGTGATCTATCTTGGAAAATGTCCCATGTGCACTTGAGTAGAATGTATATTCTGTTTTTTCAGGGTGAAATGCTCTAAAAATATCAACGAAGTCCAGCTGGTCTAAAGTGTCATTTAAGGCCCCTCTTTCTGTGTTGATTTTCTGTCTAAAGGGTCTGTCCATTGATGACAATGGGGTGTCGAAGTCCCCTACTATGATAGTGTTACTGTTGATCTCTGTCTTTTTGTCTGTCAAAATCTGTTATATGTAATTAGGAGTTCCTATATTGGGTGCATAGATGTTTATTAGGGTTATAGTGCCCTTCTTTGTCTTTTATTGTAGTCATTTTAAAGTCTATTTTGTCCAAAATAAGTACTGGTACTCCAGCTTTTTTTTTTCTCATTTCCATTTGCATGAAATATCTTATTCCATCTGTGAAGACCATATATGTGTGTCCTATTTTCTTATCAACTCAGCCACTCTCTGTCTTTTGATTGCAGCATTTAGCCCATTCACATTTAAAATGATTATTGATAGGTGCATATGTATTGCCATTTTGTTATTTGTATTCCTGGCCTCCCTGGGTTAGCATGTTTACCCCTTTCTTTTGTTTACAAAAGCCCTTTTAACATTTCTTGCAGTGCTGGCTTGGTGGCAATGAATTCCTTAAGCTTATTCTTTTCTGAGAAGCTCGTTATTTCTCCTTCAATTTTAAGTGATAGCTGTGCTGGGTAGAGCAATCTTGGTTGTAAGGCCTTTATTTTGTGTCACTTTGAGTATCTCCTGCCACTCCCTTCTGGCCTGCAGAGTTTCTGTAGACAAGTCAGCTGTTAGTCTAACAGGAGTTCCTTTCTCTTGCTGTCTTTCTCTTGCAGCCTCTAGGATTCTGTCTCTGTCTTTAACCTTTGCCATTTTAACTATGATGTGTCTTGGTGTGGACCTGTTTGGGTTCAGCTTGTTTGGAACCCTCTGCACTTCCTGGGCATGTATGTTGATTTCCTTCACCAGGGTAGGAAAGTTTTCAGTCATTATTTTTTCAAATACATTCTCGACCCCTTGCTTCTTCTCTTCTCCTTCTGGTATCCCTATGAGTCAAAGGTGGTTGCGTTTCACCTTGTCCCATAGGGCTCTTAAACTATTTTCATTGTTTTTTATTCTTTGGTCTTTTTGCTCTGCCAACTGGGTGAGTTCTGCTATTTTATCTTTCAAAGCGCTGATCTGCTCCTCCGCTTCATCTACTCTACTGGTGATTCCTTCGAGTGTGTTCTTCATTTCAGTTATTGTATTCTTTAGTTCTAACAGGTTGTTTTTTATGGTTTCCCTATCCTTCTTTATGTCCTCGCTAAGTTCTTTAAACATTCTTATCATCAGTGTTCTAAACTCTGTCTCTGAAAGGTTGGATCCCTCTGTTTCATTTGGTTCCATTTCTAGAGGTTTCTTCTGAACTTTTACTTGTGACATGTTTCTTTGTTTCCCCATTCTGGCTTTCGCTCTGGGATTGCTGTGGTGTATTAGGTAGATCACCAGGAGAGCCCTGGCTGGATCACGCAGGCACACAGCTCATGGCCCAGCACTCCCAGGAAAACTCCCAGTCTCAGGCTGTCCCAATCAGCCGCTCGCAGTTCAGGCTGAGCAGCCCGACAACCAGTCACCAGCCTGGCAACTCTGCAAGCGCAGTACAGAAAGCGGGGACCGGAGGTGGCTCGTGCACTCCGAGGTCTCAGTGAGCAGCCTGTTGGAGCCGAATGGCACTCGCCCAGCGTTTCCCTGGCAACGCAGTATAAGCCGGGCGGAGGGTGGGGGATCGAAGGCCGCATGCGCGCGCGCACACACTTCTGCGCCAATTCCACCGACCAATGAGGTCTCGGACCTGATCCTCCGTGGGAGGGCCCAAGCCTGACAAAATGGCGCCCTCTCCACACCACTCGCGTGCAGGCTCCACACCTTGGGAACAACAGTCCAAAAACCTCCAGCATTTGCACCAAAGGTGCGCAGTTCAGTCCGTCCCCGCAGGCTCCTGGGCCCGGCTCACACAGCCACTCCTTCCACCAGGAACCAGGTGAGTGCTCACTGGCGAGCAAGCCCGGGCGCTGGCCCCATTGATTCTCCAGCTGCTCTTAGCCTCACCGAGCTGAGTAAAGAGAGTCCTCACTAATTTACTGCCGGCTATCTTGGAACTTCTCTTCCCGGCAAGGGAACTCTGGGCTGGTGAGCTGGGTGTGCGGCTGGAGGGTCTCTTCCCCAACCGGAGAAGCCTCCCCACAGCTGGGGCTTCCCTTACGGGGTTCGCCCTCTCTCGTCTCCGCCCCTCCTACCAGACCTGACGTGGCCTCCTCTTTAAGTTCTTCATTTAGTGGTTCTGTTCCTCCAGTGTTCCGGGGACCTCCAGGGTTGAACGCTGTATAATTTGCTTGTAAGTTTGGTGTGATCTGGGGACAGTTAGCACAGCATCTGTCTATTGCGCCATTTTACTAGAAGTCCCCTGGAATTGTATTTTTAACTTTCAGCATTCCAATTCATTTGGGGAAGTTAAATGATTTTATTGTTTAAAAAAAAAATCTAATCCTTTCAAATGTTGATTATTTTTTATATCTGAGAAAAAACATCTTTGCTTATAAGTATATATCACCAAAATGGAATTAATTTTTGGGTTTGTTTTTTTTTACCTTTTTATTTTTTTTGAGAAATACCTGTGCCTTCCCTTGATAGGGAAACCCAGTATTTTGAGACTTTCAGCCTGTTTTTGAGTTAAGAATATTTTTTTCGTGAAAGGAAAGCTCTAAAATTGTAATTTTTTAATGAAAATATGGAAATATGAATTGGTGGTGGAGCTGTGTTGTTAAAAACACCAGATTTAAGATAAACTAGATTTCTGATAACGTCCTTGTCAGGATTAGATTTTAGGGAATTTTTGTAAACATAAAGCTTGCAGAGATTTAAATGCTGTGCTGATATTTTTTAGTATTTTAAAAACTTCAAAATATAGGATGAGAAAACTCATTTGAAGTACTTTATAGGTCTCTGGCTATAATATTACTGGTAGATTCTGTAATAGAGATTTTTCAGTACTTAGAGCAGATTTATACCCATAGGCATATTTTTTGCATGTGATTGTTCTGTGTGTGTGTGAATTCTTAATTTTTTTTCTTAGAAGATGGGAGGCATTAGTCTGTTCTTGTTGATCTTATGCTATCTTCTTGGAGTTAAGATTTAGCTACAGAATTTCCTATTTTTATTCATGGAAGAACAGTTTGTTTTGTAAAAAATTGAAAGCTTGTAGTAAGTTTCTTTATGATTTTCAGGGCATAATTTTAGAGATCAAAAATACATAGCAATGTATATAAGGAGGGAGGTTGTCAATTTATGGAAAATGGTTATAGTTAAACGATAAAGTTTATTAACATGAAGAAAATGATAAAAAGACATTCTTACATTACGTTTTTCTTACATTGCATTTAGTTGCAGTTTCCATAAACGAATTTCAAGATTATTCCCACCTTCTGAATGTATAAGAACTATCTTAAAGGTTTTTACTTGGATTTAGGTAACGTTGATTCAGCAAACATTTAGTGCATACTTGATTTGTATTGGGCACTGTGCTAGGTTTTGGAGATAAGGTGATGCTTTGCCTTTAAGGAAGTAGTTAAGGAAAACATAGTAAGTACATTATTTTAAAAGCGTCTGGCTGCCGGCTAAGTGGCGCGGTGGTTAAGCGCTGGCTTGGGAAGCTGGCGGCCCCGGTTTGGGTCCCGCATATGAGGGCCAGTGACACTGCCCTCTAAAAAATATAAAAAAATGAATAAATAAATATAAGCTTCTGGTTCCAGAAGAGGGGCACCTAAATTAGACTGCAGGATTTCAGGGTTTGTGGATGATTGTGACTATTAAACTTAGTTTGGAAATATGAGTCGTAGTAGTTAGCCAGTTCATTGGTAAGAGGAATGTCACAGAAACAAGAGAGAGCATGATATTTCCAGAAATTTCAGGTACTTGATCATGGTTGTCACATGAAAAAGGAGAGTGGTTAAGAAGCAGCCTGCCTATAAAGAGGTAGGCAGGGCCCAAATTATGAAAAATCTTACATGCACTGCCAAGGAATTTAGATTCTTATTTTGGAAAGCCATCAAAGGTTGTATGTAGATGTATGTGATTATGTTATATTTAAATTTTAGAGCAGTGGTTCTTAAAATTTTTTGTTCCAGCATCCTTTACACTCTTAAAAAGCAATGAGGATCCTTAATAGCTTTGGTTTATGTAGTCTATATCAATTATTATTTACCACATATGAAACTAAAGCTGAGAAAATTCTAATATGTAAGAGTTCACAAGCACACATTCCATTAGCTATCAGTGGGATAATACCACTGATTAATACCAATGTCATGGAGCCTCTGGAAAATGCTATTGTCATTTGTGAGAATGACAGTGGAAAAGGCAAATAATATCATAGTATTATGAAAATAGTATTTGGAGAATCATTATATTAGAAGAGCATTCTGGCAGTGGTGTTAAGAATTGTTTTGCATCTGCAAAAGACACATTCTAAATTGTGATCCAGTATACACATGTGTATGAATATGCACCCCTGAAACAAAAGTTTCAGGACACAATACCACACTAGTTATCTCTTGTTGTATAAAAAGTTACCTCAAAATTTATTGGATTAAAAAACGAAACAGTTTTTTTGAAGAGCATAGCTGAGTACTCTGCCTCAAGGTATTTCATGAGGTTGCAGCCAGTATGTCGCATGAGTCTGGAGTCATCTGAAGGCTTGACTGGGGTTGGAGGATCACTTTCCAAGCTGTCTCACATGGCTGTTGGCAGGAGACCTCAGTTCCTCACTAGGTGGCTCACTCTGCAGGGTAGCTTCAATATCCTTACAACATGGCAGCTGGCTTCCCCCAAGCAAGTGACCCAAGAGAGTGACCAAGACCATTGTCTTTTGTGAGTTAGTCTTGGAAATGACACATCATTAGAAGCTAATCACTAAGTCTAGTCCACATTCAAAGAGAAATTTTGCTTACCCTCTTCAAGGGAGTTTCAGAGAATTTATGGAGATACCTTAAAACTACTGCAGATACTTGTCTGGAGAATGAGTCTTCTATGGGCTGCTTCTTTCCTGCATTCCTTGCTGGCTATGCTAAGAATGCAAGGCCCGCACTGCTCTTAACCTGGGCCATTTCTCATTATTGGGTTTGCAGCAAGCCACCCTGAAGGATGATGCAGTGTTTCCCACTGACGGAGAGCAGGCTTACTTACTGCTCACGATGAAAGTAGTGGATTCCCCACACTAAATGTTCCTCAGCTCTGATGCAAACCCGCTCTCTGTAGCATCTACCTGGGCCCCTCTGTGTCACCTTGTGGGACTTGGGAGTAACGGGGAGCCAATATAAGCATGATGTTTGTACAAGCTTGCTGTACAATCAAGTTCTTTGTCACCCTGGAGATTCATGTGCTCTATTTGATTGGCAGAGGGAGAAGGCTTGAAATAACCCCAAGAGATACTCTATAGGGAACTAACAAACTATTGGATAGGGAGCTGAGGGACTTGCAGGACTCTGGGGCAACGTTATAGGCTCAGACTGAATACCTTGCATGATTTTCTCCAACAGCAATCAGGATTCCAGGTGTGCAGTCAGTGAAGGTGTTTCTTTTGGATTAATCAAGGGCAAGGGAGTCTGGAATGTAAAATTACTTTGTTCAACTTTTGTAGTTTAATTTATGTACAGTAAACAGAGCATATTTAAAGTATATAGTTTGATGAATTTTGATGTGTATATGCCTATGAAACCATCACCCCAGGCAAGATAATGAATGTTTTCATCACCCCCAAAGTTTCCACCTACGCTTTAGGATCCATGCCGCCTCCTCTTCCCCATCCCCTCCCAGACTCGCAATGATTTGCTTTCTGTCATAATAGATTAGTTCTAGAATTTTATATCAATAGAATTATAGTGTATAACTTATTTTTTGGGGGTGTCAAAATTCTTTTTTTGTCAGCTGTTTAAAGAGCAAGCAAGAATCATTATTTTGTGGATTATGTGTCTGGCATATTTTTAAAATAAATTTTTTTTTTTAAAACCTATCTTCCCTGAATCTCATGAGATTAAAAAGCCAGTATGAGGGCTTTAGACAGAGTTAGTGAATTTCCTTTTTTTGTTGTATAAATGGAGATAGTTCTTAGAGTGACAAAAACTTTACATGCAAATGCTGTTTTGGATCTGAAAGTGACTGGAACGTTAGAGTGCACTTACTAATGCTGCAGACGTGGTGTGTTGTGTTACTGGATCTCAGCCTATTCAGTTACTTGACTGCATGAAAACAATTCTTCACAAAGCACAGGTGGAAATTTTTAATTTGAATGTGGCAACTTGAAGTTCTGATGGCATGATCATTGAGACTGAATTATTACTCCGTATTTTGTTGGTTTCACTTATTTTGTTCTTTTGCCCTCCAAAGTGATTATTTGAGCTTAACACCTGGGAAAATCTAAGATGTCCCTAAATTTTAGGTTTAGAGTACCAGATTAGCAGGACATACTGCCTTAAAACTGTGGCAGCCTTTAATGGATATTAAAGGCTGGAAAATTGAGGTGTTACTCGCAGTAGATGATGGTGGTTAGGTATAATATTTAGTTAAGAGCCCCAGGGGTCTGGTATTAGGTCCCTAATTCAAATCTCTTTTTTTTTTTTTTTTTTTTTTTTTTTTTTTTGGGAAGTGTCACAGGCCCTCATGTGGGATCTGAACCAGGGCCGCTGGCGTCCCAAGCCAGCTCTTAACCATCGTGCCACTTGGCCGGCCCTAATTCAAACCTTGACCCTACCACTTCAGAGCTATGTGACTTTAGATAAGTCACTTAACACATCTGTAAAATGGTGATAATGACAGTACCTGTATTATAGGGTTTTAATAAATATTGTCTTATACAATTCTTAGCACACTCACCAAATAAATGTTAGCTGTTGTTACCATTCAAAGGATTCTAGATAATGAATGACTTTCTTATTTTAAGCAGTATTCAGATTATTTAAGAAAAGAAAAAACTTTGCATCCCTCTTTGAAATTGAAGTAGAATTCACTCAAACAGTAATACGTAGATTATTACTTGTAACCTACCTTACAGTCCAGATTTATTATGAAAAGGAATTTTTACTTCATGAACTAGGTTAGTCCTGGAAAGAAATTTCCCAATTATTAGCAGAATATTGTAATTTCTGACCTTGGTGTGCTATGCTGTTTCTAAAGTAGAATCTTAAAAGTTTGGTCTATTTCTTATCCTGCTTATTAACCTAGGGCTATCTATTGGATCACTAATGTTGAGGTGAGATTGCCAGTGTAGTCATATTTCTGAAGGTCTTTAACCTGTTTTGAATTTGACTAGAATATATACTTGTAGATAGACCCTTACAATCTTATTGGAACATACAGACCCTGTGATTTTCTTGGATAGTATTTTCAATAAAGAAACACATAAAAGAATCAATTCTACATAACGATGGATTTTTGGAAAGTGTTTTTTAATGTGCTGAAGCCTGTTACTTGATCTTAAGCCAGTTCTTTGATAGAATATTAGGAAATCACAGAGATCTAGTTTGGATCTGTGTTGACTTATCTTTGAGAGTAGTGTGGAAAGTAGGATACTATGATATGTATTTTAAAAATTTGTTTTAATTATACTTGTAGAGTATCAACGTATTTTCCTTTTAAAACAATTAAAGCTTTATTGTAGGCCTTTTGAGCTTCCTTTGCTTGGCCCGCTCCAAACTCTTTGGAGTGTATTTTCTTTTCTAACAATGGCCCTTGAACCATTCTCTACTGCTGGGGTCTGCTTAAATGTATATTTACTTCTAATAAACTCCATTTCTGCAACTTAAAAAAACAAGCAAAAAAGCCCAACTTTATTATAGGATGAATATAAAACTTTATAATTGAAGCTAAAGCCTCCACAAATAGTTTTCCCTGAACTTGCCCTTATAAATTCCCTTCCCTTCTAATCATTGCTGTTTGAAATTTGACATTCTCATGTAGGAATTCTTTATGTATTTTGTATACAGATCTTTATACATATATTGGCTATATTTTTCACCTAGTTTTTGGTTTTGCTTTTAATTTTGCATATAGTTTTTCTTTTTGTATAATTTGTCATTTTGACACAATTAAATGTATTTTTTTTTACTGTTTTTGCTTTTTGTTTCTTATTTAAAAGGGCCTACCTTAACTCAGGTTCACAGGATATTATCCTGTTTTCTTCTAGTACTTTTTTTCCCCCCCGGAAGATTTTATTGGGGAATTGGGGGATGGGAACAGACAAGTTGTTGTCCTTTTTTTGTTCTTCATTCTAGTTGTGGAGGAATATTATTTCACTGGCCCATATTGGTATCATCATTGCTCTCTTCTCGGGTGAGGCAGATCGGTCACCGGCTTCTGGACGGCCGCTCACAGCTGCTCTTGGCAGCTCACACTGGCTGCCGGCTGCCTATGGCGGCCTACTGAAGCAGGGGCAGCAGCTATGCCGCCCCAGGAACTCACAGCAGCCCAGCTCCAGGTGGAGCTGTTGTTCACCATCTTAGCTGCAGAGGGCAGTGTCACTGGCCCTCATATGTGGGATCCAAAATAGGGCTGCTGGCATCCCAAGCCAGCTCCTAACCAATGTGCCATTCGGCTGGCCCTTTCTAGTACTTTTAATAATTTAAACATTTATATCTTTAATGTACATAGAATTTACTTCTGTATACTTAGTGAAGTAGGGACGTAATTTATTTTTTTTCAAGAGTACTAGTTGAAATCCTAATATTGAATGATTTGTCCTTTCCTCACTGTTTTGAAATGTTGCTTTCAGCATATACTAAACTCACATATATAATTTATACTTTATTGCTGGGCCAGTACTATACATTTTTCATTACTGTAGCTTTAAAAGGGTACAGGTTCTTATGAGAAACCCTTGGGGTCAGATGTAGTTTTGGAGTCCAGATTTTTTTTACCAGTAACACCCATTGGGCAGGGTTATACAGTGTCCTGTAATCCTACACATTTGTTTTCTCAGTGAAGTGTATGAATAGTCATATCAAGCAAGATACATATAAATAGCAAGTGACCTTAGATCAGCTCAGGTTTTGCTGCTAAATGAGTTAAAAAGAAAAAACGTTCTTCAGACCTTTTTGGATTTTTGCATTGCAAATAAAGGATTCTGGACCTGTAATTTATCTTGCTATTTAAGAGACATCTTTCTTCTTTGTTCTTCTGTTTCAGGTTGTTTTGGTTATTCTTGTACTTTACTCTTATATTTGAATTTTAGAGTCAACTTGTTATGTGAAGAGTACTGTAGAGAGGTTCATTGGGATTTGAGTAGTTGGGGAAGAACTGACCTCTTCACAGTGTTTATCTTCTCATCCTTGAATATGGATATCTTTCCTCTTGTTCAGGTTTTCTTTCTAAAGAGTCTTGTAGTTTTTTCCAGAAATGCTTGCATATTTTCGTTAGATTCCCTTCAAAGTGTTTTTATGGTTTTGTTGCTATTGTGAGTGGATTTTTAAAAAATTGCATTTTATAATTGTTATTACTGATGTACAGAAAACTATTGCTCTTTACATATTGATCTTGTGTTTGACCAATTTGTTGAGTTCTATTATTAGTTCTAATAATTTGTCAGTTGATGATCTTGGGTTTTCCAGTTAAAAAATCATGTATTTATTCAGACATTCAGTTTTATCTTTCCCTTGCCAATCACTATACCTCTTTTTTTTTTGAGGGCAGTGTCACTGGCCCTCATATGTGGGACCGAACTGGGGTCGCTGGCTTCCCAAGCTAGCGCTTAACCACCGTGCCACTCGGCCGGCCCTCTATACCTCTTATTTCTTCTTCTTTTCCATTTGCATGGTATGGTTTTAGTATACAGTTTTGAGAAATGTGAAATACTTTTTAAATGATATTTACTAGTGTGAAATAAATTGTAAACAAATTTTGAATGTGTGAGTAAATAGATGATAGAAGGGAGAGCCATGAGTGGGAGTAATGAAAAGCTTCTGAGAAGGGAAATTGTTTGTTATTGGAGGATATAATGTGTGATCTTTTCATTACAGATATGGTGTAAGATATTTCTTCAAGACTGGACAGCTGAGGACCTGTCATTTCTGATAAGCCTTAAGCAGACCTACAGCCATTAGAGAAACCTCACGGAGTTCCATATTTTGCTTTCTGCTTTATATCTTTCCTGGCATCTCAGTTCATCTTGCAACCATGTATGGAAGTGCTCGCTCAGTTGGGAAGGTGGAGCCGAGCAGTCAGAGCCCTGGGCGTTCACCTAGGCTTCCACGTTCCCCTCGCCTGGGTCATCGTCGTACCAATAGTACAGGAGGAAGTTCTGGAAGCAGTGTTGGAGGTGGAAGTGGGAAAACCCTTTCAATGGAGAATATCCAATCCTTAAATGCTGCCTATGCCACATCTGGCCCTATGTACCTAAGTGACCATGAAAATGTGGGTTCAGAAACTCCTAAAAGCACCATGACACTTGGCCGTTCTGGGGGACGTCTGCCTTATGGTGTTAGGATGACTGCTATGGGCAGTAGTCCCAATATCGCTAGCAGTGGGGTTGCCAGCGACACCATAGCATTTGGAGAGCATCACCTCCCTCCTGTGAGCATGGCATCCACTGTTCCTCACTCTCTTCGTCAGGCCAGAGATAACACAATTATGGATCTGCAGACACAGCTGAAGGAAGTATTAAGGGAAAACGATCTCTTGCGGAAGGATGTGGAAGTCAAAGAGAGCAAATTAAGTTCTTCAATGAATAGCATCAAGACCTTCTGGAGCCCAGAGCTGAAGAAAGAACGAGCACTCAGAAAAGATGAAGCTTCCAAAATCACTGTTTGGAAGGAACAGTATAGAGTTGTGCAGGAGGAAAACCAGGTCAGTTTTACATGTATGTTTGTTTACCTGTATTGTCGGGATTCATGTGTATAAGTGAAATGAGCCATGATTTTTCTTTTCTTTCTTAGATTTTCCCCTTCTTCTTTCATTTGTATTCCTGTTTATTATTTATTCTAGTATTTTCGGTCCTCTGTTTCTCAGCTTTTTCCAGATTTGGTCGCATGCCTGATTTTTTTTTTTCTGATGGTCACATCTTCTTGCTCAACATTTTTGCTTATTTGTTATCCCTGGCTTCTCTTTCTGCCTTTTCTTACAGCATCTATTATCGTGTTTTGATTTCTCTTGAGAATATAATTTCTCCACACACTATAAAATCCATTATCAAAACTATTTAGGCTATGTAACTTACATATGAGATGTAACATTAAGATTTACCATAACAAATGTCAAAAAGTCAATCTTAAAAAAAATTAAAAAAAACTGTCATTGGACAAATCAATATATTGATTTGGAATGGCGATTAGAATGGAAGTTAGCTTTAAAAAGTTAATATTGATTATGTAAATATTTAGGACCAACAATGAGGAGCAGTTCTTTCTGTGGATGTTCATGATAGTTTAATTTCAGGATGCTTATGTAACTTTTTGTTTTTAGTTCTTTTTTTTTTTTTTTTAAGATTTTGTTGGGGAATTGGGGAAGGGGAACAGCCAAGTTGTTGTCCTTCAGTCTTAGTTGTGGAGGGTGCAGCTAGCTCAGCTCCAAGTCCAGTCGCCATCTGGCTGCCCATCGGCAGCTTGCAGCTGCTCAGCTCAAGGTTCCGTGTTCAATCTTAGTTGTGGGTGGGCATAGCCCACCATCTCATGTGGGGGTCAAACTGGCAACCTTGTTGTTAGGAGCATATGCTCTCACCAGCTGAGCCATCCTGCCACCTGTTAGCTGCTCAGCGGCAGGTCAGCTGGGGTGCAGCTCACTGGCCCACGTGGGAATCGAACCAGCGATCCTGTTGCTCAGAGCTCACGCTCTTAACCAATTTAGCCACTTGGCTGGCCCTGTTTTTATTTCTTTAATTCATCAAATTTAAGGTGGAAGAAAGATAACTTGGTGTGATTAGTTGCTTCTAGAAAATAAATGCAATAACTAGGCATTGTAATTATGGGCTTCGCAGTTCAAGAGCTGCTATCTTATTAAATAGATGAAACATTCATGTATTATTTTTCTGCACTCTTCCAGGTTATGGTTGATGTTTTGACAATAGCCATGTCATATTCAGTGACATATGACTCCAAAGATGTGAACAAATCACATTCAAGCTGCAGCATATACAATCTGAATCATACATTATGTTTAAAACACTTTTAGAATTTTTCTTAAACTTGCCAGTTTGAATTATTTGCCTCCTTAAAAAAATTCTATACTCTTTAATTTTTTAAATTTTTTTTTGTTGGGGAATTGGGGAAGGGGAGCAGTGTTGGGGAATTGGGCAAGGGGAACAGCCAAGTTGTTGTCCTTCAATCTTAGTTGTGGAGGGCTCAGTTAACTCAGCTCCAAGTCCAGTTGCCATCCGGCCACCCGTTGGCAGCTCGTGGCCGCTCATCTCAAGGTGCCATGTTAAATCTTAGTTGCAGGGGGTGCAGCCCACTATCACATGCGGGAGTCGAACTGGCAACCTTGTTGTTAGGAGCACATGCTCTCACCAGCTGAGCCATCCTGCCACCTGTTGGCTTCTCAGCGGCAGCTCAGCTTGGGCGCAGCTCACTGGCCCATGTGGGAATTAAACTGGTGACCCCGTTGCTCAGAGCTCTTGCTGTTAACCAGCTGAGCCACTCGGCCAGCCCCTCTCCTATACTCTTACAGGAGAATTTTAAAGTAGCTACTTCATTATTAGTATAACTAGTATTATACTTTTTTTTTGGGTTACGTTAATAAAATTTATGATGAAAATAATAAACTTATTTGGATTTCTGCTGTGATCTTTAATAATGCTAAAAAGTAAAGAAGGAATTACAAATGATCTGTTTCTGATGAAGTAAATCTAATTTAAGATTTCTGTTTCACAATTCTATTAGTAATACTCAGTTCAGGCATTCATATCTACTGATTTGGTTACTTGAAGTAGATATCTAGTTAGATTGTTTATATGTAAAAGCCCCAGACTTACTTTTTCAGTGATAAAAATAGGTTCTTTTTTTCTGATCATAAAAATAATACAGAAAAACACAGATAAGAAAGCAAATTTATCCCAAATCCTCCTGTCTGTGATAACTTTGCTATTCTACTGTTAACATTTTGATGTTTCTTCCTAATGAATTATCTTCATACATGCACACATACAGACTTTTTGTGAATGGAATATTATAGGTGTATAATGGAATATTAATACACATTTCTACTGTGTATTAAAGCCCTATGTTATATAGATAAATAATTTTTAATGACTGTAGACTAGTGTGTCTGTACTAGTTAATTTAACCTAATATTGCAGTTAAAAGTTCATATTTATTTGATATGATATGAAATGATATGAATTGAAAACTGAACCTTGAATTCTTTAAATCAGAGATTTCAAAATAATTAGAAAATATAATAATTTTATTCTTTGTCAGATATAGCCTTAAAATACTTGGCTTTTACTTTTTTAAAATTAAAGTATATTTGACATACAACATGCTTTTACTTTTTAACCAGTGACCAAATTTAATTTGTCACTCACAGAATCTGAATGTTTTATCAGTATACTGAAATCTCTATGTCTAGAGACCCTGTCTTTTTATAAAACAAGAGATGTCTTTAGAAAATTCCTCAGGAAGTTCCTTGAGTTTGAGTCTTCAAGACTTTAAAAATGCGGGGGTGGGGGAGAACAAAAATAGACCCCAGTGTTAAATCTGAAAAGTAAGGACATGGTTCCTAAATCCTGACTTGGATACATCAAGTATCAACAGATACTTGTTTAAAATACAGATTTCCAGGCTTGCTTTATAGCAACTAAGTAAATATGGAGATGGAGTCCAGAAACTTATATTTTAAATTAGCTTCTCTGGTGGCTCTGATGGTAAACCAATTTTGGGATATTTGAAATTTAGTACATCTAATTCTTAAACTAGTCTGTTGCTCATTTGCTATAGGAAATTTGCTGTATTGCCACTTTAAGGCTCAATTGTGAAAGAAGGGAAAAGAAACAAGGGACCATTGGCTCAATGCTTCTCATTCTTTTTTCTGCCATATTACACTTGAGGGTTGTGACAGACTCCTGTACATAAACATCATTAACTGTGACAGTGAACCTCAATAGAACGAATGTGTGTACAGAAAAAGGGTGTTTAAAATCTTAGTTATGTTTAGTTAAAACAAAGCCATGCAGGTGATTTTGATGTCTCCTCACCTTGAGAATCATTGATGCACAAGATAAGATATTCAGATGATATTGGACAACGGAATGGGGAAATATCTTTTCTTCAGTTAAAATTTCAGTTGCAGAAAGTGAAGTACAACACCAAAGGTTTATCATTCCTAAATATAAAATAATAGTACATTCTGAAAGTTTTCATAGTTTGGTGTTGAGTTGTAAACATCAAGAGAACAAAACTGAGGAGGTCCAAGATGGCGGATTAGGTATGCTATCCCTACTGCATCCCCGAATTACACCAAAATCACAAATTATAGAACAGTCAACCTTAAGAATCATTTGAACACTAGCTGAACAGAAACCCTATAACTAAGGATATAAAGAAGAGGCCACATTGAGACTGGTAGGAGGGGCTGAGACAAACATGAAACAGGCTGTCCCCAAACCCACAGATAGAGGTTGAATGCTGGGAAGGACACCTCAGTGGCAGAGGTCCCCATTGAAGAGTGAGGGGACCCCCAACCCCATGCTGGGCTCTCCAGCCCAGTCGTGTTCCAGGAAGAGGAGTTCCCATGGCATCTGGCAGTGAAAATCAGTGAGGACTGTGTCTGCCCTTCCTGGTGGTGCCGAAGGCAGCTGGAAACTCAAACGCCCTCTTACAAAGCCAGCACACGGACTCGCTTGCTTGTAGGCACTCACCTGGTGTCTGGTGGAGGAGTGGTGGCTTGGGGTGGGGCTCGGGGATGTGCAGGAAGGGAATGAGTTTTGTGGCTTTGGCAAGGGAGCTGGAGGGACAGGAGCCATTGTCATCCATGTGTGGAGCCTGACACAAGTGTGGCCTACAGGAGGGTGCCATCTTATCACGATTAAGTCCTCCCCCAAAGGGACAAGTCTTGGACCACATTGGTCTGGTGGAATCAAGTGTGCACACTGCCTCAGTGATGCCCTGGGTCTCCACCCCCACACGGCTGGGGCTATATCATCTGGGAAACTTGACTGCTGGGCTGCTGGCCCTACCCCACAGGCTATAGAAGCCCATTTAAAGCGGCAGAGGACCTGGGTGGTGGCCTGGGAAATGTTTGCTGGAGGATAGTAATCCAAGACTTGTGTCACAGCATAGACAGGCGGTGGTGGGCCTGACACAGGTCGTGGCTGGCTGTAGTGTTCTTGGGACGTTGTTGCCGGGTGGTCGCGGGCCCAGCACTGGTGCGGAAGCTGAGACTGCATTGATTTTGTAGAAACCACTGACCATGTCCCTAACTCCCTGGACCCCCTCACTCTGCCCACCTAGGGCTGCATGCCCAGGGCCACTCTGGGTGCCTGGGTGACCATCCCCACACACAGGCCGAGGAGGTCTTTTTTTTTTTTTTTTTCCGAGGAGGTCTTTTACAATCTGCAATGGCCAGGGGAGATTTTGGTGGTGAACAGTGATCCAAAAACTGCACTGCAGCCACATGAAGGCAGCTTTCAGGAATTTGTGAGCCTGAGGTGGTGGTGGACTGCAGTGTTCTTGAGACACTGTACTGTGGTCACAGGCTGGGCACTGGTGTACGAACTGAATCTGCATTAACTTTGTAAAAACCACCAGTCACATCTTGAACTTCACCCCACCCAGCTAATGCTGCATCACCAAGGGCACTCTCAACACCAGATCAACCAGCCAAACACATGCACTGGCTCTTTTAGTGGCTGGGCTTCACAGGCAGCTGGCAGGTGGCAGTAGGCAAAGGGGGCCCTGGGCCTTTGCTACACTGCCTCAGACCCACTATTGGTGGCAGTCAGTATCAGTTCACACTGAAGCTATCCCCACATGCCTTGAGGTCCAGTACAGACAGCAGCCAACCACATGTATCTTTGTGGCTCCTACCAGGTAGCCCTGAGCCAGTAACAGACAAGGCTGAAATTGCTTTGCATGAGAGCCCTGCCCAAGAGACATCAGAAACAACACACCCAGAGGCCAGCTTCAGACCACACCAGAGCACTACCTGGTTAGCTGATTAGCTCCACAAGTGGCACACCTAAAGGGGGGTCTCAACAGGCACAAGAGCCCACAGGGGTAAAGCCTTCTCTAAGAGGTCAGCCCCCACACAGCAGCTTATACACTGCGGTGTAGCCAGTCCTCACAGGTAGTAAACCTGGGAGTCAGTTCCACCCACTGAGGTACCAAAAGTAATAAAGGCTCAATATAACAAGAGAACACACACAACATACTCAAGGGAAACTCCTGGAACATGTGCACAGGAGATTAGGGAGACTGCACCATTGCACCACACAGGACACCTACTACATAAGTCCACCCAGCAAAGAGTGAGAGGCAGAGGATATCTACCTCATACACAGAGAGACAGCTAGAATAAAGAAACAAAGAAGCATGTCACAAATAAAAGAAACAGGAGAAACCTCCAGAAATAGAACTTAATGAAATGGAAGTAGTCATACTACCACAGAGTTTAAAACATTGATTATAAGACTGCTTAAGGAACTTAGAATTTCAGCGAAGTGATAGCAAGCATAAAGAGGGACATAGAAACCAAAAAAGAGAACCAGTCAGAAATAAAAAAATAACTGAAGTAATCAACAGCAGATTAGAGGAAGCAGAGGATTGAATCAGCGATTTAGAAGACAAGGTAGAATACATCCAATCAGAATACAAAAAGAAAAAAGAATAAAAAATAATGAAGATAGTTTAAGGGATCTATGGGACAACATCATGCATAGCAATATTTGCATCATAGGCATACCAGAAGGAGAAGAGAGGGAGCAAGGGATCGAGAACCTATTTGAAGAAATAATGATGGAAACTTCCCTAACCTGGTGCAGGAAATAGACATATAAGCCCAGGAAGCACAGAGATTCCCAAAGAAGATAAACCCAAACAGGCCCACACCAAGACACATCATAGTTAAAATACAAAGGTTAAAGAGAAAGAGAATCCTAAAAGCTGCACGAGAAAGACAACTAGTTACTCAAAAGCGAACTCCCATAAGATTCTCAGCTGATTTCTCAACAGAAACTTTGCAGGACAGAAGGGAGTGGCAGGAAATATTCAAAGTGGTTAAAGTAAAGGGCCTACAACCAAGATTACTTTACCCAGCAAGGCTATCATTTAAAATTGTAGGAGAGATAAAAGAGTTTCCCAGATAAGAAAAAAACTAAAGGAATTCATTACCACCAAGCCAATATTACAGGAAATATTAAGAGGCCCTCTTTAAGCAGATGAAAGGAGAAAACAAAATAACGATACAAAATATAATAAAATTACAATAACTACCTATCAATAATCACTGTAAATATGAATGGATTAAATGCCCCAATCAAAAGACATAGGATTAGGCCGGCCTAGTGGCATGGTGGTTAGGAGCTGGCTTGGGATGCCAGCGGTGCCGGTTCGGGTCCCACATATGAGGGTCAGTGACGCTGCCCTCAAAAAAAAAAAAGGAAGACATAGGATAGCTGAATAGATAAGAAAACAAGACCCATTCATATGCTGTCTATAAGAGATCCATCTCAGACCAAAAGACACACACAAACTGAAAGTAAAGGGATGGAAAAAGATATTTAACACAAATGGAAATGAGAAAAAAGCTGGGGTAGCAATACTGTATTGGATCTTATAGACTTTAAAAGGAAAACTATAATAAAAGACAAAGAAGGACATTACATAATAATAAAGGGATCAATCCACTAAGAGGATACAAGCCTAGTAAACATTTGTGCACCCAGCATAGACCTAAATGTATGAAACAAAGATTGACAGACATGAACGCAGAGGTCAACAATAACACAATCACTGTAGGGGGACTTTAATACCCTACTGACACCAATGAACAGATACTTCTGACAGAAAATCAACACGAAAACAGCGGCCTTAGATGATGCACTAGACTAGATGGATTTTTTTTTTTTTTTATGTTGAGCCATCCTGCCACCTGTTGTTAGCTCAGCGGCTGCTCAGCTTGGGCTGTAAATCCAACCGGTAACCCTGTTGCTCAGAGCTCGCACTCTTGAGTGAGGAGTTCTAAACTAACTGAGCCACTTGACTGGCCAGGACCAGATGGATTTAATTGCTATTTTTAGAGCATTTCCCCTGAAAGCAGCAGAATATGCATTCTTTTCAAGTGCACATGAAACATTTTCCAAGCCAGATCATATGTTAGGCAACAAAATAAGTCTGGATAAATTTCAGAAGATTGAAATCGTATCAAGCATCTTCTCTCACCACACTAGTGTGAAAGTAGAGATCAGTTACAAGAAAAAAACCTGAAAAATACACAAACACATGGAAACTAAATAGCATGCTACTAAACAATCAATGGGTCAACAATGAGATCAAGGAGGAAATCAAAAGATATCTTGAGACAAATGAAAATGAAAACACAATGGCCCAAAATCTGTGGGATGCAGTGAAAGCAGTCCTAAGAGGGAAATTCACAGCAATGCAGGCCTGCCTAAAGAATCAAGAAAAATCTCAAATCAGCAGTCTGCCTTTACATCTAAGGGAACTGGAAAAAGAACAGCAAAGTAAACCCAAATTGAGTACAAGGAAGGAAATGATAAAGACCAGAGAATGAATAAATGAAATAGAGACAAAAACAAACAAAAAAACAATACAAAAGATCAGTGAAACCAAGAGCTGTTTTTTTGAAAAGGTAAAACAAAATTGACAAACTTTTAACCAGACTCATCAAGGAAAAAAGAGAGAGAACCCAAATAAATAAAATCAGACCTGAAAGAGAAGTGACCACAGACAGCACAGAATACAAAAAAATTTTGAGAAAATACTACAGGCAACTAACTATACATCAAGAAATTAGACAATCTGGAAGGAATGGATAAATTCCTAGAAGCATACAATCTTCCAAAGCCAAATCAAGAAAAGACAAAAAACCTGAACAGACCAATTACTACCAACAAAATTCAATCAGTAATCAACAAGCTCCCAAGAAGCAAGTCTTGAACCAGATGGCTTCACAGCTGAATTTTACCAAACATTCAAAAAAGGATTAACACCTATTCTCCTCAAACTATTCCAAAAAATCCAGGATGAGGGAAGGCTTCCAAGCTCATTTTTATGAGTCCACCGTTTACTGTGATCCCAAAACAAAACAAAGATATCACAAAAAAAAGAACTGTTGGTTTATATCCCTAATAAACATTCATGCAAAAATCTTCAACAGAATATTAGCAAAACAGAAATATTAGCAATACATTACAAAGATCATACACCACGATATAGTGGGATTCATTCTGGGTATGCAAGTTTGGTTCAATATCTGGAAATCAATTGATGTGATACACCATGTAAACAAAGTGAAAAATAAAAATCATGTGGTCATATCAATAGATACAGAAAAAGCATTTGACAAAATCCAGCATTTGTGATAAAAACTCTCAGCAAAGTGGGAATAGAGGGAACATATCTCAACAGAATAAATGCCACATGTGAGAAACACACAGCCAACATCATACTCAATGGTGAAAAGCTAAAGTGTTCTTCTTAAGATCAGGAACAAGACAAGGATGTCCAGTTTCGTCACTTTTATTCAGTATAGTACTGAAAGTTCTAGCCACAACAGTCAGGCAAGAAAATGAAATAAAAGACATCCAGATTGGAAAGGAGAAAGTAAAATTGTCATTAAATGCAGATGACATGGTACTATATATAGAGAATCCCAAAGATCCACCAAAAAACTTTTAGAGCTGATAAATGAATTCAGTAAAGTTGCAGGATATAATATTAATATTCAGAAATCAGTTGCATTTGTGTACATCAAAAACAGACTATCAGGAGAGGCCCGCAGCCAGCGTGAGCGGCTGGCAGCCAAGAGTGAGCTGCCAATAGCCACGGTGAGCGACATCCAGAGGCCAGCGACCGATCTGCCTCATCCGGGAAGAGCGCAATGACGATACCAACAGTGAAGCAACATCCTCCGCAACTAAACTGAAGAACAAAAAGACAGCAACTTGTCTGTTCCCCTTCCCCGATTTCCCAACGCTGTTCCCCTCCGCCAATTCCCCAATAAAATCTTTATAAAAAAAAAAACAGACTATCAGAAGGAGAAATTAAGGAAACAATCCCATTTACAATTGCTTCAAAAACAATAAAATACTTTGGAATAAATTTAACCAGGGAAGCATAAGACCTGTATACAGAAAATTATAAGACATTAAAGAGACAAATTAAAGAAGATACAAATAGAACATGTACCATCCTCAAGGTTAGGAAGAATTAATGTAGTTAAAATGTCCCTACTACCTAAGGGAATATACAGATTCAATGCAATTTCTATCAAATTACCAATGACATTTTTCACAGAACTAGAATATATAATCCTAAAATTTATATGGAACCATAAAAGTCCCCGAATAGCCATGGAAATCTTGAGAAATAAGAACAAAGTGGGAGGTATCACATTACCTGACATCAAATCATACTACAAGGCTATAGTAATCAAAACGGCATGGTACTGGCATAAAAACAGACACATAGATCAATGGAACAGAATAGAGTCCAGAAATAAATCCATTCTTACATGGTCATTTAATCTATGGCAAAGGAAGCAAAAATTTACATTGGGGTAAAGACAATCCACTTAATAAGTAATGCTGGGAAAACTGGACCACCTTCATAAGCCATATAAAAAGAATAATGGATTAAAGACTTAAATGCAAGACCCAAAACCATGATATTCCTAGAAGAAAAATGAAAGAAAAAAATAAACAAATGGGACTATGTCGAAGTAAAAAGTTTTTTCACAGCAAAGGAAACCCATCAACAACAAAAAAAGACATCCTGCTGAATTCGAGAAGATTATTTGCTAATGATACACGTTAGACATTAATATCCAAAATATATAAAAAACTCACAGAACTCAACAACAGAAAAACCCAAACAATCCATTTAAAAACTGGGCAGAGGACATGAAGAGACATTTGTCAAATGAGGACATACAGATGGCAAATATACATAAGAAAAGGTACTCAATGTCACTAATCAGAGAAATGCAAATAAAAACCACAGTGAGATACCACCTCACTCTGGTCAGAATGGCTGTCATCCATAAATCAACAACAAACAAATGCTGGCAAAAATGTGGAGAAAAGGGAACCCTTGTGCACTGTTGGTGGGATTGCAGATTGGTGTAGCCACTGTGGAAAACAGTATGGAGGTTCCTCAAAAAATTAAAAATAGAGCTACCTATGACTGAGCAATTCTACTCCTAAGTAGTTATTCACGGAAATCCAAGACACTAATTTGAAAAAATATATGCAACCCTATGTTTACTGTAGTGCTATTCACAAATAGCCAAGATATAGATACAACTGAAATGCCCATCAATAGATGACTAAAGAAATTTATAGTAATTAGAGTAATACAATGGTGTATTACTCAACATAAAAAGGAATGAAATCTTACTGTTTGCAACAACATGGATGGACGTAGAGGATATTATGGTAAGTGAAATAAGTCAGACTGAGAAAGACAAATACCGTCTGATTTCATTTAATGTGGAATCTAAAGAACAGAATAAATGAGCAAACAAAACAGAAATAGACTCATAGATTCAGAGGAAAAACATGGTTGCTAGATGGGAGGGGGCTTGAGAGATGGGGAAGAAGGTGAAAGCATTAGAAAATACAAATTGGTAGTCACAAAATAGTCATGTGGCTGTGAAATACAATATGGGGAATATAATCAATGATGTGTAGACTATAGATTAGGGGTCAGCAAACTGCGGCTCGCGAGCCACATGCGGCTCTTTGGGTACATTCCATCTCAAAAGTTTGCCAACCCCTGGAAGAGCCAATCCTGTCCCACACAACAATTTAAAATTTTTTCAAGAGTCAAATATATTTTTACACAATCACCATTATGTGAATAATATCCTTTAAAAGTTTTATAAATGAAACTATGAATTTTATTTTCATTTTCAATTTTACTTCAGAGCCACATGTATGTACCCAAAGAGCCGCATGTGGCTCGCGAGCTGCAGTTTGCTGACCCATGGCGGCTCTTCCGTCCCAAAAGTTTGCTGACCCCTGCTATAGGGTGTCAGATGGGTACCGGACTTCTCTGGGTGGGGGCATCACTTCATAAATTATATAAATGCTTAGCCACTGCACTGTACACCTGAAATATATCACATAATACTGAATGTCAACATATACATACACACATGCACGATATAAAGTACAGCATGGGGAATATAGTTAATGGTATTGTAATAGTTATTTATGATGTCAGATGGGTAGTAAACTTTGTGAGGGGTGTAAATGTCTAATTACGTTGTTTTGTACACCTGAAACTAATAAAAAAATAAACATTTACTGAGAACCTAAAAAAAGAACAAAAATGAGTTTGCTTATTTTTAGTCTTGTGGTAAAATATCAGTGTAGCATAGGTATTCCAAACTCCATCTATAAATATAGTATGGATATTGGGTCCCTTTTATTTTGTAAAAATGAGATTGACAAATTTGTAGCATGTATTGATGGTATATCAGTGCTCAAATATGAGGTACTTTATATGTATTTAGACAATTAAGCATCATAATGCGTCATACTTGAATATGATTCAGTCTCAAATGTATTGTTAATATAAAAATCAGAATTTATTTCCATTGACCCAAAAAGTGGCTGAACTATAACTTACTATAAAAATTGTATAAAAGTTATACATGAATAAACATTTCCCTTTAAAAGATCAACCTTTCGGGAACGATATTGTCTGTGCATGTGCGTGTGCGTGTGTGTGTAAATGTAAATATGTGTATAAATGTGAAATGTGTGCATATATATGTATGTATGTACATGTGTGTATATTATATATATTTAAAATTAAAAGTGGATTTTGGTAGTTGAATTGAAGTTACTGGATTTATCATTAAATTAGCTGGTCTCTAATGCACTTTTCTGATGATACTGAATCTATTACCAAGATGTTTTTTATTATTAAGCAACTTGGAAGTGTCCATTTTAATGAAGAAAAAAATTATTGGCATACTTCTTTATTTTCAAAAAATTGAGGCAGCTTATTATGCCTATACTTTAAAAGCTCTATAGATAAAAAGCAGTGTCAGTTTCCCTCCTAATTATCAAGGTACATTCACAGGCAAAACATTTGAATCTTGTGAAAGGACTCTAGCGGGGACTCAGCACTTGAGTCCAGTGAAAGTGAAACAGAGCACAGGACTATGATGCCAAAAAGCCATATGTGCTGAAGGATGGTGAACATTGCCTTATCTAGAGCCCAGCCCTTGCCCTAATTAAACACAGTGCTGGCAGGAATGTATTCTTCCTGCACCCACTATAATTATCACACAATCCTAAAATTGTATATCTTTGGTCCAAAAAATGAAGGGTGCAATTTTAAAGTAAAGTGAAACACTGCAATGAGACATAGAGAACTGAGAATGCTAATTAATAGATTAAGTGAGCCAGCAGTGGGCCCCAATTAAACTGCATTCATTATACCCTCTCTAGCCCTCAGAGGTCAGACATTTTCCACTTTACAAAGAAGATTGGTTTAATAGGATTTACAGTGATTAAACAAATTTTCCCATTTCAGTTTGAGACTGGGGATTTAGATGCATTCTAAATGTTTGATCTGTTTGGGCCACAGAGATCTTGGTCTAGAGACCTGTCAAATGTTAAAACACATTTATTTAGAATTGCCTGATAAGTATGGATCATTATTACGGATGGAGTCCTTTTAGAAGATTGTTTCTAAAATAAATACCCAGCTCTTTTTATGTCTCACACTTTTTTTGTTACTGAACTTTCATATACGAGGTTGGACAATTAAGCTTGCGAACTTGGAATGATGTTGCTAACCTTTTTTGATATCAGAGGGATTATTCATTATGAATTTGTACCAACTGGACAGTTAACCAAGTTTACTATTTGGAAGTGCTGAAATGGCTGCTTTGAAAAAGTTAGATGACCTGAACTTTTTGCCAACAATTCATGGCTCTTGTATCATGACAATGCACCAGCTCACACAGCACTGTCTGTGAGGGAGTTTTTAGCTAGTAAACAAATAACTGTATTGGAACACCCTCTCTACCCACCTGACCTGGCCCCCAATGGCTTCTTTCTTTACCCGAGGATCAAGGAAACATTTAAAGGACATTCAGAACATCAAGGGGAAAATGATGACAGCTCTGATGGCCATTCCAGAAAGAGTTCCAAAATTGCTTTGAAGGGTGGTCTAGGCACTGGTGTCGGTGCATAGCTTCCCAAGGGGAGTACTTTGAAGGTTACCTAGTGATATTCAGCAGTGAGGTATTAGCATTTTTTCTAGGATGAGTTCATGAACTTAATTGTCATACCTTGTAGGGGTGGTTGGAGAGATGGAACAAATAATATATGTTTTAATAGGAAAGGCCTTTTTTGTTTTCTCTTTTAAAAATTAACAATGAGAAAGGCTTTTATTGTATGTTTACTTGATGAAGAATAAAAATATAGCCATGAACTTGGTTGAATGGCAGAGCTAAGACTTTGGATAATCTATATATATATTTGTGTGTGTGTGTGTGTGTGTGTGTGTGTGTGTGTGTGTGTTTGGCAGTGTCACTGGCCCTCACATTTGGGACTGAACCGGGGCCGCTGGCTTCCCAAGCCAGCGCTTAACCACCGCGCCACTCGGCCGGCCCTATATTTTTTATTCTAACCAATATCTAACAAGATATTGTCATCCTTTTTTTCTGATTATTATGCTTTGTAATATTTCAATATGTTGAGTTTAGTTGAAACTTTATTTTTAAAAACAGTTATTTTAAAGCACTTTGATTGGAACTTTGTGTGGTCATTCTGTTTCATATTATAGTGTGGCAAGTGAGTTTAATATTTTGCTTTGTGTATTTTTTCTTTTTGGAGTCTGCTTTTATTCAGGATTCAGATTTTAATTTTTTTATTTTGGCTTCAGTTATTTTGGGATCAGGAAACTTTCAAGTTCGGAAATAGAAAAAGATAAACTCACCCTGGATGAATCTTTGTTTTGTCATTTGTTCTCACTGTTTGGACACTGGTGACTACTAACATCTTTATAATTTTAGGTTGTACTTTGATTTTTCACATGGTGAAAGCCATAATTACTTGAATTTAAATAAGCTTTTTCATGAGGTTGCTAATTGTTTCACTGTCATTTAAAGTCTGATCTTAAAATCTGGGATCTTTGTCTTGGACATAGATTTGTTTAATTTTTTTGTTTGATAATTCTGATTTAATAGAGATGAATTATGAATGGTTATTCAGAGTATTGTGGATAAATAGATATTATAGTCTATTTTCCAGAAAGATTTGATCTTTTTTGATATTCAACAAATGGGATGTGAGCCGGCTCAGTGGCGCATTGGTTAAGAGCTGGCTTGGTTTTTTTTTTTTTTTTAATTTTTTGAGGGCAGTGTCACTGTCCCTCATATGTGGGACCGAACCGGGGCCGCTGGCTTCCCAGGCCAGCACCTAACCACCGCGCCACTCGGTCGGCCCCCATGTCTTTTTTTTTTTTTTTTTAGCTGAGCCATCCTGCCACCTGTTGGCAGCTCAACGGCAACTCAGCTCGGACTGGCCTCGAACCGCTGTTGCTCAGAGCTCAGCTTGCACTCTTGAGTGAGCTCTTAACCAACTGAGCCATTCGGCCAGCCCCTTTTTTTTTTTTTTTTTGAGGGCAGTGTCACTGGCCCTCACATGTGGAACCGAACCGGGTCCGCTGGCTTCCCAAGCCAGTGCTTAACCACAGCGCCACTCTGCCAGCCCTAAGAGCTGGCTTGGGATGCCAGCTCTGAGCAGTAGGTCCCTGGTTTGGATCCCACATAGAGAGCCAGTGACGTTGTGCCCTCTACAGCTAAGATGGTGAACAACACCTGGAGCTGGACTGCTGTGGGTCCCCAGGACGGCATAGCTGCAGCCCCTGCTGCAGTGGGCTTCCATAGGCTACAGTGAGTGGCCGGCAGCCAGCATGAGTGGCCGGCAGTCAGTGTGAGCTGCCAAGAGCTGCTGTGAGTGGCTGTCCAGAGGCCAGCGACCGATCTACCTCACCCGTGAAGAGCGCAATGATGATACCAACATGGGCCAGAGAAGCGACGTCCTCCACAACTAGACTGAAGATCAAAAGGACAGCAACTTGTCTGTTCCCCTTCCCCTACTCCCCAACGCTGTTCCCCTCCCCCAATTCCCCAATTTAAAAAAAGTCTGGGAAAAAAAACGGGATATGTTAAAGGTATTATGTAGAATCTGAGAAAAACCAAATAAAGTTTAAAATAGATATGTTCCTTTTGGGGAGTCAATCATTTTGAGAAGCAAAATTTGTTCATGTGTGGCTTATAGAAATTTGAGGTACCCATCCATTGGATCTGTCATGCACGCAGCTAGTGGATTTGAGAAATTGGGTTCTTGTGAAGTTGGTTAAGGTTGCTTATCTGGAATGTAGTGGAGTACTGTGAAAAATGATTCAGTGACTCTAATAAAAAAAAAAGTGCAGATATCTGATCGGGCTTATCTGTGAGGAAATAAAAGAATTTAGCAGAGAATTGCAGACCCCCTTCATCCCCCACCTTCTTGCATTTTACAGGGCAGTGTAGTGTTTGATTTTTATCTCAGTGAAATAGAATTGTTTTTAGGGAATTGCTAGTTTACAGTAATTTTGCAGATAGTAAGTTAAAAATATGAGTTGGGAGGCCCACTTTTTATTCGCTTGTGCAAAAGAAACCAGAAAATGAACTTGCTTTTTAGTTACATTAATATTGATCAAGGGCAGTCATAGTTCCATTTTACTTTTAAAAATCATACTGCTTTGGAGCTTAACACATGTTACGGGTTCTTTGTTTGTTTGTCCAGAAGAGGGGCCTAGAAACCGCGCTTTATAACAAGTGGATGAGGAAAATAAAGAAAAGGCGACGTGTGGCATTTTAGTTATATTCTGTGTATTCGATGGACAGCCATGCAGAAGGAAGTTTTGTTCTTTTTTTTTTTTTTTTTGCTATTTTCTTTGAAAGGCTAACACTGGAAAAATGAATGCAAATATTAAGGTTTTAGATTTTTGGCTCCATGAGGAATATATTTTCTAACAAAACCATATGTATTGTGGTGGAAGAATTGGTTACTGGGACGCCAGACTGCCCCTGACAGCTGTGTGAGTGTTCTAAGTGTTTCAGTTCTTGGAATGCGGAAGTGGTACGGAGTAATGTGTACTTCTGGAAAACAATTTAGAGTTCCCCCCCATCCGCCTGCCCCTTTTTGTCCCTCCCCCTTCCTCTTTCCCTTTATGACAACTTTATTGAGATATGATTGAATTTATCCTTTAAAAATGTGTAATTTTTCTTTCTTATTCTGACTTTTGGAGAAGAATTTGAAGAAGGTAATAGGAAGTTGCCCTAGGGAGTTCTTGAACAAGGGAATGAAGGACAACAAAAAATACTATTTAGGAGCAGCTTTTATTGTTGTCAGCAGAGTGAATTGAAGAAAGGAAGGCAGAGAAATCAATTGAGTTTGTTGCAGAAGGTCTAATCTGAGTAATAGGGATGGAGAAGAAAGTGTGCACCCATGAGATACTTTCAAAGAAACATTTGGATATTGACTGATATGCAAGAGAGAAGACTGTGATGAATCATGGGGAAAGGTTTTTGCCATTGATGAGAAATGGATAGAAATTAGCAGGTGGAACTATTATAGATTTAGAGTAGGAAATGGTGAATTTAGTTTTAATTATTTGAGTAGAAGTTTTCATAAACATTTGGAAATAAGAGACTAATGACTGTGACCGTAGGCACATACTTATTTATGGAAGTTGTTATATATATATGCTGTTAATGTTGGAAAATTTCTGGTCCAGCTAATTCTCTATTCACAAGTTATGTTTCTGCTTGTGGGAGTAAGGAGTAGAGACGAAGAGAGAAGCCATTAAATGGTTTGTGTTTTATATGTATTTTCTCACCCAGGTTTTTTTTTTTTTTTTTGGTGTTTTGGTCTTCTGTCTTTGTTGTGGTATTTTTTTTGAAGGCAGATAATTTGAGTGATTTTCTCAATTTCCGAAAGTCACTATTCATTAAAAACAATAATTGTTTATATTCCTCTGGTAAATGAACTTCTGCTAATAGATGTCCTTTATTTCATTTTAGTTAACTGCAAGTTCATTAAAGATCATTTATTTCTGCATGATGAATTTGTCAAAAATTTGTCAAAAATAGAAATATTGCAGGACTCATGCTTTCAGTAAGGAAATGGTTAACTTTGTATTGAAAATGTTCTCTTCTTCCTTTATGGACAGTATTAGAACAGCTTTTATGAACTATGCATTCTAATTTTTTTTTGCTGCCATATGCATCTCTAAAAATATTCATTTTTCTTTCTGGAGTTGAAAAGTTAGTCTTTAACAAAGATCTATTCCTTGTATTTTTCCATATTATTAGCAATAATGGTTATTGAGACTACCTCCTTTTCTCTTTGTTCTGGCAGTCTTTCCTACCTAATAGGCTGATGGTAAGTTCTGTTACATTTTGACAAGTGGTGGAGAATAATGGGTTGAAATGACACCTGTCCAGCTTAGTTTCATCTATGGAGACCTTGTAGAGTGGAAGCTGAGAAATAGGTCAGCCTTGATATGCACACTGTGGATCAGCCCTTAGCAGTGGCTGCTGGCTTACCTACTTTCAGAGTGTGTGATATGCAGGAACCTTGAAATCATCCTTGTATAACTGTTTTGGTCTTGGATGAGGCCTCAGGCACTTGTATAGTCCATCTTTAGCGGTAATTTTCAGACTTTTTGACCTCAGGACACCTGTATGCTTGTAAAAATTATTATGGAGTCCCAAGCAGGTTTTGTTTATTTAGTCTGTATCTATCAATATTTGCCATATTAGAGACTAAAATAGGAATTTAAAAAATATTTGTTAATATATTTAAAAATAATAACAGACCCATTAAGTGTAAGTATTTTTAATGAAAAATCATTTTGCAAGCCTCTTGAATGTCTAGCTTAATAGAAGATAGCTAATTCTCATGTCTGCTCTACTGTCAGTGTCTGCCCCAATTCGTTGTTGTAGTTGAAGTAAATGAAAAAAAATGAGGCCTCACATAAGAATGTAGTTGGAAAAGGGAGTATTTCAAAAGCCTTTTAAGATATTGTGGATATTTTTTGAAATCACAACAAAATTTGGCAAGTGGTTTCTTTTTTTATATTAAAACTTAATATTAAGGTATGATTTATATACAGTGTATAATTCATTGGTTTTAGGTGTATAATTCAGTGATTTTTAAAAAAGTGAATTTATCAAGGCATGTAGCTATAACCATAATCCAATTTTAGAACATTTTTATCAGCAAGTGGTAGTTTCTTATAGTTATTTGCAGTGTGGAATTGGAAACCTTGTCATTGAGCTTTCTATACTTCATTACATTAAAATGCATTGATCTGTTTTACATTTTGAACACATCTTTTACATGTAACGAATACACATGAATAATATATAGGCTTTATCCTGCATTTGTAACATTGTGTATTGGTCATTTGGAAAATACTGATTCATTGAGTTAACGTAGATCTTCCAAATATTGACACATTTCATTAGACAAATTCAAAAAGTTCACATTTATTTATTTATTTATTTATTTATTTATTTATTTATTTATTTATAGCTGAGCCATCCTGCCACCTGTTGGCAGCTCAGTGGCAGCTTAGCTTAGGTTGGAAATTGAACTGGCGACCCTGTTGTTCAGAGCTCATACTCTTGAGTGAGCTCTTTAACCAACTGAGCCACTTGGCTGGCCCAAAAAGTTCACATTTATTAATATTGTTTTCTGTCTCATCAGAAAAGTCTTTAAATATTGGTAAGCTGTCAGGCTCACTATGTGGGAGAAAGGTTTCCAAAATTCTGAGTTTTGCTTGAAAGTGCAAATTTTATCATTGGCAAGAAATATTGTAAGTTACTATCTTTGAAGTGACAAGTTTGTTTTACTAATTTTTGAGAAAAATTCAGCCTTATACCTGAGTCTGAATAACCATAGATTGTCAGTTCATTCAGTCTATTTCGCTATGCAGCAGAAGTGCATGGCAATTTGAAGATGTTGAGCAAAGAGAGACCTGAATGGTATGACTTGGGGATAAAATGTGCCAGGCAGAAGGGACTATAAGTGTAAAGGCCTTAGAAGGTCTTGTAACCTGATAAGAGATTGCCACTGAGGGTCTTTACTAGATTATTCTTTAGCTAACATCCCTCTTCTTTTATCTGTTCATAATTATAATAGAATGTTATGATCTCTGACATCAATGAGACTTTTGCTTCTTTGCCATGGTTTAGGAAATTACGCTGCTTCCTCAGTAATAGTGAGTAATGGGAAAAGACCGGATAAAACCTAATTGGCCAAATTCAGCCCAGGCTATGTTAAATAATAGGAGAAAACTTTGCTGTTCTAGAAAGCTGAAAAGTACTCTTCATAGTTTTGGAATGAGTTTATCCATGCACACTGAATAAAAAAATCCTGCCTTGAGATCTGTTGTTAAAGTTTTTTGGTTGTGCATTCTCAGATATTAAGTGATTATAGATGCCACCCTTTTTCTGGCAAGCCATGAAGGTGTTCATCTATTATTAAATTCTAGTTTTAATGTTTAATATTTAATATTTACTTGTTGATTTTTACAAGTATTGAGCACCTACTTCACATTATTATATTTTTCTGGTGAGTTGCCCCAACTAGAATAAAGCTGAAAGCAATGTGAAAACTTGATAAGGTGGTAACTTGCTTTCTCAAGTTTTTGGACTCCTGAATTAACATTAAAATTAAAGTGACTTAGTGATTTAGAGGATATATATGTAAGGAAAACATATATTTTCTCCTGGATTTTTCTTTTCAAACTGTCTTATTTTGTAGCGCCAAATGGATAGAGGCTAATAGACTTCTAGAAATACATAGTAACCCTTAGTAGAAACTTCACTGATAAAAAGCAACAAGTTGAAAAAAGGTCAAAAGATCCAGTTTTTCTTTGTGGATGTTTAGTTTTTGTTGATACTATGTATTTCTCTGTCCTCAGAAAGGTTCCTTGCCTGTGACATCTTAGCTAGTAACTATAGTCAGCTAACTTGTAAGTATTTTTTATTGAGTGTTTTGTGGTAAGCATTCTTCTTTGTCTCATCAGTTACCCAGTTATTTTTTGTTTGTTTGTGTTTTTTTTTTAGTTACCCAGTTTTTAATGTGAAGAAATTAGCAAAGGAAAAGGACATATTGATCAATTTTTGGTTGTAACTATTTCCTCACTGATACTGAATTTTGTTCTCCCATTCTCTGGGAGCCGTTTAATACAACCATATTCATAACCTTAAATGAAGGAGGACCTACATTTCTCAAGAATCATTGCATACTTTAAAAATGATCTTGTGAGCAGTGCTTAAATATTATAATTCGTTGCCCTGGAAAAGAAGAGAGCAAATCAAGAATTCCTTGACAATGGGAAGCTGTATTATCATTGCTTAACTCTTAGAAAGCATTGTAAAATTCCGAAAGAGAGAGCTCAATTTGAAAGACTAAGAATATTGGCAGGCAATTCATATTAAGCCAGTCTCATGTGTGCTGGAGGAATACAGTATCTTCTTTCCCCATCCCATGAAGCTTAAAATAAGAGGCTATTTTTGAGTGTTAAGCCCGTGGTACCTGCTGCCTTCTGCTGAAGTTACATGTTTAGGCCTATTATTTTGTATGTTTCATTTAGATTTTTTAAAAAAAATTTCTGTATCATAAAAAAGACATTATCATTTTTATTTTCTGGTGCTGGTAGCATAGGATATGATGAGAGGTTATCATTGTTTTATTATACATGTTTTTGCCCTTGAAGTAGGGATTTGGACAGATTAACCGCTCAGCTTTCTTCATGCTGTAGAGTTTTCTGATGAAGAAACTTTGTCCTTTATTTTCATAGTATCTTAACAGCATAATTGAAGGAAATATTTTTTCAGGGTAAGTTTCTTCATTGTATATATTGAGTTTTTCTTTCATGTTTTGTGAAATCTAGGAAGAGATATATGTCTGTAACTTTCATTATCAAAAGTATAAATAATGTTATGTTAATAGTTTCTCTGTTAGGGATACAGAGTTTTGGATGGGCATTTAAATATATATATGGAGTACACCAGTATCATTTCAAAATTGTTGTTGGTCTGAGACAATAGTATTAAAATAAAAGCTAAACTGCTTTGGTTAGCCATTCACAGATAAATACTTGTTTAAGCACAGTGTTTTTAATTTTTAAATATTTTACATAGACACATTGTGTTACATTATAAACCTACAGCATTCATTCTGTTTCAAAGAAAAACATTTTTGGGAGCTAAGTGAAAACTGTTGTGTAGGATTTAAAATCTGCTGAGAAATTGGGAGGATACAGTCAGAAAATGTTTCTAGTTTGGATTATCTTTGAGATTTGAGAGCCTGAATGATTAGTAACTTATTCCTGATTTGTGATGGCCCTTCTTCAGCATAGGAACTTAGAATAGGTGCCAAATTCTTAGGTGAGAAGCACACCTTAGTGTTTCCAGCCTTTCCTATCCTGTAGTTTCGTGGGTTATATTTCTTGTTTCTTTATAAAATCATGTCACCCCTGGTATAGAGCATTTTTCAGGAGATATGAAGCAGGTAAATTGATCTCCTTAAATGGTAGTGGATACATTCCTGAATTTTCTCTTGGTACTTCTGAAGATAGGTACTTGGTTTCAAGATGTAGTGTATTGGTTCTAATTGTTGGGACTTTGTGGGAACATGAGCTGCCCAAATAACTTGAAGGTGGAAGGCATTTCTTGGATTTAGGGTAGAGGGCCTAGGGTTGCTGGGTACCCTGCAATGCCTAGGGAAGCCCGGCTTATTGAAAAGTTCTCCCTCATTCCACATGTTTTGCAAATGTCTTGCCAGAAATTTGTGTGGGTGGAAACTGTGCTTATAATGACCTGAGCCTAGATCCTAACTACAGAAATGCACATAATTACATCAGCATTTTTTGAATGGCTTCAATATATGGTACATTTTCTAGCATTGAGACTACTGTGTAAGGTGATGGAAGATTGTACTTTGTTTTGTTTGGACCTTTACCTAGAGTCTTTATCATTGTAGAAAATTACTTCAACAGCAGCATTGCCTTGTTGGCCAATGCAACCACCCATTCAGTCTCTGCGTGTGCGCGGGTCTTCCATTGTAGCTGTCTGCAGCACTTACACACTAACGTACATATTATTTCCTTATACAATGCTTTCCTTCCATTTTTATTTCATAGAACGTTATTATTTTTTGATTGCATGTGAGGGGGGATTATTATGGATATGAATTTCATTTCAGGATAGTAAAGGGCACATTGGTAATATTTGTTATCAAAAGGGAGGGGTGGCATTGGGTCTGATTAGCTTGAGAATCCCTCGCGTAGTGAATAGGACACTGAATTTTATTTTATTTATTTTTTTTTTTTTTTTATTGGGGAATTGGCGGAGGGGAACAGCGTTGGGAAATCAGGGAAGGGGAACAGACATGTTGCTGTCTTTTTGTTCTTCAGTTTAGTTGCGGAGGACATTGCTTCACTGGCCCATGTTGGTATCGTCATTGCGCTCTTCCCGGATGAGGCAGATCGGTCGCTGGCCTCTGGATGTCGCTCACCGCGGCTATTGGCAGCTCACGCTTGGCTGCCAGCCGCTCACGCTGGGCTGGCTGCGGGCCACTCACTGTAGCCTACGGCAGCCCACTGCAGCAGGGGCTGCAGCCCACACCATCACCGGGGCTCGCACAGCCCAGCTCCAGGTGGAGCTGTTGTTAGCTGTAGAGGGCAGTGTCACTGGCCCTCATGTGGGATCCGAACCGGGGCCGCTGGCATCCCAAAACCAGCGCTTAACCAATGCGCCACTCGGCCGGCCCAGGACACTGAATTTTAAAAGAAGCCTTGCATTCTCATTTGGACCCTGGCCCTGGTAATCAGTAACTAGGTGTGTGTAACCAAGAGCACATTGTTTAATCTTTTTGGACCCAGTTTTTTCATTTGCAAAGCCGAGTGTTGGACAAGGTGGTCTCTAGAGAGTGTTTCCTATAAAATTATCTGATTTTGTTTTGTCAGTTATTCTAATGGAATTTTCTGAGAATCTCTTCACCTTGATTGTAATCCTAATTTGACTGATTGTTGTAACCAAGTTAGGCACTTCTGGAATTAGAAATACTTGACTATTGATGTTCCTTCTAAGGCAGGCAGCGTAAAAGCATTGCTTGCATGTAAATAGCAAAGAGCCTTCATGTGAGTTTCATCAGATGTCAAATGGAGAAGATGCTCTTACAGTGATAGTTAAGTAATATTAAAGGAGAGCATATGTATCAAATGATGGACTAGACTACTCGACATAATAAGTGTGCAATGCAAGAATCAAGTCAGATACTTCATAAACACAAATAATATTGTATAATATTTTTTGAAGTATGAAGTGTGCCTTATAATTTACGATGAGTAGGGAAATAGTAGCATGGGACCTATACAGTATTTCTAGAAAGTGGGTCACAATGGATAATAAGTTTCAATGGCTAACTAAATACTACCAGTGTAGCCTTAATATTCCTGAGGGAGTTACCACAAACTTTGAGTAGGGTAATTAGTTCTCAAGATTTTCAGTTACAGTCATATCCATTATTTAACATTTTTATTTCCATGATGACTCATCCATGAATTAAAGAGTGCTTCCCAAAAGGAATGTAATATTCCTGGAAATAATTTTTTTTGTTTCTTGACTTTCTTTCTGTGGTAAGGCATTTCTGGCTGGATAATTGGACCCAAAAATCTCTGCAAATAATTTAAACTATGTGCCTTTTAACCTTCACAAGGCAGTGGAAATTTCATGAGAATGGGCAACATAGAATGTTTATATTTACTCATTCTGTTTATTTTAAACAATTTTTGTACTACCTTATTTTAGCTGAAATTTTGCATAAGTGTATGTTACTACAAATGCTCTTTGTCACATTATCTCTATTATTTACTCCACTGACATGAACAATGTAGCATTACAACTGGTATTCTTATTGATTTTATATATCATCTGCTATTGTACCCTTAAATACTGTAATAGGTTTGTCCATGAAAGTGATATCTTACAGTGACACTGTTCAGATATATTTGAGTATCACTTTTAGAAACACAGTGAACATATTAATAACATCTACTTTTATACAGCATTTGCAGATACCATACTTGATTCTTTCATATGTTACTTTTAATCCCAATAACAATTCTGTAAGTAAGTGATATTGTCCTCATTTATAGGTGTGGAAACTAAAAATCAAGACAGTAAGTTGTTTAGGTCTTACATCTGGGAAGTGACACACCTTGGTCTCTGGTTACAGTGCCAACTAAATGTCACTGTGGCCTTTTCAACTAAGAACAACGGAGTGAAATGTAGACACATGTTTAAAGTATTTTGAGAAATTAAAATGTAGTCAGTAATTTATTAAGCATAAAAAACTATATTAAAAGGCTGGCCGAGTGGCGCAGTGGTTAAGCGCTGGCTTGGGTCCCACATATGAGGGCCAGTGACACTGCCCTCAAAAACAAAACAAAACAAAACCCTTGGGGAGTTCTGGCCTGGCACTCCATCAATAAATTGCTTTCATTACAAAAAAAATATATATTAAAATGCCTGTATCTTTTAGTTGGAGGAGGAAGTACAAGACTGGGAGTATCATCCAAAGTCTCCTGGGGAGGAGTTAACATTAAGTTCAGAGAAAGGACAGAGAAAAGAGATACAAGTATTCAATTAATGTAATTTGATTAGTTTAAATAATCAGTCTGTATCAGTAGATGCAAATGATACATATCAATACTTTTCTTGTTTTGACTTGGTGGAAACGTTTATATTAATGATTCCTAGACTTGGATTTCACACATTAGTAAAATAAAAAATAAACAACAAAAACAAACTTTCCCCCAAGCAAAAAAAAAAAGGTGGGGAATGGGGGCTGGCATGGGATTGTCAAATAAAGACAATTAAAAAAACATATATGACCACATATTCTTACTGCCATTTTATAAGGGGAAAAACATTTTAATACCGAAGGATTTAGAATCTTGCGTAAAGGACAGTTCTGCTCAAGAAAATATACCGCTTTTAACTTTACAGTGACAGTTTTATTAAGGACTGGAAGCTTGTTCATGGACTGCTATTTAAGAAGCATTATTTACAGTGGGGGTCATCCCATTACCTCCTGTGGGCCAAACCCTGCCCACAGGATTTGTACACTTCCCCTCCCTGCAAGCTAAGAATGGTTTTTATATTTTTAAGTCATTGAAAAAAATCAGAAGAAGAAGGTTTTGTGACATGTGAAAATTATATGAAATGCAAACTTCACTGTTCATAAATAAAGCTATATTGGAACATAGCCATGCTTACTTATTTCTGTATTGTCTGAAGCTGTTTTCCCACCACAGCGTTATAGCTGAGTCGTTGTGACAGAGTCCATATGCCCCTCTAAACCTGAGGTATTTACTGTCTGGCCCTTTACAGAGAAGGTTTGCCGACATTTGGTTTAGATGACAGGATAAGTAAGTAGTCCTAGCTCACAGATGACAGCTACTGCTCCTCAGTGGCAGTAGCTTCTGTGGTGTTTACTAAGGAGCAGGCCCTACTCTATATGCTCTGCCTCTGTTACTAGTCGTTGTAACAAAGTTATGAGGTAGGTACTGTTTTTTATTTTACTAACATGGAAACGGTTGGAGAGAAATGTAACTGGCCCGAGGTTGCACAGTTGTTCCAAAGCAGAGGCAGAGGCAGGACTCAGGTCCACACCGTGTGCCCCATTGTCCGTTCTCCTCACTGTGCTGGATGTCAGAAGAAAGAAGCACAGGATTTCAGGACACGGAAGTCATTCTTCACATTTACCTTAATTATTTTAGGGAAAGAGGGAAGTAGCCTTATTCCGGAGTTGCTCAGAATGCTATCACTGAGTACTCGAATGGAGAAGTCAACGTTAATTACTTATGATGTGTGAACATCTATTTTTGTTGTTGGTGTTCGACTCAGTGGATTTTTCCAAGAGTCTTGTTGCTTGAGATAATGTACTTATTGATGTCCTACTTATTGAACTTTGAGCACATAAGTCTGTCTTTTCTAGACCATGTATTGACTTCATTTTTGGTATAATTAGAATAGTAACTTGCACTATTAACTTGGTGGAGGGTAATTCTATTCTGTTCATCACCATCATCATAAATAATATGATATTGTTCTTAAGGAGCATAAGATCTTACCTCCCAAGTCATTGGTTTAATTTAAAAATTAAACCTTTGTGGAAGTACACAGACATATTTTAATTAAAAGAATTTCATGGTTGGGTCAGCCGAGTGGTGTGTGGGTTAAGAGCTGGCTTGGGATGCCAGCAGCCCTCGTTCAGATCCCACATATGAGGGCCAGTGACACTGCCCTCTACAGCTAAGATGGTGAACAACAGCTCCACCTGGATCTGGGCTGCTTTCCTTGGGACGGCATAGTTGCAGCTCCTGCTGCAGAAGGCTGCCATAGGCTGCAGTGAGTGGCCGGCAGCAGTGTGATCAGGTGGCAGCCAGCATGAGCTGCCAAGAGCCACTGTGAGTGGCCGTCCAGAGGCCGGTGATCGATCTTTCTCACCCGGGAAGAGCGCAGTGATGATACCAAATGGGCAAGTGAAGCAATGTCTTCTACAACTAGACTGAAGAAGGAAAGGACAGCAACTTGTCTGTTCCCCTTCCCCGGTTCCCCAATGCTGTTCCCCTCCCCCAGTTCCCCAATAAAATGTTTAAAAAAAAAATTTCATGGCTATTTTTTAGAATAAATATGGCTTTGTATGTCAAAGTCTTACAGAAAAATTAAATTATCAGTAGTTGGATATTTAGATGAATTTATTCTAGAGGAAATTACTATTTTTCTTTTAGAGAAAAAGGCTTTGAGGGGAGCAAGTGAGGTTACAAAAGCTGCTTGAATGAAGGAAGGAGTGTTAGCGAATAAGTAAGTTAACTAGAATTAGTGTGACTAATTCAAACTTCACAAATAATATAGTGTGTTTAAAAACAGCTTTTATATATTCTAATGGGTATAAAATGCTGATTTAAATAAATTGAGATCTAGTGGCTACACTTTGTTTGAATGAAACATGACCTGTATTTTGTAATTTAAAAAATGATGGTAACTAATATTTGGTTAGTTTTTTGATTCTCCAAAGCTGAGAAACCTGCTGTGTCTGAAACTGGTTTTTAATGGGTTTAAGACCATACAAGACTGACACTTAAGTAAGATTCTTTTTTCAAATCTATTTAATTGCCCACTGATTTTACCATATTAGAGGTGGAATCCCAAAGAACAGACAGTGTGTTGCAGGGTTTGGGGGATGATTAGGGTGGTTGGAGGGGCTTTAGGTGAGGGGATAGAGTAGTGGAAAAGGTTGATTTTTTAATTGTGGTTCACACTTATTTTCATATTTGGGAAGTTGCTTTCTTTTTTTTCATTTTGGGCAAATGTTCATAGGCAGAAAATATAATGCAGATCAAACTGCCAGTTCTTTCTGTATTAGTGGGAATTGAATGTGTTCAAGTATTGACTCATTTCTGAACACTGCATCTGTGTGGTTTCTGATTGCCTTGCTGTCGCTTTTCCTAACAGTGAGGTAACAGTTCCAGTGCTGGAAGCTTTTTTGTCTTACTAATTCCATTCATAATTGGGCACTAATAATTTTAAAAACTGTTGCTCATTACAAGAGTTAGCTGGAATGAAAATCTAAAACTGATTCTGCTGAGGTTGAGGTGGCATGTTAAAATCTTTGATAGCTACTGCCACCTCTTTTTCTTGTGACAGATGGCTTCCCCTCCTGGTTGTAATTCACTGCTGATTTTTTCCTAAGAATGAATGCCATGTGTTCCCCATTTTGGCTGTGATTGTCTTCTGCCCACTCATTGGCTTCAAAGGAACTTGAAGTTGGATGTACTTGCTGCTGGCATTTATGGCAGGAAGTGGATAGAACTGTGACTCTCTGGCAAGTGTTCATTTATTAGAAGAATTGTACAATAGTTTCCTAAAATTAAACATATTTCTTTGTCATGCAAAGAATAAAGTGAATTTTATTACTTTTTTAAGAATATACTTTTTACTTGATGTAATATTATTGGTGGCATATTTATTACAAAATAGGCTTTTAAATTTGAATTTCATATACTCAGAGATTTATAGTCCATTAGACTCTGGTCTGTTTGTACAGGATATTGAATGACTAGACCTAATATTACTGAGTGTAATGAATATAATCATAAAACAGATTTATGTCATGGAGACTCCAAAAGCAATTGAAGTTGTCATGTGTGGTATTGAACTTTGAATTTACATTCGAATATACTTTGTGGTACATACGAACAGATTGTAGTATCTGTTCATTTTGACTTTCTTACTCTCCCTTGTCTATTAGTGGATATAAATTGCAGCATCCTAGGCATTGATGAAAATTATAAGTCTAAATATGAGCTGGTTTAATTCTATGAAAATTCTGTTCATATTTGGAGGTATAGTGTTTGGCTTTAGAAACACCCACCAGGTTAGAGTAAACAAATACAGGGCATTTCTTGAGAAAAAAATAGTAAAGATAAATGTAAACATATACTTGCATGTTACTTTCATTAGTGTTGGAACCTGGAATTTCTGTCCTCAGAAGCCACTGTCTGTGAGATGAGACTCTCCTGGATTTGGCTGAGTGAATCTAGTGCAGTGATGGCGGAAGTGTTGCTCACTCACGGCAGACATCTCCAGTCTGCCTTTGTAATCTTTCTGTCTGACCTTAGCTCAGCCATTTCAACTTTGGCTGCATGTTGGCATTACCAGAGAAACTTAAGGAAAAGAAAAAGATGCCTGGTCTCATCCTCACTCCCAGATTCTGATTTAATTGGGGTGGACTGTGGCCTCCATGTGGGGATTTTTAAAAGCTCCCCAGGGAACGTTAATGTGCAGTCAGGGTGGAGAACCACTGGCTACTACTGGTGGATAAGAGTTGGTATGTAAACTGAAATCTATTTCAATTCATCTAGTGAGGTGGTTTCTAACCATGTCATAAAATATGAACATTTAAAAACTATTTACAATCTGAATGAATAGAGAATATTTATCATTGGAATTTGAGAGTACAAATATAACCTGGGGTGATTAGATTGTGCCAGTACTTTGTAACATTTTTAAAGAATTAGCTTCACAGAATAGCTGGAAAGCTGAGTGAGCCTGGAGCAGGAAGTGGTCATATTGGAGTGGGAACTGGAGGCACCAAGATACCGGGCTGTTGTTATGGAGGATGAAAGGGGTGAAAAGAAAAGAGCAAATGAGGATGAGCTCTTGTGCTTGGAGACTTGCACTAAAGGGATGGAATGGGGAGTCAGGATGGGGTGTAAGTCTTGAGGTGGAAACTACAATACTTCTTCCTCACCCAGCAGGTACTGTAGCTGGGGCTTATCCTGCTGAGAGATGTAAGTGGTGGTAGTGAAATGAATGGAATGAGAGGGGTCCATTTTACATCCAAGCTTGTTCTCTGTCTAGTGGCAGAAGGCTTACATACCGCTTATTAGAGGATTTCTCAAGCTTTAGTGAATACGAATCACCTGGGGACACTTGCTAAACATGTAAGTTTCTGGACTCTCGAAGTTTCTGGTTTACAACTGCTGAGATAGGATTCAAGAATTTGTATTTTTAATAAGCACATTGGTCAAGGTTAACCAAACTTTTTTGTTTGCTTATCATCTTTGCAGTGTTTGTTCTATCTTTTGTACTATTTTTTATTTAGTGCTTTTTAAAAAATTGACTTACTTTAAAAAAATAGAATCTAATTTTAAAGTGTAACTATCACTACCATACATGGAAAACATATCACTTGCAGTAATTCATAAAAACCAAACCAAACCAAAACAAAAACTGTAAATGTAAATATATAGTTCTGTAAAAAAAAGTTTTATATGTATGTATCACTGAAGAGTATCTTTCCATTCATTTTGAGAAATATGTCTTTTGTGATTCTGATACTAGAGTTTTTCATCATACTTGGAAATATGGACAAATAAAGACAAAAACTTTCATTTAGGCTGAGTGGTTTTCAGTTTCAGTCGCACAATAGAATTGCATGAGGAGCTTTTAAAAGGTACTGTTGGCCAGTCCTCACCCCCAGATAATCGGATTTTATTGGCATTTAATAGGACCTGGGCATCAGTATTTTAAAAACACTCTTCCTGGTAGTCATAATGTATATTTTGGGCTGAGAATTTAGAGATTAAAAAAAGGCAATGTAGGGCCAGCCGAGTGGTGTGTTGGTTGGGAGGTGGCTTGGGATGCCAGCTATGAGCAGCAGGGCCCCGGTTTGGATCCCACATGAGGGCTGGTGACGCTGTGCCCCCTGCAGCTAACATGGTGGACAACAGCTCAATCTGGAGCTGGGCTCCTGTGAGGCGATGGCATAGGCTGCAGCCCCTGCTGCAGTGGGCTGCCGTGAGCTGGCGTGAGTGGCTGGAAGCTGGTGTGAGTGGCTGGCAGCTGGCGTGAGCTGCTGTGAGCAGCCATCCAATGACCAATGACCGACTGCCTCAGCCAGGAAGAGCGCAGTGATCATAATACCAACATGGGCCAGCGAAGCACCGTCCTCCACAACTAGACTGAAGAACAAAAGGACAGCAATTTGTCTGTTCCCCTTTCCTGATTCCCCAACGCTGTTCCCCTCCCCCAATTCCCCAATAAAGTCTTTTATGGATATTGCTTCACTGGCCCATGTTGATATCATCATCGTGCTCTTGCTTCACTGGCCCATGTTAGTATCATCATTGCGCTCTTCTCGGGTGAGGCAGATCGGTTGCTGGCCTCTGGATGGCCGCTCACTTGGCATCCCACACTGGCTGCCGGCCACTCACGCTGGCTGCTGGCCACTCACTGCAGCCTCTGGCAGCCCATTGCAGCAGGGGCTGCAGCTATACTCTCTCCAGCGACTCACAGAAGCCCAGCTCCAGGTGGAGCTGTTGTTCACCATCTTAGCAGTAGAGGGTGCAGTGTCACTGGCTCTCATATGTAGAATTAGAACTGGGGCCCTGCTGCTCAGAGCTAGCATCCCAAGCCAGTTCTTAACCAATGCGCCACTTGACCGGCCCCTCCAATAAATTCTTTAAAAAAAAAAAAAAAAAAAAAAAAAAGAAAAAAAAAAGAGGCAGTGTAAGTACAATAAGAAGCATAAATTTATGAGTGCTAAAGAATTTATCTGGGTAGAATTAGAAATAAGGAAGAGAGTGATCACTTAGGAGTGTGGTAGGAAGGAGGGAAAAGAAGGTGAACTGGTAAAGCACTGAAACTATTCACCCTAATTGTCTCCTCTGCCCTAGGCTGCTTCTCCTTTTTCTGTTTAGTGAATGGTAAGACCTTGTATCTAGTGAGATGTTCCTCAAACTTAAGTGTGCATCATAATTGTGTGGAGGGTTTGTTAAAAACACCAACTGCTGGGGCCCACTCTCAGAGTTTCTGACGGAGCAGGCCTGGGGTGGGGCCCAAGAATTTGTAACAATTTCCCAGGTGATGCCTGTGCCGCTGCTCAGTCATCATCATTGAGGAAACACTAATCTAGTCAACTAAGCTAGAAACCTAGAACATGAGTCTTAGATTTTTCTCTCCATCTATGCAGAACACTTTAAAAATAATAAAACAAACCCAAATCCATGTATCAATCACCTAGAATTAGCAAGTGCTAATAATAGTGTATGGACAAATACTCATTATGAATTAATATTACTGTTTTGGTCATAATAGGCTGCTGTATCTTTTTTTTTTTTTTTGAGGGCAGTGTCACTGGCCCTCCCATGTGAAATCTGAACCGGGGCCGCTGGCGTCCCAAGCCAGCGCTTAACCACCTTGCCACTCAGCCGGCCCTAGGCTGCTGTATCTTAATTCATACTTTTGAGTACAAGGAGTGAAATAATGGCAACTTTCTGGGTTCTGTGCTCTATTAACTTGTTTGATCAGTCTTTTAGGCAACAAAGTGAAATGAGGACAGAGAAAAATTACTATCTAGATTATATGCTCAATCGGAGAAAAACATTAAAGATGTTACATATTTACAAAATGAATTTATCAGGTGAAGTCACTTTATCCTGTGTTATTCTATTTAAATTGTTTGTTTATTTACATAGTTGACAGAATTAATAGGCTGAATTTACATGTGTGTCTAGAAGCCTGGGAGGAGAAAGGATAAGCTGCTATGTATGGTGGTATAAAAAGTTTGACAGTGTTGTGAAAATACAGGCACCTACAACCTGAAGGGATAACTGTATCATTTGTTCAGTTCTAAAGCAGCTTGTTCTCCCTAAATATAACTTAACTGACAGCCTGCACAAATATATGGGTGAAGAGGAGAAACGAATTGATGATATTGCTCATACAACAAACTCCGAATTCATAATCAGTGCCATCAACTTGATTTCAGAACAGTTGAGGTAGTTTTGATTAGCCTTGCTTAACTTTTGGTCATGCTTTAAAGAGATGCTTCAATATGATAGAGAGCTCCCCAGCCCAGTTTGTTTTGTGAGACAGAAATGATGCTGTTTTTATATTCTGTGAAGGGCATTATTAATCACCTCTATGTATTTTTTCATCTTGGAGTTAATACTAGGCTTCCCTGAACTTGCTAGCTTCTGTGAATTTTCCTCACTGGTCTTTGAGGTGAGGATTTGGGTAGGGCTTTGGAAAGTATGGACTGCTGTCCGCAGAAAGTCCTTGTAGAGCTTCAGTTTGTTCCCTTCCTCCATTCCTCCCTTTCATCCATCCATCCATCCATCCATCCATCCATCCATCCATCCATCCATCCATCCATCCACGCATGCATCCATCCTTCGTATCACACATTTCCTGCAGTTATTCCCTTGACACACTTGTTTCTTTCTACTTTCATTCCAGATTCTCTTCCTGTTTGCTTTCCTTCTTGTTCCCTTTCACTAGATCTCTTTATCTTCACTCATAAAATAGACCTTAGGAAAATAATCCTTTCCATTTTTCTTTTACCAGGGGAGTCAGCTTTTATTTGCAGCTCACATGCTAAGTATGTGCACGTGGTAGAAGACAAGTAAAAGCAGAGACCTTGCAGATTACTGAGATGTTTGCTTCAGTTTTCATACAGTCCAGGATTGGAAACCACCTTTCTTTGTTTTCTCAATTAAAGTTTATTGGGGTGACACTTGTTAGTAAAGTTACATAGGTTTCAGGTGTACAATTCTATGATATAATAAATACATCATCTATATATCACATTGTGTGTTCACCACCCAGAATCAGTTCTGCTTCCATCACCATATATTTGATTCCCTTTACTCTCATCTACCACTCCCCTCCCCTTACCCTCTGGTAACCACTAAACTATTGTCTGTGTCTATGAGTTTTTGTTTTTTCATTTGTTTGTCTTGTTCCTTTGAGTTTTATATACCACATATCAGTGAATCATATGGTTCACAACTTCTTCTGTCTGACTTATTTCTCTTAGCATAATAATCTCAAGATCCATCCATGTTGTTTCAAATGGCACTATTTCATTGTTTCTTATGACAGAATAGTATTCCATTATGTATATGTATCACTTCTTTATCCAATCATCTGTTGAATGATACTTTGGTTGTTTCCATGTCTTGACCACCATAAATAAAGCTGCAAGGAACATCAGAACACATATATCTTTATGGATAAATAAACGTTTTCAGATTTTTTTTGGTGTATACCCAGGAGAGGGATTGCTGGGTCATATGGTAATTCTATTCTTAATTTTTTGAGAAACCTCCACAATCTCCACACTGCCTTCCATAGTGTCTGCACCAACCTGCATTCCTGTCAGCAGTGTCTGAGGGTTCCTTTTCTCCACAGCCTCTCCAACACTTGATATTGTTTGTCTTGTTGATGATAGCCATCCTAACTGGTGTGAGGTGATATGTCATTGTGGGGAAACCACTTTTTTTTTTTGTCCTTGCAAATGAGAGTGTGGGCTTTAAGTTACCTTAACTTTCTAGGTAGTATTTGCTTCATTTCAATTGTTTGCAATAATTGGCACCAGCATGTCAAAGCACATTAGCTATGTTATCTCTAGTATACTGGTCATATTGATTCAGAAAAAATATATAGGTTAATGTTTTTAATTGAATTCCCCATATTCATGGATAAGCATCTGAAAATTCACAGAGAGGAAATTATTTTAAATGTTGTGTACTATAAAAACCACTTTTTCAAAGTTTGAACTCTCACAGTTCTCAATTCATGAGGACTAGCCAAACTTTGAAATCTCAGGTCGATCGGTAGCTGATTTCCTTCCTTGTAAAGGTTTGCTCAAGGCCAAGTGTTTTTCCAGGACCTGGGCACATTGTGTAGTATGTTGAGCATCATAGAGCATTTGGGGTTGGTGAGGAACTGCATGTTGCCAGCCCTCTAGGATATTTGTTTTTGCCTATCGTTTGTGTGTCACGAGGATTCTTGCTCCATCCCTTTTTTAAAAAAATTCACCTAGTTTGTACCTTGCCTGTTTGTATATTTACTTGACCTTAGATAGTGAAGTCAAAGTTCAGCATTTAGGCAAAGCGGGTGGCAGCGTCAGTTGTTTTTCTTGTGGCATGTCACTGTGTTATCTGGGGCGGGATGCTTTGTGGGCACCTGTGATTTCCTGATGGGAGGAAGGATGAGAGAAAGGAACTTTGTTTCTGCATATTCTCTATCTCTGTGTTTCTCAACACAGCATTGTCTAACCAGTCTATCAATACATATTTATTGAGTGCCTACTGTCAGTGCCTCATGGTATGCTGTGTGCTTTGAGGGTTTTTGTTTTTTTTTTAAAGAAAAGGGGAAGAGGAAAAAAGAAACAAATGCATTTGAGAAGTTTAAAACAATGTTATCATGAAATATATATAACAAGGGGATTTCATAAAGGTGAATTTTTGGAGGGGCAGAATTCTAGAGTATTTTGGCCTAATCTGGCTTCAAGATCTTAAGAGTAAGCTATTTCTTCACTGAGGTGCAACTTGTTTATGTAAGTGGAATGTAATTTAATGGTAAGGATTTCTTTGTTTTTAAAAAATCAGTATATCTTAAAATATGTAGTGTATTTCCCACAATTTTAGGATTTTAATAAATTAGTGAAATGGAAATATATTCATAATATATTAGGGGATGTTATAAATTTGGTATATATGCTATGAGCAGTCTTTTGGAAGCAGCATAGAATCATTATAACATAATGTTAAAGTGCAAACTATGGAATCAGACTGCTAGGTTGTTCTGCCAGTTATTATCCAAGTGACTGAGGGCAGGTTACTTTTTTTCTCTTTTGGTTTCCTTATTTGTAAAATGAAAATAATAATAGTACATCATGATGGAGATGTGAGGATTATGAGTTAAAATACATAGAGCATTTAGAATAGTGACTGGCAGTGGTTAGCATTAATTACATGTTAGTTACTATTTTTATTATAACCTTTTATTTCATAGGTGAATTTCAGCTGAGGAAAAATGTCTTGAAGGATAACCACCAAAACATTTTCAGTGATTTTTCTCAGATATGTAGAATTATGAATTTTTTTTTAATCTGTAATTTTATTCTTATAGTGGACATGCATTTCTTACACAGGAAAGTAAAAGATAAAGAATAAGGTTTAGCCTGAATGTTTATATAAATTGTTACATGAAAAAAGCTAGAATTTGTTGCTAATAAATTAGTAAATATTTGAGTGAAATTTAATGGCCTACAGAGGTGATTTTATGTTTAAGTTGTATAGGAAACATGGTACAAATACAGAGGAGTAAATTTCCTAAAGGTTGTCTTGTTCAACTCTCCCTCCACCTTCTTCTCAGTGTCCCTAAAAAATGTAATATCAACCTTAAATTTTCAGTGACTGGTTATGTACTCTATCTTAAGGTAATTTATTCAGTTAAAAAAGTGGTAGACATCTGAGTATTAGGAAATTTTATTAGATCCAACTAGACCTGCCTCTGTGTAACTACTTGACATTTATCCTAGGTATTCAGTTTGCAGCCAGGTAAAATAAATCTGATGCTTCTTCTAGAATAATGATATAATAGAAAAGGAATTTACCAAGTGGATATTTAGTAGCTCACAGAATTGCTCGTAGGGCTGGAGAATTAGGCATGAGGCTTAGCTTCTACAATGTTCTACATTATGCTGATGAGGAAAACTCCACTATTGGCCCTTGCTTCATTGAACCCTAGAGGAAATACTTCAGTTGACATTTTGATGTCACTTCTGAGCCAAGAATTGACCTTGTAATCACTGGTAAACTGCTTCTGGATTCATCCATCTGTCACCACCTGCACTAGTAAAAATGGAAATAGAGTTTGTTTCCTCTTGCTATTCGATTCCATGTCAATCCCTTATATGCATATATTCTATTATCAGAATCTGGATCATATGCCTGGGTTTAGCTACAAAGGAGTGTAGGAATTTGAGTTTTTAGTCTTAACATTGGGCAAGCAGGACTCAACAAGGGGATTTCTTCACGTGGGAAGACTTCACGTGGGAAGAGATTGTGAGCACACAGGCACATGAAACGATGTTTAACATTGTCACTTATTGGGGAAATGCAAATCAAAGCCACAATGAGGTACCACTTTACACCCACTAGGATGGTTAGAATAATGCAAAAAGAAAAAGGTAAATAACAAGTGTTGGCAGGGATGTAGAGAAATTGGAACCCTTGTACATGGCTGATGAAAATGTAAAATGGTTCAGCCACTGAGGAAAACAGTTTGGCATTTTCTCAAAAAGTTAAATATAGGATTACCGTGTGACCCTGCAGTATCATTCTTAGTTATATACCCCAAAGAATTTAGAACCAATTCTCAAACTATTGTAGGACATGTATATACATGTTTATAGCAGCATAATTTACAGTAACCAAAAGGTGAGAATAGTCCCTATGTCCATCAGTGGATGCATGGGTAAACAAAATATGATATATACATACAACAGAATATTATTGAGATATAAAAAGGAATGAAGTTCTCACACATACTATTTGATGGGAGTGTATCTCCAGAACATTATATTAAGCGAAAGAAGCCAGATAAAAAAGGTCATATATTGTATGATTCCACCGATATGCAATATCTACAATAGATTAATCTACAGATATAGAACACCACTAGTTGTTGGCTGCCAGGGGCTGTTGGGAGGGAGGAATGGGGAGAAACTGCTTAATGGCTAAGGAGTTTTACTTTGGAGTGATGGAAGTATTTTGGAACTAGATAAAGATTGTCGTAGCACAACCTTGTGAATGTCCTAAATGTCACTAAATTTCAGTTCACTTTAAAATGGCTTGTTTTGGTTCAAGATGGCAGCATAGGAGGACACTGAGCTCGTCCCTACCCAAGAACACATTGAGTGTACACCTGTCTTTAGAGCAGTTCCTCCTAAGAGACAACCAACTGCCAGTTGAACAGCTTCTACACAGCAAGAGAGAAAGACTGCATAGAGATTGTTGGGGAACCACAGGAGCCCTCTGGGAGTTGAAGGAAGACTCCAGTACTAGAGGAACCAGTGAGTGACATTGTTTAAGTTTCCCCTGCATTTGGTTAGCAGGCTCTATCCAGGTGCTCTGGTTGACCTGCAGGGCTGGTGCAGTGCTTCCCCAGATGCCTCTTCTGGGTGAGCTCTAGCAGGACCAGGAGTGTGCCATAACACACGTGCACATAGCCTCTCCCCCTGAAGATTGTTCTAGCAGGTATGGCAGGGTACATCTGTGCACGCCTATGGGCTTGCCCAGAGAGACTGCAGAACTAGTAAAGTGCTGTGGTGCACACAAAGGGCTGCCCTGTATGAAGAAAGTTCGGAACGAGTAGTACATTGAGATGTTCAGTGCAGCCCCACGCAGACCTGGCTTAGGCAACAGACAAAACAACACAGCATGCTGCATGTACTATGGGCAGCCCTGCCTGGATCAGAAGGGCAAGAAAGAATGTACACATCAAGCTGCCCCGCCCCAAATCTTTCTGGCTGTGGACAGCCAGAATAATAGGGAACTGCCACACATATGCGTGCAGGGTTGCTCTGCCTGGAACCCACTCCTTGCCGGGCAGTTCCCCGGGTACCACATGTGCTGGCCCTGACTTCAACCAGCCTATGAAAACCATTCAGCGCACAGTCTTCACAGTGGCCACTTTTTCAAGATCAGAAGAGGTAGCTATTACATCTTACTCATATGAACAAACACAGGAAGTCAACAAGATGGGGGACAGAAGATTATGCCCCAAATGAAGGAACATGAAAAAAACTCAAGAGAAAAAACTCTTGAAATAGACATAATTCGTCTGATAAAGATTTCAAAGAAATGGTCATAAAGATGCTCAACAAACTTGGAGCAGAATAGAGGAACTCAGAGACCGCTTCAACAAAGAGTTCGAAAATATAATAAAGAACCAATCAGAGATGAAGAACACAATAACCAAAATGAAAATTACATCAGAAGAAATTGACGGCTGATTAGATAATACAGAAGAATGGATTAGCCACCTGGAAGACAGAGTAGTGGAAATCACCCAATCAGAATAGCAAAATGAAAAAAAAAATAAAAAAAATAAGTGTAGTATAAGGGAACTCTGGCACAACATCAAGCACTCTAACTTTCACATGATACGGATTCCAGAAGGAGAACACAGAGAGAAAAGGAAAGAAAGTATATTTGAAGAAGTAATGGCTGAAAACTTCCCTAATCTGGGGAAGGAAACATTCTGGAAACATTCCAGGAAGCACAGAGAGTTCCAAACAAGGTGAAATCAAAGGAGCCCACACCAAGGCATATTGTAACTAAAATGGCAAAAGTTAAGGATAAAGAGACAATCTTTTGTTGTTGTTGTTGTTGATTTATTATTTAAAAAAATTAGTTTCAGGTGTACATTGCATTAATTATACCTTTTTAAAGAGACAACCTTGAAGGCAGCAAGAAGGAAACAAGAAGTCACATACAAGGGAAACCCCATAAGGTAATCAGCCTATTCCTCAGCAGCAGCTTTACAAGCCAGAAAGGAGAAGCAGGAAATATTTAAAGTGCTGAAGTAAAGGAACCTAAAACGCTAGAATACCGTATTCGGCAAGGTTATCTTTCAGAATTGAAGAACAGATAAAGAATTTCCTAGATGAGGAAAAACTAAAGGAGTTCATCACCACTAAACTGGCTTCACAAGAAATGTTCAACAGCCTTCTTTATGCAGAAAAGAAAAGGCCATAGCCAGAGATAAGAAAATACAGGAAAGAAAAGTAACTCACCAGTAAAGCCAAATATATAATTAATATCATGAATCAATCATGTAAGAAGCTAATATGAAGGTTGAAAAACAAAAGTAGTAAAATCAACTATAACTGCAATAAATAGAGGGTACACAAAACAAAAAGATATAAAACATGATGTCAGAAACATAAAGTATGGGGGTTGTGTGTGTGTAAAAATGTAGTGCTTTTAGAATGCATTTGAACTAAATGCCGATCAGCTTAAAATAGGCTGCTGTAGATGGATCTGTATGAACTTTATTGTAAACACAAACCAAAATCCTACAAAAAAAACACAAAAGTAAAGAGAATGGAATCCAATCAAAACACTAAAGAAAACAAGCAGATAAAAAGAAAGAGTTCAAGAGAAGAAGGAAGGTTCAAGGGAGAGAACAAAAACAACCCAAAAACAATGAACAAAAACAACCAAAAAACAATGAACAAAATGTCAGTAAGCATACCCATATCAATAATCACTTTAAATGTAAATGGATTAAATGCTCTAATAAAAGACATAAGGTGGTTGAATGGGTAAGAAAACAAGACCCATCTATGTGCTGCTTACAAGAAACTCACTTTAGATTGAAAGACACACAGACTGCACATGAAGTAATGGAAAAAGATATTCCATGCAAATAGAAATAAAAAGAAAGCTGGGGTAGCAATACACATATCAGACAAAATAGACTTTAAAACAAAAAATGCAGATGCCAGAAGCATAGCATCATGAGAGATCCCCTTGATCTCTCCCATTGGAGTTGAATAGCTTATAATTCAACAAAGGCGTCCCTTTGTAGCACACAAACAGGTCTGAGTGATCTGTGCATGGAAACACCTGATTTGGGGCAAATGGGAGGAGGCAAGAGAGGAGAGCAGAGAACAGGTGCTGCAGACTCAGCCCAGGGCTCACTGCAGACCTCAGGAAAGGGGAGGAGTGAGGCTGCAGGGGTGCTCTCTATAGCCCCAAGCATTCCTGCCTGAGTGATCAGCATATATTATGGCTGAACCCAGTGATGATGCAGAAACTGAATACAGAAGTGTGACACCTGTGTTCTAACAGTTGTCATTGCCAGACAGAAAACAAAGCCACGGAGCCTGGCTGCCTCCCTACACCCTCCCAGAGCTAGCAGTGTCCCCAGAGGAAATTGTAGCAGTGAGCGTCGGGTTAAGAAGCAAAATGTCTACAGCCCTGAGAACTGGAGAGACAGCTCCTGAGTGGTGGACACACACTGCAGCTAATGAATGCCGTGACAAGGGTGAAAATACAGAGGTGCGGCAGCTGAGGCCTTGCAGTTGCAGTTACTGGGAGGAGAGCAAAGCCAAAAAACCAACAGCCTCTTCCAGTCCACCCAGGCCCCTCCTATCAAGGCTAATCTAACAGGGATACCTGACACTTTGGAGAGTGCAACCCCCTTGTCTGGCTGCTGGGACAGTGCTGAGATTTGAGGGGCTCAGGACCCCATTGCCCATGACATTCTCCAGTGGGGGTGGTGCTCTGAGACTGAGGCTTCTTGGTCATAGAGGAGAGACCCACCTTTTCAGGGAATACAAGGCATTTTCCACTGCCTGTCAGAGATCCCAGAAGCTGAAGTACAAGAGAAAAATGCTTGTGCTTTAGTGCCACCTACTGGAAAATGAGAGAGAGAGAGAGACAGAGAGAGAGAGAGAGAGAGAGAGAGAGAGAGAGAGAGAAAGAAAATGAGAACAACCCCCTCTTTTCATCAATCTGCAAAAGAGGTATCACTCTTAAAAAAGAAAAAAAAAGTTCATTTCAATAAATGCCTAGGCAGAGAAATAATCCATCAGATACCATGAATAACCAAGGGAATAAGGCAGCTCAGAAAGAAAATGAAAAATCTCCAGAAAATAAACTTAAAGACATGGAAATATTTTATCTAAATGACAGAGAATTCAAGATGGCGGTGCTGAAAAAAATCAACGAGATGCAAGAAAACTCAGATAGGCAGTTTAATGAACTCACAAATAAAACCAATGAACAAAAGGAATACTTTACCAAAGTGATCGAAACTTTCAAAAAGAACGAAGTTGAAATTCTGGAGCTGAAGACCTCAGTAAACGAGAGAAAGAATGAAATAGTGAGCTTAAAAAATATAGCTGACCAGAGGAGGAATTAGCGACGTTGAAGATAGAATTCTGGAAATGATGCAGATGGAATAAGAGAGACTTGGTGGTAAAAAAAATGAAAGAACTATCTGATTCCATTAGAAAGACTAATATAAGAATAATGAGTAGGGCCGGCCGAGTGGCACATTGGTTAAAAGCTGGTTTTGGAATGCCAGCGGCCCCGGTTCGGATTCCACATATGAGGGCCAGTGACACTGCCCTCTGCAACTAACAACAGCCCATCTGGAGCTCGGCTGCGCGAGCCCTGGCGATGGTGTGGGCTGCAGCCCCTGCTGCAGTGGGCTGCCATAGGCTACAGTGAGTGGCCGGCAGCGAGTGTGCGCTGCCAATAGCCACGGTGAGCGACTGTTCAGAGGCCAGCGACCTATCTACCTCATCCGGGAAGAGCGCAGTGATGATACCTACATCGGCCAGTGAAGCAATGTCTTCAGAAACTAGACGGAAGAACAAAAAGACAGCAATTCCCCAATGCTGTTCCCCTCCCCAATTCCCCAATAAAATCTTTAAAAAAAAAAAAAAGAATAATGAGTATACTAGTAAGAGAAGAGAAGGAGAAAGGAACAATGAGCCCATTCAAATTGTCGACAAGAACACTCCAAACTGATGGAAAGAACTGGATCCGAGGGCCGGCCGAGTGGCGCATTGGTTAAGCGCTGGTTTTGGGATGCCAGCAGCCCCGGTTCGGATCCCACATGAGGGCCAGTGACACTGCCCTCTACAGCTAACAACAGCTCTACCTGGAGCTGGGCTGTGCGAGCCCCGGTGATGGTGTGGGCTGCAGCCCCTGCTGCAGTGGGCTGCCGTAGGCTACAGTGAGTGGCCCACAGCCAGCGTGAGCGGCTGGCAGCCAAGAGTGAGCTGCCAATAGCTGCGGTGAGCAACATCCAGAGGCCAGCGACCGATCTGCCTCATCCAGGAAGAGCGCAATGACGATACCAACAGTGAAGCAACATCCTCCGCAACTAAACTGAAGAACAAAAAAAGACAGCAACTTGTCTGTTCCCCTTTCCCTCCTCCAATTCCCCAATTAAAAAAAAAAAAAAAGTTTAAAAAAAAAAAAAAAAAAAAGAACTGGATCCGAGAATCCAAGAAGCACACAGACCACCTAATTATCTTAATCCAAAAAAGCCTTCTCCAAGGTACATTATATTGGAGCTGTCAAAAATTATTGACAAAGAAAGAATTCTCAAGGCATCTAGGGAAAGATGGTAACCAATAAAGGAAATTCCATTGGATTTTCATTGGATTTTTCAGCGGAAACTCTACAAGCTAGGAGGATATGGGATCAAATATTCAAACTATTGAAAGAGAGAAATTACCAGCCAAGAATAATATACCCAACAAAGTTATCCTTTAGATATGAAAGAAAAATAAAGACCTCTGCATACATAACATACAGAAGCTGAGGGAATTTTCCACCACAAGGTCTGAATTACAGGAAATACTGAAGGGAGTTTTTCTCTCTGAAACAAAAAGACAAACGGATACAAAACTATGAGTGTGATGACTAACACAGACTAAGCAGGAAATTGTAACCCTTATTCAGAATAGGGCACTATACACTTAAATATGACATATAGGTTAAAGGAGGTAAACACAAACAAAAAGACAGTAGCTACTGCAACTCGGAAATGAATTCAAAGCATAAATAGGGTAATTTGTGGCAACAAAAACATAAAAGGAGATGGAGAAAAGGTCTGAATTTGCAAAGGGGAATGGAGATACGATGTGTGTATAATAGAAAGAAAAGGACTAATGTGTACATGAAACTTTCTTTTACATAAACTTAATGGTAACCACACCCCCCAAAAAAAAATAAATAAAAAATAAATAAAAATCCAGAACTGAGACACATAACATAAAAAAAAGGAAACAGGAAGAAGGTAATTGAATACTACCAAAGTAAAATAACAGACAGAAACACAAGGGCAAAGAAACAATGGAGACACCAAACTACCAGAAAACAAAAGATAAAATGGCTGTAGGAAATCCTAATATATCATGGACTGAGCTCATCAATCGAAAGGCACAGAGTAGCAGATTGGATCAAAAAACAAAACTATAACTATATGCTGCCTTCAAGAGACACATCTCTGGGCCGGCTGAGTGGCGTGGTGGTTAAGCGCTGGCTTGGGAAGTCAGCGGCCCCGGTTTGGGTCCCACATATGAGGACCAGTGACACTGCCCTCAAAAAAAAAAAAAAAAAAAAAAAAAGACACAGCTGCAAGGATAAATATAGTCTCAAAGTGGAAGGGTGAAAAATGGTACTCCAAGCAAATGGCATCCAGAGAAAGGCAGGTGTAACTGTACTGACAAAATAAATTTCAAGATTCAAAAAAATAACAAGAGACAAAGATGGACATTTCATAATGATAAAGGGGACATTACATCAAGAGGTCCTAACACTTATCAATATATATGCCCCCAATCAGGGAGCACCAAAATATATAAGACAACTACTAACAGAACTAAAGGGAGAAACTGATAAAAACACAATTACAGTAGGGTCCCAAATACCCTTTTGACAACTAGATATAGATCATCCGAACAGAAAAGCAATAAGGAAATATTAGACCAAATGGACGTAATTGACATTTTACAGAGCTTGTCATCCCAGAACACCAAATTATACATTTCTAGTGCACATGGAAAATTCTCAGGGATAGACCATACGTTGGAAGACAGTATTACTCTCAACAAATTTAAGAAGATTGAATTCATACCTGTCACATTCCTGCACGAAAGAGCAGATGGGAGTGGAGAAGGGAAGGTGAAAGGTTAAGGAGAAGAGAGAGATGCAAAATAGGAGAGAAAACAGTTCGGGGGCAGGGGACTTCAGCCTCGTGGACTGGAGCCCCGAATCCGGTCTGACTGTTCCTTTAATTATCTTACACATAAGCAAGGGTCAATGTAGCTTCTGTGGTCTATGAGTCTCACACTCAAGAATTATCTTCCAGGTCTAATTTCCCATGCCTGCAAACTGCCATTACCAGAGGCCCCATGAGGTTATTGTCATGCACCTCTAAGAGACAGAAGCTTCCTCTGCCAAGGCTTACTGATAAGAATGCAGGGAGGACAGGTATTATATCAATAGGTCATTTCACAGGCAGGCTGCCAGAACCTGAAGCAAGAGGTTTAGGCCCCTTTTCCCCTCTCCCTGGTTTCTCCCATGCCACTCACTTGCACCCATGGGTACCAACTGGCACCCACTGGCATCCAAGCGACCGTGTCTGGCTTGGGTTGTTTCTCTCTTGAGAAAACGTACCCGTCTCTGACTGGCTGGCCATCCTTTGGTGCCAAGTGGGGATATATACAGTAAGCATAATATTGAAGTTATGATCTATCTTTATGGAGAGGTGCATGGAGTCAGACAGGCAGGATATAATGTAACAATACCAAGCATATTCTCTGACCTCAGTGCTTTGAAATTAGACATCAACTGCAAAAAGAAAGCAAAAAAACCACAAGTATGTGGAGATTAAACAACATGCTACTAAAGAACAACTGGGTCAAAGAAGAAATAAAAGGAGACATCAAGTTACATAGAAACAGATTACAATGAAAATACAATATATCAAAACTTGGGATACAGCAAAAGTGATAAAAAGAGGGAAGTTTATATCATTACAGCCCTATGTCAAGAAACAAGAAAAATCCTAAATAAACAACCTAACATTACATCTTAAAGAACTAGAAAAATAGCAAATGATGCCCAAAGTCAGCAGAAGGAAGGAAATAATAAAAATTAGAGCAGAATTAAATGAAATAGAGAACAAAAATGGAAAAAAATAATGCAACAAAGAGCTGGTTCTTTGAAAAGATTAATAAAATTGACAACCCCCTGGCTAGACTCGTTAAGGATAAAGAGAAAGGACATAAATAAGATCAGAAATGAAGGAGAAGTTATGATTGATACCTCAGAAATACAAAGGATCACACAAGACTACTATGGAAGACTACATACCATCAAATTGAATAACCCAGAAGAAATGGACAATTTCCTAGAAACATATAACCTTCCTAGACTCAATTATGAAGAACTGGAAAAACCTAAATAGACCAATAAACAGTAAGGAAATTGTAACAGTCATCAGAAACTCCCAAAAAGCAAAATTCCAGGACCAGATGGCTTCATTAGGGAATTCTATCAAACATTCAAAGAGGATCTACACCTGACTCACTCAAACTCTTGTGAAAAATCGAAGAAGAGGCGATACTCCCTAACTCATTTTATGAGGCCAACAGTACCCTGATACCAAAACCTGATAAGGATAGCACAAAAAAAGAAAAGTACAGACCAGTATCTGATGAATACAGATGCAGAAATCCTAAACAAACTACTAGTAAATTAAATACAACAATACATTAAAAAGATGATACATCGTGATCAAGTGGGGTTCATTCCAGAGGCACAAGGTAGGTTCAACATATGTATATTGATCACTGTGATACACCACATAAATTAAAAGATAAAAATCATATCATATCAATAGATGCAGAAAAAGCGTTGGACAAGACACAGCATCCATTTATGGTTAAAACACTTAATAAAATGGGTATAGAAGTAACGTACCTCAATATAATAAAGGCCATATACAAGAAACCCTCAGCTAATATCATACTTAATGGTGAAAAACTAAAATCTTTCCCTCTAAGATCAGGAACAAGATCTTCACTGTTGTTCAACATACTATTGGAAGTCCTAGCCAGAGCAATCAGCCAAGAGAAAGAAAAGGCATGCAAATTGGGATTGAAGAAATCAAATTGTCACTTTTGTCGATGACGTGATTTTTTTATTTTTGGCTGAGCCATCCTGCCACCTGTTGGCAGTTCAGTGGCAGCTCAGCTTGGGCTGGGCATCGAACTGCTGTTGCTCAGAGCTCAGCTCGCACTCTTGAGTGAGCTCTTAACCAACTGAGCCACTTGGCTGGCCCCGATGACGTGATTCTTTATATAGAAAATCCTAAAGACTCCAGCAAAAACTATTAGGAACGATAAAGAAATACAGTAGAGTTGCAGGATACAAAAACCAATGTATAAAAATCCATTGTGTTCATATATGTGTATACTAACAATGAAGTTTTAGAAAAAATAATGTAAAAACAATTCCTTTTGCAATTGCAATAAAAAGAACAAAATACCTAGGAATAAATTTAACGAAGAATGTGAAGGACGTGTACACTGAAAACCACAAGACATTATTAAAAGAAATTGAAGAAGACACAAAGAAATGGTAAGATATTCCATGTTCATGAATTGAGGAAATCAACATAGTTAAAATGGCCATATTACCCAAAGCAATATAAAGATTTAATGCAACCCCCACCAAAATCCCAATGGCAGTAAAGAAATAGAATAATAAATGGCCGACTGAGTGGCGCATTGGTTAAGAGCTGGTTTTGGGATGCCATCGGCCCCGGTTCGGATCCCAAATATGAGGGCCAGTGACACTGCCCTCTACAGCTAACAACAGCTCCACCTGGAGCTGGGCTGTGCGAGCCCCGGCGACGGTGTTGGCTGCAGCCTCTGCTGCAGTGGGCTGTCATAGGCTACAGTGAGTGGCTGGCAGCAGCGTGAGCGGCCGGCAGCTGGCGCGAGCTGCCAGTAGCCGCTGTGAGCGACCATCCAGAGGCCAGCGACCGATCTGCCTGATCTGGGAAGAGCACAATGATGATACCAACATGGGCCAGTGAAGCAAAGTCCACCACAACTAGACTGAAGAATAAAAAGACAGCAACTTGTCTGTTCCCCTTCCCCAATTCCCCAACGCTGTTCCCCTCCCCCAATTCCCCAATAAAATCTTTTTTTTTTAAAAAATGTAAAAAAATGAAATAGAATAAAAAAATTATCAGATTTGTATGTAATCACAAAATACCCCTAATAGCAAAGCAATCCTCAGGAAAAAACAAACAAACAACAAAGCTGGAGGTATCACTTCCTGACTTCAAATTATGCTACAAAGTGACAATAATCAAAACAGCATGGTATTGGGCCAGCTCAGTGGTGCGTTGGTTAAGAGTTGGTTTGGGGCGCCAGCTCTGAGCAGCGGGGCCCCGGTTCGGATCCCACATATGAGGGCCAGTAATGCCATGCTCTCTACAGCTAAGATGGTGAACAACAGCTTGACCTAGAGCTGGGCTGCTGTGAGTCCCCGGCAATAGCGTAGGCTGAAGTGGAGCTGCCGTGGGCTGCCATGAGCTACTGTGAGCGGTTGTCCAGTGGCCGGCGACTGATCTGCCTCACCTGGGAAGAGCGCAGTGATAATACCAACATGGGCCAGTGAAGCGACGTCCAAAAATAAAAAATAAATAAATAGCATGTGAGCATTAATTAATTTTTTTAAGATTTTATTGGGGAATTGGAGGAAGGGAACAGTGTTGGGGAATTGGGGAAGTGAAACAGCCAAGTTGTTGTCCTTCAATCTTAGTTCTGGAGGGCGCAGCAAGCTCAGCTCCAAACTCAGTCCCACTGCTCAGCTCAAATTAGTTGCTGTGTTCAGTTAGTTATGGGTTGGCTTAGTTACCATCCCATGCGGGAGTTGAACCGGCAGCGTTGTTGTTAAGCGCGCACTACTCTATCCCCTGAGCCACCAGGGCGGCAGCTCAGCTCAAGGTGCTGAGTTCCGTCTTTAGTTGGGGGGTTGAGGGGGTACGTGTATCCGAACATCTCGAACAAGGCAACCTTGTTGTTTGGAACTCATGCTCTTACAAGCTGAGCCATCCTGCCACTTTTTGGCAGTTCAGTGGCAGCCTCGCTGTGGCACAGCTCACTGACCCAAGTGGGACTCGAACTGGTGACCCTGTTGCTCAGAGTTCACACTCTTGAGCAAGCTCTTAACCAAGTAAGCCACTCGGTTGGCCTAGGTTGTATTTTTTTAAAGGCCTTAATCATATTTGTCCTTTTATGTATTTTAAAATACTGTGCTGTTAAATGGCTCTTGGATTCTTATGACAGTGTGTGTAAAGGAAAACTCTGGGCTGATTGTTTATCTATAGTTATCTTCATGTAGGAGCTCATCTAATGAACATGAGAAATGGATTTGGAAGATTCCGTGATAGGAAATAACTTCTGAAAGGTTGATTGGCTTATTTGTTTATATTGGCAAATAAGCAAATACAGTGTCGATAAGGACATTCATTTATTGAACATACTGGTGGTAATAATTGGGTTACCTTCAGTTTTCCATGTGGTGGTTAATTACACAACGCTTCCATTATGTGTACGTGTGTGTGTATTTTTAACATTTGTAGATGGTGTGGGCCTTGTGTGTGCTCTCTGGCTACTAATGTTCTGTTCTCCTGTTTGATGAAGAGTTCATTTTTCAGTGGATAAAGAGTTAATTGATTCATAACCATTATTTTAATTGAGAAGTTTTCATAAATTGTAAGGTTTCTGTTAGTGATGATTATATCAGATAGGTTGTTTTGTTCTTCTTACATTTTTTGCTTTGTTGAAGAATTGTAACCTATAATCCCAATGAAATGATAGGACGATTGAGATGATTCAGGCAGTGGTTTTTGAAAACAATTGTAAAGCTACAGACCCCGTTTTTCAAGCAAATATTCTGATGTATAAACAGAAATTATTTGAGAAGTAAAATTAGAAGGAAAGCAGAGGTTATCTGATTGAGATAGCAATGCAGAGCTTAGATCCCCCTGCATTGCCCTGCCAGGCATTCCCAGATGTTCTTCAGAACCCCTAGTCTTCACAGAGCCTGGTTTGATGTCACTAACCATCCGTTTTGGCTGTTCTTTTTTTTTGAAGCTTAACAATCCTGCCTCTTGTTGGCAGCTCAGTGGCAGCTCAGCTCAGACCGGGAATGGAACCGGCGACCCTGTTGCTCAGAGCTTGCACGCTTGAGTGAGCTCTTAACCAACTGAGCCACTGGGCTGGTCCATTAACCACACCTTTTGATTTTAAAGATAACAACATGGTAGTTACAGTAACTACCATTTATTGATAATTTACAATGTGATAGGTGCCCTCCCTCTACTTTATTCTAATTATTATAATAACCCTGCAGATTAAGTTGCATAATGCTCATAGTAGATTAATAAACTAAGACTCACAGTGTTTATGTAACTTCACTAAAGTCATCCTGATGGAACGAGGAAATGAACCCAGAGGCGAATCTTTCTTGGTCTTGTTCTCCCTTAACCTTTTAGTTTCTGTGACACTGTGTTTTCCTGATTTCCACCCACTTCCTTGACTGTTCTTATCTCCTTCTCCAGCCTCTCATACTGTACCCACCACTCAGTGGAGGATGGGTCCTACAACTGCCTCCTCTTACTCTCTTTTCCTAGGGAGGCTCATTCACTCTTATGACTTCAATTATATCTGTGCATCAAAGCCTCCACATTTATATCTTTATCTTATATCATTCCTCCATGCTTCACACCCACATATCCAGTTTCTCACTTGAAACCTTTTCTCAAAATCTGAAAGTTACTTTAAATTCAACTCATGAGCTCTTCTCCATTCTGATTCTTCCTTGTTTTTTCCTCATTTTTATTTATGGCATCACTACTTGTCCAGGGAATTTAAATCAGAAATTTCGGAATCTTCCTTGATTCCCTCCCTCATTTCTCATCCTGCCAGTCAAATCTTGATTTTTTTTTTCTTAAATATTTCTTTAAGCCATCTATTTTCCCACCCCCCACTGCCACTGTCATAGTTTGGTCATCGTTATTGTTAGCTTAGATTATTGCAACAGTCGTCCAATTTTCTCCAGTCTTTTTCTTTCCCCCTAATGTACAGCCGTTTTTAGTTTTTAAAAATGCTCATGTGATGTTTGTATCCTGGCTCCCCCTCTCACTAGTTTTGTGACCTTGGGCAAGTCCCCGAGTCTGTCCCAACCTTAGCTTCCTTATCTGTAAAATGGTTATAATAATTCTTATCTCATGTGATTGTTGTAAGAATTAAGTGAGGTAATGTGTGTTCGGCACATGGCAAGCACTTGGTAAATGTTAGTGATGATGATGGTGATAATACTGCTTAGAACTTTCTAATGGCTTCCTGCTGCCCTGAAAGTCCCATAGAACTCTGGCCACACTTGCTTACAGTTCTTCGTACCTCAGTTGCCTCAATTTCTCAATTGGGCCATGCCCCCTCCTTCTTCAGGGTCTTCACATAAGTTTTCCTCTATTCCCAGAAAAGTGTCTTTAATAGTTAACAGAAATTACTCATTCTTCAAATCTCATTGAGCCCCCAAATCTCTTTCTTGGGTAAACTTTCCCTGAACCTCCCAAGGTAGGTCAGGTCTTTTTGTTATGTATTCTCTCACTACCTTGAATTTGTAACTTTTATACCTGTTTGCAATGATAATTGTGTGTGTGTGTATGTGCATTTTGATTAATGACTATCTTATCTACTGTCATTTATCTTATCTACTTTTATGTTGCCAGACCTTGTTGACTATGGCAACCTTGCCAGACACATAATAACTACTAAAAATACTTCCTCCATCAGTGAGGGATTATACTTTAGTATTTTTCCCTTTATTTTTCAATGTTTGGTTAATAAGTAGTTTTATTTAAAATGCCTATTTTCCCTGTAGCATGGGGATCAAAGAATTTGTTGTAAAGACTGTCAGAAAAAAGAATGATAGAAGCATCTATCCTAGTTCATATAGTCAGGAATTCCTAATCAGGAATGCAAATTTATTTCCCTTTTAAATATCCTATGAAGATTTTATATGGGTATTCTTTTTTTTATGAAGATTTTTTTTTAAATTGGGGAGTTGGGGGAGGGGAACAGCTTTAGGGGAATGGGGAAGGGAAACAGACAAGTTGTTGTCTTTTTGTTTTTCAGTCTAGTTGTGGAGGATGTCGTTTCACTGGCCCATGTTGGTATTATCATTGGGCTCTTCCCGGGTGAGGCAGATAGGTCACCAGCCTCTGGACGGCCCCTCATGGTGGCTGCTGGCTGCTCACTCCGGCTGCTGGCCGCTCACGCTGGCTGCCGGCCACTCATGGTAGCTTATGGTAGCCCACTGCAGCAGGGGCTGCAGCCTATCCGTCGCTGGGACAGCTCCGGATGGAGCTGTTGTTCACCATCTTAGCTGTAGAGGGCAGTGTCACTGGCCCTCATATGGGGGATCCGAACTGAGGTCGCTGGCGTCCCAAGCCAGGTCTTAACCAACACGCCACTCGGCCGGCCCAAATATTCTTATTTGTTCTCAATAGCACTGCTAAAACATGAAGCAGTCTTTTGTACTCTTTATTATGTAAATTGTTTCTTCATTAATTTTTCAAAAATTGTTAATTTTTAAGATTTCTTTTATCTACTTAATACTTTTACAGAAACATGTGCAAAAAGAGTGTTAGACACACCTTATTTGTTGATTGCCCTGGAAAATATTAAGGGATTATTCACAATAAGTATTTATAGTTGCACCTCAGTGTCATACTTTCAAGAAAAATTTGTGATATTCTGTATATAAGTGTTGTTGTTTTTTTTTATAATACTTATCAAGCCTTCTCTTTTTGTTTCTATGTGGAGAAATACAGTTAACTTTTACATGTTGATCTTATATTCACCAGGTTTGCTGAACTCTTAATGATAAAGATATTTTGTTTCTAATTTCTTAGGTTTCATCTTAAACTCTCACATAATGATTGTGTTTCTTCCTTTCTAATTCTTTACCTTTAATAAAAAATTTCCTTCTCTTTGTCTTACTGTACTTGTTCTTCATATCTCTAGAACAAAATATAATAGTGGATTATTGTAGTATGTCAGTTGCCAAGTGTAGTCAGTTTCATTCTTATTTGCTTAATAGCTAGATTTGATTATTTATTTATGATTTATTTTTTGCCTTTCTCCTGTTTTTTTTAAAATTCTCAATTACAGTTGATATAAAGTATTATATTAGTTTCAAGTGTACAGCATAGTGATTAGAGATTTACATACCTTATGAAGTGATCATGCCGATAAGTCTAGTACCCATCTGACACCATACATAGTTATTACACTGTTAGTGACACTACATTCCCCATGCTACACTTTATATCCCCATGACTATTTTAATACTGGCAATTTGTACTTCTTAATCTCTTTCATCTTTTTTACTCATCCCCTAATCCCCCTCCCATCTGGCAACCATCAATTTGTTCTCTGTATCCATGATTTTGTTTTTGTTTTGTTTATAAATTTCTTTTTTTTTTTTAAAGATTTTATTGGGGAATTGGTGGAGGGGAACAGCGTTGGGGAATCGGGGAAGGGGAACAGACAAGTTGCCGTCTTCTTGTTCTTCAGTTTAGTTGCGGAGGATGTTGCTTCACTGTTGGTATCGTCATTGCGCTCTTCCCGGATGAGGCAGATCGGTCGCTGGCCTCTGGATGTCGCTCATCGCGGCTATTGGCAGCTCACGCTTGGCTGCCAGCCGCTCACACTGGCTGCGGGCCACTCACTGCAGCCTATGGCAGCCCACTGCAGCAGGGGCTGCAGCCCACACCATCACCGGGACTCGCACAGCCCAGCTCCAGGTGGAGCTGTTAGCTGTAGAGGGCAGTGTCACTGGCCCTCATGTGGGATCCGAACCGGGGCCGCTGGCATCCCAAAACCAGCGCTTAACCAATGCGCCACTCGGCCGGCCCTATATTGTTTTTTAAGATTCCATATGTAAGTGAAATCATATGGTATTTGTCTTTCTCTGTCTGATTTATTTTACTTAGCATAATACTCTCCAGGTCCATCCATGTTGTGGCAAGTTGTAAGATTTCATTTTTTTTTAGTGACCGAGTAATACTCCATTGCATATCTGTACCATATCTTTTTATTTATTTAATAACTATTTTATTTTTTAATTACAGTCGACATACAATATATTAGTTTCAGGTGTACAATGTAGTGATCACACATTTATATAACTTATGAAATGGTATCCCAATATAGTATACATTTGACAGCATACATAGTTATTATAATATTATTAATATTATACATTTCTGTTCTACTTTACATCCCCATGACTTTTTGTAACTACCAATTTGTACTTCTTAATCCCTTTGCCCTTATATCTGTAAACATCAAAATGTTCTCTGTATCTATGAGTTTATTTCTGTTCTGTTCATTTGTTTATTTTGTTCTTTAGATTCTATATAAGGGGAATCATATGGCATTTGTATTTCTCTGTCTGCCTTACCCCTCTCAGTATAATACCCTCTAGGTTCATCCGTGTTCTTGCAGATGGCAATATTTTATTTTTTATGGCAGAGTAATATTCCATCATATATATGTACCACTTTTTCTTTATCCATTCATCTATTGATGGACACATAGGTTGCTTCCTTATCTTGTCTTGTAAATAATGCTGCAGTGAACATATGGATGGCTATATCACTTCGAATTTGTGTCTTGGATTTTGCCAGATAAATACCCAGAAGTGGAATTATTGGGTTCTTCTTTGTCTCTTGCTATAGCCTTTGTTTTAAAGTCTGTTTTGTTCGGTATAAGTCTTGCTACCCCAGCTTCTTTTTTCATTATTCCATTTTCATGAAATATCTTTTTCCATCTTTGTATTTTCAGTGTGTGTGTCTTTCAGTATGAAGTGAGTCTCTTGTAGGCAGCATATGTAAGGGTCCTGTTTCCTTATCCATTCAGCCACCCTATCTTTTGATTGGAGCATTTAATCCATTTACATTTAAAGTAATTGTTGATTAGTTATTGCCATTTTATTACTCATCTTTTTGATTTTTTTTTTTTTTTTGTCTTAAGCCCCTCTAACATTCCTTGTGATACTGTTTTGGTGGTGATGAACTCCTTTAGCTTTTTCTTGTCTGGGAGGCTCTTTATCTGTCCTTTGATTCTAAATGATAGCAAGTAAAGTAATCTTGGCTGCAGATCCTTGCTTTTCATCACATTGAATATTTCGTGCCAATCCCTTCTGACCTGCAAAATTTCTGTTGAGAAATCAGCTGACAGTCTTAATGGGAACTCCCTTGTAGGTAACTAACTGCCTTTCTCTTGCTGCTTTTAAGAGTCTCTCATCTTTAACATTTGGCATTTTAATTTTGATGTGTCTTGGTGTGGACCTCTTTGGGTTCATCTTGTTTGAGACTCTCGGCACTTCCTCGGCTTGTATATCTATTTCCTTTGCCAGGTTAGGGAAGTTTTCCATTATTATTTCTTCAAATAGGTTTTTAATTCCTTGCTCTCTCTTCTCCTTCTGGAACCTCTATGATGTGGATATTGGTAGGTTTGATGTTGTCCCAGAGGTCCCTTAAACTGTCCTCATTTTTTTTTTTTTGGGGGGGATTCTTTTTTTCTTTTTGCTGTTCTATTTTAACTTCTAAATCGCTGACTCAGTTCTCTGCTTTATCTAATCTGTTGATTCTAATGTATTCTTTATTTCAGTTATTGTAGTCTTCATTTCTGACTTTTTAAAATGTTTTTTATTTCCATTTTTATGTTTCCTATCTCTTTATTGACGTTCTCCCTGAGATCATTGAGCATCCTTATAACCAGTGCTTTGAACTCTGTGTCTATTAGATTGTTAGCTCTCCATTTCTTTTAGTTCTTTTTCTGAAGCTTTGTCCTTTTTTTCATTTGGGACATGTTTCTTTTTCCCCTCATTTTGGCTGCCTACCTTTGTTTGTTTCTACGTATGGTAGGGGTGCTGTGCCTCCTGGTCTTAGCAGAGGCGCCTCACGAAGTAGCTGTGCTGTGGGGCTCAGTGGCACAGTCTTCGTGGTCATTTCAGCCGGGTGTGGTAGGTGGGCTCCTTTTATGGGTTGTGTTGCCTTCCAGTTGTAGTTGAGCCTCAATTGCTGTTGGTATGTCTGTGAGTGGGTTGAACCTCAGACTGACTGGTTGTGATGACTGGCCTTGACTATCGTGGAGGAGCCGTTGTATGGGGGTGGTTAACCTCACAGTGGGCATTACTTTAGTGATGTTCTGGTGCCAGCCAAGTTCATCCTTCAGGTTTGTCATTTGTGGAGTTGGTTGAGTAGTGCTCTGGTGTAGTATGAAGCTGGCTATCGGGTTGTTGGTTTTAGAGCCTCTTTGAAGGTACTTCGGTGCCGCCCAAAGTCAGCTGCTGCTTTTACCAGCTTAGGGTGTTTGGATGGAGATACAAAGTGATTTGTGGTTGGTTGCCACTTGTATTGGGCTTGGAGGCACCTGGGAGGGGCCATATTGTGAAATGAGGCTGGCTGCCAGTTGTGCCAGGCTGTGGCCACTTAATTGAAGGTGTTTTTCAGGGCATGATTAATCCTGCTTATGCCAGGCTTGGTGCCACCTCACGGGAATGATTATGCAAGTTGAATCGGGTCGCTGCTTGTGCTGGGCTTGGGGCTGCTTGTGTAAAAGTTACAAGGCATGCTGAGGCCAGCCACTGATTATTTAGAATTTGTGTACCTTTCAGAGATTTTGGAAAAGTGCGCTGAAGTAGATCACTTCTGTGGAGGAGTCTCTGGAAGAGGCTCAGGCCTGATGGGTGCGTTGGGTAGAGTGGGATCTCAGGGAATCACCAGGGTGGAGTATATGGTGTTAGCCAGGTTAATGGGGAGCACAATTTGGCATCTGCCTATGCTGGGTCAGCTGGAGGGTAGTTCCACAAAGGAACAGTGGCATTTGCCAGCACTTCCATCCCCAGAGAAAGTTGCTGCTCCTCCAGCCCTTGCCTTGTAGTTAGTCAATTTAGTTCCTCCATCTGTGTCCCTGGCACTTTTTGAGTGGCTGCTCCTGCACTGGAGATTAGAGAAGTGAGTTTGTGAGCCTGTTTGAGCTTCTTAAGATGTGTCAGTGTCCAGCCCCTCCCTGTTTGTCTTGGATGCAATCTCTGTTGGTTTTCATAGCCAGGTATTACAGAGACTCCTCTTCCCAGCACTGATACTCCAGGTTGGGGAGCCTGGTGTGGAGCTTGGACCCTCACTCAGGGAACCTCTGCTGAGATATCCCTCCTGATTCTTTTTATTTTTTAAGGATTTTATTGGGGAATTGGGAGAGAGAACAGCGTTGGGGAATTGGGAAGGGGAATAGACAAGTTGCTGTTCATTTGTTCTTCAGTCTAGTTATGGAGGACATCACTTCACTGGCCCATGTTGGTATTGTGATCATTGCGCTCTTCCTGGCTGAGGCAGTTGGTTGCTGGCCATTGGATGGCTGCTCACGGCAGCTCATGCTGGCTGCCAGCCACTGACGCTGGCTGCCAGCCACTCAGGGTAGCTCATGGCAGTCCGCTGCAGCCCCACTGCAGCCTATGCTGTTGCCAGCAACTCATGGCAGCCTAACTCCAGGTGGAGCTGTTGTTCACCATCTTAGCTGTAGAGGGCAGTGTCACTGGCCCTCATGTGGGATCTGAACCGGGGCCCTGATGCTCAGAGCTGGTGTCCCAAGCCAACTCTTAACCAACGCGCCACTTTGCCAGCCCTTGTTTTTTTTAAAATTTATTTTCAGATGTACAAAACAAGATAATGATTAGATATTTACACCCCTCACAAAGCGACAACTCCAACAAGTCTACTACCCCTCTGACATCGTACATAGCTATTATAATACCATTGACTATATTCCCTATACTGTACTTCATATCATACACACACAGAGAGGGTGCCAAAAAAATGTATATACATTTTAAGAAAGGAAAAAACTGTATTAAAATTACACTGATGGTAACCACTTCGAGCACCTCTTGTAATTGCAGAAGTCACACGTGACTTGTATTCATTTTGCTCTCTGTATACTTGTATATTAGTATTTCAGGGACTAAATTTGGGGATTTTGTTAACCTTATTTACCTTTGTTGCGGATGTTTGAAACTTGGGGTTGTAGAGAATGAAGAAAGAAGTGAGATTGTAAAGTGCTGCTGGAATGAACAGTATCTTTACGGTTCTTTGTAGTTCTGCAGTGGCTTTGTTACTTCTGAACATTCCTAAACACTGTGGAAATGGTTGTCATAGGATTCCTCTGCTAGTCGATTTTACTTTTAAAAATTTATTTTGATGTTATTTTTAATGGAATAAATCTCTTTAATCCTGACATTGCTTAGTATGATGTTTTTACTTTTGTAATTTCTGGTTTGTGGTAGTACCTTTACTTCTTTCTGTACTTTTCTTCCTCCACCATTCCTTTCTCCTTTTTTCTTTCTTTCGTTTGGGGAGTCAGAACAGGCTTTCTAGAGGAGATGATAAGTAGGATTAGCTTGGAGTCAAAAGAGCAGGAAAGGGCAGTGGAGACTGCATAAGCAGAGGTTAAGGGGTAAATAATATAATAAATAGTATGGGGTTTCAGTAACTAAAAGCTATTTGGGATTTCTAGAACTTGTACTAAAAGTAGTCTATTGTTACTTGTGTTGTTGATGACCTTGATTAGCCCATAGTATATAGACTGTGTTATGACCTTAGGATTTCCTCATTTTGATAGCATTTTTATTCATTCTTTAACTTTCTTTCTGGGTTGTGCTAGTATAAAGATAGATATTATTTTTTCTGGATTCAGTAGCAGAGAGTAGCTGCCAGAATTCCAGTGTAATTGCTTGTTCATTTTCTTGACTCTAGCATCTTTTTTAGAGGAGAATAAGATCAAAGTGAACATCTCTTTTCCTTACTTGGATGAATTGATGATGAGTGTTCAAGAAAGGAGGAACAGCTGTACCTAGAAACCAGTTACACTATTGAATTTAACACCTGATATTTCCCTTAGGGAAACAATTAAATTTAAACAATCTGTCCATTTGAGTTCTGGTGTGGTGGTTTTTTGCATTGTAGTGTATTTCTTGCTGTTGTGTAGATCCATCTGAGAACTTGGTTTTGGTGATTATATATACATATACCAGAAATATACATTTTTTTAATTATTAAAGACTTTTATTGGGGAATTGGGGAGGGCAACAGTGTTGGGGAAGGGGAACATGTGTCTTTTCAGGGCCCATCAGCTTCAAGTCAAGTTGTTATCCTTCAATCTTTGCTGTGGATGGCGCAAACTCAGCTTCAAGTCCAGTCGCCACTCTCAATTTAGTTATGGGGGTGCGGGGCGGGGGTGAGTGTAGTCTACCATCCCATGCGGGAGTCAAACTGGCAACCCTGCTACTAAGAGCTTGTGTTCTCACCAGCTTAGCGGCAGCTCAGCTCGGACTCAGCTCACTGACCCATGTGGGAATCACACCGGTGACCCTGTTGCTCAGAGTTCGCGCTCTTAACCAACTGAGCCACTCGGCCGGTCCTGGTGTAATATTTTCAAGGTAACAGTGTGCTTTGCTGCACAGAAAACAAATCCTTGTCATCTACTGAGGCACACCTAGACTAGTGATCAGAAGAAAGGAATTACCTTTGAGGGGCTTCCTCTGTCTCAGTCTCTGGGGTTCAGACTCATTAAATTACCAAGTTTCTTCTAAAATGATAGAAATGAGAACACTTTCTTTTCATATGCAAGATTCATGAGTCCAGCTCATAGTGATCATCTAGGTTCTAAACTTCATTTGAATATATTGCATGTATAATAAGTGCTTTGTATGTATCCTGTTTCTCTTTTTTTGAATATTGTTCTTACTTTAAAATTTATAATAGGGTATAGTGCAGGTGAGTGAGTATATAACCATTGTATGTTATCAATTTGTTCGTTTTATTTTTGGACAAGAACTCTATATTTTTTGTGTCTTTTGTATAGTACTAAAAGTATGAAAGATTCTTGTTGACTGTTAATTAATTATCTGAAAATGCCTCTCTTCACTTCAGATCAAACATGAGTATATAATTAATAATTTTTATTAGGATTGTGTTCTATATTTTGGCCAGATTGTATTTAAGATAGAATTATTTGTGTTAACTGGTAAAGAACAAATTCTTACAGAATAGGAGTAATTCCCTGTATCATAGGGAAAAGATAGAACTATCCAGGGATTTGATTTACATCTACTATCCAGTAGCCATTTACTTTCAAAATAATTTCTCAAAATTTGTTTTTGTCAGTCTTTCATCAAAAATTTGAGCACTAATTTTCTGTACCAAGCACTGTGCTGTGCCTCAGTAAAAAGATGACAGTACTAGAAAGTTTTTATGTAAGGTACATATCAAGTTGTGAATTGCAGATCAGTCTGGTAAGTGCTGTTCTTAGGGCTGTAATACTGTGACAGCACAGATCAGAGATAGACTGGGGACGCCAGAAGCTTGACTCAGATGACTTGAGTAAGAATTATTATAATAAGCATTATTGCATTTTGACATAATAAAATTTACACGTTTCAGGAGAAAATTGTTCTTAATTTAATTAACATAATAGGGTGCAATACTGGTATTTTTCTAACTTGTCATCTTGACAAATTGTGCATTGAGTTCTCTGTGATATATTGTTTATAATCACCATTTTCATATGTCCATGATAGTCTTTGTCTCTAACTAAAAAGTTTAGAAATCAGGATAAACTGGCTCAAAATATTTTCTCATCCGAAGAAACTAATGATAGTTTATTCATTGGAAATTCTACCTCTGTAGCGCTTCTGATATTTAAAATACATGAAGTGTTGTTGTGATCATCTGCCTTTTTTTTTTTTTTTTTTTTTTTCCTGAGGGCAGTGTCACTGGCCCTCATATGTGGGACCCGAACTGGGGCCGCTGGCTTCCCAAGCCAGCGCTTAATCACCGCGCCACTCGGCCAACCCGATCATCTGCCATTTTTGCAGATATATTATTTATTCTAATAAAAGTCATAGTCTCTACCTGAGATTTAAGAATTTTCAGTATTGTTCTTCACAGTATCCTACAATTTCCTTGAGCTGTAGCTTGGTGTAATACTAACACAATTCTTGGAGTAAATTATAAACACTTACTTTTCCTGTCTTTCCAGATTAAGCCGAGTGTTAGAGTGAAAAGTTGACTAGTGTAAGTCAGTATAAAATTTGGAATATGAGAAGTGTGAGATTGTTTTGGAGAATGTCATGAGCAGAATTCCTAAACAGGAATTCTTCTAATATCTTACAACTCAGATCTTTCCACTAAATTCAATGTCTGTTTTTGGTTAATTGTAAATGTCGATGAGATGTGCAGATATGCTCATTTTATCTTCTGTGTGAACATACTAGAGAGTTAATAGCCTGGCGTCTATCCTGCTTCTTCTTTCTTCTCCCAGGGAGTTGGCAAGGATTTGTGTAAAGTAAAGCTAACTTGAATGTAGCCTAAGGTAGGAATATTGATTCCTATTTCAGTGGAGAAAATTGCTGTGTAGCCTTTTAGGCTACCAGTCAGTGGTTTTTGTTTTTTTTAGATTTTATTGGGGAATTTAGGAAGGGAACAGTGTTGGGGAATTGGGAAAGGGGAACATTGTGTTTTTCCAGGACCCATCATTTGTTGACCTTCAATCTTAGTTGTGGAGGGCGCAAGGTCACCTCCAAGTCTAGTCATTGTGTTCAATCTTAGTTGCAGGGGGCGCAGCCCACCATCCCATGTGGGAGTCAAATCAGCAATCTTGTTTAGAACGTACACACTAACCAGCTGAGCCATCCTGCCACCTCCTGTGCAGTTTACTGGCTCATGTGGGAATTGAACCGGCGACCCTGTTGCTCAGAGCTCATGCTCTTGAGCGAGCTCTTTACCAACTGAGCCACTCGGCCTGCCCTTACAGAGCATGTTTTTTTTTTTTTTTTTTTTTTTTTTTTGAGGGCAATGTCACTGGCCCTCATATGTAGGACCCGAACCGGGACGTCCCAAGCCAGCTCTTAACCACTGCGCCATTTGGCCGGCCCAGAGCATGTTTTTAATGGTATCATATAAAATAGGTACGGGCAGAACTGAAGAAGTAGACAAATTAGTGTTTGCAATTTTTTCTTCACCAAAATAGTAATTCCATACTGCATTTAATCATAAATGCTAAAGTGTATGGGAGACTATTAGTTGTAGTCAACATCTGTTTCTCCTGACTTGAATGAATTGGTGATGAATGTCCAAAAAAGGATGAATAATTGTACCTAGAAATCAGTTTCATTTTGTGGTTTAACTTCTGATACATTTTGGAGTTTAACTTCCGATACTTCCCTTTGGGATAAATTCATTTCAGGATTTATCTGTATTTTTTTGACTTCCAAAGTTAAAGAAGGAAAAAGTAGGGTTATTATAGGCTGTAGAGGATTAGCATTTTGACATATCTTTTTATAAAGGATTTTGAACTCCAGCAACTAAGAAGCTTAAAAATGTAATGCTGACAGTTAAATGCATTTAAAAAATCATATTCATGAATTAAAATACCTGATAATTATATTATAAATTTATTCTTGGTAAGAAAAAGCAATGCTTTTGAAGAGTTTGAAGACTATCAGAATTTAAATTTCACTATTTGCTCTAAGCATAATACCCAAACCAGAAACTATAAAGAAAATGTCAATATCTTTGCATTAAAATTTTTTTTTTCTATTTGAAAATCACCATAAACAATGTTAAAATAAAAATGACAGACTTGGAAATATTTGTAACATACATAGCAGGCAAACGGTTATTTTCCTGATACAGAAAGCTCTTCAAATGAATTAGGAAAATGGTGAAAGAACAGTTGAGTCACAAAGGAAGGAATACAAATTGCGAGTGGATATGTGAATAGATATTCAGCCTCACTTGTAATCAAAGAAATGCCAGAAAGTGAAAGAAAAAAAGAAAGAAAAGAAAGAAAATGCCCAAAGTTGTCACAGGTATGGAGAAAAGGCCACTCCCAGACATTGGTGGAAGTTGAAATCTGTACAGAACCCTTTAGAGATAATTTGTAATATGTATCAAAATTATAACTGCATACGCTCCAATACAGCAGTTCTACCTATGAGAATTTATCCCCAGGAAAATCTGATATGTGTGCAAAGATATGCATATGAAGTTACCTATTACAATAGTGAAAAATGGGAACCAACATAAATACTTATCAGTAGTTATAAATAAATTATTTAATATCCATACAGTGGAATTCTGTGGCAGCCATTTTTTCCTTTTTGTTGTTGTCGTAAAATACATCTTGTATTTACCATTTTCAATTTACTGTCTTAACCATCTTTCAAACATATAGTTCAATGGCATGAAGTCCATTCATATGGTTGTACAGCCATCACCAGCATCCATCTCCAGAACTCTTTTCATCCTGTAAAACTGAATCTCTATACCAGTAATTCCCAGCCTCTGTCAACCACTGTTCTACTTTCTGTCTCTATAAATTGTACTGGTGTAGGTACCTCATATAAGTGGAATCATATTATTTGTCTTTTGTGGCCAGCTTATTTCATTTAGTATAACATTCTCAAGGTTCATCCATGCAGCATGTGTCAGAATTTCATGTTTTTTTAAGGCTGAAAAATATTTTTAGTCATTTATTTAAATTTAATTTCTAAATAGTTAGTATGCTCATTTAGTTCAAATTCAAGAGGAGGGTAGAGGAAGGGAATATGGGCAGTGACTGCTAACGGGTACAGGATTTCTCTTAGGAGTGGTGAATGTGTTCTAGAATTAGAAAGTAGGGATCGATGTACAACTTTTGATATGCTGAAAACCACTGAATTGTACACTTTAAACAGGTGAGCTTTGTGGTATATGAATTATATCTCAATAAAGCTGTGTTTAAAAATTCCAATGTCAGTTATTCCTCAGTTAAAAAAATTTCAAGAGGAATAGAATAAATACATAGTAGTCTTCTTATAAGTTGTCCCTCAGCCATTCCATTTTTTTTGTTTTACAAAAATAGCCATTAATTATTTCTTGTGTAACTTTCCAGAAATATTTTTATTTCTTAATATATATATATATATATATATATGTAATAAATAGGAAATACTTATTGTTCCCTCCCTTTTTAACAAAAGTGGTAGCAAATTGAACACAGTGTTTTACACTGAAACAGGTATCTCCGAAGCCTGTTTCTCGTATTTTTAGGTAAAAATTTCTTTTTTATTGCAAAAGGTTTAGATGCTCACCATAGGAGATTTAGACAGTACAAAAATGTATGAAGAAAAATGTGAAAGTTACCCATACCCAGAGATAGTCACTGATAATTGTTTATATTTTTTTAGACTTTTCTCTGCATGTATATACTCTTAAAAATCAGAATTGAGATCATCCTATACCTGCTTTTTGATACTTAATATCTTATGACCATAGTTTTTATTAATACATATAAATCTACATTATTATTTTTTATTGATGTGTTAGATTGTGTGGACATCCCCACTTACCTAACTTGTCACCTGTTAATATCCATTTAGGTTGTTTCCAGTTTTGTCACTGTTAGAAGCAACAGCGAGGATCTTTGTATACACATCTTTGTACACTTGGCAAATCATTTTCTTGAGATATTTACTATAATGGTCTTTTGAAGTCTGCCAAATTTTTTAAATGAGATATGTTTTTAAATACATACCACAAAGATTTTTATGTCATTAATTCTGAAAATATGGTACAGATATTTATATCCTCATTTTAAATGTGAGGAATTGAAACCTAGAAAGATGGCAGTGTGTTCCAAATTGCAAGGCTAGTTAGTGTGGGAGCTGGAACCCAACTCCCATCTTCCAATTATGTGTTAGCGTTCTTTCCACGGTGGCACTCCCGGGCCTCGATGCCTTAAATACAAAGGAGGGACCTTTTATTGTTGCTCCTTCATTTCTGAATAGAAGATTCTTGATGTAATACGTCTTTTAGATTTTTGTATAATGTGTTGGAATTTACTCATGGAGATTAAAGGTTCATATACTTTCATTAGGGTACAGGCTAAAGATGTGCCCTCACAAACATTTTTCTGCGTTTACATCCTCATTTAATTACTCGCCTATATTGTTACCTTCCCTGTATAAAAAGCTCACATAGTCTTAGGTTTTTTGTTATTTTTTGTTTTGTTTTTTTTCCCTTAAAGCTTCTAGTTATTACTTTTGGGTAGTACTAGTTTTAGTGGGCTTTAATGGGAGAATTGCTTTGTTTTGAATCCAAGCTTTATCACTTACTGTGTGATCTTGGGCAAGCTACTTAAATCTCTGTAAGTCTAGTGTCATCATCAATAAAATCAAGAGAGTAGTATATGTCTCAGCAAGGATTAAATGAATTAACACATAAAAAGTGCTTGGCACACTCTGGCATGTAGAAATAGAAACTACTCATTAAATACTAGTATTTATTATTTATATGTGTAAATTTAATTGTAAAATACTTACGTTTTACGTCATTTTATATCTTGATATCCTTTGTATTTTTTGGTGACATTTTTTATATGATGTGTTAGTATTCCCGAAGACTTCCCCTGGCTTTCCCTTTTTCCATCCTTCAGTTCTATTTTTCTCTTCTTTTGAACAGCATTTTATTTTTTTCCTGGCTCATGCAGAGTGAGGAGCTGCCATACTTGTTTCCTGTTGGGAATAGACACAAGTTAAATAACTAACATTTTACAGATTATCTCATCATGTTTTAAGATGATATAAAACAGAATGACGTGAATCCTAATTGGTAAAGGCAGAATTCCCAGAGCCCTTGTAGCTATTCGCTCACTCCTCCCAGTCTGCTCTGTTTTTGCTGTTTGAGGAGGAAAACTGATTTGGGGTTTTCTTTTCTGTCTTGGTTCCAGCACATGCAGATGACGATCCAGGCTCTCCAGGATGAATTACGGATTCAGAGGGACCTCAACCAGCTGTTTCAGCAGGACAGTGGCAGCAGGACTGGTGAGCCTTGTGTGACAGAGCTGACGGAGGAGAACTTCCAGAGGCTCCACGCTGAACACGAACGGCAGGCCAAAGAGCTGTTCCTTCTTCGAAAGACCCTGGAGGAGATGGAGCTGCGCATTGAGACTCAGAAGCAAACCCTGAATGCTCGGGATGAATCCATCAAGAAGCTTCTAGAGATGTTGCAGAGCAAAGGCCTTTCCGCTAAGGCCACTGAGGAAGACCATGAGAGGACAAGACGCTTGGCAGAAGCTGAGATGCATGTCCACCACCTAGAAAGCCTTTTGGAGCAGAAGGAAAAAGAGAGCAATATGCTGAGAGAGGTGAGTGAGCACTTTTTCAGTTGTTATGATTTGTTGTTTGTCTTTTTCCTGTGATTGGTTAGCATCATGGCCAAGATAAATTTTTATGCTCTGCTGGGCTGCTATGTAAGTGATTGACTGATTTCTATTCTACATTGCTCTCTTGCATGAGATGAGATTGACTGCTATGTATACTGGCTTGATAACTTTCTGGATCTTTTTTTTCCCCTTCTGGTTTATAGAGACTCATTTTGTTGCTAGAGGGCACAGAATTTTCTTGATTTGTTACTCATCTCTTGATTTGTTCATAGATACGCATGCAACAAAACCAGAATCAGAGTAGCTATTGCTCAATTTAAAAATATCAATAAAAGGGGCTGGCCGAGTGGCGTGGTGGTTAAGCGCTGGCTTGGGAAGCCAGCGGCCCCGGTTCGGATCCCACATATGAGGGCCAGTGACACTGCCCTAAAAAAAAAAAAAAAAAAAAAAAAAATCAATAAAAGTAAGTAAGTGGTAACCTCAGTTTAGGTGTGCTTATGAAGTCCTTGACAGCAGTGATGGATATGTTTGATCTGTGGTTTCTATGGAAACTGTTGCCTTGCTATAAAATATATGTGATAAAAATCATTTGCTGCCATGGAGGCACAAGAGAATGATTCAGAGGCATACTATCACTTATATTTTAGAGAGGAAAATGAGACTTCAGCTGACCACTATGATATTGATAATTTTTCACTTTTCTAGATACTGTTTCATTTTAAGAAAGCATAAATGAAGAATTCATCTTACATTGAATTTAAAAAATTGACAGCTGTAATGCTTTATATGTGATCGGAGATTTCATATAGCTTTCCGATTTAATAGGGAAGGAAAATAACTTACAACAGTGTAGTGCCAGTCCTGAATAATTCCTTTTTGAATGACATGTGATGCAGGAGGTTGAAAAAATGGGATATTCGCAAAGCAGCACAATAGCAACTTTAAAAAAATACTTTTAAATTTATAGTTTGTTCCATAATTCCTCGTTTTGTAAAAAAATTTTAAATATTTATAGTGAGGACGTTTTTACTTTTGAAAGAAATTCATTGTTTTTTAAAAACAGTTTTGTCACACAGTAAATTTATTGCAGTCTATTATAGTAAAATTACAAAGTAGATTAGCAAAAGCTTAAAACCCAAGGTGTTTAACTAAATAGTGATTATCAGTTTTCATTATGTATGTTTCCAGTTATTTTTGTTATGTATACATTCTTTCATCATTTCTATAGTTCTTTTCCTTAAAAAGATAGAAAACTTTATCAGTATTAACTAATGTACAAGAAATTTGATGTACCAATAACAAATTTATGATATTTATGCATCACTGAAGGCCAAGAACTCTGTCATTGCAAGTTCGTCATAAATTCAACAAAACCAATTATCATATTTCAGGGTATTATTTTGCATATGGATATCGTTATTGATTTCTAGGGTTACACTTTAACTCATAAGCATAAATAAAAGAATTAAAAACATTTATATAGATACGGAATTAGTACTACCCATGTAACATGTGCATCCTTATTTTTCCCTCACAAATTTGGGCAAAAAAGTGCGGTTTATACACTGCAAAATATGGTAATTAGTCTTGACCCATCTTTGTCGGAAAGAAAGTTTTATAATTTCAAATGCATTTATAATATCCCATTGCCTTTATTTGACTATCTCTTGCTGTTGAAAATTTAGACCACTATTAATTTTTCAGTATTATAAAACTGTGCTGCACTGAATATCCTTAATCATATATCACTGTACATTAATTTTTTTAGGATAAATTCTTAGAAATAATCTTGCTCAGAGTGTTTACCTTATTGAAACTTTGAGTAATCTCATCTTCCAGACTGATTTGACCAGTTTACTATCCCAGTAGCATATACTATATTTTTATGGTTAATCTGTAGCTATGTATATATATGTTGTGCTCTTCAAATGACTAAATCCGAATGTTTTAGAAAATTTTCTATCAACTACTATGTTTTAAGCACATCCTGAGTTTCTTTCAGTTTATTTTAAAGACTTTAATTGTAATTAGATAACCCATAGTCTAGCCATAGAACATTGTTAAAAAAAAGTCTAAAAATACACATTGGGTATTTAAGAAATAATAGTTGAATAAGTTTAAATGTCAGATATTTACTGGGCACTAACTAGGGAAATTGCCTGAGTGAATAAAACAAAATCTGTGCCCTCTAGGAGATAAAGCACTTGCCTTCATGATCCTTGCCAATAATTTATGCAACAGTTTTATTCAAGGTACAAGAGAAAACCATTCCAGCATTTATTAAGGGAGTGGTAAGATCTGGTTTAGCTTTTAAAATTTACTGTGGTTGTATGAGAATAAGTGGGAAAGGGAGAGTCAAGAGTGAACAAGGAAGTGTCTACTAAAGATTTTAGCAGCTCTAATCGAGGTCAGGTGAATGGTGACTTGAAATGATTGTTGTACATTACAATATATCACTAGTGCAGGGGTCGGTAAACTTTTGAGACAGAAGAGCTGCCAGGGGTCAGCAAACTGCGGCTTGCGAGCCACATGCAGCTGTGAAGTAAAATTGAAAATGAAAATAAAACCATCATAGTTTCATTTATAAAAATTTTAAAGGATATTATTCACATAATGGTGATTGTGTAAAAATATATTTATGGCTCTCGAATAATTTTTAAATTGTTGTGAGGGACATGATTGACTCTTCCAGTGGTCGGCAAACTTTTGAGACGGAACGTACCTGAAGAGCCACATGTGGCTCGCGAGCTGCAGTTTTCCCAACCCCTGTGTATCTTGAAAGGCAGAAAGGGTTGTGAGTTATCAATGCCAGGATATGATAGGTTTTAGTAATTATTATATTATTGTCCATCTTTTAAAAAATTGGTATGTCATTAATCCTGAGACTCACTGGAATGTGAATCCAATTTTTCCCATTTTAACAATATGAAATTGTGTTAAGTCTTACCTTAATGGTATTTTCCAATCGCTGTACGCAAGGCAGCAGTCATGCTAGATTTGTTTGCCTTTGCATCATAAACATTGTTGTAGCTTTAGTTGAGGGTGTGAGCATTGTTGGTATTTATTATTAACTTTAATTGTTGTTCAGTATGTCTTCAGTAATGCACTGTGAGTCAGCATTGAAACGAAGTTATTGATGTGGAGATAGTAAAAAAACACTTCAAAAATGATACATGATTAAGCTCTGTGGTTAAACAAGTCAAAAAGAACTCTTCCAATCAGTATAACATAAAAATTTTGAATAATAAAGCTTTGTGTCATGATTTATTTGGAGGCATTTCCCTCTTTTCTTTCTGGCATATGAAACAATGGTATATCTTAAAATCAGTGGCATCTTTGATTTGATGAAATATAGTAATATTAAAATGGCATTCATATCCAGTAACATTTTTAGCTTGTCATATTGTTTATAAACATGATTTTTTAGATAATAGGTAAATACCCCCAAATAAAGGCCAAAGGGGAAAAAAAAACCAAATTAAGCATTGCATTTTCTATTTGTACCAAAATTACATTATGTGACTACTTATTGTTAGATTTTATATTATTTACTGTACCTTTCCTTTGATTGATAAAAGAGTGAAGGCATGACATCTATTGGACAAATATTGAATTACAGGCAAGACTTGTGGTTAGTACTTGGGTCTTGTGCTTATGGAGTTTGAACAAGCTTTACAGGTGATTCTGTTACACCCCGCAGTTTGAGACCCAAATTTTGGTTCTCAGTCTATTGGCAGAACAAGACCTAAGTTAGCTATGGAATTTTTGGGTCTGCAATCCATATGTATATCTAGTATTGTCTATAGGCCAAATTAATAGTATATTTTAGACCTTTATGTATACCTGGTTTCTAAAATGTAGACACTTGTGAATAAAATACAAATTTGTTTTAAAATATTATTGCATTCATGCTAGTTTTTGTCTCTATAATATTTCAATCAACAAAACTTGTTAATATAACTACTATCATGTTAGAGTTTGCCGAAATGTGTGAGGTAAATGTCCTCTTTGACTAAGATCTAGGCTAGGAATACTGAATCTCCGTAGCAGATCTGAGTGCCTGTCTGTATCATTGGCAGTTGTAAAGGAATAAGCAGAGTTGAATGGAGGGAAAAATAAAAAAGAAATAGAGATATATAGAGGAAAAAATAAAATAGAACTAACAAAGAATAGGAAGAATTAAGAAAGAAAACAGAGTCCCTAGTTTGCTCTTTTGTAGTGATTTTGAAAAATGAGTTTATTTATTCAGATTATTTCTGCTGCTCTTATTTTTTTCATTTGTGCCTCATTTCCATTTTGACAGAAGATACTTTTTTCTCAGAATAATGCCATTACTAGAAATGGTGAAATGTTGAGTACAATGCTGTCTGACACTGGCTGATTTAAGATACAGAAAAAATAGTGAGACTTTCCCTTTTTTATTTCTGTCCCCTGTGTGTTGTGAGTAAACCTAGAACCTGTGTGGACGATTGAATCTATGAACTTCACAGGCAATCTGGAGCTACTGCCCTTGAGCCAAGGGTTTTAGAAACTAAAACCTGAAACTTGAAGAAAATAAGTTTTAGGCATTTTCAGCCACAAATACTTGTTTCTCTCAGTTGTGTAAGTGAAAGTTGACTTACTTTTATTTATATTTTTTGAAGATTTTATTGGGGAATTGGGGAAGGTAACAGACAAGTTGCTGTCCTTTCGTTCTTTAGTCTAGTTGCGGAGGACGTCGCTTCACTGGCCCATGTTGGTATTGTGATCATTGCGCTCCTCCCGGCTGAGGCAGTCACTTGCCGGTCATTGGACGGCCGCTTATGGCTCTCACGGTGGCTCACACTGGCTGCTGGCCACTCACGCTGGCTGCCGGCCGCTCACAGTAGCCCAGGGCAGCTCACTGCAGCAGGGGCTGCAGCCTACACCGTCGCCAATGACTCCCAGTAGCCCAACTCCAGGTCGAGCTGTTGTTCACCATCTTAGCTGTAGAGAGCGCAGCATCACTGGCCCACATATGTGAGATCCAACCTGGGCCCCCGCTGCGCAGAGCTGGTGTCTCAAGCCAACTCTTAACCAACGTGCCACTCGGTCGGCCACTGACATACTTTTAAAAAGAAATAAACTACTAAAGAAAGAGAAAAATGAGAAATTTTGTTCCTAACTTGTTGTCTAACTCTAGATTAGTCATTATTCTTTAGTAAATTAGTGAGAGGAAATGAACTCATTTTCTACTGTCTACTACTGTTGACAGTAAAACCAGAACCAGATATTTTACCTGTATTTCAAATTTTTTTGAATGAAAACAATCAGGCCAAAAGGAGTGAAATAACGTGAGCAAATGGCCTATTGTACTTCCTACATTTGTTTGCATAGTACATTTATTTCTATTTCTAGCATCTCTTCTTATTAACAGTGCATGAGTCAGAGGCTTGATGCGCTCTTTGGGAATTGGGAAGGGGGATTGTATCCGCTCACTGACTGCAAGATGTGTTCATAATGGTCTTTAATGTGCAGGCTTCTGAATGGAAATTTGTTCTGAGTGATAGGTTGTAAAATGACTTAATAGGAAAGCTTTATGCTTGTGAATGATTTGAAATGCATCCTACTTCCTTAGCATAGGAAGATTTTTTTTATTCTAATGGATTTCTTTTTGTGTGTGTGTGTGTGTGTACATCTTTGCTAGAGTTTAAAATAAAATTATAATAGTTTTACCTTAAAGCGTTTGGAAATTTACCTAATTTAGATGTAGGAAATGGGAGACGTCAGATAAAATTAGTTCAGTATCTGAATTGTGAGGTATTTCAAAGAAATGCAGTTTTAGTATTTTCAAGTAGATATAGAAATACCAAATGAAAAATGCAAAGTATAGATTATAGGTTTTTATCAATAAAGATTATTTATAATTAGCAGGATTCATTTGATTTTTGTTTATAAATTTTAAAGTTTTATACTCATTTATTGAACAAAAATTATTAAATATACACTGTGTGCGCAGTTGATCACCTCGTTTACATATAGAGAACAGATTAAATGTGGACAACCTGGATGCTAAGAGGAAGCTGATGAGGTTGTTCTTTTCATGCTGGCCAGAGGTTATTAGGCCTGAACCAGTGTATTCAGATTTTGTCTTCGATTAATGTGTCCTGGAATTTACTTTCTTCCTTAATGAAATGCTGTGGCTTGCAAGAGTTAATGTATAATAATTGTGGATTAACTTGATCCTTACAAGACTTGCTTTTACCCTGTGTGAGGGCTGGTCTAGAAAGCCTTCCCTCCAGGGCTGGGTTAGCTGTGCTCCTAAGACTGGTGTTGCTACCAAGTGCCTCTGTTGCTCTCTCCACTTTGGCTGTTTGGAACTTGAATTGTTCCCAGCCCCATGTGAGTTCAGGCAGTCGCCCAATCCTTAGCTCTGTGGTAGTGATTCTGTCCCCATAGTTGTTCTTTGTCTGACACTGTGGAGTCTTGCTCTGTGCATGCATGCTCAGTATTGGGCTGAAGACTCAAGGGGCCCCCTGTTGGATTAGACACTGCTGCTTTTTTTGGCTAGCTCCCTTCTCTGTGTAGTCCACTGTCTAGGACTCTTCCACGTTGACCTGTCTGCCTTCTGAGCTCTGTAAGACTGCTGTTTTCTGTGTGGGTTTCCTCTCCTTACATACTGGATCGCGAGTCGGGGCCATCACTTTATTTGTTTCTCTTCTCAAAGATCATAGCCCTGTGCGGCTTGTTTTCCATCATCTGAAAACAGTTATTTCATGCATTTTGTCTAATTTTTAAATCATTTTACAAGAAGAGGGCTAGTCTTCTCTGTGTATGGTCCGATCATGTTGATTTTGCAGAGAGTGAGAAGTAGTGGAAACTATTGAAGTCTTTAAAGCAGACTAGTGACCTGGTCTGTTGATGCTTTATCATGAGTGTCCTGGTGCTCCCTCAAAAATTGACAGAGGAGTTGGAAGGAACCTAACTAGAGGTTATCATAGTTACCTAGGTTGAAACTAGACTGCAAATGGAGTCCAATGGATAAATTCAAGAAACATTTTGAAGATACAGCAATTAGGACCTGCTTGTGGGAAACGGAGATCTGGGGGCTGCGGGTGGAGACACTGGTGTCGGCCTGAGCCACTGGGAGGGCAGTGCCATATTTAACAAGACAGGAAGGCTGGTCTCTCCCCAGACTCATCAGAGTAAGAAGAAGAAAATCAGGAGTTTTGTTTTGGATAAAATAAGTTTGAGTTTCTGTTAGACATCTAATGAGAAAGGTCAAATGAACATTTCTAGGCAGAGGGCAGCCTAGAAATCCACTGGCATCTCAGTTGAATTTTAAACAATGTAGTAGAGAGTTTAGATGAAAAAGAGAAAAGGGTTTAGGACTGATCCCCTGGTTACTATATATTTCGGGGTCTAATTTAGAAGAAAGGACCTGCAAAAGAAACAAGGAAGGAGCAACTGGAAAGACAGGAAGAAAAGGGGAGTGTGGTGTCATAATATGAGTAGTCACGAGAAACCGTGTAGATAGAAGGGAGTGGGCCATTGCTTTGAATGCCCCTGGGAGTTCTAGGAAGAGGAGGACAGAAATGTGTCCATTAGATTTGGCAACCTGGAATTCATTGGTGATTTTGATCAGTTGTTTGAATGGAGAGGTAGCAGAAAAAGCCGGATTAGGCTGCTTTCATGAGCAAAGGGGTGTCGTATATCTGAAGTATTTTAAATCAATGAAAACAGAAATGCATGGGAAGTGAAGAAGGAGCACTTGCTAGCTGGTGTAGAGCAGCAGGCTTCAGGCTGCGGTGCTTGTACACCTTGGAGTTCACCCAGACTTTCCAGGGGTATGTGAGCCCCATGCAGGACAGCTCTAGATTCTCAGCCTCCACCTCTCCTCGCATTTCGCATTTTAGTTGGCTGACAACTAAGTGAGGCCTTTCTTCTCCCCTTTCACAATCGAGCTTGGCCCCTCTGACTTCTACTCATTCTTCGGCTCTCACATATTCCTTGGAAACTTTCCAAGATCTCCAGAATTGATCCAGATCTCTCAAATTTTTCTCTGGAGGCACTGTGGATATTTTTCTTCATAACATTTTTCACATATGGATTTACAGTTTTTTAAAAAAACATTCATGTGACAAATATTTGAGTATACCATTGTGCTAATTACTGTTCTGGATGCTTGATATATATCAGAGAATGGAAAAAAAAAGATTTTGGAGATAGTTATGTTTATCATAATGAGTAATATGCTCTTAGAAAGTGACAAATGCTAAAAAATAATAAAGCTTAGTTAGGGAGATTGGAAGTATGTGTCAGAGGGAAATTGTAATTTCAAATAAAATAATAAGAATGGGCCTCTCTGAGACTTTCACTTTTGACTTTTGAACAGATTTGAAAAGCTAAGGAAAGAAGAGAGACTGGAGCAGAGGGGACAGTGAGTGCAAGGCCTTACGTCAGGAGCAGGATGATGTGTTGAGGGAAAATGGGGGTGGGGCAGTGTGTCTGGCCACCAAGGGAGAGAGCAGTAAGAGATGAAGCCAGGCAAGGAACAGGCCAATCACATCAGGCCTTACAGGCTGGCATGAGGCCTGCAGCTTTCACTGCAAGTGGAATGAGGAGCTTTCGAAGGCTTCAAGCATGTTTTGACTTCTGTTATTAAAAGAACCCTCTAGCTGCCCTATTGTGAATAGGGAAATCAACTTTGGGATGACAGTTGCTATCATCCAGGCAAGAGATAATGGTGGCTCAGGTCATTGTGGCAGTGGAGGTAGGGAGATGCGGTCAGCTCTGGGGACATTTTGAAAATAGGATTTTCAGGTGGTTTGGATGTGGTGTAAGAAAAACGAACTCCCAAGTTTTTGTCCTAAACAGTTGGGTGGACACATACAATCAATTGTGATGGGGTAGTTTAGGAGTTGAGTTTTGGATATATTAACAGTGTGGTATCTATCAGATACACACACACACATGAACACACACACACACACACACACAAATGTGGATTTCAGCAGGAGGGACCATTTGGGAGTTGTTATTATGTTACGGTGATGAGCGTTAGGAGAGTGGATGAGAACATCAAGGGAATTGGTAAGCTGGAGAACAGGACAAAGGACAGAGTCTGGTGCCTTCCTAGGAGTTGGGCAGCACAGGAGTCGGGCAGTAAGGCAGGAGGCAAAACTTGGAGAGTGTCATGTCTTGGAGCCAGGGAAGACAGTATACTAAGGAAGAGAGACTGAGAGACCATTTCAGATGCTGTTCACAGATAAGTAAGCTGAGGACTAAGGCTAAATTGTAGGTTTTAGCAAAGCGGAGGTCACTGGTGATGATGATGAATTGTTTAGGTTATTATTTGATTCAAATCTATTTTTTCATGGAAGACAGAGCTCCACTATAAAAGGGACCAAATTTATTATTCTCCCATTATATCTCCAAAACTTGGCATAGTTCCTGGCATGAATAAATGAATAAATAGAATCTCTAGGTGGCCTGAAGAACTGGGTCAGAAGTTGCATAGCCAAAGGGCTCCTTGGATGGGAATCTGTAGTACTCGGAAAGGGCTCCTTGGATGGGAATCTGTGGGATTGGGGCAGAGCTCCTTGGATGGGAGTCTGTGGGGTTGGCAAAGGGCCCCTTGGATGGGAATCTCTAGGGTTGGGAAAGACTCCCTTGGATGGGAATCTGTGGGATTGGGAAAGGCCCCCTTGGATGGGAATCTGTGGGGTTAGGAAAGGCCTTCTTGGATGGGAGTCTGTGGGGTTGGGAAAGGCCTCCTTGGATGGGAATCTGGGATTGGGAAAGCCCTCTTGGATGGGCATCTGTGGGATTGGGGAAGGCCCCCTTGGATGGGAATCTGTGGGGTTGGGAAAGGCCCCCTTGGATGGGAATCTGTGGGATTGGGAAAGCCCTCTTGGATGGGCGTCTGTGGGATTGGGGAAGGCCCCCTTGGATGGGAATCTGTGGGGTTGGGAAAGGCCCCCTTGGATGGGAATCTGTGGGATTGGGAAAGCCCTCTTGGATGGGCGTCTGTGGGATTGGGGAAGGCCCCCTTGGATGGGAATCTGTGGGATTGGGAAAGGGCTCCTTAGATTGGAATCTGTGGGGTTGGGGAAGGGCTCCTTGGATATTGCATGTGCAGATTGTTCACCGAACCAGATCTACCTGCTGATGGAGCAGGTGGGGCCCAAAACACAACCCATGCTTCATGGTGAGGTTGCATCTACCCCAGGGGTGTTGCTTCTTTCTAAATCATGTTAAGTTACTCTGTGGGCTAGTGGGGGCCCTGGATTTGAATTGAGGCTATAGAATTGAGAAGAGTTCCAAGGACAGGAACTTAGAAAATGCCTGTCTGTGGGTAGGATAGGGGAAAGGGCAGAGTATAAACATTGAAAGCTAGGATAATTCTATAATTCTGTAATGGAAGCCAGTTGAAAATTTAAAAAAATGTTTCTCCCTTAAATGTCTCCATGGTTTAAAAAAAAAAAAAGTCAGCTACTCGATGGAGTTCAGAGAGGATGTGGACTGAAAACAGCTATTAGGTTTAGAAACAAGGAGGTCCTTTATTTGATATTGTGGAGGGAATGGTCCAGTAGAGTGGACCAGTGAAGATGGAAACCAGCTGATAATTCATTCATTCATTTATTCATTCCTTCATCCAACAACAGAGGAACAGATGTGGAGGAGAAATAATTCCACATATGAGGGTGTCACTGGCCCTCATATGTGGGACCCGAACTGGGGCCACTGGCGTCCCAAGCCAGCGCTTAACCACCGCACCACTCGGCCAGCCCGAGAAATAATTTCTAATGATTGCTTACAGGTCAGACAGCATCTGAGGAATACAAAGGACAGTTTTTGCTCTTAAAGAGTTTACTGTCTTCTTTGTTAGAGAAGGAAACTATTTAAAATATAATCTAGTAAGTTAAATGTGAAAGAAGGACTGTGTCGCATGCTATATGAAAAATAAAAGGAGGTACACATAATTGAGCCCAGGAGTAGGAGGCGGTTACCTAATTCTTGAAAGGTTGGTGGCCATCATTCCTCATTCATTCCACATTAATTCTTTCAATGTGTTAATAAGCACTTACTGGTGTACCAGCTACTATTCTAGGTACGTTGGATTCATCAGTGAATGAAACTGAGACCCTGACCCTTGAGGAACATAGATTCTTATAGAGGAAAATAGAAAATAACAGAACACATAACAAGTAAATTACATAATGTGGTAGAGGATAAGTGCTGCAGGAATAGTTGAGTAAGGTAAAGGGGACAGAACACGTGGGTTCTCATTTGTCAGTTTTAAGTTGTAAAATAGGGTACCTTACACTTCGAACATTAAACATTAATTTTTTATGGAAAATTTCAAGCCTACACCAAAGTAGTGAGACTAGTATAATGAATCTCAATCTACTTATTATCACCCAGATATACCAGTTACCAAGATTTTCTCACACTTGCTTCATGTATCCTTTTTTGTTTCTTTTTTTCACCAAAGATTTTAAAGCAAATTCCTGACATGACGCAGTTTCCCTCTACAGACTTGAGCTTGCATCTCTGAAACACATGGGTATTTCCTGCACAACCACAATGTGATTATCACAACTAATAAACCTAATAATCTGGAAGACATATTTGAGTCAGGACTGGAAGGAGACCAGCTTTTCCCCCACGAGCTAAGGAAAGAGTTTAGGCAGTGGGGCCATCTGCCGGACAGGTCCTGAGGAGCTGGAATGCCTGGCCTGGCTGAGGGACAGCAGGAGTCTGAGGGAAGAGTGGGAAGGGCTGGTGCTGTCTTGTAGGCACTGAAGGGACTACGCTGTACTTTGAGTCAGGTGGGGAGGCATGACAGAATTTCGAGCAGAGGAGTGACACCGTCAAATTATGTTTAAAAGGGTCACTCAGAGTTCTGCTGAGAATAGACTATAGTGGGGAGCATGATTAGAAGATGTTGTTGGTTTATTATTTTTGTTAGTGGCTCCCTCCACATAGCAGCACTGGAGATGGTAAGAAGTGCCTCGACTTTTGGTGTGTTTGAAGGCAGAGTTAATTGGATTTCCTGACCGGCTGTGGCTTGAAAGAAAAGGGAAGGCAGTAAGAAGACTCATTGGTTTTGTACCAGTGTGACTGGAAGGATGGAGCAGGTTTTGGCACCACCAAGAGTTTAGTCTTGGGCATGTAGAGTTTGAGGTGCTTGTTAAACATCCAAATGGGATACCTAGTTGAATATTTAAGGCTGGAGTTAGGGGGAGAATAGAAGAAAGGGTAATGTGTATTAGTAATGGTTTGCACTGTAGTATCAGCCCCCAGATGGGGACCAGTGCTAGTGGATGTTCAGAAATGACCAGTGTTTAAACTGTTGAGTGTTTCTAATTTACAGCATTTGTCACTTCATTAGGACTGCTCATTCAGGAAGAGGTCACTCAGTGGAGTTTAGAGCTCTATTTTTGATTTCTCTCAAACCCTTCTTCTGGTCAGGCAAGAATGAGTAAATTAGGTGAGAGATATAATTAAAGTGTTTTACATTCCTTTTATTATGGTTAAGCACTGTCAGCTGGAAAGTACTCATCTGTCTGTCTGTTCCCTGGGGTCCCTGGGGTCACTGGGGTCTGTCCCGGGGCACTTGGGAAGTACTGACTGTTTAACTCAGAGACTTTGTAAAATCGTACAGTAGCCCGAGGTGTTCTGGTAACTACAGGATGGTCCTTGAAGACCCTAATTGTGACATTAATTCTGCAGGGGAAGCCAGTAGGAAAAATTTAAAAACGTTCCTTCTTTAAACCTTCACTGCCTTCCTTCCAGATCCTGAAAACTAAAACTTGGATAAAAAAATAAAAAAAATCATGTTTTTTCTGACATATTCTAAACATGAACTGCTTAGGGAACTTGTTCAGCAGTCTTATCTTCTTTTTATTCCTACTTGTAGCCCCAGTGGGGAGAGAGATTCATCCTGGGTGAGCAGTGGCTGGTTGCCCCTCTGAGGGCGGATGCCATGGAAAGGGTGGTGGCAACGATCCGTCGGTCACTTTGAACGATGCAGACTGGCTGTGATCACTTTCGTTTCTCCTTTGGAAAAGGGGATATTTCTAGTCCCCTTTTGGGATCATTTGGAGTTCCGATTAGATGTCTTAGAGGAAGATACAGGTCATGTGGAAGACTGACACACCACCCAGGGACATGCTGTAGTTTCAGCTGTTTTAGCTGGAGTCTGTGTGATTAATTTTAAATAACGAGGAGTTCAGAGATGGGGAGCCTCTTATGCTTCCTTAGCCTGGATGCAGTCTGTGGGTTACCTGCTTCACAGAGAAAGTTTGGGAGACTGAAAGGGGTCAGAGTGTCTCACAAGGCTGGAGGAGTCACCTTTGGCACACAGCCACTTCCTCTCCCTTCTTCTCCACTCCCCTCCCTCTTTCTTTTTTTCCATGAGAGTGAAAAGGAGGGTACTTACTCTCTTTTTTGCTTATCTTGTGTAGGAGATGCATCGGAGATTTGAGAATGCACCCGACTCTGCTAAGACAAAAGCTCTGCAAACTGTTATTGAAATGAAGGTAAGTGAGAATAAAGAATCTTCCGAGTCAGTTCACACATTTGAGTCAGTTCACACATTTGAGGGATCACACACTGTCACGTTGAGTTTTAAGAAGGTGGTATGTGATAATATTTCACTCGTTTTGTAGATTGAAAAGAGATAGTAAGACTTAGTGAAAATGGCACCTTAAAAGAACTTCGGCTTCAGTTCCTTTTAGTTGTAGCACGGAACTCGTATTTGACCAAAAGGATTTTCAAGAATTTCTTTAAATCAGCTATTTTCAAGCCTTTTGATCTCAGGATCCCTTTATACTCTTAAAATGACAGGCTCATTTCATTCATTTTTAAGAAAATGTCTGCCAAATATCAAGTCTGGGTAACCATAGTTTGTCTGTCAGTTGTTCTTTCTATTAAAAATAGTGTTCAGTGACAGCAGTATGTAATTCAACTTGCAACTCAGAGAAGCACATAAGCACCTCATGTGCTTCGTACCTCAGTATGCCGGGGAAGCCATCGTACCTCAGTATGCCGGGGAAGCCCCTAGCTCCTCCCCGTGTCATCACACAGAATAGTAAACAGGTGTGTGCTCAGGGGCTGAGATTGATTAAAAGTCAGAAGTCACCCAGGCCATTCCTAAATGATGCAGTCTTTAAAGCATTTCTTTCTCCTTTTTCCCTGTGAGTGCCTACACTGCAGACAGAGTACAGTGACAGCTATGGCTTGGTGCCCCTGCCTGTTGTCCTAAGGCACAGCTGTTTTGCCCACCATTGCTTGTGTACCTTTAGTGAAAATGTCAACACAGTTGAAAAGGCAAATAAAGTCATAGTATTATTGTTAAAAAATTAGTTTTGGCTCTGTAGACTTATTGAAAGGGTCTGGGGCAATCTCAGGGTTCCACAGACCATACTTCGAAAATTTCTGCTTTAAGTTAATGAATAGTTAGAAATCTTTAGGCCGTACAACATGGCAATTGGTGATGAAGAGCTTACCTCTGAGTTAAATTCCCTGGATTCAAAATCTGGCTTCACTTTTTGAACTGTATGACGCCAGGCAAGTTACCTACCCTCTCTGTTCCTCAATTTCTTTATCAATGTATGGCGATAATAACAGTGTCCATCCCATAGGTTGTTTTGAAGTTTAATTAGTTAAAAGAGTAAAACGCTTTGAAGAGGACCTGGCACATACTAAACATTCAGTCATTGTTAGCTGATTATTATTATTACTTTTAACATGTTCTTTCTTTCAAAAGCTAAAAGGTTCTTACACTTAGGGAGCTCGCTTTCTCTCTCTCTCTCTCTCTCTCTCTCTCTTTCTTTCTCTCTTTCTCTCACTCTGTTTTTAACTTCTTCACATTCCCTAAAATGTTTGATACTATATTTTACATTGTGGACCTTCATTTAATATTTATTGATATGACAAGAATATTTAGTTTTTGGGATATAAATAGTTTTATATAAGTAGATGCTTCTCAAGTACAGTTATGGGAACTGTTCTTTTAATTTGTATGATTCCCCTAAAAACTTTGTTTATATTGTGTACAACTTTATTCTCAATGGGGAAATGATTTACCAAACAAATTCCAAATTAGTGGATTCTAGATTCTTTGTAGTTAGACCATTAGTAGTCTTGAACATGATCTTGTAAAGAGCCTTTAAAAGGTTTAATTGAATGTTCACATTTCCCAGAAGTTTATTTGTACGTTATTTCCAGATCCCTGTTGAAATCTAAGAATAAACCACAACAAATATACCTCCATTCACAAAATTATTTTATTTGCCTTTTGACAAAATGGGGAAGTGTAATGGTACTAATTGGTAGTGGATCTAGTTTCATCGTTTTTGAAGGATAGCATCCTGATATTTCCAGGAGGATTTATGATAATCTCAATAGGGAATTTTCAGATAGTACAGTTGAAGTAGTTTTATTTATTCTTTACGGGCCAGGAGATTGCCTGAGACCACTAATTTCAAGAAGTAAATAAAAATCCTGGCTTAGATTTAGAATGTCTCTGATTGTACTGATTCAATACATTGAATTTTAAACCAAATGTAAGTTTAATTTGAATAGATTTGTAAAAGAAAACTTGTTGTGATATTTTTAAAGGGAATACAATGTAAGACAGAGGAGTACATACCCTTTTGTCCCTGAACCTAAAAATAGCTAATTGTAGTCATCTTGTGAGAAATCCTTTAACCTTTATCTGCATGTTCTAAGAATTATGATAGCAAGGAAAGTCAATCAAGCAGTCCTTGAGGTAAAGTGCAAAAGGAAATCATTCTCAAAATTACTTCCTAAAGGAATGGTTTTTCTAAAATTCCAAATAAAACAAAGCTATACTTAATTGATGCTCCTTTTTTTTTTTTTTTTTTTTTTTTTTAGCTCAGTCATCCTGTCGGCAGCTTAGCGGCAGATCAGCTCAGGCTGGGCATCAAACTGCTGTTGCTCAGAGCTCACTCAGCTCACGCTCTTGAGTGAGCTCTTAACCAACTGAGCCATTTGGCTGGCCCAATTGATGCTCTTTAAGGTCTTTAGTTCTTAGGTGAATAAGCATATATAACTATAGATATAAAAGTACCTATTCTATGGGAGAGCTTTTCTGTGATTGACGAGATCTGAAGTAATCACTAGATACTATGACAAACTAATCCAAGAAATTGAATATAGAAGGATGTTCTACTAGGAGGTGATATTTGTGGTGGTGCTAAATTACAAGGACAGTAATTAAATAAAAATTATTATGAAATATTACAAATGTATGGAGAAGTATAGAGAAAAAGTAAGATTACTAATAGGACAAACTGTAACTATTAATTTAATTATTCATCCCTTTGTTTATGGTGCTCTAAAACCTTTATTTTTGTAAATATTGTTATACACATTATTTTATAAATCTTTGAAACCCGCTTACACACCTGCCCCCTCCTTTGTGTGCAGAAAAAGCTTTTAGTAGTCACCAACTACAATGATAAAATATAGCTAGAAAAGGTTTTACTGTTAATGTTATAAAAATTTTCACTAGATATTTGTTGACCATAAAGTATAAAGAAATATTAACCAGTTTTCCATTGCTACTACTTCTTTGTTAATTCTTTCAACTTTAATTGAAGGGGTGCAGACTAGACTGGAGGAAAGGATAGCGGAAAAATCATATCATACATATGGGTCTTCCTCCCACCCAAGTGGCCATAAAGGGTATATTTTAGAGGCAAGGCATCAATTGCTAGACAGCAATTTCCTGCATTCTTATTGTTAAACTTAGCATCTGTAAAGACTGGGTTGTTCAGCTTCTCTGATTTTTTTGTGAATCGTTTAATGTCTAAGTCTTCCATTGTTCTCAGGATTCCAAAATTTCCTCTATGGAGCGTGGGCTCCGAGACTTGGAAGAGGAAATTCAGATGCTGAAATCCAATGGAGCTTTGAGTACTGAAGAACGAGAGGAGGAAATGAAGCAAATGGAAGTCTATCGGAGCCATTCTAAATTCATGAAAAATAAGGTAATGGTGTATGATACTACAATCTAAAAAAGGGGTTAGAGAAATTGATGCATGTTCCTACGTCCTTAGTGATGGTGAAGACCTCTACATGGTTTTATCAGACTTCAGGAAAGAATACTTCTAAAATAATTCTTTCAAGTGTAACTTGCCCAGAATTAATGTCAGAATTACTGAAGTTCTATAGCTATTCCAAGTTTTCACTTAAAACAAAATTACCTGCATGAGGCTAAGTATGTATTATTACAGTTAAACATGTCATGCTATCAGGACTTCTGAGATGATTTAGTAGAATTACAACCAGATGAGTTCTATCGATATTATACAGATATTATACAGATGTTATTAAACAGATAACATCTATCGATATTATAGTTGTCTGCCTCTTGTGAAGTATTTTAAAGCCAAAACACTGGGAGGCTGAATTCAGCTCACCCCTTTGCCCTGAAATGGCTTAAGTCATTTTTTTCCCTTCAAATACAGCTCTGTGAAGGAAAGCCCTTTGTTCGGTCTCTTGGAGAAGAGCCATTTGTTTCAGGGTTATTGTTTCCCTTGTGCACTTCAGGGGTCTGTAAAGGAAGATAGGAGTCACTGGGGCATGCTGGTCTCTATGTATAAACAATTGCAGCATTCCTTCCTCAGATGGAAAGTCACCTAGTTTGATTCTATAAGCTCTTTAGGCAAATTGGAGGGTTTAGCTGATTACATTTATCAATTTCTCAGGTTTGTTGTGGTTTAATTAAAAGTCATAATTGTAATTATAAAATATTACCTAGAATATAAGAACCTCCTTCCCCCCACCCCACTCCCCACCATGTCCCAGTTGTATTAGTTCACTAGTCTCTCAGAAGTGAAAGCTGTAAAGGAATGATGCAATTATAACTCCCTCTCCAGTTTCTGGCTTCTTGCTTAGTAATCATACCTGGCATTTAAATCTGTAGAATATTCCTGTATTATTTTAAGAATCTGTTATTGGGTTGGCTGAGTGGCACGGTGGTTAAACGCTGGCTTGGGAAGCCAGCGACCCTGGTTTAGTCCCGCATATGAGGGCCAGTGACACTGCCCTCAAAAAAAAAAAAAAATATAGAATCTGTTATCAATGATGACTGTCAATTTCATGTTAATTTAAAACTTAAAAAGTTACATGGTCAACTTTCCATTAGTTTGGATTTTTCACCCTAATTTGAGAACAAAACATGTTACCGTATAAGCTCTGCTTCCTGTTTGCTGATGAGCACATTGCAGTCATTTAAAAAACCCATTGAAGGGCCGGCCGAGTGGCACGGTGGTTAAGTGCTGGCTTGGGAAGCCAGAGGCCCTGGTTTGGATCCCACATATGAGAGCCAGTGACACTGCCCTAAAAAAAAAAAACACCAAAAAAAAACAAATAAAAAAAAAAAAACCGTTGAAAATCAAGAAACCATCTAGGGCCCTTTGAAGAGTGAAATAGGGGAACAGATTTGATTGTATTCTATGTTCTTGTTATTTCCAGTTACTGCTCTGGCTCAAAGCAGATAATAAGACTTAAATTGACACATAAGTGAAAAAGAATAACAATGTCGTGACAGGTAGAGCAACTGAAGGAGGAACTAAGTTCGAAAGAGGCTCAAGGGGAGGAGCTGAAAAAGAGAGCGGCGGGTCTTCAGGCTGAGGTCTTTGCCGTAAGATTCACTGTGTGTGTGCTGGGGACCCACAGTGGGAGCTTCTGGCTCTGGCTTCCGGGTGGCTCCCACTTCCATTCTCTGCGGCTGGCAGCTTTGCCCAGTGCCAGCACTAACCAGCCCGCTGTGCTCTCTAACCAACTCTGCTCCCCAGTTTGACCCCATATCACTTTGTGTGCAGTGAGCCCTCACACCTTGAAACCCTGTATCTGGTTCCTTACTGCTGCTCTTGTCACTGTATGGATGGTACTTCAAAGCTGGTTTTTTCTCAACTCCTTTCCTGTTGATGGATATAAATGGTAGTCTCTTTTTTCTTCTTAGGTGCAAATATGCAGATGCCCTGGGTCCATCGCCTAGTGTTTATTTGAATTTGAAATTCTTTAGTAAAGTGCTTTACCTTTATATTAGGTATCATGTTTAAGTCCCCATTAAGACTTATGTTATTTTCTTTAGAACAGATGTATTGAAACTGATTAGCTTAGAGTTATCTAGTAAATTAAAATAAGCATGAAATTTATTTAAAGTCTCTAAATCTACTTCAGTCTTCTTTCTAAAGAACTTAAAATTCATTTCAAAATATAATAATAGAATAGCTAATACTTGAGCACTCATAAGCATTTTATAACCTAAAGTAGGTATATTATCAACCCCAATTTATAGTTGAGGAAGCTGGGGTAACAGCGTGGTGCCTAGGGAAACACAGCTAGGAAGGGGCGAGTTTGAGTTTTATATATGCAGCTTGGTTCAAGAGCCTTTGCTGTAAGCTCCTCACTCCACTGCCCTACACCAGGCTGTGCACACGTTTGTCACACAAGTCTCAGGAAAAACTGCCTCTGAAAATAATGGTGGGATAAAACTGGAATGCAGCATAAAAAAATACATGCTAGTTTGGTGTGTTGGCTATTTATGGATCACAGTGTAGATACAAAGTGAGACATTCGATCTGAAAGGGTACAATTTGGTTTATGGTAATCATGTATTGTCCAGAGGAGAATTTGATCTATAACTTCTCTTTGTTTTTCTCAGCTACTATTCTTTTGGTTTTGTGTCAAACAACAGGCTAAGCACATTCCATACATTATTTTGTTTTATCTGTAAACAATACAGTGGCACTGGTTTACTTTTTCCATATTCCTGAGTAGGAAACCAAGGCTTAGATAGGTAAAATAATTACTCAAACACACACCCATTGCTCCTAACTTTTAAGCAAAATTTGTGCTTCCAAACTCTGTTCTCCATTTAGAATATTTTCTTCCCTTTCTTAGTCTTTATGGTCAATATAGCATTATTTGAAGATTATGTAATAATGCAGATGATGAGGAAACTGAGACTTTATTTTTGATCACTTGATTAGAGGTAGCTGGAAATTTGAGTAATCTTTAAGCCATAATCCTTTATTTAACTGAGGAAGTGATAACACTTTGAACATTTCTCTTGAATATTCATTCATACAACAAGTGTGTTTTTAATGCATTCTGAATGTTGGGGATGGAGTGTGTGTTTTTTGTTGGTAAGGGGATGTCATGAAAGACACCACACCATTACAATGGCAACTTCTGGTACAGATCTGTAAACCAGGATGAAATAGTTGCCACTTACAGTGATCTTCCACTGATGTTCCTAGGGTCCTCAAGTACCAAAGTACCTCAAGTACTTTGCGTGCAATAAGCACAGTGAGGTATTTGTTGTATGAGTAACTATGTCTATAAAAAGAGATTTAATGCCTATGAGAAACATGCTTGTCTTCTTGCTGAAACAGAAGAGTAAATTAGAAATTTATTTTTAGTGTTTTTTAAAAGTCCGATTTTAATTAAAGTGAACTTTATTATATATTTCCTTATGGGAAATTGTTCTAAGCTAAGGTTATTACAATTAAAATACTTTACATATATTGAATAAGAAAAATAAAAAGTACTTTTCGTTTCATTAGAGATACTGAAATTACTGACTTCTTGTCACAGTTATACTTCCAGTAGTTAATCTGTCTTTTAGTGCACAGCTACCTGGCGAGGCAGTAACACGATGCAAAAGCAAATCTGATTTCTGTTAATTTGGCTTACACTGAGAATAAAAGACTATCTAACAAATTCTTAGAAACACAGAAATGTAAAGGAGATGCTAGAAATAATGTTTTCTAAGTTAAGATTGGAGACATTTATAGGAGAATGAATGGCCCCTCTTGATTTATGGATTACTGTGTCAGGGGAATTAAAATTCAGTTTACACATATAGATTTTACAGGATGAAATTTATGCATTCTTTATATAGGTCATCTTCATTTAGTTTGAATGACATGTGGTAGGTTATACAACTTTGTAGGTAGAACCTTTTTTTTAAGTCAGTACCCCCCCTAACTGATCAGTATCATGGGATTTTTAAAAAGCACATATTTATAATGTTTGATAACATTAAAAGTGGCTTTTAAAATACGGATTTTATGTAAACTTTTGTTTGAGAATGAGAAAACAACTTAATGAAAAAATATAGCAGTGGCAGCTTTTGAATTGAAAAAGCAGCACTAGGAGGTTTCTTTTTCTCCTTCTCAGTTGCATCTACACTAACCCTGCTTTATATTCTGAAAAGTTCTGACTTTATCAAATACAAACTTTCATCAGTACTTTGTTGTTCATATGTTTACTGTCATTTCAGTTGCTAAGTGAATTGGGATGTTTCTCCTTCCATTCCTTTTTTAAGGGATTTCAAAAAATGTTTAGGAGACACAGTAAATGAAAACTGGAAATGTCCCTATTAGTAGAATAAACTTTTATTTTTTATTTAGGGAGGGGTTGGTGGTGGTTATCTAAGATTAGATGATGCAAAAAGATGAATGGTGTCCTGTCATAAAGCTAATGCTGCATTTCGTTTCTTGTGATTCAGACCTGTTAAAGATCCAGATTAGAGATGGTTGTTTCATTTCTTTTTTGCTTACAGCGTTTTATTTTCTTCTTTAGATTGGTCAGGTGAAACAGGAGCTGTCCAGGAAGGACACAGAACTACTAGCTCTACAGACAAAGCTAGAAACGCTCACGAACCAGTTCTCAGACAGTAAGCAGCATATTGAAGTCCTGAAGGAGTCCTTGACTGCTAAGGAACAGAGGGCTGCCATCCTCCAGACCGAGGTACAAAGCATTCTGGGATTCGCGGGGAGTTGGTTCCTTAGTACCTTTTCATATGTAATACCTGTACTGTTTTTGTTATGCTTAGATTGGGGAGATAAGACTAATGTTATGATTAATTCTTTGGCAGTGTGATCAGTTATTTTACTAAAATATAACCATCTTGTTTTTGGGTCTAACAAATTAACATTGGTGCAGTTCATTTATGTTTTTAATACTTTGGACTTTCACTAAGTCTGTACTTGTAAATATACTTTAAACTAACATTATGAAATGAAAACATAGTTATAAGAAAGAAATCTAAATGAAGATTTTGTTCTCACCTATGTTCTCACAAATGGCAGTGCACTTTGTTGTCCTGTTTTTGGATTAGTAGGTGTTCTTTTTTTTTTCTTTTCTTTTTTTAAATTCTTTTATTGTGAAATAAACATTTTTTTAAAAAAAATTAGTTTCAGGTGTACAACACAGTGCAATAGTTATATTTTTTACCCCTCAAAGTGGCAACCCTCCTCCCCCAATTCGCCAGCCCACTCCTCCCCCCCTCATATCATACATATCTATTACAATTCCTTTGACTCCCTTCCACCATATAATCCACATCCCGTGACTATCTATTCAATTACAGTTGGCATACAATGTGATACAACATCAGTTTCAGGTATACAGTGCGGTGATCAAGCCTCTACTCCATCCATGAAGTGGTCTCCCTAACAAGACATGTGACCATCTGACCCCCCCACCCCCAAAAGTATTTACAACTTTTTTATATTCCCCGAACTGTCTTTCATATCCCTGTGGCAATATTGTAGTTACCTATTTATGCTGTCTAATTCCTTCCTCTTCTCCCTCATCTCCACCTCCCCCCCAGCTAGCAACCACCAGTTTTTCCTCCATATCTCTGAGACTGTTTCTGTTTACTTTGCTCGTTCATTCAGTTTTTCATATTCCATATATAAGAGAGATCTTACAGTATTTGTCTTTCTCCGACTGACTTATTTCACTTAACATAATAGTCTCTAGGTCCATCCATATCGTTGCAAATGTTTACGATCTCATTCTTCTTCATAGCAGAGTAATACTCATTGTATAAATGTACCACAGTTTCTTAATCCAGTCATCTACTAATGGGCATTTTGGTTGTTTCCAAGTCTTGGCTATTGTAAATAGCGCTGCAGTAAACATAGGGGTGCATATATTTTTTCGAATTAGCATCTTGGATTCTTCTGGGTAGATACCTAAGAGTGGAATTGCTGGGTCATATGGTAGCTCCATTTCCAGTTTTTTGAGATACCTCCATACCTCCATGCTGATTTCCATAATGGCTGCAGTCCCACCAACAGTCCACCAGGGTTCCCTTTTCTCCACAACCTCGCCAGCACTTGTTGTTAGTTGATTTGTTGATGATAGCCATTCTGACTGGAGTGAGGTGGTATCTCATTGTGGTTTTTATTTGCATTTCCCTGATGATTAGTGAGGTTGAACATTTTTTCATATGCTTGTTGGCCATCTGTGTGTCCTTTTTAGAGAAATGTCTCTTCATATCCTCTGCCCATTTATTAATTGGGTTGTTTGCTTTTTTGGTGTTGAGTTGCATGAGTATTTTATAAATTTTGGATATTAACCCCTTATCAGATATATCATTGGCAAATATCTTCTCCCATTCAGTAGGCTGCCTTTTTATTTTATTAATGATTTCCTTTGCTGTGAAAAACTTTTGAGTTTGATGTAATCCCATATGTTCATTTTTTCTTTTATTTCCCTTGCCCGAGGGGATATATCAGTAAAAATATTACTCAGGGTAATGTCTGCAAACTTACTCCCTATGTTTTCTTCTAGGAGTTTTATGGTTTCAGATCTTACATTTAAGTCTTTAATCCACTTTGAGTTTGTTCTCGTATATGGTGTAAGTAGGTGGTCCATTTTCATTTTTTTGCCATGTGTCAGTCCAATTTTCCCAGCACCATTTGTTAAATAGATTATCTTTACTCCAATGTAAATTCCTGCTTCCATTGTCATAGAGTAAATGACCGTATATAGATGGGTTTATTCCTGGGCTCTCTATTCTGTTCCATTGGTCTGTGTATCTGTTTTTATGCCAGTACCATACTGTTTTGATTACTGTAGCATTGTAGTAGGTTTTGATGTCAAGTAGTGTGATGCCTCCCACTTTGTTCTTATTTCTCAAGATTGCCATGGCTATTTGGGGTCTTTTGTGGTTCCATATAAATTTTAGGATTTTTATTCTATTTCTGAGAAAAATGTCCTTGGTAGTTTGATTGGAATTGCATTGAATCTATATATTGCCTTAGGTCGTATTGACATTTTAACTATATTAATTCTTCTTATCCATGAACATGGTATGTATTTCCATTTATTTGTATCTTCTTTGATTTCTGTCTTTCAGTGTCTCATAATTTTGTGAGTACAGGTCTTTTACTTCTTTAGTTAAATTGATTCCTAGATATTTTATTGTTTTTGAAGCAATTGTAAAAAGGATTGATTTCCTGATTTCTTCTTCTGATACTTTATTATTGGTGTATACAAATGCCACTGATTTCTGAATATTAATTTTGTATCCTGCTACCTTACCAAATTCGTTTATCAGTTCTAGCAGTTTTTTGGTGGAGTCTTTGGGATTCTCTCTGTATAGTATCATGTAATCTGCATATGACAATTTTACTTCCTCTTTTCCAATTTGGATGCCTTTTATTTCATTTTCTTGTCTGATTACTGTGGCTAGAATTTCCAGAACTATTTTGAATAGCAGTGGTGAAAGTGGGCAGCCTTGTCTTGTTACTGATCTTAAGGGGAAAGCTTTTAGCCTTTCCCCATTGAGTACGATGTTTGCTGTGGGCTTATCATATATGGCCTTTATAATGTTGAGATATGATCTCCGTATTCCCACTTTGCTAAGAGTTTTTATCATAAATAGCTGCTGGATTTTGTCAAATGCCTTTTCTGCATCTATTGATATGATCATATGATTTTTATTTTCCATTTTGTTATTGTGATGTATTATGTTAATTGATTTGCGGCTGTTGAACCAACCTTGCATACCAGGAATGAATCCCACTTTATCGTGGTGTATGATTTTTCTTTTTTTTTTTTTTGAGGGCAGTGTCACTGACCCTCGTATGTGGGACCCGAACCTGGGCCACTGGCTTCCCAAGCCAGCGCTTAACCACTGTGCCACTCGGCCGTCCCAAGTTTATGATCTTTTTAATATGATTCTGAATTCGGTTTGCTAATATTTTGTTGAGAATTTTTGTATCTATGTTCATTAGGGATATCGGCCTGTAGTTTTCCTTTTTTGTAATATCTTTGTCTGACTTTGGAATCAGGGTGATAGTGGCTTCATAGAAAGAGTTTGGGAGCCTTCCCTCCTTCTGTATTTTTTGGAATAGTTTGAGGAGAATAGGTATTAATTTTTTGTGTGTGTGTTTTGTAAAATTCACCTGTGAAGCCATCTGTTCTAGAACTTTTGTTTGTTGCAAGATTGTTGATTACTAATTCAATTTCTTGGGCAGTAATCAGTCTGTTCAGAGTTTCTATTTCTTTTTGGTTCAGACTTGGTAGATTGTATGCTTCTAGAAATTTATCCATTTCTTCCAGATTGTCAAATTTGTTAGCATATAGTTGCTCATAGTATTTTCTTAAAATTTTCTGTATTTCTGTGGTATCTGTTGTCACTTCTCCTCTTTCATTTTTGATTTTATTAATTTCGGTCCTCTCTTTTTCTTGTTGAGTCTGGCTAAGGGTTTGTCGACTATGTTTATCTTTTCAAAAAACCAACTCTTGGTTTCATTGATCTTTTGTATTGTGTTTTTTCATTCTCTGTTTCATTTATTTCTGCTCTGGTCTTAATTATTTCCTTCCTTACACTCACTTTAGGCCTGTTTTGCTGTTCTTTTTTGAGTTTCATTAGGTGTAAAGATAGTCTTGTTGATTTAAGAGTTTTCTTCCTTCTTTAGGTAGGCCTGCACTGCTGTGAACTTCCCTCTTAGGACTGTTTTCGCTTCATCCCAGAGATTTTTGGTCATAGTGTTTTCATTTTTGTTTGTCTCAAGTTATCTTTTGATTTCCTTCTTGATCTCATTTTTGACCCACTCACTATTTAGTAGCATATTATTTAGCCTCCATGTATTTGTAAGCCTTCTAGATTTTTCTTAATAATTGATATTTAGTTTCATAGCATTGTGGTCAGAGAAGACACTTGGTATGATTTCAGTCTTCTTAAATTTGTTGAGACTTGTTTTGTGGCCTAACATGTGCACTTGAGAAGAATGTATATTCTGTAGCTTTGGGGTAAAATGCTCTAAAAATATCAGTTAAATCCAGCTGATCTGAAGTATCATTTAAGGCCACTATGTCCGTGTTGATTTTTCTGTCTGGAGGCTCTGTCCCTCGGTGACAATGTCGTGTTGAAGTCCCCTACTATGACAGTGTTACTGTTGATCTATGTCTTTATGTTTGTCAAAATCCGTTGTATATATTTAGGAGCTCCTATATTGGGTGCATAGAAGTTTACTAGGGTTATGTCCTCTTGTTGAATCGATCCCTTTATTTTTATGTAGTGCCCTTCTTTGTCTTTTATTGTAGTCTTTATTTTAAAGTCTATTTTGTGCAAAATTAGTATTGCTACTCCAGCTTTTTTCTCATTTCCATTTGCATGAAATATCTTATTCCATCCCTTTACTTTCAGTTCGTGTGTCTTTTGATCTGAATGAGTCTCTTGTAGACAGCATATGCATGGGTCCTCTTTTCTTATCCACTCAGCCACTCTGTGTCTTTTGATTGGAGCATTTAGGCCATTCACATTTAAAGTGATTACTGATAGGTGCATATTTATTGCCATTTTGTTATTTGTATTTCTTGTCTTCCTAGGTTAGCTTGTTTGCCCCTTTTTTCTGTTTCAAAAAGCCCTTTTAACATTTCCTGCAATGCTGGCTTGGTGGTAATGAACTCCTTAAGCTTATTCTTTTCTGAGCAGCTCTTTATCTCTCCTTCAATTTTAAGTGAGAGCCGTGCTGGGTAGAACAATCTTGGTTGTAGACCTTTATTTTGTGTCACTTTGAATATCTCCTGCCACTCCCTTCTGGCCTGCAGAATTTCTGTAGTAAAGTCAGCTGTTAGTCTTATAGGAGTTCCTTTGTATGTATCCTGCTCTCTTTCTCTTGCTGCTTTTAGGATTCTGTCTGTCTTTAAGCTTTGCCATTTTAACTATGATGTGTCTTGTTGTGGGCCTGTTTGGATTCAGCCTGTTTGGAACTCTCTGCACTTCTGGGCTTGTATGTCTATTTCCTTCACCAGGGTAGAGAAGTTTTCAGTTATTATTTCTTTAAATACATTCTCAACCCCTTGCTTCTTCTCTTTCTGGTATGCCTATGACTTGAAGGTTGTTGCGTTTCATGTTGTCCCAGAGGTCTCTTAAACTATTTTCGTTCTGTTTTATTCTTTGTTCTGTTTGTTGTTCCACTGGGTGATTTCTGCTATTTTGTCTTCTAATTCGCTGATCCAATCCTCTGCTTCATCTATTCTACTGGTGATTCCTTCGAGTGTATTCTTCATTTCAGTTATTGTATTCTTTAGTTCTAACTGGTTGTTTTCTATGGTTTCCCTATCCTTCTTTATGTCTTTGCTAAGTTCCTTAAACATTCTTATCATCAGTGTTCTAAACTCTGTCTCTGAAAGTTTGGATCCCTCTGTTTCGTTTAGTTCCATTTCTAGAGTTTTCTTCTGATCTTTTACTTGGGACATGTTTCTTGTTTCTTCATTCCTGCTATCGTTCTGTGACTGCTTCAATGTATTAGATAGATCATCTCCACAGCCAAGGTGCCACCGTGGGCCTCACAAATGCAAACCCTAGTAAGTGTTCTTAATTTTTGATATATGAATAGCTTTAAATAGACTAATTGTGGAATCTAGAAATATTCTAGATAGATCTCTTTTTGAACTACAGACCGTTAGACAATGTGCCTTCAAATCTGTTTGAAAATAAAGTTAGTATTTTTAGAAATCTTAAATGAGCTACTAGTCTGTCAGCCCTGATTTCAGGTAGGAATACACCAAATAATTCTAGACGGATGAGAATCTATCATATTTGCAATGAGAAGGAATTGATGCTGCCGCTTGGACTTACTGTCTTAATGTAAATATTGTTTGTTTTTTTTTAAAGTGCTACTTTCTTTTTTTTTTTTTTTTTTTTTAAGATTTTATTGGGGAATTGGTGGAGGGGAACAGCCTTGGGGAATCGGGGAAGGGGAACAGACAAGTTGCTGTCTTTTTGTTCTTCAGTTTAGTTGCGGAGGATGTTGCTTCACTGTTGGTATCGTCATTGCGCTCTTCCCGGATGAGGCAGATCGGTCGCTGGCCTCTGGATGTCGCTCACCGCGGCTATTGGCAGCTCACGCTGGCTGCCAGCCACTCACGCTGGCTGCGGGCCACTCACTGTAGCCTATGGCAGCCCACTGCAGCAGGGGCTGCAGCCCACACCATTACCGGGGCTCGCACAGCCCAGCTCCAAGTGGAGCTGTTGTTAGCTGTAGAGGGCAGTGTCACTGGCCCTCATATGGGATCCGAACCGGGGCCGCTGGCATCCCAAAACCAGCGCTTAACCAATGCGCCACTCGGCCGGCCCAATGTAAATATTTTTTAAAGCTATCAATGAAATAGAGAATTTAGGTAGGAAAGGGTAAGAAGGTTCTGCTTTATAGAAGAAAAAAAAAGCATACAGTATGGATTAGTTTTTCCTTTTAAAAGAACCATATTATAGACAAAGAATGGCAAAGTTTGATGGAAAAATGGAGTGGGGAGTAAAAAGAATGCATAAAAACATCATAGACCCAGAATTGGAAAGTGAAGAGGAATGAGAAAATGGCAAAAAAGATTTCATGTACTATTTTCATACAGTTTGGGACTTTGTTGAAATTGAGAAATTTGAATGACTTACTTGTAACTTTCCTTACAACTTACTTTGTTTTCCTATTTTAATCATGTTTCATTTTATTGTGATATCAACTCCATTCTACCTCAGATGGATATTTTGGGGTTAAATAAGACTCTGACTCTGGAGTTGCCGTTATTGAGTTTGACCTTCAGCCTTACTGCATCCCACCCAGGTGCAGTGATCCTGGGCATGTTATTTAACTTCATTGTGCCTGACTTTACACATCTGTAATATGAGAATAGGAGTGCCTACCTCATAGGGTTGTTGTTAGGATTAAATCTATTTATTCACATCTAGTGCTCAGCACACACAGTAAGGTCTTTGTATGTTAGTTTTTGTAATTCTTGTAATAAAATCAGCTAATATAGGTAAACTATTAAAATGTTAAGAGAACAGGGTTGGTTTCTTTTCATGGGTATAAATTTTATTTAGAAATTTTATTTGTCATATTTTTATTAAGCTGAATTATGTTTATGGAATTTCAAATATACGATTATCTGGAAAATGTTACCGGCAGCGTTACTAATTTACAGCTTTATAAGAGTTTTTCACGTCAGACTGATAAGCATGCAGTACTGCAAAAGGCTCAGAAGAGGGTGCCAGTGGTCTAGATGTGAGCTTACTTCTGGGTTTGCTGTGGTGATGGTGATGGCTTTGGATGGAGACGGCAGGTGTTTGAACCAGAGAACCAGGCAGTTGGTAAATGAAAATGCAAACATTTAAAAGCTTGTCACATTCTAATAAATGATTTTTTCCTCTTGGAGCTCCACCCTTCTCTTTGTACTGTTTCAAATAATGCTATTATTAGCTAGTTCCCACACAGATGGGCTTGTGATTGGTTTCTTGTACCACAGAGAATAAAGACTATATTTGTGGTCATTTTTGAATGGCTTTTAGATTTGTTTTTAGCCACTGTGGGAGTAACTGAATTTCAGAGATTACCTCCTAAGTTACTAGGACAGCTGCTCAAATATAACTGTCTTATCCTAAAATTTAATCGTGTGAAAGCTAACTTCCTTTTGAATTCGGGATGATTAAATGAATGTACTATGCCTGCTAATTAGCATTTACATTTTAAAATTGAATCACTCTGGGGCCGACCGAGTGGCGTGGTGGTCAAGAGCTGGCTTCGGAAGCCAGCGGCCCCGGTTCGGGTCCCACATATGAGGACCAGTGACACTGCTCTCCAAAAAAAAAAAAAATCAAATAAATAAAAAAAATAAAATTGAATCACTCTGGTAACAGTTGACAAGGGTCACTTTTTCCAAAGTAACTTTCTCATGGTAGAGACCATCATAGGTAGTTTGAACCAGCTTTTTGAAACTTGTCATATATTCCAGTAATTTGAACTTAATTGATTTTGTCTTCCTCTCTGCAGCTATCCTAAACTTTTATCTACTTTTCAAATCATTAAATTAAGTACATATGAAAAAGAACATGGGTCGGGGAGTTTTTTTTTCTGTTTTTAAAATTTTAAAATTATTTAAGGCAAAAAGGGATATGGGAAAAGACCTGTGGCCCTCTCATATTGGGCAATATACAATATACAGTATCTGTGGAATTGCTCTTACTTTATGAACATCTCTTTTAGTCTGCTGTTCACAGAGAGGTGATCTCGATTTAGTAACATTGTGGTCAAAAGCATGGATATTGGAGTCAGACCTAGACTTGAAACACAACCCTCTATATTTATTAGTTATGTGACCTTAGATGAGTTATTTTACCGCTTTACTAATCTTTAAATGAGTATAATAATAACACGAACTTCTTAAGGGCAGTAGGGCTAGAATAGATGTATAATTATGTAGGTATCATCCGAATTTGGAGGGAAATATTAAATATCAATGGGTTAAAATTAAAAAAACTTCAGAGTTTACAAATATTTTTTAAAATTTGATCTCTGTTGTTTCATTTAATCCTCAGTAATGGTATGGGTTAGGCAAGACAAACACTGTTTTCTTGCTTTTATAGTTGAGAATTATGTAAAGTGTTTAATTAGCACATTGGCACTTGGGGCCAGTCTCACCAGTAACCCAGGGACTTTCAATAATGGTTATAATGTTTTTTGGAATTTTTCTGTTTTATGCTCACTTTTTTGTTCCTAAATGTTAATGTCATACCATGGGCCTCTCATTGAATTTATTTTCTGGATGAATTCTCATTATGCAGAGCAGAGCTGATTTTATCAGTAAATTAGAATAAGGAAGACCTTACTGCCTCAGAATAGTACTCTTTTTTTTCTTATCCAGGATATTGAGGTTTGGAGTCTACTTATTATAGGAGGACATTATCATCAGTAGCTTCCTGACAGTTAGAGGAAGTGGTTCCTCATTCACAGCTGGATCAGGGAATCAGCATCCACTACAAAGTAAAGAACTGCCCTAGTCTAGGATGTTTGGGCCCTGTACCTTGGATGCTGTTGTTTGACATATACCCCCTGCTTATATCCCCAGCCCTGGTACATCATTATGTCAACCTTTTCTAGCTAGAGCTCTGACTTCCTCAGTGCACTGAGATTTAGTAATACTTTCCTAGGACCAGAGTGCAGTTTTAGAGATTAGTCTTTCCGTAATTAAAAAAAATAGATACTACCCAACATTGAATGCTTTCTATGCACTGTGCATGACGCATATACTTTTGTTCATTTTCTTTTTAAAAAAAATATTTTATGGGGGAATTGGGGAAGGGGAACAGCATTGGGGAAACTGGGAAGGAGAACAGACAAGTTGCCTTTCGTTCTTCGGTCTAGTGGTGGAGGACGTTGCTTCACTGGCCTATGTTGGTATTATGATCATTACGTGCTTCCTGGGTGAGGCAGTCGCTTGCCGGCCATTGGACGGCTGCTCAGGGCAGCTCATGGCAGCTCATGCCCGCTGCACACCCGCCCCACTGCAGCCTGTTGCCGGCGACTCATGGCAGCCCAGCTCCAGGTGGAGCTGTTGTTCACCATCTTAGCGGTAGAGGGCACAGAATCACTGACGCTAATGTGGAATCCAAACCAGGGCCCTGCTGCTCAGAGCTGGCTTCCCAAGCCAACTCTTAAGCAATGCACCTCTCGGCCGGCCCCTTTTGTTCATTTTCTGATTTAACATTTTATAGATGGGTACGTTGTAGCTTAGAGAGATTGAGGTTGCATGACTTATTGCCTGGAATTCAATTAAAACCTCAAAAGTATGTTTTTGATTATAATGCTATAATGCCTCCCTTGAGGCATCTGAGTTGTGGAGACGGTAAGTGACATGCTGAAGGTCTGTACAACTACTTGGTGTTAGTTTTGAGACTAGCACCTTTATTTTATGACTCTGCTAATTATGGTATTCTATAGAGACCAGACTCTTGTTCCATTGGTAGATGGGGACTAGCTACAAAGAAAGATGGGAGAAAAGGAAACAATTCATGTTAGTAGAGATGAGAACAGGATATAGCCTAGAATTTAAAATCATGGTAATATATAGCTTCAGAAAAAGCAAAGCAGGCTTTTATGGCATGAGATTATGAAAGAAGAGAAAGATATATTGATTGATTCCTTTATTCATTTGGTAGTTATTTGTTAGATACATGCTAAGGGCTCTTCTGGGCATGGGGGATACAGTGGTGAATAAAACAGAAAGGCTGGGTCCCTCTCCCATACCCAGACCTGGAGATAATGTAGAAGTGGGTGAAGTTGAGGAATCTGACACATTAGCATGAACATTGTAAAATAGAAAATGATCGAGATGCATGTGTGAGTATGTATTTTTATATATGACTATTTCACATTGTTCTGATGGGGTCATTGCCTCACTACAGCTGTGAGTATAGCGTAGCCTCATATGAGTTACGGGGTCTCGGTGGGGGCAGGTGCCACAGGGTATCATTATTGTGCTGTTCAAGCCAATTTGTGGAGGTAGACTGACCAGCTTCTGAATGCTGCCTCCCCTCTCCACGTGCCCTCTATACCCAAGGTGGAGGACAGCTTTAGGAAAAGGGCTTGCGCACAGCAGAGGTGCAGATTGTTATACCAGAGGCTCTAGGGGCTTGTTTACTGCCACGGCCACTTCCCCAGTTGAAATGGTGAGTTGGCACCGCTCACAGCGTTGATGGGGCAGTGTTTTGTTTGGGGAGATCTAGATAATGAGAAGTTTAAGAAATTGACAGGAAATATATAAGTGTAAGTATGGCTGTTAATACAGTAGGAGAATGAACATGGAATGTGTAACCTTCAGACCATCAGTATAAAACGCAGCTTATTCAGTTGAGAGCAGAAAAGAATGAGGGGAGAAAAAAAGATGGTGTGTAAACACCATGAAAAATGTTGGCTCAAATAATGAGAAAGGTAATAAAAACAAATGCAACTTAGATCGGGCTAAAAAATAAGATACAGATATATATTGTCAATAAGAGTTAAATATGACAAAAAGAAACAGCCAAATTAAAAATAAAATGATAGAAAAAAATTTAAAAATGAAAGGTATATCAGGAAACTAGGACTCCCAAATTCTGTTTCATTTTAATGCTAATTAAATTATTTTTAAGGCAAAGAAGTTATAAAGTACACAGAGCAATGTTATATACTAAAAAAGAAACAATAGATCAAGAAAATCGATCAAGATGATTATGAACATTTATACGTCTGACAGCATTGCTTTAAGTATATGAAACAACAATGGGGGGAATTAGATAAATCAGTAATAGCAGTTGCTCATTTGATTGTGCTTCTCTCAGAATTTGATCAAACAGAGGTAAACAACAATTTAGAAAATTTCAATAACATTAATAAGCTCAGACTAGTAGTTATGTATATTATTGAACAGTCATAAAATCCGCCATGTACTGGGCCACAGAGCAAGCTACAGAATTGCCAAGAATCAAAGTCGCATGGACTGTGTTCTTTGACCCCTAATGCAGCAAAATTAGAAGTCAGTAATGAAAAACGACTACACAATACCAAAATAAGTTTGGAATCTGAAACATACTACTGAATGACCCTTGGGTTAAGAGAAATATAAAAGTTTTAGAAGTCAATGACGGTGGACGCCATATGTATCAATTGTATGGAATAGAAAGTAAAAAAAATCTGTGGGACATAACTAAAGTAGGATTTAGTTGCAGATGTCTGGTTTTTTAAATTAAAGTCATTGGGATAATATTAGTTAATAACATTATATAAATTTCAGGTGTACAACTTTATAATGTCATCATATACTCTTTTGAGTGCTCCCCACCCGAAGCCTACTCTCCTTCTGTCACCTTACATTTGACCCTTTTTACCCTCTTTGTTCTCCCCACCACCTCCCTTCCCTTCTGGTAACTACCATTCTGTTGTCTGTATCTGTGAGTCTGTTTTTTTGTTTGTATGTTTGTTTTGTTTGTTCATGGTTGCTTTCTGTTTTATATCCCACCTATGAGTGAAATCATGTGGTTCTTGTCCTTTTCCATCTGACTTATTTCATCTACATGATACTCTCAAGATCCATCTGTGTTGCCATAAAAGGTGATATTTAATTTTTTCTTAAGGCTGAGTAGTATTCCAGTGTGTATATGTACCACTTCTTTAACCAATCATCTATTGATGGGCATTTAAGTTGTTTCCATGTCTTGGCTACTCTGAATAATGCTGCAATGAATATAGAGGTGCATATATTTTTATGAATAAGTGTTTTCAAATTTTTTTGGTTGACAACCAGAAGAGGGATTGGATTGCTAGGTCATTTGGTAGCTGTTTTGTTTATTTTTGGTGGAACCTCCATACTGTTTTCCATAGTGGCTCCACCAGTTTATAGTCCCATCAATCGTGTGCGAGAGCTCCCGTTTCTCTTCATCCTCTCAAACACTTGTTTTTTCTTGTCTTATTGATAGTAGCCATTGTGAGGTGGTATCTCGTAGTTTTGATATGAATTTCCCTTGTAACATCTTTTCATATCTGTTGGACTTCTGTATGTCTTTCTTGGAGAATTTTTTTTCAGGTCCTCTGCCCAATTTGTTGTTTTTTAAAGATTTTTTATTGGGGAATTGCGGGCGGGAAACAGACAAGTTGCTGTCCCTTCGCTCCTCAGTCTAGCCAAGGAGGACATTGCTTCACTGGCCCATGTTGGTATCGTCATTGCACTCTTCTCGGGTGAGGCAGGTCGGTTGCTGGCCTCTGCATGCCGCCCACAGCGGCTCCCGGCAGCTCACACTGGCTGCAGCCGCTCAGGCTGGCTGCCGACCACCAACTGCAGCCCACGGCAGCCCACTGCAGCAGGGGCCGCAGCCACGCCATCCCGGGGACCCACAGCAGCCCAGCTCCAGGTGGAGCTGCCGTTCACCATCCTTGCTGTAGAGGGCAGTGTCACTGGCCCCCATATGCGGAATCCAAACCAGGGCCGCTTGAGTCCCAAGCCAGCCTTTAACCAACGCGCCACTTGGCCGGCCCCTCTGCCCAATTTTTAATCAGATTTTTGTGGGTTTTTGTTGTTGTTGAGTTATATGAGTTCTTTATACATTTCGGATATTAGCCCCTATTGGAGGTATCATTTGCAAATGTCTTCTCCCATTCATTTGGTTGCCTTTTTGTTTTGTTGATGGTTTCTTTTGCTGTGCAGAAGCTTTTTAGTTTGATGCAGTCCCATTCATTTATTTTTTCATTTACTTCCCTCACCTTTGGGATCAAGTTCACAAAAACCCATCAGAGACCACAGTCCATAAGTTTAGTGCCTATATTTTCTTCTATGTGTTTTATTGTTTCACTTCTTATATTCCTGTCCTTAATACATTTTGAGTTAATTTTTGTGTATGGTGTCAGCAGTCTAGTTTCATTCTTTTTCACGTGGCTTTCCAGTTTTCCCAGCACCATTTATTGAACAGACATTCCTTTCTCCATTGTATGTTTTTGGCTCCTTTGTTGAAAATTAGTTGTCTAAATATGTGTGGGTTTATTTCTGAGGTCCCAGTTCTGTTCCATTGGTCTGTGTCTCTGTTTTTCTGCCAGTACCATACTGTTTTAATTATTGTAGCTTTGTAGTACAGTTTAAAGTCAGGAAATATACTTCTGGCTTCGTTCTTTTTTCTCAGGTTTGCTTTGGCTTTTTGGGGTCTCTTGTGGTTCCATATGAACTTGAGGATTTTTGTGTTCAGTGTCTGAAAAATGCCATTGAGATTTTGATGAGATTTTGCATTAAATCTGTTTATTGCTTTAAGTAATATGGCCATTTTAACAATGGTAATTCTTCCAATCCATGAGCATGGAATATCTTTCCATTTCTTTGTGTCTTTACTTTCTTTCAACAATGTCTTATAGTTTTCAGTATACAGGTCCTTAACCTCTTTTTTTTATTCCTATGTATTTTATTCTTTTTGGTGCAGTTCCAAAAGGAATTAACTTTTTTCATTACTTTTTCTGAAATTTCATTGTTAGCATAGAGGAATGCATAGATATTTGTACATTGGTTTTGTATCCTGCAACTTTACTGTATTTGTTTATTGTTTCTAATAGTTTTTTGCTACAGTCTTGAGGATTTTCTGTATAAATAATCATGTCATCTGCAAAAAGTGACACTTTGATTTTTTTTTATTAATTTTTTTTAAAAATTAGTTTCAGGTGTACAACACAATGCAATAGTTATACTCTTTACCCCCAAAAGTGACAACCCCTCCCCCAATTCGCCACTCCCCCTATATCATACATATCTATTACAATTCCTTTGACTCCCTTCCACAGTATACTCCACATCCCATGACTATCTATATATTCACTTACAGTTGGCATACAATATTATACAACATCGGCTTCAAGTGTACAGTCCAGTGATCAAGCCTCTAATCCATCCATGAAGTGGTCTCCCTAACAAGACATGTGACTATCTGACAAGCCACAAAATTTTTACAACATTATTATATTCCCCGAACTGTATTTCATATCGCTGTGGCAATACTGTAGTTGTCTATTTATGCTGTCTAACCCCTTCCCCTTCTCCGTTATCCCCACCCCCCTCCCAACTAGCAACCCTCAGTTTTTCCTCTATATCTATGAGTCTGTTTACCTTGCTCGTTCATTTAGTTTTTCAGATTCCACATATAAGTGAGATCATATGGTACTTGTCTTTCTCCGACTGACTTATTTCATTTAACAGTCTCTTCACAACATTATCAATTACATTCCCAGAATTGCCCCCATATCCCTGCGGCAACATTGTAGTCACCCACCTACGCTGTCGAAAACCTTCCCCCTCTCCCTCATCCCCACTCCCTCTCAGCCAGCAATCATCAGGTTTTCCTTTATATCTGTTTGATATGACTTCAGTCTTCTTAAATTTACTGAGACTTTTGTGGCCTAACATGGTCTATCTTGGGAAATGTCCCATGTGCACTTGAGAAAAATGTATATTCTGTTGTTTCAGGGTGAAATGCTCTAAAAATATCAACGAAGTCCAGCTGGTCTAAAGTGTCATTTAAGGCCCCTCTTTCTATGTTGATTTTCTGTCTAAAGGGTCTGTCCATTGTTGACAATGGGGTGTTGAAGTCCCCTACTATGATAGTGTTACTGTTGATCCCTATCTTTATGTCTGTCAAAATCTGTTATATGTAATTAGGAGTTCCTATGTTGGGTGCATAGATGTTTATTAGGGTTGTCTTTGTCTTTTATTGTAGTCATTTTGTTTGTTTGTTTGTTTGTTTGTTTGTTTGTTTGTTTGTTTTTGGTGGGGGGCAGTGTCACTGGCCCTCACATGTGGGACCTGAACTGGAGCCGCCAGCATCCCAAGCCAGCTCTTAACCACCGCGCCACTCGGCCGGCCCTATTGTAGTCATTTTAAAGTCTATTTTGTCCAAAATAAGTATTGGTACTCCAGCTTTTTTTTTTCTCATTTCCATTTGCATGAAATATCTTATTCCATCTGTAAACAGCATATACATGTGTCCTATTTTCTTATCCACTCAGCCACTCTCTGTCTTTTGATTGCAGCATTTAGCCCATTCACATTTAAAATGATTATTGATAGGTGCATATGTATTGCCATTTTGTTATTTGTATTCCTGGTCTTCCTGGGTTAGCTTGTTTACCCCTTTCTTTTGTTCAAAAGAGCCCTTTTAACATTTCTTGCAGTGCTGGCTTGGTGGTAATGAATTACTTAAGCTTATTCTTTTCTGAGAAGCTCTTCATTTCTCCTTCAATTTTAAGTGATAGCTGTGCTGGGTAGAGCAGTCTTGGTTGTAGGCCTTTATTTTGTCACTTTGAATATCTCCTGCCACTCCGTTCTGGCCTGCAGAGTTTCTGTAGACAAGTCAGCTGTTAGTCTAATAGGAGTTCCTTTGTATGTAACCTACTGTCTTTCTCTTGCTGCTTTTAGGATTCTGTCTCTGTCTTTAACCTTTGCCATTTTCACTATGATGTGTCTTGGTGTGGACCTGTTTGGGTTCAGCTTGTTTGGAACCCTCTGTACTTCCTGGGCATGTATGTTGATTTCCTTCACCAGGGTAGGGAAGTTTTCAGTCATTATTTTTTCAAATACATTCTTGACCCCTTGCTTCTTCTCTTCTCCTTCTGGTATTCCTATCAGTCGAAGGTGGTTGCTCTTCACCTTGTCCCATAGGGCTCTTAAACTATTTTCATTGTTTTTTATTCTTTGGTCTTTTTGTTGTGCCAACTGGATGATTTCTGCTAGTTTGTCTTCCAAATTGCTGATCCGCTCCTCTGCTTCATCTACTCTACTGGTGATTCCTTCGAGTGTGTTCTTCATTTCAGTTATTGTATTCTTTAGTTCTAACAGGTTGTTTTTTATGATTTCTCTATCCTTCCTTATGTCCTCACTAAGTTTGTTAAACATTCTTATCAGTATTCTAAACTGTGTCTCTGAAAGGTTGGATCCCCCTGTTTCATTTAGTTCCATTTCTAGAGGTTTCTTATGATCTTTTACTTGTGACATGTTTCTTTGTTTCCCCATTCTGGCTGTCGCTCTGGGATTCCTTGATGCATTAGATAGATCACCAGGAGAGCCCTAGCTGGATCACGCAGGCATACGGCTAACGGCCCAACACTCCCAGGAAAACTCCCAGTCTTAGCCTATCCCAATCAGCCCCTCGCAGATGAGGCTGAGCAGCCTGACAACCAATCACCAGCCTGTCAACTCTTGCAAGCGCAGTGCGGAGAGCGGGGACCCGAGGCCGCTTGCGCACTCCCGCGTCTCAGTGAGCAGCCTGTTGGAGCTGGAGCACGCCCACCAGGCGTTCCCCTGGCAACGCAGCACAAGCCGTATGGAGGGTGTGGATCCAAGGCAGCTCGCGCACTCCCGGGTCTCAGTGAGCAGCCTGTTGGAGCCAGAGGGCATCCGCCCAGCGTTTCCCTGGCAACGCATGCTCACACTCGCACTTCTGCGCCAATTCCACCAGACCAATGAGGTCCCGGACCTGACCCTCTGTGGGAGGGCGCAACCCTGACAAAATGGCGCCCTCCTTACACCACTGCGTGCAGGCTCCACACCAGGGGTACAACAGTCCGAAAACCTCCAGCCTTTGCACCAAAGATGCTCAGTTTAGTCCGTCCCAGCAGGCTCCTGGGCCCGGCTCACACAGCTGCTCACTCCACCAGGGACCAGGTAAGTGCTCACAGGCGAGCAAGCCCGGGCGTCGGCCCCACTGATTCTCTAGCCGCTTTTAGCCTCCCCGAGCTGAGCAAAGAGAATCCTCACTAATTTACTGCCGGCTATCTTGGAACTCCTCTTCCCGGCAAAGGAACACTGGGCTGGTGAGCTGGGTGTGGGGCCGGAGGTCTCTCCCCCAACCGGAGAAGCCTCCCCATAGCTGAGGCTTCCTTCACGGGGTTCGCCCTCTCTTGTCTCCGCCCGTCCTACCAGACCCGACGTGGCCTCCTCTTTAAGTTCTTTGTTTAGTGGTTCTGTTCATATAGTGTTCCGGGAACCTGCGGAGTTGAATGCTGTATAATTTGTTTGTAATTTTGGTGTGATCCTGGGAGGTAGTTAGCACAGCATCTGTCTATTCCTCCATTTTACCGGAAGTCCCCGACACTTTGATTTCTTCATTTCCTGTTTTGATGCCTTTTATTTTTTCTCTTGTGTGATTGCTCTAGCTAGGACTTCCAATACCTACAGGGTTAAGTAACAGTGATGAAAGAGGGCATCCTTGTCTTGTTCCTGATCTTAGAGGGAAAGCTTTCAGTTTTTCAACAATGAGTGATATTAACTGAGGGTTTAACATATATGGCCATCATTAAGTTGAGGTACCTTTGTTTTATACACATTTTATTGAGTTTGAAAAATCATAAAGGGATATTGTATCTTGTCAAATGCTTTTTCTGCATCTATTGATAGGATCAAAGGGTTTTTTTTGTTTGTTTGTTTGTTTGTTTTTTTAGGGCAGTGTCACTGTCCCTCATATGTGGGACCGTACCGGGGCCGCTGGCTTTCCAAGCCAGCGCTTAACCACCATGCCACTCAGCCGGCCCAGGATCGTATGATTTTTATCTTTTATTTCATTAACCTAGTGTATCAAGTTGTTGATTTGTGGATGTTTAACTATACTTGCATTCTTGGAATGAACCCCACTTCATGGTGATGTATAATCCTTTTAATATATTGCTGTATTTGATTTGCTAGTAGAGTAAAACCTTGGCTTGTGAGTAACTTGGTTTGCAAGTGTTCTGCAAGACGAGCAAACATTTCTAATGTATTTTAACATGGTAAACGGGCGAGTCTTGAAATACAAGTAATTTGTTTCTGGAATGAGTTATGCCTGCAAACCAAGGTATTACTGTATTTTGTTTAGGATATTTACATCTATGTTCATGAGAGATGTTGGCCTGTAATTTTCTTTTTTGTATTTTTGTTTTTTGGCCTGGTTTGGTATTATGGTAATGCTGGCCTTGTAAAATGAGTTAGGAAATATTCCCTCCTCTTCATTTTTTTGGAAGAGTTTGAAAGTTTGGTAGAATTCACCAGTGAAGATGTCTGTTCCTGGACTTTTGTTTTTTTGGGTGGTTTTGTGATTACTGTTTCAATTTCCTTGGTATTGATAAATTTAGTTAGGTTTTCTAATTCTTTTTTTTTTAAGATTTTATTGGGGAATTGGAGGGAACAGCATTGGGGAATTGGGGCAGGGGAACAGACAAGTTGCTGTCCTTTTGTTCTTCAGTCTAGTTGTGGAGGACGTCACTTCACTGGCCCATGTTGGTATTGTGATCATTGCGCTCTTCCGGGCTGAAGCAGTTCGGTCGCCAGCTATTGGATGGCCACTCACGGTGGCTCACGGCAGCCCCCACTGCAGCTCCACAGCAGCCCTGCTTCAGGTTGAGCTGTTGTTCACTGTCTTAGCTGTAGAGGGTGCCAACATCACTGGCCCATGTGGGATCCGAACCCACGGCCCTACTGCTCAGAGCTCACACTCCGAAGCCAACTCTTAACCAATGAGCCACTCGGGCAGCCCTAGGTTTTCTAATTCTTAATGGTTCAGTTTAGGAAGATTATATATTGGGTTGTCAGAAAAGTCATGATGTATTTTTGGTATGTTTTTCATTGCAAAAATGTGTCATGACTTTTCCATCAACCCAGTGTTTTAAAGACTGTCCATTTCTTCTAGGTTATTGAATTGGGTGGCATACAGCTTTCATAGTATTCTTTTATAATTTGTATTTCTGGGGTGTTCATTGTAACTTCTCTTTCATCTGTATTTAAATTTTTTGTCTTCTCTCTTTTGTTCTTAGTGAGTCTAGCCAGAGGTTTGTCCATTTTATTTATCTTTTCAAAGAACCAACTCTTGGTTTCATTAATTTTTGTTCTCTTATGTATTTCTGCTGTAAATTTTATTATTTATTTTCTTCTTCAGGCATTGGGCTTCATTTGTTCTTTTTCTAGTTCTTTAAGGTGTAATGTTCGATGTTTATTTGAGAGTTTTCTTGTTTCTTGAGGTAGGCCTGTAATGCCAAATCCCCCCCTTAGTATCACCTTTGCTGCATTCTTCAAATTTTGGTATGTTGTATTTCCTTTTGTCTCTAGATACCTTTTAATCTCTTATTTTTTCCTTTGACCCAGTGGTTGTTCAGTAGCATTGTTTAATCTGCACATGTTTGTGGTTTTCCAGCTTTCTTCTTGTAATCAATTTCCAGTTTTATACCATTGTGGTTGGAAAACATGGTTAGTATGATTTCAGTCTTCTTTGAGACTAGTTTAGTGCCCCAATATATGGTGTATTCTTGAGAATGTTCCAGGTTGTGTATTCTGGCATTTTGGGATAGAAACTTCTACAAATATTGATTAAGTCCATTTGATTTAATGTGTCGTTTAAGGCTGAAATTTGTTTTTTTTTGTTTTTTTTTTGAGGGCAGTGCCACTGGCCCTCATATGTGGGACCCAAACTAGGGCCGCTAGCATCCCAAGTCAGCACTTAACCAATGTGCCACTCGGCCGGCCCTAAGGCTGAAATTTCTTCATTGACTTTGTGTCTGGATGATCATCCATTGCTGTCAATGGGGCATTCAGGTCCACTGCTATAATTGCATTTTTGTCAGTTTCTCCCTTTAGTAATTGCTTTATATATTGTGGTTCTCCCAAGTTGTGTGTGTGTGCGCACGCGTGCTTGCACATGTGTAGATAAATAGATAGATAGACAGATAGATAGATAGATAGATAGATAGATAGATGTTGTGTCTTCTTAATGAACTCCCCTTTATCGTTATAAAATAACTCTTTTTTTCTCTTGTTACCTTTTTTATCTTGAAGTCTATTTTGTCCAAGTACTGTTATAACAGCTATTCTCTGGGTGTCATTTCATGAAGGAGCATCTTCCATATCTTCATTTTGAACCTGTGTTTGTCTTTGGAACTGAGATGAGTCTTCTGCAGAGAACATATAGTTGGGTCTTGTTTTTAAATCCATTCTGCAACTCTGTGACTCTTAATTGGTGGGTTCAGTCCATTTACATTTAGGGTGATTATTGCTATATATGGACTTTCCACACCCATTTTATTTTCTGTTTTCTTGTTGCTTTGTATCTCTATTGCATCGTTTTCCTTGTGTTTCTGTCTGCTATTTTAGTTGGTGGTTTTCTGATTTTTTTTTCTCTCTTTCCCTCTTTTTATGTTTTGTGTCTCAGCTCTGAATTTTTGTTTTGTGGTTACCTTTAGGTTTGTATAGAATGTCTCATGCATACAATAGTCCCTATTTTCTTATTGCCTCTTATCTTCATTCATTTGCACCTCTTCACTCGTTTTCCTCCTCCCCTTTTATGATTTTGTCATCACAAATTGTATTTTTATCTTACGTATTGTCAAAATGCTATAAGTATAGTTACTGCCCTTTCCCCCCTTTAACATTTTTAGCAATTAGTGCTAATAACTCATTCTGAAGATGATTTGCAATTTCTTGCTTTTGTCTGTGAATTATCTTAGACTTTTGTATACTTTTGTCTTTTTGTTTCTGGTAGAAGAGCTTCTTTCAACATTTCTTTTAATGCAGGTCTTGTGGTAGCAAATTCAGTAAGCTTTTGTTTGTCTGGGCAAGGCTTTATTTCTCCCTCATATCTGAAGGACACCTTTGCTGGATATATTATCCTCGTCTATTGGTTCTTTTCCTTCAATATTTTGAATATTTCCTTCCTCTCTTTCCTGCCTTGTAATGTTTCTACCTAGAAATCTGATTATAATCTAATGATTCCTTTGTAGGTTGCAGTGTTTTTTCCACTGGCTGCTTTGAGAATTCTTTGTCATTAATTTTTAACAGAATAAAATGTGTCTTGGAGACAGTGTTTTGCATTGATATAATTAGGTGTTCTGTTAACTTCCTTTATTCTGAATTCCAGTTTTCCCATGGGCTTGGAAGTTTCTCATTAATTATTTCTTTAGTGTGTACTGTGTTTCCTTCTCCCTCTCTGTTCCTCCCAATATGCCTATCATCCTTAGGTTGCTGTTTCTAATGTCACATAATTCTTGTAGAGTTCTTTCAATTTTTTTAGCTATCAATTCTCTTTTTCTTCTTGGGTCATTTCTAGTTTTGTATTTTGAAGTTTGCTGATTCACTCTCTAGGCTGCTCTGTTTCCAAGCTTCTAATACATTCGTTATCTTATTTATTGAGTTGTTCAGCTCCCAGTTTCTGTTTGGTCCTTTTTAATAGTTTCAGTCTCTTTGGTAAATTACTCCATTTTTTCATTAATTTTATTCTTGAGTTCATTGACCTGCCTTTCTGAGTTTTCTTATATATTGTTGGGTTTCTTCATAACTGCAATCTTGAATTCTCTGTTATTTAAATCACAGCCTTCCCTGGCTTTGATTTTGGCTTCTGGAGACTTTTCATTTTCTTCTTGTGTTTCCAGGTTACCTTGGTTGTTCATGGTATTTGATGGATTGTTTTTCTTTCTGCACATTTGAGGTAGTGATCTCTTTTCTTGTGTAGATACTGTTTTGCCCCAGACAACTCAGCAGGTTGATTAGTAGGGTACTTTCTTTTGTTTTCCAGTAGATAATGCTATAGATTAAGCATTTGTTTTTTCTTACCTGTATTGTTTGCACCTCTGGGATAATGGTGGGGCTGAGTATTGTGGTTAAGAAAAGTGCAACTAGTGGGTGTCCTCTCTGTGTCCAGCTCACTTTGGCTTTGGAACACCACTCCTGTGGTGGGGGGATGTGGCGGGAGTTAGAGAACCAGTTTTGTGAACACCCAGAGCTACCTTCTTTTCCTGCTATGTTTTTGGCTTTACCTGGCTCTACTGGGGCATGTTTGGGGAGGAGAAGCAGGTTTGATCCTGTGGCTCCACTTCCCTGCCAGTTATGTTTGTGGACTCTGCTGTTTTCTTTAAGGTTCCCAGCCATCTCTACCCAGTTCTGCCCCAATGGGGATGAAGGAACGGAGATACATTTTCCATGAGAGAAATTGCATTTTCTCCTCAAATTCCAGCCTGTAATATGGAGGCTGCAGCTCAACTCCTTCCCTACTTCTGTGCTCCCTGGAGCTGTGATGGACACTGAGCTGTGTTTGCAGCCACTGTCCCCGTCATTTCCTTCATCTTGCTCCCCTTCTCTTTCCAACATGCCCACCTTTAGATGTTTCAGTGTGTGGATCTTACAAGCGTGTTTGTGTGTTGAGCTGGGGATCCTTTTTGAGTTATAGTGGTCCAACTTATTGTAAATTTGAGGGGAGAAACAATGGAACCTTTTCCATCCGTCATAGCTGGAAGTATCTAGTTTTAACATATTTATTAGAAAACAAGACAGAATGAAAGAAAATAAGCTAAACATTCAAATCTAAAAACTATGATAAAAGCAACAGAATTAAATCCAAAGAAACAATACGATTGAGAGTAGTAGATATTAAGCCAGATATCTGTAGAGGATAAAACCAAACCAAGAGTTAGTTTTTTAAAAATGTTAGTCAGATAGGAACATATCTTATAGATGACAAAGGACAAGTAACTAGTACGAGAGTTTAAAAATAATAAAAGACTATTATAAATAATTATATTCTAATATCCTGTAAAATCTGGAACAAATAAACACGCTTCTGGAAAATATGACGAAATAAGTTCAAGAGATAGTGGAAAACATGAACAACAGTCATTATGGATTTTGAAATGATAATCAACCTCAACCCTCTCTCCCTCCCAAATTTTAAGGCCCAGATAGATGGCTTTTCAGGAGAGGTCTATCAAACATTGAAAAATAGATAATCATTTTTATATTCAAGTTATTTCAAAGTAGAAAAAGCAAAAAAGGCCAAGATCTACAAAAGAATATGTGGAAAAACAAATTGAGAGGTATACCTTATCAATAAGTGGTATAATTTAATACTCTAAGGGCATCAATTCTCCCTAAGTTAGTTCTCTCTCTCTCTCTCTCCTCCCTTTTCCCCCGCCCCTTTCCTTCTTCCTTATGCAATTCCATTTAAAATACCCAGCATTATTTGGTTTTGGAAATCATTTTATATTTAAAATTTACATGGATGACTCACAAAAAAATAGATGATTCCACTTATATGAAATACCTAGAAAAGTCAAATTCATAGAGACAGAAGTAGAATTATGGGTGCTACAAGTTGGGGGAGGGCAGAGTGGAAAGTTGTTTAATGGGTACAGAGTTTTAGCTTTGCAAGATGAAAAGCATTCTTGAGATTGGTTGTACAACAGTATGAATGTACTGAACACCACTGAACTGTATACTTTAAATGGTTAAGATGGCAAATTTTATGTTTCTCACCACAATTGAAAACTAAATTTATATGAACAAATAAAGCTATTCTAACATTAAAGTGAAGAAAAATAAAAGATGGGAGACTTGCTTTTTCAGATCTTCAAATATACCACAGAGCTATAAATCAAACCAAAGAATATACCCCAAAACAGTGCAGTACTGGTATAGGAATTGGCAGAATGACCAGTGAAAAACAATAGAGAATTTGGAATCAGAGACATGTCTATTTAGAGGTTACCATAAACTAGTGTGAATTGAGGAAATGTTAGAAAATGGACATACTACATTTGGAGAATAAAGTTAGCCACCTACCTCATACCAGATAAAACAATGAACTCCAGATGATTAAAGGTCTCAGTTTGAAAAACAAAACAATATAGTTAATGAAAATGGTAAATTTTAGGTAGGATATCTTGATGACTACAACAAATTTAAGTATTTCTGCTCAAGAAAGAACACCATTGACAAAGTTAACAGATGGGTGACCAGGAGAAAATATTTTCAGTACCTCCCAAAATACCAAAGATTGAGATATAGAACTCAAAAAGGATGCTTGCAAATCAGTAAGGAAAAGATAGAGACTGTAAGGAGGGAGGAGAGGATTTCAATTAGGCAATTAACAGACAAGGAAACCTAAGTGGTTAACAGATACAGCACAAGATCCTTAATGTCACTAGTAAACAGAGAAATATAAATTTCAAAGACAGTGAAATACTACATTCCATTCATCAAAGTGATAAAAATTAGAAAATGAAATACTCGGTATTTGTTACGATTCGGGCTAACAGGAACATCAGTGGCATAGTTGACCCCAGTAATCCCACTCCTGAATATATTCCCCATGAAAATTTTCTACTGGTCCACAAGAGGACATGTATAAGGATATTTATTTACTACAGACAGGGAATTGAAAGCAGCCAAAGTGTTTATTACTGGGAGGTTGGATAAGTAAAATACAGTGGATGTGTATCATACTGTCTGAAAATCAAAAGCAGTGATCTAGAAGTATTCATAGGACCAGGGATATATTTTATAAGTAAGAAACAAAATGAGGTATGTAGCATTTATATAAATCGTACATACGAAGTATGACAATTAAGTTTGCGAACTTGTTGCAGTGATGTTGCTAACCTTTTTTGATATCATTATGAATTTGTATCAACTGGATAAACAGTTAACCAAGTTGACTATTTGGAAGTGCTGAAAAGGCTGCGTGAAAAACGACCTGAACTTTTTGTGAACAATTCATGGCTCTTGGATCACAACAATGCACCAGCTCACACAGCACTGTCTGTGAGGGAGTTTTTAGCCAGTAAACAAATTACTGTATTGAAACACTCTCTGCTCACCTGTCTGGCCCCCAATGACTTCTTTCTTTACCTGAGGATAAAGGAAATATTGAAAGGAAGACATTTTGATGACATTCAGGACATCAAGGGTAAACATAACAACAGCTCTGATGGCATTCCAGAAAAAAGAGTTCCAAAATTGCTTTGAAGGGTGGGGTAGGTGCTGGCATTGAGGTAGAGCTTCCCAGGGGGAGCACTTCTAAGGTGACCAGTGGAGTATGTAACACTTTTTCTAGGATAAGTTCACGAACTTAATTGTGCGACCTCATATGTATGTATAAAAATAAGCTGCTATATTTCTAAGATACATGCATATTCAAGAAAATATTAAACACATTAGAATGGCTGCATATTGAAAGAGATACTGAACATGAATGGAAAAATAATAAAATGAAACAATAATAGAACTTTGCATGGATTAATGACAGTTTTAAGTAAATTGAGGAATGAGAGTAATTTAGCTCTTCCTCCAAGCTAGTAAAAGTTTGAAAGCAGTAATTCTGACTGTGTAACTACTATGAGGTAAGCTGGATGTGGTCTATTGCCACGTTGATGTCGGAGTTGATGTTGGAGTTCTGAGGGATTATTATTTTTGGTAACCAAGGGACTTGAATCTTAATGGTGACATGTGGATAATACATAATCCTTGGCCCTAAATGGGGTAAGGTTTTGAAACGGAGATGCTTGCATAAAGAAATTCAGTACTCTCCTGAGAAAGGGGGTGGGATTAGGAAAAATTTCTCTTACCAGTGTTAATTGACAGTATGAGAAACTGACTTACTCACCTGGCCTTTGAGTTGGAGGAAAAAGTCGTTACTCAAGCAGGTTTAAGTTTGAATATATATAGCTGCTCTCAGGGAACATACTTTCATCCTAGTCCATACAGAATCCCACAGGTAAAAGCCCTACTTAGAATGAATTTACAACTCCAAATTTTATAATTGCCTATGGAATTTAATCTATCCTGAGCCAATATCAGAAGCAAGAACAAATAGTGTGATTAGAACCTTATGAACATTGGATAATAGAATGAAACTGTAAATTAAATGACTAAAGTGCGTGATGGGAGCGCTATAAATCTCCAGAATGGATCAGTAGATAACTTATTAGGATGTGTTTCAGAACTATTCAGAGTAAAAGCTGATGCAGTATAATAAAGGTAGCACTAGTTGTTTAGTGTGGTATCTTTTTGTGAGAATTAAATAGAGCAGTCAGTAAATATTAACTATTATTGTTATTAAATACATGAAACAAGAATTTAAAACATGAGCAAAGAACAAAATACAATAAATAATCAGTCAAGTTGTAAAAGAACAAAACAGGATTTTAGACATGAAATATATAATAACCAAAAATGAAAACTCAGTATATTAGTTAAACTGCAAATTAGAGCTGCAGGGATAATTTGTGAACTGGAAGATAGCTCTGATGAGATATTATCTAGAGAGCAATAGGACAGATAAAAAAATTAACTGAATAAATTACTGAAGTCACTGAAGAGAAATCTGTGGAAATAGAAGTCTAACTTACATCTATGGGAGCCTCAAAAAGAGAGGACAGTGGCTCAGTTGGTTAAGAGCTCGCTGAAGAGTGAGAGCTGAGCTCAGAGCAACAGCGGTTTGAAGCCCAGCCCGAGCTGAGCTGCCAACAGGTGGCAGGATGGCTCAGCTAAAAATAAATAATTAATTAAAAACTAAAGACTATGGGTTTAAAAAAAAAAAAAAGAAAGGACAGAGGGGATCGGCTGAGTGGCTCAGTTGGTTAAGAGCTCGCTCAAGAGTGCGAGCTGAGCTCTGAGCAACAGCAGTTCTAAGCCCAGCCAAGCTGAGCTGCCAACAGGTGGCAGGATGGCTCAGCACCAAAACAAATCAAAACAAAACAAAAACAAAAAAACAATGTGCCGGGGGGAATGGGAGGTCATTTTCGAAGACATAATCACTGAGAATTTTTCTCACTTGATTATAGGAAGGGACCTCCACTTCAGGAGCAAATAATTCTTGAGCAGGAAAATATCCATACCTACTGTATATCATAATGAAACTATAGATAAACCAATCTTAAACGCTGCCAGAGAGAAAAGTTTACCAAGAAGGGATTAACAATTAGGCCAGGAGCAGACTTTTCAACTGCAACAACTGGAGCAAGAATATGAAAGAATAAAATCTTCAAAGTTTAGTGAAAAACATCAGCAATTCATAATTCTGTTCCCAGCTAAATTGTCATTCATCAGTGGAGATAGAATAAAGACATTTTTTCAGACTAACACAAACTGAGTCTTCTACCCATGAGTTCACGTAGAAAGAACTGCTAAAAAGAAAGAAACTGCATCTAGAAGGAAGTGAGATGCAAGAAAGTTAGTTGGCAAAGGACATTAATATGATAGGGAGGAAGAAGTATTTAAATATCAATATAAGAGTTTGGTACAGGCCCAACAACAATAGTGCCATTAAATCCAAACTCCAAAATCAATTGAGGTTTATCCAGTAAGAGTGAAGACTTTTGGAGAAAGATCATTAAGGAAGACCTTAGCAGGTGCTTCTACTTGTTGGTATAATATAGCTAGATGATCGAGCAAGTGAAATTCCTCATCTAGATTCTTTTCGTCTTTCCCATCGAGAGGAACATAATAGGACTGAAAAGGGTAGGATGTATATTTAAACAATGGAAAATGAAATGAAGCCCAAGGTGTGTGAAAAGAGATATTTTAAGAAAGCATCTAAGGGATCTGTAATCTTACTACTCGAAGTGTAGTTCAAAGACCAAGAGGAGTATTGGCTCATCTAAGAACTTGTTAGAAACACAAAATCTTGAGCTATGTCAGATCTACCGAATCAGAGTTTGCATTTTAACAGTTTCCTCAGTTTGAGAAGTGCTATGAAATTTTTTGTCTTTTGGCTAGGACAAGTTCCAATCTCAGGTGCACATAAAATCAATAACCTATTAATTGATCATCATTGAGGAATCATGAACATAGAGGTTTCTGAGATTGGCTTTGAGCAAATGTCATTTTGATTTTCAAAAAAAAAGGAGGGAAGAGGATTGCCACATCTGTGCACAACCTAACCTTTTCCTAAGTGCATTTTCAGAATGGCATATTGGAGGACTGAAGCAGAAGCGGTGATCACTAGAAGTCACCACTAAAACTAGGTCATCTCACACTAATAGTCTTTGGTAGGATTTCTAGTCTGGAAGATCAGGAATATATGGGAGATGGAGTAGATCTGTACCTCTTCAAGGCATTGGCAAGGCAATGTAAATAAGATGAAGATTTGTGTAAGATGATAATTAGGTTTAAGGTTGTACATTAACCTACATTTAAATTTCTGGTAGTATCTCGTATCTCTAACCTTGACTCTTCCTTGTTAAATATATGTAATTTTTAGCTGAGCCATTCTGCCACCTGTTGGCAGCTCAGCGGCAGCTCAGCTGGGGCTGGGCATCAAACTGCTGTTGCTCAGAGCTCAGCTCACACTCTTGAGTGAGCTCTTAACCAACCGAGCCACTCGGCTGGCCCCCTTGTTAAATATTTTTATTAATGAATTAGATGGGAAAAATATGGGGAGGGGTGGGTAAAATGCATATTAGGTAAGAAACGCAGCATTCCAAAAGATCTTTAAAGAGCAAAATAATGGGCTAAATCAAGGAGGGTAAAATTTAATAGGATGACTATAGAAATCTTTATCCTTCCCTTTCTCCAACACAACCGTAAAAACCAAAGAAGCAAAGCAGAACAGTTACTTAAGTAATTCTTCAATTTCTGTATAGTGGTTGCTACCCCCTCTTCTCCCTCCCCCCCAAAAAAGAAAAACAAAAACCCAAATTTTATGCAATCTTAGGTTGTTTTAGAAGTGTCTAGAAATACGGATGAGGTGATTAGACCACACCTAAAGCACTGAGTTCTGGGTACAGTGATTTAAGAGACATTGGCACATTTAAGCATGTTTAAACACAAGGAGTCTGACACCATGGCATGTTAGGGAACACTTGACGGTTAACTTGGAAAAGGAATGCCCTTGGGAGTACATGATAGTCTGCATGTATCTGAGTGGCTGTTAGGTGGAAGAGAGGCTGGCCTAAGGGGTTAAACTTGGGCCCATACAGAAAAACCTTGTTTTTTACTTAAGATTAGAGAGAGCTTTTTTACTATATCCATTAAAAATAAAGTGTGAGGAGCCGTGTACCAGACTTTTACTGGAGGTATTCGAGTGCTAGAGAAGCCTGCTTAAAAGGGATATTCAGGCTTTAGATGAGCGATTCAATCAGGCGACCTTCAGGGTCCTTCCAGTGTGGACATTCTCTTCTGTGATTTTAAGTGTTTTCTCTTAGAGAGGGCTTTAGGGCTGAGTGGATCTCAGTTCCTATACCAGAATGAGGAAGTATTACTGATGTGTTGGATTAGAGGGGCCAAGACAGAACCAGGTTGGCTGGCAGCTGTATTGGATTTGCAGAGACCAAGAGTATTAGCATTTCTACTGGGCATGCATACCTGAATGTAGCTCATTAGAGCATATGCTTTATATAGCCATTTTGTATCTTCTTTGTGTGTTATGAATTTTCAAGGGAAAGTGGATTGAAATGATAATGACATTGGTTTTTTAGATTATAAAGTTGCAGCCTTTTTTGGAGTAAACAAAGTACAAATAAACTGTGTACTGTGGAATGACCTTTTTGATATTTCTCTGAGCTCTTCAACTTTTTGTGGGGTATGAGGCTTCAAACAGCTCAATGCAGTTTGTTGAAATAGCCTTTAAAAAGGTTTACTTGTGTATGCTGTCAATCCGGTGGCCCAGCACCCTTCTTCATTCAGCTACCTTCCGGATGGAAACAATGGTTAATGTGCTGACAGGAAATTGTACTTAGTGATCTCGGGCCAGCCACTTAGTTTGGGCTTTGATTTCCTCAGCATCAAGGTTAGGAATTTAGATTATTTAATTTTTAAAAGTTTTATGAAATATCGCCAAAGGTGGGAAAAATACAGAAAATAATATAATAGATACCACTCAGATTTAACTTAATGCTTGACCACATTAGCTGATCTTTAAAGGCCCTTTGAAAGGCCTTTCTAAGTTAAACTAAATATTCTAAACTAAATATTCAATGGAAGATCTGGTTTAAGTAGAAAATGTTAGAATCTCATGTTTTTAGAACTGGTTGGGCTAGGAGTAAAGATTTGGAAGCTGTCATGGAGCTGGTGGTTAAAACCTCAGGACTGAATTGGTTTCTTCAGAGGAAGTTATATAAAGTGAGATGTGAAGAGGGGGAAACGAGAGGATCCAGGGAAGAAAGCTGAAAAAGTGTGTTCAGAGAGTTAGAAAGGGAGTGTGAATCATGAGAAGAATGATAGGAAACAAGCTATTGTTTCCATGTGTAATTACTGCTAGTGTGCATTTAAATGATCTATTTATTGATATAAAACAAAAGAAAGTTAAGATAGGTTGAGATAATAGTTTTGTGAACAGAAGCAAGAAGCCAGGACAGCAAGGTAGCCACCTTTCTGTTTATGTCTATTGGTAGAGAAAATCGTGTAGAGAACAAGCTTCTGTTTTTGTTGAAGTTGGCATCGCCTGATTGCCACAGACCTTGATGTTTGGCAGGCTGGGTGGACGCTGTCCCTCCAGCTCAGTTGATGTGAATAAACAAGGTCTTATTCCTTCTGCCAGGAGTGGTGTTAGCATGATGACTGTGTGTCCTGCCGGTCTCTGAGGGGCTTTCCTGAATGTGTTTTTTGTGGTTTACAAAATATGGACCTCACACAAAATTATGAGTTTAGTTCATTCCAAACCAAAGGATCAGTTTAGAATTCAGAGCTATTAATCTAGTAGTGCTTTTTGTGGTGGTTTTAGCTCAGATCTCCAGATCAGCACATTTAAATTCTGCACTGCATGAAAAACAGACCAAGGAAAAGTGTATGTAGGTGATTGAATATTTAGGAAAGAAAAGATCATATAGTAATTAGAATATAGTCTTGGCTGATTTCTGTGCCTAATATATGTGATATGAAATATTTTTTATATCAAATCCTGCATTTCCAGCTGCTCTTACACCAAAGATTTGTATGTTTATAAGAGTTTTCTTTCTTTACCATTTTCAGTCACCAATTCCTGTGGGTCTCATACCTGACATTCCCTCAAATGGCATGCAGGTATTGATGATTGGTCAGCACTGGCATTTTTCCAAGTTGTGTAATTGGGGCAGGGATTGAGTGTAAAAATGCAGTTAGTGATCTAGGTACTTTGGTAATAGGGCAGCAATGTGAGGCCTCACAGTTATTCTCCTAGGAGACGTTGGTACCATCAAAATGAGAAACATTTCAGAAGTGATGAGGGATGTTTTCCTGTGGTGTTCTAATTCCTGACCCACAGATGAAAAGCCATTCTTTTTTTTTTTTTGAGGGCAGTGTCACTGGCCCTCATATGTGGGACCCGAACCGAGGCCACTGGCTTCCCAAGCCAGTGCTTAACCACCGTGCCACTCGGCCGGCCCCCATTTTTTTGAAATTAATGCTGAGAAGAAATGAGAGATAAGGAAGTTAAGCAGTTAAAACTTACCTATAGGTATAAATATCTGGGCTTTTTGCTTTATAATAAGAATTCAATAGTGTATGCATATTTTGAGGATATTGGGTAAAATGTTGTTTTAAGATTTTATTGGGGAATTAGGCTGTGGGGAACAGCGTTGGGGGGTCGGGGAAGGGGAACAGACAAGTTGCTGTCCTTTTGTTCTTCAGTCCAGTTGTGGAGGATGTTGCTGCACTGGCCCATGATGGTGTTGTGATCATTGCACTTTTCCTGGATGAGGCAGATCAGTCGTTGGCCATTGGATGGCTGCTCATGATGGCTCACTGCAGCTCACGCCAGCTGCTGGCCACTCACGGTAGCTTATGGCAGCCCACTGTAGACCCACTACAGTCTTTGCCGTCGCCGGCAACTCAGGGTAGCTCAGCTCCAGGTGGAGCTTTTGTTCACCATCTTAGCTGTAGAGGGCGCAGCGTTACTGGCCCATGTAGGATCTAAACCGGCAGCCCGGTTGCTCAGAGCTCGTGCTCCCAAGGCAACTCTTAACCAACAAGCCACTCGGCTGGCCTGGTAAAATGTTTTTTGTGTCAGTTGCTTTGTTTTTTTTTTTTGCTTGTGGTTATTGGAATATACAGTATACATGTTACAGGTGGAACATATAGTATACAAAATACAAATTAGAGTGTAGGAATTGGGTATAAATGATTAGTGTGTGATTCATTTTTTAAAAGTTTCAAACGTATAGTTTTCTAAGACTTTATCATCTGTAACTGTGCAGAAGGGTCTGTGGATTCAGGAAGCACCCCTTGACTCCCCGTGACTGATGCCGTAAGAACGATTCAGCTGATAGGAGCCTGAAGCTGTCAAGTAGCATTAGCAGCCATGCAGGCTAGCTGGAGCTGTGCCTGAACACCATGTGGATGAGGGTCAGCAGGTTCTTTTGGCACCTTGAGCAGCCTGGCTTTTGAATTCATATTCCACAGAGGTTTGCTCTGTGGTGGCAACCTTTTCTCCTGATTGGATCAGTGTTCAGCCTGTTCTGACATTTCTCTTCTGGACTGCTTTTCTTCTTTGCATGATGGAATGTTTCTGATTTTAATAGGTAGATGAAAGAAAACCAAGGGATGTGTAAAGACTTTTGTCATCTTGCACTTTAAAAAGGACCAGTGGAGAACTCAGAACTCATGTAATTAATATTTGCTTTGCATTTAATTTTAATTTTTGATCTGAGGTTTTTAGTGCTGAATTCTGGCACCCAAATTGGAAATTTTTAGTGTAACCTCTCTTAGATTCACTGGGCTTGACTTATTCTAGTTCTGCTGTTTGTCAGTCAAACACATTTTTGTTTTTTAAATCTCTGCTAAATATCCTCTTCTGTTTCCTTGTCCCTGAGGAAAATTTTAGGTAGACTGACTATCTTGATGCGTGTCAAGTTTACATTTCATATAATATTCAAGGGAAGAACTCGTATAGATCTTCTTGAATATCTTTCATTAGCCGTTTGTAGTTTTTAGCATATAGATCCTGTACATACTCGTATTTTGTTAGGTTTATACCAAAGTATTTAATTTTTTTGGAGCGATTATAAGTGGTCGTAAATTTTGAAAATTGGAGTTCAATACTGGATCATATTTAATTTTGGTCAGTTTGCAAAATATCTGCATTTTAAAAAGCAAGTATAAATATGCCTTTATTTTCCTTAGTATTATTTTTATTAAGAACTATTTCAGGCACATAAAAATACAGATAAAATAATAAAACAAACACTAAAAAGGTATCATGATGGGCAAAAGTTTTAAATTTTAACTTAGTTGTATTTGCCTGTATTTTTTTCTGTATAATGTATCTTTTTAAAATAATCCTTCCATGCTTCAGTATCTTAAAAGCATTTTCTTGTATTTCCTTCTAGAAGTTTTTAAAGATTTGCTTCTCTTATATAAACCTTTAATTCACCCCGAATTCATTTCTGTTTATTGTATGAGTTAGGATTTTCCTCCTGCCAGTTTTCTAAAACAATTTACTGAATTGTTTTCCCTGATTATAGTGTCACCGCTGTTCCACAGTATATACGTGTGGGTCCCTATGTGTGTGGGTTTGTAGCTCAACTCCCATTTCTGTTGCCAGAGGTCTGTTGGTTTATTCCTATACCAATACCGTGCTTTCTAATTTTGCATATATTTTAAATGTACAGTTCTATAAGTTTTGACATGTACACTTGTGAAACTAACACCAAAGTCAAGATAATGAATATTATCCCAAAAGTTTTCTTATATCTCTTTGTAAACCCTTGCCCCTGGCCTTCCCTGGAATTCTTCATGTCTCCCCTCTTCCTTCCACATTCTCAGGCAACCCTTTATCTACTTTGTATTACTGTAATTAGTTTCTATTTTCTAGAATTTTGCATACATGAAATCATATAGTACATGCTCTTTTAGTCCAGCTCTGAGGGGAGGAGTGTAATACAGACTTAGTGGTTAAGAACAGAGGACCTGGAAACAGACCATGTAATCTTAAATTCCTGCTCTATCACTTATTTATAGCTACAAGTCCTGGGGCCTGCTCTCCTCTCTAAGTCCCAGTTTCCTGGGTTGCCATGGCAGAGTAAAATTTTCCATAGGGAGAATGGGAGGAAAGAAAATATAATGCTTGAGGACAGCACTGTGAGCATTTTTAATATACTGTATATATGCTGGCAAGCATATGCATGACCATATGCAGAAAGTTCAGAAGTCAGAGGGTAGGATGAGGAAATGGTTTAATATAGAGGTAAACATCTGTAAAATAAATATGACTAAAAAGGAGATGATGTGAGGCTACGTTTGAAATGATTGCTCATGCAGGGAGAAAAATGAGTAAAAAACGAGAGTGGAGATGAATAAAGAAAAAGATGATGTGATAGGTTAGAGGCTATGCTGTGGACAAAGAGTAGATTTAATATTTAGGAGGCACAGGGATGGCTGAGTGGCTCATTGGTTAGGAGTTGGCTTGGGATGCCAGCTCTGAGCAGCAGGACCCTTGGTTCAGATCCCACATGAGGGCCAGTGACACTGCGCCCTCTACTGCTAAGATGGTGAACAACAGCTCAATCTGGAGCTGGGCTGCCCTGAGTTGCTGGTGACTGCGTAGGCTGCAGTGGGGTTGGCTGGCAGCTGGCATGCGCTTTCGTGAGCTGTGGTGAGCCGCAGTGAGTGGCTGTCCAGTGGCCGGCGAGCAACTGCCTCACCCGGGAAGAGGGCAATGATAATACCAACATGGTCCAGTGAAGCAATGTCCTCCACAACTAGACTGAAGAACAAAAGGACAGCAACTGTCTGTTTCCCTTCCCCGGTTCCGCAACGCCGTTCCCCACCCCCAATTCCCCAATAAAATCTTCAAAAAAAAAAAAAAAAAAAGATTTAGTAGACACAAAAGAAAAGAATTATTTCAGAAATAAGGTTTTCAAACTTTGAACTTTTTTTTTCTTTTAGTGTTATTAGCAATTGTTTGATGATTTTGTTTCTTCAGTTTCTTCTGGCATATCTTTTTCTTCTATGCAGCCTCCTCTGTGGTTTAGGCACAACCTGCTCTTTTTCAGTGAGGATCCCCTCAGTGTGGCAGGGGGAGCTCATGTTAACCCGCCCACAAGCTCTGTAAGTTCCACGCTGCATCCTGGGAGCTTGTTCACCTGGCTGTGAGTCTACAGCTAAACCCTTAACGTTCAGCGGTACACTCTGCATGAGCAGCAAATGTTCAGCACTCTTTGGGCCACTGACCCTGCATCCAGCCCCGTTGCCTGGCCTGGGCACACCTCCCAATTCCACCATGTAACGATGGGATGGTACACATTACTTCTGTAAAGTGACACCCTTCAGGTACTTGGTGGCTTTTTAGATATGCATACCCTGATCACTGGGGCAGTTTCACAAGTGTTCTTAAAGTGACCATGAAGATTTGGACCTCTTGATTTGCATGATTTTGTGGGGTTTTCTGGGTCAACAGAGTAGTGAATCATTTTCAGAGGTCACCTCAGGCTGTTCGTTGTAAAAGCCAGAGTTTGAAAGTTCTAGGGTGAACCTTTCCAGAATATAATGTGGTTAAAACTAGAATAGAGGAAAATTAAATGTGAAAGTGTGTTTATTGATAGAACTTGTGGTGAACAATAATAAATGGGACCTAAAATGATGGCTTCCCCATTTTCTGGCTTGGTGGCATTGGAGTAGCTGGTAAGAAATGTAGTTTATCCAGAGTGAAAGCTAGTTTATTTACATGTTTTTTCTTTCCAGCACAGCCCAACATAATTTTAAGTATATAATGATTTAACTATAGCAGTCTCAATGACTCTAGTCACCTAGGAAGTTTTCCATAATACTGAGCAGCAAATACCACCATATACACAGTACTGGTTGTTAGATCCCTTATAGTTTACATATTAGATCTTCCCTGAGAGTTTTACTGTACTCTGAATATGAGTCATTACCCCCATTACCGGTTTTTTCCTTTGTGTGTTAATCCATACTCAGACAGGAAAAGTAATTCAGGACAATTCAAAATTAAAGATGTTTAATAGAAACATACTTAGTTTCTTAGATTTGTGCTGTCATTGTGATAGCCATCAGCCAACTATGTTTATTGAGCACTCGATATATGGCCAGTTCAAACTGAAATGTGGGGCCAGCCTAATGGCACGGTGGTTAAGCACTGGCTTGGGACGCCAGCGGCCTTGGTTCAGATCCCATGTATGAGGGCCAGTGACACTGCCCTCACAAAAACAAAACAAACAAACAAAAAAAACACACAAAAAAACAAACTGAAATGTGATACAAATGTAAATTAGAATATGCATTGAAACAAAGAATGTAAAATAGCTCACTAATAGTTTTTTATATGAGCTCCATTTGAAATAACACTGTAGATACGTTAGATAAAATAAAATTCAATAAAATTAATTTTGCCTGTTTCTTTTTTACTTTTTAATGCAGCTGCTATAAAATTTAAAATTTCATGTGTCTTTCTTATATGACTCATTGTATTCCTCTTGAATAGCACTGTCTTAAAATGAAAGAAGTCTAACTCCCTTTTTGCCATAATCAAATATGTAATTGTTGGTTGAGATATAAAGCCTTAGTGGAAAAGCAAAAAATCCAAAACAAACAAACAAACAAACAAAAAACCTTCAGTGTATAAGTATGCTTAATGAAATGTGCTATGAATGGATTTAGAAATAAGTGTTATCATTAGTTCCAGTTATTTTACATCTAACACAAGCTATTAAACTTCAGAGGTAAAGGTATCTGGATACCAGACTTCACTGGCTAGTCTTGGGGTCTGAAGGTTCACCTTTGCTTTGCCTTGTACGGATATCTAAGTGCATTATGGGATTATCCTAAAAGCGTCATTTCTTATAGCTAGCTTGTATTACCTGATAAAGCAATGTCATGCTTGGTGATGCTTATGGTTTCATTCTAATTTTAGATTTTCTGAAACAGTGTAGCCTTACTTGGGAACTAAGAAAATAGAAATATTAACTCTTGAGCCCTAAACCAGCTGAATCAAAAACTCTGATGGCTGGGACTGGCAATCTGTTTAAAACCGCCAAGTGATTTTCTTTATTTTGGCTGAGCCATCCTGCCACCTGATGGCAGCTCAACATCAGCTCAGCTCGGGCTGGGCATCGAACTGCTGTTGCTCAGAGCTCATCTCGCACTCTTGAGCCAGCTCTTAACCAACTGAGTCACTCAGTTGGCCCTCCGCCAAGTGATTTTAATACATGTAAAGTCTGAGAAACACAGTTGTAGATTTTGCTACTTTTATAGCAGTAGCAAAATCAACCTCTTATAATAATTCTCCATTATGTCCCCCCCTTGGTTCAAACCTGCTTATCCTGTCATCTGATGATAAATTTAACTGATGAATAAAAAAAAAAATTATTTTTATTATAAAAGTGCCCACAAAATTTTAGGGTTAATTCCTTTTTTTTCTTTGTTTAAAAAAGATTTTATTGGGGAATTGGGGGAGGGTAACAGCATTGGAGAATCGGGGAAGGGGAACAGACAAGTTGCTGTCCTTTTGTTCTTCAGTCTAGTTGTGGAGGACTTCGCTTCACTTGCCCATGTTGGTATTATTGTGCTCTTTCCTGGTGAGGCAGTCACTCTCCGGCCACTGGACGGCCGCTCACGGCAGCTCACGAAAGTGCATGCCAGTTGTCAGCCAGCCCCATTGCATAATACGCCTTCGCCTGTCATGGCAGCCCAGTTCCGGGTCGAGTTGTTCACCATCTTAGCTGTAGAGGGCGCAGTGTCACTGGCCCTAATGTGGGATCCAAACTGGGGCCCTGCTGCTCAGAGCTGGCATCCCAAGGCAACTCCTAACCAACACGCCACTTGGCTGGCCCTAGGGTTAATTTCTAAATAGTAATAATTATATTTAGAGTGGTATTTTATTTGATTCTAATGGAAGTTTGCTATATAAATATGATTTGAGCAGCTATGCACATCTATTTGGAAGGAATTACATTAATCATTTGTAAAAATCTTATATTCTTAGGTGGATGCTCTCCGATTGCGTTTGGAAGAGAAGGAAACCATGCTGAATAAGAAGACAAAACAGATTCAGGATATGGCTGAGGAGAAGGGAACACAAGCTGGAGAGATACATGACCTCAAGGACATGCTGGATGTGAAGGAGAGGAAGGTCAACGTCCTTCAGAAGAAGGTAAGGTGCACATGTTCCCAGGTTGGCGTTCCTGTCTGGCATGGGTCCTCGATTCCTACCTCTGAGTTAGACCAAGTCTTGTCACGTTTCTCTTATTCTTCTGTTCTGCCTTTTGCGGTTAGTAATTGAAACTGTTGATTGTTAAAACTGCTCTGCATATCCAGTTTTTAAAATTTTAAAGTAACCACTGTTAATATCTTCAATAATATTTTGCATGCTACTACTTCTGAAAAGTGCCTAAATTGGCAGTGGTTATGCTGACATTCTTCTGCCTCTTCTGTATGGGAACTGTAATGAGTTAGTATTGTACATGAACTTGGTTGGGATGGCTGCAGCTCCATCTACATGATTAATAAGACTATTATTTTTAATAGAAAACATGCTACTATAACATACAATGTGCATGTGTGAAGGAAAAGAAGAATTTCTTAAGATTTTATGTTAATCATTGTTGGAAAGAGGCTAGCTCTGGGATAAATAAGAAAAGTACTAAAAATTGTTCTTTTGGTTTTAAAGCTTAAGGGGTGCTCTTGAGATAACAGTTGTAGGAGACACTGGTAGTTATGGTTTATCTCCACTGAGGCGATATATTAGACATATTTAACATTGCCCTAGTTTATTTTTATTTATTTTTATTTTTTTTTTAAGATTTTTTTTTTTATTGGGGAATTGGGGGAAAGGAACAGCACTAGGGAATTGGAGAAAGGGAACAGACAAGTTGCTGTCCTTTTGTTCTTCAGTCTACTGCGGAGGACGTTGCTTCACTGGCCCATGTTGGTATCGTCATTGCGCTCTTCCCGAATGAGGCAGATCGGTCTCCGGCCATTGGATGGTGGCTCACAGCAGCTCCCACTGGCTGCTGTCTGCTCACGCTGGTTGCTGGACACTCATCGTAGCTTACGGTGACTCACAGCAGCCCAGCTCTAGGTTGAGCTGTTGTTCACTATCTTAGCTATAGAGGGCGCAGCGTCACTGGCCCATGTGGGATCCAAACCGGCGGCCCTGCTACTCAGAGCTTGCGATCCCAGCCAACTCTTAACCAACGAGTCACTTGGCCGCCCCCCCCCCCCCCATTTCTTAAAGGAATAAAAAGATGTTAGCTGTGACTCATTAAATTATTTCAGCACTGACTAACGAAACACCTTTTGGCATCTTATCCCCTATGATTACCTATTCTTACTCCCAAATCGAAAACAATTCAAACAAACAAACCCTAGATATAATATATAAGAAAGACTCATTTGTAGAAATTTGTTTAGCTAAAAAGTGATAGCTTCAGATTTTGACACAGGTTGGTCTTACTCTAAAAGACAGCTTTTCCCATTACAACTTCCCTGTTGTGGGGATTATATGACAATATGTGTTAAAGCATTTTTTAAATACTACTTTTGTATGTATTTTTTATTGAGGTGAAATTCACATATAACAGAATTAATCATTATAAAGTGTACAAGTCAGTGACATTTAGTGTACTCACAGTGTTGTGTAATTATTACTTCTCTCTAGTTTCAATACTTCAAAAAAAATTAATTCATCAAAAAATTTTTTATGTTTCAGTTACAATTGACATTCAATATTATATTAGTTTCAGGTGTACTTTTATGTAATTTATGAAGTGATCCTCCTGAGTAGTCTAGGACCCACCTGTCACTATACATAGTTTTTATGGTATTATTGACTATATTCCCTATGCTATATTTTACATCCCTGTGACTATTTTGTAACTTTTATTCTGTACTTCTTAATCTCTTCACCTTTTTTACACTGGACCCAACCCTCCTCCCATCTGGCAACCATTTGTTTGTTCTCTGTATCTATGAGTTTGTTCCTGTTTTGTTTGTTCATTTATTTTGTTCTTTAGAGATCATATGGTATTTGTCTTTCTCTGTCTGACTTATTTTACTTAACATAATGTCCTCTGGGTCCATCCATGTTATTGCAAAAGTTAAGATTTCATTCTTCATTTTTTTCATCTCAATTCTTAACTGCCACATGTGGGTATGGAATCAGCCCGTTTAGCTTCTCTGCTCCTCGTATCAGTCTTGATATGGCCTCTTCTTTATATTTCAATATAGGACTTCTTTTTTTTTTCACCTTTATTTTATTTTATTTTTAAATTTGTTTTCTATATTCCTTCACCTTTTCATCCAATCGCACAACCCCCCTCCCATCTGGCAACCACCAGTTTGTTCTCTGTATCTAAGAGTAAGTTTTCTCTCTTTTTTTTTTTTTTAATTTATTTGTTAATTAGTTTCAGGTGTACAACACAGTGCAATAGTTATACATTTTACCGCTCAAAGTGACAACCCCCCTCCCCCATTTGGCCACCCCACTCCTCCCCCCAATCATATATATCTATTACACTTCCTCTGGCTCCCTTCCACATTATAATCCACATCCTGTGACTATCTATATATTCAATTACAGTTGGCATACAATATTATACAACATCAGCTTCAGGTGTACAGTGCAGTGATCAAGCCTCTACTGCATCCATGAAATGGTCTCCCTAACAAGACATACGACCATCTGACACCCCACAAAATATTTACAACATTATTAATTATATTCCCCAAACTGTTTTTCATATCCCAGTGGCAATATTGTAGTTGCCTATTTTTGCTGTCTAATCCCTTCCCCTTCTCCCTCATCCCCACCCCTCTCCCAATTAGCAACCCTGATTTTTCCTCTATATCTATGAGACAGTTTCTGTTTACTTTGCTCATTCATACAGTTTTTCAGATTCCACATATGAGTGAGATCATATGGTATTTGTCTTTCTCTGACTGACTGACTTATTTCACTTAACATAATAGTCTCTAGGTCCATCCATCAATATAGAACTTCTATTCAGCTAGTCTTCATGTGGTTCTCAAGGTGGTTCTATAATTTAGTTGTAATTTTGATGTGGTTGTGGGAGGAGGCGAGCATAGCATTTCCCTACTCAGCCATCTTGACCGGAAGTCAGTGTTAAAGCTTTTGACAGCGTAGAACGTTGTACAAACGTTGCATGCATTATTCTTGTATAGTCTCTTTATCTTTCCCAGGAGGCAGTGGAGAGCCAGTGACAGTGTTTTTTTCTAGTATGCGACCCTGCCTCACTGATTTGTCATTTGGTAGACTGTGGTTTGTCTTAAGGTAGTTATTAAATAGGAAAAACAGCTACTTTTAAAATTGGTTAAGATTATTACTGCTTCTCTTTAGATAATTACCTCTATGCCTGTCATTTTGTAGTGCTTAGAGACTTTATGTCTAGTATTTTGTTGTAAAAGTTACTGTACTAATAGATCAGAATCAACATTTCCGATGTAGTTCCTAGAGCATCGTTTGCTGATTAAGTAAAAGTAGGTTTTATTTTCAGATCCGCACAAAATAAACAAAATGAATACAGTTAAGTTTAGAGGCAGTTTAAGGTTCTTCAAAGAGCTCTACTTTTATTATGGCTTTCATTTCTTGAGCTGCAAATATTCTCTTGCTCCGGGCTACTATTAGAAAACTTGGTTTTCATGTGGTTGATAAACAAGGGGAGCTGGTTGAGTGCTTTGCCTCTCCTGGAGGCTGGGCTCGTGGGTGTACAGTGAGCTTCGAAGAACTTTGAAGAACTGGTGAAATGATGGTGGCTTCAGGAGGCCGTGTAGGAGATGATGAGTAACATGGACAGGGTGAGAAGACACCACATTGGAGTAGATAGTGTAGATCAGGGAGAAGAGTGACAGGATACAGATACAGATGAAGATGGCTCAGATGACAGTGACCATGGAGGCTGCATTTCTGGTGTTTATAGTACTACAGGGCATGAGTGATGGCTCAGTACCTGTTCAGAGCAATGATGCAGAGATGCAGGTTGAAGGCCATGCAGCACGTGATGCCAGAAGATAGTCAGATGTCACATAGGATTTGGCTAAAGTTGTAGGTGTGGATATGATAGTGTATGTGATGCTGATGAATGTGACCAAGGTGAAAATCAAGAGGTTGATTATGGCCAAGAATTATGGCTAGTTCTCATTGGCTGGAGTGTGGAGCTTCCTAGTATGGAAGATGGTGGTAAGCACAAAGGCATTGGAGAGGACCGTGGTCAGTGTGGTTGTGCAAAAGACCACACCGAGAGAGACCTTGAGCTCCGGGAAGGTCCCAGAGCACAAGCCTGCATTCTTCAGCATTCTGCAGCATTCTGCAGCATTCAGGATCTGTTGGAGGCTTCCAGGAAAAGGCCTTCCACTGTCTGGGTTGGTGGTGGTGGTCTAGGTGGGTTCGCGTTCCACGCTCATATCTACTTTCACAGTTGTCTTCCCCACAGACCAGGTCATCTTTCCATTTCACACTGGTGGGAGCCGTATGTCACATGAACAGACACAGTGAAAAGACTCCAGGATTTGATTGTATAAAGAACATTGAGGCGACTCTCAGCTGTAATTAAAGATTTCTCTTAAATCAGATGAATCCTGAGATTTTTCACTATTCTGGGACTCTAGTGGAAACATGTTTAATTTATTAGATAATTATCAGGTGGACAGAGCTCTGCAAATTCCTGCTTTTGGCATTTTGGCTCTTTCCAAAGCTTGAGACTCTTATTGTTTGATGATATTTTCAGAAATTCCCCTATTCTGTTCTGAAAAGATTCTGGATTTCAGGTTGCCTTCTGTGAGTTTTGAAAACTAGAGGCCCAGTTGATTCAGAGAAGCAGTTTAGTCAACAGCTCACACAGTTTTCCCAGACTAATCTCAACACATAGTGACATACTTGTTTTGGTTCCATTACACGGATCGTTTTTTACCCCGAAGAGATAAGCATTCCAATTTCCAAGACCTAAGAATGCATGAGCAACTTGGATAAGTGGTCCAAAACATGGATCACGGTGAGTGTACCAGTGGAACTCACGTTCAGAAGTCCCTCCCTGGCCACGCTGGTGTATCTGGGTGTCCAACAATTCCTTTGAATACTTTCTCATGAGAGGTCATAGGTGCTATACTTCCCTTGCTCATTGAGCATGTGTTTATGCTGTCTTCGTATATTTTATAATTTTATTTCAGAGGTACAAGAAAGGATAGAGAATAATTAGTAATTTTGATTACTCAACTTAAGAAGTAAAACTTCAGGGCCGGCTGGGTGGCGTGGTGGTTAAGCACTGGCTTGGGAAGCCAGCGGCCCCGGTTTGGGTCCCACATATGAGGGCCAGTGACACTGCCCTCAAAAAAAAAAAAGAAAGAAGTAAAACTTCAAATGCAGTTGAAGTTCCTTGGCATATCTTTTCTTTTCTTTTTCTTTTTTTTTTTTTTAGAGGGCAGTATCACTGGCCCTCATATGTGGGATCCGAACCTAGGCTGCTGGCGTCCCAAGCCAGCTCTTAACCACTGCGCCACTCGTCCGGCAGCGTATCTTTTCTTGATAGTCTTCCCCTCCATTCTGTCCCAGAGCTAAACACTTGGTTTTGCTATTTGTATTCCCCTAACTTAGGTCAGAAAGCATGTTTTCATACTTTTACAACCTATGCATATATTAATAAAATATATATAATACAAGGAAACACATGGCAAATAAATATAAAAAAATAATTCACTCTCACTGTAATCAGGGGTTGTACAATAAGACCAGATTAAGAAACCATTTAATACCTACCATTTTATGTGATGTTGGCAAAAATAAGAAGTCTGACAATATCAAGTATTGGTAAATATGGCAACTGGATTACACAGTACTGCTGGAATTTTAAGTTAGTACAACTGCTCATGAAAGCGTGTATCTTACTAAGTTAAAACTCAGCATACCTTCCCAGATACATACACCTTAGATGAACTCCAGGATGTGTGTGTGTGTAGGAGTGCTCATAGTAACTTTGTTTGGATTTAAAAAACCCAAAACAAAACTGAGGAAACACTAAGCAAGTGTTTATTGACAGAAAGTCACACAGTGGAGCATATTATTCTTTTTTTTTTTTTTTTTTAAGGCAAGGGAATATTTAGGATAAATACTCAGCAAAGTCATTTCTTCTGGGGATAGGGAAGGCAGAGAGATGGGATAAGGAGGAATGTGTATGTGTACATTTTTAAATAGATTAGGTAATTTCTCATTCTTAAGGTTGGTGATGAATTTATATGTGTTTGATCTTTTGTACTTCATAACATATGTAGATATACACATATATGTATATAGTAAATATGTAATGTAACTTAAAATAACTGGGGGCAGATTAACTTGTTTATTTGCATAGTTGGTACATAGATGTTTATTATATACTTTTATGTTTCCTTTTGTTTGTATATTAATCATAAAAATGCCTAGAGAAATTCTCTCTGTATATACCTATCTGTGTATCTTCATTGGAAAATAATTTTCCTTCTATTTTATTTTAAATTTATTTCTCGTTTTATATTCCTGAAATTTGAACCACCTTTCCTGAGAAGTTCATTTGTACATGCAAACTATGTCTGGTACAGATGTAGAGTCTTATTTGATAAAGTCCAGCTGTGTTTTTGATTAAATTTTTCCTATAAAGTTTCTAGCAAATGGATTTATTCAGCTTATGGTCACATATGCCCTATTATGATGAATAAATGACTTGGACAATTCTGACCTCATTTCTTAAACCAGAATTTGGCTTCTTACAGTATTTGCCAGTTGAGGTTAATGGGGGCCGCGCTGAACAAGGGTAACTCTTCCGCTGGGTGGCTTGTTAGATGTTGGCAGCTTGCTGTTTGACAGCCCCAAATCTTCTTTTTCCAGGTGAAATATTTGTTTTTTCCATTGTTCTTATTGGCCCTGGTTAATCTTTCTGATAGCAGTTATTTGTCTAAACTCATTTTTCCTCCTTACTTCACTTGTCTAGTTGGAATTTTGGATCTAATTGCAAAAGGGATGACTGGACTGTTAATTAATGTTCTGTTCTTGGCGCCAGCTTAAATGTTAGCTTGGGCCACTCACTGAGGCTCACCGACCTTTGGTTTCTTCCTGTATAGATAGGATGTAATAGTTAATTCAGGTGGTTTTTTGTGATGTGTGTGAAGGCACCTTGGGATCTGCAAAGGTTACACACTGTGAATGTAAGGTGTTAATATTGTTTATTCTTATTAAATTATACTTTGTTAAGTTCAGCCAATTGCTTTAATCTTTGAGGATCTTTTTCAATCTTGATTTTTTTTTTTTTTTTTTTTTAAACTGTGCTTTATTTAGGGCTAAGCTGGAGAAAGCGTCATCCAATAGTTACAGGTTACAAGGAGTTTTAGGGAGTTGAGTGTGAAAAGAGCAGTTGTACTGAACTGCAGCTGTTTTTTTTTTTTTTTTTACAACATCTGGACATCCTAAAAGGAGGAGCCAAGAGGACGAAAAAGAAAAATTAAAAAATAATAAACCAATAAAATAGAAAGAAAAGGAAAGGCAGGAGGCCTGAGAGTAACCAGAGTTGTTCTTCTAAAACAAAAAAGGAAAAAAATGGTAGGTCCAAGAGCCCCTGGCCTCCAGATGAACTGGACATCAATGAGAGTAGTCAAGTCAGAATGCCAAAGCAAGTCTTCCCAACGGTGCAAATAAATTATAATAAATATGTTATACTTTAAAATATATGTGTTCTTAAATAATTCAGTGTTTTTCTGATTCTGAGTTTTTTAAGCAATGTCTTTTTTAACTGCTCTAAAGTCATTTACCAAAGATAAATATCGTGCTTTCATTAAATAGTTTTCCTTGTTTTTTTTTCTCTATCATTACAATTAAAAGTCCTACAAAATATGCAAATTTATTTACAGAAAAACAGAGCCGGCATCATTTAAACATCCCTGTTTTTCAAAATTCCTTGTAAACAGTTTCAGAAATTCTTCAAAGATTGTTTATTTTTCTCTCTCTTGTTTAAGGTTTTTGTGTGTGTGTGTGTGTTGTTGAGTTGTTTTAAGATGAAAGTTCCCAGGTCTCCCTTGCCCGGAAAGTCTCTGGAGCAAGCATGGAAGGCGAGTGAAGCAGAAGGTGTCAGGGCTTGCGGAGAGCGGGCGAGCGGGCGAGCGCGCAGCTCCGGGAGCGAAGCGAGGCGAGGCGAGGCGAGGCGAGGCCGGGGCGGCTACGGCGGGCCTCCTTGCTGATGGCGCGGCCTCCACCGGCGGTGGGCAGCCAGGAGCCCGCAGGTCAGGGCAAGTCCGGCCTGGCCCTCGGGGTCAACGGCGTCGTCCGACAGCACTCGCGGGGAGAAGGGGGTGATGCTCAGTCTAAACTCTACAAAAGTACAGTCCTACAACATCTGGGATTTTAGCAGTAACGCTAACTTCTATAGGTTTTTTTTTTTTCCTTTATTATTATTATTTTTTTTTTTATTTTTTGCTTTCCTCTAATTTTTCTTCTATTATATAGGTATTTTAAACTTCTCCTTTTTAAAATTCTGTACAACTATTATGATTTTTTAAGAGGGGGGAAGAGTTAGAAGCATTTACAGACTTTTCACAACAAATAGCTTGCCTTGTAAGTCCCTTTTTTTTTTCCCCTCCTTGTTTTCTCACACTTCACAGTTAATGAGTTTTAATATTTTTGTTGCTTTCCCCAAATATCCACCAATTTGTTCATCTTAACAGCCCCATCCAGACATATAATACAGAAAACCATAGGAAAGTGTCATAGACTTGAATGAGGGTAATCAAAGCGCCTCTCAAAGTATCAAAGAACTATTACCTTGCTGTTTTAAAAGCATTTAAGCATAATTTTTCCTTTTTTTTGTGTTTTTGGTTTTTTTGTGGTTTTTTTTTTAAATTTTTTACTACTTTTTTCATAGAATCGCTCTAAGCTGTTTCAACAACAGCCAGGAGGCAGGAAGGAGGCTCGCCTCCGTTCCCCCTCTATTTGACATAGAGCTACACATCTGCAATAAAAAGTTTGGTCCTTTGGTCCCTAAATAGCTAAAGGAATGACAGATAGAGATGCTCAGCGGCGGCCTCCCAGCCGCCCCCTGGGGACCAGGTCCCACCACACCGCTTGCCCCAGCCTGCCTCAGGCGCCCACGGGCTGGAAAAGCCCCGGGGATCGGTAAGCAGCGTCTCTTCCAGTTCCCAGCCCTTCAGCCTCCCCATCTGGTCTCAAGTTATTTTGTTTTAAAAGTTGCCTTTTTTGTTTTGTTTTGTTTTGTTTTCCTCATGTTTCTTCATCTTCTTCTTCTTCATGTCATATATATATATATATATTTCCCCCAAACGCGTGCCCTCTGAACTCCGTAGACGCTATACTTTCCTTGAAGAAATGTTACAGTCACAGAGAGTGTCTGTGGAGTCCTCGGCTGGATTGGTATTGGCTGATATGTCCATGGTGTCATCCAACTGTTCTCATTTATAAATAGAGAGAGAGAGAGGTTTGTTTTTTAATGTAGCCCGTTCAGCATCCTGCCCTGTGCGAGTCCTGGTCTCCCCCGGGGGACGCTCCCGCCGGCGCTCAGTAGGGGCGATTGGCGTCTTTGGGCCGCTTCAGCTGCACTTTGAGCCTCTTCATGCCGATCTGGAAGCCGTTCATGGCCTGGATGGCGGTCTGCGCGCTGGCCGGGTTGTCGAAGCTCACGAAGCCTGGCGAGACACGAGGGACGAGGGCCTGGGTTTCCACTGGGCCGCCCGGGGGGGAGGGGTGAGTCGGGAGACGGGGGCGGGGCCGGGGCGGGGCCGGGCGGACGGCGGCCCCGCCCTCAATCTTGATTTGATTATATAGTTTATCTCTTTCAGTTTTATGCTTTCTACCCATTTATGAGCATATTCTTTATGCCTTCATGGAAGTGATAAAATGTTGAATAGGCCCAGAAAAGATTGTTGTGGTATGTTGTAAGAAGTTTCTATCAGATGGATATATTTATCAAGATAATTCTAAAAGCACTTTTTGTTATCTATAGACTTTTTGTTTGTAAGCCCAGTTTGTTTGCAGGTCTAGTCTTTTTATAAAACCGTATTCCTTTCTTCTTCTAGGGCCTTATAAATGTCTTAAAAATCCTAGTCAATTGGAGTGATCACTCCATATAATTCTTTCTTACAGTGATGATTGGATTATGAGGCACATGATATGCACAACTGTGTTTGGCTATTTTAGACCCCCTACCCCCATGCCCACATTTCCTAGCTTTTAAAGCAATATATATGTATATTTGTGTGCACTGACATATTCTTTGCTCCTTTTCCTTTTTTGCCCTTACTGAGTACATTTATAGATGCAGAGTAAAAATAATGTTCTTGTGGGCTTTCTGGTATTCCCAGTCTTACTGAACTGTCTTCATTCACTCATTCCATGTAGCCCCTTCTGCTGTGTACTAGGCGTGTGCTAACTACAAAGACAAGTGAGATGTGGTTTCTGCTCTCAGAGTCTCAGAGTGTGGGAGTTAAGGAAGTTATATGAATGGTGTACAGTGGGGCACAAAGCAAGGAGTTTTGGATTTGACTTTTTGTGAGAAGAGTCTAAGAAAGCCTTGAGGGCTGAGTCTTGAAAATGAATGAAAACCTGCTAGGCAGGTGGGGAAGGGGTGGGACACCCCAAGCCCAGAGAGCAGTATTTTTTTCCAGAGCATCATGCCTTGGAATTTCACTTCTGTTCTTCAAACATTTTGTCATATGGAATCTTAAATACTTCTGGTAGAGCATAGGAATACCTTTTGTTTCTTATCATGAACTCTCGTATTACCTGGACTTGGGGAAAATTTTTCCCAGTTCTTACATAATGAGAAAGTTTTCAGCAAATATACTCATCACTGTTGTCCTGTTAATTTTTAGGAAACAAATAAAATAGAATTCAGCTTTTCTTTCCTCTGGTTCTGAAGGTTGTTCCATCAAAAACTTTACAGATTTATCTGCAGTACGTTATTGAAATAGAACCTTTTGAGTAGAACTTCAGATATTCCCAGAGAGATGTCTTAATTCTACACAACACTTAACCTATTTGCTTCTTGATTCAGACACATAAGGAAGAGGAGGTGGTAACTCTGCTTTCGTCCTTTTCTTGTTCTTTGGCATCTGCATCTCTAATTGTTTTTTCACAAATATTATTTATAATTATATGTTAAAGTAATAGTTAAATATTTTAATATTTAAGGGGGATACCAGGAAATAATATATTGCTTGGATTACTTTTGGCATATTAGATATGCATTTAAAACAAAATCATTGTTTTCTGGGAACAGGAGCAGCTGTGATAATGGCTGGACTGTGAGCCGCATGCACTGGACTGGTTTTGGCTGTGTCTGGGTGCCGCTTCGCCGCAGAGCCTCCCAGCTTTCTAGGCAGTGTGCGTGTTTGTATGCACTGGGACAACCCTGTGCCCAGAGAAAGAAACGGGACAATAGCAGATGGTCAGGCACACAGGCACAAGGGGATTAGCATGGGGTCCCGGGGCTGTCCCTATGGTTTAAAGTAGTTTTGTATTACAGTCAATTTCTTACTTTATGGTGAATCACTGACCTGGAAAATGTAATTGAGCATTTGAGCCTGAGCTACCTTCAAAATCTGTGTTAAAATTGTACAGTTTCTTGCTTGATTGAGTATAAATGATAACGTAGCTTGGAGTTTCATTTGCTTGTGCAGATGTTGTCATGTCCTTCTGCTTCTGGCACTGATGTTGATTTCACCTCGCTCCTTGCTTGTTTCTCCAGTTCTTAGATTTTGGTATTTAGAGTTTAGATTTAATAGTAGTGGAGAGCTGATTGACATATGTAGAATTAGAGGTTGTTGTGTTTTTTGTGGGGGAGGTCCTAGATTGGTTCTGTAGGTCTCCTCTGTTATTTTGTTTTGGGTAGGCGTCAGAAGGAGCAGGTTCTTTATGTGTTCTGTTTGTTTTCTGGGGAGTCTTGACAAAAGCAGTGTTAGTTTCTTCACTTTTCCATAGCAAGATGGAAAGAAGAATATGTTTCATCATTAAAAACAATATTTACTAATTTATTCAGAGAAATTAATATTTTATTTTTAATAGGGATTACTGCAATATTTTCTAAATGTTACTTAAAAAAATTTTTTTGTGTGAAGATTTTATTGGGAAATTGGGGAAGGGGAACAGCCAACTTGTTGTCTTTCAGTCTTAGTTCTGGAGGGTGCAGCTAACTCTGCTCTCAAGTCCAGTCGCCATCCGGCTGCCCGTTGGCAGCTTGTGTCTGCTCAGCTCAAGGTGATGTGTTCAGTCTTAGTTGCAGGTGGGCATAGCCCACCATCCCATGAGGGAGTCAAACCGGCAACCTTGTTGTTAGGAGCACATGCTCTCACCAGCTGAGCCATCCTGCCATCTGTTGGCAGCTCAGCAGCAGCTCAGCTGGGGCAAAGTGCACTGGCCCATGTGGGAATCGAACCGGCCACCCTGTTGCTCAGAGCTCACACTGTTAACCAACTGAGCCACTTGGCTGGCCCCTCTAAATGTTATTTATTTATTTATTATTTATTTATTTTTATTTGATTTTTTTTTTAATTGGGGAATTGGGAGAAGGGAACACTGTTGGGGAATCAGGGAAGGGGACCAGAGAAGTTGCTGTCCTTTTGTTCCTCTATCTACTTGTGGAGGACATCACTTCACTGGCTTATGTTGGTATTATCATTGTGCTCTTCCCAGGTGAGGCAGTCACTCACCGCCCATTGGACGGCTGCTCACTGCGGCTCACCCTGGCTGCCAGACACTCACAGTAGCTTATGGCAGCCCACTGCAGCAGGGGCTGCAGCCTATGCCGTCAACAGACACTCATGGCAGCCCAGCTCCAGGTCAAGCTGTTGCTCACCATTTTACTTGTAGAGGGCGCAGCATCACTGGCCCTCATATATGGGATCCGAACTGGGGCCCTGCTGTTCAGAGCTGGTGTCCCAAGCCAACTCTTAACCAACGTGCCACTTGGCTAGCCCCCCAGTGAAATTTTAAATTGAAAACTTATTAGAATTTCCACTTTTCTTTCTTTTACTTGAAATTTTTAATATAACAGTTTATTTAAAATTTGTTGTTTCTGGAGAATATGATAACTAAATTCTTTTTTTTTTTTAAAGATTTTATTGGAGAATTTGGGGTGGGGAACAGTGTTGGGGAATCGGGGAAGGGAAACAGACAAGTTGCTGTCTTTTTGTTCTTCAGTCTAGTTGCGGAGGACGTTGCTTCACTGGCCCATGTTGGTGTCGTCAGTGCGCTCTTCCCGGATGAGGCAGATCCGTCGCTGGCCTCTGGATGGTCGCTCACCCCAGCTATTGGCAGCTCGCACTGGCTGTCAGCCGCTCGTGCTGGCTGCTGGCCTCTCATTGTAGCCTATGGCAGCCCACTGCAGCAGGGGCTGCAGCCTACACCATCACTGGGGCTCACAGCCCAGCTCCAGGTGGAGCTGTTGTTAGCTGTAGAGGGCAGTGTCACTGGCCCTCATATGTGGGACCCGAACCGGGGCCGCTGGCATCCCAAAACCAGCTCTTAACCAATGCGCCACTTGGCCGGCCCAACTAAATTCTTGAAATATCATTTTATTAAAAAAAACAGAATGCATAGAAAATGAAGTCTGATTAATAATGGTATTTCTACTGGGGAATATACTGGATCTACTCTGCTGCGTATAACGTTTTTTACCCTCTCTTTTTTTTTTAAAGATTTTTTATTGGGGAATTGGCAGAGGGGAACAGCGTTGGGGAATCGGGGAAGGGGAACAGACAAGTTGCTGTCTTTTTGTTCTTCAGTTTAGTTGCGGAGGATATTGCTTCACTGTTGGTATCAACATTGCGCTCTTCCCGGATGAGGCAGATCGGTTGCTGACCTCTGGATGTCGCTCACCGCGGCTATTGGCAGCTCACTCTTGGCTGCCAGCCGCTCGCTTGGCTGCCAGCCGCTCACGCTGGCTGCGGGCCACTCACTGTAGCCTATGGTAGCCCACTGCAGCACGGGCTGCAGCCCACACCATCACCGGGGCTCGCACAGCCCAGCTCCAGGTGGAGCTGTTGTTAGCTGTAGAGGGCAGTGTCACTGGCCCTCATGTGGGATCCGAACCGGAGCCGCTGGCATCCCAAAACCAGCGCTTAACCAATGCGCCACTCAGCCGGCCCTACCCTCTCTTTTTCAAGCAAACCTTAAGGAGGCAGATAGTTGAACTTGCAAAGTCTAATTTAACTTTCAATTTGTTAACAGATAACTCTTTTTAAATGAAGCTGATCTTATACAAGTAACATTTTATAATGATTGAAGAATTATTCCTTAAAAAAGGGAGGATCTTCATTCACCTTGTTGTATCTTTGTTTAGATGTTCCTGCTCACCATTCTTTCCACTTTCAGAACACTCTCCAAAAAATAAAAACAATAAAACAATGCCCAACACTCCTCACCTCTACTTTCTGATAATCTAGAAACAGTGAACTTCAGATTTTCGTGACTTAAGCAACGAGAGCAGTAGCATTGGTTTATGACAGATAGGTAGACAAAAACCTATTGCTGTAGGATAAAAAAGCCTCAGTGCCTTAAACAACCATTTTGTTTTGCTTACTTATTTGTGAGTCAGGCCTTCAGGAAGGGCTCTCTTGGGTAGTTTGTCCTTGATGAGTTTGGTGACAGTTGGGGGTGTCTGCCAAGATGGCTTCTTCATTTGCACACATTCTGCTGAGGTTCTCCTTGGCCTCTGGCTGTATGGCCACAGGGCGTCTTTTGTCTCAGGGCTTCTGCACATGCCCTGGGTATCTCACAGCAGGATGAGAGCAGTCACACTTCCTCTGTGGCACCCGACTTCCACAGTCATAGATGTGAACAGCAGAAGTTGCCTGGCGCTAAGGGTTATGCTAGGAATCGGCTTGGAAGTGGCAGAGGATTCCTTTGGCTGTATTCTTTTGGTCCTAATAGTCACAGGACCTACATTGATTCAGGGCAGGAATGGTCAAGAAAAAGACTCCACTTCTTAATGGAGGGATGGCAAAGCCACATTGCAGAAGAGGATGAAAGGTGGGGGATAGTGTGGTATTTTTGGAAAATATCTTCTCCAGTTGAATAAAACACAGGATGCAGGATTGCGAATACAACTGAGATTTGTGTGTGCGTGTGTGTGGTATAGTGATAAAGCTCTTATTCTCTTTTCTGTTGTCTTATGAGGTTGAAGTCTTATTAGTCAGAAGGAATTTTTCTATTTCCATGTCAACTCAGTGTTTTAATCTTTTATTCATAGGGTTTCTACTATCATCCATTGCTCCCAACAAAAGTCTCCTCAAACCAGAAGGAATTCTAAACAGTTTAAAATGGTTTTACTCAATTCAGGAATTATAGGATATGAAAATAATTCACAGGAAAAGGGTACAGTGGAATAAGGTGTTTGGGAAGGGGGGACTGATAGGGGGAGGTGAATTCATGCTACATACCTATTTCGGAGACTCACTTTAGGTGACAAGCACACCTGTCTAGATGAAAACTTTTGCATGTTCATGATCTAGCATGAAAGAGGCTGCTATCTAGAAGATATCAGACTGAATATCTGCACAGCTGATACACTGAATGCGAAAGTCCATCAAGAACAGATAAACTTGGCTAAATTGTTTTTTGTTATTTGGAGAATAAAGCAGAATAAATCCCAGGTTTAGAGTAGTTTCACACTTTATTGACATTTCAGAACTTTGACTTTTAAGGTAGCACTGAGGGGTTAATTGGATGGATGTTTTCTTTTTTTCCTAATTGAGGTGTAATTCACGAACCACAAAATTTACCATTTTAAGCTATGTAATTCAGTTGTTTTTTTGGTATACTTACAAGGTTGTGTGACCACTATCCAATTCCAGAACATTTTTCTTTCATGATCTCAAAAAGAGACCCATACCTGTAAGCCATCACAACTGCTTATCCTACTTTTTGCCTCTATAGATTTGCCTATTCTGGATATTTTATATAAATATAAATGTAGCCATACTATATGTGCTTTTTGTGTTTGACTCCACCCCCACTGCCCCCCAAGTCAAATTGTTGTTCTTAGTCTAGTTGTGTAGGATGCAGCTCACTGGCCCATGTTGGTATTATGAGCATTGCACTCTACCTGGCTGAGGCAGTTCGTTGTTGGCCACTGGCCGCTCATGGCTGCTCACAGGCAGCTCAACCATCTGCCGGCCACTCATGGCATCCCAACTCCAGGTCAAGCTGTTGTTCACAATCTTAGCGGTAGAGGGCACAGATTACTGGTGCAGCTTACTGGCCTATGTGGGAATCAAACCGGCAGCCTTGTTCAGGGCGTGCACTCTTACCAACTGAGCTATTGTGCCACCCCTCCGTTTGGCTTCTTTAACGCGATATTTTCCGAGTTCATTCATGTTGAAGCAAGTATCAATATTTCATTCTTCTTTATGGCTGAATAATACTCCATTGTAATGACTATACCACATTTTCGTTATCCATTCATAAGTTAATGAACATTTGGGTTGTTTCCACTTTTTGAATATCAATGAATGATGATTCTATGAACATGCATATCCAAGGTTTTGTATGACTGTTTCTTCTCTTGGGTATATATCTATGAATAAATTGATGTTAACTTCATGTTTAACTCTGTGAGGACCTACCAAACTTTCTAAAGCATCTGTACAATTTTACATCCTGCCACCACTTGTTATTTTTCTTTTTAAAATAGCGATTCTAATGTGTGTGCATTAGTATCTTATTGTAGTTTTGAATTGCATTTCCATAGTGACCATTGATGTTGAACATCTTTTCATGTACTTGTTGGTCATTTGTATTTCTTCTTTGGAGAAATGTCTATTCAAATCTTTCGCCCATTTTTAAATTGAGTTATTTGTCTTTTTATTGTTGAGTACACCTGAAACCTATGTAATTCTACTAACCATTGTCTCTCCAATAAGTTTAATTTAGAAAATTAAATTTAAAAACTAGAAAATCTTTATATATCCTGGAGGCTCCACCATATCAAGTTTGTGATTTGCAGATATTTCTCCCATTGTATGGGTTATCTCTTCACTTTCTTGACAGCATCCTTTGATGCATACAAGTTTTAAATTTTGATGAGTCCATTTTATCCATGTTTTCCTTGGTTGCTTATCCTTTTGGTGTCATATTTAAGAAAACATTGCCTATTTGAAGGTCATGAAGATTTCTTCCTATATTTTCTTCTATGAGTTTTATAGTTTTAGCTTTTACATTTAGGCTTTTGATCTATTCCAAATTAATTTTTGTACATTGTATAATATAGGGGTCCAACTTTATAATTTTGCATGTGGGTATTCAGTTGTCCCATCACCACTTGTTGAAAAGACTCTTCTTAGGGCCGGCCGAGTGGCTCAGTTGGTTAAGAGCTCGCCCAAGAGTGCGAGCTGAGCTCTGAGCAACAGCGGTTCGATGCCCAGCCTGAGCTGAGTTGCCGTTGAGCTGCCAACAGGTGGCAGGATGGCTCAGCTAAAAAAAAAAAAAAAAGACTCTTCTTTCTCCATTGAATCGTCTTGGGACATTTGCTGAAAATCAGTTGACCACAGACATTTGTGTTAATTTCTGAATTCTTGATTCTAGTCTGTTAATTTATATGTCTATACATGTGCCATACCACACTGTCTTGATTACTGTAGCTTTGTAGTAGTTTTTAAAATTGGGAACTGAATCCCCTACCTTTGTTCATTTCTAAGATTGTTTTGACTTTTGGGGGTTCCTTGTAATTCCATATGAATTTTGAGATTAGTGTTCATTTCTGTAAAAAAGGCATTTGGATCTTCCTTTCATCAATGTTTTGTAGTTTTCAGTTCACAAGTGTACTTTTAAAAATTTATTCTTAAATATTTTATTCTTTTTGATGCTATTGTAAATGGAATTGTTTTCATTTTATTATTCACTTCTAGTGTACAGATATACAACTGATTTTTGAATATCAATCTTGTGTTTTGCAACTTTATTAAACTTGTTTATTAGCTCTCATAGTGTTTTAATGGATTCTTTAGTATTTTCTTTTTTAAAAATGTATTGTTTTATTATTATTAATAGTTACAGATATACAAAATTATGCAATAGTTATCTTTTTCACCTCTTACCAAGTGACTAACCCCTCCCCTACCTCCACACCCCCAATATCATACATATCTATTACAATCCCATTGACTCCATCCCCACACTATATTCCACATCCCATGACTATATATGTGTTAAATTATAGTCAACATCTAATATTATTCAGCGGCAGCTTCAGATGTACAGTGCAGTAGTCAGGCTACTACACCGTCCATGAGTGGTCTCCCTGACAAGATGTGAGTTCATCTGGTCCCCTAAAAAAATATTTACAACATTGTTGATTATATTCCCTAAACTGTCTCTTCTGTCTCTGCGGTAGTATTGTAGTTATCAGTTTATGTTGCTTTGTCCCTTCCCCTTCTCCCTCATGCCTATCCCCATCCCCTAGTATTTTCTTAGTATGTATAAGATTATGACATTTGCAGATAGTTATATATTTTCCTTTCCAATATGGCTGCCTTTTATTTTGTTTTCTTCCCTAATTGTCCTTTCCTATTTGTTGGGTACAATGATGAATAGAGGTGGTGAGAGTGGACACCCTTGTTCTTTATCTTAGGGGAAAGTTTTTCATTTTTCACCAGTAAATATGATGTTAGCTGTAGGTTTTTTTCATAGATACCTTTCACCAGATTGAGGATGTTCCCTTCTATTCCTAGTTTATGGAGTGCTTTTGTAATGAAAAGGTATTGGGTTTTGTCCAGTGCTTTTTCTGTACCTATTGAGATTAGCATGTGGTTTTTATTCTTTATTCTATTAATATGGTACATTATATTGAGTTTTGTATGTTGAACCAACCTGGCATTCCTGGCATAAGGATGGGTATGTTGTTTATTTTTATTTTTATTTTTTTTGTTTTTTGTTTTGTTTTATTTTATTTTAATTTTTTGAGGGTAGTGTCACTGGCCCTCAATATGTGGGACCCGAACCGGGGCTGCTGGCTTCCCAAGCCAGCTCTTAACCACTGCGCCACTCGGCCGGCCCAAGGAATGTTTTTAAATAGCCCTGTATTTTTCCCCTGGGGAAATGTAGAAACTTGTTCTACCAACCTTATCATGGAGACAATAGAATTGAACCTGAGAGAACATATCCTTTGGATAAATGCTTTATTTTTGAGTGCTAAGGCATAATATAAATAAGAACTATTCAAAGGCTTATATTGTAATGGTTGATACAACATAGAAGTAATTTTGACCATTACTCTAACATAGTTTCTTTGGACTTTTAGGTAACTTAGTGAATAATTTGAGGATTTATGTTTATCTGTGTAATTTTCTATTGACAGTATGCCATATTGATATTCTCAGACTCTTGCAAGCTCTAGTTCAGACTGCCCTGGTTTCTGTTTTGTCTCAGACTCTTGCAAGCTCTAGTTCAGACTGCCCTGGCTTCTGTTTTGACTGAGCACACATTTCAAACTTGAAAAATGTTAAATAACAAGCCAGTATAGAAGGGTCAGATCCCTATTGTGACAAAGGTTGTTCTTAGTGGTATCTCAGGAGACCTTGTAGCAGGAACTTGTCAGAGTAATGAATATCTAGATAAGCATCTAGAAAGAGACAAAGGATTTGGGGAAAAAAAATGTGTGATCCAAGTTTTGAAGCACAGTCAATATTTTCTTCTGCTTATAATTTGACATGAATTAACTTGCATTGCATTCTCACCTGTGGGAATGGCCGTTTGGATAGATGCCCATGTACCTGTCAACTCTAGTTGAGAAGTTGAAATAACCATTTGAAGAGGTTGTTAAATCAAACTTTGATGAAGTAGCTTTGGAGTTTTTCCTTCTCTCTGTCACACCAATATGTATGCCTTGGCTAGAAACTAGCTTCAAGCATAAGACATGCACTTAGTCCTTTATCTGTTTTATCCGCCTGTAATTGCCAGACCCCTTACTTTTTTCTCGCAACACTTTTTTTCCTGGAGAAGTTTTTCAGATTGGAAAAGTCATCCAAATTTACTGAGGAAAATTTATAAAAACTTGGTAAGATTCTTTGGCTTCCATTGCATGTTGGTAAGGGACCGGAGTTTGGACCTATTCTGCCTGCATCCCACCCAAGCCTAACTTTTACGTTACACACAGCACATTTGGTTACACAGTATTTTTATAAAGCAGCTAAGCAAGCTGTTTTAAATGAAGTGGCTGTTCATTTTAAACAACCACTGATTATAAAAGAATGCCACTGATTAATGATTTTTAACTTCTGCTACCCTATTGACAATCCGATGAAAGCTATGGGCTCTCTCTATGTAAAAGTGCACATAACTCATTCAGGTGAACTGGGATGCCCTGCACAGCACCTGAAGGCCATCCGTGAACTCGCTCCCAGTTTAAATGCCCACCATCTGTGAGACAGCCACGTTGGGATACGGGTCTCTGGGTTTTACTAAGCCGTAAAATTATGTATGTAGTTCAAATACAACATAAAGTGAGGGCAATTACAATTTCATGCTAACTAATTTTAATAGAAAGGGTGTAGCTGCTGGGTGTGATGGATGCCGTGATGAGTGACCCAGGTCCCTCTTGAGGGTTGAAGGACGTGTTCCCCTATATGCTGGAAGTGGTGTTGACACAGCGCTTCATTGTTAGCCTCGGTGACAATCCCCTTGCACAAGGGCATTCCCCTCCCTTCCTGCTGGCATCCAGTGACTGATCCTTGTAGGGTACAGGGCTTGGCCCTGTTGCCCTGACTTGGGACAGCTCTGAAAGATCCTATCAGATTCAGAGCTCCTCATGGGATTGTCTGAAATCTTTGGGACTTCGTGGCGACTGAATTTTTCCCTCTGCACAGTCCTGCTTCCCCCCACCCCCTTTACACCAGTATTGATCCCAAGAGCATCCTCTAATAATTTTTGCAGTAAAATCTGTTTCCTGGGAAACTCAGCCTTGTCACCCTAGGGTTGAATATTAGTCCAAATTAGCTTACTTCAGGCCATAAAAGTAGTCCTGGCTAAAATAAAAAACTTAGATGAACTTGAATTTATACTTAAAATAAGTGAAGCATCCTGCTATGTTTCTTTCAGACTTTATATTTCAAGTAGGTTTTAAAAGTCTTGGTTTTGGGGCCGGCCGAGTGGCGCGGTGGTTAAGTGCTGGCTTGGGATGCCAGCGGCCCTGGTTCGGGTCCCACATATGAGGGCCAGTTACACTGCCCTCAAAAAAAAAAAAAAGTCTTTGTTTCTTTGTTTCATTTGTTGTCTCCTAGTCTTTCTTTGGCATTGCAGAAAACCCCCTCCCCAAGTATCTGACAGTTCGATTTGTTTAGTTATACAGGGTAAACCTGTGAAAGAATGGGTTAAATAAAGGGTTCATAATTGTCTCCTAAGCAGATTTTGACTGGCAGTGACCAAAGGTTTTTGGTGACCATGAGTTTTTACTTCATATTATCCAGTTATTTTAATGTAAGAAGACCCTAGATTCGTTACCTGTCCCACAAGCAAATCTATTAAGGAACTTATTTCCCCTCCCAGCAATTAATAAAATCTGCTGGGAGCAGTGGACTCTGTATGTATTTTCCGTAAGGTCATACCTACAGTTTCTGTATAGTTCAATTTGAACAGTTTTTAATATAAAATATAGTAATACACTGATGAAGTTTACTCCTTTTTAAATATTCTTATCTTCCCTATCATAAGAATTTTAGCATTGAATATTAGTTGTCTTTTGTTCTACAGGTGATTATAAATATCGAGTAACTTGCGCAATGTGACATAGCTCACTGTTTGTTCATTACAGTAATACGCTGCATAATTTATACGATGAGAGAATAGCACAGTTGAGAGGGAAACTCAACTAGAGAAATAACTAGTTGTCAATTAGAATCTTTGCTGGGCTCATTAGAGACAGAAATAGTCATTGAGAATATAGGCATGGAGGGTTTTAACAACCTAAATTCAATTTAAAGCATTGCTTAGAGCTTCTTGTGACTTTGTTACTCCTGTGTCTTCTGATCACTGGAAATGTGATTGGACAAGTCAAATTTGGGGGCCAATACACTCGTAAATAGTCTGGGCAAAGCCTGTTCATTTTGGTAAATTGTAGTTGTGCCTTGTTTGTACGTTTCCCCGAAATGTTTTCCAAGAAAAATTGTGCAGAAATTAGGGGACTTAGTGAATTTTTCCTTTTTAGATTCTGTTAATTACTGTAGATCCTCTGTGCCAGCTGATTAAGGTTCACCCAGACCGTGCTTCTTCCACTGAGACTGAAGGGCATTACCAACCACGAAGGTAAAGGTTGGAGCCTTTCTGAGTAACTTGCTTCACATGATAGATTTGATGCTGATGGCTGCTTAGAACCACTCTGGAGGCATCATCAAACAAAAATTCTTCCATTTAAATGACATGTCAAGTAGCCAGGTGACTGGAAGAAGTGTTTCGCGATTCCTGTCCTTAGAACTATATCCTAGAGGAAGCCTCTTCTACCTCTGCCAGTGATTAGGGCGTCAGAGGCAGAGTCATCAATTCCACTACACTGGGAATAGATCACCCACGTTGAAACATGATATTTTTTGACAACTGCCTGTGCTGATAAAAACCAAAACAAAAGATGTCAAGGAATCTGTGCCAGTGTGGAATAGGTATGCAGATGTGATGAATTTACATGCTTTCGGCAGTAGTCCTCCTCTGGTTTCTCTCTCTTTGTCAAATAAAAACTGTACGAGGAGAAGAAAGGCTCAGTGTAATATGTTATTTTTATTTTCTTTCCAACCCATTTAACAGAACTGTATTATGATAGCAGAGGTCATTTTAATGAAAATGTCTTCTTTGTCTAAAAAATATTTTCTTCTTGAATTCTTCATTGTTAGTTCTCCTCTATGTTATAAACTGTATGTATAAACCTGGTTGATCCTCCCCTTCCTTAGTTATCATCAAAGACATAGATATATAGAATAAACACCAATTCCTTCGATTTCTACAAAACTTTACTCATCCAGAAATTGAATACATGCTAATAATTACATAATGATTTATTTCCATATCAGATAGGGTATGAATAAAGTAGAAAAAAAGCCCACAGATTTGTAAAATATATCATTTTCTGCAACATTCATTTCATTAATGTTCAATATTATTAAAAATAAGTTATTTAAGTAAAAGCAGGAAAGCTTTTTAGTTATTTCATTGTCAAGTGCCCCTTATTCCATGTATATAAATAAACTGGCTTGTTTCTTCCCTTGGAAAGTCAGTGGTAACAGACTATTCTAATAATTTCATGATACGGAATCCTGATACCAAGTGCCCTGTCCACCAGTGTATTGTGCTTGCATATATGTGCCCTCCTTGGAAGATGTACTTTGGCATTTGCAGTGGTTCTATATCTCCATCCTTCATTCTTTGTAGGGGTAACATTGTAATATAAATGACCATAGTGATAACATACTGTGTTTATTAATAAATGCTGTTTCATAATCAGGACTAGTTTATGGAAAGATGCATAAGTCACTTTTGTATGATTATTTTCTTTTTCTGTGTCATAAAACCATTATTTATAGCATAGTGATTAAGAGTAGGGTTCTAGAGCTGGATCGCCCAGTAATTATCTCCTAGTTTTGTGGTGATGCTTACATAGCTGTTATATGTAATGTTCTTACAACAATGCTTGCCACATGTGTATACTCTCTTTGCAAGTGGCCTGTGATCACCACTACCTGCTCCCCACCAGCACCATTATTATTAATTTTGTTGTTATTAGTGTCATATTGTGATTTTATGAGCTCTGTGTTTTCTGTTCCTGCAAAATGGCGCTTTTTTTAATATTCTGAGCATATTTAAAGAGGTATTTTTCCACTTGACATGATTTCAAACAATCATCTTGATTGTTAATATTCAAGTATGTGCATAACAGATCCAGTTATTCTCTTGGTTGTATTCAAAACTTTTTGTAAATCATATATTTCAGATCCTGTGGCTAGCTGAACTTAGTATAGAATAAGATCTCCACTATAAATTGTGTAGACATTGCATAATAAATACTAAAATGATATGATATGGGACTGTCAGGGTGAACAGCTTTTATAACCTCAACATTAGATTAGCGAAAAAGAAGAATAATGGCAAAAATAATATGGTCACATTCGTATACCAGCTGGTTAGGGACACATGTAAACCCAGAGATCCTTGATCAAAAATCACACTTTTGACTCACAAGCAAAGTAAAGATATGTAACAGGAGCTTTCAGGAGGGCTCAGCTATTGAGTCTCATGAAGATGCATAAAGGGAAAGAAGTTTGCACACACCTCTCCCACACATCACACAGCATCTTTTGTTTGAAGCTTATGCAGCTAGTTTGCTCATATCTGTTTGTTTCACATCTTTCTCACCGATGGCAGCTTGCCCAAAGGAGGCAGTTTTAGTGTTCTTTCTGCATTTTGTCAGTTCCTTTCACTGTGGGATGTTTATTCCTTCTCTTTAGAAGTAAATAGGAGTCCTTTTCCTCCCCTCCCTCCCAAAGGTCAATCTGTTTAGACCACTGGGTAATTGAAGAAGACAATAGCTTAGGGGGAACTTGTTAATAGGGATTTTACCTAGTTAGCTGCTTTTGCACCTGAATATTACCAGGAAACATTTTAGCCAGCAAAGAATAATGGATTCCTTTAATAAAATTTGACTGCATATAAATTATAGAAGTGGAATTGTTAACAGTTTTAACTTCTTAATTTCTTTCTTAGATGTTAATGATGGAGGGGAAAGAAGGGTATTATCCATATCCATTTTAAGAGCTATTTATTAGATGGGCTTATAAAACAAATCTGTTTTTTTGTATATAAAACTTGGTTCTTTGAAATTGCATTTTATTTATTTATATTTATTTATTTATTTTTAAAGATTTTATTGGGGAATTGGGGGAGGGAACAGTGTTGGGAATTGGGGAAGGGGAATGGACAAGTTGCTGTCCTTTTGTTCTTCCGTCTAGTTGTGGAGGACACCGCTTCACTGGCCCATGTTGGTATTGTGATCATTGTGCTCTTCCCGGCTGAGGTAGATCTGTCGCCGGCCATTGAACAGCCACTCACGACAGCTCAGGACAGCTCATGCTGGCTGCCAGTCACTCACTGTAGCTCATGGCAGCTCACTGTAGTCCCACTGCAGCCTACGCTGTCGCCGGCAGCTCATGGCACCCCAGCTCCAGGTGGAGGTGTTGGTCGCCATCTTAGCTGTAGAGGGCGCAGCAACACTGGCCCATGTGGGATCGAAGCCAGCTGCCTCCTGGTCAGAACTGGTGCTCCCAAGCCAACTCTTAACCAAGGAACCACCTGGCCTGCCCTGAAATTGCATTTTAAATAATGGTTCTTGTACTGTTCTTGCTTGATAAGAAACTCTACTCAACAGCATGATCATATCTTTTCTTTGTGTAAGGTTTGTATTGTTAGCTGCTGACTTGTATAGCTGGTTAAACATGTAAATACCAGAGCGTTGTATTCTGTATGTATATGGAATATATACTATATTTTTGAGTGGCAAAATTCTCTGCAGTGGTTTTGAGATCAACCTAAATATTGATTGATCCATATGAGATTCCAGTAGTAGTTTCTGATTAAACTGAAGGAAAACTAATGCTTTCCATCTGTGATGGTGTTTTCTTCATGATAGGATTTGGACTTTTGTTGGTGTTGAAAAGACTGGAACCACATCAGGCTTACCAGTGGTTCACTTGTATGATTATTTTTTTGTTAAAGGATGAAAATCCAAGCCTTATAGTATTCATGGCACCCCATTCTAAATTTGCCAAATGTTTTTGCTTTGCTTATTTGTTCTGCTTGTGGAATTCTCATTGACTCTATCTAGTCAGTGACATTTTTTTTCTTCCTCTGTGGAATGAAGCTGGACCTTAAACAGCTAAATTGGACCTTAAAGACCTAAATTGGTTAATACAGGAAATTATCTGAAGGTTAGATCTAGGGCTTTTTTTTTTAGTACCTTTTTTGGAAGGAGTTTATGTGTATACCTAAGTATAGTTATAAAAGCCCAAGCTTATATATCATTCATTTACTGACCAATAGTATACACTGAATATGTGCCAGATATGAAAATAGACAACTGGGGTGAAGGGGCAGGATGGTTAGGGACTGGTGTTATAATATATAGACAGATATAAGAGTGGAGGTAAGTGTGTGTGTGTATATGTGCATGTATATATGTGTGTGTATATATATATATATATATATATATATATATATATATATATATGATGGAATACAGACAATGATCATCTTATGGGGGTAAGAGCAAGAATGTCTTCCCAAAGAAGATAACATTTATGTTGCTTTTTGAAAGCCATGTAAAATAAACCAGTGAGTTCTAGTATTAGCTCAAGGGAAGACTATGATCATATTCTCCTGCTTCCTTTTTCTCCATGGAATTTACCACCATCCTACATGCTATGTTCATTTCATTAATTCATTCCTTGTCTGCAGTATTGGAATGTAAGCTCTTTGAGGATAGGGATTTTTGTCTGTTTTGATTATTTCCATATCCTCAACACAAAGAAAAGTGCCTGGCATATAGTATAGCAGGAGCTCAAATATATGTTGAATGAATGGATGAAGTTTGTGAGTTCTAGAATAATTGCCTTATTTATTTTCCTTTATTAAGAGTATGTTTCTACTATTCTTTCATATTTTTGCTTAATATTTTTCATTATGTGTACTTGAATCTCCCTAGTGATAACATACGATTTCCACAATGTTTCTCTAACCCATTACCTTTTCCATTTTTTTGAGCTCGTTTAGTCTCTAAAATCTCTTACCTGAATTGATACAATCTCTTTATTGTTTTCCATGTCTCTGTGCAAGTCTCCTTAAATTTCATTTTCACAGCTGTCAGAATTATCTACATAAAATACAGAGCTGGGCCAGCCGAGTGGCTCGTTGGTTAAGAGTTGGCTTGGGAGTGTGAGCTCTGAGCAGCATGAGGGCCCACATGAGGGCCACTTACTCTGCGCCCTTTACAGCTAAGATGGTGAACAATAGCTCCACCTGGAGTTGTGCGGCCGTGAGTTGCCGGCGACGATGTAGGCTGCAGTGGGGCTACAGTGGGCTGCCGTAAGCTACCATGAGTGGCTGTCCAATGGCTGGTGACCGACTGCCTCACCTGGGAAGAGTGCAGTGATCATAACACCAACATGGTCCAGTGAAGCAACATCCTCCACAACTATACTAAAGAACAAAAGGACAACAGCTTGTCTGTTCCCCTTCCCTGATTCCCCAATGCTGTTCCCCTTCGCCAAGTCCCCAATAAAATCTTTTAAAATAAATTAATTAATTAAAATAAAATACAGAGCTGACCAAACCATTTCTTTGCTTAAAAATCCCTACTGGTTCCCATCGTCTAGATTAGCATTTGTATTTTTTAGGATGGCTCACAAGCCCATCGATAGCTTGGATTCAGCTACATAATGTGGAGTTGTCTTACCGTTTTTAACATAATAAAAATGAGTCTATTTATTTTTCTTTGTATCTCTAGTGCCTGGCATATAATAGAGACTGCGGTATATACTTTTTTGAGTAAATGAAGGTATATAAATGTGTAAGAAGGAATGAATAACTACAATAGGAAAGTCCCTTGAAAATGTTTGTTGTTTAGATAAAAGGTGATGTAAAAATCTAACTTCACACTAGCATTTAAGAACAATTTTTCCTGTATGTAGCTGACTTGTTTTTCTTACTGTCTAGCTGATGCACTTTGTGTCCTCCCTTGATTCTTTGGAATCCCTTTTAAATGAATAGCATTTATACTATTCATTTGGGAAGCAGTCCATTTCTCATGGCGTTCCTCTCTATAGTTCCTCTCTCCATCCTCTTCTCTGTATGTTAGGTCTTTTCTCCCTAGCTACTTTATTTCTTTTGAAATTTATGTATATGCATGTGTACCCAAATCCATGTATGCACCTCTTCTCTGTTCTGGATATAAATTCTATGCTTAACATTTTGCATTCAATCCTGAAACCTTTAGGATTAAATTATTTCTATAGGACACACACTCACAGACAACCCTGATCTACCTGTTTACAACTTAAAATTATTGTGACTAATTGTATCTTTTTAAATTTCTTTTTCCCCCTTAAATGTGTATGCACCCAGATTGAAAATCTCCAAGAGCAGCTCAGAGATAAGGAAAAGCAGATGAGTAGCTTGAAGGAGCGAGTCAAGTCCTTGCAGGCCGATACCACCAACACCGACACCGCCCTAACAACTCTGGAGGAGGCCTTGGCCGAGAAAGTGAGTGATGACTCTAGGCTGTTCACGGCACATTTCTCCTGCTTCCTCATTAATCTAACAGTTCCTCTAGTTTTGAGACTCAGATCATGGAAGACAAAAGAAATCCCTTTGGGCAAAAGGGAGAAGAGTTCTCTGTACTATTGCTGACATACATAGCGTAAGGGGGAAAAACCCATTTCGTTATTGCCAATGTTAAGCGTTTGTTGCTAGGCAAGATGGGTTTTACACTAGAAGCAGTGCCTGAAGTTTTTAAAGAATTAGCCATTTATTCCCCATTTATGATCTTGTGAAGAAAAAGAAAGTTATTTTTATTTATATGGTCAACTAGAATTTGGGGATATGGGGATATGAGACACTGACCATGAGGAAGCAGTATGGAATTAGTTCTCCTTTACTATGCCACCTTGGTACCCAGTACATTTGTGGGGCTTAGTCATTCATATTATATACTTGCCGTGTTTTTAGTCTTTGCCTTGCTACTTCACTTTGCCTTTATGAACAAACTGAGATTTTTTTTTTTTTTTTTTAAAGATTTTATTGGGGAATTGGCGGAGGGAAACAGCGTTGGGGAATCGGGGAAGGGGAACAGACAAGTTGCTCTTTTTGTTCTTCAGTTTAGTTGCGGATGTTGCTTCACTGTTGGTATCGTCCTTGCGCTCTTCCCGGATGAGGCAGATCGGTCCCTGGCCTCTGGATGTCGCTCACCGCGGCTATTGGCAACTCACGCTTGGCTGCCAGCCGCTCACGCCGGCTGCGGGCCACTCAGTGTAGCCTATGGCAACCCCCTGCAGCGGGGGCTGCAGCCCACACCATCACCGGGGCTCGCACAGCCCAGCTCCAGGTGGAGCTGTTGTTAGCTGTAGAGGGCAGTGTCACTGGCCCTCATGTGGGATCCGAACCGGGGCCGCGGGCATCCCAAAACCAGCGCTTAACCAATGTGCCACTCGGCCGGCCCCAAACTGAGATTTTTAAAAAATGGCTGAATAAATAAAATGTGACGCAACAGAACGAGTATTGTAAGGAGGTTTAAGGAATCTTAGTGGGGCATTTTAACTAGATTTTTTAAAGGAATAGGTCACTGTTCCTTAAACTGCTTAGACACAGAATGCTCCAGGTTGCCTGATCCCTGAATATATTTCTAAATAATACCTAGAAATATACTTAAGTTGCTTAACTTTCAAACTTCCTAGCTGTTGACAGAAAGAAGTTTTAATGGTTTCTTGTTTCTTTTCCCTTCTTTATGCTTTAAACTCAACATAGCATAATCTCTTCAACCTCCCCTTTTTTTTGGTGTGTGAATTGTGAGTTTCCATCACCTTCTGGGCAACATGTAAATTTATATAAAAAACAAATACTTGCTACTTATTGTCCTTAGAGTGTGTGTATATATATAAAAGTTTTTGGTTACTTGAGAATTGAATAAATGGGATTACAGTAGTTGAGATAATGTGTAAAGAAACACAGGGGAATCAAACTAACAAAGCCAAATCTTTGTTATAGTAAGAAAAGTAGGAAGGATGAATCCTTTAAAAAGTAAATGATTAGCAACTTATCACTGTCATTTGAATGGGGGACGGAAGTGTGAAATTTCATCTTAAAGTTGAATTACAGCCAGGGTAAAAGTATGAAAGGAATTTTCTCATGTATGAATGTACTCTCTCATCAGGAGCGAACAATTGAACGCTTAAAGGAGCAGCGGGACCGAGATGAGCGAGAGAAGCAAGAAGAAATTGATAACTACAAAAAAGATCTTAAAGATTTGAAGGAAAAAGTCAGCCTACTGCAAGGCGACCTCTCAGAGAAAGAGGTTAAGATCACCAAAATGGAATTATTTGGTTTGCTTAGTCAGTGCGATATGTACATATGTTATAGTTGGGGTTTGCATAATGCATATAAGAAAGTATTTGATGGGAGATTTTCTTAATACTTTTATAGCAGGCCTTTTGGGAAGACCTGAAAGTATATTTAAGGAAGCTTTGCAGAGACATAGTAAATTGGATCATTTATTTCCTATGTCTTATCTCTTTCAGTGTGCTATGAGTTGGTTTCATACTTGTTGATGATATTTTTTAAGATCCAAAAATAACTGAAGCCCAGTTACATTTGGAGAAGTATTGTGCTTATGTTAAGAAAGGCGATAGATGACAGGAATATGCAAAGGGAGAACAATTTGTTTAACAGCTCTTAAAATGCATATCACCTTTGGCAGAGAAATCTTAAATGTTGGCCATTTAGGTGAGGTAACCTACTTTGATATTGCCTTTGGAGACTCCTGTTAATGTGACTTAAATAGCAAAGATGCCTAATGCTTTGTGATCAGATAATAATGTATGAGCTTTAGGGGCATCTCTTTCTAACATCTTTAAGAAGATATATGGAAATTTAAGTTCTAGTATAATTTTTCTTCTAAAAGGGGAAGTGTTTTATATTTAAGTCAGTTTAGATACTGAGGTTGACTACTTACATTTACAAAGCTTGATCTAATTTCCATTTATTTTATGGGAATGAATATATATTGATAGAGCTTATTAAATCATTACTCAATTGGTATTTTTTGGGAATTCATCTTATTATAGTTAGTATTTGAAAGCTAAAGTTAATATTATTTTATATTTCATGTTCTTGAAATGGAAATGTGTCAGTATGTGATTATGGAAAGAAACTACAAGCCACCAAGAAAACAAATTTAAATCTTCATTTTGTTTATAGTTAGTGTTTTATTTTCTCCATGTGTTGCTATTAGGCTTCACTCTTGGATCTGAAGGAACATGCTTCTTCCCTGGCTTCCTCAGGACTGAAAAAGGACTCACGGCTAAAGACACTAGAGATTGCTTTGGAGCAGAAGAAGGAGGAATGTCTGAAAATGGAATCCCAGTTGAAAAAGGTTAAAGAAAATTTACCACGTTCTTTCTTTGCTTTAAATAATAACAGAGTAGAAAACTCTACAGTGTTTGTGTCTAATAACTTACCAATGGAGTAATAATCCCTGAAGTTCAAAATACCATTTATACCTTGATTAATTTCTCTTAGAATTCTTACCCTATTTTATTTTGCTCCTGAGAATCCACAGGCTCTTAGAAAATTGACAGTTCAGAGGAAGATTAAAATGTGTAGTGTCCTTTTGTATGAAATGTAAGACCATGATGTAAAATTTTAATTATCCGATTTTTTTTTTTTTCCCATTTGCATCAGGCTTCCTGGAAGGAGATAATTTGACAGTGATGGTGAACCCACCCTGACAAATATTTGGATATCATTTCTTTGATTTATGCCTCTCTGATATTTGTATGGTAGTTTGTAGTTTTTAAAGCACTTTTATATTTGTTATCTCTGAGCTTTCAGCTCTTTGAAAATTGCAACTGAGACTTTTGAGCAGTTGCTGTAACTGCATTCAGTTCATATGATTACTAATGAAAAAGGGATACAGCTTCATGTTGAGACTTCCAAGTTTTGTCTTTTCCATGTATTGGATGTATTCAACATGATACCCTCATAATTAATTATCATATAAGGTCTGCCAAAAGTAAAATCATATTCTTAAGCTAAGGAAAGGAAGAAAATCCAGTATCTTAGTTACTTTTGAATAAGTAGAAAATAACTTTTTTTGAGATTAAGGATTCTGGTTATAACCGTTTCAGATTTGATAGTGTGTTTTTTTTCCCCTCATTATAAAGGTGGGAAGGGCCGACTGAGTGGCTTGGTGGTTAAGTGCTGGCTTGGGCGGCCGGCGGCCCCGGTTCGGGTCCCACATAGGAGGGCCAGTGACACTGCCCTAAAAAAAAAAAAAAAAAAAATGTTTTGGGGCTGGCCGAGTGGTGCCGTGGTTAAGCGCTGGCTTGGGACGCCAGTGGCCCTGGTTCAGGTCCCACATATGAGGGCCAGTGACACTGCCCTAAAAAAAAAAAAAAAAAAAAAATGGTGGGAGTATTTTCTATGTAATACCTGAATTATGAAGGTAAAACTGTTAAATGTACGTAGGGTTATTAAACTGAGTGTTAACTATGAAGAGCAATGTATCATTAATCTTCAAACTTTCCTGTTTATGACAATCCCACATTTCCTTTCTATTTATTTTTAATCATTTTCTCATGATGCTTTCATAGCTGGTCATTTATATGGTCTCTTATATTTTAGGCTTTATATTTAGGTTCATGAGAAAAAATAGTTTTCTTTGAGTAGAGGAGGTTGATGACTTTTCCCCTACTTTGCCTTATTATCTGTTTTTCTACCCATGACCTTTTTTCTGTTCATATTTTCCATCGATTTATTCTGTATGATTGTTCATTTTGTTTTTAATTAATTACTGATGCTGTCCTATTATACTGCTTCCACAGTGCTCTACTTCAAGGAGATTGCAATTGTAGTTTTCTATTTGTTGGTGTGTTCTTCATCTTTTTTTCACCTGTTTTCTGCCTTCTGTTTTAATTGAGCATTTTATATGATTTCATTTCTCTCCCCTCTTAGCATATCAATTGTAGTAAAAAATTTTAAAATGGTTTCCTTAAAGTATACATTTGACTTTTTTTTCTCACGTTTATTGAGATATAATTGATAAATAAAATGCATATATTCAAAGGGAACAGTATTATGATTTGACATGTGTACAAGTGAAATGATTACCATAATCAAGCGAATTATCACATCCATCACCTTACATAGTTATCATTTTTTTTGTGTGGTGAAACACTTTTTTAAAAATGAGATACAGTTAACTTATGACATTATATTGGCTTCAGATGTACAACATAATGATTCAGTATTTGTATGTATTGCAAAGTGTTCGCCACAAGAAGTCTAGTTGCCATTCAACATCACATTAGTTATTTCACTTACCATAATGCCCTCAAGTTCCACCTAAGGTCACAAATAGCAGGATTTTCTTCTCTTATGGTTGAATACTATTCTGTTCTCTCTCTCTCTGTGTATTATGTATGTATATGTGTATGTATGTATGTATTTTCTTTATCCATCCATCTATCAGTGGGCACTAAAGCTGTATCCATGTCTTGGCTATTGTGAATAACGCTGCAATGGACATGTGAGTGCAGCTACCTCTTCGAGATACTGATTTCGTTAGTGTTGGACATATATGAGGAGTGGGATTGCTGGACCATGTAGTCGTTCCATTTTTAATGTTTTGAGGAGCCTTCATACTGTTTTTCATAGTGGCTGCATCAGTTTGCATTCCCACCAACAGTGCTTGAGGCTTCCCTTTTCTTCATACCTTTGCCAGCACTTACCTCCTGTTTTGGGTAACAGCGATCCTAACAGGTGTGAGGTGTTATCTCATTGGGTTTAATTTGCATTTCGCTGATGATCAGTGGTGTTGAACACCATTTTATATACCTGTTGGCCATTTGTCTTTGCAGAAATTCAGATTTCTTGCTCATTTTTTTTTCCCTTTTTAAAAATTTTATTTATTTATTTATTTATGTTTGTTTCTTCGGTGTATTTTTGTTTTTTTTTTTGAAATTAGTTTCAGGTGTACAACACAGTGCAATAGTTATACTTTTTACCCCTCAAAGTGGCAACCCCTCTCCCCCAATCCACCGCCCCACACCCCCTCCCACCCCCCACCCCCGATATCGTACATATCAATTACAATTCCATTGTCTCCACTCCCACATCCATGAAGTGGTCTCCCTAATAAGACGTGTGACCATCTGACACCCCACAAAATATTTACAACATTATTAATTATATTCCCCAAACTGTCTTTCATATCCCTGTGGCAATATTGTAGTTACCTATTTATGCTGTCTAATCCCTTCCCCTTCTCCCTCATCCCCATCCCCCTCCCAACCAGCAATCATCAGTTTTTCCTCTATATCTCTGAGACTGTTTCACTGTTTCATTGCTTGTTCATTCTGTTTTTTAGATTTCACATATAAGTGAGATCATATGGTATTTGTCTTTCTCCAACTGACTTACTTCACTTAACATAATATTCTCTAGGCCTGGCTCATTTTTTAATGGAATTATTTATTTTTTTGCTATTGAGTTTTATGCGTTACCTTATATTTTAGCTATTACCCCTTTATCAGCTATATGATTTGCAAATATTTTCTCCGGTTCAGTAGGTTGCCTTTTCATTTTGTTGATGGTTTCTTTGCTGAGCAGAAGCTTTTGTAGTGGTACTAGCTTGATGTAGTACCACTTGTTTATTTTTGCTTTTGTTGCCTGTGCTTTTGGTGTTATATCCAAAAAACCATGCAGTATACATTTTTAACTAACATTAAGCCCAGCTTCGAATACAACTGTCCCATTTTTTGTGTAGTGTAAATACCATGTAATGTAGTATTCCCAGTTCCTTCCTCCTTCCCTGATGATATCGTGATCATTCATTTCATTTATCCATATGCTATAATCACCCAATATATTGTTACTATTATTACTTTAGATCATTACCTTTTACATGAAGTAATAAGAATTATAAAAGATGTAATTTTAATTTCATTTATTTCTTTAATTCTCTTCATATATATATATACACACACACACACACACACACACACACACGCACACACACACACACACGAGTTTCTGACTAGTATCATTTTCTTTCTCCCTGAAGAACTTTTTTTTTTGAGGGCAGTGTCACTGTCCCTCATATGTGGGATCTGACCCAGGGCCACTGGCATCCCAAGCCAGCTCTTAACCACCGCACTACTCTGGCGGCCCAAGAACTTCTTTTTTTTTTTAAGTATTTTTTTATTGGGGAATTGGGGGAGGGGAATAGCATTGGGGAACAGACAAGTTGCTGTCCTTTTGTTCTTCAGTCTATTTGTGGAGGACATTGCTTCACTGGCCCATGTTGGTATCATCATGTGCTCTTCTCGGTTGAGGCAGATCTGCCGCCGGCCTCTGGACGGTTGTCACAGTGGCTCTTGGCAGCTCACACCGGCTGCCAGCCGCCGGCCACTCACTGTCGCCTGTGGCAGCCCATTGCAGTAGGGGCTGCAGCTATGCCGTCCCAGGGACTCACAGCAGCCCAGCTCCAGGTAGAGCTGTTGTTCACCATCTTAGCTGTAGAGGGCAGTGTCACTGGCCCTCATATGTGGGATCCGAACCAGGGCTGCTGTCGTCCCAAGCCAGCTCTCAACCAACGCGCCACTCGGCCGGCCCCTGAAGATCTTCTTTTAATATGAGTATATCTTGCAGTATGGTCTGGTGAACAATTCCTCAGTTTCTGTTTGAGAAACTCTTTTATTTCTTTTTCAGTTTTGAAGGATAATACACTGGATATTAAAATTCTAGGTTGGTGGTGTGTTGTTGTTTTTTTCCTCTTCAACACTTTAAGTATTTCACTGTATTATCTCCTTGCTTAGGTGATTTCTGATGAGAAGTCCACTCTTAATTGTTAACATTGTTGCTCTATAGGTAAGATGTTTTTTTCCCTTTGGCTTCTTTCAAGGTTTTCTCTTTGTCTTCCATTTTCTATAGTTTGATTGAGATGCAGCTACATACAGATTTTTAGTATTTATGTTGTGTTATGTTCTGCACTTCCTGATTTGCTTTCTGTCATTATCTTTGAAAAATTCACAGCCATTATTAAAATATATCTTCTTCTCCCTTCTTTCCTTCTGGTATTCCAGTTAGATATATGTTGTAACTTTTGAAATTGCCCCATAGTTCTTGGATGTTCTGTGCTGTTATATATTTTTTCTCTTTGCATTTCGATTTGGGAAGTTCTTATTGATCTGTTTTCAAGCTTACTGGCTCTTTCTTTAACCAGGGCCAGTCTGCTGATGATCCCATCAAAAGCATTCATTTTTCTTATGTGTTTTTTTATACCTAGCATTTTCTTTTGATTTTTAGAGTGTATACCTCTCTGCTTATATTAACTATCTATTCTTGGATGTTGTCTACTTTTTCCATAAGAGCACTTAACTGTTAATTATAGTTATTTTAAATTCTTTGTCTGATAATTCTAATATCTGTGTCAAATATCTTAGTTGTGATGCTTGCTGTATCTCTTCAGATTGTGTGTTCATTTCATTTTAACATGCCTTGTGATTTTTTTGTTAAAAACTAGACTTGATGCATCATATAGGAAGAACTCAGGTAATGGGCCTATGTGTAAGGTTTTAATCTGGCTAGAAATTGAGCTGTATTTAATGTTTGCTGCAGATGTAGGTGCCAGATGCTACAAATTCCTCTATTGTTCTTGTCTCCTTTGTTGACTTTGGGTTTCTCTCTTCAGTCTGTGTCTTGAAGCTCTTTCAACTGTAATCCACTATTATTATACGGGAGCCCTATTGGTGTGATGGTAAGGTGTGGGGGAGAGTAAGTGTTCTATAGTCTTTTGTTCAAGACTCAGTCTTTATGAGCCTCTGTTCCTGGTTGTGATTTTCACAAAAGTTTCTTAACTTTTTTTCTCCTTAGTTAGAGGGCCTAGAGTGGGAGAAATGCACTTCCCCCCTGGTGGTATAAAGCTATGAAAATCTTTACTCCTGGAGTGTCTGCCTTTGCATAGAGCATGTTTTGGGCATATTTCACAATTATTAGTCTTCCCTTTCCCCTGCTAGAACCACAGGGGATTTTTGTCAGCTCTTCACTGGAAGAACCTGGTGGAGATCCTGGGAGCCTAAAGCACACGAGAATATATATTTTCTTTGGATGGATTCCAAGAAGTGTAATTGTTGGATCATGTGGTAGTTCTATTTTTAATTTTTTGAGGCATCTTTGTACTGTTTTCCATAGTGGCTACATCAATTTACATTCCCATCAACTGTGTACAAGGGTTCCGTTTTTCCTACATCCTCTCCAATACTTGTTATTTCTTGTCTTTTTGATAATGTTGGGTCTTCAGAAAAGTCATGACATATTTTGTCTATGTTTTTCAAAGGTCATTTATTTATATAAAGAACAAAGATCAATCAGTGATATATTGCCCATTTTGTTGGATAACATTTTTTTTTTTTGTTTTTAGCTGAGCTATCCTGCCACCTGTTGGCAGCTTAACGGCAACTCAGCTTGGGCTGGCCTCGAACAGCTGTTGCTCAGAGCTCAGCTCGCACTCTTGAGTGAGCTCTTAACCAACTGAGCCACTCGGCCGGCCCAACATTTTTTTTTTTTTGAGGGCAGTGTCACTGGCCCTCATATGTGGGACCTGAACTGGGTCCGCTGGCTTCCGAAGCCAGCGCTCAACCAGCATACCACTCGGCCAGCCCCTTGTTCGATAACCGTTTGCCATCTTTCAGTGAGCTTCATAATTCCTCATTTATAGAAGGACCTGTCTTTATTTGCAAAAAACTGAGCAAGGTGCTGATTTACAGCCTCATCTGATTTGAACATTATCCCATACGAAGAGTTTTGAAGAACATGAAACAAGTGGAAGTCTGATGGCTGGATGTTTCTGGTTGACGGATTCATTCAAACTGTCCAGTTGCCGACAGTACACATTCGAATTGATTGATTGGTTCCTTGGTAGGAGCTTGAAAAACACGACACCTTTAAAATCCCACCACACGGAGAGCATAACCTTCCTCTGATGCATGTCTGCCTTCGATGTCGTTTGAGGTGAATTATCACGTCAGGATCAAGACTGTTTGTGCACCACATTGTTGTAAACAGTCTACTTCTCATCACCAGTTATCAGTTGCTTCAAAAAAGGAACATTTTCCTCACATTTAGTGAGCATATTGCAGATGTTTATATGTCAAATGAACTTCTTTGAGTTCATGCGGAACCCGAATATCGAGCTTGCTTATGTATCCCAACTTCTTCAGGTGGTCGTGAATGGTTGAATGATGGATGTTCAGTGTTTCTTCAATCTCTCATGTCATGTAACGTGGGTTTGTCTCTATCAATGCCTTTATTTTGTCGTCATCAACCTCGGTGGACCTCCCTGACTGAGGAGCGTCGTTGAGATCAAAATCACCAGCACGGAATTTCGCGAACCATCGTTGGCACTGACGTTCTTGTAGAGCATTGTCACCATAAACTTGATGCAACTTTTCACAAGCGTGATGTGCATTCTTCCCTTTATGGAAGTAAAACAGTAAAATATGGCAAAAATGCACAGTTTGGTCTTCCATCTTCAACTTGTTGTAAAATCTCCAAAACTCAACCAAATTGCTCAATTTTTTTTTAGAATGAAGGTAGAACTCTCATATTGTTATGTCAAATGACATAGCAATAACATAGATGTGAATGACTGTAGTACTTCCAAAAATGAACTAGCACCATGTGTTGCAAACATGCGTCATGACTTTTCCGACAACCCAATAGTAGTTTTGGCATGCATGAGGTGATATCTCATTGTGGTTTAGATTTGCATTTCCGTGATGATGAGTGATATTGAGCATCTTTTCATGTGCCTGTTAACCATCTGTATTTCTTCTATGGCGAAAAGTCTTTTTAGATCCTCTACCCATATTTTAATTGGATTTTGTTTTGTTTTGTTATTGAATTGTACGTATTGTTTATATATTTTGGATTTAAAAATTTTGAATATAAAATTTGCAACTATTATCTTCTACCATTCAGTAGTTTTCTTTTCATTTCGCTGATGTTTTCCTTTTCTGTGCAGAAGCTTTTTAGTTTGATGTACTCCTACTTGTTCATTTTACTTTTGTTGCTCTTTCCTTTGGAATCATACCCAAAAAAACATTGCTAAGACAATGCCAAAGAGCCTATCTAAGCCTATGTTTTCTAGTAGGATTTTTATGGATTCATGTCTTTCACTCAAGTCTTTCATACTATCTGAGTTAAATTTCGTATGTGGTATAAGCCAGTGGTCCAGTTTTGTTCTTTTGTATGTAGCTGTCCGGTTTTCCCAGTATCATTTTTTTGAAGAGACTGTCCTTTCCCCATTGTATATTCTTGGCTCCTTTGTCCTTTATTTTGTTTTATTTTGTTTTTTTGAGGGTATTGTCACTGGCCCTCATATGTGGGACCCGAATTGGGGCCGATGGCGTCCCAAGCCAGCGCTTAACCACTGCGCCACTTGGCCGGCCCTTCCTTTGTCCTTTATTAATTGACCAATATATGTGTGGGTTAATTTCCGGGCTTTCTATTCTGTCCCATTGATCTATGTCTCATTTTATACCAATATCATACTGTTTTGATTACCGTAGCTTTGTAGTATAGATTGAAATAAGGGAGCAGTATAACCTCTGGCTTTGTTCTTCCTTTTCAAGGTGGCTTTGCCTATTTGTGAACTTTTGTGGTTCCATACAAATTTTAGAGTTATTTGTTCTAGTATAGTGAAAAATGTCCTTGGAATTTTGATAGCAATTGCATTGAAAGTGTAGATTGCTTTGGGTAGTATGGACATTTTAACAAGATTAATTCTTCTAATCCATGAGCATGGAGCATCTTCCTATTTATTTGTGTTTCTTCAATTTCTTTCATCAGTGTCTTCCAGGTTTCAGTGTACAGGTCCTTCACCTCTTTGGTTAAATTTATTCCTGGGTATTCTTTTTTTTTTTTTAAAGATTTTTTGGGGAATTAGGGGAGGGGAACAGTGTTGGGGAATTGGGAGAGGGGACCAGGCAAGTTGTTCTTCAATCTTCATTGTGGAGGGCGCCAGTCACCATCTGGCTTCCTGTTGGCAGCTCGTGGCCTCTAAACTCAAGGTGCTGTGTTCAGTCTTAGTTGCGGGTGGGAGTAGCCACCATCCCATGCGGGAGTTGAACCCGGTAGCCTTGTTGTTAAGAGCGCACGCTCTATCCTCTGAGCCATCCAGGCGGCAACTCAGCTCAAGGTATCGAGTTCAGTCTTTAGTTGCGGGTGGGCGTAGCCCAGCATTGAACAGGCAATCTTGTTGTTACACCAGCTGAGCCATCCTGCCACCTGTTGGCAACTCAGGGCGCAGCATCACTGGCCCATGTGGGAATTGAACCAGCAGCCCTGTTGCTCAGAGCTCACACTCTAAGCCAACTCTTAACCAACTGAGCCACTCAGCCTGCCCCTGGGTATTTTATTCTTTTTGATGCAATTATAAAGGAGATTGTTTTCTTAATTTCTCTTTCTGTAGTTCATTGTTAGTGTATAATAACAGATCAATTTTTTGTATATTAATTTTGTGTTCTGCGAGCTTATTGAATTCATTTATTAGTTCTAATGATCTTTTGGTGGAGGTTTTAGAATTTTTTATAGTAGCATGTCATCTGTAAGTAGTGACAGTTTTATTTTTTTTTGTTCCCATTTGGATGCCTTTTACTTTTTTCCTTGCTTAATTGTGGCTATGACTTCCTTTTTTTTTTAAACAACTGATAGTCAATTTATTTTAAAATGGTTGATTTAAGCATCTGCAGTGGTGACTTCAACCTCAATTCCTGGCTCAATCCTGATGAAAGTAATGTGCTTAACAACCTCAGAAGGACTGTGTGAGTCACTGAGTTACTTGTGGATCCTCATCTGAAAACGATCCCCAGTTATGGAGGCTCACCCACAGCGCGTTTTTCCTGTAGAGATTCTCAGAGACTTGGTCTGCATCCAAACTGGTCCTTTCACTTTGAGATTCTTTTCCTTTGCTCCTCTGATCAAATCACTACACACCTTCTCCAAGGATTTTACGCTGCGGCTGGTTAGAGTAATTCTAATTCGGTGAATCGCCACCTCTGGTTCTGCGGGTTTCTTTCCAGTATCCTTAAAAGCCATGGCTGCCGCATAGCTTCCTGACCGATTGTGTTCCTGGGTGAGAGGGCACAGTAATGAGGCAGGAGCAGGAGTGAGCACAGTGGAGTACCGCTGCCCTTGGATAACATCGTCCTCTAAGAGCGTGGCTAGGACTTTTGATACTGTGTTGAATAAAAGTGGCAAGAGTGGGCATCCTTGTTCTGTTCCTAATCTGAGAGGAAAAGTTTTCAGCTTTTTACCATTCAGTATGATATTAGCTGTCGGTTTGTCATATTTGACCTTCATTTAGTTGAGGTACATTTCCTCTGTACTTGCTTTGTTAAGAATTATTATCATAAGGGCCGGCCGAGTGGCTCAGTTGGTTAAGAGCTCGCTTAAGAGTGCGAGCTGAGCTCTGAGCAATGGCGGTTCAATGCCAGCCCGAGCTGAGCTGCTGTTGAGCTGCTAACAGGTGGCAGGATGGCTCAGCTAAAAAAAAAAAAAAAAAAGTTATCATCATAAATGGATACTGAATTTTGCAAAGTGTTTTTTTCTGTATCTATTCTTTTTGTTGCTCTGATTATATGAATTGTAGTGCTTTTGTCTTCCAGCTGCTGACCCATCTTCTGTTTTATCCATTCTGATTTTGAACCCCTGTAGTGTACTTTTCAGTTCAGTTATTGTTTTCTTCAGCTTGGTGACTTCTGTTTGGTACTTTCTTATATTTTTCGATTTCTTTCTTGACCTTCTCACTACGTTCATTCATATCCCGAGTTTGGCGAACATCGTTTTGACCGTTTCTTTGAACTCTGTATCAGATAGACTACTATCATTAAGATTTTATTCTGAGGATTTATTTGTTTTGTTCTTTCATTTCGAACATACTTCTTTGTTTCCCTATTTTCCTTAACTCTCTGTATTTCTTCTTCTTCTTTTTTATTTTAAAGGGCAGTGTCATTGGCCCTCATATGTGGGATCCGAACTGGGGCCGCTGGCATCCCAAGCCAGCTCTTCACCACCACGCCACTTGGCCGGCCCTCTGTATTTGTTTCTATGTATTAGATGTAGCAGCTTCCTCTGTCAGTCTTGAAGGAGTGTTCTTGTGTAGGAGATGAACCTTCTGTTCAACCTTGCCCTAGGTCTTGGTTCTCCCTTGAGCCCTTGTGTTTACATAAACAACTTAACTTATTCTTAATAGATCCCCATTATTGAGAGTGTACCAAGACCTGTCAGTGTTTTAGGCAACAACTTCTAAATTATGCAAATATATACAGTCCTGTGGAGCCACAATCATTTACCCCACTGATCTCCAGACCAGGAGATCTGGAGGTGTCCCTTAAGCAACAGTTTCAAAAATCATGGCTCTAGATGAAGGTATAAGAGGTTGGACAATTAAGTTCACGAACTCATCCTAAAAAAGGTGCTACATACCTCATCGCTGAACATCACTCTGGTCACCTTTGAAATACTCCCTTTGGGGAGCCATGCACCGATGCCAGTGTCTAGTCCATCCTTCAAAGCAATTTTGGAACTCTTTTTCTGGAATGGCCATCAGAGCTGTTGTCGTATTACCCTTGATATCCTGGATGTCATCAAAATGTCTTCCTTTCACTATTTCCTTTATCTTTGGGTAAAGAAAGAAGCCATTGGGGGCCAGATCAGGTGAGTAGGGAGGCTGTCCAATACAGTTATTTGTTTCCCAGCTCAAAACTCCCTCACAGACAGTGCTGTGTGAGCTGATGCATTGTCGTGATGCAAGAGCCATGAATTGTTGGCAAAAAGTTCAGGTCATCTAACTTTTTCATGCAGCCTTTTCAGTACTTCCAAATAGTCAACTTGGTTATCTGTTTATCCATTTGGTACAAATTCATAATGAATAACCCCTTTGATATCAAAAAAAGGTTAGCAACATCTTTGCAACAAGTTTGTGATCTTAATTGTTAGACCCCATAAGCTTCTTTCTGGGAGGTGTTGTCTAGCCCTATCTATCTAGGCCAAGGGGTGCACAAGGATGTTATTTCCCTGCTTACGTTTCCTGGAGTCGCTTCCATAGCTTCTAGATGTATGGGAAACCTGAAGCCCGTTCCTCAGGTTAAAGCTCCAGGGTAAGTAAATATAGACCTTTTTCAAAAGGAGCCTGAGAGTGTGTTTCAGTTTGCTCTTGAGGGTCAGCACTGTCTTTCCAATTGTTCAAGTTTTGTGGAGCCCGGGAGCACCAGCCCTGTTGCCTACCAGAGCCAGGTGTTTTAGGGGCACCCCCTGAGTGGATTGCATGTGCCCCCTGGTTTAATGAGGCAGCTGGAGAGTGTAGGGGTGGAGTACACTCACTGTCTTTAGTAAGGCCGCAGGAGCATGCTTGGACTGCACACTTGCAGGAGGGTGTGTCTTCTGTGTGCGCTCTGGCTTCAGAGAAGGAGTAGGAGAATGCTGTGGCCATGTGTGCCAGCCAGGGAAGGTAGAGGGCCGTGACCACCAGTGCTTAGTGGTTTCAGCAAGACAGCAGGATGGTGCTGAGTACACACTCGCCTGCCTGTGCTAGAAGGACAGATGGACAGTGCAAATAGGTGTCCGCCAGCACTTCCATCTCTGAGGGGAATTTAGGTGCCCCCTGCCCCTCCAGCAGATGCTTTAAGATTAGCAATGAAAAAAAAAAAAAAACAAAAACAGATCAAAACAAAACAAAAAGCATCTTTAGGGGCCGGCTGAGTGGCGCGGTGGTTAAGCGCTGGCCTTGGAAGCCAGCGGCCCCGGTTGGGTCCCACATATGAGGGCCAGTAACACTGCCCTCAAAAAAAACAAAACAAAACAAAACAAAAAAAAAACAGATCAAGATTAGCAATGAATCTCCTTCACACATAGGCTTGGTGCTTTGCAAACTCTGCCTCGTCCTGGGTGTCAGGGTGAGTGAGACCACATGTGAGCTGATTAGAAGGAGAATCTCAGTTCCCCAGAGCCCTTTGGCTCCTTGGACATCAGGCCTTTGCTTTTCTAAGCCAGACATTTTAGAGGCTCATCTCTCGTCTGTGTAGATCTCAAGGGTTGGGGTGTGTGATGAGGGGCAGAAACTCCTTTCTTCTTCAGGAGAAATGCCATGCTGCTGAGATCCCTTTTTGTATTGTGTGTTGCTGTGCTGGGGGTGGAGGTTTTTTTTTTGGCAAGAGCATATCTCTGCTTCTCCTACCCATCTTGATGTATCTCTGCTTCTCCTACCCATCTTTTGTTGGGGAGTAGCAGTGCATCTAATTTCAAGAGGGAAATGACCCACATGTAGCTGTAGATGTGGTGTGTCCCTGGGAACAGGTGGGCTGAGTTCCGAGTCTGTCTGTGCCACTATCTTGGACCCTTTCCCCCAAAGTTTTTCTTTTTTAATCTTTTTTTTTTTTTTTTTTTTACCTTTTTTTCTCTCGCTTATTCTATTCTTTTTTTTTTTTTTTTTTTGAGGGCAGTGTCACTGGCCCTCATGTGGGACCCAAACCGGGGCCGCTGGCTTTCCAAACCAGCACTTATGCTACTCAGCCGGCCCCTATTCTATTCTTATATTATGCTCTTCTTTCTTCCTTCCTCGCTAACTTGTCTCTCTCTTTAACTTCCTGAAATAGTGGTAAGCCACCCATCCAAGTCAGCAAGAGCCCTGGCTAAGTGGTGCCATAGAGTCCTGGCTGATGTTTTTTCTGTATTTTGCGTATGCAAGTTTTTAACTACACTATAGAAAAGTGACATTGACCTTCTCACCTGTACCTTTTTCTCAAGTAGAAACTGTAGCAATTTTTAGTTTTAATGACTTTTTTCTAAAGCACATTGGGGTGCACACAATGTGGAAAAGTTTCTGTGAGACCAAAATTCTCCCACAAACTTTGGGAGATGTTTACATTTCTTCTGCTTTTGCTTTGTTTTATTATTAGTGAGTTAATTCATTCAGGGCTACCTTCCTCCCCCTGCTTTTATTTTGTTGTAGCTTTTAACCACACCAGTTTAGGGTAGCATTTTGCTAATATGTTAAGATACATTTCTGCCAATGGAATCTCCTTTAAAGTAAGTAATTGTGGATTTTCACAACTGATTAAACCTGTAACAAAAGATACTGGTAAGGACTTAATCTTAAAAGGACAGCTGTTGCTTTGACAAAACTTTTAGCCTAATTTATGGAAACATTTTTTTTTATTTGAGGTATTTTGCATCAGAGTTTTCTGAAGTATTTCCTAAGAATACATATTACTGCTGTAATTTTCTTTTTCTTTTTTTGAGGGCAATGTCACTGGCCCTCACATGTGGGACCGAATTGGGGCCTCTGGCTTCCCAAGCCAGCGCTTAACCGCCGTGCCACCGCTTTAATATTTTTTAAAACCGTTTTAAGGGACTAAGTATGTTTTGTTGTTTATCGAATAAGGGAAATTAAAACAACTTAACTTTAACCTCATTAAATACATTATACATGCACGGCGTTAGAGAGTGAGGAGGAAAATTGAACACTTCAAATTTAGTTTTTAATTATTGAAACTGCTTTGGGTTCCAAAGAGTATCAAAGTCACTAGTTGCCATTTTCAACAAGATCCTGAATAAAAAATATTTTCTGAGTTTTAAATGTAATGTTGATTTCTGACTTTGTCTTGTGTTGTCTTGTAAAATCCTGAATCCAGGCATTGAGAAGGTACCTCTATGGTCATAGCCATTTTCTTAACCTAACTTTATTTTTCTGGTACTACATTTGCATCATTTGTATGATTCTGTTGTAGATCCTTTGGCCTTGGGATTCACCCATGCTTGGTAAGAAGTAAGCAGGAGAAGGGAAGGGAAGTCATAGTCAAGTGGGAATTATATCCCAGCGTTGGTAGTACAATCGTAACATCAGCAGTGAGTCTCTGGTGATTTCTTTTGACGTTATCTTGGAGAGATCAGTATTATCTAATGGCTTGTTAGTACATCTAACTAGACTCTGAAGCATCTTTTGGCTTATGATGAGTTTTGGCCTAATAGTAAGTATTTAGAGATGTACTGTTTAAAAACTAATCCATTTGGAATCTAAGATAATTGTTTCTCCACTTATTACTAATATTTTGTCTATGTAATATCTAAGCAGAGAAAAATTTTATAAGTTGAAGACTAGCTGTTAGATATTTGATAATACCCTATTTAAATTGGAATAGTGATAGTTTTTGGGGACACGGTTTTACAACTGCCACTGTATATAATTCTGATAGAATTTGCACATTTTTCATTGTAGGCACATGAGGCAACATTGGAAGCCAGAGCCAGTCCAGAGATGAGTGATCGAATACAGCAGTTGGAGAGAGAGATTGCTAGGTACAAAGATGAATCTAGCAAGGCCCAGGCAGAAGTTGACCGCCTCTTGGAAATCTTGAAGGAGGTGGAAAATGAGAAGAATGACAAAGATAAGAAGATCGCTGAGTTGGAAAGGTAAGGAAAGGAAACTGAACAGAGACTCACTATGTTCAAAAAGTTAAAGTATGGTTTTAAAACTGTGTACTTTTGGGGACATGCTTTTCAACATATCTGCTTCTCTAAATTTAGATTCATGAGTGCTCCATGTTACTTTATTATCTATTTTTTATTCTAAGTCAGTGTTAAATTCATTGTTGCAGTCTTTAAAAGGCAACACAGAGTGGGAATAAGTTGGGAAGCTATGGACATCAACATGATTGGTTGGTGGAAAGAGAGAAAGTATTCATTGATTAAGAAATTAAAATTTTCTATTGGCTAATCAAACAAGTACAAATAGCCACTTCCTCTTTAATTATCTGTCTAAGAAGCAACTGAGCCTCAAATTCAAGGAGTTAATACTTTTTTCATTGGTTTAGACCATTTTTTGTTGAGCTGATACTCTTTTTGGCCACGCATTTTTAGACTTTGACAATTTTAGAGAAACAGGCTATTGCTGTTACATCAGTGCATAGGCCAAATATAGAAGAAGGAGGGACATTTTGAGGACAATTTAGGAAACTTGAATATATTTATGGAGCGCTGACTTTGAATTCTTCAAAATAAATTATGTTTGAACAGATCTAGCCAGACAGCTCTCTTGGAATTTTCTTTGTCTTTTTCTCATTAGAGCTTAATATGCTAAATATTAAGCATATGCCTCTTGACCTCTTCTTTTATACCCACTACATAGTTAACAAATTCCTAAGTGCATAGAAACTGTTCTTCAATTAGCACTTCTTTAATCACACATATTCTTCTGAAGAGTCAGAGACTGACAGTGACAGAATGAAGTCACTACTCTAAGTAGCTCCTTGGAGTCTGATTTTTAGGAATAGTTTTATTTTTAGTCTGTTGAAGATTGGGAAGTATTAGACTACAGTCATAAGTTGTTTACTAAGTTTTAAATTTTGTGAGTTACGGTAGACTTGATGTTTTCCTTTAGAAGTTTTGTCCCCCCCCCATTCTGTATCCATAGAATTGTAATTTTCAAGAAACTAAATAAAGTCTAACCCTCACATTTCTCCTTCACTATTTTAATAGTGTGAATAACAAGAGCTAATTACCTACTCACTTATTTTCTTATTTTGATATTAACTTTATTCATATTTTCTGGTTCTGGATAAGACAAATGGATAAATTCTTTAAGTCAGAATTAACAAATTACCAGTCTCAAGATTAGATAATGTGTGTTTTTGTATGTCTGCCTCCATCTTTGCGCTACATCTTCCCTCCCAACATACACACACACACACACACACACACACCCTGCTTACATACTCTCAATGAATACACACCTCTCATTGTTTTTTGTGTCTGCCTGAAATCAGTAGCAGTATGGCATAGATTTTAAAATACCATACTTTTTGATGGATTTTTTTAGAAAAGAAATTCCTTAATAAGGTTTTAATTTTTGGTTTGACTTCTTATATTAGAAATCTATGTTGAAATTATTGCTTGCTATTCCAGGCAGTTTGCTTGAAAAATGTTTCAATTCATTTTGGACCCAATATTGATTTTGGGAGATGGACATGATTTGAATGAGAGTAAGATATAGGATTAAATCTATATTTGATATCCAAAGCACAACAAATAGCTTTTATTAGCAACTGTATTTCTCAAATTTTGAAAAAAGTTGTAAATGATCTAGTCTTTCTATGGAATGTAACATAAGGTTGACAAATCTCTGGTCATGCAGGGTTGTAATTTTGTTTTAGGATTTGACACAAAGTTTTTTTGGCCACCCAAAAAGAAACAGTTTTTATTTAATTTTTGTTTGTTGGTTTTTTTAAAGATTTTTGGGGAATTGGGGGAGGGGAACAAGGAAAGGGGAACAGACAAGTTGCTGTCCTTTTGTTCTTCAGTCTGTAGAGGACATTGCTTCACTGGCCCATGTTGGTATCATCATTGTACTTTTCTTGGGTGGGGCAGATTGGTTACCAGCCTCTGGACGGCCGCTCACGGCAGCTCTTGGCAGCTCACACTGGCTGCCAGCCACTCACTGTAGCCTATGGCAGCCCACTGCAGCTGGGGCTACAGCTATGCCATCCTGGGGACTCATAGCAGCCCAGCTCCAGGTGGAGATATTGTTCACAATCTTAGCTGTAGAGGGCAGTGTCACTTGCCCTCATATGTGGGATTCGAACCAGGGCCTCTGGCATCCCAAGCCAGCTCTTAACCAACACGCCACTCAGCTGGCCCTTTAATTTTTCAATTAAAATTTTTTTTCTCTTTTAAAAACAGTTTTTAAAACTCAATTTTTGCTTATTGGCTTTGTAATTTGTTACTGAGCAATATGTAATTGTTTAAGATAGGAGTAAATAGTCAAGGATAGTTGGGATATATAACACCTTTTGTTCCCAGATTTAGTTCTGAGGTATAGGTGTGTGCATGCTGTTTCCCACCCCATTTGCTTCTTGGGTTGCCATTCCACTATTTCCTATGTGTGGGTATCTGTGTCCCCATAATTTATGATTTGAGTCTCTTCACCTTTCTTTTGACTTGTCTTATCATTGGGTCCTATTCCATTGGGGTTTGGATCTGTGTGTGTTTGTATGTATCCCCTGTTGGCCGTGCTGTTTCTCAGAAAGCCAGTCTCCTGCAATGTGTACCTTCCATACCAGGTTTCTGTCCCTGCGGACAGAAACCATTGCGGGGTTGTTTTGGACTTCCTGGGAAAGTGAGTATTATGGAAGGCCATAGTTCTGTACTAACTGAATTGCGGCAGCTGCTCTTGCTACTGCTGGGGTCAGCTGGGAATTCCGCTTGATCAGAATTCAAGAACAGCTGGCTACATGTCAAGTTGAACTGTACCTCTTAGGTGCATTGTTGGTGGATAAAGTGGATGTTCTCGCTGGTAAGATTCTGATATTATCAGTTCTAATTTTCTTAGCTTTTGTTTCTAGCCCATCTTTTAAAAAAATAAATACTTTATTGGGGAACAGTATGTTTTTCCAGGACCCATCAGCTCCAAGTCAAGTCTTTGTTTTCAGTCTAGTTGTGGAGGGCACAGCCCACCATACCATTCAGGAATTGAACTGGCAACCGTGGTGTTACGAGCACTGTGCTCTAACCACCCGACTCAAGCAGCCGCCCCTCTGGCCCATCTTTGATGTGGTTGTTCTCTTGCTGGAATGCCCTCTAAGTAGTAGTCTCTTAGCCAATGTAGGGGTGTGGGACTCATTTCTGAAGGGTGTGCAGCAGCCTTCTAAGTGCAAAAATGAAAGCAGACTTTTACAATCGTTGAACTAAAGAAAATTGTTTAGTATTCTTTTAAGTTTCCTAGTACTTTTTATATAAAGATATCTAATATTAAAAGGTTTAGATTAAATCATGAAGAATTCTGAGACCTATTTGTGGTTTTGAGAAAAAACAATAGCCTCTTACATCACTCCTATAGAGATGATTTAGTGCGTATACCATTGTCTTGCCTTCTGCAATTTAAAAAAGAGTATTATATTTGGGCTGGCAGAGTAGCACGTTGATTAAGAGTTGGCTTCAGATGCCAGCTCTGAGCAGCAGGCCCTGGTTTGGATCCCACATTAGGGCCAGTGATGCTGCGCCCTCTACAGCTAAGATGGTGAACAACAGCTTGACCTGGAGCTGGGCTGCCGAGAGTCCCTGGCGATGGCATAGGCTGCAGTGGAGCTGCCGTAAGCTACCGTGAGTGGCTGGCATCCGGCGTGAGCTGCCAACAGCTGCCGTGAGTGGCTGTCCAGTGGCCTACAGCTCTGCCTCGCCCGAGAAGAGTGCCATGATGATACCATCATGAGCCAGTGAAGTGATGTCCTCCACAACTAGACTGAAGAACAAAAGGGCAGCAACTTTTCTGTTCCCCTTCCCCAATTTTCCAGCGCTGTTCCCCTCCCCTAATTTCCCAATAAAATCTTTAAAATAAAAAAAGGAGCATTATATACAAGCATAAGTCTACCCATATACCTGCAAATATGAAACATTTTTCCCAATTAAAGCAAAGAAGTACTACTTCTAAATCATATCCCATATTTTGGTGTATATTAGTTGGATTTCAACCAAGGGGGTAGAACCAGTAGGAGAGATATACACATACATACAATACATTTGCTACAAGGAATTGTAGTGTATATGTATGTATATTTATACAGTTAGTTAAACATATATGTGTATTTCAGATTTTTTTTTTTTTTTTTTTTTTTTAAGGGCAGTGTCACTGGCTTCCCAAGCCAGCGCTTAACCACCGTGCCACTCGGCTGGCCCAAATACTTTTTTTTTTTTCTTTTTTTTTTTTAGCTGAGCCATCCTGCCACCTGTTGGCAGCTCAGCGACAGCTCAGCTCAGACTGGTCATCGAACTGCTGCTGCTCAGAGCTCAGCTTGCACTCTTGAGCGAGCTCTTAACCAACTGAGCAACTCGGCCAGCCCTTATATGTGTATTTACACACACACACACACACACACACACACACACACACACACACACACACAGATGTATTGCAAGGAGTTGTCCTGCATGCTTGCCAGGGGCTGGGTAAATAGGACTGAAATCTGTGTATAGCCAGCTGTCAATAAGAGAAGATCACTAGCAGGGCAGGTCTCCCATGGACATGGGCCAAAACTGTGGTCCACAGGCAGAACTTTTTTCCTTTCCTGGAGAAATCTCAGCCCAGCTTTCATAGCCTTCCAAAGAATTCAGTTATGCCCATTCTGATTATCTGGGACAATACATTTAATTAGAAGCTTTAATTAAACGTGGGAAAATCTTCATAGCAATACCTAGGTTAGTGTGTGTTTAAGCAACTGGTTCTTGGAGCCTAGTGAAGCTGACACTTCAAGAAAGTCCTCACCTGGTGGTTTTGGATAGTCTTTATAGATCAGTTTAAGGAAAAAAAAAATGAATACAAACAAAAAATTAGAACTTGACATGCTCTTATATAAATAGATCAATTTAGATTAGCCTTAGGATCCCTGAATGTAACGGAACATTTCTAAAGTGAGCATATTAGAGTTTTTATTTAGGTTCATAATGAATAGGCTTTTCTTTGGCATAATGTTTAACATTTTTAATAATGTACTAAAATTCTGATAGAATTCTGACATTTTTAATAATGTACTAAAATTCTGATAGAATTCTGATAGAATTTCAGACTCCTGAAAGAATTGTTCATGTCAACTTTGTCACTCATGCTGTTCCTTTTAGCTAAATACTATCCAGGCAGAATACTGGAAGCATTACCACATATTGTGATTTGCTTCATAATACAGAAAAATTAATGACTCCACAGAGTTTGGTGTTTGCAGTGGAAATTCTCAGTTTACTCTAATGTGTCATTTAGATTAGATTCAACATATCATTTAGAAGCTTTTATATGTAGAAAATGGCAACCATCTTCTGATTTTTATATAATTTAGGTATCAAGGATTGCTTTTGGGTTATCAGAGTTTGGAATTTCATTGATATAAAGAATAAAAGAATCTATTATTGTATAACCTAAGTAATTAATAGAAAATGTGGATTTAATGTATTTCCTAACTTGTGGGAATATAAAAACTGGGATTTTAATAGATGTAGATTTCATTTTGGGGTGCCTTAAAATTTAGCAGAAGGATTAACAGTTGAGAAGAAAGGACATACTTTCTTGTAAGCCTTAATCTTTGAAAGTCATAAACTTCTTTTTATTCCTTATTTGTTTTGCCTGGTTACCTTCCATTTAAATATGCATCTGTAAAAACACCACTGTTGGTGGATTTATAGTTATCATGCTCTTAAAATAATATCTAATCTGTGAGTTTAGTTTTTCTTTCTGTACCCACTCTCTCTGCCACAAAATATATCCTTTCCCTTTTTATTACTGAATCAGCTTTTCTGTTTATGGAGGCCTTTACTTGCTGGTCAACGTTGTGGGCTCTGGGGACACAACAGGGAACAAAACAGACAAAATCTTAGCCTTCATGTAATTTATAATCTAGTTGGGAGGAGATGGACATTAGAAACTAAACATGTGAATGTCCAGAGGTGATGAATACCATGGAAAATATAAAGCGGAGTAAGAGGGAAAGGAGTGTGAGTATTAGCATTGTTGCTGTATTTATGGCGTGGTCAGGAAAGACCTCTCTGGTAAGGTGATACCTTAGCAGACACTTCAAGAAGGGTCTCTTTCCTTTAGAAGTCCTCAGAAGCCCTTAAAATAAAACAAAACCTGCTTTATTGAGGTACAATTTACATACAGTAAGGTGCACCCATTTTAAGCTTTTTGTTTGAGATTTCACAAATGTATACGCCTGTGCAACTGTTGTCGGAGAGTGGGCCTTTCTCAGCGCAAAGTCCAGGTCCTTGGCAACTTGAGGAAAGAATTGAACAAGATACCAGAGTAAAGCAGTAAAGTAAGTAGTTTATTAGAAGAGATAGTACACTTACAAGTAAAAGTAGACCTGAGTATTAGAGGATGGCTTCAAGGGCCCATTACTAGAAGTTACATTCCAAAGAGTTTGGAGTGGGCCACGCGCAAGGGCGTGGCTCAAAGGGAAGAAGCAGCAGTGCAGCAGACTTCCCAGGACTTGGGGTTTTTATCCCTTCTTCTCTAGAATGGGCTGTTCTCCTCTGGACGTGAGACTCTTTGATTGGCACCTGTGATTGACAAGAGGTACTGCGCAAATGCCAGTGACTGGTCTGATCTAGTTGGATCTGAAGCAGGGGTAGGATTCAGAAACTTGTTTAGGATTCAGAAACTAATTTACAAAGCAATTAAGAAGCAAGGGGAATCTTCAGTCCAAGATTCACAAACTGGTTAGAAGAGCAATCAAAGTTCATGAGCTAAGAAGCTAAAGAACTAGGGAGGAGACTTAACATTTTTATACTTAACATTTCTATAGTAAAGAAAACTTAAAAGTTTCTCAGTGGTAGGGGTTGGTGCTGCTCAGTTGGCCGGTAACGCAACCACCACTGCAATCAAGATACAGAATATTTCCATCAATTTGATTATACCAACCAAGTATCCATTTCTTCTTCCATTCTAACACAACCCACGGTTTTAGTTTCCTATACCCCCAGCTCCATGAGTGCATCCTGACTCATGTAAGTCAGTCAAGGTCACAGCACTCTGTCTTCCAGAGACCAAGTTACACACTGAGCACACAATCCCTAAGTGATGTGAAGGGGAAACTACAGAGAGGCTTCCAGGGAATGATTTTCTTGTAAGAAAGACTTGCAAGGAGAAGGGCGCCCCTTTGTTGTGTACACTGTCATGTGTGTATGTAGGGACTAGCCCTGCCGCCGCCACCTTCTGTCAGCCTGAGATGAAGCTGTTGTCAGAGAGCGGGCCCTTCTCGGCGCAAAGTCCAGGTCCTTGGCAACTCGAGCAAAGAATTGAACGAGATACCAGAGTAAAGCAGTAAAATAAATAGTTTATTAAAAGAGATTCAAAGAAGTAGAAGTAGGCCCAAGCAGTAGAGAGGGGCACAAGGGCCCATTACTAGAAATTACATTCCAAAGAGTTTGGAGCGGGCTACTCACAAAGGCCAGGCTCAAAAGGCTCAAAGGGAGGAAGGGGGTCATAAAGGGAAGAAACGAAGAGAAGAGAAGCAGTCCAAAAGAAGGACAGCTGTCAAAAAAGAGGGCAGACTTCCCAGGGCTTGGAGTTTTTATCCATTTTTCTCTAGAATGGGCTCTTCCCCTCTGGGTGTGGGACCATTTGATTGGCACCTGTGATCGACAAGAGGTACTGCACAGGTGCCAGTGACTGGTCTGATCTAGTTGGGTATTTTGTGTGTGTTTCCCCGCAGGGGTGGGTAATTACAATACAAAGGGGAGTTTTGGGTGGAGAGGGGAGGTCCCATGGGCGGTCGCATTCTGTGAGATGTGCAGGAATGCGGAGACCCAATGCCTGCCCCTAACTGCCTGCCTTGTTTTCCCTTTGAGAGACATGATCCCCATAAAATCTCTATGGGAAACTGAGGGACAGGAGGTCTCTTTTTCTGTATCTGCTTCCTGCTGGGCAGGGGTGTAGAGCTGTCCCTGCCTATTGGGGTTCACGGAACTCTCGCCCTATCTGATCTCAGATGAGAGAATGGGTCTCAAGCTCTGCCTGGAAGACCGCGCTGGCTTCTTTGGTTGTGACTGGCAATCTTGTTGGGGTATCCCTTGTATCCCCAAGGTCCCTGAATGAGGAAAAATAGATTTTAATTAATAAATCTGTTAGCTCTTATGAAACCTGTGGCCATTCAGTCCATCACTCAGATGGCGTCAGTTGTCTGGGCCCAGAATGGGTTTGGCATTTAGCTTACCTGCCTGAGGGATATTAGGGAGTCACAGGCTTTCAAGTAGTTATCTGAAGCAGGGGTAGGAGACTTCCACTGTTTAGGATTCAGAAACTGATTTACAAAGCAATCAAGAAGCAGGGCGGGATCTTTAGTCTAAGATTCACAAACTGGTTAGAAAAGTAATCAAAGCCAGGAGCTAAAAAACTAAACAACTAGGGAGGAGACTTAACATTTCTAAACTTAACATTTCTATGGGGAAGAAAACTTACAAGTTTCTCAGTGGTGGTGGGCTGCTGCTCAGTTGGCTGGTAACAAAGCCAGCATCCAGAGGGTTCAGTCAGGAAGGAGCAGGGCCAGAACATGAATGCATTGTCCCTGAAACTTGACTTTTTGTTTTGTGAGATAGTACATTTTCTTAGTTTAAAACATTTTGAAACAGGATTTTCTGTTATATGCATTCAAACTGTTACAGCTATTTATAAACTTATTTCGCGTCCCCCCCCCCCCCATAGTAGAAGCAACTGTTTGGAAAGGTTTAAAGTTTTGAGAAGTTAAATAAGGATTAAAGAACAGAAACAGTTTGGGGGCCTCACCAAGGTTGAGGTCTTTGTCTTCCTAATACCTTATGAATCATAAAATAACGTCCTCACTCTTTTAATTACTTCCCGAATCAGGAGTGATCCCCTGGCTTTGCCTGTTTTAGTTCTTTTACAATAAGGCAGTAATTTGAGGGTTCCAGTTAAACCAGTCATAAATTATTCTATGCCATTATTTTCAGATACGTCCACACAGGTTTCAATCCTGTTTTTCCTCGTTTTCGTCCTGTATTCCTTCATCTCCACCCTCACTTCATCCCCACCCGCATGCCTGGGGACAGATCTCACCCCTTCATCTTTTGAAAGGGGGCATCTTACAGCAGATTTTTGCCCTTTGTCAGGCAAATAGTTTAAAGGGGAATGTATTTTGACTTTTTAAAAACAAATTTGTATTGTGACAGAAATCGCCATATTTAACTTTGAAAGGTGGCTGTTCTTCCCTCGTTTGGAGTCAATGAGCAGTTCTTTCTCCGTCCTTAAGTGGAAACATGGACAAGCAAGCTGGCACTCATTTTAGGTGGAGATTTCCTACAGGAATTCTGTAAGCCTCAGTGTTTCATTTGTTACGTATCAGGGACGTCTTATCTTCCTAAGAAAGATGCCCCTGAATTTTAGTGTAATTTGTTTAATAGTCGTTATATTTGTTAATTTTGGCTATCCCTTCAAGCATCATGGCCTTTTTCTTGGTTTTGGAAAGGGTTCTTATGTAGGTTTTTTAATGATAAGGAGGCTGAGGCCCTGAGGGATTAAGTGACTGGCCCATGTCACATAAGTGGGGAGGTGGTGGTCGGGCTGGGTTTGAACGTTCCCGCCTGTCTCTCCCCCACTGTTCCTTTTGAAACGTGCTCAGAGCTCCTTAATGAGCCCACCCCCCAGAAAGGAGGATACAGAAAGCTAGATGATGCAGGGGCTGCTCACTTGAGAATCCTGAGGAGGCCTCTTTCCGCACCTTCTGGTGGGCCGTTAGAGAACAGGCGCTTGGGAACTGGCGTGTGGGTTGCTTTGCTGCCAGGTGACAGTTTTTCCACATGTCTGACTCTTAGCCCCTCTGTCGGTCCGGACTCAGTATAGAAATACTCCTGGCTCCAGAATACTGAGACTCCAGCAAAGAGCAGCTGTGTAACTAACTACCTTTGTAGATGACGTCCCCTTCTTCCACAGCTTTTCTGGGAGCTGGAAATCCCAGTGAAGAGCTTTCTACTCAAGGTCTGGTTGAGCTCCCTGGCAGGTGATGCTAACATACCCATGCATGTGTGTGCAGGGTCCAGGCTCATCAGAAAGAGGGGGCTTCTGATTGAACTTGGGACTCTGAAGTCTGGTCTTTTAAGTTTTGAGATCAATATTAAATGATAATGGCTTGCAAGTTTGTTTGGCTGGAAGACTAGTAGGTAATTTTGGATCCTAGGCTGCTCATTTTATGTCCCAGTACTTTAGTGTAGGTAGGGATACGAAATGGAAAGGGAAAGCCAAGATACTGTGTGGCTGCTGGGACTCTTCTAAGGAAGACACGAGAATTGAAGATCGGTTTTGTTATTCATTCATATATGTGAATATGCACGCACTCACTCACTCACTCACTCATTCACTCTTGGTCCAGTCTTGTATATAATGGAGGAAATTTAGTTTTTCCACTTGGTGATGGTTAATTTTCTTTGCTAACCATCTTTTCCAGACCTCATCTAGAACTAGAACTATTCTAGGTTTTTACATCATGATTAAACTTAAATTTTGTGGACTAGCAAGAAAACCTAACCGGCATTTATTATATTGTTTCGGGAACTACATTCTGATTTATAAACACCTGTGTTTATTTAAAAAGTAGTATATGATCTATTCAGAAAAAGATTTGGTGCTACTTTAGTTGTGTGTTTTTTTTAAAGCAAGGGTGTTCCCAGTTGCTCAGAATTTAGGCTCAATGAAGCTAAGTCCCTGAATTAACTGTGTGAACTGCTAAAGCAGTAACTTTTAACCTCATTTTGAAGAGGGATTTGTACTTCTGTAGATCAAGACCAGCACACTAAACTGAGCTTGAACACAGAGTGGGGTCTTTTTCTTATCATGTCAGGAGAAAGATTTAATCCAGGACGTTATTTGCATGCGTGTGTGTTAAGAGAAAGAATGTTTTTGGTGGTATTTGGAGAAATTAGGGACAATAAGTACTAGGCGTAAGCCTCATGGCTCAAGCGTATATCCTTTTGAGTTGTTGTTTTGCTCTTAAAGATTACTAGTGTCTGACGTTTTATATAACGAAAACAGAGTTTTGTGTTTTGTTTTTTCTTTCATAAATCTTCTAAATGTGTTGGCAAGCTTGAATTAGTTTTCAGGTTGGTATTTCCAATTTTTGGTTTGATAGTCTTAGCAGAATTAACTCTGTTTTCTTGACAAATGACTTCAAAGTTACACGATGAAAGGTATTTTCTTACGTGTTTTTTCTTATTCTTTTCTCTTTGACTAAAATTTTCTTCCCCTTTATTTGTTTATGGGAACCTTACCCTTTATAACTGTTACCTTTTAAAAGAAATTTTTTTACAGACCCTTCTTAGGTACTAATTGTAATTTCTCTTTTCTTTATTTGTGCTTTTCTTGTAGTATCTGTCACATTCTGTCCTGTAACTGCACATTATTGAGGGCCCAATAAATATACTGGGGGTGCCAAAAAATATATACACATGACTTGCATTCATCTTTTGTTATTGGTATATATTGAGTTTACAATTTTAATACAGGTTTTCCCTTTCCTAATGTGTATACTTTTTTTTTTTTTGGCACCCTCTTTATATAGTAAACCATAGAGACAGAGCTCCTTTATCATTTTACCATCTATTCATCTCATATTTCTTTCCTTTTATCTTCCCATCAAGTATTGTAAGAGCACTGTAACTGAAGATGACTGGTTTTTTATCAGATCCTGCTTTCTTTAGCTTGCTTTCTGGGGAAGTTGTTTCTTTTTTCTTCCTTCTTGATAGATTTCACTAATTCATTTAAAAGAAGAATAACTCAACATAGCTTTACATAGTCAATTCTATTAGATCATCTTCCCAAAGTTTCTGGGCACAGTACCTTATAATTTGTCACTACAATTTTGATAGGAATTTGTGCTTAGTGATTACCCTATGATTTTACTTAAATGTGTAAATATTAGAATTATATACAGTTATTTTATGTGCACATTTTTTTCTCCTAAATTTATTTCCCAAGAGCTATAGTTTGATGCCAAAATAAATTATTACTCATGAACAATAAAATAGGTAAAAAGATTGTCAAACTTGCTCACTATTGATAGGAATAAGCTTAATTTTTAAAAATGTATTTACCTGTGTCTTATATAAAGCCTTACTTCTGTAGGAGATTTCAGTTTGTGTTCTTGTTGTTCTAAAATTATTCTAACTTACTGTGTCCTAACCAGTAAAAGTAAAAAAAGATCATTGGGAACAATCATTTAGAGATTAGCGTCTGTTTGACTTTGAACATTGCATTCTACACTTCTATATATGCCAGAGAACCTTGGAGTTTTACAGATTCCCTTTAGGAATCTGCAAGCATCACAGAACATATAACATATGCCCAGGTGATAATTCAGTATTGGGAGGATAATACCAATTTCAGAGAGACTGATTCATTTTTGAAAGGGTAAACTGTCTGTTATTATGAAAGTCAATAATGAACCACACAGAGGGATCGAGCTATGCAGGAATATTAAGCATGGCTGCTCTGCATCTTTTACTGCTGAATGGTATTGGAAATGAATCGACATTTATAGAGCCTTATAGTCTTCATTATTGCTTTTGGGTTGCACCATTTGACGTAGATTTCGGTAGCTTTGAAATGAGAAATATTGTTGTAATTGGGGGAAAACATTTTGTTTTCACATTTGAGAAAATTCTATCAAATTCTTCCAAATAAGTCAGAGTCATGTATTGTACAGAATAACCAAAGTTGTCAGTGTTTTTGTGTGTTTGCTCATAGATAACTTGGATACAAGAAATGGAGTGGGATGTGTAAGGGGTGGTCGGTTGGAAGGTGGCTGTGTATAAAGCTAAGCTGATGAAATTTGTGAAATCACCATTAGCTATTACGTGAAAAGGAGCAGGAGCTAACCTTTTCTTCTTTGCCTTTCTGTTTATGAAATAGTTTTTTCCCCCTGCTTCAGGAAATGGTAAATTTTAAACAAAAATTTTTCCTTTAGAAATTTACGTTAAGGTACAGTGGTGTAACCTAATATGAAAATACATTTGTCAACAGTTGAAACTCTGAAGTTACTAATTTTTAGGCCTGTGCAGAATGTGTGATTCCTTCCCCTTCTTTAGTCCTGTACTTTTTGTTTGGTCTATGTCTATGAATAATATGATTTCTGAATATTGTTCTTATTAATTCTTTCTAACTTTCTCTTTCACATTTCTTCCTGGATTTGCTGTTGCCTTCAGTCTCACCTCAAGGTCAGTATAACAGTACTAAAACAAAGCTGTGTGATAGAGCGTTGTGTACTAACATGATCTTGAACTCTAATAAGGAACTGAAATGATAGAACTTATTCTAGGAAAGCGGTCTCTAGAAATGTAATTATGAGTGCATGAAATGTTGGGAGTTGTAGGTTTACCAGAGTGGACTCGAAGGTCTTCACTTCAAAAGACCATGAGAGTAGTCAGAAAGCAAGAATCAGACCGATCAGGTTTTGGCTGAAAGAGAAATGAAAATGAAAGGAACCATCGGGCGGTGAGGAGAGAAAAATATATATTGTTTTCATTTAATTTGGATTTCATTAGAGACATCCTGGCTGATAATATATTAGAGGGTAAAGTGCAGCATGAATGATGGAGAGAAACTTGCCACTTTACGGAATTGTGTAAGAAACTTTGAATTACTTCCCATACACAAAACTACACAACACCTTTATTTTATTTTATTTTATTTTATTTTATTTTATTTTATTTTATTTTATTTTTTATTTATTTTATTTTATTTATTTTATTTTATTTTATTTTTTATTTATTTTATTTTATTTATTTTATTTTATTTTATTTTTTATTTTATTTTATTTTTTATTTATTTTATTTTATTTTATTTATTTTATTTTACTTTATTTTATTTATTTTATTTTATTTTTTATTTTATTTTAATTTTATTTTAATTTTATTTTATTTTTTTAGCTGAGCCATCCTGCTACCTGTTGGCAGCTCAGCAGCTGCTAAGTTCGGGTTGGGCATCGAACTACATACATACCGTTAAACTTTAGGTTTGTTTTGTGATTCTGCTGAATGGTAGAACTAGTGATAACAAAGGTAACCACCACTTCCGCTCTTTATATGTGTCAGAGGCCCTATGATATAAGCTTTACATCTTCATTAGTAAGTAAATTAGTGAGAGGCTGGCAGAAAACAATCAGAAACCTTCATTTTAAAAGGTACTAATTTTGCAGATGAACCATAGCAGTGTAAATTAAGGTGTGAGAGTTTTTGATAGGGTATAGGAAATAATATTGTTAATACCATATGCATGTATGCAGCAGCTCTTTTCTAAAATCATGATGTCATATGTATTTACTATTTATGAAACCTCCGTTTCTTTGATTCTCACAGCTAGCATACGGGTTACACAGACTATTACTCTGATGAGGAGCTGTGATTTGGGAACATGACTTCTCTAGGGTCAACCAACTAGTACGTGATGGTACTTGGATTTGAAGCCTGAGCTTCTCGTTTCAACCTCAGGACTCTTTATATTATATACATGCACTCAAGCCTAGGAATTGTAGTATGAGCCATGGAGCCCCAGATTGCTTGAATTTTCTTAGGCAGAGATCTCATCTGTGGTTTTCTCTGCTATAAAATTGGGATAATTAATGTAAAGCGTGGTTGTAAACATGGGGTGAGTTCATACAGATGGCACTTAAAACAGTGTCTGGCTCAAGGTGAGCAGCTAGTCAGGGGAGCTATTACAGTCACTCTTTTTGCCTTTTTCATGGAGTCCTGTTTGATCCAGGATATCGTAACATGATCTCATACATATCGAGTTCTTTAAAACGCTGTACTGTTCTTACCAATTCATACCAGTGTTAGCAGAGAATGCAAAGGAGTCACAGGTGTGTATGTGTAGAAAATGAGAAAAGAACACATATTTCTCCTGTAATGATATTTGAAGTCTCCACTTTTCAGGTGCTAAAATTTGTTATAGGTAGAAAGATAAAGTTGAGGCTTCTTTGAAAAAAGGTTCTGTTTCCCATCTCTACTCCCCGATAATTTCTTCTCATTGTTTAAATTGAGGACCTAAACATATTTCTGAAAATAATCCCCTTACCTTTGACTCTTAAAAGTCAGCAATTTGTGTGGGGTATAAGAATGTTAAAATAAATAAATAAACCCTTCTTGCATAACTACTTTTATGAATATAAATTTTTTTTTAAAGATTTTTCTTTTTTTTAAATTGGAGAATTGGGGGAGGGGAACAGCATTGGGGAATCAGGGAAGGGGAACAGACAAGATGCTGTCCTTTTGTTCTTCAGTCTAGTTGTGGAGGACATTGCTTCACTGGCCCATTGTTGGTATTATCATTGCGCTCTTCTCGGGTGAGGCAGATTGGTCGCTAGCCTCTGGACTGCCTCTCACAGCGGCTCTTGGCAGCTCATTCCGGCTGCTGGCCACTCACTGTAGCCTATGGCAGCCCACTGCAGCAGGGGCTGCAGCTATGCCACTATGGGACCCACCCTGGGACTCACAGCAGCCCAGCTCCAGGTGGAGCTGTTGTTCACCATCTTAGCTGTAGAGGGCAGTGTCACTGGCCCTCATATGTGGGATCTGAACCAGGGCTGCTGGCGTCCCAAGCCAGCTCTTAACCAATGCGCCACTTGGCCGGCACTAATCTAATTTTTGAAGAGCGTTATTTAGTCAGATTTACACCGTCCTCTCAGCAGATCACCTCTCCTGTTTTACCAAGTAAATAGAGCTGCAGGGTATCAGCCGTCTTGAAATTTCTATCTTCACTCATTTTTACCTTCCTTTTGTTTCAGTGGAACTAAGGTCCCAGCTCCTTGCCAAGGCTGCATCTTCCTATTCTCTTTATTCCTTCCCTCTTATCGGTTTTCAAAACCTTACTCTATAAATTAAATCCTCCTGAGGGCTGGTCAAGTGGCGCCGTGGTTAAGAGCTGGTTTGAGAAGCCAGCGGCCCCGATTTGGGTCCCACATATGAGGGACAGTGACACTGCCCTCAAAAAAAAAAAAATTTAATTAATTAATTAATTAATTAATTAATTCCTCCTTATTTCTCTCCTCTTTCTTTCCACTGACTCTCCCAAACATAAAACATATCCTAGTTTCCCCCATCCTTAAAAGAAATGTGAACCATCCTTCCTGGTGTCTTTTCCTTGGCTTCAATTCGCTACAGTATATTTTACCTGTTACTTTTTCTTTTCTGTTTATATGCTCAGTTTTCGAAAGAATCTTTTATTCTCGCTGCCTCCACTTTCACACGTACCATTTATTTTCCAAACCAATGTAATTTGTATTCTTCTCTCACCGCTGTGCTCAGATTGCTTCAGTGATGTACTAGGTGCCAAATTTACTGACCTTGTTTGTCTTGGACCTACTGACCTTTTTGGGGTGTTAGATATTATTCACTGTCTCCCTTTATTCTACAAACTCTTCTTTTGTAGTGACATTGTTTTATGCTACAGCTCTTACTATCTCACTGACATTTTTTAGTTTATTTTGCTTTTCCTGTTTTAAATATTTCTTAACACTTGGTGTTTCTCATGTTCTCTTGAAAAATTCCTTTCATTTACATTATTGGTCACTTGCCTCATTATCACCAAAGATCTTTTATTTCAATTTGTATGGAACTCCTCTTTCAAATAAACTTATTCACTGCAGAAGAAATCTTACAGTGTTTGCAATTAAAAATAACAAGCACAAATACTGTATTTTAAAAGTGATTTTCCCATATTCTACTCTAAACATTTTCTCTACATATTATAGTAAAATAGTATGGGTACCACTTAAGTAATTCCAAGTCTGAAATTATTTGGAATTAAGCAGTTCCATAACTGAAAACAATTCCATTTTAGTAGAAAAATATCATGAAGGCTTTTGTTTTGTGTTTGGAGAACTTTCAACTCTAACTTAGGCTTCAAGTGGACTCATAATTTTACTGGGACATTTTATGGCTTTGTCCCATATTTTGTCTTTCACACAACTGGTTTTGATCTAAGTGTCTCTAAATAAAACTTCTGAAGCTCTTCTGGAAAGGCTCGAGAAGAATTTGTCCATGGAAGTCGTTAGTGTAGACATAAATCTCTGAGTTACAAATTATGTTAATTATAATATTGTTAGCTGGTTCAATGTAGTAGTTTTCACTCTAGCAGTAAATGCCATTAAACTGTACTTATTTCTAAATAAATTTATTTTCCATGGAATACAAAATGAAACAGGTTTTGTTTTTCCAGTGGCAAAGATCATTTTGGCAGTAATATGTAAAAAAGCCTTTCTTCATTCTGATTGGAATTTATATATATTTATATATTATGCATTTCACTTTTAATTACGGTTTTGCCAAGTCCAGTTGAGCACGTCATCAAGACAGCATAATTTATTATTGATGGTTTGAGATTGGATTGGATGTTTGGGAGACTTTATTATATGACCTTGTGTGGCATACTTAGCCCTTCAGTACTTATTTTGACCACCTGTTTTGTGTTACTAGTGACACTTAACTGTAGTGTTTGTATTTTAGTGTCCCTACTAAGCATTTACATTTGGAGTAAATGTTTTTGTTTCCTCTTTTCCTCCCTTGTCACCTGCCCTCCCTTGTCTGTCCCTCTTTCCATTCAGTACAGAGCATAGAGATTTTATTTAGAGTGAGGATATCTGAAGATTCACACGCTCTGACCTTAAACATATACATCTCTTTAGTTCCTTTTAGTGACATTGCCCCCAAAAATGAATGCAAAGAAATAATTCCATGTACAGATGAAGAGAGATGATTTGGTTCAGAATTCATCCTCACTTTTTACCATAAAGCAGCACCTTAGGCAAGACTTTCAGGAAGCGAGGCCTAGAAGCGTAATTTCCTTCAGTTTCTTTGACTTTTAGATCTAAACAGATAGAACTCAGTATTGTCATTCATGTATTTTATTTAGCAGTGACTGTTGCAGACTTGTCTTCAAAACAAATGTTGGGCATCTGTGGGATGCTTCCCAATAACTTCGGTGTCCTGACATTGTTATGTAATAAAAGTTAGGTCTGCTCAGTTATAGTCCTGTTGTTACAGTCTCTCTCATCTAGTTTGATAAAAGACTTGTATGCTGATTTCTAAACTCTAACTTGTCAAGCAGCCATTTCTCTGATTGCACAATTTAGAAGTACTTTTCTCATTACTGACTGACACTAGTCACTAAAACCTCCTAAGATGCCATTCAGAAAGCTTTCTTTTGAAAGTTTTTTATTTTTTATTTTATTGCTAAAGTGTTAAGGACTTTACAGGCCCCAGAGCACTTCTGACCTGTGAGGTCTGTTTATTAGGAGTTTGACTTATGGGCATGAGTTTATAATCTAGGAGAATGATCTGTTGTTCTTTGCATTTTTTTGCTTCCACTTGTCATTCCTTTGGCTTTCTTAAACAACTTTATTGTTTGAGTATATTTCCTTATTTATTTTCCTTTCAAGCAGTTCTGTTGCCTCATGTTTTTGTAGCACAGTGTAGCCACATGCTCTGTTAACTAACTTTTCCTGAAATAGAGTGTTATTGTTTTGAAAGATTCATTTTGGTAAGAAAAAAAATGTGTGAACAGACTTTTGTTGATCTACCTAACTCTCTACTGAAAAGTTTCATGCTCTCATGCATTGAGTAGTGGTGTGGTTTTTTTTCTAGATAACAATTGTAGGTAACTGCCTGGCATTCTATAGATGAGACAAAGGTGCAAATTCAATAGAAAAATGAGGGAAGACTTATTTTACAGTTAGTCAAAATTTGAGTTTCTGTAGGGTTGCTAGATTTAGCAAATAAGAATAAGGGATGCCCAGTCAAATTTGAATTTCAGGTATACACTAAATAATTTTTTAGTATTAATAAATCTTATAAATATTGGGGGCCTCCTTATAACTAAAGTATTTGTCATTTGTCTGAAATATTAATTTTTCTGCACATTCTATATTTTATCTGACAAACTTAGTTTCAGCCTTGCCAGTCTCATTCTTTAGCTCACTTCAGATTGTAACAGCTCCATAAAATGAACGATATTTTCGCATTTTACAGATAAGAAAATTAAGGTTCCGAGGAGTTAGGGCATTTACTCAGGGTCATAGCTACAAGGCAGTAGAGCCTAGGGTGCAAATCCAGTACCTCTGATTTCATGTTCGCTGCATGCTATACTTTCCTCTCTTTCTGGTTCTCTATGTCCTTGTGTGGTCAGACATAATAAGTAGAATGTAACACACTTTTAAATGATTTTAGCTCCTTGGAGTGTGGTGCAGAGGGTTGGATTAATTGTGTTATGCTTAGGTGGGAATTGCCACCCTTTCACCATTTCTAGCCTGTTGTATGAGATGTCCTTCAGTGTCGCCCGGATTATTTATGAGTATTGCCCTGTTGATTCGTGCAGCAGATCCAGCCTTGCCCAGGGATAGCTCCACAACACAACTTACGTTTTAGGTGTTAGGTAATGCAGTTCATGCGGTCAGGTACTTAAGAACAGTGCTTCCCAAACTTCCATGTCATACATATTGAATGGGAGTTTGTTCAGTTTGTAGATCCTAGGTGTGTGCTTTTCTACAAGCTCCCAGGTGGCACTGACACTGCTGGTCTGGGGAGAGTGCTTTGGGTGGCAAGCCTTTAGGACACTAGCTGTGAGTTAACATTGCAAGAATTGATTTTTCCTCCTTTTTAAAAGAAAATTCACAAACATCTAACTAGCATTTAATTGCACCAGAAAAGCTGTTACCATTATCTATTTAATATATCTGCTTATTATTAAGCTTTTTTAAAATAGATTTGATTGGGGAATTGGGGGAGGGGAACAGCATTGGGGAACCGGGGAAGGGGAACAGGTAAGTTGCTGTCCTTTTATTCTTCACTCTTGTTGTGGAGGATGTTGCTTCACCAGCCGATGTTGGTATCACTATTGCGCTCTTCTTGGGTGAGGCAGATCGGTCGTCGGCCTCTGGACGGCTGCTCACAGCGGCTCTTGGCAGCTCATGCCGCTGCCAGCCACTCACGCTGGCTGCCGACCACTCACTGTAGCCTATGGCAGCCCACTGCACCAGGGGCTGCAGCTATACCGTCTCAGGGACTCACAGCAGCCCAGTTCCAGGTGGAGCTGTTGTTCACCATATTAGCTGTAGAGGGCAGTGTTACTGGCCCTCATATGTGATCCCAACCAGGGCTCCTGGCCACCCAAGCCAGCACTTAACCAACGAGCCACTCAGCCAGATCTTATTATTAAGCTTTTGTTAATGCCTGCATTTCCACAGTAGCCGTGTGCTATTACCTCTACATTATGCATGTTTTAATAAAATGTCCCAGTTAAACTACTTTTTAACCCGAACCCTGTGAAATCACCAGGTGAGAAAATGTGGGTGGTGTATTCTGTCTGCATATACAATTTAATATACTTTTGTGCAGTATGATTGAACTATAGCATTCAGAGCATTCATCATTAGCATAGCCTTGTGGGGGAGATGTAAATGGACTAATATCTACAAAAACACTTTCAGCTAAAAGAGGGCAACAAGATAGCAGGTGATAAAAAGCCTTAGTATTTGTTTCATTGTTCTGTTCATACTAGAACATTACTTTTCCTAGGTCATGGGGCCAGCAACCTCCATAGGGTTCGATCCCTGCTCGAGTCTATGAGGTCTCAGGCATTTAAATAGAAAAATATATTTTTTAAAAAAAAAAGAAAAAGAAAAATATGAAAGAGAGAAGAGAATTAAATGAAGAGTGTTGGGGAAGACAAATAAAATTTACAAGGGAGAAAAATAGAGGTGGGACATGAGGACATATATCTTTATTTTTCTTGAAAGTTTTCTATGAAAACTTTACTCAAAAGTCTAAGGTTGTATGTACTGTTTTAGACAATGATTGAAATTAAACTAATGCATAAAAGAAATGGATGCTTTCCGTAAAAATGCTTGATGCTTTCCTTCTGTGATTTTGAGTAAATCAGGGAGAAATCCAGAGTGAGCAACATAGAACAGCATCCTCCCCTACTTTTTAAAAAATGAAGTTAAATGGCACTGTTCTAAGGCAGGCTTTTCTTTGGTTCTGTTTCTCTACCACACACTCAGAGTTCTTGGCACAATACAGTCGTTGCATTGTGTTGTATCCTCGGTCAGTTTTTTTCAGACCCTATAAACTGATTTTGAATATACTAACAGTGCTGGATTCTTATCTTTACATAATTTTGGAAACAGGCAATGACTGTGGTAATAAAACAAATCTGCAAATTACACAGTGATTAGTGAGAATGGCTTCTCTGGTTTTCTTTTGCTCTGGTCTGGTTCCATCCCTAGGCAATGTCATTTCTTAGCTTTGGGGGATGATGTAGCTCTTCTGGCTACAGTAAAACTTGCCTCTTTCCTATGTGTTTAAATCTGTGGAGTTGATTATGTGTCAGAATGCTCCAAGGTGGTTTTAGTGGCGCTGAAAACTACAATGCGGTTCTTGCCACCACCTGCTGTCCGTTCAGTCCAATTACTCTCATTGTCTCTCACGCTGACAGTTCTTGGACCATTAGAACCTTGATACAGCAACATACTACTTTGTCTTCAGCTTCTTCTGCCCTTCCTTTTTGTGCATCTGCTCAACAAATACTTAATGAGCCATCTATACACTATGATGAACTATATTAGAAATTGGGAACTATGAAAATGTATCAGACATGGACCTTAAATTCTTGGGAGGCATTTATAGGTGTAAGATAACATGAATATGGATCACTCTACCATAGGGAACAAATTAACATGTCATAAGATATATTTAGTTAAAGTGGTGTGGGAGTTGGAGGGGGTGGTCAGTAGGAGTTATGACCTAACAGATTTACCTAAATTTGCATTTGGATTTTATGAGACAGAGGTTGAGGGGACACTAACAAAGTAAATAGGGCAGAGCCTGGAGAGCAAAGCCTGTAGTAGACTGGTGCTTCTTAAACTTTAGTGTGCATTTGTATTGCCTGGAGACCTTGTTACAAGGCAGATTCTGATTCAGTAGATCTGGAGTGAACATGAGAATTGCGTATTTTTAACAAGCTCCCAGGTGTTGCTAACGTTGTGAGTTCATGGATCGCACTTTGAACAGCAAGATGTGTGTTTTCAAAACCTTATACACAGGATTCCACAAAACCATAAAAATGCCAGTTTTTCTCATTAATTGTATAAATGTATGGTTGAGCTGAAAGGAAGTAAAATTAACAGAGGTAAATATTACACAAAATATGGGCCGACTGAGTGGCTTGTTGGTTGTGAGCTGGCTTGGGATGCCAGCAGCCACGGTTCGGATACCATGTGAGGGCCAGTGACACTGCCCTCAAAAAAAAAAATTACACAAAATGTAAAATAACAGTTTATCTCATGGTAAAATTGGTTTAATATTAGAAAATCTCAAAAGCCTGTCAATAACTTTAGCATTCACGCATTCACAAGTAAAACAATAGCAACTTTTGGCAGACAAGAAATAAATAAAAAGTTTCTACAGAAAAAGCTGTAGTAAATACCATAGTCAATGGTGAAATGTAAAAGTCATTTCCTCTAGAATTAGGAGACAGACAAAGATACCCACACTCACTACTTGTTTCATCATGGTTCTGGAACTTTTAGGAAGTTCAGTAAGACAAGGAAAAATGTGTAAAGATTTTTAAAAAATCATGTATTATGTGACTGTCTGTACAGAAAACCCAAAAGAATCCACAGAAAAATTATTAGTATTAGCAGGAACATTTACCAAGTTTGCCAGATATAAATAACCCATATACAGAAATCAAGTACATGTACATCCACATGGCAGAAAGAAAATGTTAGAAAATTTCATTTAAAAATACCATTGAAATAATGTTTTCAGGAAGAGTTCATTAGTGTATGGAACCACTGAATGAAAAGTTGATGAAAGGGGAACTATACACACAATAGAAACCAGGCTATCACTATCTTCATTCTTATTATTCACTGATGAATCTTAACTTCACTGAGAGTGGAAACCAAACATTATATGCTTTCTGATGTGAGGCATTAAGAAGTGTACAACACCATTATTTAATATTTTGACCTAAAATGTCAAAACTGAATTTGTTCAAGTTTTTAAAGCTAACTTTCAATATCTAATGAAAAAAGCAGGAGATAAAGAAATAAGCTAATTGCAAGAAATGCTAAAAGGGCTTCTTTAGGCAAAAGAAAGAAAAAACAACCTAACTAATGAAGACCAGAAACACAAATAACTAAATAGCAATAACTACATACCTATAAATAATCACATGAAATGTAAATTGATTAAAAGCTACAATCAAAGGACATCGGGTGGCCGAATGGATAAGAAAGCAAGACCCTTGCCTATGCTGTACACAAGAGACTCACCTCAGATCAAAAGACACATACAGGCTGAAAGTAAAGGGATGGAGTAAAGTATTTCATGTAAATGGATCTGAGAAAAAAACTGGAGTTGCAATACTTATATCAGATAAAATTGACTTTAAATTGAAGAATAGAATAAAGGACAAAGAAGGGCACTTCATAATGATAAAAGGATCGATCCAACAAGAGGACATAACCCTAGTAAACAACTATGCACCTAACAAGGAGCTCCTAAATATATAAAACAGATATTGTGAGACATAAAGATGGAGATCAACAGTAACACTATCATAGTAGGGGATTTCAACACCCTGCTGTCACCAATGGACAGATCCTCCAGACAGAAAATCAATGTGAAAAGAGCGGCCTTAACTGACAAATTCGACCAGCTGGATTTAATTCATATTTTCAGAGCATTTCACCCCAAAGCTACAGAATATACATTCTTGTCAAGTGCACATGGAACATTTTCCAAGATCGACCACATATTGGACCACAAAACAAGTCTCAATAAATTTAAGAAAATTGAAATCGTATCAAATATCTTCTCTGACCACAGTGCTATGAAATTAGAAATCAACGGCAAGAAAAAAACTGGAAAACACAGAAATACATGGAGGCTGAATAACATGTTACTAAATAGTGAGTGGGTGAAGAATGAGATCAAGGGAAAAATCAGAAGATACCTTGAGACAAACAAAAAGGAAAACACCACGACCCAAAATCTCTGGGATGGAGTGAAAGCAGTTCTAAGAGGGAAGTTGATAGCAGTGCAGGCCTACCTAAAGCAGGAAGAAAAATCTCAAATCAACAGGTTATCCTTACATCTCAGGGAACTGGAAAACAGCAAAATAAGCCCAAAGGGAGTACAAGGAAGGAGATAATATTAAGACCAGAACGGAAATAAATGAAATAGAGACCAGAAAAACAATACAAAAGATCAATGAAACCAAGAGCTGTTTTTTGAGAAAATAAACAAAATTGACAAACCTCTAGCAAGACTATCAAAAAAAAAAAAAAGAGAGAGGGAAGACACAAATTAATCAAATCAGGAATGAAAGAGGTGAAGTGACAACAGACACCACAGAAATGCAAAAAAGTTTAAGAAATTGCTGTGAGCAACTATAAGCCAACATATTTGACAACCTGGAAGAAATGGATAATTTTCTAGAAGCATACAACCTTCCAAAGCTAACGCAAAAAGAAACGGAAAATCTGAATACACTGATTAGTACCAAGGAAATTGAATCAGTAATCAACACACTCCCAACAAACAAAAGCCCTGGATCAGATGGCTTTACAAGTGAATTTTACCAAACATTCAAATAAGAATTATCACCTATTCTTCTCAAACTACTTCAAAAAATCCAGAAGAAGGGAAGGCTTCCAAACTCGTTCTATGAGGCCATGATCACCCTGATTCCAAAACCAAACAAAGGTAGTACAAAACAGGAAAACTATAGGTCGATATCCCTGATGAACATAGATGCAAAAATCCTCAACAAAATATTAGCAAACAGAATTCAGCAATATATTAAGAAGATTGTACACCATGATCAGGTGGGATTCATCCCCAGTATGCAAGGTTGGTGCAATATCCGCAAATCAATGTGATACACCACATCAACAAAATGAAAAATAAAAATCATATAGTCATATCAATAGATGCAGAAAAAGCATTTGACAAAATCCAGCAGCCATTTATGATAAAAACTGTTAGCAAAGTGGGAATAGAGGGATCATATCTCAACATAATAAAGGCCATATATGATAACCCACAACTAACATCATACTCAATGGGGAAAAGCTAAAACCATTCCCCTTAAGATCAAGAACAAGACAAGGCTGTCCACTTTCTCCTCTTTTATTCAACATAATTCTGGAAGTTCTAGCAACAGCAATCAGATATGAAAAAGAAATCAAAGGCATCCAAAATGGTAAGGAGGAAGTCAAATTGTCATATGCAGATGACATGAAGAACCCCAAAGCCTCCATCAAAAAACTAGCGGAACTGATAAATGAATTCATTAAGGTAGCAGGATACAAAATCAATATTCTGAAATCATTTGCATTTGTATACACCAATAACAAACTATCAGTAGGAGAAATTATGAAAACAGTCCCATTTACAGTTGCTTCAAGAACTGTAAAATACTATAAAATACCTCAGAATAAATTTAACCAAAGAAGTAAAAGACCTGTACTCAGAAAATTATAAGACACTGAAGAGAGAAATTAAAGAAGATACAAATAAATGGAAACACCTACCATTCTCATGGGTAGGAAGAATTAATATAGTTAAAATGTCCATACGGCCTAAAGCAATATATAGATGCATTGCAATTCCTATTAAACTAACAAGGGCATTTTTCACAGAAATAGAAAATACAATCATAAAATTTATAGTGGACCATAAAGACCCCCAATAGCCATGGCAATCCTGAGGAAAAAAAACAAAGTCAGGGGTATCACACTACCCGACATAAAATCCTATTACAAGGCTACAATAATCAAAACAGTATGGTACTGCCATAAAAACAGGCACATATACCAATAGAACAGAATAGAGAGCCCAGAAATAAATCTATTCACATACGGTCAATTAATCTATGACAACAGAAGCAAGAATTTACATTGGGGTACAGATAGTCTATTCAATAAATGGTGCTGGGAAAATTGGACTGACATAAAAAAAATGAAATTGGACCACCTCCTTACACTGTATACAAGAACAAATTCAAAATGGATTAAAGACTTAAATGTAAGTCCTGAAACCATGAAACTCCTATAAGAAAACATAGGGAGTGAATTTGCAGGCATTACCCTAAGCAGTATTTTTACTGATATGTCCCCTCGGGAAAGGGAAATAAAAGAAAAAATGAACAGATGGGGTTACATCAAACTTAAAAGTTTTTTCACAGCAAAGGAAATCATCAATAAAATAAAAAGGCAGCCTACTGAATGGGAGAAGATATTTGTTAACGATATATTTGATAAGGGGTTTATATCCAAAATTTATAAAACACTCAACACCAAGAAAAACCCCAATTAAAAAATGGGCAGAGGATATGAAGAGACATTTCTCTAAAGAGGACATAGATAGCCAACAGGCATATGAAAAAATGTTCAACTTCACTAATCATTAGAGAATGCAAATGAAAACCACAATGAGATACCACCTCACTCCGGTCAGAATGGTTATCATCAATAAATCAACAAATGGGCTGGCCGAGTGGCACGGTGGTTAAGCGCTGGCTTGGGAAGCCAGCCGCCCTGGTTCGGTCCCACATATGAGGGCCAGTGACACTGCCCTCGGAAAAAAAAACAACAAAAAAACAAAGCTGGAAATGGAACTACCTTATGACCCAGCAATTCCACTCTTAGGTATCCATCCAGAGAAACCTAAGACACTAATTCGAAAAAATATATGCATCCCTATGTTTATTGCTGCACTTTTTACAATAGCCAAGACTTGGAAACAATCGAAATGCCCATCGGTAGATGACTGGAGTAAGAAACTGTGGTACATTTACCCAATGGAGTATTACTCAGCTATAAAGAAGAAGGAAATTGTACCATTTGCAACGATATGGATGGACCTAGGGAACATTATTTTAGGTGAAATAAGTCAGAGAAAGACATACCATATGATCTCACTTATATGTGGAATCTAAAGAACTGAATAAATGAGCAATGTAAACAGGAATAGTGTCAGAGACACAGGAAAAACTGATGATTACTAGATAGGGGTGGTGAGGGAAGAGGGGCAAGGACGAGATAACATAAATTGGTAACTTCAATATTGCCACAGGGATAGGAAAGACAGTTTGGGAATATAGTCAATAATGTTGTAAATATTTTTGAGGGGGCCAGATGGACTCATGTCTTCTTAGGGAGACTACTTCATGGATGGTGTAGAGGCCTGAGCATGCACTGTACATCTGAAGCTGCCTTTGAATAATATTATATCACAACTATAGTTTTATTTATATATATATATATATATATATATATATATATATATATAGTCACGGGATGTGGAGTACAGTGTGGGAAGTGGAATCAATGGAATTGTAATAGATATTTACGATATCTGGGGTGGGGGGGGTGGATTGGGGAAGGGGGTTGTCACTTCCCCAATGAGGGGTGAAAAGCGTAACTGTTGCATTGTTTTGTACACCTGAAATTAATAATAAAAAATTAAAAGAAATAAAAAGGAAACAAGTTAAATGACACCATGAAGAAGCAAACAATCTAAAATGGGAATCATTTTGTAGATTCTTTGCCAACTGAGTGACATTTAAAAAACGCGGACAGAGGAGGTGGTGAGGGACTGTTCTCGAGATAGTTGAAAGATTTAACAAACAGTGCAGTGGATTGTGCTTCAAATCATTTTCGGATTTGTATTCAAGCCAAGTGTAAAAATTTTTTTAAGACAACTGGGGAAATTTGAATATAGACTGGATATTAGATGATAATAGTGAATTACGTGTTAATATTTACAGTGTTGAAAAAGTACTTTTTTAAGAGTATTTACTTTGTATAAGGAACAACGTGTAAGACACGATGTCTGGAATTTAAAATGACAAAACATATAAGATACCTACGAATAAAATAAATGTAAGTCTTTTCTTAAGAAAATGTTAGTACTGTTGAAAGCCTTTTAAGGAGAACTAAATAACTAGAGAGAGATGCCATGTTAATAAATTCAAAGATTCAAGAGCATGAAAGTGTCCCTCCTTCCCAAATTGATAGACTTGGTATAATTGCAATCAAAACCCCAAAAGGCTGCTGTTGAGTTTTGGTTGTTGTGGTTGGTTGGTTGGTGGTTGGTTGGTTTAGTGGAACTTGACAAGCTGGTTCTGAAATTTATAGAAGTGTAAAGGGCCGAGAATAGTCACAACCATTCTGAAGAAGAAAAACAAGGTAGGCAGGCTTGACTTACTATAATAGATACTCACACTTCTTATAAAGGTGTAGTAATGAAGGTAGTATAGATTTGGCACAGAAATATACAAAGATACCAGAGTAGAGAGCCACAAAACAGGCCCATGTGTATATAAAACTTCATATATGACAGAGTAACAATGCATGTAAGTACTGCTGGGACTATTAGTTATCAGTATATTTAAAAAATGAAATTTTGTTCTTACCTCATACCATATACCAAAAATGAAATTATACTCATATCTCTGCCTCATACTGTATACAACGTCGGCTTTGGGTAGATTAATGACTTCAGTGTGGAAGACAAAATGACAAAATTTTCAAGGGATATCTATAGGAATTTATGATGGGGAAGACTGTGAAAAAGTCACAAAATGGCAAACCATAAAGGAGATTGATACATTTGAAACAATTAAAAATACTAAATTTTGTAAATAAAAACATACCAATCAAAGAAATAATTCATAGACTGGAAGAAAATATTTGGGTAACGTTTAACAGGTAAAGGATTAAGAGCCAGAATATATAAAGAATACTTATAAGTCATTAAGAAAAAGATATTCTTATTGAAAAATGGGCAAAATGTTTAAATAGCTATTTTACAGAAGTGGAAACAGGAATGGCCGAATACTCTATGAGATGTTCAACCTCAGTAGCCAGGGGCATGCATTTTAAAAGTATAATGACATATTTATATCCACCAGATGGCTACTCATATAAGTATAAATTAGTGCAACTTCCTGGAACATAATTAGTAACGTTAAAGGTATGCTAATGATTCAGTTTGTAGGCCTGTATCTTGGAGAAATTCTTGCACAGGTATGTCTATTTGGGAATGGGTTAAAACAATTCCTGTATGTTTTTTGCAATGAAAACAAAAGGGATAAAAAAAAACTACATTATACCCATCTATCAGTATGAGTCTCAAAACATACTGAAAAGAAAAAATAGTTTATTAATAAAATATATGTAAATTTCAAAAACATGCAAAATAAGTGAAGGATTCATATATGTAGCAAAACGATAATAAAAGCAAAGAGATTTTAAACATTTTTAGGATACAGGTTATTTTTAGTGTGGAAGCAGTGGAATAGGAGAGGGAGCTTCAGATGTGGATATATAGTTCTGTTGCTTAAGCTGGATTCCCAGATGTTTATATCATTATTTTCATTTACAAATGCATTGTATATAGCCTTTTGAACGTTTGAAAGATTTAATAATCATAAAATTAGAGTTGTATTACAAAACCTTTCTTCATCCATTCTCCTATTTCATAGCATTGATGTCAGGAGACTGTTTCCATATTTCCAACATAAATTCTCTGACCTTTTTCTGGTCATTTCAAGCTATTTTATGCCCTTCTTTTGTTTTATGATTTCATTGTGCTTCATAAAGTACATGCTGAAATACATGTTCCTGAAACATTGTTACCAATATGCCACTATTGATAGAAGAGCATTTGAAAGCGTTCGAAAATTTTTGCAGCAGGAATTCTTTGTTGGTTTTCAGGCTATTCCTTGGTGGCAGTGCTGTAAATCTGTAAATAAACAATTTTTTCTATGCATATGTGTGAACAGCCTGATTTTTCTCCCACCTTATCCGTAGGCAGGTGAAAGACCAGAATAAGAAGGTTGCAAATCTGAAGCACAAGGAGCAGGTGGAAAAGAAGAAAAGCGCGCAGATGCTGGAAGAGGCGCGGCGAAGGGAGGACAACCTGAATGACAGCTCTGCACAGCTGCAGGTTAGAACACGAGGCGAGCCTGTCAGGGCAGGGGAAGGCCTCTCACCCATAACGGCATGGTGTTGGTCTCTTCACCTTTCTCCTCCTCTTTTTTCTCCTTCTAACCCTGCTTGCTGCCTTCCTCTCAGACCAACTATTTAGCAATAAAGGAATGGCTTTAAGTAGAAAAGGCAAGTTTTATTCCACAGCTTTGTGAGGACATCTCAGCATAGGAGAAAGTTCATCTGGCTTCAAGTTCATCACACTTAATTGGTAAGTTCAATGTCAGGTTAGTGAGTGGATCCTGTTGAATTTTAGGGTGGTCAGTGTAACTGTTTGCTATTTGCCTTCATTAAAGTGCATTGCTAATCTTGGTTTGTGTCTGTGTTTTAACTTCTTTTGTCAATTCATCCTTTCCCACCTGTTTTTCCCCCATCTTTTCTGTTTTTCTCTCCCTTTCTTTGCTTCCTTCCTTCCTTTTTAAAAATTCAGTTTAAAGAGCATATTTCACAGTCATGCAGGACGTATAAACTATGCTTTTTTTTTACGTCAGTGGAGTAATAGTTAAATTAAACCAGGTTCAATAACAGTAGTAGCAGTGATCATATGGTAAGTGCCAATTATGTGCCCCGTCCTTGAGCCCCAGGCATTCGTTATTTCTAAGCTTCCTGGCCATCCAGTGGGGCGGACGGTTTTGTGCACAACGTACAGATGAAGGAAATAGATCCAGAGAAATCAAGTTAATTAACCTGCATGCACACAGCTTTCTAAGTGGCTCAGCCATGATTCTAACTGAGACTTCCAGGTCCCTAGCCTGTCAGAATGAAGAAGGTTTAAGTGTTAGAGAAAGATACCGTAAACTTGCCAGAACCCTCTGAAACTTGTGCTGACACTGGTAAACCACTGCCAGATTGTTTTTCTCTCATTCCACTTTCTAATCGGCCATGATGGAGTGTGTAGACCACAATTGCATAATCCTGAAATCTTCACTGGGCAGATTTGGAGGAGTTAGTATCTGCTATGTTGAAGCCAGTTTTAGGGTTTCAACATACTCATTTCAGACATGAAAATATGAATTAATTCCTTTTTTCATTCCTTTTTATATAACTTTTAATGATTGTAAAATACATATCCATTATAGAAGCAGTATAAATTTCCTCAGTCACACCAACTTTTGAAAAAAGCAGCATACCAATTTTTCCTCACAGTTGACATTGTCAATTTTCTTTACTTCCTCCTTTTTTTTTTTTTTTTTTTGGTGCAAAATCTCATAAGCGGAAACTATTTAATGTTTGTTTTAATTTAATTTCCCTGATTACCAGTGAAGCTGAGTATTTTTTCATATCTTAAATTTTCATTTGTTATTGAGGAAATCAAATCTATCTTTCTTCCATGGTGGCTTTTTTCCTATGATTTTTTTGCTCAGTTTTTCCCCATTTTGAGAACATATAAATATTTACCTATAAATCATGTTCAGTTGTTCTAGGCTTTCATTTTCTACTTTTACTTTTTACTTTAAATTATGCTAAGGGTATTTTGTGTGGTGATGGGGGTAGCTTTTCTTCATTGCAGACAATTTCACTACACTAAGGAAATTATTTCATTGCTTTCAAGTAAGTTTGAATTGGCATCTTTATATTTTGTGAAATTGCTTAATAATTAGGCTGTTTCTAATATTTCGATTTAACCTCCCTTCTTGAACTAATATCATATTTTTTAAATTATAGAAAATATTTATTTTATGATAAGATAAGCCCTTCTATATGTTAGTCCCTTTCTTAACTGTTTCATTTGTCTTGTTTCTCCCTCAGCCCCCACTTTATTGTTTTCTACCAGTCTGTCTTTGTAAATGGAATTGCTCCTTTTTAATCTTCTACCAGTTGTTATGATAACACCAAAAGTGCTTTCAAATGTGATCTCTTATTTCCTTCTTATATAATCCAAGAAATAAGTAAATCAAATTATTTACTTATACTACATGTTTTTATGTAATTTTTATAGAATGATGCATAACATTTTCTCTACATTACATATAGAGAAAACTAGTTTAGAGGAAGTGAATGACTTTGCCAATGTGTCTCAGTGAGTGGTAGATATTTAAGATTAAAGTAATGAAAAATGGGAACTGATAGCTATATGCAAAAATACACATAGATGTCATTCATTCAAATATAGTGAAAAGAGCACTGGACTACAAATAGGGTACTTTGGAACTAATCTCAGTTCTTTTACCAGCCAGTTCTGTTACTTACTCCTTAGCTGCCTGACTGCAGATGACAGCCCAGTGGGAGTGAGTATCGCTCAGCACCCAGACTTTGATCTCTGTCTCTATACATGACTTCCCACTAAAAGAGATGTTAGTGATTCCTGGAGAAATGGCTCATAGGAGCATTCATGAGGGAGTAGAATTGTAGAAAAGTATTTGATTGAGGATATATAGTTTTAAAAATTCTTATTCCTGATTTCTTTAGTGTGTTTTAAATTTCAGAATATTCATTTGGGGTCATCCATTGATGTTTTCATGAAATAGGAGAAGTAAAGGGAAGGAATTATTTTAGAATTTTAATGTTTCTACTATAGACATAATAATTCTAAGATTAAAATACATTCTTTCTCATATTAAAAAGAACTACTTTATACTTAATGTTTTGAACTTTGATGGATCATGAATATTTAATTTTTATCAGATGCCACCTTGGTAATTCTGCTTACCATGTTAACAAACACGCAATGTGTTTTCTTTTGTTTGTAAAGATTAAAATTTGATTTGGACTAAAAGGTTCATTTTTACCTTTTGTTATTCAGCGACTGCCAGTTATGGTGTTAAGTTCATCTATTAGCTTCACACTTCCTGGTAGAACTTACAGTTTGCCACAAAGATTCATACGGCTTTTTAATTTGACTTTCTGTGTTATAAAAAATAAAATACAGGGCCGGCCGAGTGGCGTGATGGTTGAGGGCTGGCTTGGGATGCCAGCGGTCTGGGTTCTGATCCCGTATGTGAGGGCCAGTGACACTGCCCTCTTTATAAAAATAAATTAATTAAAAAAATACATTTTTAAAAGTGCATAAAACACATACACACAGTGTAAATAGTACACATGAAGTGATTTTTATTGTTCTTTGCTTCTCTTCCGACCTGAGTACGTATTAAATAAAAAGTATAGGTTAGTTTTGCATGTTTTAATTTTGTATCAGTGGAATTGTATTTATTATTTTGTGACCTCTTGTGTTCAACATCATGTGTGAAATTTATGCATGATAGTTGTGCATAGCATTTGTACTTTTATTGTCCTTGCTATACTGTGGCTTTCTTTTTTATTCAATTATTTTATTTTTGAAAGTTTTCTTTCAAAAGTTTTCTTTCATATTTTATTTTGAAAGTTTTCTGAAAAGATAACTATTTCTTTCCAATTTTCCATTTTTTGAATACTTTTCAGATGGAACCAAAAGTATTCATTTCTGGCAGAAAGTGAGTTTGGAAACAAATTGCTTTTGTTCTTGGCGCAACACATTATTAAAAGTATTCTGAAGAGATTAAACAAATTCCTTACATATGAAATGAAAATGATACCCCAAATGGAGGGAATCTAGGGCTCCCATAGGCTCTAAACACTGCTTTTATTTATCCTGGCCTTAGTTATGAATGCTGTGTCTTAAGATACCACATTGCTACTCAGTTGTATCCTGATTGTACCTTGTGTTTTGGACAGTTATTACTCTGAGCTGTATTAACTGGTCTCAACGTTTTTGGTTTTAAAAGTCCCTTGATACTCTTAAAAATTATTAGAGTCCCAAAGTGATTTTTTTTGTGTGGTTTATAATTATTATACACATAGGCAGTTACTTAATGACTCAGCTGTCCAACATTTACATGTATCTGATACATCTCCAACAGTACAGTGTACATATGCGCAAGGTTTCTGCAATATTGATGGTAATTGGAGACAACCTAATTGCCCATAGGTAGGAGAGTGCTTGCATCCACTTTGGTACATTCACACACTAGAGACTGGCAGCTTTTAGAAAGAATGAGGAAGATCTCTAACCAACTAATAAGTGATTTCCAGGACGTTCTGTCAAGTGTAAAAAAGAAGCACAAAAGACATCTATTGTATGCTAGTCCTCATATGAGAAAGTACAGACATATCTGATCTTTTTTTCGAAAGAAAACAGTAAGGATAGGCTAGAAACCAAAGAGACCAGTTATTGTCTGTGGGAGAGTTTGGGAGAGGAGTGGAAAGAAGAAGGAAATGGGATTGGGGCAGGAGGTTTGAGAGAAAGTGACACTTCTGTCAGCATATCTTTTTGTACAGCTTTGAATCTTAGAAACTCAGTAAGTTTCACATACCCTTCCTAAACTCTAAAAACGAAACCAAACCAATCAAGCAGTGTGTTTGTTTGTTTTTTTTGGGGGGGGGGTGTCGCTGACCCAAAAAGGAATACAAATGCTAACAAATGGACCTGTTTTATAAATGAATAACATAACCATCCCCAAAGGTGGGTGAGGAAGAAGGGAACTAACCTGAGTAGCTTTGGAAGACATTTTCTTGACTGAATACTACAAAGTGAAGACAAAAAGAACTCTACATAAATGTAATCTAGTAGTAAATGTGCTTTTCACAGAGCATAGGTTAGGCATTCTGAAACCACATTATATGTACACTAGAATTCAACAAACAAATACAGATAATGAGGGCTGAGTTTTTCATTGTTAGAGACAGACATTTGCAAACAAGCCAGAAGACTTAAATGAACCCTGTGGTGTTGGACTGGAATCGGAGATAGTATAATAGTATGAACTCATGGTATTGAATATACATGCACATAGATATAGAGATTTTGATGTGTATATACTCATGTGGTTATTATACATGCATATATGTCCTAACTCTTCCATTAAGAAGGCTTAGAAGCAATAAGCATAGCTAACACCAAGATACTGGTTTTTGTACATCCTTCTCCAATCAAATGAAACAAAGTCTCTTGGAAAAGAGGTAGATTCCAGGGCTGGGGCAGGGAAATTGCACAGTGAGCCTGGATGAACTTGTGGTTTCATAAAGTAGGGACGTGCACGCTCAACAAAAGGATGTCTCATAAGACCTTGGGATCTTACAGTGTCTTAGGTACATATGGACTGTTGTAGGACTTCATTATCCAATAGTTGTTGAAAGTGTTTCTAGCATGGTCTGGACATACTCTCACTTAAACTGATCTACAGTTCCAGTGTTATTCACATATAAAGGACATGAATGATAAAAACAGTGAGGCACGTATTTGTGGTTATCATGTTTTGCCATTGTAGTGCCTCTTCTGTTGATATTCTGTATTTAGTTTTGCCCAATTTCCTATTTCAAGAATTTAGCTGTGTATAGTTAAATTCAGTTATGAGTTTTCATTAACACTTTCTGTAAGCCATATTTCAATTTAATTGGGTAAATCAGATTTCAGAATAATCTGTAGTTATCTTCAGTAAATAGTTATAGAGTGCCTATTATGGAAACTGTATTGAATGCTGTGAGGATAGAGATAAATAAGAGATAGTTTTTTTCCCTCTCTGAAGATTACATATGCTTATCATAACTTTTTTTGTGTAGATATTGCAAAAGATGAGTTACAGTGCAATTCAGAGTAATGGCTGTACAAAGAATTGAAATTAGGTAAATCCCAGCAACAAGCGCCTCCCACATAAACATTCTATGGAAGCAAAACCTTAGCTGATGTGACTGACGCTGATTTGGGGATTACAAAGCTCCTTATTGAAAGCTTACTCATCTTTTAAGGTGAAGATCAGCGTTGCTACCTTTGAAGTCTACCCAGATCCTCACAGTTGGAATTAATCAGGCCCTCTGTTGTGATTCCTCTAGCGTTTATTTCTGCATTGGTTTCAGGCCTTAAGATAAATTATCTTTATTCTTAAGATAAAATATCTTACTTGGTATTATATGCTAATGATTTTCTGTGTTGTTTTTCCCATGTACTTAAGGTTGGGAACCCTGTCTTGGAGCTTTGTACATAGTTGGTTCTCTATAAAAGGTTTACTGATTTTAATTGCATTGACAGATGTCAGGAACTGTCGTTCACAAGCATCTTAGCTTGGCCTTTGGAGTCTCCCATCACCCGAACCCTTTAAGTACAGCTGACCCTTGAACAATGCAGGGGTTAGGGGTGGGTGCATCCCCACCCCCTGCCACCCTCCTGCAGTTGGAAATCCTCATATAACTTTTGACTCCCCAGAAACTTAACTTACTAATTGTCAGCCTACTGTTGACTGGAAGATAGCGATAACAGAAACAGTTGATTAACACATATTTTGTATATGTATTATATACTGTATTCTTACAATAAAATAAGCTAGAGAAGAGAAAATGTTATTAAGAAAATGAAAAGAAAAAACATTTACAGTACTATATTGATTTTCAGTACCGTAAATTTATGTTGTCTGTTTACAAGATGACTTCTCTGTGCATTCATGACACACTTAGCCTTTTCTTAGATTTTTTTTTTTTTGCTATTTCTAGGATATGCAGTTCATCTGCAAGTTTTTACAAATTGTCACAAATCTCCAAAAAATTCTCTAGTATATTTATTGGAAAAAAAATCTGCATATAAGTGGACCTGTGCAGTTCAGACCTGCATTGTTCAAGGTCATCTGTATTTCTAACGTCATTTCTAGTTAAGACACTCACTAGTGTTGCTGCCCCTGCCTAGGCAAGCTGATGGTGCTGGTCCTTAAGTGCAGCTCTTTGGTTTCCTAAATCTGTGCTCTCCTGTTGATGCAGAATCTTTTTCCTGTTTGTTTCCACTTTTATCACCTAAAGATCCTGGCTTACCGTTAACCTTTATTGAAGAACTCTCCCCTGTTTTTGTTATTGTCTTATCCATTGTTCCTCAGCCTGTATGTTTAATTGCAACCTATTGTTTTATACTTTTTAATACACTGTTTTATAATTGCTCCTGTGTGATTTAATCATGTTTCCCCCTTCTCTGCCAGCTTATATCAGTCAGCCTTAGAGTAAGGGCTATTTTTTTGTTTTTTTGAGGGCAGTGTCACTGGCCCTCCTATGTGGGACCCCGAACTGGGGCCACTGGCTTCCCAAGCGAGTGCTTAACCACCGTGCCACTCGGCCGGCCCAGTAAGAGCTATTTTTAAAATTGCTCTTGGGCCAGCCGAGTTGCTCAGTTGGTTAAGAGCTCGCTCAAGAGTGCGAGCTGGGCCGGCTCAGTGGCGCTGTGGTTAAGCGCTGGTTTGGGAAGCCAACAGCCCCAGTTTGGATCCCACCAATGAGGGCCAGTGACACTGCCCTCAAAAAAAAAAAATAATAAAAATAATAAAATGACATAAAAAAAAAAAAAGAGTGTGAGCTGAGCTCTGAGCAACAGCAGTTCGATGCCCAGCCTGAGCTGAGTTGCCAATAGGTGGCAGGATGACTCAGCTAAAAAACAAACAAACAAACAAAAATAAATAAAATTGCTCTTTAGTGTTTCTTAAACAATATTTTGCATAGGTACCTCGCAGTTCATTAATTGCAATGCTAATTGTTATAAATAATAAAAATGTAATTAAAAAATTTAGTTGCAAGTTTAGGAAAAACTATATCACGATACTATATTTAACATCCTAATGTTATCGAAAATTTCATACCGGGCTGGCTGAGTGGCGCGGTAGTTGAGAGCTGGCTTGGGACGTCAGCAACTCTGGTTCGGATCCCACATGTGGGGGCCAGTGACACTGCCCTCTTAAAAATAAATAAATAAATAAATAAATAAATAAATAAATAAATAAATAAATAAATAAATAAATAAAATAAAATAAAATTTCATACAGTACTCTTTCAGGGCCTCCCATATTTTAGCAAAGGAAATGTTCTCTTCCCTCAGTTGACAGTATTTACCTTGTGTATTTTTATTCTTTTAACAATAGTACTCACTTTGTCTTTTGACAAAGCTACAAGTTTTAGTCACGTTCTAATAAGGCAAAGTAGACGGGCCTGGAAGGGGGGCTCATATTAACAGTGGCTTGGTGCTTTGTTTTCATTTATAACAAAGATAGGTATCTGAATTTAATCTGTTAGAGAGATTAATGGGTCTGCTGAAAGAACACTGGATCGTATGTGAGTCAGCTCTCCTGAGACCAATAAATATTAAGAATAAAGTTCAAAGAAAGTGAAAACAGGGCCGGCCGAGTGGCGCGGCGGCGGCCCCGGTTTGGGTCCCATACGTGAGGGCCAGTGACACTGCCCTCAAAAAAAAAAGAAAGTGAAAATAGAAATAGAGATAGGGGAAAGCATTTTAGGCATATTCTTTTGTTAAATGCAGAATTAGTGAAATGTTTGTTTTTCATTCAAATTTGATTTGATTTGCTCTACCTACAAACAAAATTTCTTCCATTTGGGTAAGACGTTGTTTTTTTCCTTTCTGAAATGAAGACTACTTGTCCTTGGTTTTCACATTGGTCATGGGGATAATTACTTACATAAACCTTTTTATTTATTTATTTATTTACTTATTTATTTATTTTTAGCTGAACCATCCTGCCACCTGTTGGTAGCTCAGCGGCTGCTCAGTTTGGGCTGGGAATCCAACCAGCAACCCTATTGCTCAGAGCTTGCACTCTTGAGCGAGCTCTTAACCAACTGAGCCACTTGGCCGGCCCCATAAACCTTTTAAAAAATTAAGATTCTCTCACATCTTTCTAGAAATAGTATGTAATGTGTCACATGCTAGATACCTCTAATATATTAATGTTCTTGTTTTTGTCAAAATAAATTTTGGTTTCTTCTTAACCGATGTTCTCCTTGACCTATTTATAGATTTAATCCTATATAATATCTTCCTTTTTAAATTTTTGTGGTTTTTTTTTGTTTTTTGTTTTTTGTTTTGGCAAACAGGATTTTTTCTGTCTGGAATATGGGCATGGGTGATTTTTATGGTGTTCTTGACAAGATATTAAGTGGGTTTAAGATTACACTGCAAGAATGTTTATTGATAGTACTAATATGTAGTGTTAATATGTAGTGTGCTAAGCCATTTCCTAGAGTTAAGTTTAGCCCTGTTGTATGGGAACTTTTGGCTACATCCTTTGAGCTTATTATAAGACTGCTCACCGTAAAATGATGAGTGGTTAATGTTACATTTAACACTAACATTCTAATCAGTAAGTACTTGGTCCTCACCTCAGAAAAATGAGTGGTTTAATCCTTTCCTTTGTTATTATTGAAACTTCTTTGCATTTGGAAACTGAAGTCTCCAATAAGATTCTTTTCATTTTTAAAATAGAGAGAGTTGAAGCAGACAAACATATAGGCAGACATATAGGTCTTTGCCAAGACCTCAAGTGCGAGAGTCAGCCTCTTATGGACCATATCAGTTGTTACTAGTTTAAGTAAAAGATTATCTTTGGGATTTTTGGTAAAGACTTGGAAAATTTATGCTTGTTCTTGTTATAAGCATACCAATCAGAAAAGACATGTCCTAAGATTAGGTAAACTCTATGTCCTTGCCCAAGTTTCTCAACCAACTACCAGAATTTTCAAGATGAGAACCCGGCCAGTACCAGGGGTGCTAAAAAAATGTATACACATGACTTGTGTGCATCTTTTATTATTTGTATATATTGAGTATTACAATTTTACTACAGTTTTTCCCTTTCTTAAAATGCATACACATTTTTTTGGTACCCTCTGTGTATATGGGATTTTTTGTACTAAATGCTCTTTAAAAGTTATTTACAATCATCAATTTATATTGATGATTACATTTCCTTGTCTTTAATGAAATGCATCTACTTTTGTTTTGACTTTGATTTTTAACAATTGGGGTTATATCAGAGTTCTGCTCTAACTGGGGGAGATATTTAAAAGACTTCAGACGAGAAGGGGGAAGAAAATATCTTTAAATTTTAATACAAAGCATTTCCTTAAAATAAAAAGTAGTTGGTATGTAACCAAATTCTGTCTCAGTGTTAGGCTAGCTTTCTTTCTTAAAATTGACTGCATCAGTGCATCTGGCTTCAATTTTTCCCCCCCACTAAACATATGAACAGTTGGTAATTGAATTCTGACATGTCGAATGATTTTAATGAAATTTTTTGCATGTGTGTGTATGCTTGGGGGATGGGGAGGAGGGAGAAAGGATAAATAGTGGGGTTGAGGGTGATAAAGAATTACTGTCTGTTTATATTAAGGATAGCGGATAGTAGTTAAACATTAATATCTTTCAGAACATGTTAAAGTCTCTCTGGTAAGTGGTGTTTACTCCAAAAGAAGCAGCTCTTAATATTAATCCGAATAAATTACCTCCATAACTGTGGTAGAGTCAGAGTTGAGAAAGGGATGAGTGAATGTGGGAGGCTATGTTATCTTGGATAATCTAGGGGAAATCGGCAATGACCTTTCTTCTGCTGCTGAAAAAAGGAAAAGCTTAGTAAGGTCTACCATTATCAAGTGGTTGTTATGTTACTTTTATGTTACTGCATTATTGAGCCTTTTTTCTTTTAATTTTGAGAGATATGTTTGAAGACAACCAAAGATTAATTTTAATCGCTGTTTTGGGGTTTGTTTGTTTGTTTTGCCTTTGCTTTCCTTATTGAATGTTTGATTTGAAAGAAAAGCAATGAAGACTGGAGCCTTACAGCTGCAGTGTTGTATAGGTTTCTGTTCACAGAGGTGATGTGAAGAAGCGAAGTTCAGAGGAGTGTATTAAGGAAGGAGTATTATGGATTTGCTTAGGTCCAGTCCTCTTGTTAATTTCCCTTGATGAAATTACAGTTACAGTTGTCACAGCGTTTGCTTCAGTTTCATTTGAATATAGAAGTCATCTCACTTAAGGATATGAGGAATTAATTCTTTGGTAGCTTCTAGTTTCCTCTCTCTCACTCTCTACCATCCCCCCAAAACTAGTCACATAAACTTCCTATTTGAACCCTGTACTCTATGAATGAATTGGTTTCATTTGATCTCAGTTAATGGTGTAGTTGGCATAGGAAGTTGGCTTCAGTGCCTAATTCAGTAGTAGGAAAACTAGTGTGTTAGTTTTGATGAGTGCAAACATAATTTATAGCAGTTGAAATAAAATTCTAAAGATAGCTCTGTTAAATAATTTAATTACTGAATTATCTGATTTAATGAACTATTTAAAATGGTAAAGCATGTTCCTTTGCTGTCACCAGCTAGCTGTTAAAGAAGTTCTCTGTGACACTCTGTGCATGTCTTAAGTTTTGGGTTGCCTGAATTGGTTAAACAGAGTGAAGCATGCAAGTTAGAGCAGGTGAGTGAAATGGAAATCTCTTTCTCTACTTGATCTCCCCCCTTCCACCCGCTGCATATTTACTACTTTTCTTCCAAATAATGAGTACTACAAAATCGATTAACACCAAAGAGTGCAAAATAATTCCCCTCTTTGCAATTTTAAATTAGACTCTTGTTTTTTTGGCTATATTTTGTGACACTCCCTGCCCTTCCCCAGTCTAGCTTAAGAGTAGAATCAACTATGATGAAAATTCATGAGGGAACAGGAGTCTTTCTCAGTTGAGGCCAATAAGACTCTGAATATTTCATCTCATATTTTCTTAAAAAATGGGTTGATTTTTGAAAGAAAGGAAGTTCACTAAAATGTGAGAACTAAACTGATTAATAATCCTCTATTGTATAGCTTTCTAAACATTTTCCAAATAATTTTTTTAGTTGAACTTCAATTGATTGGCATGACATTTAGCATTCTTAGTATTGAGCTATTAATCAATTAAGTCAGATTACTCTTAATTTTTACCATAAACACAAGAAAACACCTCTCATTAGAACTCAATCCAAATGCAAATTTTGTTCTGAATAATTCCTGACAGAATGCATATTTTGATAAACTCACATCCAGTGATATAGTGATCCATATCTCAATTTTGTGATGTCTCCTTTATATCTGCCTTTTACATTTTAGGTATCCATCATAACACCTGGGTTCCATCATAATACAGTGTCATTGCTTTCCATTTTAGTATAGCCTCAAAGCAAAAGCTCTGTCTTTGCAGTAAAGACCCTGTTACCCTAACAGATATTTTCCCCTCGGAAACAGTTTTGATAATCACTGCTTTCCTTCATCATTACTTCATCGATAGTCCAGTCTCTTGTACTGGAGCTAAACTTGGATAGTAACCATCTTCCAGGATGGCCCCAAATCATCCTTACCGCCTGGTGTTTGTTCTCCCTTGTGTAGTCCTGTCCCTCATTGTGTCAGGATTGATCTGTGTGAACCACAGAAAATGTCAGAAGTGGTGGCTTGTGACTTCTGACGCAAGACCATGAAAGGAATTGATGCTTCTGCCTCGCTCCATTGGGTCACTTGCTCTGAGGAAAGCCAGGCGACATGTCCTTGTGACACTGAGGCAGCAGCCCATGCAGTGGGGTAGGTCCTGCGCCAGGAGCTGTTCCCAGCTGCCAGCCACGTAAGTAGAAGCAGAGCACCAAGTCCTGGCTGGCGTTGTCACAGTAATCCCAGAGACCCTGAACCAGAAAGCTAAGCTGCTTTCGAGTTCCTGACCCACAGAAACTCGGTGAAAAAAAATGTTCACTGTTGTTTAAAGCTGCTAAGTTTTGAGGTAACTTGTTATATAACAATAAACAACTAATGCAGGCACTTTATATCCTAGGTATTAAAGTATTCTGCTACATGCCTGAATTTTTTTTCTTTTAAATCTACAGTTTGGTTTTCTCTGTTGGCAGAAGAGTAAGTGCTTTTGAATTTGATTAATTAATGTTATCACTGCAGTAATTTTCAGTGCTAAGGATTGTTAGAGGTTTTGGCAGTGTTTGCGTAAGGATTCTCACCTATGTAACTCATATTTGTGTGTTGATAGGCTATGAACCAAGAAAAGTTATGAATTTATATAAAACATGATGTGTTGTATAGCCTTTTGTGGATACATTTCATAGGTAAAAACTGTTCTAGCAATTGCAATGTTGTCCAGTAGAAATATAATGTGAGCACATACATAATTTTGAATTCTCTAATAGCTTCATAAAAAAAAACTAAAAGGAAGTAGATGACATTAATTTTAATAATGTATTTTTCAATCTACTATATCCAAAATATTACCATTTCAGCATATAATCAATGTGAAGATTATTAATGAAATATGTTACTTTTTTTGGGGGGGGTAGTAAGTCTTCGAAATTTAGTGTGTATTTACAGTACATCTCAATTTGCATCATCCACAGTTTTAAGTGCTCAGTAGCCACATAGCCACAGGTGGCTCTTCACAAATAATGCATTTAGCTGAAGACGCCCGAAGACTTTATAGCAAGCTAGCAGCAAATCAGTAATGTATGGAGACAACAGGATTTTCTCAAACTTAAATGTGACATGTCACACCTTCACTTTACCCTGTATCTACACGTGGTTCCAGTAAATCACCCTTCTATTTTCTTAATGCCTCAGATCCTTCAAACCTGTGGAATATCCTGGGGGTAGAAGGGATTAGGGAAATCAGTGGTTCTGCATAGATTTCTCCAGGATTACAAGCTCGTAATGGCTGACTGCCTCACAGTTTCACTTGAGGACTGGTGTATGTGGACTTTCCAAAGAGAAAATGTAATTAAGACTATGAAGCACATATTCAGGAATTTAGGCTGTCCCTGGTATAATCACTGTCACTGTTTGAGTCACAAAGAAGCACTTCCCAGGGCTTTCAACACGCCTCTTACATCCTTGATCCTGGGCCTGAGAGCAGAAGTATACCAAGTCTGTTGTGTTTCACAGTTTTTGAAGTCCAGTGCTTTACCAGCTGACATTTTGTGGGCGCACATGTATTCAGAGAAGCTGGTGATAACTGCCACTTCTACTCAAAGTTCAGGCATTGACCAAATTAGAGATTTTTCTCTTCCTCCAAAACAAAATGCACCATTAAGTATCTGAGGTGTGATCAAAAGATATGGTGAATGTTTAAATTAAAAAAAAATTATTACAGTAAAAGACACATTGCCATTAATCCCCCTCAAAATGCTCCTCCTCTCTTCGAACACACTTATGCCACCATTCTTGCCACTTTCTGAAGCAGTTCTGAAAGTCCTCTGTCATGTCTTTATTTCATTCTCCATCATGACAATGCTCCATGTCACCCATTGCTTCTGGTACGACAATTTCTGTCAAATAAAAACATTACTGTGTGTTCTTATCCACCATATTCACCGTATCTGACATTGTGCCATTTCTGGCTCTTCCCAAAAGTCAAAATGACCATGAAAGGTAAATGTTCTGAATCAATTCAGGACATCGCTAAAGACACTTAAAAAAGAGGACTTCCAGAACTGCCTCAGAAAGTGGCAAGAATGATGGGATAAGTATGTTCAAAGCGAGAGGGAGAATTTTGAGGGGGGTAGTGGCAAGGTGTCTTTCACTGTAATAATTTTTTTTTTAATTTAAACACCATATTTTGTGATTACACCTCATTGTATAGTGTAGATGAACAGTTTTGCACTAGAATTCTGTGTCAAACTATCACTAAAATCAACTCACTAGCATTTTTGTAGTTATGAAGCTATTTGCACAGCAATGGGGACTGGGGACAATTTGGAAAACTCTTGATTTGGTGCTGTGTCTCAGACATACAATACTATTGGGATATTTAAGCTTTAGCTACCTTCAGAATAATAGCAGAATTTATTGCAATATGTCATCCTTTTAAAAAATGTTATTTGGAATATCCCACAGTTACCTAAAGCTTGGAAAGGAATTTACTATCATAATTTTGACTCACTCATGAAAATTATTGGCATGAAGAAATTCACAGGATTTTTTAATAAAAAACTGAAGAGCACAATGACTTAAAATGTAAACATTTTTTTCTTAAACATTTTTTGCCATTAGTGCTGTCATTTTAAATTATTTCTTTTTTTAATTACAATTGACATTCAGTATTATTTTACATTAGTTTCAGGTATACAGTATAGTGGTAGACGTTTATATAATTTAAGAAGTGGTCCCCCTGATTAGTTTAGTACCCACCTGGCGCTATACATAGCTATCACAATATTATTGACTATACTCTCTATGCTTTACTTTACAGCCACATAACTATTTTTAACTACCAATTTGTATTTCTTAATCCCTTCGTCTTTTCACCCAGGTCCCCAACCTGTTCACCTCTGGCAACCATTTGTTTATTCTCTGTATTTATGAGTCTGTTTCTGTTTTGTTTGTTGATTTATTTTGTTCTTTAGATTCCATATACAAGTGAGATGATATGGTATTTGTCTTTTTTGCCTGACTTATTTCACTTAGCATAATACACTTTAGGCCCATCCATGTTGTCACAAATGGTAAGATTTCATTCTTTTTTACAGCAGAGTAATATTCCATGTATAAATGAATGTACCACAATTTCTTTTTTTTCTTCTTGTTTTAAAGAATGTTTTTTATTAGTTTCAGATGTACAAAACAGTGCAATAATTATATTTTTTTACCCCTCACAAAGTGACAAGACCCCTCCCCCAATCCACAGCCCCACTCCCCACCCCCCCATATCATACATATCTATTACAGTTCCATTGATTCCACACCCCACACTGTACTCCACATCCCATGACTATATATATTAAATTATAGTTGACATACAATATTAGTCAGCTTCAGCCTCAGGTATACAGTGCAGTGGTCAAGCCTAAGCACCATCCATGAAGTGGTTTCCCTAACAAGACATGTAACCATCTGACACCCTACAAAATATTTACCATATTATTATATTCTCCAAACTGTCTTTTATATCCCTGTAGTAATATTGTAGTTAAGCAATTTATGCTGTCTAATTCCTTCCCCTCCTCCCTCCCAACTAGCAACCATCAGTTTTTCCTTTATATGTCTGAGACTATTTCTGTTTATTTTGCTCTTTTATTCAGTTCTTTAGATGCCACATAAAAGTGAGATTCCATGGTATTTGTCTTTCTCTTATTGACTTATTTCACTTAACATAATGGTCTCTAGGTCCATCCATATCTTTGCAAATGGTACGATTTCCTTCTTCTTTATAGCGGAGTAATGTACCACAGTTTCTGTTTAAGTTTATTTTTATTATTTATTTATTTTTTAAAAGATTTTATTGGGGAACTGGGGGAGGGGAACAGACAAATTGCTGTCTTTTTGTTCTTCAGTATAGTTGTGGAGGACGTTGCTTCACTGGCCCATGTGGATATTGTCACTGCGCTCTTCCCGGATGCGGCAGATCGGTCGCTGGCCTCTGGATGGTCGCTCACCGTGGCTATTGGCAGCTCAACGCTGGCTCCCAGCCGCTCACGCTGACTACCGGCCACTCCCTGTAGCCTGTGGCAGCCCACTGCAGCAGGGGCTGCAGGCTACACCGTCAGTAGGGCTCACAGCACAGCTCCAGGTGGAGCTGTTGTTAGCTGTAGAGGGCAGTGTCACTGGCCCTCATATGTGGGATCCGAACCGGGGCTGCTGGCATCCCAAGCTAGCTCTTAACCAGTGCGCCACTTGGCCAGCCTACCACAGTTTCTTAATCCAGTCACCTACTGATGGGCATTTCGGTTATTTCCAAGTCTTGGCTATCGTAAATAGCACTGCAGTAAACATAGGGGTGCATATATTTTTTCAAATTAGTGTCTTGGGTTTCTCTGGATAGATACCAAGAGTGGGATTGCTGGGTGATAAGGTAGTTTCATTTCCAGTTTTTTGAGATACCTCTATACTGATTTCCATAATGGCTGCACCAGTCTGCAGTCCCATCAACAGTGCACCAGAGTTCCTTTTTCTCCACAACCTCACCAGCACTAGTTGTTGGTTGTTTTATTGATGGTAGCCATTCTGACCAGAGTGAGGTGGTATCTCATAGTGGTTTTTATTTGCATTTCTCTAATGATTAGTGAGGTTAAATATTTTTTCATATGCCTATTGGCCATCTGTATGTCCTCTGTAGAGAAATGTCTCTTCATATCCTCTGCCCATTTTTTAATTGGGTTGTTTGTTTTTTCGGTGTTGAGTTGCATGAGTGTTTTATAAATTTTGGATATTAACCCCTTATCATTGGCAAATATCTTCTCCCATTCAGTAAGCTGGCTTTTTGTTTTATTGATTTCCTTTGCTATGAAAAATCTTTTAAGTGTGATGTAATCCCATATGTTTATTTTTTCTTTTATTTCCCTTGCCCAGTGGGATATATCAGTAAAAATACTACTCAGGGTAATGTCTGCAAATTTACTCCGTATGTTTTCGTCTAGGAGTTCTATGGTTTCAGGTCTTACATTTAAGTCTTTAATCTATTTTCAATTTGTTTTCGTATATGGCGTAAGTAGGTGGTCCATTTTCATTTTTTGCATGTGTCAGTCCAATTTTCCCAACACCATTTATTAAATAGACTGTCTTTAATGCCAATGTAAATTCTTGTTTCCATTGTCATAGGTTAAATGACCGTATATGAATGGATATATTTCTGGGCTCCCTATTCTGTTCCATTGATCTATGTGTCTGTTTTTATGCCAGTACCATACTGTTTTAATTACTACAGCCTTGTAGTATAGTTTGATATCAGGTAGTGTGATACCTCCAGTTTTCTTCTTTCTCAAGATTGCTGAGGCTGTTGGGGTTTTTGATGGTTCCATATAAATTTTAAGATGATTTGCTCTAGTTCTGTGAAAAACGCCATTAGTGTCTTGCTAGAAATTGCATTGAATTTATAGTACAGATTGCTTTGGGGTAGTATGGACATTTTAACAATGTTAATTCTTCCTATCCATGAGCACAGTGTATGCTTCCTTTTGTTTGTATCGTCTTCAGTGTATTATAGTTTTCAAAGTACAGGTCTTTTCCCCCTTTGTTAAATGTATTCCTAGGCATTTTATTTTCTTGATGCAATTGTAAATGGGATTGTTTTCTGATTTTCTTTTTCTGACAGTTAATTATGGTTGTATAAAAATGAAATGCATTTTTCAATATTAATTTTGTATCTTGCTACTTTACTGAATTTATTTATTAGGTGTAATAGTTTTTTGGTGGAGTCTAGGGTCCTCTCTGTATGGTATCATGTCATCTGCAAATAATGACAGTTTTATTCCCTCCTTTTCCAGTTTAGATGCTTTTTTATTTTCTCTCTCTGATTGTTGTGGCTAAAACTTCCAATACTCTGTTAAATAAAAGTGGTGAATAAGATCCTTGTCTTGTTCTGATCTTAAGGAACATACATTTAGCTTGACCCATTGAGTAGGAGGTTAGCTGTGGGTTTCTCATATGTGGCCTTTATTTTGTTGAGGTATGCTCTCTCTATTCCCATTTTGCTGAGAGTTTTTATCATAAATGGATGCTGGATATTGTCAAATGTTTTTTCTGCATCTACTGACACTATCATGTGATTTGTATCTTTCATCTTGTTTATGTGGTGTATCAGATTGATTGATTTGCAGATGTTGACCCATCCTTGCATCCCAAGAATAAATTCTGCTTAATCGTAGTGTATGATTCTTTAAATGTATTGCTGAATTCGGTTTGCTAATATTTGTTGAAGATTTTTACATCTATGTTCTACAGGAATATCGGCTTATAATTTTCTTTTTGGTAATGTCTTTTTCTGGTTTTGGAATTAGGGTAATGGTGGCCTCATAAAATTGGGAGTATTCACTCCTCTTGAAAGTTTTGGAATAATTTGAGAAGTGTAGATGTTAATTCTTCTTTGAATGTTTGGTAAAATTCACCTGTGAAGCCACCTGGTCCAGGACTTTTGTTTGTTGGGAATTTTTTGATTAGTGATTTGATTTTGTTAGTAGTAATTGGTTGATTCAGATTTTCTATTTTTTTCTTGATTCACAGTCTTGGAAGATTGTGTGATTGTAGGAATTTATCCATTTCTTCCAGATTCTCCAATTTGTTGACATATAATTGTTCATAATATTTTCATATAATCGTTTGTGTTTGTTTGGTGTCACTTGTTACTTCTATTTCATTTCTGATTTTATTTATTTGGATTCTCTCTCATTCTTGATAAGTCTGGTTAAAGCTTTATCAATTTTGTTTATCTTTTCAAAGAACCAGCTTTTGGTTTCATTGATCTTTTGTATTCTTTTTGTTTTTGTTTTTTAAAGATTTTATTGGGGAATTGGGGGAGGGGAACAGCACTGGGGAATCGGGGAAGGGGAACAGACAAGTTGCTGTCTTTTTGTTCTTCAGTCTAGTTGTGGAGGACATCGCTTCACTGGCCCATGTTGGTGTCATCACTGCACTCTTCCTGGATGAGGCAGATCTGTCGCCGGTCTCTGGGTGTCGCTCACCGCGGCTATTGGCAGCTCACGCTGGCTGCCAACCGCTCACGCTGGCTGCCGGCCATTCACTGTAGCCTGTGGCAGCCCACTGCAGCAGGGGCTGCAGCCCACACCGTCACCGCAGCTCACAGCCCACACCGTCACTGGGGCCCACAGCCCAGCTCCAGGTGGAGCTGTTGTTAGCTGTAGAGGGCAGTGTCACTGGCCCTCATATGTGGGATCCGAACCGGGGCCGCTGGCATCCCAAAACCAGCTCTTAACCAATGCGCCACTCGGCCGGCCTTTTTGTATTCTTCTTTTAGACTATTTCATTTATTTCCGCTCTGATTTTTATTATTTCCTTCCTTCTACTTACATTGGGCTTTGTTTGCTATTCTTTTTCTAGTTTCTTTATGAGTTAAGGTTAGATTATTTATTTGAGCATTTTCTTTTTTCTTGAGGTAAGCCTGTGTTGGTATGAATTTCCCTCTTATAATTGCTTTCGCTGTGTCCCATAGACTTTGGGTTGTTGTATTTTCATTTTTGTCTCAAGGTATCTTTTGATTTCCTCCTTGATTTTATTTTTGACCCACTCGCTATTTAGTAGCGTGTTATTCAGCCTCCACGTATTTTTGTGTGCTTTCCGGATTTCTTCTTATAATTGATTTCCAGTTTCATAGCATTGTGGTCAGAGAAGACGCTTGATATGATTTCTGTCTTCTTAAATTTATTGAGAATTGTTTTGTGGCCTAACGTATGGTCAGTTTTGGAAAATGTTTCATCTACATTTGAAAAGAATTTTTCTTCTGCTACTTTGGGGTGAAATGCTCTAAAAATATCAATTTAGTCTTATCTGGTCTAGGGTGTCATTCAAGGCCACTGTGTCCTTGTTGCTTTTTTGTCTGAAAGATCTGTCCATTGGTGTCAATATTGTATTGAAGTCCTCTGCTATGATTTTATTACTATTGATATCTTTATGTCAGTCAATTTTTGCTTTATATATATTTAGGTGCTTCTATGTTGGATGAATAAGTGGTTAGAATGGTTATATCCTCTTGTTGAGTTGATCACTTTATCATTATGTAATGTCCCTCTTTGTCTCTTATTATAGCCTTTGTTTTATAGTCTATTTTGTCTGATAAAAGTATTGCTACTCCATCTCTTTGTTTTTCATTTTCATTTGCATGAAACATTTTTTTTCATCCTTTTGCTTTCAGTCTGTGTGTGTGTCTTTCTATCTGAAGTGGGTCTCTTGTGGACAGTATATGTATGAGTTGTTTTCTTATTCTTTCAGTTACCTTATGTCTTTTGATTGGATCATTTAATCCATTTACGTTTAAAGTGATTAATGATACATAGTTATTGCCACTGTATTCCTATTTATGTTGTTTGTTTTTCCTCCTTCTTCCTCCTAAAGAAGTCCCTTTAACATTTATTGTAATACCAGTTTGGTGGTGATGAACTCCTTCAGCTTTTTCTTGTTTCGAAGCTCTTTGTCTCTCCTTCAGTTTTAAATGATAGCCTTGCTGGTTACAGTAGTCTTGGTTGTAGGGCCTTGCTTTTCATCACTTGGAATATTTTGTGCCAGTCCTTTCTTGCCTGCGAAGTTTCTGTTGAGAAATCAGCTAGCAATCTTATGTGAGCTTCGTTGTAAGTAACTAGTTGTCTTTCTCTTGCTGCTTTTAGAATTCTTTCTTTGTCTTTCACCTTTGGCATTTTACTTATAATGTGTCTTGGTGTGGGCCTCTTGGGATTCATCTTGTTTGGGATTCTCTGTACTTCCTGTACTTGTAATACTATTCCCTTTTCCAGGTAAGAAAATTTTTCAGTCACTATTTCTTCAAATATTTTCTCAATCCCTTGCTTTTTCTTTTCTCTTTCTGGTACACCTGTGATGCCAATGTGTTAGACTTAATGTTTTCCCAGAGGTCTCTTATTAAACTGTCCTCAATTTAAGAAAATTTTTCAGTCACTATTTCTTCAAATATTTTCTCAATCCCTTGCTTTCTCTTTCTCTTTCTGGTACACCTGTGATGCCAGTGTTGTTAAACTTAATGTTGTCCTAGAGGTCTCTTATTAAACTGTCCTCAATTTTTAAATTCCTTTTTCTTTTTGTGGTTTCATTTGGGTATTTTCTGCTACCTTGTCTTATAAGTTTCTGATTTGATCTTCTGCTTCATCTAGTTTGATGGTGATTTCTTCATGTCAGTTGTTGTATTTTTCACTTCTGACTGGTTGATTTTTATGGTTTCTATGTCATTTTTTATGCTTAGTATCTCTTTGTTGAAGTTCTCATTGAGTTCATCTGTTCTTCCCCTAAGTTCATTGAGCATCCTTTTAACCATTGTTTAGATCTCTGTATCTGGTAGGTTGCTTGCCCCAATTTTGTTTAGTTTTTTTTCTGGAGTTTTCTCCTGTTCTTTTACTTGGGACCTATTTGTTTGCTTTCTCATTTTGGCTCCCTCTCAGTCTTTGTTTCTGTGTATGAGGTAGATCTGCTATTTCCCCCAGTCTTGGTTGGGTGGCCTTATATAGCAAGTGCCATGGCCCTGGTCACTTGCACTGGGTACTCCAGGTGTATCCCTTGTGTGGTTTATGTGTACCATCGTGTTATATTTGAGCGTTGATTGCTATTGACACATCAGTGGGTGGGATTAACCCTCAGGCTGACTAGCTTTGGGGTTTAATCTCATCCACAGTTTATGGGCTGCTGTGCAAGGGCCTTATCACACTGAGCAGGATTTGCCCCAGTTGGCTCTTGCTGAGACCACCCTTTGGGTGTGCTGCTTGTGGGACTAATTGGGTGGTGCTTTGCTGTGGTCTGAAGCCAGCCTCCAGGTATGTTGGTTCTGAGGCTTCTTGGGAAGTACTTTGGTGCAGGCCTAGGTCAGCCACTGCCTGTGACTGGATGGGGACTCCGTGGTAGGAGCTACAAAGCAATTCGTGGTTGGTCTCTCCCTGTGCTGGACCTGGAAGAGGCACGTGGGAGAAGCCACATGTGAACTGAGTACAGCTGCTTCCAGTACCGGGCCTGGAGTAGCTCTGCAAAAAGCCCAGGGCATCTTGAGGCCTGCTGTTGCTTGCTGTCTCCAGTAAGGCTCAGCTGCTGATAGAGTCTCCTGTGGTGCACGAGGTGGGTGAGGCAGGGTCTCAGGAAGTCACCGGGGTGGCACAAGTTTTGTTCACCAGGCTAATGTAGATCCTGGTTTTGTGCTGGTGTTGAGCCTAGAGCTACTCAGCCAAGTCTCAGAGTACACCGAAGCCAGCTGCTGCCTGCCTGGGGCCTGGAAAAGCCCTGGAGTTGTCCAAGAAAGAGTGCAGTGGGGGTGTGACTTGCTGCTGGCCAAGATAGTGCCTTGAGGGTTGCACAAATTGGGTGGGGCACATTTCCAGAGAGTCACCAGGGTGGATTGAGCAGAGTCACCAGACAAGTGCAGATTTAGATTTGGCTTTGTGGGGAGGGCTCAACACAGGAATGATGGTGCTCCCCGTCCCGCCGCATGGGAGGAGGATTCTACATGGGGAAAATGGTGACTGTCCCTGTAGTCCTCACTCTGAAGCCATACAACTCAGTCTTCTCCTGTATGTCTCTGTCCCTACTCCAGAATCCAGAGTCAGTGCCCGTGAGTGAGTGAGTCTATACATGGGCCCTTTTAGAAAATGTCTGGGTTTTCAAGTTTGTGCCTCACCTGGATGGTGTGAATCCCCACTGTTTTTCACAGCCAGATATTGTGGGGCCTCCTATTTCCAGTGCTGGTACTGTGGGCTGGGGAACCCAGTGTTGGGCTGGGGTACCTTGCTTCTCTGGAGGGGGCCTTCATGCAGAGATATTCCTCCCAATTCTTACTTGCCACACACAAGTGTGGGGCCAATGAATTTCGTGTCTCTGCCCCTCCTACCAGTCTCAATATGACTTCTTTATATCCTTGGTTTTAGGACTTCTGTTCAGTTAACCTTCAGATTGTTCTCCAGGTTGATTGTTTTATAATTTAGTTATAATTTTAATGTGGCCATAGCAGGAGGCAAGCACAGCATTTATCTGCTGCACCATCTTGGATTCTCTGTCATTAGTGCTGTCTTAAGATATATTTGCCCAGTCTGCTTTTCTCTTTCCACAGTAACTAATTAACCCAAATGTTTAGAGTTTCAGTATCTGAAATAGTGAGCATGTTTATAACTATTTTCAGACATTCTTTATATTCCCATCAATTTATTTATAATGTTTTAACATATTTTTAAATCTGGTATTGATTTTTTTCAAAACAATTTGTATTTACATCACATACAAAGTTAAATAATACCTGTGGCTTATAGTAAATACTAATAGTCCTCTATCTCTTCTTGTCTAACCTTGATTCCTCTCCTGAGAACCAGGTTCACCCCTTTCAGTTGTTTCTTTTGCTGTTTACCTTCATCTTTCCAAATGATTTTCTTATATTTTTGTTTTATTAGTTTTCTTATTTGACATTAGTTATCTATTAACTTCTTATTATGAATGATGAGGAATTAGCTTTTTTACTCAAGCCACCACACATATTTCCCTTTTTAAAATCTTTCTAATATAGTAATGTCAAGTTTTACATTATTGTGTCTAAGGTACAGGGTATATTATGATTAGACCTCCTTTATTGTACTTTTAGTTTTTTCTTGTGGTAATAATTGCTTTGGGTTTTTTGTTTTATTAGTTTTTTTTTGTGTAGATATCACTAGTTTATTCCCAACTCCTATCTTGAACTATAACATTCCTTCTCATATTGTTACTATTGTAAAATACATTATTCCTTGTTAATTAATCCTTGTATCTATACATCCACTCTTTTTTTGTTTTCTTGGAAGAATCTTTCCTCAAGTTTCTTTCTCTGCCCCAAACTGTACTTTTTCTGTAGCCTTCCTGCCACCCTCAAGGTTTCTTCCTTCACCACTCACTTGTGGTAGATCCCCAGTTTTCTGGATCCCAGGTCTTCCTCTTTCTAGGTTTACCTCTTCAGTTTGATACCATACATGCCTAGTAACTTTCTGTGTCTGTAATGAGATACAAATTTTTTCAGATTTTGTATCCTACCCTCAACGTTTGAATGATAGTTTGGACATAGAATTCTAGATCAGAAATCATCTTTCCCTCAGCATTTTGAAAACATACCTCACTTGTCTTCCAGTTTTGTGTTGCCCTTAAAAATTCCAATGCCTTCCATTTTTTATTCTTTATGGGTAAGCACTTTTTGCCTTTCTAAAACTTAAAAAAAAAAAATCTTTTCTTTTCTCTAGTATTCTAAATTTTAAAAAAAAGTACATATAACTAACTACAAAAAAATGCATTTAATCTTTATGAAAGTATGAAGACAAGAAAGAATAATTATAAATATGACCTAACAGTGTGCTTAGGACTCTAGTATTTGTAGAACTAAAAGATTCTGTTTATTTCTGGCATTGGCTCAATATTTTATTAAATGAAGTAGATTCAAGGTTTAGTTCAGCAGAAAGGCAATTTCCTTGGTTTACTATAACAGGTATGTATTAAGATTCCAAAAATAAAACTGAGCCAAATTTTACGCACTGGATGGATTAAGTAGTTGTGGACTTTGTTGATGATGGTGATGGGGGTATTTATTTACTCTCTTCATTTTCTTGTTATGGCTCTTGGTTAATACAATTTCCTTAGAGCAGGTGGTTCTGTAGTTAGTTTTACATTGAGATGCTATGCAACTTTAATATCTCATAATTATTATTTAACAGTCCTCTCCTTTTCTTTTTATTTGTGGTTTCATTTGACTTTTTTTCTTCATCCTTATTATAGAGAAAGATTTAGAACCAGTCTTTGCCATGAAGTCCAGAAAAGTTTCCTTATGTCAGCGGCCTTGCCCATGCAGCAAGGTAGATTGGTTTTACCACTGGTTAGAGGAGACTTTCATTGTGAAAATCTGCACTGATCATATACATTATGACAAATTACTAATCATCCTCTCTCTAAAAAACATTTTACTGATAAAGCCACAGAGCTGTTTTTAGGTCCATGCAGGAGTGCAAGTAAACCTGTTTGTTTGAAATTGGGAAGTTATCTGGAATAACTTTTTCACTCTGAATTTAGGATTAAGGTTAGGATAATAGAAGCCTCTAAGGAGAGCTCCAAAAGATAGTTTTAGAGTGAAGGACATAATAGACTGGACAATAACATAGTACTGAGTTATTCACAGGTTGATAATGGAAAATATTAGTGTTTCTTTTTGCTTACAACAATTTAATTCAGAATCCCAGGTTACTACAAATATAGTTACTACTTATGAGAGCATTTGTGAGGGCTGAGTGAATTAATCATTGCATTCATGCCTTTCTCCATAATCCTTCTGTTACATTTTATTTTCTTTGAATCATAAGAAACTACCTTGGACTTTATTTCTACTGGCATCATTCCTTGTCTCCCTCTGCTTGGCATCGTTTAGAAACCCCCTTTGTAGTCTGCAGTCCATGGAAAGCAAACTAGAAGCATGAAGATTTCAACAAAACATTTTCTGATACAGTTCAACTGCTTTACATAATACAGAACCTTACTTACGGGACCAAATCAGAGTATTTTATAACATCTCTGAAAAGAATGAAAACTGTTCCAAAAAAATGAACATAACATACCCTATTGAAATGTGAATATTCTTTTTTCTAAATCTCATTTGTTTTTAAATTGAGGAAAGTTAGAGCAACGGATTTATCAACTTTTTATTAGGAAGGATATTAAATAACATACCGTTCAAAGTTGGGAGAAAAATCTGACATTTCAAAATTGGATAGATTTGGCTGGCCGAGTGGCGCATTGGTTAAGCGCTGGCTTGGGACGCCAATGGCCCCGGTTCGGTCCCACATATGAGGGCCAGTGACACTGCCCTCAAAAAAAAAAAAAATAATTGGATAGATTTTTAAGTTCTAGATTTGTGAAGACCAATGTTGTCAAGAAAAACTTTACTGAGGACTTCTAAAAGTGAACTGCAGTATAATTAATGAGAGTTGTATAGAGAAAAGACCAATTCCTCTGATATCTTGTTGATAAGAGTATGCTGAATGTTAGAGAATGGTTTGGCAAATCTTGTTCTTTTGTGTCATATGTTATCTTAATACACTGGTTCTATAAGAATCTTAAGAGAAAATTCTTATAATAACTTGATAAATTCAGTTCTGCATCCAACTTGAACACTGCTTCTTGTATCCTTCTGATCCCAAGATCTCCTATCTTACACAATCTTAAAATCCTGTAGGACTTTGTCTTTCTGATAGGAATCCTTATTCACCTCCCCAGAATTTGCTTTTTAAACTTGTGTAGAGTATCAGGGCAGTGTGTTTTGTTGGCTAACTAAATTGCTTATCTTTAGCCAGACCAGTCATTTATATCAGTTACATTTTTTCAGTTTTCTCATGTAAGATTAAGAGAAAACTTTGCTTTCTTGAATTCATTAGGAGAAACTTCTTTTTCATTTCTCTTTTTAAAACTTAGTTTGCCAATAATTGCCTATATGAAGAATGTAATCTGAAAGATCAAGCTGTTTACTTAACTTTTTCATCTAGGCGTGACTTTGCAGGGAAAGTGAATATTTTGGCATTGAGACTTATTGCTTAGGCTTCATCAAAGCTGGCTTTAAGCCAGTTTACAGAGCAGTTTAGAAACAGCTTTGTGTTTCTAAATAATCATGCCCTTGCTACTTATGTTGCCTAACACAAACAGTTTTATTCTGTCTGTTGTGGAGAACAAGTCCATCACACATTTCTCTTGGCTTAACTAACTTGACCCTTTGTTCTTACTAATATACTTATTCAACCTCCTTTACTTCTTTCTTCCCTGTTTTATTCTTTCTTCTATGATGATATCTTTTTGGCTTGGATTTATTTCTGAAGGGAAGAACATATAATAAAAAAAATAACAATTTATTGAAAATTAGGCTCTCCTTGGGTTAACTAATTAGTCTACTTCACCGAGTCTTCCATCGTTTTCCAGGACAGTCTCCGTAAGAAGGATGACAGAATTGAAGAGCTGGAAGAAGCACTAAGAGAAAGTGTACAAATAACTGCAGAGCGAGAAATGGTGCTAGCACAAGAGGAATCAGCCAGGACCAATGCTGAAAAACAGGTCTGCAATTTTATAGTTACTGGCAATGCTGCTGGTTAAACAAAAGGTAAAACCCAACCGGTGTAGTTGAGGCAAACAATACATGATGTGTGTTTACAGTGCTTCAAAACCACTCATCAAGTATAAGGTATTTTAGACTGAAATCAGAATTGAAATATAGTTATATAAGAATTGACTAATAATGTTAATGTAGAGGGTTCTGCATTAATAATTTAGGACCGATTCCATGTTTGTATATCTGGTGAGAAGAAATGGAACTCTTCTGTTACAAGACTGGTTAAAGCCCTGCTTTTTTAAAAAGATTTTATTGGGTAATTGGCAGAGGTGAACAGCACTGGGGAATCAGGGAAGGGGAACAGACAAGTTGCTGTCCTTTTGTTTTTCAGTCTAGTTGTGGAGGATGCCACTTCACTGGCCCATGTGGCTATTATCATTGCGCTCTTCCCGGGTGAGGCAGATCGGTCACCAGCCTCTGGATGGCCGCTCACGGCGTCTCTTGGCAGCTCACTGCGGCTGCCGGCCACTCACTGTAGCTTATGGCAGCCTACTGCAGCAGGGACTGCAGCCTACACCTTCGCCAGCATCTCACAGAAGCCCAGCTCCAGGTTGAGCTGTTGTTCACCATCTTAGCTGTAGAGGGCAGTGTCACTGGCCCTCATATGTGGGATCCGAACCTGGGCCCTGCTGCTCAGAGCTGGCGTCCCAAGCCAGCTCTTAACCAATGCGCCACTTGGCCGGCCCTAGAGCCCTGCTTTTAAACTGAATGGAAAACCACAAGCCTTTCTGAGCCAAAGATGTTAATTTTAAATAGCAAATAGCTTATTTACTTTATACCCTGGCTTGTTCAAAAGAGCAGTTAAAGTCGTAACAAGTTAAGGTTAACAGTGAGTATGAAAGACACTCGAGAGTCTCAGATCTCTCTGTGTCTCCTTAGGTGACTCGTTAAAGAGGTCTGCTGTTGCTGTTTGTTTTGTGTATTTTCCTAAATCTTTTTAGATCCTCATACCCTTGTTTTAACCTTTTATTAGAAAGAATAGCTAAAGATAGGCTGTGTGAATAGAAGAAGCAGTTTAACCAGTGAAGACTCTAATTTCAGTTACCATTATGAGAGTGATTGGAGCTTTTGAATCTGCCTCACACAGAGACTCATGACATTTAATTTTTCAGTGATTATGTCCTTTCCAGTTCTTTGCTGGAGAAATATAAATGTTAAGCAGGTAAAAGGAGTTCAATGGTGGGTTACATGAATTGTTTGGGGAAACTCATGGATCAGACCCACAGTGCTCAAGTGAGTTAGGGCAGTTGCATAGCAAGCAAGAGGGTACATTTCAAAGCAGACATGTTGCAGGATCAGCCACAGGGGCGTCCCTTATGACCGCGTTAGATACGAGGATTTACTTTCTTCAGTGTCAAGTATAGAAAGACAGTCTGACTTACAGGAAAGGCGATCGTTTCACACAGTGAGTGGCTTTCAGCCCCCTGTTCTTAGATCAATGCCTCAGCCCACTTTCTATTTGAATATTTCCTAATGTCTAGCTGAATAGAGCTTGGGTGGTGAAGAGCTTCAGAAAAGGATGCTGACAGCTATTGTTCTAGGGTGAGGGAGGATCTGCTTTTAGCTTGATTTTACCTTTTTTCTCAGTCTTTCCTTTATTTTCATAATATCATTTATTTTTTCCTTCCTGCTTTGGGATCATTATTTAGTTGCAAGTCATACGTATCAGAAATAGTGTAGAAATGTTGGCAATTAATAATAGATCACGCCATCACAGACTAGAGACGGCTGTTATGTATTCTTTCTAAAGCTATTGTGTGGACTTGTCGTAATTTGCTCCTTAGCAGTTTGTTTGTTTATTTATTTATAATTAATTAATTAATTAATTAATAGGCATTTTTTAGATCAGTCGTTTAGTTTACGGAAAACTTGAGTGGCAAGTCCCGAGTTCCCATGTATCCCTCCCTCCACCTCAGTTTTCCCTGTTATCAGCATCTTGCATTGGTGTGGTACGTTTGTTAAACTGGATAAGCCAATATTGCTACATGAACTAGTCCATAGTTTATACTTTGGTTCACTCTTTGAGTTGTACAGTTCTGTGGCTTTTACCAAATGTACATGGCATGTATTCATCATTACCGTGTCATACAGAATACTTTCACTGCCCTAAAAACCCCCTGTGCCCAACCACTCAGGCCTCCCCCATCTCCCCGGTCCCTGATTTTTTTACTGTCCATTCTGTTTTGACTTTTCCACAATGTCATATAGTTGGAATTGTACTACAGCATATAGACTTTCAGAATGGCTCTTTTCATTTAGCCTCTGTGTTTAAGGTCATTCCACATCTTTTTGTGGCCTGAGAACTCATTGGGTTTTATCTCTGAATGATGTTCCATTGTATGGATGTGCCACCGTTTGCTTATTCCTTTAACTATTGGAGAATATCTTGATTGCTTTTAATTTTTGGCAATTAAGAATAAAGCGTCTATTAATATTCACATGCAGGTTTTTGTGTAGACATAAATTTTCAGCTCATTTAGATAAATACTTGGGAGTGTGATTTTTGGTTTGTGTGATAAGACTATACTTAGCTTTGTAAGGAACTCTGTAACTGTCTTCCAGAATGGCTACATATAATTTGCTGTTAATTGCATGCTTTTTTCTTTTCCTCTTTCCTGTTTATCTCATTTTCCACTATTGTGCTATTCACTGCCTATCTGACACTGTTGAGTGAAATATTTCATGACACCAGTCATTTGGGCTTTAAGTGGTTTAAGGTGTGAATAAACTGCTTTTATGTTTGTACTTCTGAGGCTGTATAACCTTCATTCATTGTCCCCGCCTACTCTTATCTTCTTTTCTTATTTTATCTTGTTGTGTCTTCTAACCCCCTGTTAATTTTACTTATGTGTATTAGTTGTGTGTACCATGGTGAACTACAAATATTCATTTGCAATGTCTTAAATATGTGAAGCTGTTCTGGACTAGGGATATTATTCTTATTATCTTTCTCAGGTCCAAAATGTATCTGTCTCTTGCCTAAATTTAGCCCCTGAGAAGAAATGACTCCCTCTGATAGAAGGAGGATATGTATAGTTCTTGATTTCTCAGAGAGCAAAGTGAAATTGTTTAGGAACCATATTTCTTACTAAAATAAAATACAGAACTTTTTAAAGTTTGAGCAGGGAAAAACTCTCAGAGGAAAATGTTTCCTGATGCCTTTTCTGTATTCTTTACAGTATCCCCTTACAGCAACTTTTTTCCTAAAACAGGCTACTCTGTACTGAGCCCGTGCCCAGAATCAGGAATAGTTGATAATGATCCAGTGAAGGAAGATGCCTTCTAACCTGTGTTGGCAAAGAGAGTTGAAAGGGGAAAATGCCATGGGGAAACTCAAGGGTTCCTTTCCACGTTGGTTTTTTTCTCTTCTGAAACTTCTCTCTGATCAAGTTTTGGCAGGTTTTGTGTTTTGTTGAATGTGAGAGTCCCTTTTCTTAAAAGAGCATAGAGAAAAGTTTGTTCTCTTAAACCACCCTCAGAATTCCCAGGAGTGGGGGAGCAAGTAGCCTTAGTTCATCAGTGCTGCTCTGAACTTAGAATTTTTCAAAAGCTTTTTTATTTTTTTGAGAGAGCCATTTGCTAATAGATTGCTAACTAAAACTTTTTTAATGCCTTTACAATAGTAAGACTTTCTCTTATGACTCAATAAATTGGATTTATTTTGTTCCTAAAAAATATTTTTTAATGTTTTGAGTAATGATATATCCTCTCAATATATATATCCTTATTTAAAAGCTCATTTTTAATAGCAATACTCATTTTCTTCAAATTGCCATTTTGATATTATTTTGCTTATATCTTAAGTGTGAAATCTTAACCTAAAAGATCATAGGTTTTACCAATTATTTGCTAAATAGTTATACACTAATGAGCATTTTTAGGATTACATCTTTTTTTATTCAGGTTTTTAAACTTTTTATTTGAGTATTAAAAATTGTGCATTCCAATAATTAAAATCATTTGAACAAAAAAAACCCTGCACTTTTCAGCCTGCAAGACACATTTTGGGCCAGCTATATTTTTACTCTAGATTTCACTGTTGTCCCAGCCAGCTTTCCCTTTAATGTGCAAGTGGTTTTCCTTCCCTGCCAGCCAGACAGAGAGATGGGCGAGTGAAGCATGGCCTGCGCTGTAAGTAGTTCTGGATTCTGTGATGAGACAACGGGCAACACGGCCACTCACACTCGATCCAACGTCTGTGCATCTGGCAAAGTTAAGCAGCTAGAAGAAATAAGATAGAGCAGTGCTTGTAGGATGGGCCATGCATACTGGCGCGCACACCTAGTTACGGTCCGCCTGCTTGCCTCTCCTATGCCGTTGTTTCCTATTTGATTGTTCCCTTTGAAGTGGATTTTTCTCTTGCATTTCTGTCTTCTTTTTCAGCTTAATGAAATATCTCAATCTCAGTCATATCTGCTGTGTCAGACATGGTCGCATAGGAAACAGAGTGAGACACATGAGTGCGTGGAGTTCAGCCTGTGTAGTGGCCACTGCCCAGTGTCCCGTTTTAAAGATTTATTAAATCCCCTGTTGACTGTAAATCTCCTTAGTACACAGCAGTTATCACTGTGATACCCAAGTACCTTTTCAAATAGAACTGTCACTTGTGAAGCAGCACTGGTAGCCGGGCAGCCTGTGGAAGATGATGTGGTGATGGGGTCACAGCTATGCCCCCAGGGCCCCATTGCCTCTTTACTGTTAGCTGTTCCCAGAGTGGACAGTTTATTCTTGGGTTTTCTAGACATAATCCTGTACTAATCTCAGTATTTACTGTAGGTTTTTTTCCCCTCGCTTTTAATTAAATGGCAGTAATGCTCAGAAAACAAAATAATGATACTTTTGCTCCTTTTCTACAAACATTTATTGAATACCTTGCATATTTTTAGATGCTACATAAGCACTGGAAATAAAAAGGTAACAGATACAGCCTCCGCCTCAAAAGTTCCTAGTTCATTGGGAAAGACTGACAGATGAACCTGTAATTATGGTTTGGTTTGATAAGTATCATGGTGGTGATTGGAATAGAGAAGGGGAAGGGCAGGCCTGTAATCCAGACTGGAGAGAGCAGAGAAGACTTCCTGGAGGAGATGGCTAATGCATGAGGTGAGTCTTCACAAGTTAGAGAATAAGTGAAGGATATTCAATGTGTTACATGTAGAGGGAGCCGCCCAGATAAAAGCTGGAAGCGTCCAGGGAGCTTAAGTAGATATTAGTAGCTACAGTTCAGGAAAGGTATGAATGGCAAGATTCATGGGAAAGAGGGAGAGAGGGAGGAGAGGAGGGGGCAGCGCATACAGTTGGATCATGCTGGAACATGTGTAGTTGTATGTTATACAGGAAGTCCTCTCTTAATGTCATCGATAGGTTCTGTGACTTTAAGTGAAATGATGTATGAGAAAACCAATTTTACCATAGGCTAATTGATAGAAACAAGATTTAGTTTCTATAGCATCTCTTCAATGTTATAACGAAACAACATTACTTGAGGACCTGCTGTACTCTTGAGATTTTGATTTTATATACAAGGCACTGGAGAACTATTGAAGCATTTTCAGCAAAGAACAATATTTATTCATTAGTTTGGTCGCTCATTCATTCATTCAACAGATCTGAATTGAGCATCCAGTGACGCTGTGTATTCCTGGGTAATAAGTATATCATGATGAACAAAGCAGCTGTAGGCTCTCCCCTAAGGTTACAGTCTGCGGGTGACACAGACACTAACCCCACAAATAACATTTAATCACAAGTTGTCACAAAGTGCTGTAAGGATAAGAAGAGGTTTTGTCTGAGACAGTAATTTAGTAGAGGTTGGAGAGGTTGAAATATATTATTGATTGAGTGCTCAGAGGGGAACATTTGACCTGGGTCCTGAGGGATGAGAAGCCTGCCGTGTAGAGAGTGGGGAGGAATCAGCACTCCTAGAGGCAGTAAGATGGGAAATGGTTGGATGTGTGTGTGACAACTAGTGTGACTGGTGGACAGAGCCACACAAGGAATGCAGGGCCTTCTGTATGAGTAATTGCTGGCAGAAGTTTGTGTTTTTAGAGTGTTGGAAGCCATTAAAAGGCGTGCCACACTCTGATCTGTGTTCCTAAAAGATCATCCTAGCCGCCAGTTGGAAAATAGATTCGACAGGGCTAAGAGTGGAAGCCAGATCAGATGGGTTATTAGGGCATCCTAGGCCAGAGATCTTCACACTGAGGTGCACATACACCTGGAAATGCACAAGCACTTTCCAGAGAGTCCATGGACACGGAGCCTCAGCTTCTAAACATTCTCTTCCTGAAGTTGATCTGCCTAAGAAGGCACCTTAGATGCAGATTCTCTTTCTTCATTTCCCCTTTCATAGTTGCGCATCCCTCACTTTATTTATTCTTTTTAAAGATTTTATTGGGGAATTGGGGGAGGGGAACAGCGTTGGGGAACCGGGGAAGGGGAACAGACAAGTTGCTGTCCTTTTGTTCTTCAGTCTAGTTGCGAAGGATGTTGCTTCACTGGCCCATGTTGGTATCGTCATTGGGCTCTTCCCAGATGAGGCAGATCAGTCGCCGGCCTCTGGATGGTCGCTCACCGCAGCTATTGGCAGCTCACGCTGGCTGCCAGCTGCTCACACTGGCTGCTGGCCACTCACTGTAGCCCATGGCAGCCCACTGCAGCAGGGGCTGCAGCCAACACCATCGCCGGGGCTCGCACAGCCCAGCTCCAGGTGGAGCTGTTGTTAGCTGTAGAGGGCAGTGTCACTGGCCCTCACACTTGGGATCTGAACCGGGGCCACTGGCATCCCAAAACCAGCTCTTAACCAATGCGCCACTCGGCCGGCCCTGCATACCTCACTTTACAAGAGACACATCTCCTGTATCTTACTAGCCTGTATTCCTCTGGGGAGAAAAAAACCTTTGGAACAATAATAGGGATAAATTCAAATATTGGTGTTGAGAAATGAATAAGAAAAGTCAGCTTGTTTATAATTTGTTTTCTACAGAATTAAAGGACAACCTAATTAAATTGCCAACTAATAGATAATTATAAATAATTTTTGATGATAGACTACTATGTGATTTGTGACATATAACTCTGAAGGCATGCAAAAAATTGAGTTATATTGCTATTAAAAAAAAACAAACTTCTATTCCTATTTATTTCTATAAAGGTTTGAAATGAAACATACCATAGAATTGAGAGTGAACTGTGGGTCTTTGTAACAATAAGTAATATTCATCAAGGGATATCTAAACTAATAAAAATAAAAGTAACATTAATCTCATTAAGGTAAGTATGTTTAATGATAAGATCCTTTTTTTCCTTTTTTTTTTTATTTGTTTCAGGTGTACAACACAATGCAATAGTTATACTCTTTACCCCCCAAAGTGACAACCCCCCTCCCCCAGTTCGCAACCCCCTCATCATACATATCTATTACAATTCCTTTGACTCCCTTCCACAGTATATGCCACATCCTGTGACTATCTATATTTTCAGTTACAGTTGGCATACAATATTATACAACATCAGCTTCAGGTGTACAGTGCAGTGATCAAGCCTCTACTCCATCCATGAAGTGGTCTCCCTAAGAAGACATATGACCATCTGACATGCTACAAAATATTTACAACATTACTATATTCCCTAAACTGTGTTTCATATCCCTGTGGCAATATTATAGTTGTCTATTTACGCTGTGTAATCCCTTCTCCTGCCGTCTTATCCCGCCTCCCAACTAGCAACCTTCAGTTTTTCTTCTATATCTATGAGTCTGTTTACTTTGATCGTTCATTCAGTTTTTCAGATTCCACATATAAGTGAGATCATATGGTGCTTGACTTTCTCTGACTGACTTATTTCACTTAGCATAATAGTCTCTTCACAACATTATCAATTACATTCCCAGAACTGCCCCCATATCCCTGCAGCAACATTGTAGTCACCCACCTACGTTGTCGAAAACCTTCCCCCTCTCCCTCATCCCCACTCTCTCCCAGCCAGCAACCATCAGTTTTTCCTTTATATCTGCTTGATATGACTTCAATCTTCTTAAATTTACTGAGACTTGTTTTGTGGCCTAACGTGGTCTATCTTAGAAAATGTCCCATGTGTACTTGAGAAGAATATACACTCTGTTTTGAAATGCTCCAAAAATATCAACAAAGTCCAACTGGTCGAAAGTGTCATTTAAGGCCCCTCTTTCTATGTTGATTTTCTGTCTAAAGGGTCTGTCCACTGGTGACAATGGAGTGCTGAAGTCCCCTACTATGATAGTGTAACTGTTGATCTCTGTCTTTATGACTATCAAAATCTGTTACATGTAATTAGGAGCTCCTATGTTGGGTGCATAGATGTTTATTAGGATTATAGTGCCCTTCTTTGTCTTTTATTGTAGTCATTTTAAAGTCTATTTTGTCCAAAACAAGCATTGATACTCCAGCTTTTTTTTTTTATTATTTCCATTTGCATGAAATATCTAATTCCATCTGTAAACAGCATGTACATGTGTCCTATTTTCTTATCCACTCAGCCATTCTCTGTCTTTTGATTGGAGCATTTAGCCCATTCACATTTAAAATGATTATTGATAGGTGCATATGTATTGCCATTTTGTTATTTGTATTCCTGGTCTTCCTGGGTTAGCTTGTTTACCCTTTTCTTCTGTTTAAAAAAGCCCTTTTAACATTTCTTGCAATGCTGGCTTGGTGGTAATGAATTCCTTAAGCTTATTCTTTTCTGAGAAGCTCTTTATTTCTCCTTCAATTTAAAGTGATAGCCGTGCTGGGTAGAGCAATCTTGGTTGTAGGCCTTTATTTTGTGTCACTTTGAATATTTCCTGCCACTCCCTTCTGGACTGCAGAGTTTCTGTAGACATGTCAGCTGTTAGTCACTTAACAGGAGTTCCTTTGTATGTAACCTGCTGTCTTTCTCTTGCTGCCTCTGGGATTCTGTCTCTGACTTTAACCTTTGCCATTTTAACTATGATGTGTCTTGGTGTGGACCTGTTTGGGTTCAGCTTGTTTGGAACCCTCTGCACTTCCTGGGCATGTATGTTGATTTCCTTCATCAGTATAGGGAAGTTTTCAGTCATTATTCTTTCAAATACATTCTCGACCCCTTACTTCTTCTCTTCTCCTTCTGGTATTCCTATGATTCGAAGGTGGTTGTGCTTCACCTTGTCCCATAGGGCTCTTAAACTGTTTTCATGATTTTTTATTCTTTGGTCTTTTTGTTGTGCCAAATGGGTGATTTCTGCTATTTTATCTTCCAAATCTCTGATCCGATTCTCTGCTTCATCTACTCTATTGGTGATTCCTTCGAGTGTGTTCATTTCAGTTATTGTATTCTTTAGTTCTAACTGGTTGTTTTTTATGATTTCTGTATCCTTCCTTATGTCTTCACTAAGTTTGTTAAACATTCTTATCATCAGTGTTCTAAACTGTGTCTGTGAGGGCCGGCCGAGCGGCGCAGTGGTTAAGTGCTGGCCTGGGAAGCCAGCGGCCCCGGTTCGGGTCCCACATATGAGGGTCAGTGACACTGCCCTCAAAAAAAAAATAAAAATAAACTGTGTCTGTGAAAGGTTGGATCCCTCTGTTTCATTTAGTTCCATTTCTAGAGGTTTCTTCTGATCTTTTACTTGTGACATGTTTCTTTGTTTCCCCATTCTGGCTGTCGCTCTGGGATTGCTTTGATGTATTGGATAGATCACCAGGAGAGCCCTGGCTGGATCACGCAGGCACACAGCTCACGGCCCAACACTCCCAGGAAAACTCCCATTCTCAGCCTGTCCCAATCAGCCGCTTGCAGATCAGGCCGAGCAGCCCTACAACCAGTCAACAGCCTGGCAACTCTGCAAGCGCAGTGCAGAGAGCCAGGACCCAAGGCGCTTTGAGCACTCCCGTGTCTCAGTGAGCAGCCTGTTGTTGTCGGAGCACGCCCACCAGGTGTTTCCTTGGTAATGCAGCACAAGCCATGTGGAGGGTGGGGATCCGAGGGTCTCAATGAGCAGCCTCTTGGAGCCGGAGGGCACCTGCCCAGCGTTTCCCTGGCAACGCAGTATAAGTCGGGCGGAAGGTGGGGATCCAAGGCCACACGCACGTGCTTGCACACACGCACTTCTGCGCCAATTCCACCAGACCAGTGAGGTCCCGGACCTGACCCTCTGTGGGAGGGCCCAACCCTGACAAAATGGCACCCTCCCTACACCACTTGCGTGCAGGTTCTGCACCACGGGAACAGCAGTTCAAAAACCTCCAGCCTTTGCACCAAAGGTGCTCAGTTCAGTCCGTCCCCGTAGGCTCCTGGCTCACACAGCCACTCCCTCCACCAGTAACCAGGTGAGTGCTCACCGGCGAGCGCGCCCAGGCACCGGCCCCACTGATTCTCCAGCCGCTCTTAGCCTCACCGAGCTGAGCAAAGAGAGTCCTTACTAATTTACTGCCAGCTATCTTGGAACTCCTCTTCCCGGCAAAGGAACTCTGGGCTGGTGAGCCTGAAGTGCGGCCACAGGGTCTCTCCCCCAATCGGAGAAGCCTCCCCACAGCTGGGGCTTCCCTCACGGGGTTCACCCTCTCTCATCTCCGCCCCTCCTACCAGACCCAACGTGGCCTCCTCTTTAAGTTCTTCGTTTAGTGGTTCTATTCATCTAGTGTTCCGGGGACCTCCAGGGTTGAATCAAGATACTTTTTTTTTTTTTTGAAAGATTTTATTGGGGAATTGGCGGAGGGGAACAGCGTTGGGGAATCGGGGAAGGGGAACAGACAAGTTGCTGTCTTTTTGTTCTTCAGTTTAGTTGCGGAGGATGTTGCTTCACTGTTGGTATCATCATTGCGCTCTTCCTGGATGAGGCAGATTGGTCGCTGGCCTCTGGATGTCGCTCACCGCGGCTATTGGCAGCTCATGCTTGGCTGCCAGCCACTCACGCTGGCTGTGGGCCACTCACTGTAGCCTATGGCAGCCCACTGCAGCAGGGGCTGCAGCCTACACCATCACCGGGGCTCGCACAGCCCAGCTCCAGGTGGAGCTGTTGTTAGCTGTAGAGGGCAGTGTCACTGGCCCTCATGTGGGATCCGAACCGGGGCCGCTGGCATCCCAAAACCAGCTCTTAACCAATGCGCCACTCGGCTGGCCCTCAAGATACTTTTTAATAACATTTTACTTTTCACATTTAATAGTTATTCTCTCAAAATACCTAAAATTTATATTAATTTTCATTGATTCCTATTAATTGTAATGACAGCTCAAACCAAAAGGATTTTTTTGTTTGTTTGTTTGTTTGTTTTTGAGGGCAGTGCCAGTGGCCCTCATATGTGGGACCAGGGCTGCTGGTATCCCAAGCCAGCTCTTAACCACCGAGCCACTCGGCCGGCCCCCAAAAGGATTTTTTAACAGAGTTGTGACTACATTTAAATTTATAAAATTTACATTTAAATACATATTTTTGTTGCAGAAAAGTAAAAGAAAGAATCCATACAGACATACTCGCATAAAATAAATTTCATTAGTACAAAATTTTAAGGAGAATTGGAATGGAAACAAGGTCAAAGACAAAAAGGAAATTGTAAAACTTAATCATTATAGAAAGTTTGTCCTTATCCTATGTATTTATATTATTATTATTATTATTATTATTAGTTTCAGGTGTACAAAACAACATAATGATAAGAGATTTACACCCCTCACAAAGTGATAACCCCCCAAGTCTACTACCCATCTGACGCCATACATAGCTATTGCGATACCATTGACTATATTCCCTATGGTGTACTTTACATCCTGTAACTATATATATATATACTTTTAAAATTATAGTTGACATTCAATATTTTTTTATATTAATTTCAAGTGTACAGTGCAGTGGTTAGTCATTTATATAATTTATGAAGTGATCTCCCCAGTAAGTCTGACACCATACAGTTTTTATAACATTATCGACTGTATTTCCTTACTGTATCTTATATCCCCGTGACTATTTTGTGACTGCTGGTTTGTACTTCCTAATCCTTTCACCTTTCTGATCCATCCCTCCAATCCCCTCCCATCTAGCAACCATCCTTTTGTTCTCTGTATCTATGACTCAGTTTCTTTTTTTTAAAGATTTTATTGGGGAATTGGGGGAGGGGAATAGACAAGCCGCTGGCCCCCCCGCACACACACACACTCCGTTCCACAGTTCAGCCGTGGAGGACATTTCCCCACTGGCCCATGTTGGCAGTATTGTGCTCCTCCCGGGCGAGGCAGTTGCTCGCCAGCCATTGGACAGCCACTCACACTGGCTGCCGGCCACTCACGGTAACTCACAGTAGCTCACAGCACAGGCTGCAGCCTACGCCTATGTGGAGGACTCACAGCAGCCCAGCTCTGGGTCGAGCTGCTGCCCAACATCCAAGCTGCAGAGGGCACAGGGTCACTGGCCCTAATATGGGATCCGAACCAGAGCCCTGCTGCTCAGAGCCAGCGTCCCAAGCCAACTCTTAACCAACTTGCCACTGGGTCCTCTATGAGTCTGTTTCTGTTTTCTCTTGAGATCATATGGTATGTGTCTTTCTCAGTCTGACTTATTTCACTGAGCATAATATTCTCTAGGTCCATCTGTGTTGTTGTAAATAGTAAGATTCTTTGTTACAGCAGAGTAATACTCCATTGTAGAAATGTACCACAGTTTCTTTATCCAATCATCTACCGATGGGCATTTTGGTTGTTTCTGTTTCTTGGCTATTGTGAATATCACTGCAATAAACAAAGGAGTGCATATATTTTTTTTCAAATTAGTGTTTTGAATTTCTTCAGATAAATACCCAGAAGTGGAATTGCTAGGTCATAAGGTAGTTCTCTTTTTAATTTTTTGAGGAACCTCCATACTGATTTCCATAATGGCTGCAACAATTTGCATTCCCACCAACAGTGCACAAGGGTTCCCTTTTCTCCACACCCTCATCAGCACTTATTGTTTGCTGATTTATTGATGATAGCCATTCTGACTAGAGTAAGGTGGTATCTCATTATGGTTTTAATGTGCATTTCTCTGATGATTAGTACTGTTGAACATTTTTTCTTATGTCTATTGGCCATCTGTATGTCTTCTTTAAAGAAATGTCTCTTCATGTCTTCTGCTCATTTGTTAATTGGGTTGTTTGGGTTTTATTGGTGTTGTGTGAGTTTTTTATAAATTTTGGATCTTAACCTCTTATCAGATGTATCATTGGCAAATATCTAATCCCATTCAGTAGGATATCTTTGTTTTGTTGATGGTTTCCTTTGCTGTGAAAAAAACATTTTAGTTTGACGTAGTTCCATTTGTTTATTTTTTTCTTTTGTTTCTCTTGCCCAGGGAGATATATCAGTAAAAATATTACTAAGGGTGATGTCTGAAAGTGTGCTTGTTATATTTTCTTCTAGGAGTTTTATGGTGTTGGGTCTTACATTTAAGTCTTTAATCCATTTTGAGTTTATTTTTGTATATGACGTAAGAATGTGGTGCAGTTTAAATTGTTTGCATGTACTCAGCACCATTTAGTGAGTAGACTGTCTTTACCCCACTATATATTCTTGCTTCCTTTGTCATGGATTAAATGACTATATAGGCATGGATTTATTTCTGGGCTCTGTATTCTGTTCCATTCATCTGTGTGTCTGTTCTTATGCCAATACCATGGTGTTTTGAGTACTATAGCCTTGCAGTATAATTTGATATCAGATAGTGTGATAACTCCAGCTTTGTTCTTCTTTCTCAGGATTGCTGAGGCCATTTGGGGTCTTTATGGTTCCAAGTAAATTTTAGGATTATTTGTTCTAGTTCTGTGAACAATGTCATTGGTATTTTGATAGGGATTGTATTGAATCTATAGATTGCTTTGGGTACCATGGACATTTTAACTATATTAATTCTATCTATGAGCATGGCATATGTTTCCATTTATTTTTGTCTTTTTAAATTTTTTTCTCCAGTGTCTTATAATTTTCTGAGTACAGGTCTTTTACTTCCTTGGTTAAATTTATTCCTAAGTATTTTATTTTTTCTGATGCAATTATAAATGGGATTGTGTTCTTAATCTCTGTTTCCGATAGTTTGTTTGTCCTTATAGTTTTTAAATAGAAAATAATGGATATCAAGTCACCATTATAATTATATTTTATTAGATACTTTTTTTTTTAAGATATATTGGAGAATTAGGGAAGGAGAACAGAATTGGCGAACAGACAAGTTGCTGTCCTTTTTGTTCTTCAGTCTAGTTGTGGAGGATGTCACTTCACTGGCCCATGTTGGTATTATTATTGCGCTCTTCCCGGGTGAGGCAGATCAGTTGCTGGCCACTGGACGGCCACTCACAGCGGCTCTTGGCAGCTCACACTGGCTGCCGGCTGCTCTCGTTGGCTGCTGGCCACTCACAGTAGCCTATGGCAGCCCAGGGGCTGCAGCCTACACCAGCGCCGGTGACTCACGGCAGCCCAGCTCCAGGTGGAGCTGTTGTTCACCATCTTAGCTGTAGAGGGCAGTGTCACTGGCCCTCATGAAAAATTAGACATCAAGTTATCATAGTTTCATGAACTCCTTTAGGAGATATACAAGAAAATCATTTGTAAAGACTCTTGAAAGAGGTTAGGCGGATTAGGAAGTGGCTGAGTAATTACATAGTGGCAATGGACATGGAGAAAAGTGGATGGCTTTAGAATGTCTTTTGGAAATAGAACTAAAATGTTTGGTGAATTGCATATATGGGTAAGAATGAAAGAGAAAATAAAGATGATCCTCCGATTTCTGGCTGGACAACTAAGAGGATGGTGGTTCCATTTTCTGGAATGAGAATGCATAAGGGAAAAGATTGTTTGAGGATAAGAACCAAGAAATTAAGCTAAGGAAATGTTAGCTATATTATCATTAGTAGTAGAATTTTTACCACGTCAGATTTATATTTTCAGCCCAGTTCTCTTTTCTGAGATCCAAAATAATTGTACTTTATATCATTATCCCAATTGATATCTCAACCTGAAGCCATTGAAATCCAGAAGTCTTGATTCCTAGCCTTAAACCAGTTTTTTCCCTCAGACTTTTTCATCTCATCTGAGAAAACACTCTTATCCTACAAAGTTGAAATTAGGCATAGTGACTGTTCGGAGAATGAGGTCCAAGAAAGACAGAAGTGATAGGTTAGCTACAGAGATTTTTACCCTGGTTCTCTAGTTCAGAAGATCACTCCAGAACTTTAGGGCAACTATTACACAGTGGCTGTGAAAGTGGGTACTGGAGTTAGAATCCTTGTTTAGAATTACGGTTTCATTACCTAAACAAATTGTGATTTCAAACAAGGTGCTTCTGTGTCAGTGTCCTGAGCTTTTAGAGAAAGATACTTATTATATCTGCCACATCAAAAAGAGGTTATGTGTATAAAGCACTTAATAACAGAGTGTGGCATATAGTAAGCTCTCATTAAACATTAGCTACTACTGATACTTTTGTTCTACTACCTCTGCCCTTAATAGCTCCAAGGGAAGGGGCTGTTTGGACCAGTCTGAGCCCCCAGAGAAACTTAGTATTTGTAGACCCTACCTGGTTGATTTGATACCAGTGATGACAAGCTTTAATTCTTATAGCCTAAGGAAATTTTTGTCCCCTCTCCTTGCCCAGGCTAGAATCAGTTGTATCTGTATCATCCGAGAAGACTACAGCCAACCAATTAGTTGGTTAGATGGGCATTGTTCTTGTTGCTGACTTATTCATTCTCTGAGAATCTGTTTTGGGTCAATGTAGGATCTTAGTCTGTCCATTATTTTCCAGTTTACTTTTACATTTTCCTCATAAAAATAGTTTGGATAGCTTTAGTAAATGGCTAGAAATGTGTGCTGTGAAATCCAATTCTAATGCTATTTTTGTTTTATAAAGTCATTCATTCTGTGTTTCCTTTAAGAAGGAAAGTAGGGAACGAAGAAGACAGGGAAAGGAAAGAAACTTTTTAAGCACTATTTAAAACAAAATATGGATTTTATAACATTATGCTTAGACTGCATTCCTAGAAGTAAGAAGACAGAAAATTTAGGATTAAAATTTTTCAGTGTTTGATCCTTATAATCTTAGTTTGGAATTGGAGATGTCTGAATATTCATGACTTTTCTTTCTTAAACACACAGGTGCACACACACACACACCGACACACACCGACCCTTCCTGTGTACTGAACATTCGTAGAAAACAGTGGTTATTTCCGTAGCATGCACACACCTGTTACTCAGGTGTGGTCTCAATCTCATTCCCTATTAAAACGGTTTAAATTCAAAACTGAAATTACTCTTTTCTTTTTGAATACAGTGAATTCTGTGAGAATACATTTTGCTTTGCAAGTGCTTATTTGTTCCTGAAGCTGCTGTAGTCGCCATAGTAGCGCTGGCCAGCAGAACTGTGCGACAGTGGAAATGTTTCATAGGTCTTCTGTCCAGTATCATAGCACCTAGCCACATGTTTCAATGGAGTCCTTAAAATATGGCTGGAGCACCTGAAGGACTTAGGTTTTACACTTATTTAATTTTAATTAAATTTTTATGTGCACATCTGGCTGCTGTATTGGACAGCTGAACTCTATACTGTGTTGGATGGCTGGGTACCTACATACATACATATGAGTACATACTTAGCAGCTACTATTTAGTTTTACCTTCTAAGCCCGACAGAGTTGTAGTGCTGAAATATATAAGTACAAGCACTTTTCTGATATAGTTGATCCTTTTTTCATTTGTAGTTGGTCCTTTTTCATTTGTGTTTTTAGAAAAACATCTGTGATCTAAAAACATTTGTCAAAAATAATTTTTCCTTTAAGACATAATGGTGACAGACTAGGTTAGTAAAGCACTTAGGTCAATTTCAGGAGATGTCATAATTGTATGTATGTGTTACATGTTCATATTAATGCTAAACACTTAAATTTATAGCATGAGTGATGGAGTTAGTATAGGAAGAAGGTGTAAAATAATTATAGAAGTAGGAGACATTTGTCCATTATGAGAACATGCAGCCCAGCTTTGAGTTTAATCACTTTAGATATAATTTATTCCATTACTTCATTATTCACTCAGTTAATGTTTATCGAGAACCTACTATGTGCTAGAAACTGGGAATACTTAAGTGAACAGAACAAATATGGTCCCTTTCCTTAAGGCATTTATATGTTAGGGAAATTAATCAGGTGATCACAGATATAAACATATTCTTTACAATTGTGAAACATGCAAATGAAAAAGTCTAGTATTTTATAAGAGTATAACAAGGGGATCTTATTTAAAATGAATGGGCAGGGAAGGCATCACTAAGACATTGATAATACAATTAAGACATGGAAGATAAATAGGAATTAGTAAGACTAAGAATAGCAAAAGGGGAGGCCGGCTGAGTGGTGCGGTGGTTAAGTGCTCGCTTGGGAAGCCAGCGGCCCCGGTTCAGTCCCATATGTGAGGGCCAGTGACACTGCCCTCAAAAAAAAAAAAAAAAAAGAATAGCAAAAGGGGGCCGGCCGAGTGGCTTGGTGGTTGAGAGCTGGTTTGGGACGCCAGCAGCCCTGGTTCGGATCCCACATATGAGGGCCAGTAACACTGCCCTCAAAAAAAAAAAAAGAATGGCAAAATGTTTTATTAAGGGATCCACATGCCTAGACACCCTAATATTGGGAAGATTGTGGAATAGTCAGGGAACTGAGAGAAAATCAGAGTTAGTGGAGAACACTGAGTAGAAGTGAGCTGATGGTTAGTGGGTAGAGAGTTGAGTGAGTAAATAAATGAATGAGCGAAAGGGCAGATGGTTTGACAAGGAACTGGACAGGGAAACAGAAACCAGATTCTGTAGCATGGTCGTGTTAATGATTTTAGATTTTGTCTTAACCATAATGATTGTCCTTTAAATGATTTTAAGCTGAAGAATGATTAAAATCCATTTTATGTTTTTTAAAAAGATTATTCTGACAGATACCATATTTTGCTGTGTATAATGCACACCCACGTTTTTGGCCCAAACTTTCAGGGAAATGGAATTAGTACTACCCGTGTATAATGCACATCCTTATTTTTCCCTTGCAAATTTGGGCCAAAAAGCGCACATTATACATGGCAAAATATGGTATATGAAGGATAGAAGGAGAGCAAGGGTAGAAAAGGATTACCTGTTAGGAAAATACTGCATAGTCCAGGGGCCCAGCAGGCTGTTGGCAGTGGAGAAGGAGAGATCTCTTTGGAGAGGGCCTCCCGGGATGTGCTGATGGATTGCATGTGCAAGGTGAGGGAGTGGGTGTGGCAAAGCTGATGCCACTGTTTTCTGCTCTGAGGATCTAAGTGGGTGGTGGTGGTGGTTGTTGAGTTGTGGGAAGATTGGAGGAGGAAGAGGTTAGGTGGGGAGTCAGCTCTGTGTGTGTGAAATTTGAGATGCCTGTGCCCTCTTTCTCAGGAAGATGTCCGGTAGGTAGTTGGATCTATGGATTTGGCTCAGAAGAATGCTCTGAGCTAAAAATATAAACTTGGGTAGGTAACATATGGTTGGCTTTAACTTTGTGTTAGCCATTCACAGTATACAGGCTTCTTCCAATTAATCTGAAGTGCACGTAAATAGAGAAAGTACCTATTTACTCTCTACATTTCCAGGATCTAAGTTTTCAATGAGTCTGTAAATATGTGACTGGCTTGTCACTAAAAAATGTAACACTCAGGGAGGCTGAGTGGCTCAGTTGGTTAAGAGTGCGAGCTCTGAGCAACAGGGTCACTGGTTCGATTCCCACATAGGCCAGTGAGCTGCGCCTGAGCTGAGCTGCTGCTGAGCTGCCAGCAGGTGGCAGGATGGCTCAGCTGGTGAGAGCACATGCTCCTAACAACAAGATTGTTGGTTCAACTCCTGCATGGGATGGTGGGCGATGCCCACCCACAACTAAGATTGAACATGGCACTTTGAACTGAGTGGCTGCGAGCTGCCGATGGCTCGCCGATGGCGACTGGACTTGAAGCTGAGCTAGCTGTACCTTCCACAACTAAGATTGAAGGACAACAACTTGGCTGTTCCCCTTTCCAGTTCCCCAACATTGTTCCCTTTCCCCAATTCCCCAATTAAAAAAAAAAAAATGTGACACGTAGGAAGTATATAGCATCTTACTCTTAATACAATTACAAGGCTTGAGATACTGACATTTATCAATTACCAATTAACTACCAGTCACCATGATAAGTACTTTTTTAATAGTATTAATTAAACAATAAATTCTTAGATATATTTACTGTTTTCTGGACAGAAAATGAACATAAGTGCTCACTGGTCCTTTTCAGAAGAATGAGGAAAGGTTTGCATTTATTAAACTCCATGCTCCCTCTGTCTGAAGCAGTGTCTTCATCTTCACCTCATTGTGTTTTCTGGATAAATCCTCCCTCTCCTTCCATAAGCCTTCTCTGACCTTCCACATCCAAGTTGTATATCTCTCTCTCCCTGTACTGTTTGTTTTACAGTGCTGTTTACTACTTATTTGTCTGTTAATTTGCCTGTCTCCTCTAATAGAATGAAAGCTCCTTGAGGACAAGGGCTGTGTCTCGTTTACTGTTATATCCTTAATACCTACCATCATGTCTGGTTCATAGTGGCATTAAGTGAATGGCACTGAGGTGTCACTGCTCATGTCCCTTACAGGGGACAGACTGGGGAAAATAGCCATTTCATATCATTCTTTCCATTCACCATTTCATATTTGTAGTTCTTTTCTCTCACCATGAGAAGCCTAATACCCAAAAAGATCAATATGTTTACTCTTTTGCTTAATTCTACAATACACATAAACTTGCTTCAGAATTACCACACCCACACCACTTTTAACAATAAACCTACTGTCCTAATAAGTCAAATTTAAGTTTTCTTTACAGTTCTTTTGACTGAGGGTAGTGAAAGTACTGTAACTAAAAGTTACTTGGATTTTCTTTTTCATTTTTCTCTAATATGGTTGTTACTCATTTGATATACAGTTGTTTCTTTTTATTTCCAACTTTGAAGTTAAAAAAAATTCTTGTAGAGTTAACCTTTGGCATTTTAATGATGTTGTATCTTGGTGTGGGCCCATTGGGTTCACCTTGCTTGGAATTCTGTGCTTTGTGGACCTGGATGTGTTTCCCTCATCAGGTTGGTGAAGTTTTCAGCCATTATTTCTTTTACTGGGTTTTCTTTCTCTTTCTCCCTCTCTTTCCCTTCTGGGACCCCAATGATTTGAGTGTTGGTAGGCTTGATGTTTTCCCAGAGATCCTTTAAACTATCCTCATTTTGAAATTCTTATTTCCTTTTGTTGTTCTGTTTGGGTGATTTCTACTCTTTATCTTCCAGCTCACTGACTCCTTCTTCTGTATCAGCTAGTCTGCTGGTGATTACCTCTAGTGTATTTATTCATTTCAGTGATTGTATTCTTCATTTCTGACTGCTTCTTTTTTATGGTTTCTTTCTCTGTGTGAAGTTCTTACTGAGTTCATCTATTCTCCGGAGTTCATTAAGCATCCTTAGAACCAGGGTTTTGAACTCTGCAGACTGCTTGGCTACCTCTCTGTGTTTGTTTCTATGAATTAGGCAAAACAGTAATCTCTCCTGGTCTTGAAGGAGTGACTTTGTGTAGCCTTGGCATCTTTGGCGTTGGCAAGCCAGCTGAATCTGGAGCATGCTATGGGCTACAGAGAGTATGGGGGTGTGCCAGCCTCACTGGGCCGTGGGGCTGTAGCTGGCATGGGCAAGGCTGAGGGCAGTCCCAGGGGCAGGCTAGCTGGAGCTGGAAGGGGTGTCAGCTGCAGGGAATCCAAGGGGTAAGCCACTAGGGTTGGAGCTGAAGCAGGCATGGTCTCCAACAAGGCCTAGGGAAAAGTACATCTAGGCAGTGTGAGCTGTAGGTAGGGTGGGCGTGAAGCCTGAGGAGAGTTCTGGGGACAAGTTGCGCTGGCTGGTAGCTGGAGCTGGAGCAGGCCACAGCCTGGAGCTGTGGCTAGATTGGGCGAGGGCCTCAGGGAGTCCTGTGGACAAGCTGCAGAGCCTCTGTGGGCCTGGGGCACACTGGGACTGTCTTGGCCTATGGGGAGAACACCTGGATCAAGCTCCTGCCCTTGCGATGTTGGGGGCGGGGCACAGTGGGGGCTCCAGTGCCAGAGAGCAGAGAGAGTTCTGGTAGCCCCCCTGCTACCTGTCAGATGCTCTAGGGTTAGGAAATGGATTTCCCTCCTCAGCAGCCTAGGTGCCCTTTAAACCACTGTTTTTTCCTCTCTGTGCCAGGGCAGGTGAGTCCTCTCAGGCTTTTCTGCATCCCTCCTGGCTGAGGGCAGTGTGTCGGGGTGGGGGCCCAAGGTGCCGTGTCCAGCTCACCTACCCGGTTGTGTGTGCTCTCGCTCTTTGTGTGTGCAGAGCTGTTCAGTAAGCCCTCAGCTCTTCTCTTTGGTGCTTGATTTTAAAACATGAGAGCAGAATGGAAAAAAAATTTAGAAGTCACCGTTATCCTTGACCTGTTCTTCATTGGGGAATAAAGGACTTACTATGTCTCAGAGGATGAATTTGCAACAGTCTAGCCCCGAGCTTGTTAATCTTTCGCTAGTCAGAGCGTGCTAAAAGCCTATTTAGCACCTAAGTCTCCAACTCTGAAATAGCTGTAAGACATGTTCCTAAAGATATGTAAAATTTTAAAAACATTCTACAGAACTAATTTGTGGTCAAATTAGTATGAAAATCTTTTTGACCCTACTTTATTTTCTTCCAGAATGACTAATAATTCTGATCATCGTTGGTAGATTGGACACAAGGTTTTTCAAGATTTGTCTCATCTCTCCCTGACTTAAAAATAGATGTATAATATTATGATTGTTTCATTTTATATAGTGGCCAATGGGCTTCATTTATAATTTATAGACTTTTTTTTAACATATTTCAAATTCTTTTTCTTTACTCATCCTTGAAATCTTAAACTGGTGTCTGTGTCAGTAGTGATGGGGATTTTTGTGGTGAGTCGCTAAGCAGTCTAAAAGTCCTACAAATACAAACATGTTTCTAAGAACTGTATAGAATCATTCAGTCTTATGGAAAAAAGTCCACTTGTAAGTTAGCAATTTAAACTATGCTGTTAAAATAGTTTACTGATTTCTACAGAAGTCGTCTTTTTTCGTCAATGCAAAGATTAAAGCTGCTGTTATTCAAAGGTATTCCATTTTAAAAAGTAAGATGTTATTATGAAACATTTTGTTGATAAACATATGGAAAGTACATTTCTAATGTTCCAGGGATCCTTGGAGATGTGACAGTTACATTCTCAATCATTTTCTATTTGCCATTGTGTGATCATTTCAGTATTTAAATCAAGCTCTGTCAAGAGGAACCTAGTAGGTTTCATTGTAGACTCTTGCTCTAATGTCAGTTAGTTTGAATCTCCTTTGTTATGGTGACTGGTTATGAAATCAGTCACTAGACAGACCCTGAAATGAGACTGCTGGAAATACGTCATGTCTGCCTTCATGGTGACAGCTGGCTACAAAACAAACCCCACCAGAGCCATTCTGCAATTGACAAGGGACTTCAAAGGCCAACAGGGCTGCCACTTCAAAGAGAATTCTGCCATCTCTGGCTTGTTGAAAGAAGTTAAATGGCTGTACCCTGCCATAGCAGAAATCTCCATGTTTAGACTTCTCCTTCTTTTGATCTTAGAAATATGTATGAAATGGGCTTTAAGCTAAAGGAATGATATAGTCAGTAGTAATGGCAACCCAATATTATTATTCTGCATTTCAGTCCACTTATTAATGGAAATTACTCAAATATGGTCAAATAATACCAAGTCTAAAGACTCAAATATCTTAGAGAATGAATGTTCAAAACTGTATTAATCTTGTAGTAGCCACCTTCAAAATGCGTAACAAGTCAGATGGTAGATAAAATGAAACTATCAATGTTTTTAAAATTCTCCTTCAATTTCTCTTTGTAATTTTTATCCCCTTTAGTATAATCAGATTCTGAAAGTTGATAATAAGAATGGCAGACAACGAAAACCTGTAATCTCAAGGCTGATTTGCGTTGTTGAAACTGACATTTCTCTGCTTTTAGTAAATCTGTAGTTAAAATTTTAAATTACTTTGTACTCTTTAAAATCTTATTTTAATCAGTTATGCTGGGTACAATTTTGAAGTAATTATCTCATCTTTGCATTAGACAAACAAAAACAAATGTGATGTCAGTTTTAGTGAAACTCTTAATAAAATATCAGAATACTAACAAGCATCTTCAAGAATAACAAGGAAAAGGCGGCAACATGAATTCTCCCTTTTTGAATACTGATAGCCCTAAAAGACATCCCTTTGATGGAGCATCTCTGGTATGCTTGAAAAAGAAAACAGAAAACTTTATAAATAATATGGCAGTAAAAATATGGAGATTTTATATGTTATAAGAAATGAGAGTAATGATTAGCTGGAACTTAAAATTATTATAACTCAGTGGCATGCCCTTTTTTTAATTACATGTTTTCCTTCTCATCCTGTATATTATGGAAGAATAAGGATAAGAATCCTTAGATTCTTTTGCCCTGATCTTCTCTTTTCTTATTTCTTAAAAATCTTTCCTTACGTAAAATAAAGATGGCTTGACAGAAGCTTTTAGCCACTATAACTTCCTCTATAGTTTTGCCAGATGGGGTCAGTAGACAACAACTAAAGAAATTCTGAAGGAAAACTGAAGACCCCAGGAAATAACCACATGTGATCGTATAACACAAAAATCTGTGTGTGTTGTGTGTGTATGTGTATGTGTAGTTCCTAACACTAATTCTTAAAATAATGCATTTGTGTTTGTTTTTTGTTTATAATTTCTTCCTCTTGAAAATTTTTTGACAAAATAGTTCATGATTATATTGTCCCAGAAATTTAGGAAATAATCTATGTCTCTGAATTTCAGCTTCATTTTTCCTTTTTAGTCAACAAAAGGAACACATCTATGTTTTCAAATGTTATAATCAAATGAAAGAATTAACCGCAGTGGAAAAGAAATAAAACCTTGGCACTAACATTGAACCACAGAGATGAGTGCCAGAGTCTGTAGATACTGGTTTGCAATGTAGACATGTTTATATACTTCTGTCTAAACTGAATAACCACTGCTGTACTCTTGGAATCTACGTGGTAGATCTCTAACAGATGATATTTAGTTAGCTTGTAATGAGTTCTTGGGGTGTTTGGCCCTTATTCTGTTATCTCCTACTGAGAAGTTTGATAAACCAAGTTATTGACGATAGAGGCAATCATCCAAGATAGGCTGAAGGTGAAGTCATGAGAACCAGATGGCTTCCCACTGATTTTTATACGCAGTTTATGTTCTCCTTGGCTGCACCTTCCTGGATGTTTTCAATGAAACATATTTTCCTAGAGAAATACGCACAGCAGGATTTAGCCTACACAACAGATAGTTTTTGTGTGTGGCATGTCTTAGCTCTGTTTTGGCATTCACTTGTCCCTTCCTCTTATCTCCATCCTCTTTAATGAATAAAGAGGCAATAAGGGTTAGTGTAAAGTGCATTCAACCAGAAGTTAATTGATGTGGATTCTATTTCTCTTCTTTTTACTAGTGTGATTTAGAGTAAGCCCTGTATTCTTTCTAAGTCTTTATAGCCTCATCTGTGTGGAATAAATTATAATCCCAAGTGTTTTCCTGCCCTGTAAAGACAGTGTACAAATGGTGAGCCTTATTATTACTGCTGCAGTAAATAAATACACACGCGCGCACACACACACACACACACACACACACACACACACACACTCGTGTGATGCTTATGAGTTCCCTCTTGGTATCCTTGGGCTACCAGATATTTAATTCCAACATTTTACTTTCCTTCTTTGGCTCACAGTAAGCTTCTGATGAGTTCAAATTACTTTCATTTGCCAATAGGTATTTGTAACCATTACACAGGGGTTATATTGAAATAATATGTTTCTTCCACAAGAACATATCTCTAATTCATTAATTCTGTTTAATTCTAGGTAACTGTTTGATTTATTTTTCATCAGTGCAAATGAGGATAAAATTTTCAGTTAAAATGCCAGTGAACTTTTATTTTTATTATTGAAAATTAAGGAAACAGTATGAAGATGTTTTATTCAAATTGTTCATATGATCTTCGAAAAAGGGCCCATGCTGTAAATGTTCTGTTTTCTGTTGGTGACTTTATGCTATTGGGGGGGTATTGCTGTTTTCTATAATAAAATGAAATTGATGTTTTCTCCATGTGAAATGACCAAATAATTTCAACTAAGAAGAAAATTTCTTTCAAAACCTGGACTTCTACAGCCGTCCTACCACATGTCTTGTCCTGTCAGCTTGACTTCCCAGCAATGCAGAAACAAATTTTTTTCCAGAAGAGAACTTACCAGAACTTAGGTTCAGGGACAGTCTTATCCTTCCATCTCTATTTCTTTTCCTGAATTAGTTATTTGTCACAAATCCTAAACAAATATAAAGAGGTCTCAAACCCAGACGCAGAAGAGTGTAAAATAATGGTTGCCACATCATCGCTCCTGCTGCTGTGAAAGAAAATGGGATGCTATTTGGATTATTTCTGTCCTTCTAATATTTAGAGAGGATCCATGGAGTTTATGTGGACCTGGGAAATTAATTTTTGTTTTACTTGATACTGGTACAGCCTGTTTGTTGCAGATTATAAGAGATATTGATCAAATAACAATCTTCTGAAAAAAAATTGTTTTCAGTGCTTTAATTCAGATTTTTAGTTTTGATGCTATGTTACCAAAAAAAAATCATTTAAATGGAGTTTACTGTGAGGTAAAAATTGGCCCTTCTTGCAGACTCTTTTCAGCATCAGTAACACGAGATGATGAGAGTCAGAGCAGCAGGGTACACTCGCTTTGCTTTCAAAGTATAAAGACACATTTTATTGACGTCTGATTGTTCATGCTCCACCTGGGAATGATGAGTGCTTATTATAGGATTTATCTACCCATGTTCTCTCAGTTGATTTAAAAAGAAAAGGAAAATTGAGATGGCTTGAAAAAGAAGCATTTCTTTCAAATTGTCGTGTTTCCATTCTTTCTAAATTTCTCTTCAGTTGAAGATTTGTTGCCACAGTATAATATTACTGGAAACTTAAAGGTGGTTGCCAGTGAATGAATATAGCCAATCGCTGTAAATTTACCTCGTCTGCAAGTCAGCTTTCACTGCATAGATACTTACAAACCACGTTCTTTTATAGAAATAGAACTATCCAGCATTGTTCAGTGTCCTGTGGGAATATCAGCCATATTTGGAGAGATGGTAAAAGCATTTTGTAAATTCCTCACCCATGGAGCACTCTAATTATTTAGTGTTATTTGTGGATTTGATTCATTCTCATAAACCTTAGGCAGTGTTAACTTATTGGAGAAATACAACAATACATAAAAGTCAAGAAATCTAGTGACTCCCAAAGTTGAAGTGTGTGTTTTGTTTTTGTTTTTGTTTGTTTTTTTAGCCGAGCCATCCTGCCACCTGTTGGCAGCTCAGCTCAGTCTGGGCATCGAACTGCTGTTGCTCAGAGCTCAGCTCGCACTCTTGAGCGAGCTCTTAACCAACTGAGCCAGTCAGCCAGCCCTCAAAGTTGAATTGTGGAAATACGGTTTCTGTGGTTTCTTCTTCAGTGCTGTATCTGTGACTCCTATGTATGTTTGGGTCCTTAATAAAATCAGAACTAAGAGATAGCAACAGTACCTGAAATTCCAAAACTTAATATACTGTTGAATGTAGAGGTAACTCAGGAATCACTTAGAATATTTTATTTTCAATACATGGAAGAGAAAATCATAATCAACCTTATTATATAAGTCATATGCATTTAAATGGAGAGTAAAAGAAAAATTTTAAAGTTTTCTTTTGATAGCACTTTTGATTTTGACATTATGGCCCAATGGGACTGGTACCACCCTCTTCAGAGAACCTACTGGAATTAGTTTTACTGTGAATTTTATCCTGGATTTCATCAGACATTGTCCAGAAAATAAGCCACTGTCATCTGTGCTTGGCTGCACTGTCATTCCTGTATATTTAGCACCCAGCTCTCCAATCCTCCTCATCCCTTTTATACCTATCTCCCTACTAAGGCACCAAAATTCACAAATCTTCATTCATTCATTTAACAAATAGTCATTGAGTATCTACTATGTGCCAGGGCCTGGTATATACATTCCTAATTTCCCTCATAAACCATCTTTCTTTACCTGAAGTATAATCTGGTCTGCCCCCTGGAAACTCCCAACAACCTTTTCTGATAACAAGTAAGTGTTTATTCTGAATCTTAGGGTTAGAGGTGGGACTCTCATCCTTGTTACCTGTTACACTTTCAGGCCGTTCATTATTCCATCACATTCTTGTAAGAAGCCTTCTTCTTCAAAACCGATATCATTCAGCTGTAGCATTGAAGCTTCTCACTGAAGACTTTTGTTAAATCACTAACTTCAGAATCTACTTGAATAACTCATTTGTTAGTTTGTCTCCTCAGTTTCTTGAAGAATGATGTTTGCCTCCAGATTCGGTATTCTACAGTACACCTTGGTAATCTACTCTGCCTCCAGCTTGACTCATTACGTATCTTCCTCTCTGATCACAATTTCCTACCATTTTAGCTTTCTTGTTCAAGTATTCCCACTACGGCTATATTTCCACATTATTTGAATTGTGTCTTTTGGTGTATCCCAATCCATCAGCACTGTTTTTTCTTCCATCTTTATTCAACTGAGATTCCTTGGTCCATCATTTTAGTAATTCTGATTTTAACATTCTAAATCCTCTTGCTCCTCTGTGTAGTCAGATCTCTTTGGTACCTTCCTGTTGCTTTTAGGATAAAAGCCAAAGTCCCTAACACAGCCTACAAGATCCTTCTCCATCTGACCCTTTCCTTCATCTCCTGCCATGTTTGCTCCCTTCATCCTCTTCTTCTCAGGGTTTGTGATCCTTTGATCTTTTTTAATCTTCTCCGGCATGTATGTGCCATCCAACTTCAGGGCTATTATACATGCTGGACCCTAAAGCTGGAATACCCTTTTTCCTCCCATGGGCTCCTCAACTTCCTTGGGGAAACTTCCTCTCAGCCCTCAAAACATAGACCACAGCTTCATGTTACTTATTCTAATGGCATCCTGTAACTTCTTACATAACACTATCCAGAAATCCATAATTACGTACTTGGGAATTTTATTAATTAATCACTATGAATTTCTATGGACCCTAAGCTCAATAGTGCTAGGGAAGGGCCGGCCAAATAGATCAGTTGGTTAAACTCGCTCAAGAGTGTGAGCTGAGCTCTGAGCAATAGCAGTTCGATGCCCAGCCCAAGCTGAGAGCTCAGCTGCCAACAGGTAGCAGGATGGCTCAGCTAAAAAACAAAAAATAGAAAAAAGGGTGCTAGGGAAACATGTCTGGTTTTTTTTTTTCCGTTATGCCTTCAATGTATAACACATGTTACCTTCTCACATAGTAGGAAATATTATGGAGGGGTAGGAGAGAAGGGAGAAAAAGGAAGGATAGAAAGATGCCAAAGTGGCGATGAGAACACTCCCCAGAGCGACCCTTTCCATATAATTGTAGGAAACTGGTTTAGGACTATTTGCTCACTGATAACATTGTAGCGAGTGGCACTGACTGTAAACAAAATGGAGTCTGACTGCCTAGGTTGTACCCCTAGCTCAACCGCCTTCAATACAGCACTTAAACTCTAAATCTGTTTCCTTTTCTGTAAAAATGAGGAAGATAATAATACCTAGTACCTTCTAGCATCATTATGAGGATTTAATGAGACAACACATGTAAAGTGCTTAGACTACTTCAAAGTATTCGTGTAATGTAAGTTATTAGTATTCTTATTGCAATAGCTATATTTGTTCTGTATTCATAAAGTACTATTGGGCTGTCAGAAAAGTCATGATGCATGCATTTTTTGCAACGAAAAACATAGAAAAAAATACATCATGACTCTTCCAACAACCCAATATACTGTTGGCATATATCTTATCAAACAATTACCATGCATTGGCCAAAAGAACATAGTGGGGAAAAAGATTTCTAGTGTAAACATTACTGTAAAGCTCTGTTAGGAATTCTGTAAATTCCAGTTCTCATTAGTAGTGATTGTTAGATACCTTACTTAAGGAGTTTGTTAGAAGACGATGATGGGGGGCGGGAAGAAGGGCAGAGAGAGAATATACTTCAAAACTGCTCCTCAATTTGAGCTTGGTAACCTTTTTTAAAATTGTAATTATAGGGCCGGCCGAGTGGCGCATTGGTTAACAGATGGTTTGGGATGCCAGCGGCCCCAGTTCAGATCCCACATATGAGGGCCCATGACACTGTCCCCTGCAGCTAACAACAGCTCCACCTGGAGCTGGGCTGCACGAACCCTGGCAACGGTGTAGGCTGCAGCCCCTGCTGCAGTGGGCTGCCATAGGCTACAGTGAGTGGCCGGCAGCCAGTGTGAGCAGCTGGCAGCCAGCGTGAGCTGCCAATAGCCACTGTGAGCGACCATCCAGAGGCTGGCGACTGATCTGCCTCATCCGGGAAGAGCGCAATGACGATACCAACATGGGCCAGTGAAGCAACGTCCTCCGCAACTAGACTGAAGAACAAAAAAACAGCAACTTGTCTGTTCCCCTTCCCCAATTCCCCAATGCTGTTTCCCTCCCCCAATTCCCCAATACAATCTTTAAAAAAAAAAAAATTGTAATTGTAAAACAGAGTAGGTCTTAATCTGGAATTTTCTTTCTTTTTTTTTAAAGATTGTATTGGGGAATTGCAGGAGGGGAACAGCCAAGTCGTTGACCTTTTGCTCTTCAGTCTAGTTGTGGAGGACCCGCTTCATTGGCCCATGTTGGTATTGTGATCATTGTGCTTTTCCCGGCTGAGGCAGGTTGGTCGCCGGCCATTGGATGGCAGCTCAAGCCAGCTGCCGGCCGCTCACGCTGGCTGCCAGCTTCTCATGGTAGCTCACAGCAACCCACTGCAGCAGGTGCTGCAATCTGCGCTGTCGTCAGCCACTCACAGCAGCCCAGCTCCTGGTCGAGCTGTTGTTCATAATCTTAGCTGTAGAGGGCGCAGCGTCACTGGCCCATGTGGGAACCAAACAGGCAGCCCTGCTGCTCAGAGCTTGCACTCCCAAGCCAACTCTTAACCAACTGAGCCACTTGGCTGGCCCTAGAATTTTCTGGAAATCAAGAAACTAGTGGACTTTTGAAATGATGACTTACATGTGGACTTGTAAGTGGACTTACATGATGAATTCTTAACCTCTGTATAATTTTATTTTTGTACTGTTGTCTTTTTTTCTAATTGTTTCTGCCCCCCCTGTGGATACTTTAGCCTTTTACTTTCCCAAGAAACTATAACAAGATTTTCAATAAGCATCTTGGAAAATATGAAAGTATTTTACTCAGTTGTGAGCAGAAGAAGGTGGGAACTTGAAGGTGCAGCCTTTGCCAGCACCTGAAGCACCCAATTGCTTTGCTTTCTTAAGGAAAATAGGTCTGTGGTAAAGTCATAATTTGTTCCCTTCTCATTTTGAGTAAAAGTTTATTAGCTTGTGATTTAAGCAAACCATCTGGTCCTGCTGGTGCTGCACACTGTCAAGCCCTGTGCTTTCTCCTTAATATGTTACTGGAGGCAGTTAAGTTACATACTTGAATCCCAGCTCTGGCCTGGGGTTTTTTTATGTCTTAAAACATATGCTTTTGAAAATTGTACTGTGACCTGGAGCACATTTTTAAACTGTGGAGAATTTCTTCATTGTTTAGTGTAGTATGTATCTCTTCTTTTCTTCTACTCAGCTTTCATTACCTCATTTCTCAGTGACTGTACCCCAAACTATACAACAACTGCTGTTGGTAGGCATGCAATGAAATAGATATACAAAAGGAGATAGTGGAATGTGTTTTCGAGGACTGTGAAAACGTAACAGAAAGTGTGAAGTATTTCAGTTTGGCCTTGAAACTGTTTCCCTGTCTTAAAGCCAGAGCGCAAATCAGATGATTGGTTGGAAATCCTCATTTATAGTACCATTCTTGCCTTGAGTACATGCTTTCAAACCTTGTCGGATGTATGTATGATCTGAGATAGAAATACCTTGAGGGCCTTGCACTCAAATGGATGCAGAAATTAAGCAATCTTTAAGAAAATTACTTTTTACTACCAGGTAAAATTGTGTAAGTGAAATACTGGAATGAAAGGTAAAATGTCTCCATAAACATGGCAGACCCAACACATGCTGGGAAAATAGCTTCACAGAAATAACTGAAGATGGTTGATAAAAAAATGCGTTCATGAATTGGCAAGAAAGTAAGACGTTCTCATGTCAGGGGATGAAGAGACAGGAAATTCAAAGAGAAGTACTTGCTAAGCTGTTGAACACTGGTTTTTGTGTATTGGCAGCCCAAAAGAAAAGTTCCATGACAGCCCACGATACAGAATCTAATAGACAGCCAATCCTTCCCCTCTTTTTTAAAAAGTATTCAGAGTGCCCAAAATTGGTCCTTGGAAAACACTAAGAAAATTCACTGGCCTTTGGTGAGACTAAAAAAGAGCGCCGAATCCTAACCACTAGACTACCAGGGAACCTGGTGAGACTAAAAGAGAAAAAGAAGGTACAGTGAACAATTTTTGGAATGATAAAGGGCTCGTAACTACAACTCCTGCAGGTCTTAAAAAAATACAAATATCTTTGCCTGTACATTTACAAATTTAGACTAAATGAGTAAATGCCAAGAAAAAATGTAACTTAGCAAAACTAGCTAAGTATGAAAAAGATAATCTGAAACAAAATGAATCAGTATTAAATTTCCCCCACACACACAAATTTCAAGCCCAGGGAGTTATACTGGTGATTTTTACTAAACATACAAAGAGCAAATAATTTGAGTCTTACAGAAACAGTTCCAGAAAATAAAAAATGAGGAAACAAGTAATTACCAACATATTTTGTAAGGCTAGTGTAACTGATGTCAAAACTTGACAAAGTTAATACAGGAAAGGAGAAGTTTAGGCCTGTCACAACCATGAACATAAATGTAAAATTCCTAAACATAATATTGCCAAAAAAAAATTAATGTATTTGAATAGAAGAATATGCTTGAAGAAGTTTAGTTTTCTCAAGAGTTTAAGATTGGTATCATCAGAAAACTAATTATTATGGTCTACCATATTGAAAGATGACAGGAGAATGTATGATCATCTCAAGAAATGCGGACAATTTATATTAATTTATAATAATCTTAACAAGCTAGAAATAGAAGGGAATTTCCTTAACCTAATAAAGGTCTTACTTTTGGATAAAACCTTTAAGCATTCCTTTTAAGATCAGCAATAGAACATGCTGTCATCATTCTAGATAAATGTAAAGATGGAAAGGAAAGAGAAGACTATCATTCAGCTATGACATGGTTGTCTACATAGTAAATAAAAAATTTATACATAAAAGCATATAAGGAGGCTGCTAGATACAGTATCAATATACAGAAATCAGTTGCATTTCTATAACCTGTATCAGAATTTTTTTTAAAGAAACTATTTACTATAACATTTAAAAAGTATATAAAATATCAAAGAATATATATCATTAGAATGTTTGAGATCTTTATGGGGGAAATGATAAAACTCTTCGAAAGATATTGAAATTCTCAATATATACCTCTTTCATGAACTGTTCTATTGGGTTGTCAGAAAAGTCATGACATATTTTTTCTGTGTTTTTCATTGCAAAAATGCGTCATGATTTTTCTGACAATCCAATAGAACAGTGCCTGGAACATGGGTAAACTCAAGTGGTTTTTGTAGAAATTCAAGAATAGTGGACCGGCCGAGTGGCACAGTGGTTAAGTGCTGGCTTGGGAAGCCAGCGGCCCCAGTTTGGGTCCTACATATGAGGGAGGACCAGTGACACTGCCCTCAAAAAAAAAAAATAAAAAAAATAGAATAGTTAAGGTGGGGACTTCCGGTAAGATGGCAAACTAGACATCCACTGTGCCAACTGTCTCCCAGGATCACACCAAAATTACAAATAATTTATACAACATTCAACCCCGGAAGTCTCCGGAACACTAGATGAACAGAACCACTAAATGAAGAACTTAAAGAGGAGGCCACATAGAGTCTGGTAGGAGGGGCAGAGATGAGAGAGGGCGAACCCTATGAGGGATGCCTCAGCTGTGGGGAGGCTTCTCCGGTTGGGGGAGAGACCCTTCGGCCCCACACCGAGCTCACCAGCCCAGAGTTCCTTTGCCGGGAAGAGGAGTTCCACAATAGCTGGCAATAGAAATTAGGGAGGACTCATTGCTCAGCTCTGTGAGGCTGAGGGCAGCCAGAGAAGCAGTGGAGCCGGAGCACGGACTTGCTCACTGGTGAGCACTCACTGGTTCCTGGTGGAGGGAGTAGCTGTGTGAGCGGGGCCCAGGAGCTTGCAGAGAAGGACTGAACTAAGTGCCTTTGGCAAGGGAGCTGGAGGTTTGGGGACCATTGTTCTCCGGGTGTGGGGCTTGTACATAAGGAGTATACAGAAGGGCGTCATTTTGTCAGGGTTGGGCCCTCTCACAGAGGATCAGGTCCTGGGACCGCATTGGTCTGGGGAATTGGCGCAGGAGTGCGTATGTGCATGCGTGCGCATGCTGCCTTGGAGCCCCACCCTCCATAGGGCTTGTGCTGTGTAGCCAGGGAAACGCCTGGGGGGTGCAGTCCGGCTCCAACAGGCTATTCATTGACACACCGGAGTCCGTGAGCCTCCTTGGGTCCCCGCACTCCACACTGTGTGTGCAGAGTTGCCAGGCTGGTGTTTGGTTGTTGGTCTGCTCAGCCTGATCTGTGAGTGGCTGATTGGGACAGGGTGAGACTGAGAGGTTTCCTGGAAGTGTTGGGCTGTGAGCTTTGTGCCTGTGTGATCCAGCCGGGGCTTTCCTCGTGATCTACCTAATACATCGAAGCAATTCCAGAGCGACAGCCAGAACGAGGAAACAAAGAAACATGTTACAAGTAAAAGATCAGAGAAACCTCTAGAAATGGAACTAAATGAAACGGAGACCCAACCTTTCAGAGACAGAGTTTAGAAGACTGATGATAAGAATGTTTAACGAACTTAGGATATAAAGAAAGAGAGAAAAATCATAAAAAACCAGTTAAAACTAAAGAATACAATAGCTGAAATGGAAGAACACACTCAAAGGAATCACCAGTAGATTAGATGAAGCAGAGGATCGGATCAGCGATTTGGAAGACAAAATAGCTGAAATCACGCAGTTGGAACTACAAAAAGACAAAAGAATAAAAAACAATGAAAATAGTTTAAGAGCCCTATGGGACAACATGAAGCACAACAGTGTGTGCGTCATAGGAATACCAGAAGGAGAAGAGAAGCAAGGGGTCGAGAATGTATTTGAAAACATGATGACTGAAAACTGGTGAAGGAAATCGACATACAAGCCCAGGAAGTGCAAAGAGTACCAAACAAGGGGAACCCAAACAGGTCTACATCAAGACACATCATAGTTCAAATGGCAAAGGTTAGGGCCGGCTGAGTGGCTCAGTTGGTTAAGAGCTCAGACAAGAGTGCAACCTGAGCTCTGAGCAACAGCAGCTCGATGCCCAGCCCGAGCTGAGCTGCTGTTGAGCTGCCAACAGATGGCAGGATGGCTCAGCTAAAATAAATAAATACATAAATAAATACATAAATAAATAAATAAATAAATAAATAATAAAATGGCAAAGGTTAAAGACAAAGACAGAATCCTAAAAGCACCAAGAGAAAAACAGCAGGTTACATACAAAGGAACTCCTTTTAGACTAACAGCTGACTTGTCTACAGAAACTCTGCAGGCCAGAAGGGAGTGGCAGGAGATACTCAAAGTGACTCAAAATAAAGGCCTACAACCAAGATTACTCTACCCAGCACAGCTCTCACTTAAAATTGAAGGAGAAATAAAGAGCTTCTCAGAAAAGAATAAGCTTAAGGAATTCATTACCACCAAGCCAGCATTGCAGCAAATGTTAAAAGGGCTTTTTTAAACAGAAAGGTTAAACAAGCTAACTTAGGAAGACCAGGAATACAAATAACAAAATGGTAATACATATGCTCCTATCAATAATCATTTTAAATGTGAATGGGCTAAATGCTCCAATCAAAAGACAGAGAGTGGCTGATTGGATAAGAAAATAGGACCCATGTATATACTGTTTACAAGAGACTCATCTCAGAGCAATAGATACACATAGACCGAACGTAAAGGGATGGCATAAGATATTTCATGCAAATGGAAATGAGAAAAAAAGCTGGAGTAGCAATGTTTATTTTGGACAAAATAGACTTCAAAATGAAGACTACAATAAAGGACAGTGAAGGGCACTATAACCCTAATAAAATTCTATGCACCTAACATAGGAGCTCCTAATTACACATAACAGATTTTGACAGACATAAAGACAGAGATCAACAGTAACACTATCGTAGTAGGGGACTTCAACACCCCGATGTCACCAATGGACAGACCCTGCAGACAGAAAATCAACACGGAAAGAGTGCCCTTAAATGACACTTTAGACCAGCTGGATTTCATCGATATTTTTAGAGCATTTCACACTGAACAGAATATACATTCTTCTCAAGTGTACATGGGACATTTTCCAAGATAGACCACGTTAGGCCACAAAACAAGTCTCAGTAAAATTAAGAAGATTGAAATCCTATCAAGCAGATATAAAAGAAAAACTGATGGTTGCTGGCTGGGGTGGGTGAGTAGGAATAAGGGAGGGGGGAAGGTTTTGGACAGTGTAGGTGGGTGACTACAATGTTGCCGCAGGGATATTGAGGGGCAGTTTTGGGAATGTAATTGATAATGTTATTAATGCTTTGTGGGGTGTCAGATGGTCTCATGTCTTCTTGGGGAAAACTCTTCCGGGATTGGGTAGAGGCTTGATTGCTGCGCTGTACACCTGAAGCTGATGTTATATAATATTGAATGTTAACTGTGATTGAATGTATACATATAGTGATGGGATGAGGGGTACAGTGTGGTAGTGGGGTCACGGGAGTTGTAATAGATATGTATGACATGGTGGGGAGTGGGGTGGCGGATTGGGGAAGGGGAGTTGTCACTTGGAGGTGTAAAAAGTATAACTGTTGCACTGTTGTAAAAAATAAATTAAAAAAAAGAATAGTTAAGGTGCTCTTGAAAACAGAAGGCTATTAGACATCAAGCCTTATAAAGCTACAATAATTAAGACGATGTGGTTTTGGTGCAGGAATAGGCAAACCAGCAAACCATGATAGAAAATGCAGAAATAAACTTGATGAATGTCCAATGTGAAGATAGAATGGATTTTCAATAAATAGTATTGAGACTTTGGAAAATCCTTGTGGGGAAAATGAAATTGTATCATTACCTCACACTATACACAATTCTAGATCACTTAAAGACTAAATGTGAAAAACAGTACTTTAAAACTCTTGGAGGGGGTCCGCCGAGAGGCGCATTGGTTAAGAGCTAGCTTGGGACATCAGCAGCTCTGGTTCAGATCCCACATATGAGGGCCAGTGACACTGCCCTCTACAGCTAACAACAGCTCCACCTGGAGCTGGGCTGTGCGAGCCCCGGCGACGGTGTAGGCTGCAGCCCCTGTTGAAGTGGGCTGCCATAAGTTACAGTGAGTGGCCTGCAGCCATCGTGAGAGCTGGCAGCCAGCGTGAGCTGCCAATAGCCGTAGTGAGCGACCATCAGAGGCTGGTGACCGATCTGCCTCATGCGGGAAGAGTGCAATGAGATACCAACATGCGCCAGTGAAGCAACGTCCTCCGCAACTAGACTGAAGAACAAAAAGACAGCAACTTGTCTGTTCCCCTTCCCTGATTCCCCAACGTTGTTCCCCTCCCCCAATTCCCCAATTTAAAAAAAAAAATCTTAAAAAAAAACAAACTTGGAGGGGCTGGTCGAGTTGCACGTTGGTTAAGAGTTGGCTTGGGATGCCACCTCTTGAGCAGCAGGGCCCTCGTTCGGATCCCACATACAGGCCAGTGACACTGTGCCCTCTACAGCTAAGATGGTGAACAACAGGTCTACCTGGAGCTGGGCTGCTGTGAGTCACCCTTGACAGTGTAGGCTGCAGTGGGCTGCCGTGAGCGGCTGGCAGCCGGTGTGAGCGGGCAGGCAGCTGGCATGAGCTGCCATGAGCCGCTGTGAGCGGCTGTCCAACGATCGGCGACCAACTGCCTCATCCAGGAAGAGTGCAATGATCATAATACCAACATGGACCAGTGAAGTGACGTTCTCCACAACTAGGCTGAAGAACAAAAGGACAGCAACTTGGCTGTTCTCCTGCCCTGATTCCCCAACACTGTTCCCCTCCCCCAATTCCCCAATAAAATCTTTAAAAGAAAAAACCAAAAAACTCTTGGAAAGCTTCTCAGTCAGAGACAATCACAAAAGAACAGTAGCCAATTATGATGGTTCACTTTATGTGAATACTTGATTGGGCCACACTGGTGCCCATATATATCTGGTCAAACTCTATTCTGTAGACTAGAGTCTGATGTTTTTGTAAGGATGTTTTTGGATAAGAGTAATGTTTAAGTCAATAGACTTGAGTAAAGCAGACTGCCCTTACTAATACGGGCGGGGGTGGGGGGCTCTCCTCCTGTTCTGTTCAGGCCTTCCTGCCAGTTGAAGGCCTGCATAGAACAAAAAAGCTTCTCCTCTCCTGAATAAATCCTGCCTGATTGTGTTCAAGTGGGCACCAGCGTTTGCCGGCCCTTAGGCCTGGAGCCTGCCAGCCTTTGGACTGGGTTACACTATTGATTCTCTCGGGTCTCCAGCTTGCCGGCTTGCTCTGCATATCTCAGCATCTGTCAGCCATAATCACACAAGCCAATTCCCTATTAAAAATACATTTTATAATATGTATTATATGTCATGTAGATTTTACATATTAACGTATAGTAAGTATATTAATCAATATAACAATGTATTTTATTTATCAGAGAAACAGAATCAATAGGCTCAATTGGGTTATCGGAAAAGTCATGATGTATCTTTTCTATGTTTTTCTTTGCAAAAATATGTCATGACTTTACTGACAACCCAGTATATTGATCATTGTGTGTGTGTGTGTGTGTGTGTGTGTGTGTGTGTTTGCATTTGCATATACATACACATATATTGTATTCAGTGTATGTACTGTTTGTTCTGTTTCTCTGGAGAACCTTTACTGACACACAACCATAAACATTTATTTCTCAGTCACGTAGATGGTTGAAATGGTTGGCTGTGGTTTCATTGCTGACTGGGATGGCTCTGCTCCACGTGTCTCATCCTAGGACTCAACTGAGAGGCAGCAGCTACTCAGTTGTTTTCTTCTCAGTGGTGGAAAGGCAACCTAATCACACGCATTACAAGCCTCATCGTGTGTCTAGTCTGCTAACATCCCATTGCCCAAAGCAGGTGTTGAGAAACTGCGGCTCGCGAGCCACATGCGGCTCTTTGGGTACATTCCATCTCAAAAGTTTGCCAACCCCTCAACCCCTGGAAGAGCCAATCCTGTCCCTCACAACAATTTAAAAATTATTCGAGAGCTGTAAATATATTTTTACATAATTACCATTATGTGAATAATATCCTTTAAAAATTTTATAAGTGAAACTATGATAGTTTTATTTTCATTTTCAATTTTACTTCAGAGCCACATGTACATACCCAAAGAGCCGCACGTGGCTCACAAGCTGTGGTTTACCAACCCCTGCCATAGAGGAATGGATAATGGGACCACTAATTCAGTCTACTACTTACTGAAGGCAGTATAAAAGGGAGAAATGTCATATGATCTTGGCCATAGGAAACGATTTCTTAAACGATGTGAAAGTCACAAGTCCTAAAATAAATATGTACTTCATAAATTTAATTTTATTAATTTCTGATCAACAAAAGACAACATATTGAAAAGAACACATAAGCTACAAACTGGGAGAAGAGATTTGCCACACCTACACTTGATGAAAGGCTGGTATTTAGAATATACGTTCATTTATATGTTTAAAACTGCTCCCAGTCAACATGAATAAGAAAAATAAGCATAAGGCAGGTGAGGTGCAGAGATTTCACTGCGAGTTTCAAGGAAGAAGCACAAATGGTCCCTAAGCAAATGAAACATATTTAACCTCACTGATTATTGTTGAAATGATAAAAATTTGGGAAAAGATTGAGAAATTTATAATGAAAGAACCAGGCTCTTGTCATCTGAACCTACTCATCAGTGCTATTACTGAAAGTGAGACAGCACTGTGCGTCTCTTTGTGGTATGTTACCTGAAGTAACTTACCTAAGGAGTACTGGTGTCAAAAAGACAAAAAATATTGGACCTGAATCTAACAGTCTTTAGATACACCTTTCAGGTTATAGGAAACATGAGGACAAGAGGAACAGCATAAATAGCACCATTAAAAAAAATTGAGCTGATGGGCCGGCTGAGTGGCGTGGTTGTTAAGCGCTGGTTTGGGAAGCCAGCGGCCCCTCCTATGGGTCCTACATATGAGGGCCAGTGACACTGCCCTCAAAAAAAAAAAAAAAAAAAGTCAGCTGAATCCAAAATGTGGGATTTTTGTATACGACAAGTGATACATTTTGTCAAGAAGTTAATGGCATAAGAAATTTAAAATGTGAAGGAATAGGTCGGTTGTCCAGGCACCTTTCATCCAAAAGAATATTCTTTCCTCACTGAATGACTTTTCTCAAAAATAGGTTTACCATAGGGCTGGCCGAGTGGCGCTGTGGTTAAGCGCTGGCTTGAAAAGCTAGTGGCCCCGGTTCGATCCCACATGTGAGGGCCAGTGACACTGCCCTCTAAATAAATAAATAAATAAAAATAAGTTTACCATAAAAGTTATTGTTTATTTTGGACTTTGAATTATTTTTTTTTTTTAAGATTTTTATTGGGAAATTGGGAGGAAACAGTGTTGGGGAATTGGGGAAGGGGAACATTGTGTTTTTCCAGGACCCATCAGCTCCAAGATAAGTTGTTGTCCTTCATTCTTAGCTGTGGAGGGCGCAGCTCAGCTCCAAGTCCAGTGGCTGCTTTCAATCTAGTTGCAGGGGCCAGGAAGGGGGTGCTGAGCCCACCATCCCATGTGGGAGTCGAACCAGCAATCTTGCTGCCAAGAGTATGTGCTGTCACCAGCTCAGCAGCAGTTCAGGTCTGGCACAGCTCATTGGCCCATGTGGGAATTGAACCAACGACCCTGTTGCTCAGAGCTCACGCTCTTAACCAACTGAGCCACTCGGCCAGACCCGGACTGTCAATTCTTTTCTGTTGAACTCTTTGTCATCCTTATGTCAGTACCACCCTGAAGTTTCAGTACGTTTTGAGGTCAAGAAGTATGAGTCCTCCAACTTTACTTTCCTTTTTCAAGAATACTTTTGTTATTCTGGCTCCTTTTCATTTCCGTATGGATTTTAGAATGAGCTTGTCAATTTCTGCAAAAAAAAAAAAAAAAAAGCTAGAGTTTTTATAGGGATCATGTTGAATCTGTAGATCAATTTAGGGAATATGGCCATCTTAACAATATTAAGTCTTTCGATCCATGAACTTGATGTCTTTCCATTTACTTAAGTCTTCTTTAATTTCTTCCAACAATCTTTTGTAATTTCCAGTCTATATGTCTTGCATTTCTTTTGTTAAATTTATACCTAGGTATTTTCTTCTCTTTGATATTATTTTAAATGGAATTATTTTCTCAATTTCCTTTTTAGAATATTCATTGCTTATGTATGGATACATAAAAAATTGATTTTTATATGATGATCTTATATCCTGCAACCTTTATATACTTATTATAAATTTTTTAGTGGCTTTCTTAAGGTTTTTCTCTATATAAGATTATGTCATCTTAAACTAGAGAAAGTTTTGTGTTCCTTTTAATTTTTTGTGTGGCCTAATTTTTGTGGCTGTCATCTCTAGTACGATATTTAATAGAGGTGGTGAGAGCAGTCACTCTGGTCTCTTTCTTGGTCTTGGTCTTAGCAGGAAACCATTCAGCCTTTCATCGTTAAAGATTATGTTAGCTGTGGGTTTTTCACAGATGTCTTCTGTCAGGTTGAAGAAGTTCTCCTCTATCTCTAGTTAGTTGTTACCATGAACGGTTATCAGAAACGTTTTTCTGCATTTATTGAGGTGATCATGTGGTTTTTGTCCTATCATTCTATTACTATGGTTTGATTTTTATATGATTAACTTTGAATTGTTAGATAAATTTCAGTTTTTGTATCTTGTTAGGTTTGGAATTCTGGTATTTTTTGCATATTTGCTCTTAAGGACTGTTTCTCTATAGTTTTCTCTTTTTCTTTCTTACGATATGTTTTTCTGGCTTTGTTATCAGTGTCTCTGTATCATGATCCCTTTTGGCACGCTGTCTCTGCTTTCTGGCATAAGGTGTACAAAGTTCATCTTTTGTATATTTCTTGGTCCACATCTGGAATCAGCCATTTAGTTTAGTGGGAAACCATAACCTGGGCGTTGTGGTACTCAGTATTGTTTGTTGTCATTGCTTTTAGCTCCTGCGTGATTATGCTCATGGTTCTGAAATATACACGTATATGGGTGTTTGGGTCTTTGTTCTGGAATATACACGTATGGTGGACTCTTTTTTATATGCATGAAAGAAACATAGTGTTGAATGAAATAAGAAAGAAGATTCCATTTATACAATACTCATAAACTGATAAAACTAAAAATAAAGAAATGCAAGTAACAAAATTAAGAATAGTAATTACTGGGCCGGCCGAGTGGCGCAGTGGTGAAGAGCTGGCTTGGGATGCCAGCGGCCCCTGTTCAGGTCCCACATATGAGGGCCAGTGACACTGCCCTCAAAAAAAAAGAAAAGAATAGTAATTACCTATCACAGGGAACTTAGGGGATACATTTGGATAACTGACTTAACAAAGGTGATGAGTAAATAGATGTGTGTTTTGCTCTTGGTTCTGGACTGTGTATATATATTCCTTTTATGAAATTTACAGTTTGTTATGTGCAATATAAAGCAGTGTTAAATTATTTTTCTTATAATTTGTAAGTACTCTTTCAATAATTTCTGATCTTTTGCCAAATAGGCCAAAAGTACCTTCCTGTCATGACTGTTGGAGTCCTTCTATTTGTAGTGCTGAGTCAGTTGACTATCCATATTCATAAAAATGAATTTTGATCATTACAGCGTATTCAGAAATCATTTGCCTATGTATTGTAGATCTGCATGTGGAACATGTAATCAATAAAGGATTTAGAAGTAAAAATAGAAGAATATCCTCATGACCTTGAGGTAGACAAAATTTACTTTTAATTTAGTGTATAAAAAGCTCTGAACATAAAGGGAAAGTATTAAGTTAAACTCCATTACAATGGAAAATTTCTATTTATTAAAAGTGCCTTCACTAAATTTCACTGTCTTTACCAAGTGGAATGCCATTCAGTTAGGAGAAACTGCAGAACTATGATTATATCCAACAACATGGATGAACCTCACAGATATAACAATGAGTGTAAAAAAACCTGTACTTAAAGTTACATACTGTGTAATTTCATTTATATGAAGTTAAAACAAATAGGCAAAACTAACCTGGAGTGTTAGAATAGTAGTTACTCTTTATCTGGAAAGGGCATATTAGCGGGGTTTCTGGGATCCTGATAATGTTCTGTGTATTAATTAGTCAGTGTGCTGATTGCACAGGTTTATTCATTTTGAGAAAATTCTTCAAGTTGTACATTTATTATTTATTTTTCTGTATTTATGTCGTATTTCAATAAAATTTTACCAAAAAATTTAGATATTAAGTATGTATACAATAGGCTTCCTTTTGTGTGGGAAAAAGAGGAATAGGCTATTTATACATGCTTGCTTATGTACGAGTATGTGCAAAATATCTCTCCAAGCATAAGGAATTAATACCATGACTTGCATGGGATGGGAAGATTTTCTGAGTGATGTTCAAGAGAAATTCATAAAAGATGGACACATCCCACACTTTATTAGAGCTTCTGTAAACGATGCCATCCATAACTGACTTCGTGTCATAAGAACATACCTTGGAGTATCATTTCAGTTCAGTTTGAGATGAGATTTTATATGAATTAAATTGATACAATGGAATCATCTTTATTGGCAGTTTCAAAAGAGCAGACAGTGATATATGTTTATATAAAGCTTGCAGATATGTGAATGCCTATCTGAGGAGATCTGCATAATAATAGATATTCTCACAGTCATTCAGATGCCCAAAACCATTAAAATGGATCTCTTTTCTCTTGGTATTTAGCAGCTGTTACCAATCAACATGGAGACTTTGGTTAAGTATGAGACACTGACTTCCAGGGGTCTGTTAACAACTGATTTGTTACATTGTGCTGTCTCCAGGCTGCCCTCAGGTTTAGCATCACACAAATGGGTTTTATGTAGGAGTCATTGCATGACAGATCCCCCGTCTCTACCTGCACTCTCCTCTACCTCTGAAAACGTTTATTGTCATCAAAATTATTTCTCTGCAAGCAACAACCTGACAACATAAACTCTCATGGTTGAGACAGTTGGATGGTTGATTTATCTGGTTGAGGTTAGTTTTTGATAATAACAGATATTTTTCGCTTCTGAATTAAAATGACCATATTTATTTAAATAATTTTATTTTGGACCACCCAGAGTAAGTAGAAATGACTGTAAAGTACATATCTTGCTCTTAGTTTCATGTGTTTTAGTATTCTGTCTCTTCTCTATCTGGTTGTATATACAGAGGGTGCCAAAAATATGTATACACATTTTAAGAAAGGAAAAAACTATTAAGGCTGTAAAACTCAATATATACCAATAACAAAAGACAAATACAAGTCACGTTTGACTTCTGCAATTACAAGAGGTGCTCAAAGTGGTTATCAGCAGCATCCAGACACTTCTGATTATGGCAAACTACTGCTTGAGCAACGTTGACCAAAGTGACTACTTGTACACATTGTTTTGGCATCCCCGGTATATACCGGTGGTGTCAAAAAAATGTGTACAGATGACTTGTAGTCATCTTCTGTTATTGGTATATATTGAGTACTACAATTTTTTTATTTTTTTTAAGATTTTAGTGGGGAATTGGGAGAGGGGAACAGCATTGGGGAATTGGGGAAGGAGAACAGCCAAGTAGTTGTCCTTCATCTTAGTTGTGGAGGGTGCAGCAAGGTCAGATCTCAAGGTGCCGAGTTCAGTCTTAATTGTGGGTGGGCACAGCCACCATCCCATGCGGGAGTCAAACCAGTAGCCTTGTTGTTAAGAGCGCACGCTCTATCCACTGAGCTATCCGGGTGGTAGCTCAGCTCAAGGTGCTGAGTTCAGTCTTAGTTGCTGGCGGGCGTAGCCACCATCGATCAGGCAGTCTTGTTGTTAGGAGCACGTGCTCTCACTAGCTAAGCCATCCTGCCACCTGTTGGCAGCACAGTGGCAGCTCAGCTCAGGCGCAGCGTCACTGGCCCATGTGGGAATCAAACTGGCAGCCTTGTTGCTCAGAGCTCGTGCTCTTAAGCTAACTCTTAACCAACTGAGCCACTCGGCCAGCCCGAGTATTACAATTTTAATACGATTTTTTATTTTCTTAAAATGCGATACATTTTTTTGGCTCTCTAGTACATGTGTGTGTTTCTCTCTCTCTCTCTATCTATCTATCTATCTATCTATCTATCTATACCTCTTCCTACCTTCCTTGAAAAAACTCTATCTACCTGCCTTTAGAGCAAGAAATTATCTGATTGAATTCTAGCTGTTTCTTTAAAAATAAATCTTTTTTAATGGTGTTAACAAAAAAAACCGATTTATGTTTATACTAAATCTGTTATTACTCGTTTGTCTTTTATTTCCTGAAATCCTTCCATAAGTGTTTATTATGATTTTGTTCTTTATATTTTTATCTGTGTTATATTGTTATTTCTATGGAAATTTCTATACCTTTCCAAATAAACTGCTTAAAAGGGATTGTCTTTGGCAGAGGGTGACTTCTCAAACTCATATGTCCCTGTGTTTATCGAAAAATAAATGAAGTTCTTTCTGACCTGAACTGAAAAGAATTACAGTGAGGGATAATCAGAGAATTATTTCATTATCTGCTATATCTTCTTGATATATATGTCTGGACCAGAGAGAGTACAGAATCTATTTTGTGTGTGTGTGTGTGTGTGTGTGTGTGTGTGTGTATTCAATTTTGTGGACCCAGGAGTTGCCCACTGTCCAGTCCTCTCACTTTTAATTGATCAAGGTGCTCACTTTTTCTCTTTTCCCTATTTGTCACAGGTGGAGGAGTTATTGTTGGCCATGGAGAAAGTAAAGCAGGAACTAGAGTCCATGAAAGCAAAGCTGTCCTCTACTCAGCAGTCTCTGGCAGAAAAGGAAACTCATTTGACCAACCTTCGGGCGGAGAGAAGGAAACACTTAGAGGAAGTCCTGGAGATGAAGTAAGTGTGTTTATCTTCCTCTTCACATATGTGCATAGTAGAAGCACTTCTCCTCAACTCCTTCTTCTCCTGCCCTGTTTATTACTCTGCCACACTCAGCCTAATTTGAATGCTTGCTTGTATTTCTTACTCCCTAATACAAATTTGGAACAAATCCTATTTGGTCAAATAGAATTTTTTTTGTCTCCTCTTCTTTGAATTTTAAAGTTCTCTAAAGTATATATAGTTTTATCCAATTGCATCTCTAAAATTTCTGAAACCTTCTGGAAAGTTTAGACAAATTGTTGAGCTTATTGAAAGAGATGACTGTTGTTCCTGAGGTCATATGATGGCTAGGCAATTTTAAAAAATACGTTTTATTATAAACATTTCCAAAGGTGCACATAGGTAGAGAGAATAGTATAATGAACCCCCATATTTAACAATTAACATTTTGCCACACTCACCAGTCAATTTTTACAAAATTGTCACATTTAACAAAACTTTGCTGTACATTATTTTCCTACTTGCCCTACATCTTATGGCTTCCTGCGATGATAATCTGTGGTGAAGTATGTATACGTCTGCTTGTACATAATAGATGCTTCTTTTCTTTGTTTGTAACTTGGATAAGTTCTGGTTTCCTTCTTTTCAGAATAAGAACATCTTTTTTGAGGGTCCAGTTAGTACTGTTTCCTTTACTGTTCCGAACCCTCACTATACCTAACTGTCCTACTCTCATTTGGCTGAGACCAGCTTTGTCCTGGGATCTCTCAGTTACCTTTACCTCAACCGTTATCTGTATTTTTTTGTCTTCTGCCTCAGAGGAGATATTCTTTCTCCTTCATAAGGCCAGCTTCCTATCTCTATCACAGATTTTAAGCACTTGTCCCTCCTCCGCAGTCTTCCTCTACCAATTTTGTCTCATGTAATCCTTGCTCACTTTCTATTCGTTCCTTTTTCTCTGCATAAAAACACAGACTCTCTGACCTGATGTAAAAAACTTGTCTTAGCCCCTCTAGTGTCTTCCGCTAATTTACCTCTTTTCTGCTACTTTGAGCTATCAGTAAGTGTGACTACTGGCACTATAGAGGCACAGAGGATATTTCCATGATATCTTGGTATAGATTTCATGGTACATGACTATTGTGATGTCATGATAGCAACCCAAGAAATGAAGAATCTAGGTGTTAGGGTGTTACCTGCGTTTATGGGTTATTAGGCCACAGTACAAGGTTAAGAGACTGTAACCTTTCAGAAAAGAATAGAGGTCATGTGTTCTTGGAAGTGACTATCTGGAGCCCAAAATAGATTGATATGCTGGGGAAATAGGCAGAGGTTAGGGTTCTTAGTAGTGTCATGAAAAAAACGTTTGCAAATATGCTTCTTAGGAACAAGTTAGTGAAAAGGGTGTAAGACAAGTTTTTTGGTCACTGGTGGTAAAATTCAAAGCTGGACATTTGGAGACGGAGTAGCAGAGAAAACTCTTGGGTAATAAAGAGTAAAATCATTTGATTTCAGGAGGTCTGGGAACCATTCCTAGAACTGGTAAAAGATAAGAGTGAAAAAGAAAATTAAATCAGGGCTTAAAGTAATTAAGAAAATGGAAGAAGGATGGATATAATTCGGGGGAAAACAAGGTATTATATGTGATTTTCCTAAACAGAAGCACAACCTGCTGAGGCAACAACATACAACTTTTGTTTTGTTTTCTCTACGTACCAGTGTCTTGACTTGACTTGTCAGATCTTTCCCACTCAGTTCAAATATCTAGATATAGCAAAATCATGGTGTATTTGTATAGAAATTTTACTTTATTATTAGGACTTTGAAAAGATATGAAGTAATTTTTTAAAGAATGCTGGCTCTAAACCATGAAAAGGGAATAGTATGTAATTTTTTTTTCATGCCACAGTATATAAACCCTGTTATGAACTATCCTTGCCAACCTAGGTTGGAGATTACACTCTTGAAAAATACTATGATTGGCAAAACTTGTTTTGGTAAGATCACAGTAAGGCATGGGATAAGTAATTAAAGTATATAGAGAAATTTCTATAAGTGGTATAGAAATTTAAAAATAAACATTAAATAAAAGTTCTAGAAATAAAGTGTAAAAACCTGACTCTGGCAGAGAACTTCTCTCTTAAATCACCTTCTTCAGTTGCTCAGGATATAATCCTGTATATCATGATGTTCTTACGTCAGATTTTCTACGTTTCGTGTCGTTTAGATTTACCAACTTAAATTTTTAAAGTAGTCTTTGCTTTAATTTGCACTTAAATTTCCCTTGCTGTTGTCTTTCATTTTCAATCTTACTAGAATGGTTGTTTAATACCTTCCTTTTAATAATAATCTCAGCACTTTAGACCTAATCCTCTATCTAAATATGCTGTGGTGGTTCTTAACACATCGTGTCTGTTTGCTCTGCCCTGTGGACCAACCCACGTAGCTCTACCGAGCATGAGCGCAACAGTGATTCTGTTCTTTTATCTAAACAGTGAATTGAAACCCCTGTATTTTTTTAAATGTAGATTTTAAAAGTTTGGCATACAAATATAAAGCAATGATTCATAAAACCTCAGTCAAAAACTTTACAATTAACCTAAGTGTAATTATACACAAAATACGACCAGGGACGTACTATGGGTTCTGATACAGTGAACTTGCGATTCCTTTTCACTGTGTAGCTGACGGAGAATAGACCTTCTGCTGCTCTGACTGGGACTCCTCTCCATCTGCTGAACAAGTTGTGCTAATCATGTGTCCATGGTTGGGGTATCTCATTTTCTACAACTTTGCTCAGAATTCACTTCATTCTATTGGCAAGTTATAAGTTTACATCCTCCTAGTAGTTCTGCATGCTATCTAGCTTGTAGGAGCAAACTTCCCAGAATAAAAGGCTGAGTCTGAATTCGGACTCCCCCAATTATCAACTCTGTGACTTCACAAGTTATTTAACCTTTCTATACCTCAGTCTCCTCATTTTTAAAACAGCAATAATAATTGTTCCTGCTTCATTGGGTTCTCTTGACAATAAAATAAGAAATTATTAATATATAGAATTGAGAACAGTGCCTGGTACAGGAGGCACTTAATAGTGGGTATTATTTGCTTGTAGAAGTATTTTCTGGTGATGACTTGTAAGAAAACAGAATTAAGCAAAGTTTAAAATGAAAGGGGCAGAATCCTACCTATGGCTACCGCAGTGATAATCAGACTCCATTCTGCAATCATGGCAAGACCCACTGTATTTTAGTCTTTTTTTTTTAAGCTTTTATTGGGGAATGGGGTTGGGGAACAGCATAGGAGAATTGGGGAAGGGGAACAGACAAGTTGCTGTTCTTTATTCTAGTTGTGGAGGACATTGCTTCACTGGCCCATGTTGGTATTATGATCATAGCATTCTTCTCAGGTGAGGCAGTCGCTTGCCGGCCATTGGACGGCTTCTCACAGCAGTTCAGAGCAGCTCACGCCGGCTGCCGGCCGCTCACGATGGCTGCCAGCCACCCTGGTAGCTCACGGCAGCCCACTGCAGCAGGGGCTGCAGCCTACACCATAGCCAGCGACTCACGGTAGCCCAGCTCCAGGTTGAGCTGTTGTTCACCATCTTAGCTATAGAGGGCGCAGCATCACTGGCCCTCATGTGGGACCTGAACTGGGGCCCCGCTGTTCAGAGCTGGCGTCCCAGGCCAACTCTTAACCAACGCGCCACTTGGCTGACCCCCCACTGTATTTTAAATGCTTGCATTGTTTAATTATTGGTAATTGAACACGTAAAAGGACTTGTTCATTATAACTAGAAGTACAAGGATGGTCATGCAGTGTGCAAAAGAGACCGAAACATGCGTGTGTGTGACTGAGTCTAGAATAATAAGTTCTTCCCAAGGAAAAGGCAGTTGGCGCATTGGTACAGAAAGTTCTTCAACAAAGAATTAGAATAGTCTCGTTTTCTAGAATAATCCTGACCTAGGCAAAACAAAAGGAATGACCTGTTAGTTCTTTTCCATATCTAGCATTTATGATTGTAATTTATGAGCATCTGTTACAGATAAATGGTGGCCATGAGTTTGGGAAGATGAGAAACGGTTGATGTGGTAGCCTGTCAGTGCTTCAGTAGAGATATTTGAGCTGGTTAGCTAGCCCCGAAGAGAAGGAATATTTTTATCGACAGTTCCCACGTGGGTTCGTCTTTTCCTTATGCTGTGGTTTTGTTCGCCATTACTTTTGTTTTGTTTTTTGAGGGCAGTGTTACTGGCCCTCATATGTGGGATCCAAACTAGGGCCACTGGCTTCCCAAGCCAGCGCTTAACCACCGCGCCACTCGGCTGGCCCTAGCCATTACTTTTTATTATTATTATTTAACTTTTATGTTAGCCTTTTTCCCTAAGAAAGAAAGGATGAATGGGAAAGGGGGAGAATAATAAAACAACTCTAATAACCACAGTAAATTTTAAGTGTCATTCCGGTGATGAGCTTCTCTGCTAAGATTTCTAGATGAGCTGACTCATTTTCCACTGCCCTGCATTCGAACTACTATTGCAGTCTCACCCTAGGGTGGCATTACAAATAAAGCTTAAAAGACTAATTTTCCATTTTGAATAAAATTTTTATCAAACTATGAATTTGAGTATCCTAAGAACTTGTTTGTTAGGGGAACTAGTAGAAGAGCTCTTTAGTTTCTTTGAGAATCCAGAGCTGTTTGCTAAGTAGCATCCCATTGGTCAAGTTGGCAGAGAAATGCAAATCTCTCAGGGCTAAATTATGTACTCTTAAGATGCCTTTTGACTAAAGAAAGATCTAACTACCCAAAACCAAAACCTAAATTTTCATATGTACCTGAAAGGTATCCAATAATATAACCTGAATTCTGGCATTTAAAAAATGCTTGCCTGTTGAAAGAGAAAAATAAAATAGTTACAACTAAGAAAGCTATAGAAAATGGTTACTGGAAAAATTCAGGGATAGTGATCAGGGTGATCAACCTATTATACCTTAAATAATAAAAACAAGAGTGTATTTTGAATTATTTTGTCTCCTCATATCCTGCAGTATTTCATTTTAAAATTTATTTTGGAGTTGCTGGCATTTAAAAAAAATAATCCCATTTGGGATTTATGACAGTTTTGGAAATTAACCACAAAATTGAAAGTAGTTATGCAAGTTATAGTCTAGTAACAAAATAAGAATTTTTACACTATTTGTAAAGCCACACTTATTTATACTTCCACCAAATGCCTTTATTTGAGTCATTAGACATATGATAAAGGACTTTAAATAGAGTTGGCTACATTTTTCACAGTGGTCTAAAATACTGAGGTTTAAATATTCTATAGGAAATCACATAAATTAATGTAAAAATTCCCTACACTTGAATTGAAAAAAGAAAACAAAGTGTGTTGTACAGCATAGCTATAAAGAAATAACACTGGTGGGACATTCCTAATTATAAAGCAAAGTTCATATTATCTATAATGAATTATCCCTTGGGACTTTGGGACTTCCTCCCTAGTCTTGGTTAACTCTTTAATTCTGCCTCCTCTTTTTCACCCCTGATATCCGACTCGCTTATGCTAGCCACCTCACAAAATGTGTGATCGTAACCTTTTCTAACATCTTTCCTCATTAAAACTAACAGTTTAGTTGAAATTCTGAGTTGCTACAGGGCAGTGGTGGAAATGGCTTTATTAAATATAAATATAATTCTCTGTATATAATATGACCTCAGCAAATAATGACAGTTTTATTTCTTCCAGTCCAGTTTGGATGCCTTTTGTTTCTTTTTCCTTCTCTGATTCCTGTGGCTAGGACTTCCAATACTATGTTCAATACAATTAATGAAAGTGGCCATCCTTCTCTTTTGCCTGATCTTGAGGAAAATGCTTTTAGAGTTTAACCATTGTGTGTGCTGTTAGCTGTGGGATTGTCGTATATGGCCTTTATTATTGTGAGGTTATTTAACCCCACTCTGCTGAGAGTTTTTATCATAAATGAATGTTAGATTTTGTTAAATTCTTTTTCTTCATCTGTTGATATAATCATGTAATTCTTTTTTTTTTTTTTTTGAGGGCAGTGTTACTGGCCCTCATATGTGGGATCCAAACTAGGGCCACTGGCTTCCCAAGCCAGCTCTTAACCACCGTGCCACTTGGCCAGCCCTAATCATGTGATTCTTATCTTTCATTTTGATTTGTGAATATTCTTTTAATTTTTTTATTTTAAGATTTTATTGGGGAATTGGGGGAGGGGAACAGTGTTGGGGAATTGGGGGAGGGGACCAGCCTAGTTGTTCTTCAGTCTTTGTGTGGAGGGCGCCACCATCTGGCTTCCCATCGGCAGCTCGTGACCTCTAAGCTCAAGGTGCTGTGATCAATCTTAGTTGCCGGTGGTGGTGTAGCCGCCATCCCATGCTGGAGTCGAAGCACCTTGTTGTTAAGAGCACAGACGGTATCCACTGAGCCATCCGGGCGGCAGCTCAGCTCAGGGTGCAGAGTTCAGTCTTTAGTGGGCATAGCCCACCATTGAACAGGTAATCTTATTGTTATACCAGCTGAGCCATCCTGCCACCTGTTGGCAGCTCAGTGACAGCTCAGCTAGGGCGCAGCATTCACTGGCCCATGTGGGAATCGAACTGGCAGCCCTGTTGCTCAGAGCACGCGCTCTAAGCCAACTCTTAACCAACTGAGCCACTCTGCAGGCCCTGATTTGTGAATATTGAACCAACCTTGCATCACAGAAATAAATCCCACTTGATCATGGTGTTTGAACTTTTTAATGTATTGCTGAATTTTGTTGAGGATTTTCGCATCGGTGTTCATCAGAAATATTGGCCTATAATTTTCCCTTTTTTCTAAGGTCTTTGTCTGGTTTTGGAATCAAGGTAACTCTTGCCTCATAAAATGAGCTATGGAGCCTTTCCCCCTCTTCAATTTTTTGAAATGGTTTAAGAAGAATAGGTGTTAATTCTTCTTTGAATGTGTGGTAAAATTCACCTCTGAAGCGACCTGGTACAGGACTTTGTTTGATGGTAGTTTTTTGAATACTTGTTTGATTTTGTTTGTAGTAATCAGTCTGTTCCAATTTTCTGGGTTTATTATTATTATTCAATTTTGGATAATTGTTTGTTTCTAGGAATTTATCCATGTATCCGTTCCAGGTTGTCCAGTTTGTTGGCCTCTAATTGTTTGTGGTTTGTGTTTCCGTGGTGTCATTTGTGACTTCTCCTCTTTCATTTCTGTTTTATTTATTTGGGTCCTCTCTTTTTCTTTATGAATCTGATAAGGTTTATGAATTTTGTTTATCTTTTCAAAGAACCAGTTCTTGGTTTCATTGGTTTTTTAAATATTGTTTTAATAGACTCTTACTTCATTTATATCAACTCTGATCTTTATTTTTTCCTTCCATCTACTCACATTGGGCTTTGTTTGTTTTTCCTTTTCTAATTTCTTTAAGTATAAAATTAGATTGTTGATTTGAGACTTTTCTTTTTTCTTGAGGTAATCCTGTGTTGCTATGATTACCCTTTTAGAACTGCTTTGGTTGTGTTTCATAGATTTTGGGTCATTGTGTTTTCATTTTCACTTATCTCAGGGTATCTTTTGGTTTCTCCCTTGATCTCATTGTTGATTCATTCACTATTTAGTAGCATGTTATTCAGCCTCCAATGTGTTAGTGTGTTTTTCAGTTTTTCCTTGTAATTGATTTCTAGTTTCATACCACTGTGGTTGCAGAAGACACTTGATCTGATTTCAGCCTTCTTACATTTATTGAGACTTGTTTTGTGGCATACTGTGTGGTCTCTCTTGAGAAGTGTTCCATGTGTGCTTGAAAAGAATGTATATTCTGCTGCCTTAGATGAAATGTTTTAAAAATATCAATTAACTTCATCTGCTCTAATATGTCATTTAAGGCTGCTGTTTCGTTGTTGAATTTTCTGTCTGGATGTTATATCCATTGATGTCAGTGGTATGTTAAAGTCCTCTCGAGTTACTGTATTACTGTTATCTCTTCATTTATGTCTATCATTATTTGCTTTATAAGTTTAAGTGCTCCTGCATTGGATATGTAAATGTTTATAAGGGTTTTATCCTCTTGAATTTACCCTGTTAACATTATGAAATGTCCATCTTTGTCTCCTCTTATAGACTTTGTTTTAAAGTCTATCTTATCTGATGTAAGTATTGCTACCCCAGCTTTGTTGTTATTTCCATTTGCATGAAATATCTTTTTGCATCCCTTTACTTTCAGTCTGTATGTGTCTTTCATTCTGAAGTGGGTTTCTTGTAGACAGCATATGCATAGGTGTTATTTTTTAAATCCATTCAGCTATCTTTTGTCTTTTGATTGGAGCATTTAATCCATTTCCATTTAAAATGATGGAACATGGCTTCTTTTTTATATTCTTAGTTATAATAGTTCTGTTTAGTTAGTCTTCAGGTTGTTCTCAAGGGTGGTGTTCTATAATTTAGTTGTAATATTGATGTCGTCATGGGTGGAGGCGAGCACAGTGTTTACCTACTCTGCCATCTTGACTGGGAACTCTGTTGTAACTCTCTCTTGAGGATTTGTTTTCTTATATGTTTTGTAATCATTGATTACGATCTCATCTTTGGTGGAGCTGTTTTGCTCAAGAGTCTAATTTCCTCAGGTCAACTGAGTTTTTCTGAAACAATGAGTTTCAGGGTTTTTAGACCAATTTTTATGTGAATTTCTGTCCTTTGAATTCTGTGCTTCTACTCATGTATCAATGATTTCTCATGGGTTATTCTTTTCCCACATATAGCTCTGGACTCTTCACTGCTCTGTTGGGCTGGTACACCACATATTTCTGGTCCTCATTATACAGATTGAGCCAACCTTTGAGGCTTTTTTTTAGGTTTATGCACACAGATTATTTCCATCTCCCCCTGCGCCTGAATCCTGGAAATGCCTCTCTAGTCCTTAGATACTAAGGCCTGTAACCCAGTTTTTTACCCCTAATGAGCCATTGCCCCTTAATCTCTCATTGATGCTTTGATTGTGAGTTCTATCTCCCTTATTGGCATTTCTCCCGCTTTAGTTCTTGCTTAATACCTAATTGTTACTTTGTGTTTTATGCAGTTTTTTTCATGAGTTTGGAGCAAGAGGGGAGGGTCCTTTTGTGTTGACTTTTAGTTCATGATATTTATCAGAAGTGTAAGTTCTAATTTAAACCAAATTTATTTTCAGTATGTTATTTATTTCTCCTTCTCTTGTAAGTTTTGTTGGCCTTTACTTTTATATACATACTTTTCCTTCCTCAAAGATAACAAAGAGTTTGATTGCTACTCTTTAGACAGATTATCTACTGTAAAATTTTTGCCATTTATTATAGGATAAGGTAAGTTACAACTCTCTTCAACCAAAATTTTATGTGAAAAGTTTGCAAGAGGCAATAATGAAGGGTGTGCTTGCCCCTCTTCATCTCTGTTTATGAGATGAATGTTACTTTGTTCTCTTAAGTTTCTGTAAGGTAGAGAGTTCTGCTGAAAAACTTTCATTTTTACCCAAACCTTGTGCGTGTGATAGAATAGTTTATTTTTCCAGTATACTGTAAAGAAAAAAAAAGTTTCTGTTCCTAGCCTGCTCATGATACCCAGCTCCTGTTGCTTTGGCTCAGAGTTCCATTCTACCTCATGATAAACACCTTCATATCTCATTATATCTTAAACTCTGTAAGCTCAAGGAGCAGACTTAGAGAGGAAACACACTGTAATATCTAAATGAGCCATGACAAGCCTGGAGTGGAATTCGCTGCTGAGAAGTAGACCGGGTGGTATTAAAGGGGCTTGTTCCACGTAGTAATTGCTCAACCCATTAATACTGAACTAGAAACAGGAGGAGTGAACTTTTTGGCTACTAGTCTCCTGGAGAGATAAGACAGTCACACTGTGCTTGATGTATTTCCATCATGTCAAATTGTGCTGGAGGACATTTCTTTTTATTTCTAGGTCTGGGTTTAATTTGTTATATTTGCAGCCTTAATATGACTAAACTCTTCAGTACTAAAATTCTAAGGCACCAGAAAATGGATTAAATTACTGTATTAAGTAGATCCTACAGCTTTTCTTGATAGGGATGAAGTCCTACTGTGATGAAATGATATGGTTCAAAGCTGTCAATAATTTCTAGATGTGGAAGAGGGACTAATCAGAGAGTTTCTGCAACAGGGCAAATATACCTCAGCCAGACCTCCGGAGATAGCGCAAGTTCCCTTCCAGACCTTAGCAATAAAGCAAGGGCCACAAAAAAGCGAGTATTACAATAAAGCGAGTATCACGGTAATGCAGGTTGTACTCTTTTTTGCTCGTGATGAGTCTTGCCTTCAGTTTGTAAAAAATGCACCATCTGTGAAGTACAAAAAGTGAACTGCAATAAAAGGAGATATGCCTGTATTCTACTGGGATCTTCCTAATTCAGAGTGTTTCCTCTCATTTTATTGTTATTCCATGTGTTAGAAAGTATCCAAATAATTGCACAACACACAAACTTTTATGCATCCGTATTTTTTTTATGCAAGCAAACAATAGGAATATTTTGGCCTGGTTGTTTTGGGAGCTTTCATGTGTGGATAGTATGGACAAATACCCTTTTCCCAGTCACCCCCTGTGAAGTGCTGATGGGCTCCAGAGAAAGAGCAACCCGAGACCAGTTATAGCATGCCAGTGTCTAGTATCCTACATCTTTTATCATAAGAGGATAGCTGTTTTAACCTATGGAAGCTGCTTTGGATTGAAAATAAAGGTATATTAATTTTGTTTTTTTCCTGAACACAGTTAATCAGGTCACTTACTTTGAGGTCAATAAATGAAGAATGACTAGTCAAGTTTAGTAAGTATTGTCTAAAATAAGTTCTTTGCGAAATGACTCTGTTGAGTCAGCATGTATTTTCTTCTTCTCTACCCTTTTCCCCCCTCCCCCCACCATTTTCAACAGAATTCTTTAATGAGTCCACAGGCCCTAGAGTAATGTTTGGTAGGGTGTTTGTTGTTTCTTAGTACTTGCAATTGAGATAATTTACACAGAGTTTTAAATAAAGTGACTTCTTCCCTTTGTAGTTAACTGAGGTGTCATTAGTGTGCAGGAGTTTATTTGCTATAGCAGCTCCTTCTTATCCTACCACTGTTCAGCTTTGGATCCTTCCGTATTACATCTTGCTAATAATTACATCTTTGTTTTTACTTTTAAAGCATAAGAAGATTCCAGAGATGTGTTTTGTTTTTATTTTAAAATAATGCCATAGCATCCCGGTAGTTACCAATTACTATTTAGGTAACCTGATTTTTCCTTTATGTGCCCAAGATTTTTTATTTAAAAATTTTTTAATTTTTTAAAATCTTTTACTTGCTCTATAGCTTAGAGGAATCTTATCCTCTGTGGTATTCCTTCTCCATCTCAGCTTCTTAAAGAAGTACTATAAATATAGGGTTTCAACTTAGAAAGCACTGTGTATTTCATTGACTAGAGCTGAACTGAACTGTAGGCTAATAAAAAGTACCAAATGAAAATATTGCATTCTATTGTAGATGTAATGGAGTGTGAACAGCAATGGCTTTGATTCATTGTAAATCCTATATGAATACTGACAACATGGCTCAAAGTATTATGAGATAAATCTCAAAGCTCACCTTTGTGTGCATGTTCATAGTGCATATGTAAGACCTTATTTCATTATTTTAAAAATAGCAGTCTGTGCTCATAAAGTAGGGCAATGTCCTAGGCTCTGACAGTGATAGAGGTAAGACGAGAAGTGAGTGGCTGCTGAATTGTACTTTTGCAGTTGAGATTCTTTTTCTTTTCTAGTGATCAGTTTTTTGCATGACTAGTAGTGATTACTTCATAGGCAATTTTTCTTTGGATCCCAGAGCACTAAAGCAGATTCAAAGCAGAAAAAGACCTGAGATGAAGAAAAAAAGAGTTCATATTCAATTATATTAAAACGAGGAATTTTTAATAAAAAGCAAAAGCCATTTATGTTGTTCGACTTGCACAAAATGAAAAAGTACTTAAAATTTCCTCAAACTTGAATGCTAGACTTTATCTTACAAATTCCTTAAAGAAGTCCGTTTATTTACAGTAGGACAGAGGTTCTCAAACTTTCCAGTGCCATCAGTAAAATATTTATGACCTCTAGGCCAAAATAAATCCCTAACAATTCCTAACAGTAGTAAATTGCTTAAACAATTTAAATATTTATGTCCAAACTTTACTAATCATTTCAAAAGGAATAATATACATAAATTGAAAGAAAAAAATGCTGTTTTAATTTCATTCCTAAGTCATCATAATAACTTACTAATACAATGTGCGTTTCTTGGTATCTGCACAGTTTTTCACATTTGAAGTTAGATTGGACACTGCTTCCTTCATTTCTTCTTCTATATTTGCTTCTCTGCAATACTGTTCTGTGCTTTTAAATCACAGCAGCCATTGAAAACTCAGTTTCACAAAGAAAGCACACAATGAATAAGAATGTAGCATGATCCAGTATTGAAACTGTAAACTAGCAGAAGCTAGTAATTTTCATGTTGTCTGACAAATGTCACTATGTTCTCCCCACCCCTCCAAATTTAAAATATTCCGCAGTGCCCCTGTGAGTTCTCTGGGCAATGTGCGAACTCTGGTAGTATTGCAGAGAGTAAGATTAGGTATTAATGAGAATTGATAGAATGTTAGTCCAGAAATAATTATTGTTATGCCAGAAAGTGAGTCAGTTTTATAGTAGACTCTTAACAGAGTAACTATGACTCTCACCTGCCTATGAGGATACAGCATGGTACATTCACAACAGTGGCTGGCTTTCAAACTCTTTTTGACTCTGACCCCAGTCAGAAAAATATTTTATATCTCTCTCTCTCCTTCTTTCTCTTTTTCTCTTCCCTCTCTTTTCCTCCCCTCTCCTTCTTTTCACTGTCATGCACACACATAATTGAAATAGGCATTTAACAAAATAATACTTTTAATCTGTGTACTGATATTTTCCATTCTTTTTTATTTTTTTATTTTTTTATTTTTTCCTGAGGGCAGTATCACTGGCCCTCATATGTGGGACCCAAACCGGGGCTGCTGGCTTCGCAAGCCAGCGCTTAACCACTACGCCACTCGGCCAGCCCATATTCTTTTTTATTCTTGTTTACTTTGTTTTCAAAATCTTGGTCCTAAAAACCCACTAAACTGGAGAAGACTAGTTAAGGGCATAGACTCTGGGGCTCAACTTAGTTTTAAAATAACCTTCGCTATTTTCTATCTGTGTGACCACAAGCAAAATATTGAAACTCTCAGTTACTCAGTTTCCTCAAATGTAAAAGAGAGATATGTAGTGATATACAATGTCAAGAGGATTAAATAAGTTTATACATGTAAAACACTTAAATAGACTTTGGCTGTTATTTTTTGCTGTTTTATTTATTACCAGACTCTCAGTGAATAATCAAAGATCGGGATATTTAGGGACTGGAGAAAAACAAGTTGCAACCCCTAAAAATAGAGACCAGTAAAACTATAGAAAAGATTAATAAATCCAAGAGTTGGATTTTTGAAAAGATAAACAAAATTGAAAAGCCTTTAACAAGACTAAGAAAGAAAAAAGAGAAGACTCATAACTATAAATAAAAAAAGAAACATAACAACTGAAACTACAGAAATACACAGGATCATAAGAAACTGTTGTGACCAATTACAAGCCAACAAACTGGATAACCTAGAATAAACTCCTAAAAACATACAACCTACCAAGACTAAACCACAACGAAGTAGAAAATTTGAACAGACCAAGAACGAATAAGGGGATCAGATCAATAATCAAAAACCTCCCAACTAAGAAAAGCTGAGGACCAGATAGTTTCACTGGTGAATTTTACCAAACATTTAAATAACAATTAACATTAATCCTTCTGAAACACTTCCAAAATAATTGAGGAGGGGACACTCCCACACTTATTTGACAAGGCCACCATTCCCTCATACCAAAGCCAGATAAGGATACCACAAGATAAGAAGTTATAGTCCCATATCCCTGATAAACATAGATGCAAAAATCCTCAACAAAATAGTAGCCAACCTAATTCAACAATACATAGAAAGGATCATACCTTATGATAAAGTGGGAATTGAGGTACAAGGATGGTGCAACATATGCAAAACAATAAATGTCATAAACCACATTAGTAAAATGAAACATAAAAATCCTATCATTTCAATAGACACAGAAAAAGCATTTGACAAAAGTCAACATCCTTTCATGATAAAAATTCTCAACATGCTGGGTATATAAAGAATGTACCTCGACTTGCGGTAAAATGGCGCAATACACAGACACTGTGCTAACTGCCTCCCAGGATCACACCAAAATTACAAGCAAATTATACAGCATTCAACCCTGGAGGTCCCTGGAACACTAGATGAACAGAACCACTAAACGAAGAACTTAAAGAGGAAGCTGCGTCGGGTCTGGTAGGACGGGCGGAGACGAGAGAGGGCAAACCCCGTGAGGGAGGTCCCAGCTGTGGGGAGGCTTCTCCCGTTGGGGGAGAGACCCTCCGGCCTCACACCAGGCTCACCAGCCCAGAGCTCCTTTGCCGGGAAGAGAAGTTCTAAGACAGCTGGCAGTAAATTAGTGAGGACTCTCTTTGCTCAGCTCGGTGAGTCCAAGATCGGCTGAAGAATAGTGGGGCCGGCACACGGGCTTGCTCACCGGTGTGCACTTACCTGGTTCCTGGTAGAGAGAGTGACTGTGTGAGCCGGACCCGGGAGCCTGCGGGGTCGGACTGAACTGAGCACCTTTGGTGCAAAGGCTGGAGATTTTTGAACTGTTGTTCCCGTGGTGCGGAGCCTGCATGCGAGTGGTGTAGGGAGGATGCCATTTTGTCGGGCTTGGGCCCTTCCACGAAGGATCAGGTCCGAGACCTAATTGGTCTGGTGGAATTGGTGCAGAAGTACGTCTGTGCGTGCGTGCGCGCATGCCTGCCGCCTTAGATCCCCACCCTCTGCCCAGCTTATACTGTGTTGCCAGGGAAACGCAGGGCGGGTGCCCTCCGGCTCCAACAGGCTGCTCACTGAGACCCGGGAGTGCGCGAGCTGCCTTGGATCCCCACCCTCCGCACGGCTTGTGCTGCGTTGCCAGGGAAACGCCTAGTGGGAGTGATCCGGCTCCAACAGGCTGCTCACTGAGATGCGGGAGTGTGCAAGCCGCCTCAGGTCCCCACTCTCCGCACTGCGCTTGCAGAGTTGCCAGGCTGGTGATTGGTTGTCGGGCTGCTCGGCCTGATCTGCAAGCGGCTGATCGGGACAGGCTGAGACTGGGAGTTTTCCTGGGAGTGTTGGGCCGTGAGCTGTGTGCCTGCGTGATCCAGCCAGGGCTCTCCTGGTGATCTATCTAATACATCAAAGCAATCCCAGAGCGACAGCCAGAATGGGGAAATAAAGAAACTGTCACAAGTAAAAGATCAGAAGAAACCTCCAGAAATGGAACCAAATGAAACAGAGGGATCCAACCTTTCAGAGATAGAGTTTAGAACACTGATGATAAGAATGTTTAAGGAACTTAGTGAGGACATTAAGAAGGATAGAGAAACCATAAAAAACAACCTGTTAGAACTAACGAATACAATAACTGAAATGAAGAACACACTCGAAGGAATCACCAGTAGAGTAGATGAAGCACAGGAGCGGATCAGCAATTTGGAAGATAAAATAGCAGAACTCACCCAGTTGGCCCAGCAAAAAGACCAAAGAATAAAAAACAATGAAAATAGTTTAAGAGCCCTATGGGACAAGGTGAAGTGCAACCACCTTCGAATCATAGGGATACCAGAAGGAGAAGAGAAGAAGCAAGGGGTCAAAAATGTATTTGAAAAAATAATGACTGAAAACCTCCCTACCCTGGTGAAGGAAATCAACATGCATGCCCAGGAAGTGCAGAGGGTTCCAAACAAGCTGAACCCAAACAGGTCCACACCAAGACACATCATAGTTAAAATGGCAAAGGTTAAAGACAGAGAGAATCCTAGAGGCTGCAAGAGAAAGACAGCAGGTTACTTACAAAGGAACTCCTGTTAGACTAACAGCTGACTTGTCTACAGAAACTCTGCAGGCCAAAAGGGAGTGGCAGGAGATATTCAAAGTGACACAAAATAAAGGCCTACAACCAAGATTGCTCTACCCAGCATGGCTATCACTTAAAATTGAAGGAGAAATAAAGAGCTTCTCCGAAAAGAATAAGCTTAAGGAATTCATTACCACCAAGCCAGCATTGCAAGAAATGTTAAAAGAGCTTTTTTAAACGAAAGAAAGGGGTAAATAAGCTAACCCAGAGAGACAATTTAAGAAGATTGAAGTCATATATCAAGCAGATATAAAGGAAAAACTGATGGTTGCTGGCTGGGAGGGAGTGGGGAAGAGGGAGAGGGAGAAGGTTTTGGACAGTGTATGTGGGGCTACAATGTTGCCGCAGGGATATGGGGGCAGTTCTGGGAATGTAATTGATAATGTTGTGAAGAGACTATTATGTTGCAAGAAATAAGTCAGTCGGAGAAGGACAGGTACCTTGTGATCTCACTTGTGTGTGGAGTCTGAAGAGCTGAGTGAACGATCAGAGTAAACAGACTCGTAGATGTAGAGGAAAAACTGAGGGTTGCTAGTTGGGAGGGGGATGGGGATGGGGGGGAAGGGGAAAGGATTAGACAGCATAAATAGACAACTACAATATTGCCACAGGGATATGAAACATAGTTCGGGGAATATAATAATGTTGTAAAAATTTTGTGGCGTGTCAGATAGTCACATGTCTTGTTAGGGAGACCACTTCATGGATGGAGTAGAGGTTTGATCACTGCACTGTACACCTGAAGCTGATGTTGTATAGTATTGTATGCCAACTGCAACTGAATATGTGGATGGTCACGGGATGTGGAGTATACTGTGGAGGGGAGTCAGGGGAGTTGTGATGGATATGTATGATATGGGGAGGGAGTGCGGTGGCGAACTGGGGGAGGGGGGTTGTCACTTTGGGGGGTAAAGAATATTGCATTGTGTTGTACACCTGAAACTAATAAAAAAATAAATTAAATTTTAAAAAAAAGAATGTACCTCAACATAATAAAGGTCACATGTGCCAAACTCACAGCCGTCATCATACTAAACAATGACACCATACTGAATGGTTGGAAGCTTACCCACTAGGTAGGATCAGGAACAAAGTGTGCCCATTCATTCCACTCCCAGTTATAATAGTGAAAGGTGTACTAAGAATCATTAAGCAAGAGAAAGAAATAAGACGCACCCAGATAAGAAAAGAAGAAGTAAAATTGTCCTTGTTTGCAGATGATGTGATCTTATATATAGAAAACCCTGAAGAGTCCACCAAAAACCTGTTAGAACTAAAAAAACAAATTCAGTAAAATTTCAGGAAACAAATCAACATACAAAAATCTATTGTTTTGCTATACACTAACAGCATACTCTCTGAAAAAGAACTGAAGAAAACAGTCCTATTTACAATAACATCAAAAATAATGAAATACCTAGGAATCAATTTAAATAAGGAGGCAAAAGATGTGTATACTGAAAATTATGTCATTGAAAGAATTTGAAGAAGATACAAATAAATGGAAAGATATCTGTGTTTATAGATTGAAAGAATTAATATTATTAAACTGTCCAGATTACAAAAAAGTGATCTGTAGATTCAGTGCAATCACTGTCAATATTCCAATGGTATTTTTCACAGAAATAAAAAAATTACCCTAAAATTCATATGGAATCACAGAAGTCACCAAATAGCCAAAGTGTTCCTGAGAAAGAAAACACAGCAGGAGGCATCACAATTCCTGGCATCAAACTCTATTATTAAGGTATAGTGATCAAAACTTTATGGTACTAGTATAAAAGCAGACACATAGATCAATGGAACAGAATTGAGAGCCCAGAAATAAACTCCTGCATATACAGTCCCTAAGATTTGACACAGGAGCCAAGAATACTCAGTGGAATTAAAACAGTCTCTTTAATAAATGGTGCTTGGAAAACTGGATATTCATATGAAAAAGAATGAAATTGTCATCTATCCTATATCACTCACAAAAAGTAACTCGAAATGCATTAAAGGCTTACATTTAAATCCCAAAAGTGTAAAACTACTTGTAGAAAACAGGAAAAACAATCGTTGACATTGGTTTTGACAGTGATTTTTAAAATATGACAGAAAAATCACAAGCAACGAAAGCAAAAACAAACAAGTGGGACTACATGAAACTAAAAAGCTTCTGCACAGTTAAGGAAACAATGAGCATAATGAAAAAAAGGGAAACTACAAAATGGGAGAAAATATTGCAAATCATCTACCTATTAAGGGATTAATATCCAAAATATATAAGGAACTCATATAACTCAATAGCAAAAAAATAACAACAAAGAATTTGACTCACATGAAAATGTAAAGATGCCCAAAATCATTAATCCTTAGGAAAATGCAAGTCAAAACCACAATGAGGTATGACCTCATACTTGTTGGAATAGCTATTTATCTACAAGATGAGAGACAACAATTCTTAGTCTTTGGAGAAAAAGTAACCCTTGAGCACTGTTGGTAGGAATGTAATTTGGCACAGCCACTGTGGGAAAGTATGGAGGGTCCTCAAAAAATTTAATATGAAACTACCATATGATCCAGTAATCCCATTTCTCTGTGTATATCCAAAGGAAATGCAATCACTATTTTGAAGAACTATCTGCACCCTTACGTTCTTACAGCATTATTTACAGTAGCTTAGATAGAAACTACCTATGTGCCCATCAGCGAATGAATGGCTATAGAAAATTCGATGTGTGTGTATGTATGTACATGTGTGTGTACACGATTAAATTGTGTACATGATTAAATATTATTCAGCCATAAAAAAAGAAGGAATGGGTAGACATGGGTAGACCTTGAGGGCATTATGCTCAGTGAAATAAGTCAGACAGAGAAAGACAAATATTATATGTTCTCACTTTTCTGTGGAATCTAGAAGAGCTGAACTCAGAAATGAGAGCAGAAATGGTGTTTGCCAGGGGGTTGGGCTGTGGGAAATGGAGAGATGTTGGTCAAATGTTGCAGACCTCCAGCCGTAAAATGACTAAGCTCTGGGGATCTAAGGTGCAGCTTGGTGAGTGTAATTAACAGTGCTGTGCTATATACTTGAAAGTTGTTAATAGAGTAGATCTTAAATGGTATCACTAAAAATAAAGAATGTAATCATGTAACAGGATGGAGGTGTTAGCTAATCTAACTGTGGTGATTATTTTGCAGTGTATATGTGTATCAAATCATGCGGCACACCTTAAACTTACATATGTCATCTATCAATAATATTTCAATAAGCTGAAAAAAATAGAAACTTTTAAAGATTTAGATTTTTTTTAAAAAGACATGAGAGGGCTGGCCAAGTGGTGCGGTGGTTAAGAGCTGGCTTGGGATGCCAGCGGCCCCGGTTCGGATCCCACATATGAGGGCCAGTGACACTGCCCTCTACAGCTAGATGGTGAACAACAGCTCCACATGGAGCTGGGCTGCTGTGAGTCCCCAGGATGGCTTAGCTGCAGCCTCTGCTGCAGTGGGTGAGTCCCCGGGATGGCGTAGCTGCAGCCCCTGCCTATGGCCACAGTGAGTGGCTGGCAGCCGGCGTGAGTGGCTGGCGGCCGGTGTGAGCTGCCAAGAGCCGCTGTGAGCGGCTGTCCAGAGGCCGGCGACTTATCTGCCTTACCCAAGAAGAGCACAATGATAATACCAACATGGGCCAGTGAAGCAATATCCTCCACAACTAGACTGAAGAACAAAAGGACAGCAACTTGTGTGTTCTCCTTCCCCGGTTCCCCAACGCTGTTCCCTCCCCCAATTCCCCAATAAAATCTTTTAAAAAAAAAAAAAAGACATGATAAATTAATTAAGTGCCGTATGACTAGGAAGGCCAGTAAGGGATTAGAGGAAGAATATTTCAACCAGAGGAAATCAGCATGAAGAGAAGTCCACTGGTGGAAAAGAGCTTGGTTTGTTCTGGGAACTGAAAGAAAGTGAGTGTGTTAAGCGCAGAAAATGAATGGGCTGAAAGTACTCAGGATGAGTGGAGAGGATAGGACCCACATCAGGCAGGGCCTTCAGACCATGTCAAGGATTTTATACATAAATCCTGAGATAGTTTGCTTAAATTTTAATTTTTTGCTCGATTTTTGATGTTGAATTTTATCATTTTGATTTACTATAATGTGTTGACTTATATGGCTATGCTGGGGTTTTTTTGTTTTTTTATAAGATTTTTTGTTTTTAAATTGGGGAATTGAGGGAGGGGAACAGCGTTAGGGAATTGGGGAAGAGGAACAGACAAGTTGCTGTCTTTTTGTTCTTTGGTCTAGTTGTGGAGGACTTGCTTCACTGGCCCATGTTATATCGTCATTGCGTTCTTCCTGTTGGTGGCTCACGCTGGTGGCCGGCCACCCACTGTAGCCTATGGCAGCCCACTGCAGCAAGGGCTGCAGCCTACACCATCACCGGGGCTCTCACAGCCCAGCTCCAGGTGGAGCTGTTGTTAGCTGTAGAGGGCAGTGTCACTGGCCCTCATATGTGGGAACCGAACTGGTGCCACTGGCATCCCCAAACCAGCTCTTAACCAATGCGCCACTCGGCCATCCTTGGCTATGCTGTTTTTGAATGGTTTTCTATTTCCTTTTCCATTTTCCCATTGAGACTTTGTTGTTTAAGAAACACAATGAAAAGTCTTTGGTTTTATTTGAAATGAATCAGATCCTTAAACTCGTTGCTTTCAGCTTCATAATGTGTGATGTGTTAATTATCATCATTATAAATCTAATTTGGCACTGGCTATTGGTTAATAGAGTCAATTGCAACAGCCTAAAATGGATCTGGGAAGGACAAGTGTAGGGAATTTGTTTTTTCTCTAGTTGGGAGATGTGAAAGGCGTTATGAGTGTAGGGAGCAAAAGACAGAGAAATGCGGTTTTTGGCCTTTGGTGGTTTTAGATGTATCTAGGAAAATAATTGATCAATACAATTTTCATTGTGACGAAAGGAAACCTTTCTTTTAACTTTAGGCAACACACACATACACACACTCCAAAAAAAAACCCAAAACAGTCTTTTTTTCTATATAGGTTCTGGATAACCAGGACTTAATTTGTACAACTTATTTTAAACTAGAAAGTCTTGGAAATCATTGCTATTTGTGGCAGAAAATTTAAAAGCACTATTCTATTTTTTTCTCTCTCAAAAAAGAGCAATTGCTTTCTTGTATGGAGTTATCAGTTATCCTGTAGTTATTTCATTTGAACTAGCCATGCTTTTCTTTCTTTCTGTATACATTATGTAGCCAAAAATAAGGGTTTTGGTTTTTGTTTGTTTGTTTTTTAATTGGGTAACAGTGCATTCTTCCAGGACCCATCAGCTCCAGGATAAATAGCTGTTTTCATTCTAGTTGTGGAGGGTGCAGCTCAGTGGCCCATGTGGGGATTGAACCAGCAACCTTGGGGCTATGAGCACTGTGCTCTAACCAATTGAACTAACCAGCCACTCCCAAAATAAGAGTTTTTAGCAGCTGAATGATACAGAATTTAATTAGGTCTAATTAATATAAAAACTTTTTAATTGGCTTTATATGATTAGTTTTGTACTATGGAAAATTACACCAATTATTAGTTATGCTACCCAAGATATTTAATTGTATTGTTGAAAACTATATACCCCTCTTTCTGTATCCCCAAGAAACATCATTTTGTCTTTTGCATCTCAGTTCAGAGGTTGGATAGCATCATTTTTTTCTTCCAGCAGTGCATTTTCTCCTTTTTTTGGCTACTATTTGTATTATTTCATTAATAATGGTTATAAATGAGACTGTTTATCTGTAATCAGAGGTAGGATCGCATACTCCTTTTAAAGATATTCTGAAGGTAGTACTGCTTAATGCCCTTTAGGTACCTTGAAATTGACCTCTTGCCTTAAGCATGAAAGAGATAGAAAGACACAGTTGCCAGGGGCCAAAGAAAGTGATATGTTTGCTTCTGACCTCCTAAGGCACTGAGGGACAATGACTCCTAAAATGTATTTGTTTCCCTGAGTGAATCAGTCGGTTTGTTTGTTTGTTTTTAAGAAACATTTAATATATTGACTTTGGTTGATTCTTTTCTCCTAAAATAATTACCACTGTTAAATCATGTTTATTTTTAGGCTTGAATCATCCACTGTATTTATGAGTTAGTCCATTCTTTTTCATGAATTGAGTTTGTTTTTATTTTTTTATTTTTTTTTTTGAGGGCAGTGTTATTGGCCCTCATACGTGGGACTCGAACCGGGGCCGCTGGCTTCCCAAACCAGCACTTAACCACTGAGCCACTCCGCCGGCCCGAGTTTGTTTTTAAACATTTTACTTGCAAAGTGTCTTAAATATGTGTACCCTTTTTGTTTTTACTGCAGTCACTTTTGTTTTCGCATTTATCGTGTTATCTCTGGATAACTGCCACCAGTCTTCCTAACTCGCTCAACTCTAAGCTATCAGACATATAAACGCTGGAATTTTTTTTTCAATTATTACTTTTGACATGTTACTTCATTGTTTAGGATTGTCTTTATTCATTTTTAATGAAAATCGAAAAGATGCCACTATTTCAATAAAAGTATTAGAAAATGTTAATAAAATAGGGTTTTATTTTTCTTACCCAACAAGAAGTATGGAGGTAGGCAATCTTGGGCAGCTTTATTGGTTGCATGTTACCCAAAGGATCTAGGCTCTTTCTTTTTCACTGTTTCTAGTATGTGGCTTTTCTCCTTATGCTTGCAAAATGGCTGTGGACTGAGGCCTTGCATGCTATTGCAGACTATGAGGAAGGAGACATACCAGCAGCAAAAGATATTTGCCAACTAAATCTAACTCTTTTATCAAAGTCCTACCCACTAGATTTCCTTTTACTCTTCATTGGCCAGGGCAGTGTAGCATGCCCTCCCCACAGCGACTCCCACCAGTTCCAAGGGAGCTTGGAACATTATATGTTTTAGTTGAACAGAGACTCTTTGATTCCAAATCCAGATTTCATTAGTCAACAAGGCTGATGGAATGGATATTGAACAGGCACCTAGCAGTGTCGGCCACCACTGTCCTGTTCAGAAACATAGCTTCATTTGCCCAGCATGTTAGACTCTTCAGCTGAGAGAATTACCAGACCAGCATCAGCCTTCAGAGGTACTAACCACCCGCTCAGAAGACACTGCTCACCTCCTGTATGTAATTCAAAGTTCATAAAAAATGGAACAAAATATGTGTAAATAAGATCTAAAATGTTCTGAGTTTTCCCGTGACTGTTGCAGTATTGTTTCAAAAATATCAAATATTCTTAGAAAGGTTTTTTCTCCTTCTTTGTGGTGTTGGTTGTCGTGGACTGAAGGGTGAGTGAGCCTGCTTTGCTGACATGCCCAGCTTTAGTGCCTGTCGGTATTTTAGCAGCTTTCCTACACACCTGTGATATTAGAGAGACGAGAAAGAGGCCAGACTTAATTCCAGGAATATGAAGAAGTCACTGTAGAGACTTGAAGAAGGTTATAACCTTCGTAGGCCTTCTTCATCTGTGAAATGAGAAGATTGGCCCCGATGGAAAAGTGGCCAAAGGACATGACCAAGCAGCTCACAGAAATGGAACTGCAGGAGTATCAGCCTCACTATGACAAAGGACAATGCAGTTTATAAAGATGCCCTTCTCAAACATTAGCACAGGAGCAGAGACATAACACCCACTGCAGTAAGCATATTTTTAAAATGTATACACAGCAAGGTAGTAAGTAGTCTAAACTAGTAAACCTTTCTGTAGGGAAATTGGGCATATTTATCAAAAGCTGTAAAAATGCACAGACCTTTTGACTCTTCAATTCCACTTCAAGGAACTTTTCCTAACCAAATTTTAGACAAGTGCACAATGATTGGCCTGGTAAATTGATATGAGGCATTTTAAACCTCAGCCAGTTTTTCCTTTCATGTAGTAATTAGATTGCATGGAGCTTTCTAAGAAATATATAATTCACTGTCAAGCCATTTTCCTTCTAAAGAAAATGTAAGAAATGAACATTTTTTGTGTGTTTATTTCCCCCACATTGTAGTAAGAGGATAATGGCAACCGTCTTTAAGTAGATACACATATGTAACTTTTTAGCTTAAAAAAAATAACTGTTGTGGGTTTTTTTGTTTATTTGTTTAATTTTTCTTTAATTTATCCATTTTGATATTGTCTATAATGAAACCTCAATAAAGTATTTTCAAATGAAACTTGCCTAATGATCTAGTTTCATAAAAGTCTTTTGCATCTACTATTTCTTCATTGGATTTTAGTCAATAAACAACATAATACTTAGAAGCTTTTCTATAAGATTTTCAAATATGAAGCTGTGCCCCTTCCCAAATTTATTCCCTGAGTTTTTCTTTTCCTGGTGCTGTCCTACCTGTAAAATATTCTGTTACTTACTCTCTGGACTTGGTACATTAAGAGACAAAGATAAGAGATGGCTGATGTAATGGAATTTAGAGAAAGACAGTGGTTCCTACCTCTCAGCACTTTATAAAACTGATAACAATTGTATTATCTCCAGAAGCACAAATCCACAGTTTGAAATGGTAAACATCTTTTTTTTTTTTTCACACGAAGGGGCACTTTTAGGCTGAGCCCTACTATTACATATATAAGAAGCCCTTTTGACCAGCCTCTACCTAACCCTTAGCCTACTTGCCAGAGTAACTGTAGCTTTCTTTTTCCACTAAAGATACTGATTAATAACAGCATACTAGAATAGCTAGTAGACTCTTCCTGAAGATACTTGCACATCTCAGTTAACCTGTTAAAGTGTACAATTACTAAATGTTAGTGGTATTTGTTCCTACACTTGTTTATTCCAGTTACTCTTAATATTGTAATTATGTATTTTTATTATTATCTGAAACCAGGGACATACTTGTAAGAAAAAATATTTCTATGAAACTAAAGCTGAGTGTTTTGGAAAGAGGATACAAGTAAGCCACTGAAAAATTGTTGTTGAATTCGGTAAAAGTGAGAAAATTATTAAATATTGGGGAAATTTTTAAAATTTAAAAGAGTTTTAACAAATATATGGTGATGGAAGGAGAACTGACTCTGGGTGGTGAGCACACAATGTGATATATAGATGATGTATTACAGATTGTACACCTGAAACCTATGTAGCTTTACTAACAGTTGTCACCCCATAAACTTTAATTAAAAAAAAAACTTATTTAGGCATAGATTTTTATGCTACATTCCTCTTGTGTGTACATACAAAGAAAAATTTAAGCAAAATAAATTGGCTCTTAATCATTATTGATTAAGTTATTGAAGACTACTCCTCTCTTTCTCTCTCTCTCTCTCTCTAACATACTTGCTGGTGCAACATTTTAAAAAAAGAGTTCTCCACGAGTATCTCCTGGATTTTCTTCCAAGCCTCTGACAAATTTTGTTTTGCACATGTGGGCAATCGCAGCCCCTCACCAACTGCTGTTACCTGGCCTAGAGATTTTAAGACGCCTCCTGATTTCAGAGTTGTTAAAATATGACAAAAAAAGTATTATAGAACTAATGAAGCACAGTATTCATCACAAGTTATCAGTGTGCCATGAGTTATAGTAGGAGGTGCCATGTTAATGTCCCAGGCAGAATTTAAGATTTCAGACAATGCAGTAGTAACATCATTTTAGTAGGTACAGCCTTCCTCAGCGTACTGTTGCCAAGCCTGTGACTTCTCTCCATGCATTTCTGATAAGACCAATCCTTGGTAATGCTGAGCGATTTACTTTTGAATGAGGCTCATGTAACCTAAATCAGAGCGACAAATCCTGCTCTATATATCTTGCTTTTTTCCACTTAATAACATATTCTGCAGACTGTCCCACACAAGCACTTGTAATGAGTTCATTCTTTGTAATATCTACATAGCATCCCATTGTATGGATGAACCCTAATTTATTTTACTAGCTCGCTACTAGTAAACATTTTGCTGACTTCTAGTCTTTTTATTGTTACAAATAATGCTGCAGTGGCTTTATTTCAAAAGTATGTTTTTGAAAGCATACGAAGCCTTTCAAGAATGGGCCCAGAGTTTTAGAAAAGAGTTTTTCATTGTGTACCCTTGTAACTATTTATTTTTGCTATTATTTTATTTTTAAATTTAAAAGTAAACATGTTTAAAAATGTTTTTTAATAAAAGTATTTTAAACTGAAATTGCTTTAAAATGTTTTAAGTACTAGCCCCACTTTAACAAAACAGGAATTGGACAAGATACGAAAAAGACCATGCAAAGTTAATGTCATTGGATTATACGACAAGCTTTGACCCTTGCCTGTATCAAACAGTGGTGAGGGCAGTGTGTGTTTATGTATATAATTTTTCTGTTTTTCAATGAACTTTTTTGAGTTAATCAGCAGAACTGAGTGTCATCTTAAAGGGTGTCTTCCACAGTTTCTTATAAATAATTTGTTGGTTCTGGGAACTCCAAAAAGTAAAGCTTTTATACAGAATGTTTTGTATTATAAATTATTTATAAAAATGTTATAAATACCTGATTCTGAAATAGTAAATAACTGGAAACTACAGCACCTTTCCCATAATGTAATATCTTTAAGATTTAACACAAACTAGGTTAAATTTATTCATATGGATTTTGTTTTAATTCCAAAGACAAATTTATCAAAGAATTTTGTAATTTTTTGTGATCTAAAACTTCAGATTTTTTTCACCGTTTCACAAACCCTAATTCTAACCTTTGAGAAGTCAGGACAGCTGCATCATGATGACTTGCTCGAGTTTGGTATTTTTCTGAGATACTGTACCTGCCAATTGGAATTAGGACCCTATGGGCATAACCAGATAGACTTAATTATTGGCTTAGTATATTTAAATCAGGATGAAAAGCTCATACAGAATTTTGTACCCATACCCTGAAAAAATGTGAAGCTGTTTTTGGACTAAAATTTCATAGCTTTTGTGGCTAATGAGGCATGAAATAAATTGGCAAAGACAGACTGCTCAGCACAGTGGTACAGTGTGCATTTTCTAATTCCCAGCCCTTGGGATTCCAGCGAGGTCACAAATTAAACAAAGTCAGGATTAATCAAAACTACAATCAAATAAAACCCAATCATTAATCCTCTTCTGAGTTACAATGGGGTGATTGTGTAATTGTGTGAGAAGCACTGGAGAGGGCTCTTTTGTAGTATGTAGGAAAATCAACATTAAGGTGTCAAACAGAAAAATGAAACCCTGCAGGTGAAGCTGCCTCTGGAGCCAAGAGAAACTGGCAATTTATGCAGAGTTGCAAGTGAACCTTTGGAGCATTGAAAGGGGTGTTGGCACTGGCTATATAGAACATGTGGGGCTCGCAGTGGGGCCCTCCACAGAGATTAGCGCAGGGGCCACAGCAGGCTCTGTTTGCCGAGAAGCTTACTGTTTTGGTGTAGTAGCTCCCAGCAACAGTCTCTCCAAGGTTAACTGCCAAAAATTTACTGTCTATTTCTCAGCTTTTCGTAATTTTGAAAAAGAGTTTATAGAAAAGCATTTCCTCTGTGGGAGTCATTAAATGTCAGAAGATGTCATCCCCAACAAGAAGGGGGGAAAGTTCCCAAAGTTCAGCCCATATTTCTTTCATGTTTCTGACTTTTGAACTTCCTGATGCTTTATAATAGCTGTCTTATTATTTCGGCTATTTTATATTCCACGGTGATCCTTTTCTTCATTTTTCCATCCCTTAGTTTCAAGTCAGTGTCAGTCTTATTGCCCGATTTTTTTAAAGTCGACATTGATATTATCATTATGCTGTTATAATTTAAGAATCAGTTTCGATGTATAATTCATCCCATATTGTTTATGTATGGATATATTTTTGCATGTATGCCTTAAGGATAGCATTTGCCTGTATTGATTAGCTTTCTGCTTTGCTTCACATACCAAATAGAATTTTTCTTCTTCACTCATCCCATCTCTGATTTGGCTACTGATTCAAAAGTCTCCAAACAGGTGATTGCCTATATCACATGACTCAGAGTTTCTATATTACAGAATTTCTGTTTTCTTACATTGCTTTTTTGATGTTTATGGACTAAGCCCTGTGTATATGCACAGCAGTGTCAGGTGCTATATGGATTACATGTTCTTTTCTCTCAAGTAATTTACCAGGTAGTGTCCATGCATACATAGCTGGTCAGGCCCATAAACTTCTATTACTAAAAGCATCACTTCACTGTAATGAGCTATTATTTCAGACTTTGTCTTTTAGCTTCTTATATATCACATTTTGGTATTGTCATTATTCATCTATTGATAGGAACAGATGATTTTTATCTTTCATTTTGTTTATGTGGTGTATCACGGGTAATTGATTTGTGAATATTGAGCCAACTTTACATCCCAGGGGAAAACAAATTCCACTTGATCTCTGGGTATGTATGATCTTTTTAATGTATTGCTGAAATCCATCTATTAATATTTTGTTGAGATTTTTGCATCTATGTTCTTCAGGGATATCAGCTTATAATTTTGTTTTTTTGTAAATGTCTTTCTTTGGTTTTGGAATCAGGGTAATGATGGCCTTGTAAAATGAGCTTGGGAGCCTTCCCTCCACTTGAATTTTTTGGAATAATTTGAGAAGGATAGGCATTAATTCTTCTTTGAATGTTTGGTAAAACTCACTTGTGAAGCCATCTGTTCCAGGACTTCTGTTTGTTGGGAGTTTTTTGATTACTGATTCAATTTCATTATTAGTAATTCGTCACTTCAGATTTTCTTCTTGATTCAGTCTTGGAATATTGTGCATTTGTAGGAATTTATCTGTTTCTTCTAGATTGTCCAATTTGTTGGCATGTTTCCTTGTAATCCTTTGTGTTTCTGTGGTGTCAGTTGTCACTCTCCTCTTTCATTTCTGATTCTATTTATTTGGGTCCTTTCTTTTTTTCTGGATGAGTCTGATGAAAGTTTATCAATTTTGTTTATCTTTTCAAAGAACCAGTTCTTGGTTTCATTGATCTTTTGTATTGTTTTTTTTACTCTCTATTTCATTTATTTTAGTTCTGATCTTTATTATTTCCTTCCTTGTACTCACTTTGGGCTTTGTTTGCTGTTCTTTTCCTAGTTCCTTTAGGTGTAAAGATAGACTTCTGTGAGATTTTTCTTGTTTCTCTTTTTTTTTTGAGGGCAAGTGTCACTGGCCCTCATATGTGGGATTCGAACCGGGGCCGCAAGCCAGCACCCAACCGCCGTGCCACTCGGCCGGCCCTTTCTTGTTTCTTTAGGTAAGCCTGCATTGCTATGAATTTCCCTCATAGGATTGCTCTCACTATGTCCCATAGATTTTGGGTCATTGTGTTTTCACTTTCATTTGTCTCAAGATATCTTTTGATTTCTTTCTTGATCTCGTTGTTGACCCATTCATTATTTAGTAGCATGTTATTTAGTCTCCATGTATTTTCAGGTTTTTTCTTGTAATTGATTTCTGTTTTCATACCACTGTGATCAGAGAAGACATTTGATATGATTTCAGTATTCTTAAATTTATTGAGACTTGTTTTGTGGCCTAACAAGTGGTCTGTCTTGATAAATGCTCCATGTGAATTTGAAAAGAATGTATATTCTGTTTCTTTGGGATGAAATTGTCTAAAATTATCAATCAAATCCATCTGCTGTAGTATGTCATTTAAGACCACCGTTTTCTTGTTGATTTTCTACAGGAAGATCTATTCATTGGTTTCAGTGAGGTGTTAAAGACCCCTACTATTACTGTGTTACTGTTCTTTCTCTTTATGCCTGTCAGTATTTGCTTTACATATTTAGGTGCTCCTTTGTTGGGTATATAAATGTTTACAAGGGTTATATCCTCTTGTTGGATTTATCCTTTTACTATTAATTAATTTCCTTCTTTGTCTCTTATAGCCTTTGTTTTAAAGTCTATTTTGTCTGATACAGGTATTGATACCCCAGCTTCTTTTTTGTTTCCATTTGCATGTAATATCTTTTCCATCCTCTGTGTGTGTGTGTGTGTGTGTCTTTGCTCTGTGTGTGTGTGTGTGTGTGTGTGTGTGTCTTTGAATCTGAAGAGGGTCTCTTGTAGAAAGCATATATATGGATGTTGTTTTCTTATCCATTCAGCTCCCCTCTGTCTTTTGATTGGAGCATTTAATCCATTTATATTTAAAGTGATTATGAAGAGGTATGTAGTCATTGCCATTATATTATTCATATTTATGTTCTTCCCACCCTCCACCCCACACACACACCCCTCCTACTTCGTCTTAAAGGAGCCCCTTTAACATTTCTTATTATACTGATTTGGTAGTGATGAACTCCTTTAGGTTTTTCTTGTCTGGGAAGCTCTTTATCTCTCCTATTCTAAATGATAGCTTTGCTGGGTAGAATTATCTTGGTTGTAGGTTCTTACTTTTCATCACTTTGGATATTTCATGTCAATCTCTTCTGGCCTGCAAAGTTTTTGTTGAGAAACCAGCTGACAGTCCTGTGAGAGCTCCCCTGTAGGTGACTAACTGCTTTTGCCTTGCTGCTTTTAGGATTCTTTGTGTTTAACTTTTGCCTTTTTAATTATGATGTGTCTTGGTGTGAGCCTATTTGGGACTCTGTGCACTTCCTGGACTTGTAACTGTTTTCTTCAACAGGTTAGGCAAGTTTTCTGTCATTATTTTTTCAAATAATTTCTCAATCCCTTGCTCTCTTATCTCTCTCTCTCTCTCTCTCTCTCTCTCTCTCTCTCTCTCTCTCTCTCTGTTCTCCTGGTATCCCAATGATGAAATGTTGTTATGCTTGATGTTGTTCCAGAGGCTTCTTAAACGAGCCTCTTTTTTTTTTTTTTTTCCTGTTTCAATCGGGTGTTCTCTTCTATCTTGCCTTCCTAAACACTGATTTGATCTTCTTCTTCATCTAATCTGCTGTTGGATTTGGGGTTTTTTAGTACATTTTTCATTTCAGTCATTCTGTAGTTCTGACTGGCTCTTTTTTATGTTTTCTATGTCCTTTTTTTTTTTTTGCTCTTTCATGATGTTCTCGATAAGTTTCTTGAGAATCCTTATAACCAGTTTTGAACTCTGTATTTGACAGGTAGCTTGCCTCCATTTTGCTTAGCTATTTTTCTGGAGTTTTCTCCTGTTCTTTCATTTGGGACATGTTTTTTTGTTTCCTCAATTTGACTGCTTTTCTCTGTTTGTTTATATACTGGGTATACTTGCTGTGTCTCCTACATTTGCCAGGTGGCCTCATGTCATAGGTGCCCTGTGGGGCACTGTGGCCCAGTCTCCCTGATCATCTGCGCCATGTGCTCCCTTGGGTGGGTTGTGTGTGCCCTCCTGTTGTAGTTGAGCCTTGATTGCTATTGACATATCAGTGGGTGGGATTGACCCTCAGGTGACTGGCTGTGAGGATTGGCCACGCCCACAGCATAAGAGCTGTTGTGTGAGGGCTGATCCACAGAGCAGGATTCACCCCAGCAGGCTCTGGAACCTCTTGGGAGAGGCTCCCATGCAAGCCAAGGTCATCTGCTGTCTGTGAGTGACTTGGGGCTACTTAGTACAACCTACCAAGTGATCTGCTGTTTAGTTGCTCTCTGTGCTAGACCTAGTGACATATGGGTAGGCCATGCTGTAAACCAAGGCTGGCTTCCCCCAATACCGGTCCTGGTGCAGCTCAGCAAAAGGCCCAGGGCACACTGAGGCCTGCCGCCACCTTCTGGCTACTTGTAAGGCTCAGCCACTGGAAGAAACTTGAGTGTTAGGCACATTAGGTGTGGTGGGATCTCAGGGAGTCACCAGGAGTGGGTCATGTGGTGTTCACCAGATTAATGCAGATTTAGGTTTGGCACCAGTGGTCAGCCTGGAGCCACTCAGCAAAAGACTCAGAGCACACCAATGCCAGCTGCCACCCACCTCAGGCCCACAGGCTTCCCCAAGAGTTGTCCAAGAAAGAATGCAGCACAGGCTGGGGCTAGCTGCACAACCACAAAAGTGCCTCCAGTGGTGCATAAGTTGGATGAGGTGAGGTCCCAGGGAGTCACTGGAGCAGGCTGATTTCACTAGGCCAAACAGATTCAGATTTGGCCATGTGGGTGGAGGGAGGAAAGTTGGCACCCGCCTGTAGGCTGCTGGGGAGGAGGGCTTAATGCAAAGACAATGGCAGCTGTCCTTCTAGCCCTCGTCCTGACACCACACAGCTCAGTCTCTCCCTATATGTCTCTGGCACCTCCGAAGTCGCCATCCCTCTGCTGAAGCCCATGGTGAGTGCCTGGGAGTAAAAGAGTCTTTTATGTGGGCCCTTTAAGAAAACATCTGGGTTTCCAGCAGCCTTCCGTCTCACCCAGACAAGTGAAATCCCAACTGTTTTTTGCAGCCAAATATTGTGGGGGCTTCTCTTCCCAGCACTGGTACACAGGGATAGGGAGCCTGGTGTGGGGCTGGGATCCCTCACCCCTCCAGGTGTGTCTCCACAGCCAAGGTATTCCTCCTGATTCCCAGCTGTCAAAAGTTGGTGTGGGGCCAGCCTGTTTTGCATCTGCTTCTCATACCAGTTTCAACATTGCTTTTTTTACATATCTTTAGTTATAGTACTTCTATTCAGCTAGTTTTCAGATGGTTCTCCAGGGGAATTACTCATTAATTTAGTTGTAATTTTATTGTGGTCATGGTAGGAGGCAAGACCAACATTTACCAACTATGCCATCTTGACAGGACTTCAATGTCATTTTACATTATGAAAATGCCCTGTGGCTCACTGAACAGATTTTTTTCTTGCAGATATTTGATAATACATTGCTCATCTGTTAAACTTAAGTTCATATTTCCAAGTGGATGGTGGACTGCAGAAGCTGAATTATTTTTTCCTTTTTAGGTTTCTTCATCACTCTAGACTTTAGGCACATACTGTTATTCAGTATTGACTCCTTGTTACAAAAGGTTAGAGATTTAACTCACTTAAACTGCTGCTGCTCTTCCTCACTCTCCCAGTTTTTGTACTATCATTATCATTATTTTTCTACTCTAGTTTGTTACTTTTATCACTTTAAGCACTTAAAACTATTTCATTAGCCACTATGTGAAATAAGGTTATCACTACCTCTACCCTTCCCTCTACTTCTCTTCCTTTCTAGTCTTCAGTTCCTAAATTCTGACAATTGAACTTTATTTATTTTATACAAGGCATACAGTAATGCTTTGAAGTTGAAGACTCATCTTTTTCTTCTATTTTTGAAAATTAGCAACAGTTGTCTCTTCAAATATTTTTTTCCTTCATTTTCTCTAGAATTCTTTTTTTTCCCGCAAATCCTAGTAGACTTAAATTAGTCTATCAATCTTTCTTCCATGTTTTATAATTTCTCTTGTCTATTTTTCTCTCTTTATCTCTATGTTCTGTGTTCTGAGTGAATTCCTAAAGCTATTTTCCAGTTCATTGATTCCATCTTCAACTATTTCCAATGATAAGTATCCACTTATTTAGTCTTTGTTTTTAATTTCAGTAACATTTTTGTTTAATTTTTTATTGAAATATACTACACCTGTAGAAGAATGTATATACTGTCCAGTTCACTACATTTTCACAATTGAAAAACTCATGTAACCCAGCCCTAGATCAAGAAGCAGAATATTACCAGTACTCGGGAAGCCATATATACAATCAGTAATACCTCCCTCAAGTAACCAGCATTCTGACTTCCTAAAGCATATGTTAATTTTACCTCATTGTATTATATGTAGATGGAATTATAAAATACTCTTGTGTCTGGATTCTTTCATTTTACATTGTTATTCAAGTTGTTATATGTAGTTAATAGTTCTTCAATCTCATGCTATGTGGTATTACATGGTGTGACTATATTACTTATATATCTAGCAAATTTCTATCTAATTGTTTCTCCATAAACATTGAATAAATTATGTAATGTGGGACACTTAAAATAGTGGTATCATTAACATTTCCAGTAAAATATTGGTTCCTAACCCAGGGTGATACTGAAATTTTCACAGAGATCAAGTCACAAAGCCAGTAAATGTCTTGGTTCTGTTTCTGGTTTTGAGGCTGTTTTCTTGATTTTCTGTGCTTTAATTCTAGAGAGCAGTTAATAATTTGGAATGGTGAGTGGAAGGAAGTTTTAGACCCTAGTTTTAAGTGGTGAGCCTGTGTCTCCTATAAAGTGATTTTAGTCCCCACCACCTGGTAGGAGTCAAATTCCTAGCCACCCCAGCCTACTCGCTGATCCAGATTTCTGTCAGGTCATGGCTTCAGCCCTGCATATCTCTTTGTACTTCTGTTCTATTTGTGGTCCACGCATATGTTAAAATTGTATTTGAGCCCAATTATGGCTTTCAAGATTGCCCTTTATCTGTCATTGCTATGGATGTTGTGCCTCAAGGCATGAATTTACTAAAACATCTTGACCAGAAGTCTTTCATTGAATCTGAAGACTCCTGAATTTGGGGGTATATCTCTGTCTTCCTCCCTTTGTTTAAGGTCAAAAAAGTTCTTCTTTTAGTTCTTTGGCCATTTCCTTTCCTTTTTACTGCTCTCACCTTCTCAGATCTCTAGTAGTTGGATTGGGACTCACCCTTGATTAATCCTCAATTTCTCTTAATTTTTTAACTCTTTTCCTTCTTTCTTTATTTCTGGGGGTATTTGCTTGACTTTTTCTTTAGCCTTTTGATTTTTTTTTTTTTGTAGTGGACATTTTAAATTTCTTATAATCTGAGTGTTCTTTTTCATGGCCTCCTAAATCTTATTTTGTAGCTTTAATATCTTCTTGAATTTCTCTGAGAAAAATAATTAGACCTTTTAAAATACTTTCTTCTGTTTCCTGAATTGTGTTTCCTCCTACCTCAGTTATAGATTTGTTTATTATCTCTTTCATTTTGGAGATTTTCCACATATGTCTAATGCTCTTAATTTTCCATTCATATTTAAAAACTGAGTTGACTGCAGTAGATGGCTGAATTGAGATTCCTTTGGTATTGTTTATAGGTTTACTTCCCTACTAGCCCTCTCTTCTGAATGATGCAGCTGACAAGTAGTTTTATGTATATAAGCAGAACCTGTCAACTGGCAGGCATCTCTTTAAGATGGGTGGGCATAGATCCAACTATTACGTTAGAGGCTCCCCCCAAATGCAAGAATGAAAAATTTACTCAGAGGCACCAACTTAATCATGAGCAGTCTTGTATCTCCCTGAGTAGTTTATTTAGTATCATAGAGAAGGTCCCTTCAGATCTCTTTGCTTGTTTCCTTGCTTGCTTATTATAACAGGGAAAATAATAAACTGCTTGTCCTGTGTAAGGAGATAAGAAAGTGAGAAACTATTTTAGCTATTCAGTAGATAGATTTTTTTTTTTTTTGAGGGCATTGTCACCGGCCCTCATATGTGGGACCCGAACTGGGGCCGCTGGCTTCCGAAGCCAGCGCTTAACCACTGCGCCACTCAGCCGGCCCAGTAGATAGATTTTGAATGAAACCTTTTATTTATGGTTTCTCATATCCCTCACACATGTGGTTTTTGTATTTTTTTAAATTAAACTTTATTGGGGTGACAATTGTTAGTAAAGTTAATAGGTTTCAGGTGTACAATTCTGTAATACATCATCTATATATCACATTGTGTGTTCACCACCCAGAGTCAATTCTCCTTCCATCACCATATATTTGATCCCTTTTACCCTTTAGCGCAAGTGGTTACTTCATCAAGCAAACTACATGCTGGCTTTGAGTCCTGAATTTCTTGATGTTTTGCAGAGGAAGATCTGCTCCCATCTCAACATGAGCCTTCTACTGCCTGAACCCTATAAGGCAGTTTCCTCCATTTCTGATCATCTGTTCACATACTGACTTTCTTGTTATTTCTTCTAGAAATGTGTTGAACTCTCCCATCTGATATTGATGTAAAAGAAATACAAATAGAAAATAAACCCATAACAATGAAGTTTATTTTTTTTGTATTTCTTTAGTATCATTTTAATGGGGTCTCCATTGGACTGGAAAAAACTTGCAGACATCAAACTGAAAGGGATAATTGGAAAGTTCAGATCACTACTGACAAATGATATAATTATTGAAGATCAGTTGATTCATTCATTCACCAAACATTTAATAAATATTCTTTATGTGCTAGAAAGTGTTCTAATATCAAGAGATACACAAATGATCATGACAGATTGGGTCCCTGCCTTTATGGACTTTACATTTTAGTGGGGGGAATGGACATAAAATAGGTTAACAAATAAATAAGATAGTTTTAGACAATGATTAAGTAATAGGAAGAAAATACAAGTGTTCTTTCTTAGAAATTTACAGCTGGAGGGGTTTCATGATGCATTGGGATATTTTTTAGATGAGGTCCAGGACCTCATCTTGCTTGAATTTTATTTCCTCAATGTTGAGAAGAAGGCAGCCTTGTGAATATCTGGGTTAAGATTATTCCAAGCAGAAGATGGTGCAGATACAAAGGACGTGAGGCAGGATTGAGCTTGGCCTGTTTGAAAAATAGAAACAAAACCATTAATAAATGTATAATAAACAAAGAGACTTATCGGAAATGTGCCCAAAGAAATAGGCAAGACCAAGGCCATTTAAGGCCTTAAAAGAGTTTGAATTTTATTCTAAAGGGCATGGGAAGCCATCAAAGAACTTTAACCATGATATATATTTTTAAAGTTTATAGATCTAGAATATATTTTGTAAGTTGGGCCTTTGGCATTCTGATAGATTGAATATTAGGTGTGAAGGAAATGAAGGAATCAAGGATGGTTCATTTCTTTTTGGCTTAAATAATTGATCCTACATAATTCTATGAATATATTTCTCTGCTGTGCCCTGGGTGGCTCCAATTTCTGCACATGCCACAGTGCACCCCTACTTAGGTTCCAAGATTTCTGGTTTACACTCAAATGCTAAGTCATTTTTCAGCATAGCCAGGATTGCTAAAACCATCAGGACTTCCAGTCTTAGCAGTATGCTGTGCTGGAACTAATCCTGTCCCACCCACCAAACTGTCATGAGACAACTCTAAATTTTCAGGCAGCTACCTGAATGTCAGGAGATCACTGTTCAGTCCACATAAGTGAGAAGACTTTGCCATGTTGCTTGGTCCAATTTTTTAATCTTGCAAGCCTATAGTAGCAAATTGAGATGTATTTAAGGACCAAGCAAATAATATAAATTATTGAAGTTGGACATAATATAAATGATTGATGTGGGACAGTCTAAAGGCATTCAGGTTCATTTAAAAAACAACAGAATGCCTTGCAGACAATAAAACATTTGTGTAAGTCATATTTAGAATGCAGAAAGCAATTTCTGCTATTTTTCTCATCTTTCCTACAGTTCTTGGGGGAGGAGGGCAGTATATTTTTATTTTTCAAAGTGTAAAGACAGAGTAGTGATGTCAGCATCGTGGTGGCATAAGGTTTTTTTCCATTTTTGTCCCCCTCCTCTCCAACAACAAACATTCAGCATCCATCCATGAACAGAAAGGCCTGTAGGGAATCCACCACCATATACCAAGGCACCTGGAAGGAGTCTTGTCAGCTATGCATTGTGTTGTAAGCAGACAAACCTCGTTCCTGGCTGTACACCCTGAGGTGACATGTTAACCAGCTTCAGTCCCTGTTCACTGAGGTCTGGAAGCACTGAGTTAGACAGTCACCCACAGAGAAGAGACCTTTGTAGAAATCCAGGTTCACAGAAGACCCAGAACTCCATTGGAGCAACAAAATATAAGAGTTTGGACACTGGAGTGGGCAGTTAGTAAAGACTGGAGGAGGTGGCTGCTACTTCAAATGTGAAGACAGCAATGCAAAACTCAAAGGAGCATCCAAAATCAAGGAAACATGGCACTATTGAAAGATCACAGTATCTCCCAATTACCAAACCCAAAGACATGGAGATCCATGATGTACCTATAAAGAATTCAAACTCAGAAAGATAGTTCAATGAAATCAGTAAAACAATACACGAATAAAACAAGAAGTTTAATATTGAGGTAGAAGTGAGAAAGAACCAAACAGAAATTCTAGAGCTGAAGAATTCAATGAATGAAATGAAATATATATCAATAGCAGATTTGATGAAGCAGAAGAAAGAATCAGTGATAATGAAGACGGAACTTTGAGAACAAAAAAGAAAAAAATATGAAAAAAGCCTGTGTGATCTATTGGATATCATCAAAAAGACTAGTGTGCAAATGATTGGAGTTCCAAAAGAAGAAGAGAGTGAGAAGGGGACAGAAAGCTTATTTAAAGAAATAATGGCTGAGAACTTCCCAAATCTGGGGAGACCTTTGGATATCTAGATTCATGAAGCTTAGAAGTCACCAAACAAAATTAACTTAGGGAAATCCTGTTCCTCTTTAGCATATTCTTAGAACAGTTAAACAAGGAACAGAAATATTGGGTTGTCGGAAAAGCCATTACACATTTTTGCAACAAAAAACAAAACATACGTCGTGACTTTTCCAACAACCCAATAGAAGGCATTAGAATTAAAAAGGAAGAAGTGGGCCGGCCGAGTGGCGCGGTGGTTAAGAACTGGCTTAGGACGCCAGTGTCCCCGGTTTGGATCCGATATATGAGGGCCAGTGACACTGCCCTCAAAAAAAAAAGGGAAGAAGTAAAATTGTCTCTTTGTAGATGCCAGGATTTTATATATAGACAATCCTAAAAATACCACCAAAAAAACTTGTTAAATCTAATAACAAATTCAGTAAAGTTGCAGGATAGAAAATCAAAAATCAGTTGTATTTCTATGTACTGACAACAAATTATCTGAAAAGGAAATAAAGAAAAATGTTCCCCTTTGCAGCAGCATTAAAACAATAAAATACTTAAGATCTACACTTTATCTAGGATATATATGCATAAGATATATACTTTAACCAAGGAGGTGAAAGATCTCTACACTGAAAACTATAAGACATTGATGAAAGAAACTGAGGAAGACACAAATAAATGGAAAGATACTCTGTGTTCATGGATTGGAATAATTAATATTGTTAAATGTCCATGCTATCCAAAGCCATTACAGATGCAATGCAAGCACTACCAAGAACCCAATGGAACATTTTTTTAGATTTGACACCAGAAGCAAAGGCAACAAAGGCAAAAAACAATAAGTGGGATGACATCAAACAAAAAGCTTCTGTAGAACAAAGGCAACCACCTTTAAATGAAAACCAACCTACAGAATGGAGAAAATATTTATAAATCATATATCTGATAAGGGGTTAATATCCAAAATATATAAAGAACTCATAGAACTCAATAGCAAAAAAAAAAAAATTCAATTAACAAAGGAGCAAAGGATCTGAATAGGTATTTTTCCAAAGAAGACTTACAGATGGTCAACAGGTACATGAAAAGGTGCTCAACATCACTAACCATTAGAAAAATGCAAATCAGACCACAATGAGATATCCCCTCACACCTGTTGGAATGAGTTTCATCAAAAAGGCAAGAAATAGCAAGTGTTGGTGAGGATGTGGTGAAAAGGGAACTCTTGTACAGCCATTATGGCACTATGGAAAACTGTATGGCGGTTCTTCCAAAACTTAATAATAGAACTACCAGCAGCTCCACTTTTAGGCATATATCCAAAGGAAATGAGATAACAATTTCAAAAAGATATCTGCACCCCTGTGTTCATTGTGACATTATTTACAGAAACCAAGGTATGGAAACAACCTAAGTATCCATCACTAGATGAGTGGATAAAGATAATGTGTTATATACATCCAATGGAATATTATTTAGCCATAAAAAAGGACATCCTGTCATTTGTGAAAACATGGGTAGACCTTGAGGACATTGTGCTAAGTGAAGTAAGTCAAAGACAGACAAATACTATATGATCTCATATATATATATATATATATATATATATATATATATATATATATATAAAATCTAAAAAAAAACTAAACTCAAAGAAAAGAGATCAGATATGTGGTTACCAGAGGTGTGGGGAATGGGAAATTGGGTGAAGGTGGTCAAGTGGCACAAAATTCCAGTTACAAGATTAATAAGTACAGGGGATGTATACAATATGGCAATAGTTAACACTGCTATAGGGTATGAAATTTGCTAGGAGAAGAAATCGTAAAAGCTTGCATCAGAAGGAAAAGGAATTTTTTGTAGTATATGAGGTGATAAGTGTAATCTAAACTTATTGTGGTAATCATTTCACAATATGCGTGTGTTTAGTCATTAGGCTGTATACCTTAGACTTATAGAGTGTTGTATGTCAATTACATTTCAATAAAACTGAAAGAAAAAATGAAATCCTCTCTAAGAAACTTTATAATTAAACTGTCAAAAACCTCCGTATGGCTATCAGTGGACCTCTGATCAGAAACTCTACAGGCCAGGAGAGAGTAGGATGATATATTCAAAGTTGAAAGAAAAAGGGAAAAACCTGCCAACCAAGACCCAGCAAAGTTTTCCTTGAGAAATGAAGAAGGGATAACATGTTCCCAAACAAAAGCTAAGGGAATTAATTACTACTAGACTTACCAGCAATGCTGAATGCAGTGTTTCAAGCTGATGTGAAAGGATGCTGATTGGTAACATGGAAATACACAGCGTACTGGTAAAAGAAAGTATATAATCAAGTTCAGAATACTATAATAATAGGTGGTGTGTTAACTCTAGTATAAGACAATAATATTAAAATTCTGGAGTTAAAGTATTAAAAATAACTGTAAAAAAAATAACTGTAGCTACTGCAATTTGTTAGTGAATACACCATATAAAAATAGGTAAAATGTGACATAAAAACCATAAGGGTGGAAAAGTGAAAGGGTAAAGCTTTTATATGTGATCAAAATTAAGTTGTTTCAGCTTAAAATAGACTTATAGGATGTTTTATTTAAAGCCTCATGGTAATCACAAAGCTAAAACTTGTAACAGATTCACAAAAGACAGAGAGATAGGAATCAAAGCATACCACTATGGAAAATCATCACTTCGTAAAAAAAGGCAAGAAAGGAAGAAAGGAGTCTAAGAGACAGAAAACCATTAATAAGATGGCAATAGTAAGTCGCTACCTGTAGGACTCTAAATAATATAATGGATTGAATTTCTCCAATCAAAAGGTGTAGAATAGCTGAATGGATAAAATAATATGACTAAACAGTATGCTGCCTACAAGAGACTCACTTCAACTTTAAGGAAACACATAGGCTTAAGGTTTAGGAATGGAAATAAATATTCCATGCAAGTAAAAACCAAATGAGAACAGCAGTAGTTGCACTTATATCAGACAAAATAGACTTAAGCCAAAAACAGTAAGTAGAGATGAAGAGGTCACTAGATAATGATAAAGAGGTCAATTCATCAAGAAGATATAACTATCATAATGTATATGCACCCAACATTGGAACACCTATATATACCATATTTTGCTGTGTATAATGTGCACTTTTTTGCCCAAATTTGTGAGGGAAAAATAAGGATGTGCATTATACATGGGTCGTACTAATTCCATATCTATATAAATGTTTTTAATTCTTTTATTCTTATGATTTAAAAGTGTAACTCGAGAAATCAATAATGATATCCATATGCAAAATAATACCCTGGAATACTATAATCAGTTTTGTTGAACTTACAACAGACTTGCAAGGACAAAGACTTTTTGGCCTTCTATGATGTGTAAATATCGTAAATTTTGTTACTGGTACATAAAATTTCTTGTACTTTGTATCTGTTCTTATGTTTTGTAATTATTTGTTACATAAAATTTTTTGTACCATAATATGTAAAAAAAAATGCTAAACTTCCTTTATAATACGAAAAACAAGTACCTAAATTTAAACAAATAAAATTTTAATTAAAAAATTAAAACAAAAGATTTTTATTCCCTGAAAGTTTGGGCCAAAAACATGGGTGCACATTATACATGGGAGCACATTATACACGGAAAAATATGGTACATATATATTTTCTGTCATTAACCCTAAATGACTTTAATATTCTCCTTCATACAATTTTGAAAAGTATCATTTCTAATAAGCCAGTGCTCGTGTTACACATAAAATGTTCTCTCTTTACATGTGTATCTGCAAGTCTTAGGTTTTACACAGCACCGGCTTATCTTCACAGTAGAATCTGTAACAGTAAGTTGTCTAAGCGGACTTGACACTTTGAGGGGTAAAAAGTATAACTATTGCACTGTGTTGTACACCTGAAGCTAATTAAAATTAAAAATAAATAAATAAGTAAAATAAGTGGACTTGACTGGCAAGAGTAGGTTTGTCTTCCTGTGTAACTGTGTATTGAGCTATAGAAATCACTAATATTGGAGAGAACACCCAAAGGATTTTCCTTAGATGAAAACACATTTCATTGTGTCACTCTACATTTTTTCAGGGCTATTTACAAATATCTGTTAATGTTCCCATCTATTTAATATGGATTTCTCTTTACAAAGGAGGACACTAAAGGTGGAAAACATGGTCCTTAATGACAGGAAGAATCTTGTTTTAGTTAAAAAACTGCCAAGTATGGCCCAACTGAAAAATCTGGCAATGCTCCTTTCATTTCTAGGAGAAACACTTATTGACCCTAAAGGAGTAAGTAGATATTATCAGTCAGCTACTGTGCTGTATAGGAAACAGAGCGTGTTGCGACATTTGTTTACTTAATAGATGGTTTTGAGGGGTTTTTTTCTTTGGTTTTTGGGGGTTTGGTTTTTTTTAGATTTGGGGACAGGATCCATTGAGGATGGTATCTTTAGTATTTAGTAATTAATTGAGACAAATGCAATTATTCATCTTTGTCAAAACTTATTCTTGGCGGTTTTCAAATGTATCTTCTTAAAATATGTCTTCAAAATATTAGGATATATTCTAGTGCCAGGTACTTTTTCAAAGTGTACCTAACTTATTGGTCAATTTAAAATGCACCCAAATCAAAACTAACTACTTTGAAGAAGGAAATTGAGATAATGTAGTAATTTCTATGTAGAGAAATTCTGTAAAGCTCAAATGTGTCTATTTTGATGGTCCTTAAGATGTATTTCCTACAAAGTCCTAAATAAATTTTGTTATTGATATCAATTTTCATATTAGCAACAAAAAGTATTCCTTTTGCTGCCAGGTTTCTTAACCTGGCAAGCAAAGGCTTAACTAGAAATAAACATTTTTTTTGTGTGCCATTTTCTTATAGATCTCTCCAACTAATGGATTCTCTAGAGTGTGATTCGTTTTACAGCATGCTATCTGCAGTGTTTATTTACTCTGTTTGGCAGGCTACAAAGGCTGGTGGCATTTCTTAGTGAGAAACAACTCTGTGACCAATGTAAATGATCCGCCCACTGCCCCTTCCTGGTTTGGGCATCTTTTCTAGCAAGACACAGCTGCAAGAAGTGAACCAGAGAGGTCATCAGGATGGAACATGTCTGCATCTCATGTTTCCAGAAGTTTTAACGTATATTAATTAAAGAACTTACGTTACTGAATTCTTTTTAGGAGGCTTGTTAGATGGTATGGTCAATGATGAAGAATCAGCTTAAGGGGGAAAAAATGTATAATGTCTTACAACATATATGACAAGATTTCCTACTCAGGACTTAAAAAGACCTGTATTCCTTGAGACATACGAGAGATGCATAATCATCAAATTTAGTTTGTTTGTAGGCCCTGAGGATTCCTATAGTCCTCTTCTTTTTTTGATTCACTGGAAAGCCTTAGAGCCTTGATATATTTACAGTTTAATTATTATAGTTTGCCTTGACCTCCAGTTGCCATGCTCACATATTGAACACCTCAGGTTGTGTACAGTCCAGTCATTTCAATGAATTGGGAAGGTGTGAAGAGGTTAATGAGCTAGACAGCATATTTTCTCTTGGCCTGTTTTTTATTGTAAAGGAGTGCAGTAGAGCATTGCAGCTTTTTGTATTTTTTGTTGGCCTCAAAACAACGATTAATCAAGTCGGTCTTTCTTGAATAAAAGTAAATTTGCCACAGTTGTATCCCAAAGAATCAGGGCATTGGAGTCAGTTCTGTGCCCACAATTGAGTCATAACACTTCTTCTTCTCCAGGTTTTCTACAGGAAAAAAGCATAAAACATTAGTATGTGGCTGGCCTGTGGCATGAAGGCTTCAGTAAATCCAAACTGAGATTGATTAGGATTAATAGTTTTCTGTCTAGCTAAACACTGTTTGGCATCTCGGCTTAAAAGTAGTTCTTTTTGTTAAGTAGGAATGTGATTTTGTTTATTGTTTTAGCGACTCGAAGCATTTGATCCAAAGAGTTGAGAACATAAAAGACAGGTTGGTAAAAGATAGATTATACTTAGAGCTTAATGTAAAAATCCTTAGGAATTCGACAAACACATAACCTTTACAACTGGTTATATTTCCAGTTTTCCTGAACAAGAGCATGGAACTATTGCCAATCTTGGTTTAAAATGTAGATAATATTTATGTACTCATAAATCCTAGTGATTGTAGTGTAGGCTTCCAAACCCAGAGAATGCCCTTGCGATTTGGTCCCCAGAATCGCTCTACCTTGGGTTCTCTAGAGGTAAACCAGGTTCATAGTCCCTTGCTTTGTTGTTTTAGGCACTAAACGTTGCTCTTCATGGTTTGTGCATTTTAAAGGCTGGGAAAAGGACCGAGAGGGACATTTGACATGAGTAAAATTATATTCTTAAGTGGGTAAATAAAGTCAGGAAAAAAACAGAAGACAAAGGAGAAAACAGGATGGGATGCATTTGTTTATTCTATAGTTGTGTCACCATAATAATTCACTCAGAAGGGATGCACTTCGAATTTAGTATTTAGTGCTAAAAGGAATAGGCCCGGGGCAAGTGCAGGCCAGGGCTGAGAAACAGTGGTGGATTGAGACCTATTGTATTTTTTAAGCAACTCCAGGTGTCCTGATTTAAAAGCTGCTTCTTGAGTCAGGAAATTGTATCTTGTTCTGAAGCTTACTGTAATAAAGTACACAGTCCTAGGGGATGGTACTGCTGGCTCAATGAATCACTTTACGAGCTAGCTGTGCTGACCCAAGCTCCATGATTTATTTGTGCCATACCACAGCAGGAATGGCAAATATGTAAGCCACACATGGTTTTTGGGATGGGTCTTTCACTGGGAAGCTGCCATAAATCCATACAGCGAGATAGGGCAGGGAAAACTGCGGCTCATGTCATGTCCAAGAGATCTCTTTACAGGGATACCCAGCTTTAGAACTGTTGGAAGTTCAGCATCATTGATGGAATGTATCCCTGGGCTTTTTTGTTTGTTTGATTTTATTGGGGAGAGGAACAGTGTTGGAGAATTGGGGAAGAGAAACAGCCAAGTAGCTGACCTTTTTGTTCTTCAGTCTAGTTGCAGAGGACGTCGCTTCACTGGCCCATGTTGGTGTTGTCATTACGCTCTTCCCAGCTGAGGCAGTCGCTCGCCAGCCATTGGACGGCCACTCATGCTGGCTGCCCGCCACTCACAGCACCCCAGCTCCAGGTCAAGCTGTTGTTCAAAATCTTAGCCATAGAGGGCGCAGCTTATTGGCGCATGTGGGAATCAAACTAGCAGCCCTGTTGTTCAGAGCTTGTGCTCTTACCAGCTGAGCCACTCTGCCAGCCCCACCCTGGGCTTTTTGTGTGATGTGTTCTGGCTTACCCAGCCTTTGATTCATTGTTTACAAATCTAAAAACTAACTCTGAAATATAGTCTAGTCCTGTTGTCACTAATATTTTCTCTCATATTTAGATCTATAAAGTAGAATTGACTTGAATATTTTAGATCGTTACCCATAGGTTTTTCAAGCAATTGGGGGTGGGGGTGGGGTGAAAAATACAATGTTGAACTAAGCCTGTGTTCAGTCATCTATATTTTTGTTTTTGTTTTTCCTTTTAAAAATTTCATTGGGGAATTGGGGAAGAGAAACAGACAAGTTGCTGTCCTTTTGTTCTTCAGTCTAGTTGTGGAGGACGTTGATTCACTGGCCCATGTTGGTATTATCATTGTGCTCTTCCTGTGTGAGGCAGATTGGTCACCAGCCTCTGGACCGCCACTCACGGCAGCTCTTGGCAGCTCACACTGGCTGCCAGCCACTCACTGTAGCTTATGGCAGCCCACTGCAGCAGGGACTGCAGCCTACGCCATCTCCAGCGACTCACAGCAGCCCAGCTCCAGGTCGAGCTGTTGTTTACCATCTTAGCTGTAGAGGGCAGTGTCACTGGCCCTCATGTGGGATCCGAACCAGGGCCCTGCTGCTCAGAGCTGGTGTCCCAAGCCAGCTCTTAACCAACGTGCCACTCGGCCCGCCCTGGTCATCTTTACTGTATCAAAGCTTATGATGCCAGTATTGCAATAAGATTAGAATTCTAATTTTTAGACTTGATCCCCCAGCACTAATAAAGAAAGTCTATTAGAATTGCACTTTGGATTTATATGGATAGTTAAATATTGAGCCAAAATGAGCACCATAATAATTGATTTTTCTTTTTTTTTTTTAGTTTATGTTTGTTTTTTCAATCCCATCCCTCCGCCCTCCCTCCCCTTTGGCAACCATCAGTTTGTTCTGTATATCTGTGCACCTGTTTCTGGTTTTTCTTTAGATTCCACGTATAGGTGAGATCATACAGTATTTGTCTTTGTCTGTCTGACTTATTTTACTTAACACATTTTTTGCGGGAAACGAGTAAACTCGTCATATAGCTTTTTATGCCCGCTTACAAAGTGTTAACATAATACCCTCTAGGTCCATCCAAATGGCAAGATTTCATTCTATTTTATTGCTGAGTAATATTCTTGTGTGTGTGTGTGTGTGTGTGTGTGTGTGTGTGTGTACACCACATTTTCTTTATCCATTCATCTATTGATGGACATCTTGGTTGATTCCATATCTTGGCTATTACTAGTAATGCTGCGATGAACATAGGGGTATCTTTTCAAATTAGTGTTTTTGTTTTCTTTGGATAAATGTCCTGAAGTGGAATTGCTGTATCATATGGTAGCTGTATTTTTAATTTTTTTTTTCTTTTTTGTTTTAAGGGTGGTGTCACTGGCCCTCATATATGGGATCCGAACCTGGGACGCTGGCGTTCCAAGCCAGCTCTTAACCAATGTGCCACTTGGCCGGCCCCTGTATTTTTAATTTTTTGAGGAACCTTCATACTGCTTTCCATAGTGGCTGCATTAATTTACATTCCACTGACAGCATATGAGGGTTCCCTTTTCTCTGCATCCTCACCAACACTTGTTTGTTAATTTATTGATGATAGCCATTCCAACAGGTGGGAGGTCATACTCATTATGGTTTTAATTTGCATTTCTCTGATGATTAATGATGTTGAGCATCTTTTTATCTGTCTATTGGCCATCTGTATGTCCTCTTTGGAAAAATTGTCTATTCACATCCTCCGCCCAATTTTTACTTGGATTGTTTGGGGGTTTTTTGGTGTTAATGTTATATGAGTTCTTTATAAATTTTGAATATTAATCCTTTACCAAATATATCATTAGCAAATATTGTGTCCTGTGCAGTAGGTTGTCTTTTCATTTTGTTGATGGTTTCCTTCACTGTGCACAAACTTTTCAGTTTGATGTAATTTTATTTATTCATTTCTCATTTCCCTTGCCTGAGGAGATGGATCCAAAAAGATATTGCTAAGAGTGATGTCAAAGAGTTTACTGCTTATGCTTTCTATTAGGAGTTAGTTTCTATTAGTTCTATTAGTTTCAAGTCTAACATTTAAGTCTTTAATCCATTTTGAGGTGTTTTGTTTTGTTTTGTTTGTATATGGTACAAGAAATTGGTCCAGTTTCATTTTTTTGCATGTATCTATCCAGTTTTGCCAATACCACTTATTGAAGAGACTGTCTTTACCCATTATTATCCTTGTCTTCTTTGTCATAGATTAATTAACTATATAAGCAAGGATTTATTTCTGGGCTGTTTATTCCATTGGTCTATATCTGTTTTTATGCCATTACTATACTGTTTTGATTATTGTAGCTTTATAGTATAGTTTGATATCAGGAAGCATATCTCCCACTTCATTATTTCTCAAGACTTGTTTAATATTCTTTGCTGGTTCCATATAAATTTTAGGATTAGTTCTAATTCTGAGAAGAATGCCATTGGTATTTTGGAATACAGGTATTTCACCTCTTTGGTTAAATTTATTCCTAGGAATTTTATACTTTTTGATACAGTTATAAATGTAATTGCTAATTTCTTCTCTGATCATTTGTTATTGGTGTATAAAAACACAACAGATTTCTGTATGCTGATTTTGTATCCTGAAACTTTACTGAAGTTATTTATTACTTATAATAGTTTTTCGGTAGAGTCTTTAGTGTTTTCTATATACAGTATCATGTCATCTGCAAATAATGAGTGTTTTAACTTCTTCCTTTCCAGCTTAAATGCCTTTTATTTCTTTGTCTTATCTGATTGCTGTAGCTAAGACTTCCAATACTATGTTGAAAAGAAGTGGTGATAGTGGGTATGCTTGGTTTGTTCCTGAACTTAAAGGAAAGGCTTTCAGCTTTTCACCATTGAATATGATATTTGCTATGGGTTTGTCATATATGACCTTTATTATTTTGAGATATGTTCTTTCTATACCCACTTTGTTGAGAGTTTTTATCATAAAAGTACGTTGAATTTTGTCCAATGCTTTTTCTGCATCTGTTGAGATGATCATATGGTTTTCATCCTTTATTTTGTTAATGTGATTTATCACATTGATTGACTTATGGGTGTTGAACCATCCTTGCATCCTTGGGTTGAATCCCACTAAGTCATGTTGTATATCCTTTTAATGTATTGTTGAGTTCAGTTTGCTAATATTTTGTTGAGAATCTTTGCATCTATTTTCATCAAGGATATTGGCCTGTAATTTATCTGGTTATGGTATCAGGGTAATACTGGCTTCATAAAATGAGTTAGGAAGCATTCCTTCCTCTTCGACTTTTTGAAATAGTTTAAGAAAGATGGGTATTAATTCTTCTTTGAATGTTTAGTAGAATTCACCTGTGAGGCTGTCTGGTCCTGTACTTGTATTTATTGGGAGTTTTTTTATCACTGCTTCAATTTCATTGCTAGTAATTGATCTGGTCAGATTTTGTATTTCCCCTGGTTCAGTCTTGGAAAGTTATATACTTCCAGAAATTTATTTCAGTTTTTTTGGCATATAATTGTTCATAGTATTATTTAATGATGTTTGTATTTCTGTGGTGTTGGTTGTGACTTCTCTTTTATTTATGATTTCATTGATTTGGGCCCTCTATCTTTTCTTCTTGATGAGTTTGGCTAAAGATTTGTCTATCTTATTTATCTTTTCCAAGAAGCAGCCTAACCTTATTGATCTTTTCTATTAATTTTGTAATTTCTATTACATTTGTTTCCGCTTTGATCTTACCTGTTTCCTCCCTTCTTTTTACTCCAGGTTTTTTTTTGTGTGTTTGTTTTTGTTTTTTTATTTATTAGTTTCAGGTGTACAACACAATGCAATAGTTATACTCTTTACCCCCCAAAGTGAAAACCCCCCTCCCCCAGTTCGCCACCCCACTCCCCCCCATGTCACACACATCCATCACAACTCCCCTGACGCCCCTCCACAGTATACTCCACATCCCGTGACCATCCACATATTCAGTTTCAGTTGACATACAATACTATACAACATCAGCTTCAGGTGTAGAGTGCAGTGATCAAGCCTCTACTCCATCCATGAAGTGGTCTCCCTAACAAGACATGTGACTATCTGACATGCCACAACATTTTTACAACATTATTATATTCCCTGAACTGTGTTTCATATCCCTGTGGCAAATTTATGCTGTCTAATCCCTTCCCCTTCCCCACCAACCCCACTTCCCTCCCAACTAGCAAGCCTCAGTATTTCCTCTACATCTACGAGTCTGTTTACTTTGATCGTTCACTCAGCTCTTCAGACTCCACACACAAGTGAGATCACATGGTACCTGTCCTTCTCCAACTGACTTATTTCTCACAACATAATAGTCTCTTCACAAGATTATCAATTACTTTCCCAGAACTGCCCCCATATCCCTGCGGCAACATTGTAGTCCCACCTACACTGTCCAAAACCTTCCCCCTCTCCCTCTTCCCCACTCCCTCCCAGCCAGCAACCATCAGTTTTTCCTTTATATCTGCTTGAAACGACTTCAATCTTCTTAAATTGTCTTTCTGAGTTAGCTTGTTTATCCCTTTCTCTTGTTTAAAAAAGCCCTTTTTGTTTTTTTGTTGTTTTTTTTTTAAGGCAGTGTCACTGGCCCTCATATGTGGGACCGAACCAGGACTGCTGGCTTCCCAAGCCAGCGCTTAACCACCGCGCCACTCGGCCGGCCCTAAAAAAGCCCTTTTAACATTTCTTGCAATGCTGGCTTGGTGGTAATGAATTCCTTAAGCTTATTCTTTTCTGAGAAGCTCTTTATTTCTCCTTCAGTTTTAAGTAAGAGCCGTGCTGGGTAGAGCAATCTTGGTCGTAGGCCTTTATTTTGGGTCACTTTGAATATCTCCTGCCACTCCCTTCTGGCCTGCAGAGTTTCTGTAGACAAGTCAGCTGTTAGTCTAACAGGAGTTCCTTTGTATGTAACCTGCTGTCATTCTCTTGCAGCCTCTAGGATTCTGTCTCTGTCTTTAACCTTTGCCATTTTAACTATGATGTGTCTTGGTGTGGACCTGTTTGGGTTCAGCTTGTTTGGAACCCTCTGCACTTCCTGGGCATGTATGTTGATTTCCTTCACCAGGGTAGGGAAGTTTTCAGTCATTATTTTTTCAAATACATTTTTGACCCCTTGCTTCTTCTCTTCTCCTTCTGGTATCCCTATGATTCGAAGGTGGTTGCACTTCACCTTGTCCCATAGGGCTTTTAAACTATTTTCATTGTTTTCTATTCTTTGGTCTTTTTGCTGTGCCAACTGGGTGAGTTCTGCTATTTTATCTTCCAAATCGCTGATCCGCTCCTCTGCTTCATCTACTCTACTGGCGATTCCTTCGAGTGTGTTCTTCATTTCAGTTATTGTATTCTTTAGTTCTAATAGGTTGTTTTTTATGGTTTCCCTATCCTTCTTTATGTCCTCGCCAAGTTCCTTAAACATTTTTATCATCAGTGTTCTAAACTCTGTCTCTGAAAGCGTTGGATCCCTCTGTTTCATTTGGTTCCATTTCTGGAGGTTTCTTCTGATCTTTTACTTGTGACATGTTTCTTTGTTTCCCCATTCTGGCTGTCGCTCTGGGATTGCTTTGATGTATTGGATAGATCACCAGGAGAGCCCTGGCTGGATCACGCAGGCACACAGCTCACGGCCCAACACTCCCAGGAAAACTCCCCGTCTCAGCCTGTCCCAATCAGCTGCTCGCAGATCAGGCCGAGCAGCCCGACAACCAATCACCAGCCTGGCAACTCTGCAAGCGAGTGCGGAGAGCGGGGACCTGAGGCGGCTTGCGCACTCCCGCGTCTCAGTGAGCAGCCTGTTGGAGCCGGATCACTCCCCCTGGGGGTTTCCCTGGCAACGCAGCACAAGCCGAGTGGAGGGTGGGGACCCGAGGTGGCTGGCGCACTCCCGGGTCTCAGTGAGCAGCCTGTTGGAGCCGGAGGGCACCCGCCCTGCGTTGCCCTGGCAACGCATATAAGCCGGGCAGAGGGTGGGGATCTAAGGCTGCAGGCGCGCGCGCGCGCACGCATGCACAGACGTACTTCTGCGCCAATTCCACCAGACCAATTAGGTCTCGGACCTGATCCTTCGTGGGAGGGCCCAAGCCCGACAAAATGGCGTCCTCCCTACACCACTCGCATGCATGCTTCGCACCACGGGAACAACAGTTCAAAAACCTCCAGCCTTTGCACCAAAGGTGCTCAGTTCAGTCCGTCCCCGCAGGCTCCCGGGTCCGGCTCACACAGCCACTCCCTCCACCAGGAACCAGGTAAGTGCTCACCGGCGAGCAAGCCCGGGCGCCGGCCCCACTGATTCTCCGGCCGCTCTTAGCCTCACCGAGCTGAGCAAAGAGAGTCCTCACTAATTTCCTGCCGGCTAAATTGGAACTCCTCTTCCCGGCAAAGGAACTCTGGGCTGGTGAGCTTGGAGTGCGGCCAGAGGGTCTCTCCCCCAGCCAGAGAAGCTTCCCACGGCTGGGGCTTCCGTCACGGGGCTCGCCCTCTCTTGTCTCCGCCCGTCCTACCAGACCCCACGCAGCTTCCTCTTTAAGGTCTTCGTTTAGTGGTTCTGTTCATGTAGTGCTCCGGGGACCTCCAGGGTTGAATGCTGTATAATTTTCTTGTAATTTTGGTGTGATCCTGGAAGGCAGTTAGTACAGCGTCTGTCTATTGCGCCTTCTTACCGGAAGTCCTCTACTCCAGGTTTTATTTGTTCTTTTTCTACTCCTTTTAGGTATAGAGTTGGGTTGTTTATTTGCAATTTTTCTTATTTCTAGAGGTAGGCCCCTATAGTTAAGAACTTCCCTCTTGGTACTGCTTTTGCTGCATCCCATAAATTTTGAAAAGTTGTGTTTTGATTTTAGTTTGTTTCAAGACACTTTTGATTTCTTGTTTGATTTTTCTCTTTTATCCATTGGTTTTTTAGTAGCATGTTTAGATGCTTGATATATTTCAATATTCTTAAATTTATTGAGGCTTGTTTTGTGGCCTAATATGTGATCTATCATGAAGAATGTTCTATGTGCCTTTCAACAAAATATGTATTCTGCAGTTTTGGGATGAAATGTTCATAAATGTTTATTTTCGATCTCATCTAAAGTGACATATAATGCCATTATTTCCTTATTAATTTTCTGTCCTTTTGAGATGGAACTTTTGAGATGGAAGAGTCGCCAAGGGTCAGCAAACTGCTGCTCGCAAGCCACATGCGGGTCTTTGGGTACGTACATGTGGCTCTGAAGTAAAAATTGAAAATGAAAATAAAACTATCCTAATTTCATTCATAAGGTTTTTAAAGGATCTTATTCACATAATAGTGATTATGTATTGGGTTGTCAGAAAAGTCATGATATTTTATGGCTCTCGACATCTTGTCCCTAAATTGTTGTGAGGGACAAGACTGGCTCTTCCAGGGGTCAACAAACTTTTGAGACGGAGCGTACCTGTGGTATGGATGATTTATCCATTGATGTGAGTAGGGTATTAAAATCTCCTACTATTGTATTACTCTATATTTCTCTTTTATGTTTATTAATAATGTCTTTATAGATTTAAGTGCTTCTATGTTGGGTATTTAGATATCTACAATTGTTATACCCTCTTCTTGGATTGACCCCTTTATAATTATGTAATGTCCCTCTTTGTCCTTATTTTTACATTTTTTGATTTGAAGCTTATTTTGTGTGACATAAGTATTGCTACTCCACCTTTCTTTTTGTTTCTGTTTGCATGGAATATATTTTTGCATCCCTCTACTTTCAGTCTGTATGTATCTTTCAATTTGAAGTGACTCTAGTAAGCAGTACATAGATGGGTCATGCTTTTTAATCCATTCAGCCACCCTATCTCTTTTTATTGGAGCATTTAATCCATTGTACATTTAAAGTAAAGTTGATAAGTATGTACTTATTGCCACTTTGTTAATTGTTTTTACATTATTTTTATAGTTGTCCTTTAGTCCTTTCTTCTCTTCCCTTGTATTTGCTGTTTTTCTTTAGTGTTCTGTTTAGGTTCCTTCCTCTTTGTTCTTGTATTTTTCTTAGCTTTTTGCTTTGCGGCTACCATGTGGTTTATGTATATCATTCTTTGTAGCTTTCCGTTTTAAGTTGATAGGCTTTTAAGTTGGAATATATTCTAAAAGCATTAGATTTTTACTCCCCACTTCATGTTTTGTGTTACTGATATCATATTTTAGATCTTTTTGTGTTGGGTATGTTCTGAGTACTTATTGTAGTTCGAGTTGAGTTTGATGCTTTTTCCTTTTAACCTTTGTAGCTATTTTTTTTTTTTTAAGAATTTATTGTGGAAGTGGGAGAGGGGAACAACATTGGGGAACAGACAAGTTGCTGTCCTTTTGTTCTTCAGTTTAGTTGTGCAGGATGCTGCTTTTCTGACCCATGTTGGTATTATGATCATTGTGTTCTTCCCGAGTGAGGCAGTCGGTTGCCGGCCATTGGACGGCCACTCACTGTGGCTCATGGCAGTTCTCACTGGCTATCGTCCACTTACGTTAGCTCCCGGCAGCCCATTGTAGCCCACTGCAGCCTGTGCCATCACCAGCAACAAATGGTAGCCCAGCTCCAGTTGGAGCTGTTGTTCACTATCTTACTTGTAGAGGGCACAGCATCACTGGCCCTCATATATGGGAACTGAACCGGTGGCCCTGCTGCTTAGAGCCCACGCTCCCAAGCCAACTCTTAACCAACGAGCCACTCGGCCAGCCCTGTTCCTTTTCCTTTAACTTTTGCCCCTTTAACTACAGTATGTCTTGGTTTTGGCCTGTTTGGGTTTATCTTGTTTGAAACTCTTTGTGCTTCCTGTATGTCTGTTTCCTTTACCAGGTTAGGAAAGTTTTCAGCCATTATTTCTTTAAGTAAAGTTTCTTTCCTTTCTCTTCCTAGGATCCCTATAATGTGAATATTTGAGGGCTTGATGTTATCCCAGAGTCCCCTAAACTATCCTTGTTTTCTTGTTTTTTATTCTTTTTCTTTCTGCTGTTCTGATTGGTAGATTTCCACTACTTATCCAGGTTGCCGATCATTTTTCTATGTTAGCTAATCTGCTGTTGATTCCTTCTAATGTGTCTTTCTTTCTTTCTTTCTTTCTTTCTTTCTTTCTTTCTTTCTTTCTTTTTTATTTTGTATTTTTATAAGAATTTTTTTAACCAAACCAATGACATGTGACGGAGAACAAGATCACAAATATTCAAGAGAATAAGTTTTGCAACTTTTTTATGCATTGGAAATTAAGGAGGGAACATAAGGAAGATTACATGAAGGTGGGAGAAAGTAAGGCAGGGATTGGATTTCAGAATACATATTATATATAGTTATAGTTTTATATATATATTTATAGGGTTGTCAGAAAAGTCATGATGTATTTTTCTGGTTTTCGCTGTAAAAGTGCGTCATGACTTTTCCGACTATATATATTATATATATTTTTTTTTTCATATAGATAGATAGATAGATAGATAGATAGATAGATAGATAGATAGATAGATTTAAGAAGATGTGCTTTCTTAAGGGTGGTTATGCCTTTAAGGGGTATTACTTCAGGCATCTCAAAAGCTATTATGTCCTAGATGCACAAGAACACTGGCAGAGCTTGTTTAAAAACCTTTCCCTAAAGAAGCTGTAGACTTGGGACATGACTACCCACCATGACATGATGGGGTAGGAATTTAGAATTTATTACATCTCCCCTTTTTTGTCCATAATTCCCCCTTTTGGTGATAAATCAATCCGAAGGGTGCACTGATGACTAACCAGTTGGTCAGATAAAGTGGTTTTATAGTGCTAGGAAGGCTCATTCCTAGGAAGTCTCAGTATTGACCTTGTCATGTTGAAAATGGTGGACCATTGGCAGTGGGGCAGTTCCGTAACCATGGTATGTGAGTTGAAGCCAAAATTTTCCCAAAGCCAAAAAGGGGAAGGGCAGGTAAATGGGAGGCAGTCAATTCTTATGGCCTTCATTGTGAAAGAAACATTGTATATCATTTGTATCCTTTGAACTATATCATGATCCAAGTTTTGCCTTCTGTCTCATTTTTCTGTATTTGGCATCTATTATAACATTTACATAAGCCATCAAAAGAGTATTAACAGTTATCTTATACATGTTTCGTAATCCTAAACAATTGGACTATATAGAAAAACACAAAGAAGAATTTATTATAACTAATTATAGTTATTATAACTTATTATAACTAATATCATTAGCAAACAGGTAAGGACAATTGAACAAAATGGCTTCTGAGTTCAGTATCAATCTGTGGATGTATACAACTTGTCAGTGTCTTGGGATTGCTGTCTTTCTCTGATGTCAGCCGCTTCTCATCCGATAGGAGCCCTTAGGTGGAAACAAGTCTGATTTAGACAAAGGCAGTTGTCAGGATGTAGATGTCCATTTGTGGTTAGGTGCCTGATAAGGTCCCTTCCAATGAGATTGAAGGGTGTCTTTTATTTGACATCCTTTGCAATATACAAAAATTTCCAGGTGGCAGTCAACGATCCTTTTTTTTTAGCTGAGCCATCCTGCCACCTGTTGGCAGCTCAACGGCAGGTCAGCTCGGGCTGGGTATCAAACTGCTGTTGCTCAGAACTCAGCTCGCACTCTTAACCAACTGAGGCGCTTGGCCTACCCAGTCAATGATCTTTAAAGTCTTTGACTTATGGGAGCTCACTGTGAAAGGAAACAGCTACCAACTTTGCATTTTCTTGAAGTAACTCTGCCAAACCTTGCCAATCGTATAAGATGTCTCCTTTCAGTAATGTCAGCTCGTAAGTTCCTTTATCTAAGTCTAGCTTATGATGCATGAAAAAATGTAAATACCAAAAAATGGGGTTTCAGAATGCAGGGAAGAACCAAGTGGACATCTTGGGTTTCCCATAGCCCCAACTGTTCGTTTCATTTACAACTATTGCTTACCCATACAGTGTATTTTAGAAGTGTTTCATCATTTAATTTACAATTCTCCCCCATGCAATTTAACATAAAAGACAACTTTTTTGAGGTGTCCCGGGAGCCCTTTTGGAACATTGCAAAGTTATTCCTACATATATTGAGATTTTAACCCTTAAAACCTCAATTTCTAATGAAAACTAATAGGTTAGCAAAAGACATTCTTTAGCTTGGACATTCTGTTACGTAGGGACATATTTCATAGACGTCAAAATCAATTATTAACATGGACTTATTTTTGTAAAACCCAGGTAAAATAAAGACATGTCTGTTTTAGTTAAGCCAACAAACTTAAGCTAGCTTTTATTTACTAAGGATTAATCTTAGACTATGTAAACTTGAAAAGTATTTGAGTTAGTTTTTATGTTTCTGAGAATTTTAGAATACCTAATCCTTACAAGCGCTTACTTTTAAATTAATTTTAACAATACCATCTGGAAGTAGAAAATTATCTCAGGTTTACAACATAATACACGCGCGCACACCAAGGGTGCCAAAAAAATGTATACACATTACTTGTATTTATCTTTTATTATCAGTATGTATTGAGTGTTATAATTTTAATAGTTTTTTTCGTTTCTTAATATATGTATACATTTTTGGCACCGAGTGTGTGTGTGTGTGTGTGTGTGTGTGTGTGTGTGTAACATAGTTATATATAAACATATAGTTATATGTACAATTTTTAAATATATATACACACATATATATATATATACAGACAGATACAAATAGAGAAAAGTTGAATTCAATTTTTGTTTGGGAGGCATTTACAATTTATATATGTCCTTGACAAGTCAAGTTTCTAATGACCTGTCCCATTTTAAAATGAGGACAGCCATTTTAATACCTCAAAGAATTTGGTTGACACCTAAACGACATATAGGTTGATCCTTTTATCTAAATATTCATTCATTCTCTCTCCGTCTCTTTTTTTTTTTTAATTAAAGTTTATTGGGGTGACAATTGTTAGCAAAGTTACATAGATGGCAGGTGTACAATTCTGTAATACATCATCTATATATCCCATTGTGTGTTTGCCATCCAGAGTCAGTTCTCTTTCCATCATCATATATTTGACCCCATTTACCCTCACCTATCAACCCCTACCCCCCTTACCCTCTGATAACCACTAAACATATGTAAACATATATAGTTATATATACAATTATTAAATATATATACACACACACACATATATATATATATATATATATATGCAGCCTGTGCCTATCAGTTTTTGTTTCTTCATTTGTCTTGTCCTTTTGTTGTTTTCAGTTTTGTACACCACATATCAGTGAAATCATATGGTTCTCGACTTTTTTTGTCTGATTTATTTTGCTTAGCATTATAAGCTCAAGATCCATCCACGTTGTTGCAAATGGCACTACTTCATCTTTTCTGATGGCAGAATAGTATATTTTTTGGGGGGAAATTTTTTTACACAGTTTCATTTTAGCTTAGGGAAGAATGCCTTTTTATTTTTATTTATTTATTTTTTTAAAGATTTTATTGGGGAATCGGGGAAGGGGAACAGACAAGTTGCTGTCCTTTTGTTCCTCAGTCCAGTTGCGGAGGATGTTGCTTCACTGTTGGTATCGTCATTGCGCTCTTCCCGGACGAGGCAGATCGGTCGCTGGCCTCTGGATGTCGCTCACCGTGGCTATTGGCAGCTCACTCTTGGCTGCCAGCCGCTCACGCTGGCTGCGGGCCACTCACTGTAGCCTATGGCAGCCCACTGCAGCAGGGGTTGCAGCCCACACCATCACCAGGGCTCGCACAGCCCAGCTCCAGGTGGAGCTGCCGTTAGCTGTAGAGGGCAGTGTCACTGGCCCTCATGTGGGATCCGAACCGGGGCCGCTGGCATCCCAAAACCAGCGCTTAACCAATGCGCCACTCGGCCGGCCCAAGAATGCCTTTTTAACCTCTGAGACAGTATCTGATCAATATTTTTCTATTCATTTTTCCAAATTTTATAGCCGGCTTTTTCTAATTGTACATGCAAAAAAAATTAATTCAGAAGTATCAGAAGATCTTCATCTTGGCCATCTTAGTTATAAAGGGGAGGCTTACCGAGATGGGCCTTGACAGCCTTGGAGTCAAGATTTGCCATTTAATTTGAAGATCTATAGAGTCTGAACAAACTTCTGGAAAAAAACAGCCTTTACAATGCACGTCTCCAGACGAGCCAAAAATGGTGACTAACCCTACAGGACTGCTTTACACCCTAAAGGAAATTTTTCCTCAGGCAGCCCCACAAAGATTCTTAGTCACCTAAGAACACCTGAGCGAGGGCCAGCGGGAGCTTTCTGGACGCCACCAGAACCGTAATGCTTTCCAAGGCACAGGTCCCGCTTTTCTCGGGGTGAACCCATTTCAGGGCACCTTGCCCTTCTTCCCTGGACCACCAGCAGCTTCTCCAGGATCAGGTGCATGAGCACCGCCCTGGACAACTTCCAGCGCCCACCTCCACTACCCTGGATTCAGGGATCTAAACAACTATTGTCACCCCATTGGCTATTCGGGTTGGGGAAGCAAGTGTCTTTTCTATTTCAAAGCTTAAGAGAGTTCAGTGTCTCATTTAACCAGAAAGATATTGTTCAGATTCTCAGTAAGCAATCCAATTAAAAAGCCGACCTTAAAACCAGTAACACATTGTTTTCTTTCCCTGGGTTATCTCAACCCTTATTCACCTGAAAGATTTTCTAAGAACAAACAGCTCAAAGTCATGGCCTGCTACTTAAAGCAGGGAGGCCCAGAGTTTCAGAGAAGACTCCCAAGTCTAACCTCTGTAGTGTGGGGGGCCAGTAGGGCACAGTGAGCCCTGAATTGTACCTAGCACCTGGTCCGGGGTTGCAGGGGCATCCTGGGTGGGCTTCTTTCAAGTCATGCAGCACTACACCAAGTAAGTTGATGTAAGAAATGTCCAAACCTGTAGAAAAATTTTACAAGAGTTTATTTGAGCCAAAGAGACATATGCCAGGGAGCAGAATGGCAAATGCTTCCCCTGATGTGTTTCTTATTTCAGTTACTATACGGGGTGTGACAGTTACGTTTGTGAACTTGCTACCGTGCGCTTAAATTGGCAGCACTGTACAAACAGCTTGGTAAGGTTTCATAACCTTGGTATATCAGTGTCTCATGGCTGTGTTCATGTCGATGTGGGGTGGTGTCTTGCTGAGTGGAGTTCATTATTATTGTTGCATGGTTTTGCGTGAGGTCGCGAGAATGTCTGAGCTTGAATTAGAGCAACAAACAAACATTGAATTTCTTGTTAAACTTGGCAAGAGTGAAAGTGAAATCAGGAACGTGTTAGTCCAAGTTTATGGGGATAATGCCATGAAGAAAACAGCAGTGTACAAATGGATTAAACGTTTTCTGAGGGGAGAGAACACATCACTGATGATGAGAGGTCAGAGCAGCCAGAAACGAGCAGAACTGATGAAAACATTGCAAAAATTCATTGCTTTGTGCATCAAAATCATCGGCTGACTGTGAGAAGAACAGCAGACCAAACAGGAAAATCTTAATTGAAAATCTTGGCATGAGAAAGGTGTGTGCAAAAATGGTCCTAAAGGAACTCGATGAACAAAAGCAAAGGAGAGTCAAAGCTTGCCAAGACCTTTTGGAGAGGCAAGACGATGTTTTGGGCCCTGTTGTCACTGGTGATGAAACATGGATCTACCAATATGACCCTGAAACAAAGCAAAGTGCACAATGAAAATCAGACAATTCTCCATGACCAAAAAAGTTCCATCAGTCCAAATTAAGAGTCAAAACGATGTTGCTAACCTTTTGTGGTATCAGAGGGATTATTCATTATGAATTTGTACCAACTGGACAAACAATTAATCAAGTTTACTATTTGGAAGTGCTGAAAAGGCTGCATGAAAAAGTTACACAAAAACAACCTGAGCTTTTTGCCAACAATTCATGGCTCTTGCATCCTGACAATGCACCAGCTCACACGGCACTGTCTGTGAGGCAGTTTTTAGCCAGTAAACAAATAACTGTATTGGAAAACCCTCCTTACTCACTTGACCTGGCCCCCAATGACTTCTTTTTTTTACCTGAAGATAAAGGAAATATTGAAAGGAAGTCATTTTGATGACATTCAGAGTATCAAGGGTAATATGATGACAGCTCTGATGGCCATTCCAGAAAAATTGCTTTGAAGGGTGGACTAGGCACTCCCAAGGGGAGTACTTCAAAGGTGAGTATAGTGATATTCAGCAATGAGGTATGTAGCACTTTTTCTAGGATGAGTTAGCAAACTTAATTATCAGACCTCATGTTCCTCAGATCTGCTTGGTTCTTTCTTACACTTTCTCTTTGTACTTCTCCCTATGTTCTCCTATTCCCCTCTCAAGTTTGCTGAGCATCCTTATGACCATTTCTTTGAATTCTTTATCAGGCAAATTATTTCTGTTTCTTTAGGGATATTTTTCTGTGGATTTTTCTTATTTCTTCATTTGAGAGAGATTCTTCCATCTTTTCATTTTGTTTCACTTTCTATGTTTATATAAATTAGACAAAGTACTTGTCCCTTTCAGTCTTGGCAAAATGGCTTTATGTAGAAGTAGGCTTTATGTAGAAGTGTGTGCAGGGTGGCTTTGGCAGGCGGGTGGGAGCTAAGGGGGTGTTTAACGCCTCGGGACGTCAGCCCACCGAGCCAAAGCAGCTTCAGGTGCGTGGCCAGGAGCGCGTGTTAATGCCCTGTTGGCCCTCCTTGCTCCCTTTGTTCTGGCTGAAATGGACTCGGCCCATGTGTCCAGGAGCACACTGAGCAACCCTGCAGGCAGGACAGAGAAGCTGGACAGAGCCCCCTGCCCACTCACTGGAGGGCGTGCCATAAACAGTGGCACCCACAGTCCCCAGAGAGCTCCCGAGGTGCTGCCGTCTTCTCTGTACAGCCTCTGTCATGTTGGTTTTCTGAAGGTGGGTCTGTGCAGGAGAGACCTCTGTATGGGCTTATGTGCCAGGTTGTTTGGGGAGCTCCTTGGAGCCCAGCACCTGCTTCTGTCGCCTGGGGCACTTTGCCTGCCCGGCAGGGTAGCTCCAGGTGAGTCGTGATGCCCTGCTGTGCCTGCTTGCTGCCTTTCTTTGGAGCAAAAGGCTCCAGGCAGTGGACCTGGGACCTCTCTGTGGTGATCTTGCAGGTTGACCAATGCTCCTGAATAGAGCTCCCACCTACGCTGTCAGCGTGGAAGGGGATGTAAACAGTGGCTCTTGGTCCTGTGGCCTGGAGAGCTCCCACAGCTCCTGGAGGGCGCCCGGCTTCCAGCCTTCTCCGTTGTCTCTTTTATTTGGTGTCAGAAGCTGTTCATTCAGCACTTGGTTGTCTCACAGGAGTTATTGCTGCTTAGATACATGTATTTTGATTTTGCTTCTGGGAGGTGGCGAATTCAACATTCTTCTACACTGCCACCATCTTGGTCCTGCTAATTTTTCATTTTAACCTGAATAAAATAGTCTGTTAATTAAAGTTTTTATTTTGAGGTAGTAGTAGAGTCACACGTAGCTGTAAGAAACAATATGGAGAGAGCCCCCTGTGTTCTTCAGGCGCTTTGCCCGGTTGTGACGGCATACAAAACCAGGGTCACAGCCAGGGTCCACTCATTGAAAGAGTCGAGGCGCAGGACATTTGTGCTGCCACAGATCCCCTTCTTCTTTCTCCCCCCTTCCCTCCCCCAGCTTACCTCTTGGCAGCCACTAATCTGATCTCCATTTCCATAATTTCGTCATTTTAAGAATGTTTTATAAATGGAAACATATAGCGTGTGATCACTTTACACCATTATTTGGAGATTCATCCAGATTGTTGCACCTGTCAGCACTTCATTCCTTTTTATTATTGATTTTCCATGGTATGGATGTGCTTCAGTTTGTGGAACCATTCACCTGTTGAAGGACACCTGGGTTTCCAATTTTTGTGTATTATGTCTAAACCTGCTATAAACATCTGTGTACAGGTTTTTGTGTGAGCTTAAGTTTGCATATTTCTGGAATAAATGGCCAGGTGTACAGTAACTGGATGATATGGTAGTTGCATAGTTCATATTTAAGAAACTGCCAAACTGTTTTCCAGGCTGGCAGTACCAGTCCAAAGTTCATGTGCCCAACAGTTCGCAAGGACAAAACACAAAATGCCACCAGAGTTTAAAGTAAGGAAGGGTTTATTGACCCAGAAGGCACCAACCGAGAAGATGGGGGCCCTAGTAGTTTCTCAAATCTGTCTTAAGAAAGTAGAGTTCAGGCTTCTTTTTGGTCAAGGAAAGGAAAATGTTTCTGTAAAAACTGAAACCCCAAGCAGAATTCCTCTAATGACCAACATGAATAAAGCAGGAGCCATCAGCCTGAAGGCCATGGGGACGACTGAGCTGAAACAAGGTGGAGTCAGAGAGGCCCAGCATTTCACTGTTACATTATGTTCCCAGCAGCAACATATGTGTGATCCTATTTTTCCACATCCTCACCAGCATTTGGTATTGTCTCTAATAGGTGTATAGTAATATCTCAGTGCGGTTTTACTTTGCATTTCCCAAATGGAGAATGGTTTTGGATATCTTTTTACGTGCTTATTTGCCATCTGTATATCCTTTCAGTGAAATATCTCTGTCTTCTTCCCATTTTCTAATTAGGCTGTTTGTGTTTTATATGGAGTTTTTTTGTATTTTTGTGGGGTTTTTTTTTGGTTTTTTTTTTTAAAGATTTTATTGGGGAATTGGTGGAGGGGAACAGCGTTGGGGAATCGGGGAAGGGGAACAGACAAGTTGCCGTCTTCTTGTTCTTCAGTTTTAGTTGCGGAGGATGTTGCTTCACGGTTGGTATCGTCATTGCTCTTCCCGGATGAGGCAGATCAGTCGCTGGCCTCTGGATGTCGCTCACCGCGGCTATTGGCAGCTCACGCTGGCTGCCAGCTGCTCACGCTGGCTGTGGGCCACTCACTGCAGCCTATGGCAGCCCACTGCAGTAGGGGCTGCAGCCCACACCATCCCCGGGGCTCGCACAGCCCAGCTCCAGGTGGAGCTGTTGTTAGCTGTAGAGGGCAGTGTCACTGGCCCTCATGTGGGATCCGAACCGGGGCCGCTGGCATCCCAAAACCAGTGCTTAACCAATGCGCCACTCGGCCGGCCCTTTTTGTGTTTTTTTTATGAGGGCCGTGTCACTGGCCCTCATATGTGGGACCTGAACCAGGGCCGCTGACTTCCCAAGCCATCGCTTAACCACCGCGCCACTCGGCGGGCCCCTATATGGAGTTTTGAGAGTTCTTTATTCTGAATGCTTGTCTTTTGTCAGATACACTGTTTGTAAACATTTTCTCTCAGTCGGTACCTTTTCATCCTCTCAACTGTGACTATAGTTGTTAGATATATTTTTCGATAAGGAAGTTCATTTTTTAGAGCAGCTTTAGATTCACAGCAAAATTGGGCAGAAAGTACAGAGTTCTCACATACCTCCATCCCCGTACATGCACAGTCTCCCCCAACTATCAACTCTGGGCACCCGGGTGATACGTTTATTACAATCAATGAACCTACATGATACATCATTGTCAACCAAAGTCCATAGTTTATATTAGGGTTCACTCATAGTTTTGTGCGTTCTATGGATTTTCTCCAGTGTATGACATATGTCCACTGTTGTAGTGTCATGTAGAGTATTTTCACTGCCCTAAAAATCCTTTGTGCTCTCCATATTCATCCCTTCTGCTCCGCAACCCCTAATCTTTTCACCGTCTCCATAATTTTACCTTTTCCATAGTTGGAATGATACAGTATGTAGCCTTTTCAGAATGACTTCTTTCACTTAATAATATGCATTTAAGTCCCTTCCACATTTTTTTTCAAGGCTTTAAAGCTCCTTTATTTTTAGCACCAAATAATATTCCATTGTCTAGATGTACCACAGTTTATCCACTCACTTACTAAAGGATGCGTCGGTGGTTTCCAAGTTTTGGCAGTTGTGAATAGGCTGCTATAAACATTTCTGTCAAGGTTTTTCTGTGAACATAAGTGTTCATTTCACTTGGGTAAATACTAAGGAGTGTGATTGCTGGATCATATGGTAAGTATGTTTAGTTTTGTGAGGCAAGAAACTGCCAAACTGTCTTCCAATGTGTCTGTACCATTTTGCATTTCCACCAGCAATGAATAAGAGAGTCCCTTTTATTCTCGCCAGTGTCGGGTGTTTTCTCTATTTGGGGTTTTGGCCATTCTGATGTGTGAAGTGGTTTCTCATTGTTGTTTTAATTTTTTATTCCCTAATGGCATATGATGTTGAATTTTTTTTTTTTTTTTTTTTTTTTTTTTTTTTTTTTTTTTTTTAGGGCAGTGTCACTGGCCCTCTTTTGTGGGACCGAACTGGGGCTGCTGGCTTCCCAAGCCAGCGCTTAACCACCGCGCCACTCGGCCGGCCCAACATTTTTTATATGTATATCTTCTTTGGTGAGGTGTCTAGGTCTTGCCCATTTTTTAATCTGGTTATTTATTTTTTTATTACTGAGTTTTAAGAGTTCTTTGCACATTTTAAATAATAGTCCTTTATGAGATTGTATTTTTTGCAAATATTTTCTCCCAGTCTGTTGCTTGTCTTCCGAGTCTCTTGATATTTGAAAATTTTAAATACATGTTTTATAAAATAATGATGCAAGTTTTTTTTTCAACAGAAGTCTCCAGAATACAAAGACTTAAATTATGCTCAAATTAAACATTTAATATTCTCTTATTTTAGTGGAGAGGCATTATTAATGAATGGGCAAAATAATTTCTAGATGTACATGACTAGCCAATCAAATTGGAGAGGGTTTATTTTCCAGTTTTACAAGTATTATCTACAAATTGTTTTTTAGAACAAGCAGTTCCTTTTCTTTTACAGATTAAACTTGATAGATCACTACTCAGTATATACTGCCACCAGCTTCACCCAACATAACATACTCAAATTCCCCTTTCCTCTTCAGAGCTTCACAAGACCTAAGGTATTAGCCACTTCCTTGTCTCACTGGGCTCTGAGGGCTGGCCAGGCTCCCACCACCACCAGACTTCCCGTTTAGTTACCAAGTGGATTTCTCAGGATAACATTTTATGATTGAATCCTTCTCTGGATCAGTGCCTAGTGTGCCCTTTGTCACATAGAAGACATTTAATAAATGTATTTTGAACTACGCTGAACTAGCAGGAGCAAGAAGGATTAGAAGACTGTGTTTTAAGTGCAAAGGATTAAAATAGCACTTAGAAAGGAGGTTTGTATTTGGGGAACCTTAGAATTTCCAAAAGATTAAAGCTGTAGGCTAAAAAATTTAGGATGGTTTGAGTGCGTTGTAGTTTGTGAATTTATATACTTTTCTGTTACATAGAATGGTGAATTTTTATAGCTAGAATGTTTTTAGAATTCGTTGTCTTAATCCAGAAAACATCAAATTGAGACCTGTCAGTAGATTCCTAAATAATTCTTCATTCTCCTATGCCTTCAGTCTTAGGCTCTTAAATCTTAAAGCGGGTGTCCTCAAGTATACTAGCACATGTGCATATTAATCACAGAAATTTTTGAACATTAAAATATATAATTAGAGATTATCTGGGGATTTTTGGAGACTGTAACACATGCTTTTACTTTATTCTTTTTTGTTGCTTTCTTTCTTTGTGTTTCTTTCAAAGTACATACAAATAAACTTCTTACATTCATGATCTCCTGTGTAAGACCATGTGTATTTACTCTAAAATAGGACTACTTTAAGTATGACATATCTTTTTCCTTTTAAAATATAGTTTTAAATGCCCTTTATGCATGTGTTTTCAATTCAATCTTAGTCTTCATTATTATAAAATTCTATGGCATGAGAAGCAATCAAGTCTTATTACCTAGAGGTGGACAAATCACATAATGAACTTTGTAAATTAAGATATAATATTATATTGGGATTTTTTTTCCTTTACAAGAGGCTTTCAATATTTTTAACTTCCTACAGTAGTAGCAGAGATACGGTACATTAAGAACTCCTGCTCTACAGAGATTGCCATAGAACTACCATAGAGAAGATATCAAACTCCTGGCTAATCAGTAGAAGATAATAAGACCCTTTGGCAGCTATGATGCACTTCGCAGGAGGTCATTTCATTTTGCCTCATCTGAGTCCAGCAGGAGCAGTCTCAAATAATGTTATGTTTTAATTCCTGTAAAATTTACTAATATCAGTCTAATCACACAAGAACCATTGAAGATCCACATTTCTCATTTGTACTCTATACTAATTTCTTAAGCCTTACTTTGTTCTCCAAAATAATCAAGGCAGGAGGTCCAACATCTGTCGATTCTTTGTTTAACTGTGATTTTAAGAATAGACTTTACACGTGGTACAGCTTAGGGATTGCTTTAAATAAAATATCTGGACATATCTGCTTATCTAAAAAATGTATCATCAAATCAGCCCATCAGATATCAGTTCCTACAGATCACCAGGCTTTGTAAGACCTAATCAGTATACTTGAGCTTAGGGAATGATTAAATCAAGCTACAGCGCCTCAATCAAACCTTTGGCAATTAATTGTTTAGCACCAAGGAAACAGAATAGCATTTCCAAATATTTTAATCACATCATATGGAAGACTGATTAAATTCTTTAATGTGGCCTTAAGGGATACAACTAAGGAGGGTAAAAAGAGATAGCTTTAAGGTCAATTTTTTTTTTTTTTTGAGGGCAGTGTCACTGGCCCTCATATGTGGGATCTGAACGGGGGCCGCTGGCATCCCAGGCCAGCTCTTAACCACCGAGCCATTCGGCCGGCCCTAGAGTCAATTTTATAAAGTAATTTCTAAGAGTTAGTATAGGCTGCTTTGAGATAGCCAGAGTTCCATGTCCTTAAGTGTGTTTAAATGTGGGCTGGAGGGGAGCTTGGCAGGAATGGAATAGAATGAAATCCAGCAATGAATTTTGTGGGTGGATTTGATGATCTGTAAGGTCTTCTCTCTTCTAAGAGTCTGTGATTCTAGTTTTGCCCTCTGCGATGCTGAAAATCTAATTTATGGTCCCTTTGCACTTTTTTACTGCTGTTCGCTCTTCAGCCCTTTTCAATGTGGCTTTGGCTCCTAGAACTGAAACTGTTTTCCAAAGAGACTTGCAACATTCTAAAAGCTAAATCCAATGGAAATTTTGCATTCTTTGTCTTGACTTGTCTGTAAACACTTTTAAAGTATTTGATCACTTTTATTTCTTAAAACTTTCTTTATTTGGCTTCCAAGATACCACTAACTCCTTATTTTCTTCTGTCCTTAAGACTATTCCCCTCAGTTCTTTATAGACTTTTTTTTTTTTTTTCACCACTGCTGTGTGCCCCTCCTCTGACCCTGGTGGTCTCATGCACTTATTGTTTCAGCTACGTTCCATACTGATGATTTCCACATCCACACCTCAGGGCCTGATTCGAAGCCCATCAATTCAAGTGCCTCCTAGATATTTCCTCTCTCAAATTCATCTTGCTGTATAGTAATCATGCTAGCAGTGTTGTTATCGTCAATTTTATCCAGTTCATTCATTCTCTTGAGGAACCCTTGGCTTATCCTTAAATTACCACTTTCCAAACTGTTTTCTTAGAATACTGGTATATTTCAAGTTGTTAATTGGTGTTCCACCCAGAAAATGAGGAAGTAGGGTTCCCTTGTGAAGTAAGTTTGGAAAATGGTTTATAACATGGTTAGCAAACTTTTTCTGTAAAGAGCCAGATAGTAAATGTATTGGGCTCTGTGGACCATTTAGTCTCTTTCCCAGTCATTCAGATTTCCTGTTATAATGCTAAAACAGCCATAGAAAATACATAAACAAATGAGTAGGTTTGTGTTCCGTTAAAATGTTATTTACAGACACAGAAATTCGAATTTCAATTAATATTCACAAAATATTCTTATATATATTATGTCACAAAAATATTTTTCATTATTTTTTCAACCATTTAAAAATATAAAAGCCATTCTTTGCTTGTGGAACGTACATAAACAGGTGATGGACCAGATTTGGCCTGTGGGCAGCAGTTAGACAACCCCTGCTTTAAAATACAGCCTCCTATTAAGGATATGTAGCCTATGCCATGGAAAGCCCTTACAAGCTCTAGACCAGGGCGCTATTAGGCCCAGTGTTCCTTTCCCATGGCAATCTCTTCTTATGAGACATGTGTTAATATCTCTTGCCATACTTCTGTGGAATACGCGTTTGACCTAGAGAAGAACTGTGTTCTAGAGGTGAAAAGTTTGATAGTGGAACAGATGAGAAATAATAAGAGAAAGTATTTGTTCTTTATTATCTTTGCTCTGACCAGAAAGTGGCAGGTTGGAAACTGGAATTACCCCTGTAGGGAAGGCACCAGTTAGGCACTACAGCTGAATCAAAGATTGGCTGAGTTGAAAGTGGACATGATAAAAAGTTCATGCCGCTGATCAGCTTTCAGAATTGGGAGAAATGTGTGCATGGCTGTAACATAAGACAAAATAGAGGTGCTCTAAGATGAAATATTTAATCAAGGAGGAAGAGTTCCAGAGGCCATACATGAAATACAAGCACTTATTGTTATCATTTTCTATAGCTCCAAAATTTTTACTACACTTCTTAAAATACTATGCAAAGTTTTAAAAAATGTAGTTTATATATTGTAAAATTCTAAAACTTGTTTTGAAATAATATTTCAATTGTCATTTTCCTGTATTTTTGAGAAGTAAATGTGTGACTCAGTAGTCAGGGTTGGTTATTGCTTTACTATTTTTGAGCAGATTTTCACTATTAAATAATAACATTGCAGAAAATTTTCAAGCTTAAAAAAAAAATCACTTTATCGAAAAATTCTGCATTTCCCATTCTTTTATGCCTGCTGTAACCATGTGCCACTTATGTATATGAAGGAAAAGCAATCATGCTTTCTAAATTATGTCTGGCATTTGACAAGCAGCTAGAATCCAATGGAGGATGCAGAAAAGACAGGAGCATCCCAGCTGACAGTAATTATAATAACTCATCTACCAAATGCAAGCATTGCCCATTTCTACAGAATTTCCCCACCAGGTGTTTCCTTCCAAACCTGGGGAGGAGTGGAGTTCTTAAGATTTTTGCCAACAAATTGATAGGAAATGAATGATGGAATTTTGAACTATTAATGCAGGGAGATCATAAATTACAGAGTTTGTTTTCATCTATTTTGGCCAGCAAGTGCTTTTGGTGTCTTTCAAGATTTCAGCAGCCCCAGTATGTCTAGCCCTCTCTCAGCACACCTCAACAGTCATTCTTGTATCCCTACAGCTTTCATGTGTGTCATATACAGCTTGAAGAACATGTTGGATATTTACTCATTGGAACAATTCCCTCTTTTTTTCAGGCAACATATCACAAATCCAAACATCAGTTGTTCTGTATAATGTTGACTGTTTTGTGACATCAAGACACGCTTTGCTCTTGATTGTGCAAGAAAGGAGAGAAATGAGTGCCCTGATAATGCTGGCGTTCTTCTAGGCAGTGCCATAGCAAACAGACTTGGAATGCCAGTGAGCCCCCACGGTAGCACAGCGTGGACAGCTGGTGTGGACATGTTATCCATCTATGACTGGAAAAGGTCAAGTAAACAGTGGGACAGTGACAAAGTGCAGGGATTAATTGCTTAAAGCATTCAATAACTCTTAAAACAGACATCTAAATAAATGGAGATATTCTGGAGTTTGAGTTTGAGAAACAATGTAAGAAGACTGTTTTCCTTTGGAAACAGGCACAATGAATGGCATAGCCCAAAAGTGTGAGTATAGCAATGACAGGTGTACCTTATTTTGAAGGGACTACATCTTTGTACGAGAGGTTTGTATTCTGCAATTTCTGTTCATATTGTACTGTCAAACATGAGGCAGAAAGGACATACTCTTGTGAAACAGTAAAAACAAAATGAAAGAAAAGGCCAGCATAAATCTTTTTGTACACATCATCCCCAGATGTTGCTGTGAACCCACCACATAGGTTCATCTCTTGTGGTTCATCCACCCCACCCCACCCAGATCTCCAACACAAATCAGTGGGTTTAAGATATAATTCTCCAGGGATTTTGATAGGATTTGAATAAATCCACAACAAAAACTCCCTTGGCTTGCAAGCTGTTCTAAAGGCAGAGATTTAGAAAGCAGAAGATCCTAAGTTCACCTATCTGTTTTATGATGGCCCTTGCCATAGAGATAGGACGAAATTTGCCTGTGAATGCATCAAGATGATGCTCACCTAGACTTTTTTCAAACAGTATTTGGATAGAACCACATCACAGACATCATGTCTGTGAGATATGCCTAAATCAGGTAACGGTCAATATTATGTCTGCCATCTCATCAGAATTTAAGAATTTGAAGTAATTGATCATTTTCACTATGGAATTGGTAGATTTTGTATAGACTTATTGAATTAGGAAAAGTAAATACAAGGGCTAAAAACCCCGTCTTGGCAAGGATGTGGGGAATCAGGAAAACCCCATTTCTTATTCTTGGTCTTTTAAATTAGTTCATCTTTCTGTAAAATACTGAGTCTCAAAATTACCGGGGAAACTTCTTCAACACATAGATGCCCATCCTCTGAAATCCATATTCAGTAGGTCAGGAGTAAAGCAGAGACTTCCATTTTGAATAAATTATGTTTGAGAAATACTGTTTGTAAATAAGCGTGATACCTTTTTTTTTTTTAAGTTACACAACTTTCCAAAGCAGCTATTGACCTAGTTATTCTTGAGCTCTTCTTGGGTTCCACAGGTGAACCTACTTCCCTCTCATAGCTACAAGTATTTCCCTCCATAGGCACTTTGGATTGATTTTCATGTGCTAATGATTTCCTTATCCATTGTCTCTTATATATTATGGTTTGTCATAAAAATAGATCTTCTTATATCATCAAAGATAGGGTTTGCTTCCAGTGGGGAGGGGTTGTTGGTGTTTTCCTGGTGTTTGGGAGTGATTTTCTAGAGGAAAAGGGAGCTTTTCCTTTGTTTGTTCTGCCATCTGGAAATAGAAATATGAAACTGTCATTAGTACTATATTGCAGACCTAAAAAAAAATTTCACCAGGAGAAAGGTGAAGGCATAGTAGCTTTCGGAGAAAGTCTTGTCAATGGAGGCTTTTCTATTTTTATTTTTTTAATTTTTTTATTTTTATTTTTTTGATTTAAGATAAGTATCAGTAATTGTGGCATGGTGAGGCCCTGAACAGTCAATCTCTTTAGAACAAATAAAATGCACATTCTTTATTTTTATGAGTGCTCTCCGAAAATGAATGGCCATTAGTTAGAATCCAGGGATGGTTTCTGCACTGAACCAGATATGGAGACAACTCACTCTAATGAAATATGACTATATGGAGAATATAGGTTTAGCTTCTCACTTAAATGATACTGTTTTCCTTTCTGGTATAAGGGTTCACCATAAACTTTTTTATGTAGTCTCCTGCAGAATATACTGAAGGGACTATTGCTGTCTACATATTGGAGCATCACGAAAGATGCAAATCACTAGAATCCTCAAAAATGGAGAACATATAGACACATTTTACATACAGTTTGGTAGTTGACTAATTTTATAGCTCTAGATTTCTTTAAAAGAAAGGTACTATGTGCCATTATTTTACAAATTAATGTGGATCCTTTGAGTTTAGGTGGATCTTATCTAATCAATAAGTAAAATGACATGCCAAATGAGCAGACATTAACTTAACAAGTTGGTATTCCTTTCTTTTCTAGCTATTTTTTTATAAGAGTTTATTTGAGCCAAACTGTTAACATATGCCGGGAGCAAGATATCAAATGCTCCCACTTTTTTTTCTTAAAGAATGTATTCTGAGGCTAACTCTGATCACTTTAATTTCTCTTCTAATTTTTAGATTCTAGTTATATTGCTCTATTTTACTATTTATAGACTTTTCTTGGAATTTTTGCCTCATGTATACAAAATGCTAAGTAAATTTAAAACATTTTATTAAAACTAGTTAGGATATTATGTTCACCTGCTTTGACAAAAATAAGAGTAAAGTATATGTAAATGAATGTCTCTTTCACGTAAGCGTTCAAACTAGTATAATAGTTCTGCTTTATGAAGCTATGAGGGGGTCAGAGATACCCTGCTTGTTGTTTGCCATCCCTGGGGTCTGACGTACCCCATCCACATAATCCAAGATGGCGCACGACCACATTGCATCCCAGTTAGCAGAGAAGGAGAGAAGGGTATGCTGAGCCCCATGAACAATAAGCTACTTTGATTAAGAATAATTCAAAAGTAACGAAACTTAGAATATCAAGAACAGGAGTCTGGATGTCACACTCAGCAGAGGGACTCTCTGGATGTAAGATTGTGTAGAGGAGATTATATTGTCCTGATCTGTTCATGAAGAATGTGAGGTTTGTCTGTGAAGTGGTAAAATGTTGGAACATAGGGTCTAACTGAATCTCCAGATAGCCACCTAGACAGTTTTACACTTGTTCCATTGGTGCTGCCATTGCTAAAAATATATTTGCAATTCTTTTCTTGGGAGTTGCTTTCAGAGTCCGTTTATAAGATGCCCCTGATACCATATATATACTTACACCGCATTGTGGTCTGTAAGACATATTCTGATTCGTTGTCTAACTTCAATGCCTCAGACTTGATGTCAAAACTAAAATTCAGTTTAATGAAAAGGATATTTGTCGTAATTCCAAATACTTAAATAGTATGATAGATTTTTAAACCAGTTTTAAATTTGGCAGCATCATTAGAATAAATGTTTTTATATAACTTCCCAAAGTGATTCCTTGAAGAACTTATCTTTCATTTGAAATGTGGGTACAGGTATACTCCTATTTCAGGAAGGAAGCAACTGGATGACTTTTGCTTTATTTTCAGGAAAAAATGGGATAAGAAGGAGAATATTTATATATTAGTAATATTAAACTTTCAGTCGTCCCAAAGAAGTTCTGGGATGGAGGCTATTACTTTGGGGCAGCCAAGTTCATCGTGGAGTATAGATTTTGCCATGTAATTATGCCCAGGTAGACACCTGCATCCTGCAAGTGCCTCAGCCATTGCTGCGTTCTTAACAAAGTCAGTCTCTTTGTTGTCTGCGTATAAAATTGAAATTAGGTTCCCCAGGCTTTGGTACAAAAAACCTTGGCTAAAGATTTTGTTGGTTTGTTAATACAGGAGGAATTTTGTAACATTTAACACATGGATGTCATCAGTAGAACTAAAAAGAACTCATTAAACTTTGTGAGACATCTGACATTAAAGAGCTAAGAGAAGTTCATTAAAATTATTTAGTTACGTGCCAAATTTTGCTTAATGTCTAGCTTCTGTAATAGACCAAGTCCTGCGAAGCCATCATGCCAGTGTATCAGTGTTACTTAGAACAAGATGTGGCACATAGTAGGCTCTCCACATATTTGGTAATTGGTTAACCTGTATCATGTGTGGTAGTAGGATTCTAAGTGTCAGGGCACAAAGAAGTCTGTGCTTCTGGACTGACAGCTTAGAACATAAAATGTCCAACAAATGAATTAGCAAAGTTGTTAAATTATTTTTCTCAGCAGTTGGCTGTGGGGACTTTCTAGTATAATTTTTATTTTATTTTATTTTGTTTTTATTTATTTATTTTTTTAATTGGGGAAGGGGTACAGTGTTGGGGAATTGGGGAAGGGGACCAGCCAAGTTGTTGTTCTTCAATCTTCGTTGTGGAGGGCACCAGCCGCCATCTGGCTTCCCATGGGCAGCTCGTGGCCTCTAAGCTCAAGGTGTTGTGTTCAGTCTTAGTTGCGAGTGAGCATAGCCATCATCCCATGTGGGAGTCGAACCAGTAGCCTTGTTGTTAAGAGCACACGCTCTATCCACTGAGCCATCCGGGTGGCAGCTCAGCTCAAGGTGTGGAGTTCAGTCTTAGTTGCGGGTGGGCATAGCCACCATCCTATGCGGGAGTCAAACCCGGCAGCCTTGTTTTTAAGAGCTCATGCTCTATCCACTGACCCATCCGGGCGGCAGCTCAGTTCAAGGTGCCGAGATCAATCTTAGTTGCAGGAGGGCGCAGGCCACCATCAAACAGATAGTTTTGTTGTTGGGAACACATGCTCTCACCAGCTGAGCCATCCTGCCACCTGTTGGCAGCTCAGCGGCAGCTTAGCTCGGGTGCAGTGTTGCTGGCCCATGTGGAAATCGAACCGGCGGATCAAACTGGCGGACCTGTTGCTCAGAGCTTGCACTCTTTTTTTTTGAGGGCAGTGTCACTGGCGCTCACATGCGGGACCCAAACCGGGGCCACTGGCTTCCCAAGACAGCGCTTAACCACCGCGCCACTCGGCTGGCCCAGAGCTCACACTCTTAACCTCACTCTTAACTAACTGAGTTACTCGGCTGGCCCAAATTTATTTTTTATTTTGCCCTTTTTTTTCATTTTTTTAAAATTAAATTTATTGGGGTGACAACGGTCAACAAAACTACATAGGTTTCAAGTGCACATCTATAATTATACATCTATAATACATCACCTATATATTGCATTATGTGTTCACCACCCAGAGTCAGCTCTCCCTCCATCACTATATATTTGTCCTCCCTTACCCTCTTTTACCATCCATCCCCCTTACCCTCTCTTAACCACTAAACTGTTGTCTGTGTCTGTGAGTTTTTGTTTCTTTGTCCTGTTCCTTTGTTGCCTTCAGTTTTATATCCCACATGTGTGTGTGAAGTCATATAGTTCTCAACTTTTTCTGTCTGACTTATTTCACTTAGCATAATAATCTCAAGATTGATCCATGTTGTCACAAATGGCATTATTTCATTTTTTTTATGGCATTGTAGTATTCTATTGTGTATATATATTATGCCACATCTTCCTTATCCAATCATCTATCGAAGGACACTTTGGCTGTTTCCATGTCTTGGCCACCATAAATAGTGCTGCAGTGAACATTGGGGTATGTATATTTTTATGGATAAATGTTCTCAAATTTTTTTAGTAGATACCCAGGAGAGGAGTTGCTGGGTCATATGATAATTCTATTCTTAGTATTTTGAGGAACCTCCACACTGCCTTCCATAGTGGCTGCACCAATCTGCATTCCCACCAGCAGTGTATGAGGGTTCCTTTTGCTCCACAGCTTCTCCAACACTTGTTATTATTTGTCTTGTTGGTGATTGCCACCCTAACTGGTGTGAGGTGGTATCTCGTTGTGGGCTTGCTTTCCATTTCCCTAATACCTAGTGAAGTTGCAAGCTTTTTCATGTGTCTGGTGGCCATTTGTTGCCTTCTTGGGGGAACTGTTGTTCAGGTCCTGTGCCAGGTACTAACCTTATGGCCCTCGGGTTCAAAGAGGGCTTTATGAATTTGACCTCAAAGACAGGGAAGTAACAGCTAAAATAAATGAATGGGACTGTATCAAACTAAAAAGCTTCTGCACAGCAAAAAAAAGAAAAAAAACATCAACAAAAACAAAGAAGCAACCAACCAAATGGGAGAAGGTATTTGCAAACAATACCTCCAATAAGGGGCTAGCTAATACCCCAGATATATAAAGAACTCATACAACTCAACAACCAGAAAAAAAACAAACAATCCAATTTAAAAATGGACAGAGGACCTAGTATAATTTTTGACAGCTTTCTGATGTGACTCAGTGAGGCTCCATCCATCGTTACGCTGCTGTGGTATATTATTACAATATCTATAATGTCTATAGTAACTAAAACATTTTTTCTCCTGTTCCTTAGTTCTGTTGTATTTTCTTAAAGATGCCTTTCCTCTTTGTTAAGACAGTATTGAATATGAATGGGATAAATTTCTTATATCTTTTGACACACTAAAAAAAATTAGATTTTTTTCTTCCTGATCAATCATTAAGACATTAAATTGCAGAATAGCTTGAGTCCAAAGGCTCACCTTCAGAAATTGTATGGGATTTGGCTTTGTGCAAGTGTGTGCTTCCTTAGAAATCAGACCATGCCTTCCCTCTATAATCTATTCAGTTTTGTTTTGTTTTTTGTCTTTTTTTGAGGGCAGTATCACTGACCCTCATATGTGGGACTGAACCGGGGCCGCTGGCTTCCCAAGTCAGCGCTTAACCACCGCGCCACTTGGCCAGCCCTAATCTATTCAGTTTTTATTGTAAATGTTTTTGTTTTGTTTTTCTAAGGAGGGTGCAGCTCATAGTGGCGCATGCAAGGATCGAACCGGCAGCCTTGGTGTTATCACCACTACGCTCTAACTAACTGAGCTAACGGGCCACCCCTGTTTCTTAATAGAGCCAGAAGGGGATCCTGTTTTCTGTAGGGCTCTAAACCATCTTTAATGTTTGGGACTTCTTCAAGAAACTTTTGCCTTTAAGTAATCAGCATAAAGAAGAGGAAGCATAACAGTAACACTGGATGAGTTTTTATGCAAAAAGGTGTTTGCTTTCTGTGATCAAATAATTGTGTCAACATTGAGTAAAATTTATTTGGTCCACTTTGTTGCACATAGAGTGGGTAATGCTACAATTAATCATGTATCTTTGCCTTTTCTCTTGTGTTCAGGTTCATGGGCTTTCCTAATCTTGGTTCAGAGACAGTAGAACAAGAAGGATTTTTAGGTCTGGAGTAGTTCAGTTTTTAGTTAATTGAGTCCAGTATACTGAGTACCTACTATATTCTAAGAGCTTGTATATGGTGGATACAATGAAATGAAGATAGGGTCCCTATACTCTAGAAACTCACACCCTACTTTGAGTACTGAAGATTTAATTATGTGTAACATTTCCTTTTTTTTGTTTTTGTTTTTTAGCTGAGCCATCCTGCCACCTATTGGCAGCTTAATGGCAGTTCACTCGGGCCGGGAATCGAACTGGCAACCCTGTTACTCAAAGCTCTCACTCTTGAGTGAGCTCTTAACCAACTGAGCCACTCAGCCGGCCTAACATTTCCTTTTTTTAAAAAAAAAAAAACTATCGGGGGAAAAAAAAAAAAAAAAACTATCCGGGCTGGCTGAGTGGCATGGTGGTTAAGTGCTGGCTTGGGAAGCCAGCGGCCCCGGTTCGGGTCCCACATATGAGGGCCAGTGACACTGCCCTCAAAAATAAAAAATAAATAAAAAATAAACAAAAAGGAAAAAAAAAAACAACCCGCAGCCCACCAGCAGTGCCCCTTCTAAAATAATATATGATATAGATAGTAAGTATAGTCCTGTATGATTAGACAAGTAAAAGATGCCAGAAAGTAGCTTGAGAAGGCTTTATCGAGAAGGTAAGCATAGACTTTAAAAGATGTGCATAAAAGGTGAGTGCAGGGTATTCAAACTGAGGTCATGCTATTTAAGCCTCTGGCCTGAAAAGAAAAACAAAACTGCCTGTTTGTAACGAGCTAATAAAGAATTTGTGGAAATCTATGCTTTGGCAAAATGAGCTTTGCATACCAACTCACATTCTCTTAAGGGAAGCTGATATTGTGCTGAAATACCTAGACCCCTCCTGCCTTCTTAATCTTTAGTACTATATACAAGACCTAGATCTGAAAACCTAAATAGTTTGAATTCACATTCCACAAGCATGAAAATGGAGTGAAAATCTCTCATGAAATGTCTTTTTTGAAAGTGCCTCCTGGAAAACAAAACTGGAACACTGGACCACAAAATGCATCATTTGTAAGACAATGACTATCCATAAAGATGAAGGTGTGGTTTTTGAAAGGCATTTACTTATTATCAGCTAATCAGTAAGGACTGGAATCAATAGCTGACCCTTTGTATGAAACACAGGGCGGGGGATGGAGGGAGGGTGTAGACAAAAAGTCCAGAGTTTATTGGGACTTGTTTAAAGTCCGGGGAGCTCACTTTTATTTAAAATATTCATGGAAAGGGCCGGTTGAGTGGCGTGGTGGTTAAGCGCTGGCTTGGGAAGCCAGTGGCCCCGGTTCAAGTCCTAGATGTGAGGGCCAGTGACACTGCCCTCAAAAATAAAACATAAATAAATAAATAAATAAAATATTCATGGAAGAGGAGCTGGATTCCAATTCTTCTGAAAAGAAAGCCATTCTATTTTCTCATGAGGATTTTTCTCTATGTTCAATCTTTTATCTCCAAATTGCTTTGTTGTAGTGCCAATACTTCTTCAGGTGTCGTTGTCTTACAGCCCATAGAAGATTGGATGGGCTTTTGTATAATCGAATATTTATTTCAAGTTTAACCAAATATTGGGGCTCATAAATATCACCTCCAGTTTCTTGAACAGATTTTCAATATCACTGTAAAGGACACTTAACATTAAGTGGCAGACGTTCACAGAAATTCTCAGTGGTACCCAATGTAGCAACAATGAGCCATGGTTATGTGTTATATTCTGGTTTTGAACTAGATGTAATACGGAGGAGCATCAGTGCCCCAACGAGGCCACCCAGACTTTTCCTCACCTGCTCAGTTCATATGATCTTAGCTCTTCCTATCACCACCTTCCTAATCCAGCTCAGACTGAGTCAGAGACATAGGTTTTGAGAGATCTGTTTAGAGAGTGGTGGAGCTACTGGTTCAAGATACATTTATGAAGTGCCCACTCTGTGCCAGGATGTTCTTGGCACTCGGAAACATTGGAATAAAATTTCGGAAACCTAAGTAAGCCATGCATATACTATAGTTGGGGAACATAACATAGACCCTGCGCCTGTAAAACAAATGCCTGGTTAGTATAATGTAAACCGTGAACATGCCCAAAGGAAATGCTGAATAGAGAGAAACTGGCAGACAGATGAGGAGCAGATTTTGAAGGAGAGAAAGCTACAGGCATTTCAGGTAGAGAGCGCAGCATAAATCCACGGTCCTTGGTGGGCAATGGGGAAGAAATAGGTTGGAAATTATAGCTGGTCAAATATTAGGCTAAAGCATTTGATGGTGTAAGAAATCTGATAAGGGCCGGCCCAGTGGCACGGTGGAAAAAAAAATCTGATAAAAGTGACATAGAATGATGGGGAAATCAGAGAAAGGGTTTTAATAATAATATAGATTCATGTTAAAGCATGGTGGTGTCTATGATAGTGAAGATGCAGATACAAAGTTGGGTTCATTAAAAACTATTTAGGAAGAAGCAACAAAACTTAAATATTGATTATAAGGAGCAAAGATGAAATCAAATTATTCAAATGTTGTCAGCCTATAGATCTAGGAATATAGTATTCAGTTACCATTGAAAGGGGAATTTGTTATGGTAGATGGTAAACTTTATTTAGTTTTGACATTTTACATTAAAAATATTTCTGGGTATGGAAATAAAGGCGACCTAGAGAGAAGGTAATAAGATGTTCAGAGACCAAAGTTGGAAAGATCAGGCACTTCAGCCAGGCTTGCCCACATCGGCTCTTACCCTACAGACTGGTTTTCGCTGAGCCAAATTAGCATAGTATATCTGCCATACCCTCTGAGACCTCTGTAAGGGAATTTTGAGAAAATCATAATCAAAAGGAAGTGAAATGAAAGAGTTAAAAAGATATCCTAGTAGTTTACTACTCATTCTGGATAGTTCATTGGTTAAATAACAAGTAAAGGAGGCATCAGAATCAAGGAGGCATCAAGAAAAGAATCTAGATTTTAACAAAATGCAAAAACAAACAAAACAGACTCATAGATAACAGCCGACAGAATGGTGGTTACCAGGAGAAAAGGGTGGTGAGGGCAGGACGAAAAGGGTACAAGGGGTCAAGTATGGTGACGGAAGGAGACTAAAAGGGTGGTGAGCACACAGCAGAGTGAGTATACAGATGTATTATAAAGTTGTACACCTGGAATTTATGTAATGTCATTAACCAATATTATGTTAATAAGTGTAATTTTTTTAAAAAACATCTAAATTTTAGATTTATCTGAAAATTGAAGTAGATTAAACTGTGCCTACATGTCCATGACAATAATACATCTACAACTCTATCTGATCCTTTTCCTGATGTTTTCAGGATTATGGAATTTATGAAACATGATTATATAATCATCCAATTTGATATAACCAGCTGGAGGAAGAGGGAAAAATAAACCTCAGTAGCATCCCTTCATTCATACTCTTTTTATGCCTTGCGTTTCTGCTACACAGACACACACACACACACACACACACACACACACACGTACGTACACACTTATTTAGGAGTCTCTTAAATTGTTAACTGCCATCTTTCCAACATTGACTATGTCTCTTATTGACTAGTGATAGAAGGCTAAGGTGGTGTTCTCAACAAATCATGAATCATTAAAAGGACCCTGGGCTCCATTTTCCATGGTTAGTTACCTCCTGTTTCTGAAACTTGCTCAGAAGGAGGAAGCGGACAGAGGAGGTGGTCTTACTGTTTCCTGGAGCTCAAATGCCACAGCAGAGTACTTTTAGACACATGTTGATTCTATTAGAATTTGCCAGTCAGGGCATTTCAACTGTTCTGGTAGTTTCAAACAGGAGGGATGGAGTGAATAGACCACTTTAATGACTTAAAAAGTTGTATTTCTGCTCCTGCTTCTCATTATGTAGGTAATATGGCCTGTTAGTCATGCAGTTGGGGGTTACTAACCACTTTGAAAGGTTCTGTGTCCACATTTTCAATTTTTTTTTTAGCTGAGGAAAAGACCCTAACAGAACAAGGAGAGTCATTTGGCAGGAAGAGCACTGCAGCACTTACTTTGCTCTGGGCTTGTGGCATACACATATTAGCTTTCATATTTTATGTGCTTGTATTATTCCCAGGGGGCTCTTGGGAAAATGAGCCAGAACACAGTCCCCTCGTGAGTCTTCATTTCTGTGGGTAGCCTTTAGTTGGTGATAATAGTCAATTATTAATCCCCACCAAGCTTCATTTTCTTTAAAGTAGCCATATTAGAATAGTTGACTTCCAGATCTCGAGCAATTGTGTCTGATTTAAAAAGGAAATATTTCTTTCTGGTATTTCCATTCTCTTTTTTATAGTTTTCTGTGTCTCAGTTTTTCTTCAATGAATACGTGTTAATTTTATCAGAAAATACCTTCTTTTCAAAGAAGCAATTATTAAGAGGATGTAGATACTAAAATAAGATTCTTTTTGCAGTTTGCTTTTTTTTCACTCTGAGTTTCATTCACTCTGAAAAGCAGGGAGTTCTTAACAAAATTTTTTAGTTTATATGCTTTTGAGTGCTTTGCAAAACAACCACATAAGGTCAACTGTACCATATGATCTTTTCTATCAGACGTATGAGGGGAACAACAGTTTTTCTTATTCCCAAAAAGTTACATGGCCGTTACTATTTATTAGCTTTTATATTCTTGCCTGACTTCCACATTTTTTTCAATATGTTGGCCTTCCCTATAATGTCCATTTCAAATTTACCAAAGTTCAAAAGAACAATACTACCTCTGTCCCATTCCAAAAAACAAAAGAAAAACCTACAAGCTAAAATACTCGTAAAAGTTACTAACGGTGCCCAGAGTTTATATGCATATATGTACAATATGTAATCAAAACATTTTATTGTCTTGACTATGAATTGCCCTTTTTGGGCACATGCACATGTAGAAATCAATATCAAGAGTGAACTTTTAAAATGTAAAGGACAGTGGTTTGTTAATCTATTAGGGAATTTTTAGAAGGTGAGAGCCATGAGTATGAGAAACTTTGATTCTGCACAGTTGATAGTATATTATTAATGCTCAGTAGAAAATAAATAGCATTGGGGCGGCTGGTTACCTCAGGTGGTTAGAGCGCAGGCTCATAACGCCAAGTTGCTGGTTTGACACCCACATGGGCCACGGTGAGCTACGCCTTGCACAACTAGATTGAAACAACTACTTGACTTGGAAAGACACACTTTTCCCCAACAAAGTTTTTTTTTTAAAAAAAAAAAAAGAATGCTGCTATAACAATACCATAAACTGTGGCTTAAACAATAAATATTTTAAAAAATAAATAGCATCAAAGACATAAAATTTCTGTTTGCATTGTATATAAAAAAAAGACTCCAAGTTATATATCTTGTTAAAAAGACGTTATTCCAATGGTTTGGCCTCCATTGCCACATCCTTTAGTTTAAAATTCAGAATCTAAATTGTCACCTGTTATATCATATTGCAGTTTGAAAATGTGACATTTTACCCCAGAGATTAATTGTACCACATTAACTCACCAAATCATTTATAAAAGAATTTGGAATTCAATCAAAATGCTTCAACAATAAAGAATAATTTTTACTGTTTCATATTATGATGTTTTTTCCTTAAGCATGGAATAGAACTCAGATCCCATCAGCTTTGTATGTTGCATTCAGCAAAGGTGCTCGTGACGATCTAATCTGATAGAAGAATGTCTCCTTCACTCATCTTTTGTTTGCCTGCTGCTGAATGTGTAATTCTGACTGTTGGTGCACAGAAATGCAGCTCCCTAATTGAGAAAGCATGTTTCTCATGTCAGCTCTGTCAGTCTTTTGAGTTTCCCAAAAAGGAATAGATGATAGCAATCAATAGGAAACTGCATAGTGAGACCATCTTGAACTCCTTCACCTTTAAGTTCATTTCACCACTTAACATATTTTTTTCAAGTGGTCAGTGGATATATTTAGACTATTATCCCTTTGGTGTTGATTAGCACTTTCCAGGATAAGCCATCTGCCATTTCTTAGAATTATACAGCGTGGGGACAGTGGAAAATTATACTGGGGTTAGTAAACAAATCTTCATTTCCACGATGCACACTGATCTGCATGCAACCTGCCTGTGTTAGTACTCAGAGTTCCCCAGACCTACCCACCAAAATACAAAATATCATTGTCAGACTGTTCAACAGATCGTCTTCCAGTTTGTGGCCAAACTAAAACTCTTCCATATGGCTGCTGTTGAAGTATAATTATCTTAACAAAAGACAGAAGCAGAAGCGAGGTTAAACTTGGGCAGTGCATTCTCAGATTCAGCATTTCCTCAGGTCAAAAGCTCAGGTCATTTACACAGTTCCCTAAATCAAATCTGTCTCCTTACAGATGACTCACAGAAAAGATGAGCTATTGAGGAACGCATTTTGGACAATGAGGCTAATTGTTCACCAACTTCATTATGATGATTTTGTAAATTTCTCCTGTTCACCCCCTATTTCATCCCACCTTCTTTTCCTTCTGGATATTAACCAAAAAGTACTTAGCTAAACCACAGGGAATCTGTCAAGTTTAAATTATTGTTTCAGAGTGTGCAGATCCTTGCCAAATAGAGCCATGACTAGAAACTTGTTTGCACTGATGAGATAAAAAGAATTATAGATGTCCAGAATGCCCTCGAAACAGATGGCTGATTCTCTAGATCCTATTTACGAATGTTTGCAGTTTGTTATACACTGTATACATAAAAGTGTTCTCAGTTTCAGTAATGCCTCATTTTGCATGGAAGCTACTAAATACTTATCCAAAAAATGAGTTAAATGGATCAAGTGTTTAAGTGACAAGATTTCTTATTTTTTTAAAAGTCACTAATTTTGTGTACCTTTCAAGTTTACATCTAGGAACTCTTTATTGAGATGTCAGTATAACAACATAATAAAGGCACTGAGAGTCAGAAAAACCTGAATGGGATTCCTGGCTGTACGATTTACTTCAAGTGTGAACTTGGGCGAGTATGTAAACTCTCTAAGCCTTAGCTTCATCACTCTTAAAATGGGGGTGATAATGATAGTTTGTAACTTCCAAGGATCATTGAGGATTAAATAAAAGTCTTGGCGTCTTCCTTCTTTTGCAGGCAAGAAGCTCTCCTGGCTGCCATTAGTGAAAAAGATGCCAACATAGCTCTTTTGGAGCTTTCATCCTCTAAGAAAAAGACCCAGGAGGAGGTAGCTGCGCTAAAGCGGGAGAAGGACCGTCTGGTGCAGCAGCTCAAGCAGCAGGTACAGTTCCTGGCGGGCGGCCTTGGAGGGCGGTCCCTGGGGCCAGCCCAGCAGTCTCCAGCCAGGCCTTTGCCATCTGTCTAGTACGGTCTTGTGTCTCGTGTTCGGCCCCGATCTTTGCATCTAGTTAATTTTCATAAGCAGAGATTTTATTTTAATCTTCACAAATCTCTGCCTGTGTCTAGAAAATGCAGAGTATTTTTGGTAAAAGGACTGGTTTAGAAAATTCAGAAGTCTTTTTTAACTTTGTGCCATGGCTGGATGAAATTCATGCAATTCTGTCCATTTGAAATGAAAAAGGCTTTTTTTTTAATGGCCAATTAGATTCCTACTATAGAAGGCACTAAGTATATTTTATTTAAACAGTTTCCAGTTATTCTGGGCTGGATGAGCACTAAAGGAAAGAGGAAAGTTTTGCCCTTTTCTTTTCTGACTTAAACCCTCCCCAAATTTAATGCTTAATATTTCAGTAAGGACTTTTATCTGTGAACATAAAAGCTAAGAATTTCCTCTTTGCTGAGTTTGTACAGCAGTGTAAATGTACTTAATGGACAGAACTATATACTTAAAAATGGTAAATTTTATGTTATGTATGTATTATCACAAGTTAAAAACTGGGGGGAATTTTTCCCTTTGAAAATAAGGAGAAAGTTGAATTTTTAAATCAGAGTCCCCTTATTTTCAACACTACTCACTGGCCATTGCTGGACTATTTACCGTGCCCACAATCCCATCTTCCAGCACTGCCTCCTGCATTCTCAGTCACATTCTCGGTGCATTTTGGCTGCCCCGATTTGCTCTTCTGCCTGAAGTAATCAGACTGGGAAGGAGTTTTTCAAGTAAAGGGATTCTTTTCTATTTTGGAGGCTCAATCATCCATGGATAGCACTTTGGGTATAATATTTCATTTTCAAATTAACAAAAATCAATATTTCCACAATAAATATATATTCTCTATAGAGCAATATTAAGACTGCTTAGAAATAGACTCTATGTTTCTTTACATGACTAACTTTGCTGAGAAAATACCAAAAGATGTCCCTTTTCTACAGTGTAGACAGATGACCTGCAAAAATAGCCCATTGCTCATTTACAAGTGAAAGAAAACTTGTCCAATATCCTAGGATAACTCATCACAACTAAAGGACATCATCCAATATTTGGATGCCTGTTAAGTAAAACAAGAAGAACGTGCTTATTATTAGACATCTGTCCATTAGTTCAATACTGACTTTGGCTTACCAGAGCTGATGATATGAGTTGCCATGGGCTAAGGGGTGGGGAAAATAGGGAGGTAGATGCTGGTCAAAGGGTGTAAAATGTCAGCTGCACAAGTTGAATAAGTTCTGGAGATCTAATGTACAGCATGATAATTATAATTAATAATACTGCAGTGTATATTTGAAATTTGCTAAGAGAATAGATTTCAAGTGTTCTCACCACACAAAAAATATGGTAACTCTGTGAGTGATGGAAATGTCAGTTAGCTTCATGGTGATAATCATTTCACAATGTACACTTATAGTAAAACATCACATTGTACACTTTAAATATATACAATTTATTTTGTCAATTACACCTCAGTAAAGCGGGGGAACTGATAATATGAAATAGGAGGGTATTGTTGAGGAGAACCTTTCATTAGTTTGTGAGCATATATACTTAGCAATATCAGTTCTCTTAAGTAATTAGGCCTGAATATATAGACATATGATTGAACTAGTTCATGTTTCCTCTACCTTAAGACACCAAATAGAATAAAATGTCTAGCAGACTAGAATACTATATCTCATTTGCAGTGGCTTTGATTACGTAGCTCTCAAGACTATATGTTTTCATTAGATGAAAATTCATGATATCGATTAATCCATGAATTTATAATGGTAGCAAGCAGTGACTAAAGAAATCCCTAATGTCTTATATCTAATTGTATGTCCCGAGTATTCTGTAGTGATGTGACCTGTGTAAGGAGAAAGAATGTGGTTCTTGGGAGTCCTTCCTGACGTGGTTTTCCGTCTCCCTTCCGCGCAAGTTTCACATTATCTGCCCTCTCAAATGTGCCTGGGATGCTGTGAGCAGGAAGGAGCTGGTCTTGCCAAATACATTTTGACTTAATTTCTCTGAGTGTGTCTACTAACTTTTGGACATGGGAGAGGCCTTTTGGAAAGAGGATATGGCATCAGTGTTGTTTTAATTTAAAGCTTCTAGTCCTTGAGTTGCTGGAATGTGCCTCAATCTAAAGACTGTTTCCAAACAAGGAAGCAGTCAGCATTGACCAGGCTTTCCAGTAAATGGAGCTGCCATTGCTTGAGGGGCCGTTGGCATTCATATACGATTCCTATTGTCGGAAAGAGGTGAAGCAATGAGGGATTTACACATTTGGGGTTCCAATTTACTTATCCCTACCCGCCCCCCAGGGTAACTTGTCTCCTTGACTCATTCATGGCAAAGCAACGCTTGGAGAGGCTGCATCAGAGAAAGGAGCGAAGGCCAATGAAAAAAATAAAATCTAAAGGTTGTCTAACAAACTCCAGATGTGCTGTGGTGGGTGCCAACCAGTGTGTTCAGATTAGACGTCATGAAGAAGCCCCCGCCGTGACCATCAGGCACCCACGCGGATTGAATGTAAACTCAGATGGAACCCTGGGGAGCATTCATACAGTGTGCTTAGCCGCAGTGGCTGTCACAGATGGCCTTTCATTCAGCATCATTTTCTTCTGTTTACCTCCAGAATGTCCCAGCCTCGGTATTGTACTGGTTGGTAGTGTGAAGCCACCTTGCCCCACGTGCCCTGTGCAGATGTGTCACGGGCAGGTTGAGCTTTTCAAGACAGGCTAGATGGGGTTTGTTTTGTTCTGTTTTTGAAAGTCAACAATAGCATTGTAAGAGTAAAGGCTACAAACTTAAATTGATTTGGTTTGAATCTAGACCATTTCAATTACAACTACCACTTTGTAATCCTCTGCATTAGGATTAAACATCAGATAAAATATTCTTTTATTCCAACATTTTCTAGGCAGGGGGGAATAAAGACCCAGTACTTGCCTTAAAGAGACTTGCAGTCTAGTGCTTAAAATACTGTTGTCCTAAATCTTTGGCAAAGCCATTCTGTGGAGTATAGTCCCGGCCTTACCATCTTTTCCTGCTGACATTCAGCAAGTCATGCTGCGTGATGTGATTTATTTGCCCCTTCATTTCAGATTCACGGAGCATCTACTGTGTGTCAAATATTGTATTAATGGAAAACAAATGTCTTTTTTCCTAGCAGCAGCCTGTGAGAGAACTCATCAGACCTAGGTTGTAACTCTAGCTATGCCTTTTACCCTCAAGACAAATTGCTTCTCTGCGGTTCATGTTCCTCATCTTTAAAATTTGGATAACATTACCTATCTCACGGGGTTGGTGTGAAATCAAATGAGGAGGACGATGACACAGTGGTACTTTTTTATCCTTCCTCTTTTCTACCTGTTTCTTTAATGCTGCAACTCTAATATAGCATTTTCAGGATGAGTTGTTTTTTAGAGAAAACAAAATAGAAAAATCATTGTACTTTTTTTTTTTAAAGATTTTATTGGGGACTTGGGGGAGGGGAGGGGAGGGGCATCGGGGAAGGCGAACAGACAAGTTGCTGTCTTTTTGTTGTTGTTGTTCTTCAGTCTAGTTGTGGAGGATGTTGCTTCACTGGCCCATGTTGATATTGTCATTGCGCTCTTCCCGGATGAGGCAGATAGGTCACCAGCCTCTGGATGGCCGCTCACCGCGGCTATTGGCAGCTTACGCTGGCTGCCGGCCACTCACTGTAGCCTATGGCAGCCCACTGCAGCAGGGGCTGCAGCCTACACTATTGCCGGGGTTCACACAGCCCAGCTCCAGGTGGAGCTGTTGTTAGCTGTAGAGGGCAGTGTCACTGGCCCTCATACATGGGATCCGAACCGGGGCCGCTGGCATCCCAAAACCAGCTCTTAACCAATGCATCACTCAGCCGCCCCAAAATCATTGTACTTTTAAAAAATATTCTGAAGTAACCACCTCTGCATTTTTCACTTTTCACAATCACAGATTACGCTGGAAACTTAGTGCTTGACACTGGTATTCACTAGGACCTTTTCAACTCCTGAGTTCTATAGGCAAATGCACTACTTTGTTTAATAGGATAAGTAGATCATTCAATTAACTCATGATGAGAAGTCCAAAGTTTTGATTGGGTTGCTTTTTAAGAAATCAATAGTTTCTTCTGAATTGCATCACATAGAATTTTTTTTAGACCTTAACGTTTTCTTCCCAGATATTAATTGCTAATATTCCTGATTTATTATAAAAATTATTGTCAGCATTAAACCAGTGAATCTTTCCCATTCTCCTCTATGGGAGTATTCCCATTCTCCTCTAGGACCTAGACTATTCTCAGGTATGAAATAGTAAGACATCTCTCAGGAAATCTACTCTGTGGTGATACTGACATCAGAAATTCAGCTGAGTATGAAAAAGATCTTTATAAACTCAAGAAGGCCTCACATTTTTCCTGTATAGACTCACATTTGGCTATCTGTAATGTTGACCAGTCATTTGCCCCCTTTGGTGTGTTTGCAAAATTCTGTTGTCATTTTCTAACAAGATCTCCTGTAAGGAAAACAGAGTAGAGTTCCAGTTCACAGAAGGTGATATCTAGGTGTTAATCTGGGAACAGCACAATAGGCATCAAAGGTTCATAGAAGAGTAGATCAGCCCCTTTGTAAATGACTCCATTGATCATCAGTCTTCCTGATAAGCTGTGGGGCTAGTTAATGCAAGACTCAGCCTTAGCCCTTCCCCTGCTGTCCAGGAAGTGCTTCTTCCTTGGCCCCACTCTTTACTGTTAACAGATCCTTCCAAACTCTCTTCCAAACTGATTTAGCAGCTTGCATCAGTTAGTATTTAGTGCTTACTACGTACCAGGCCCCCTCCTGGGTGCTGGTGATACAAGGGTAAGCCAAACAAACACATCCCTTTGGGGACTTCCCTTTATTGCAAGTTTAACTACTTTATCCAGCATGTCTAGGTATTTTGTCACATAAGCATTTTCAACTTTCAACATAGTTTGGCAAAGAAGCTGTGCATCTTTCATATTATACAAGAAAACTGAGCAAAAAATTCAGTAATTCATCACATAATCTCAGATTACTCAATCTGTCTCATTTTAAGACTCTAATTTAATTTGTCCTTATTACATATTTTCTGAACAAATAGTTTTCATTATGCTAATAATTATTTATAAATGGATTAAGGATAGCTAAGCTAAGTAAGTTGGCCTGAAGAACCATCAATAATTCATATATACTGTTTAGTGGACACAGAAAAAAACTTGGATGAGTTGCTGTGTATTTATGCTTCATTTCCCCCAACTATAAAATAAATATTTATCTCACTCCTATTTTTATTAGGGCAATTTTAAGATCAATTAGTATCTTCAAAGAGAACCAAGATCTTAGGAAGAGTAGTATGTAAGTGCAGAGCTGTGTAGTGTGTTCAGATCTACCCCCGGTACAGATTCCACAGAAAGGTGTCTGTTACTTGGGGAAGCAAGCTAACTGCCAGATACGTACCAATGTCAAGATTTGTCTGCATGGCCGCAGCTGACAGGACCTGCTCCTGGTCTCTGGGTCCATCCCACTGCTGCAGGCAGATCCTCACCCTTCTGTTTACAGTCCTTTGCCAGCTGTCCTGCTTATATTCCCTTTGCAGTCACACCCAGGTGGCCCTGAGTGGCCGCGGGGGCAATTCTATCCTCTTCAGTCAGGTATTTTCATGTGCTTTCTTAGTTTTATATTGTTCTGGGTATTTTCCTTGTTTATTCAACACAAGACCACTTTATTTCCCGAATCTCTAAGTTCTTGATGGAAGGGGAGCATTTCACTCCTGCCCCAAGTATTTTCAGTAGGTACAGTATGAAAAAAAGTCTGAATTAAATGAATTATACTGCAGGTAATAGTCTTTTATTAAGTTCTGACCACTCTGTATTTAACAGTTTTTAGTGTCTCCCAAGGAGCTACATGTGACAGCACATATTAACCTTGTATGATGCTTTTATTTAGTGCTTCTTGAGGTAGAGCTGAGAATTCTGACACCTGCTGATAAGGCCTGGACTCCAGCCTGTGCTCTGAAGTGGCACGGAGTATGGCGTCCTTAGTATACATTTCCTCACCGGTAAGGCAGCTTACACATTCTTTCAGACTTCCTCAGCCCGGTTAGAAGGCTGGTTACTATAATGACGCTATTCAGTGCTCTGTCCACATGGCTCACTCAGAAACAATTTATCCTGTAATGTGGACTTGTTTCCTTTTGCTTCCTTTATTTGGGGTTATTTTACTCCCTTGTTATTAGTGAATAGAACATGCGTATAGGTTAATGCCTTTCTTATTTTGACTTTAGACTTTTATTCTCACATGTTATAGTGCTGAACCTTGGTTCACGTTTTTATTTTTTTTGAGGGCAGTGTCACTGGCCCTCATATGTGGGACCTGAACTGGGGCCGCTGGTGTCCCAAGCCAGCTCTTAACCACCGCGCCACTCGGCCGGCCCATTGGTTCACTTTTAAATGGAAATGTGTCATCTGTCTTTTCCTCCTCATAGCATTGATGGCTACTGTCTATTCTAGTAGCGTGACATGCTGTAAAGTTATAGTTGAAAAGACACTGTTGGCATAACCACTGCCAGGCACTTGGAACTTTCCAAATAAATTATCCCAAGGACTAAAATTTCTCATAGTAATTTATGATCCAAAGGAGAATCAATTTTTGAAAGTTCAGTAAATTCTCTTGGTACTGAGGGTTAAGACAGCAAAATGTTATCATTTGTTCCGACTCCAATTTGGGTACACATGTTTTGTTCTTTTTTTGTCATAGTTTTTATGAAGGAAAATGCTGTATTAATACTGATTCTAAGCAAGCCAAGCTGAAATCGTTTTGTTTGAAATGTATCTTTCTCTACCTATTTCATAGTTTTGAGTAAACAATGTAAACCATTATTTTGTGTGTAAAAATGTGATATGCTCTTACTAAGTTTTAGGAAGAGCTGGCCCAGCGTTGTTCTGAAGAATGAAAGTATGGGTCAGATACATTAAAAAGAAGAAAACTACCTCAGATTTGGTTTTCAAATTCTAAGCCCCAGGCCCTGGCCCACCTGCTGAAGTAACATTTAGGACTACCAAGTTGGAGTCCAATAAATGATTGGATTCTTCCCAGGCGTACTTATTGTTGGCTCTCTGTAGTGTACATAGGTTGTTTCTGAACAAAGCTAAAATAGTGTGAGTCACCGTTTTGGATTTATCATTCTCCTTTTGTAAAATAGAAACAAATGTTATATGAAAAATCCTTTAAACTAGCCAAGAAAATAGTCATTCCAGGAGGCTACTGGCTCATTGTAGAGCCTTTTCCTTATGCATGAACTCCTTTATGCAAGTCTGTTGTCAGTAGGAATGGAGAGTCAGCCTCTAAAGCCACACACACAATGCAGGATCTTGGGTCACCGTTATTTTCTGTATTATAATGGTGACCCAGAGAAAGACGTATCTAGTCAGTTTCATTTGCCGCTTCCTACATCACTCTTCCATTCCCTTGACCTTCTTTACTTTCTGAATCAAGAGAGGTCTAAATATTCTTATGAAGGCAGGAACTTAAGACTCTTAAAATATAAGGCGTGTGAAGGCAGCTTGTGCTTGGTTGGCCGTGGTATTCCAGCACTTAGACCTTAAGATGACACCCTGAAATAAGCTGCATAGTTAGGGTATTCTTGCCTTTGACTTCTGGTGGGGACTTCATAGTTTTGACAAATAAACTACCAAAGGGAAGTGCATCACAAAGAACTATTATTTTCAGGCCAAAGATTGACTAATTTAGGTAATATATTGTGTGATATTTTAGTCTAATTTTTTCACTTTCCATTTGTTGTAATATATGTAGGGAGGTTTTTAAAAAGTGTTATCAGATTTAAGCTTTGTTTGTAAAGTCCCGTGAATATAAAGGACCAAGCTAAGCTATCTTTGGGGTGACCACATTAGTGCATTTCTCTCCTCTCATGTAAGGTGCACAAAGGCACCAGGACACACCTTCAAACCTCTGGCCAGACGTCTCCTTAACTAGATCACCTAGTTCATTAGGTACATTCTTAATGTCCACATAACAGCAGATGGTGTTGTAGCCAAAAGCTCAGGTACTACAGAACAAAGACCCCAATAACAGCGTCCCCACTTACCCTATGGCCCCCTCAGTGGACTCTTCACAACCACTGTCACTACTAACTAGCCCTTCAGGGCAGGTTAGATTTTCACTAACACTCTTCAGACTCTTTCCAGCTCTTCCAGCTGCCACCCACTGCCCAATTCCAAAGCCACTCCCACATTTTAAATTTTTGTTACAGCAGGAGTCGATTTCTAGTTATCAAAAGCTATTAGTTATCTATTCACTGCATAGAGATTACCTTAAATGTAGTGTCTTAAAACAACAAACATTCATTCTCTCACCCAGTTTCTGAGGGTCAGGAATCTGGGAGCAGCTTCGCTAGCTGTTCCGACTTAGGGTCCCTTGTTTGTAGTCAGGCTGTTGGCCAGGCCTACAGCTATCTGAATGTTTCAGTGGGGCTGCAGGATTCACTTCCAGACTGACTCACGTGGCTCTGGTCAGGCACCACTGAGGCTTCTCTAGAGGGTTATTCAGGTCGTGGCAGCTGGCTTCCTCCTGAACTCGTGATCTGAGAGAGGGAGAGGGCAACCAAGATGGCAGCTGCAGTGTTTTTATAATGTGGTCTCAGAAATGACATGCCATCATTCTGCCTTCTTCCATGGACCATGTCTACCAGCCCTCCACCATGTGGGGGAACAGCACAGTAGTGTGAATAACTAGAGGCAGGAATCAGTGTAGGTTGTCTTGGAGGTTGGCTACCACAAGCGAATGAATGAAATACTGCTTAGCACTAAATCAGAACGAACTACAGAGACACCAAACAATGTGGATGAATCTCAGAAACACTGAGCAAAAGAATCCAGGCATAGAGGAATGCATACTGTATGGTTCCATATTTATATTAAACTCTAGAAAAATATTATTTTAGTGTATGACCTCAGAAAGCAGATCAGATGAAGCAGAACTCATTCCATCTTCTCTTCCCTACCTCAGCTCACGTGGGGGGCCTGCAGAGAGAAAGGGACCAGTTCTGTTCTTGTTCATTCCTCTTTTTTCTTCCTGCTTTGGTTTTGGGGTCCTCTGACTCTGCTTCTCTGGCCAGTGTTGCCCCCCTAGGGTCAGAGTAGTAACCAGAAGACCCAAGCCTGGCTGCTGTCTGTGATATTGCTTGACACACAGGAAACACACGTATCCTTGCCATGCCAACAGTGAGACGATATAGTCTGCTCAGCACTTCTCCGTCAACCCGCCATCTAGCTCCAGTTGCATGTTTCCCTCCTCAGATAAGCACAAGGCATGTCAGCATGCCAGTCTCCTTTTCTTGTACTCATACCCAGTCTTTAGGATCAGTGCTCTAGGATTTAGGGTTGAATGCCCTTTGAGACCCTCTCACTTAGCTTAGACAAAGGGAACCCTCTATGCATGGATATATACTACTCATGACATCAAGATTCCTTCTACCAGTCTTAGCGTCACCCTCACACCAGCCTCAAACCAAAAAAAGGCATGTGCAAAGGTGTTGGGCTGGTGGACAGTCATACGTTTTCTGCCACCTCTTGGTACGTTCCTTCTATAATGTGGATTGCTTAGCTCTTCTTTGTCTCCAGCTTTGGGCCCTGGTCACCAATTCTGAAACAACTGGAAAACCCATTCATTATAGAATTTAAGAATACTTTAAAAGTGATGTCTAAAATTGGAGAGAGTACAATAAACCTATTTTGCGTTCTATAAAAGGAGAACAGTGATAACACTACAAAGAGCTTCTGAGTTGTTAGTGAACAAGGGAAAAATAAATGGTGAGGTTTAAAGTAGCTTGAGTGCTACAAAAGCTGTTTGTGAAAAGTAAACGTAGTGGGCATGTATCCGTCTCACTGAGCAGTTAAATCTTTGATGATGAGCCCAACCTTTGAGAGCACTCAGGTATCCATTTATCACCACACATTTGCAATGTCAGCTATCTTTCACGTGACCTAGCAGATGGTTCTCAGAGAACACCTTCACGTCAGGCCCTCCTGGGGGACCCCCTTTCTGTCCCACTGGACGGTGCCTGACTTCTCCTGTATTTGCTGTCTACACAAATGTCACCCTCTTAGCTGTCCTGTACGACATTATCTGGGAGTGGCTACTATTTTTTGATTATAGAAGGTGAAAACCTTTTGTCTAGTTACAATATTTAAAAGTTGACAGATTACAGTTCATTCAGTATTTAATGATTCAACAGCCCATACCGACTTGGTCAGATAAAAATGTTAATCTCTTTTTAATTATCCTATCTCCCTTCAAGTCTAGATTTTTATATATTAAATATGCAATATTTACTTCTTCCTCTAAACCACTACAAACATTAAGATCAGCTAGATTTTTCCGGCTGACGATATCCAGATTTATTTGAAAGGAACTGGATGTAAAGCATTTTCCATTTACTGTCCTCACCTCTGGAACTGCCTTCTACTTCCTCAGCTTAATCTCTACTTTAATCTTCCCTTCAAGACTCATCTTTGTAGTTTGGAATTTTCTAGCCATGAAATCAGTTGTTTTCCTTATCATTAGCAAAGCATTTCTGTGCTTTTTTTTTTTTTCATTCACACATTCATCCTCCTTTGGGTGGAAGTTGAAACGGGGGGTGGGGGTGGCAGTTGTTAGTGTTATTTATTCGAAATCAAATTATTCTCATTGGTGTGGCCGTTTCTTCAGATATAGGAATTCCCATTCTGTAACTGCTGTTGTCTTGGTTTCTCGTTTGTATGAAGCGGTGTAGTCAGAAGAAATAGCACTACACTGAGTGTCAAAAGACCTGAGCTCCAGCTCCAACTGTTGATCAATAATAATACCATCAAGTAACATACATCACTTCACAATTTACAAAGTACTGTTCAGATACCACAGAGCACCTAACCCTATGGCTATATGGTCCAGGCAGGTATCCTAATAAAAGAAGTAAATGAAATGTGCGAGGCAAAAGGAGAGAGAGAACTCTGACGAAGTAGGGGCCACATTCTTTGTCTAAAGAGGCAGCCACTTTTTTTTTGTTTTAAGCAAATCTTGTTTTGTTTTATTTTATTTTATTTTATTTTATTTTATTTTATTTTATTTTTTTTTTTTTGAGGGCAGTGTCACTGGCCCTCATATGTGGGACTGAACCGGGGCCACTGGCTTCCCAAGCCAGTGCTTAACCACCACGCCACTTGGCCGACCCTTATTTTATTTTATTTGAGGGCAGTGTCACTGGCCCTCACATGTGGGACCCGAACCCAGGCCACTGGCTTCCCAAACCAGCGCTTAACCACCGTGCCACTTGGCCAGCCCAAGGCAGCCACTTTTAATGCCAGCTTGTGACCATGCAAGATATGAGCCCCGAGTTATCCGAGCCTCATTTTCCCCCCAGAGAATCTAGATTTGTGTATAAACCTTTTTTTTAATTGAAATATAATTGACATATAATATTATATTAGTTTTAGGAGTACAGCGTAATGATTTGATACATGTATGTACTGTGAAATGACCACCACAATAAGTCCAGTTACCATCCATCACTACAGTTACAAATTGTTTTTCTTCTGGTGAGAACTTTTAAGATCTACTCTTAGCAACTTTCAAATATACAGTACAGTATTAGTAACTAGAGTCACCATGCTGTGCATTACATCCCCAGGACTTGTTTATCTCATTCCTGGAAGTTTGTGCTTTTTGACCCCCTTTACCTGTAAATCTCTTGATATGAGTAACTTCTGTTTTTTATATATAAACCAGGCCACAAGCTGCCTAACTTACCTTCTCTGGGTTTTAACTTCCTCATTTATAATATTGGATGGATAAATAATATGAATTTTGGGGTCTAAAGTTCTTTATTGTCCATGTTTTGACAAATCAATATATTTAACTGTAGTTGTGTCAGCAATGTTAATTGCTGACATTGGGAATAGTTTTAAAAGAAACAATTATAAAGCATAAGAAAACACATATGTAAGGATTGTTTAAATTTGTCTATTGAAATTTGCTTACTCTATGAAAATAATAATTATTTCATTTTGAAATTGAGAAAAGGATCTTGGTTACTCACTATCCCCTTAAAACCTACAAAAAAAGTAGATTATATTTTGATGAGTTCTGTTTGCTGAGAGTCAAGTGAAGTCCAGAGGTTAGGAGATGTGGGGAAATCTGGATTCTTCCCCGTCTCCTTCCTTCCATCTGTTCCATCTTTTTTGTCATCAATTCCAGATGTAGGAAAATTCTTCACAAAAATTTGATAAGACTTTCTTCCCTCCTTTTCTAGCATGAAGTCTAACTTGCCTTCCTATTGTCAGACTGCTGCCTTTTATGATGCCATAGGGAATTTATAAATCTTCTGAGTTTCCTGATCCCTCTTGAATTGTCTCAATGCAAATAAATCACACTAGGTTTCCTGCCCCTGTGCATGTACCCCTCCTATTCCTGCTTCTTCTTCTGCATCTGTCAGGTGGCATGATTTATAGCTGTGTTTCTTGTCTTGTTGACCTTGGTCTGAGGAACTCATTAGGCATAATTCTAGAAAGGCTGGTTTCAAGGTGGTTCCCCTTTCCCCCCCACACTAAACTCCTCTGGATGGGAACTGGTTAGACCAATACATTCCACAGAATATAGTACTACTGCTTCTTGCGGTCTCTTTTGAGCTAATATGGATACTTATTAAAAGTGAATATGGAATTAAATGATATCTGTTCTCAAGGACAGGAGGAGCAGTGTTAAATAAGCTACATTAGCTGTCCTCTCAGTGGGTGAGTCACTGCCACATGGCTTTCTAGAAAACAGTATTCATACCATTCATGTCATCTCACAGATAATAATATCTTAACATTTGTTGAGCTCAACCTTGCTTTACTTGAATTAACTCATTTAATCTTCACAATAACCCTTTGAAGTACAGTTATCCTCATAATACAGAGGAGATGCTGATAGAGTTACGTAATTTACCCAAAGACACATAGCTAAATAAGTGACTGAGCTAGAATTCAGAAAAATCGTATCACTCCAGTTCTGATATGGCTAATCACTACACCAAAATGTGTTGCCATCATTATGTGCTTTTGGTTAGAGATTTCAGTAGCCTTCAGCCATATTTGTTGTTGTTGTTGTTTTGTTTTGTTTTGTTTTGTTTCAGAGGGCAGTGTCACTGGCCCTCATATGCAGGATCCGAACCAGGGCCGCTGGCATCCCAAGCCAGTACCCAACCACCTTGCCACTCGGCCGGCCCAGCCATATTTTTAATGATGTCATAATTCTCTCCTGTGATAAATAGTACTTTAATCAACTTTTATTTTAAATTATAGTGAAAATGTATAAAGGATCAATCTCAATTTAAAAAAATTAATTTATAATCTTGACAGGTCAAAGTCTTTTTCCCATTTTATATCAAAAGGTGTCTTCTCATTTCAACAACTATCTTAGAAATTGTTGACTGGATTAATGAGTTCTGATTCAAAACTCAGAGAATATCTGAAATCAGATAGGGTGATTTTTTTTTTAACTTGAACCTCAGTATTTTTTTTTTAATTTATTTATTTTAATTAGCTTCAGGTATACAACACAGTACAATAGTTATACTTTGTACCCCTCAAAGTGACAACACCCCTCCCACAATTCTCCTCCCCACTCCTCCCCCCCATATCATACATATCTATTACAATTCCTTTTACTCCATTCCACCGTATAATCCACATCCCGTGATGATCTATATATTCAATTACAGTTGGCATACAATATTATACAACATCAATTTCAGGTATACAGAGCAGTGATCAAGCCTCTACTCTATCCATTAAGTGGTCTCCCTAACAAGACATGTGACCATCTGACACCACAAAATTTTTACATTATTATATTCCCCGAACTTTCTTTCATATCCCTGTGACAATACTCTAGTTACCTATTTATGCTGTCTAATCCCTTCCCCTTCTCCCTCATCCCCACCCCTCTCCCAACTAGCAACCCTGTTTTTCCTCTATATCTATGATACTGTTTCTGTTTCCTGTGCTCATTCATTCAGTTTTTCACATTCCACATATAAGTGAGATCATATGGTATTTGTCTTTCTCTGACTGACTTATTTCACTTAACATAATAGTTTCTAGGTCCATCCATATCGTTGCAAATGGTACGATTTGATTCTTCTTTTTAGTAGAGTAATACTCCATTGTATAAATGTACCACACTTTCTTAATCCAGTCATCTACCGATGGACATTTCAGTTGTTTCCAAGTCTTGGCTATTGTAAATAGCGCTGCAATAAACATAGGGGTGCATATATTTTTTCGAATTAGCATCTTGGATTCCTCTGGGTAGATACCCAAGAGTGGAATTGCTGGGTCATACGGCAGTTCCATTTCCAGTTTTTTGAGATACCTCCATACTGATTTCCATAATGGCTACACCAATTTGTAGTCCCACCAACAGTGCACCAGGGTTCCCTTTTCTCCACAGCCTCACCAGCACTTGTTGTTTGTTGATTTGTTGATGACAGCCATTCTGACTGGAGTGAGGTGTTATCTCATTGTGGTTTTTATTTGCATTTCTCTGATGATTAGTGAGGTTGAACATTTTTTCATATGCCTGTTGGCCATCTGTATGTCCTCTTTAGAGATATGCCTCCTCATATCCTCTGCCCATTTTTTAATTGGGTTGTTTGTTTTTTTGGTGTTGAGTTGCTTGAGTGTTTTATAAATTTTGGGTATCAACCCCTTATCAGATATATCTTTGGAAAATATCTTCTCCCATTCAGTAGGCTGCCTTTTTGTTTTATTGATGATTTCCTTTGTGAAAAAAGTGAAAAAACTTTTAAGTTTGATGTAATCCCATATGTTCATTTTTTCTTTTATTTCCCTTGCCCGAGGGGATATATCAGTAAAAATATTACTCAGGGTAATGTCTGCAAACTTACTCCCTATATTTTCTTCTAGGAGTTTTATGGTTTCAGGTCTTACATTTAAGTCTTTAATCCATTTTGAGTTTGTTCTCGTATATGGTGTAAGTAGGTGGTCCATTTTCATTTTTTTGCACGTGTCAGTCCAATTTTCCCAGCACCATTTATTAAATAGACTATCTTTACTCCAGTGTAAATTCTTGCTTCCATTGTCATAGATTAAATGACCGTATATAGATGAGTTTATTCCTGGGCTCTCTATTCTATTCCATTGGTCTATGTGTCTGTTTTTATGCCAGTACCATACTGTTTTGATTACTGTACCCTTGTAGTATGTTTTGATGTCAGGTAGTGTGATACCTCCCACTTTGTTCTTATTTCTCGACATTGCCGAGGCTATTCTGGGTCTTTGTGGCTCCATATAAATTTTAGGATTCTATGTTCTATTTCTGAGAAAAATGTCCTTGGTAGTTTGATTGGAATTGCATTGAATCTATATATTGCTTTAAGTAGTATTGACATTTTAACTATATTAATTCTTCCTATCCATGAGCATGGTATGTATTTCCATTTATTTGTATCTTCTTTGATTTCTCTCTTCAGTGTCTCATAATTTTCTGAGTACAAGTCTTGCTTCTTTAGTTAAATTGATTCCTAGGTATTTTATTGTTTTTGAAGCAATTGTGAAAGGGATTGATTTCCTGATTTCTTCTTCTGATAGTTTATTATTGGTGTATACAAATGCCACTGATTTCTGAATATTAATTTTGTATCCTGCTACCTTACCAAATTCATTTATCAGTTCTAGCAGTATTTTGGTGGAGTCTTTGGGATTCTCTCTATATAGTATCATGTCATCTGCATATAATGACAATTTTACTTCTTCTTTTCCAATTTGGTTGCCTTTTTTTTTTCATTTTCTTGTCTGAGTGCTGTGGCTAGAACTTACAGAACTATGTTAAATAGAAGTGGTGAAAGCGGTCAGCCTTGTCTTGTTCCTGATCTTTAGGGGAAAGTTTTCAGCCTTTCCCCGTTGAGTACAATGTTTGCTGTGGGTTTATCATATATGGCCTTTATTATGTTGAGATATGATCCCACTATTCCCACTTTGCTAAGAGTTTTTATCATAAATGGCTGCTGGATTTTGTCAAGTGCCTTTACTGCATCTATTGATATGATCATATGATTTTTATTTTTCATTTTGTTAATGTGATGTATTACATTAATTGATTTGCGGATATTGAACCAGCCTTGCATACCAGGAATGAATCCCCCTTGATCGTGATGTATGATCTTTTTAATGAAATACTGAATTCGGTTTGCTAGTGTTTTGTTGAGAATTTTTGCATCTACGTTCATTAGGGATATTGGACTGTAGTTTTCCTTTTTTGTAATATCTTTCTCTGACTTAGGAATCATGGTGATAGTGGCTTCATAGAAAGAGTTTGGGAGCCCTCTCTCCTTCTCTATTTTTTGGAATAGTTTGAAGAGAATAGGTACTAATTCTTTTTTGAATGTTTTGTAAAATTCACCTGTGTAGCCATCTGGTCCAGGGGTTTTGTTTGTTGGAAGATTGTTGATTACTGATTCAATTTCTTTGGCAGTAATCAGTCTGTTCAGAGTTTCTGTTTCATTTTGGTTCAGACTTGGTAGATTGTATGCTTATAGAAATTTATCCATTTCTTCCAGATTGTCAAATTTGTTAGCATACAGTTGCTCATCGTATTTTCTTAAAATTGTCTGTATTTCTGTGGTATCTGTTGTCACTTCTCTTTCATTTCTGATTTTATTAATTTGGGTCCTCTCTTTTTCTTGGTTAGTCGTGCTAACGGTTTGTCGATTTTGTTTATCTTTTCAAAAAACCAACTCTTGGTTTCATTGATCTTTTGTATTTTTTTTGGGGGGTCTATATTTCATTTATTTCTGCTCTGGTCTTTATTATTTCCTTCCTTATGCTCCCTTTAGGCTTGTTTTGCTGTTGTTTTTTTTCTTGTTCCTTAGGTATAAAGAGAGTCTGTTGATTCGAGTTTTTCTTCCTTCTTTAGGTAGGCCTGCACTGCAATGAACTTCCCCCTTAGGACTGCTTTCGCTGCATCCCAGAGATTTTGGGTCATGGTGTTTTCATTTTCGTTTGTCTCGAGATATCTTTTGATTTCCTCCTTGATCTCATTTTTGACCCACTCACTATTTAGTAGCATGTTATTTAGCCTCCATGTATTTGTAAGCTTTCTAGATTTCTTCTTATAATTGATTTCTAGTTTCATAGCATTTTGGTCAGAGAAGACACTTCATATGATTTCAGTCTTCTTAAATTTGTTGAGACTTGTTTTGTGGCCTAACATGTGGTCTATCTTGGAGAATGTTCCATGTGCACTTGAGAAGAATGTATATTCTGTATTTTGGGGGTGAAATGCTGTAAAAATATCAATTAAATCCAGCTGATCTACAGTGTCATTTAAGGCCACTATGTCCAGATTGATTTTCTGTCTGGAGGATCTGTCCATTGGTGACAATAGGGTGTTGAAGTCCCCTACTATGATAGTGTTACTGTTGATCTCTCCCTTTGTGTCTGTCAAAATCTGTTTCATATATTTAGGAGCTCCTATATTGGGTGCATAGATGTTTACTGGGGTTATGTCCTCTTGTTGAATTGATCCCTTTATTATTATGTAGTGCCCCTCTGTGTCTTTTATTGTAGTCCTCATTTTAAAGTCTATTTTGTCCTAAATAAGTATTGCTACTCCAGCTTTTTTCTCATTTCCATTTCCATGAAATATCTTATTCCATCCCTTTACTTTCAGTCTGTGTGTGTCTTTTGATCTGAGATGAGTCTCTTGTAGGCAGCATATGCATGGGTCCTGTTTTCTGATCCACTCAGCCACTCTCTGTCTTTAGATTGGAGCATTTAGCCCACTCACATTTAAAGTAATTACTGATAGGTGCATATTTATTGCCATTTTGTTATTTGTATTTCTTGTCTTCCTAGGTTAGCTTGTTTGCCCCTTTCTTCTGTTTAAAAACGCCCTTTTAACATTTCCTGCATTGCTGGCTTGGTGGTAATGAACTCCTTAAGCTTATTCTTTTCTGAGAAGCTCTTTATCTCTCCTTCAATTTTAAGTGATAGCCGTGCTGGGTAGAGCAATCTTGGTTATAGGCCTTTATTTTGTGTCACTTTGAATATCTCCTGCCATTCCCTTCTGGCCAGCAGCGTTTCCGAAGAAAAGTCAGCTGTTAGTCTATAGGAGTTCCTTTGTATGTAACCTGCTGTCTTTCGCTTGCTGCTTTTAGGATTCTGTCTTTGTCTTTATGCTTTGCCATTTTAACTATGATGTGTCTTGGTGTGGGCCTGTTTGGATTCAGCCTGTTTGGAACTCTCTGCACTTCCTGGGCTTGTATGTCGATTTCCTTCACCAGGGTAGGGAAGTTTTCAGTCATTATTTCTTTAAATACATTCTCAATCCCTTGCTTCTTCTCTTCTCCTTGTGGTATTCCTATGATGTGAGGATTGTTGCATTTCATGTTGTCCCACAGGTCTCTTAAACTATTTTCATTCTTTTTTATTCTTTTTTGTTGTTGTTGTTATTCCAGCTGGGTGATTTCTGCTATTTTGTCTTCTAATTCGCTGATCCGCTCTTCTGCTTCATGTATTCTACTGGTGATTCCTTCGAGTGTGTTCTTCATTTCAGTTATTGTATTCTTTAGTTCTAACTGGTGGTTTTGTATGGTTTCCCTATCCTTCTTTATGTCCTTCCTAAGTTCCTTAAACATTCTTATCATCAGTGTTCTAAACTCTGTCTCTGAAAGTTTGGATACCTCTGTTTCATTTAGTTCCATTTCTAGAGTTTTCTTCTGATCTTTTACTTGGGACATGTTTCTTTGTTTTTTCATTCTGGCTGTCGTTCTGTGAATGCTTCGATGTATTAGATCACCTAGAAAGAAGAGAAGAGAAAAAAAGGAAAAAAAAAAGAGGTGGAGGGCGGTCTCTGTCCTCTTTAATCTGCAGACCACTTGCTCAGGCTTGCAGTGAGCTTTCCACAATAAGCTGCTGTGTGCTCTGGAACCGTACTCACTACCAAAAAACAAAAATCTTCACAGGTTGTTGCAGGTTGTCTGCTACTGAAAAAAAAAAAAAAAAAAAAACCTCTGTGGCCTGTCGAGATGTGGCCAGGCACCAGGGGCTCAGGGTGCCTCTAGCAACACAGCTCTAGGTGGGTGGGGCAGGCCCCTGAGGCACCACTTGATGTGGTCAGTGGCCCTAACCAAGTCAGAGCAGCATGCACTCTGCACCAGCAATCCGTCCACACAAACTCTCCAGGAAAGCCTCGATCAGATCACGCAGGTGCACTGCTCCCTGCCCAAAACTCTCAGGAAAACTCCCTATCTCAGCGTGTCCCAATCAAATGCCCGCGGATCAGGCTAAGCAGCCCAACAGCCAGTCCCCAGCCTTGCAACTCTGCACAAACAGTGCGGAGAGCGGGGACCTAAGGGGGCTCACTCACTCCTGCGTCTCAGTGAGCAGCCTCATGGGGCCAGAGGAAACCCGCCCAGCGTTTCCCTGGAAATGCAGCATAAGCAGGGCGGAGGGTGGGGACCCAAGGTGCCTTGCGCACTCCTCTGTCTCAGTGAGCAGCCTGATGGAGCCGGAGGGCACCTGCCAGGCGTTTCCCTGGAAACGTAGCACAAGCAGGGCGGAGGGTGGGAATCCAAGGCCTCATATGCACGCACACACTCCTGCGCCAAGTTCACGAGACCAATGGGATCCCGGATCTGACCCTCTGTGGGAGGACCGAACCCTGAAAAAATGGCGATCTGCTGTACACTGCTCATGTGCAAGCTCCACACCAGTGGAACAATGATCCCAAAACCTCCAGCTTCAGCACCAAAGGTGCTCAGTTCAGTCCGTCCCCGCAGGCTCCTGGGCCCGGCTCACACAGCCACTCCCTCCACCAGGAACCAGGTAAGTGCTCACCAGCGAGCAAGCCCGGGCACTGGCCCCACTGGTTCTCCAGCAGCCCTCAGCCTCACCGAGCTGAGCAAAGAGAGTCCTCACTAATTTACTGCTGGCTATCTTAGAACTCCTCTTCCCGGCAAAGGAACTCTGGGCTGGTGAGCCTGGTGTGCGGCCGGAGGGTCTCTCCCCCAACCGGAGAAGCCTCCCCACAGCTGGGGTGTCCATCACGGGGCTCACCCTCTCTCATCGGCGCCCCTCCTACCAGACTTGACGTGGCCTCCTCTTTAGGTCCTTCATTTAGAAGTTCTGTTCATCTAATGTTCAGGGGACATCCGAGGTTAAATGTTGTATAAATTATTTGTAATTTCGATGTGATCCTGGGAGGCAGTTCGGAAAGGGTCCATCTATTCCGCCATCTTACCGGAACTCCGCCAGATAGGGTGATTTTTAAGCACCCAAATTTGAAAACCTATGTGCTAGTAACCCTGAATTACATGACAAGTAATTCTGATTTAAAATACTATTACTGACACACACACACAATCTGGCCCCAAACTATTACACAGCATTTATTAAATAGATTTTGGACACCAGAGTTTTTTAATATAAAAAAAATGCATTTACATTCTCAAGAAGAGCTCATAGAAATGAGAGATTGAAAAAGCTGTTATCAAAAATCTCCTAGAATGTAGTGACTGTAAAAGAATGAACATCTGTTATACCAGGTTTAAGGGTTTTTCCACGTATATTTCCAAAGTTTTATAAAATAATAAGAATTTAATTAACTAAATAAATTGTTGAGCTTTCGTACTGAAACAGTATTTTGAGTGATTGGTTTTCAAGGTAGAAAATGCCTAAAATAAAGTTTATGGTATTGTATCATGTTCCTAATAGGGCACCATGAATTAGATATGATGGTTTTTTAGGATTTGTATAAAGTTGCAAGCTACTAATGGTCAAATCTAAAATTATGGAATCTCTATAAACAATTTCGAACATGTACTTTCCAGGTGTCCCAAGCTTTTAACTAACCAATTTATCAGTAATATACAGAGATTGATTGATGTTACTGTGTTTAAATACTTATGTTCTTTACAAGTGTACCCAAATTGCAGACCTAAAACCAATACCGAACTATCTATTAAGACTTACATTAGGGCCAGCCAAGTGACTCAGTTGGTTAGGAGCGCGAGCTCTGAGCAACAGGGCCATCGGTTCGATTCCCACATGGACAGTGACACTGCATCCAAGCTGAGCTGCCGCTGAGCTGCCAACAGGTGGCAGAATGGCTCAGCTGGTGAGAGCACATGCTCCTAACAAGACTGCCTGTTTGATGGTGGGCTATACCCACCTGCAAGTAAGACTGAACTCTGCACCTTGAGCTGAGCCGCCTCCCAGATGGTTCAGTGGATAGAGCGCACGCTCTTAACAACAAGACTGCTGGTTTGACTCCCACATGGGATAGTGGCTACGCCCACCTGCAACTAAGATTGTAACACAGCACCTTGAGCTTAGAGGCCACAAGCTGCCGACGGGCAACCAGATGGCAACTGGCACCCTCCACAGCAAAGATTGAAGGACAACAACCTGACTAATCCCCCTCTCCCAATTCCCCAATACTGTTTCCCTCCCCCAATTCCCCAATTAAAAAAAAAAAGACTCACATTAAACAAATGTAGGAGCCTAGTTGACTCCTCATTGGCTCTCATTCATTGCCCTGAATCCAGTAAAAGTGCACAATCTTCACAGCATCTCACCAGTAGTTCCCATCTTAAGAAACCACTTTATTTGCTCATCTATAAAAAGCATCTCCTCATCCATTAAAGTTTTATCATGAGATTGCAGCTATTCAGTCACATCTCCAGGCTCTACTTGTAAGTCTAAATCTCTTGTTATTTCCTCTGCATCTGCAGTTACTTCTTCCACTGAAGTCTTGAACCCCTCAAAGTCATCCGTGAGGACTGGATCAGCTTTTTCTAAACTCCTGTTAATGTTGATGTTTTTACCTCTTCCCATGAATCATGAATGTTCTTAATGGCATCTAGAATAGTGAATCCTTTCCAGAAGGTTTTCAGTTTATTTTGCCCAGATTCATCAGAGGAATCACTACTATGACAGCGATAGCCTTACAAAATATATTTCTTAAATAATGACTTAAAAGTCGAAATTACTCCTTGATCCATGGGCTGCAGAGTGGATGTTGTGTTAACAGGCGTGAAATCTCTGTGTCCATCCCCAGCAGAGCTCTTGGGTGACCAGGTGCAGTGTCAGTGAGCAGCACTATTTTGAAGGGAACCTTTTTTTCTGAGCAGTATGTCTCAACAGTGGGCTTAAAATACTCAATAAACCATATTGTAAACAGATGTGCTGTCATCCAGGCTTTGCTGTTCCAGTTGTGGAGCACAAATAGAGTAGATTTAGCATAATTCTTAAGAGCCCTGGGATTTTCAGAATGGTAGATGACCATTGGCTTCAACTTAAAGTCACCATCAGTATGAGTCCCTAACAAGAGAGTCGGCCTGTCCTTTGAAGCTTTGAAACCAGGACTTGACTTCTCCTCTCTAGCCATGGAAGTCCTAGATGGCATCTTCTTCCAAGATATGACTGTTTCACCTACATTGAAAAATCTGTTGTTTAGTGTAGCTATGTTTTTTAATTGTCTTAACTATTGGGTTGTAGGAAAAGTTATGATGTATTTTTTTTCTATGTTCTTCATTGCAAAAATGTGTCATGACTTTTCTGACAACCCAATACTTAACTAGATTTCTAGATAACTTGCTGCAGCTTTTAGATCAGCACTTGCTCCTTCACCTTGCAGTTTTATATTAGGGAGATGTCTTCTTTCCTGAAATTTTATGAACTAGCCATTGCTAGCTTCCAGCTTTCCTTGTGCAGCCTCCTCTCTCAGCTTTCATCGAATTGAAGAGAGTTAGCCCCTTGCTCTGGATTAGGTTTTGGCTTAAGGGAATGTTGTGGCTGGTTTGATCTTCTATCCAGACCACTAAAACTTTCCCCTATCAGCAATAAGGCTGTTTTTGTTTTCTTTTCATTCATGTATTCACTGGAGTAGCACTTCTAATTTCCTTCAAGAACTTTTCCTTTGCATTTATTCACAATGTAACTGTTTGGCACAAGAGGCCTAGCTTTCAACCTATGAAGGCTTTTGACATGCCTTCCTTACTAAATGTAATCATTTCTAGCTTTTTATTTAAAGTGATAACCATGTGACTCTTCTTTTTTCACTTGAACACTTAGAGGCCATAGTAGGATTATTAATTGGCCTAATTTCAATGTTGTTGTGTTTCAGTAGATAGGCATGCCCAAGGAGAGGGAGAGAAATGGAGGAACCACAAGTTGGGGCAGCAGTCAGAACACACACAACATTTATTATGTTCAGCATGTTGTATGGGCACAGTTCATGGTTCCCCAAAGCAGTTATAATAGTAACATCAAGGATACTGATCATGGATCACCATAACAAATATAATAATAATGAAAAAGTTTGAAATATTTCAAGAATTACCACAGAGACAGAAAATAAGTAAATGCTATTGGAAAAATGGCACTAATAGACTCATTTGACACAGGGTTGCCATAAACCTTCAGTTTGTAAAAAAAAAAAACGTAATAACTTAAAGCAGAGTGTAATAAAACAATGTATGCTTATAACAAATAAAAACATTTGTGCACCTACTGACCATCAAAATATATGAAAGAAAACCTGACAGAATCGAAGGAAGAAATAGACAGGTCTACAATAATAGTTGGATATTTCAAAAGCGTACTTACGATAATGGATAAAACAACCAGACAGAAGATAAATAAGGAAACAGAGAATTTAAACAAAACAGTAAATCAGCTACATCTAACAGATATATACAGAACCCTCTACTCAACAACAACAGAATACACATTTTCTAAGATAGACCTCATGTTAGACGACAGATTAAGTCTCAATAGATTTTTTAAAGACAGATATCATATGAAGTATTTTCTCTTACCACAACAGGATGAAGTTAAAAATCAATACCAAAAGTAAAACTGGAAAATTTACAAAATTGTTGAATTAAATAATACATATTTAAACAACTCAGAATATCACAAAGGAAATTAGAAAATACTTAGAGATGAATACAAATGAAAACATATGAAAACCATGGGGCATAGTGAAAGCAGTGCAAAGGAGGACGTTTGTAGCTACTATAAATGCTTACATTATAAAACAAGAAAGATCTCAAATCAGCAATATGACTTCACAAAGTATAGAAAGAAGAACAACAAACTAACCCAAACCCACAGAAGAAAGGAAATAGTAAAGATTAGAGCAGAGGTAAACAAAATAGAGAATGGAAAAATAGCAGAGAAAACTAATAATACCAAAAGTTGATTCTTTGTAAGTCAACAAAATTGATAAACATTTAGCTAGATGGACTAAGAGAAAGAAATCTCAAATTACTAAAATCAGAAATGAAAGTGGGGAGATTACTACTGATTCTACAGATAATCATATTAATACCATGAACAATTATACACCAAAAAAATTGAATAACCTAGATAAAATGGACAAATTCCTGGAAACACAAACTCTACCAAGACTAAATTACAAAGAAGTAGAATATCTGAGTAACCCTATAACTAGTAAGGAGATTGACAAAACCCTGGACCTGATGTCCTCACTCTTGAATTCTACCAAGTATTTAAGGAACTAATACCTGTTTTTCTCAAACTTTTCCAAAAAACTGAAGACAAGGGAATACTTCCTAACTCATTCTGCGAGGCCAGCATTACCCTGATACCAAAGCCAGATATAGACATTGTCAGAAAAGAATACTACAGACCAGTACCCCTTATGAACACTAATGCAAACATTCTCAGCAAAATATTGGGTTGTTGGAAAAGTCATGATGCATTTTTGCAACGAAAAACAGAAAAAATACGTCGTGACTTTTCTGACAACCCAATACTAGCATATAAAATTCAGCAGTATGTTAAAAGGACTATATACCATGAACAAGAGATATTTATTCCTGGAATACAAGGATAGTTCAACATACAAAAATTAATCAGTGTAATATACCACATCTACATAATAAAGGAAAAAAACACAATCATCTTAATTGATGAAGAACAGGTATTTGACAAAATTTAACACTCTTTCATGATTAAAAAAAAAAAAAAAAAAACAGGCACCAGCCGAGTGGCTTAGTTGGTTAAGAGCTCGCTCAAGAGTGCAAGCTCTGAGCAACAGGGTCGCAGGTTCAATTCCTAGCCTGAGCTGAGCCGCTGCTGAGCTTCCAACAGGTGGCAGGATGGCTCAGCTAAAAAACAAACAAATAAAAGGAATAGAAGGAAACTATCTCCACATAATAAAAGCCATGTATGAAAAACCCATAGCAAATGTCATACTTAATGGTGAAAGACTGAAATGAAAGCTTTTCCTCACATGTCAGGAAGAAGACAAGAATGCCCACTTCCCCCATTTCTATTCAACACAGTACTGGAAGTTCTAGCCAGAGCTATTAGGAAGAAAAAAGAAAGAAGAGGGCCGGCCGAGTGGCGCATTGGTTAAGCACTGGTTTTGGGATGCCAGTGGCCCCGGTTCGGATCCCACATGAGGGCCAGTGACACTGCCCTCTACAGCTAACAACAGCTCCACCTGGAGCTGGGCTGTGCGAGCCCCAGTGATGGTGTGAGCTGCAGCCCCTTCTGCAGTGGCTGCCATGGGCTACAGTGAGTGGCCGGCAGCCAGCGTGAGCGGCTGGCAGCCAAGAGTGAGCTGCCAATAGCCGCGGTGAGCGACATCCAGAGGCCGGCGACCGATCTGCCTCATCCGGGAAGAGCGCAATGACGATACCAACAGTGAAGCAACATCCTCCGCAACTAAACTGAAGAACAAAAAGACAGCAACTTGTCTGTTCCCCTTCCCCGATTCCCGAACGCTGTTCCCCTCCGCCAATTCCCCAATAAAATCTTTAAAAAAAAAAAAAAAGAAAGAAGACATCCCAATTGGAATGGAAGATGATATGATCTCATAAGGTTGTCATTTTTTCATTCAGTTTGAGCTCTTCCTGGTTCTTAGTATGATGAGTGACATTCTTACTGAAGCCTGAAAGTTTCCATTATTGTATTCTGCAACTCTGGATCGTCTTTGAATGTGGTATTTTAGTCGGTTTTCTTTGGCACACTCCAGCAGGTGCAGAGGGAGCTGCTGCCTCATCACTGCACGGTGGGAAGAGGAGTACAGGCTTCCTCTGTGGCCTCTGTTGGGCCCCAAGTACTGGGGTCCCCTGTGACTCCACGTCACATCCCACTCAGTCTCCACTGATGTGTCCTCACCTGGGAGAGAGGAATACCTCACCAGCAGCATGGTGGGGAGTGAGGAGTGCAGTAGTGGAAGTGCTGACCTCCATGGTGTCCTTGGACAATTCCTGGGGGAGGATGCACCCCTCCACCCACCCCTGTCTCCGCAGACATTGTGGAGGGAGGCTTTGTCACTGCCAGCTGCAGGGGCCAGCCCTGCCCCCCTCCCTGGCTTCCTGTGACCCCTTCCCAGGGGAAGCTGTGCAGGTAGAGGTCTCCGCTCACCTTGCCTGCCCTGGGGGGCAGCGGGGCCACACTGCTTTCTGTGGCTTTTGGAGTAGCATGATTGTTCTCTAAAATTTTACTATTTTGCCGAGCGCTCCCTTCCTTTCTAGATTTCTCTGGTTAGAGAACGCAGCTTTTATTGTCTGTGACTGTTGTCATTTCCAGTCTGCCAAATTCTCCATCGCCAAATTTGGATGTATAAGCAAAACGAAAGTCCAGGGAGCTTATTTGTGTCATTCTTCGGGCCCCAGTGTCCCTCACTAATCTGCCTTCTTGTCTCTACCTTTTTTATGTTTGTCTGTGTAGGTAGGTGCGTGTATGGGTGTGCCTGTGTGTGTGTGTGTGTGTGTATGTGTACCAGTATATCTATATATGGCTTATAGATAGCTTTTAGTTGTACAGATTTTTGTATTTATTAGAAGGTAGAGGGAAAAGTTTGTGTTCTCTATCTTCTGGAAGCACAAGTTAAAGCTAACATTTGTTTTTGAAGGAAGCCTTAGACAAAACTACCTTTTCTCCTTTAGGAAAACTAAAGGTATATTCTGGGTTTAGATTGCTAAATAATCAATAGGTTGAATTTTAGTCCTTACATTGAGATAACCCAATTTTTTTTTCAATCATTATTTTCATCGCTACCCTATCCCCCAGCCTCAGCCACATATTCATGTGTGTTAGAAAATGGTATCTCTAGTAGCAGATGAGTTTTGCTGTCTTGTATCATTAATTTATTCAGCCTCTAATTCCTTTTAAGTGGCTCTTAATGAGTATTGCTTATTAGAACCTATGATAACTGATGCTTCTTATTTGCTTTTAGAAATCCAAGTTTTTCAAATAGTTGAGTGTATCAGATGATAAGTAAAGTATTTCAACAACCATAAATGTATGAGATCATTTAATATGCTTTTCTATAATTTAAACTTTTATTATAAAGGCCTGATTTTAATCAATGTCATTATACAAAAAGCTAAAAGTCATTTAGCTCAATTTCACAAAAAAAAAAAAAAAGTATCTTTGAATAATAGGAGACACCAGGAATGCACTGGTCATTGTATGTCAATTTTAGTAATTTAACCATTTAGAGAAGTTTGTACTGAAACATCCTTTTGTAATGAATTCTCAGCTAAGAAAGAAATGGCATTATTGCAGTTTGGCTTTTTATATGTTGTTTTCAGTGTGAATGGCTTCCAGTAAGACCCTGAATGCTTTCATATCCCCAGGTTTATCTAAAGATACTTCAGTGTACATGTAGGCGCGTACAATTTACAGTGAACTTACATTTTGAGTCTACTCTTTGCTTTCCCACACATGGACCATGATTTTATAAAAAGAAAAGATAAAATGCCCTCAAAACTTCTTACATTAACTCACTTGTTATCTAAAGTGCATTTTTTTTCTGTGTGTGTTTAAAGTGCTTAGAATTCTTGAAAATCACCCCTCTGCCTGCTTAGCTAGTCCTCAAACAGGAAAAAATGGGTTTGGTTTGGTTTTTGGTTTTTTAAGATTTTATTGGGAAATTGGGGGAGGGGAACAGTGTTGGGGAATCAGGGAAGGGGAACAGACAAGTTGCTGTCCTTTTGTTCTTCAGTCTAGTGGAGGACGTTGCTTCACTGGCCCATGTCGGTATTATCATTGCGCTCTTCCCAGGTGAGGCAGTCGCTCCCCAGCCATTGGACAGTTGCTCACGGCAGCTCACAAAGGTGCATGCCAGCTGCCTGCCAGCCCCACTGCATCCTATGCTGGTAGACTCAGGGCCGCGCAGCTCCAGGTCAAGCTGTTGTTCACCATCTTAGCAGTAGAGGGTGCAGCATCACTGGCCCTCATATGAGGGACCCAAACTGGAGCCCTGCTGTTCAAAGCTAGTGTCCCAAGCCAACTCCTAACCAAAGGGCCACTCAGCCGGCCCAGATATTGTTTTGTGTTTTTTTAATAGAAAGCATTAAATAACTTAAAGTTAATTTCTGTGTGTTTACTAAAGAAAAGGCCTTTGAAGGGAGAATTCTAAACTTTTCTGCTTAGCAGCACTAAATTATTGGGTTGGATGCATTGTAACTGATACCTATCATTTGTGCCACCATCCTTGAGAAAATGATTTTTTTTTTTTTAAAGATTTTATTGGGGAATCGGGGAAGGGGAACAGACAAGTTGCTGTCCTTTTGTTCTTCGATCTAGTTGTGGAGGACGTCGCTTCAGTAGCCCATGTTGTTATTGTGATCATTGCACTCTTCCCGGGTGAGGCAGATCAGTTGTTGGCCACTGGACAGCTGCTTATGGCAGCCCACTGCAGCTTCACTACAGCCTATGCCGTCGCTGGCAACTCACGACAGCTCAGCTCCAGGTTGAGCTGTTGTTCGTCATCTTAGCTGTAGAGGGCGCAGTGTCACTGGCCTTCATGTGGGATCCAAACCGGGGCCCTGCTGCCCAGAGCTGGCGTCCCAGGCCAGCTCTTAACCAATGTGCCACTCAGCCAGCCCAACAAGAAAATGATTTTTTTAAAACTTGTGTTTAATACCATCTGAGGTTTAAAAAAAAAAAAAATTCTGTCTTTTAAATTACATGTGAAGAAATTTTTTTTGAGTCGCTTCTCTTTTTTGATGGTTTTCTGTATCTATAAAATTTTAACTATATCCTCAGCCATCCAGGTAACCTAAACCATAGACAAAACTCAGGTAAATGCTCTCAGCTCCTGATGTTTGTTCACTGATTTCTAGAATAACACAATACACCGGCCAACATTTTCTTCTATCCTTAGGTGTGATGGTTAGTGTCACTGGGCAGGGCTAATATTCCCTTTAAGTATTCTGGTTGCTTTGCAGAATGTATACATTTGAGAACAGATACAAGTGGCAGAAATGACGCTAATGACATTAAAACTGAAATAGGGTTACTTTAGGTTTATTGCAAGGATGACGAAATACGTGCTAGAAAGTGAGGCAGTGATCAGGAATAAAGTCTTAATCATACTTTCGTTATGAACAGTCTCATTTCAGACATTGGTTTGAATCAGCATAGGCAAGTTGGCCTATAAGGTGTTTCATTTCTGGAAGCTAAGTTCATGACTGAGTTTTAGGAATGGCTTTGTAGATCTGACTCTAACTTTTCCACCTTTGTGCATTGCAGTTACACAGCCTGGTCTTGCCAAAAAAAAAAAAAAAACGGACAGCTCTCAAAAGTTAGAAGTAGAATAGAAGTCCATATAAAATACATTTTTAACTTTAAAATGCTGGGTACATCTGTATCCTAGGGTTAATAGTTGTTTGAAGAGAGAAAGTATAGGCTGCTGTCCTCCAGAATTCAAAGTTAAAATCTGCATGGCATTATAGGAGAGTGTTAGAGATACATGATAATTGGGATTAACCATTAATATTAATACATTCTTTCTGGCAGCTGAGAAGAAATATCTTCAGCTCAGTGAAATCTATTAACTATGTTTGAAAATTCCTCTCCTCTCTATAGTGTGTTAACAGAAGCCAGGAATCCTATATAAGCTGGTCTAAGAATTCAGGAATGATCATTATGAGATGGAAGAGAGTAGGCTCCTACAAACAAACAGATAGATAGTTTGGTCTGTGTTTGTTCTTTTTTTAGTTCTCTACGAAGGGTGGGCTGGGGGGGTCGGGGTAGGGTTTTGATAGGAAATGCAGAATATGTTGAAAAATCAGTTTTCTTTGAGATTACTGCCATAAATGATGATATATCCAAGAATACTCTTCAGATAAGAAAGGAAAATTACATGAAGCCCTTTTTAAAAATCCACTGAGTACTAAAGTTAATGCATGAATATCTATAACCAAAAGTTCTCCTTTTCATACATAAATCCATTCGTATATAAAGAAATCAAAGAAAAAAATTATAAATGCTTATAAACCAGAATCCCTAGATTCTCGAGTTTTCTTGGAAACTGGTATAAGTAACAGCAATTATGTTTTTATTTGGGATAAAGCTCTGCTAGTTAGTTAAATATCTGTAATCTTTCCTGGCTGAGATAACTCATTGTGATAATGCTGGATTTTTCATAGGCAAGAGAGATTCTGTTTGGTATGTATATCTATTTTTTATAATACAAATGAATACGTGCATTATTTAATAAAGGTAATTTGATAGAAACTTTTAAAATATAAGAATTCAGAGTCAGAATGGTAGAAAATATGGGAGCTACTAACCTATTGGGTTGTTGGAAAAGTCATGATGTATTTTGTCTATGTTTTTCAAAGGTCGTTTATTTATATAAAGAACAAAGATCAATCAATGATATATTGCCGTTTTGTTCAATAGCCTTTTGTCATCTTTCAGTGAGTTTCTTAATTCCTCGTTCGTAGAACAACCTATCTTTATTTGCAAAAAACAACATGGTGCTGATTTACAGCCTCATATGAATTAAACGTTATACCACGCAAGGGGTTTTGAAGAGAGCAAAACAAGTGGAAGTCTGATGGCACAAGGTCAGGAGAGTATGGTGGGTGTGGCAACACATCCCATTCAAGCTCCACTAGTTTTTGAGGAGTGATCAAACTTGTGTGTGGTCTCCACCCAAGAGTGTGAGCTCTGAGCAACAGTGTTGCTGGTTGGATTCCCAGCCTGAGCTGAGCAGCTGCTGAGCTGCCAACAGGTGGCAGGATGGCTCAGCTAAAAAAAAAAAAAAAAAAGACACTTGTGTGTGTGGTCTAGTGTTGTCGCAATGGAACACAACTCCTTTACATTTAACAAGCTCTGGACATTTCTGGATGATGGATTCATTCAAATTGTCCAAGTGCTGACAGTCCACATTCAAATTGATTGATTGGTTCCTTGGTAGGAGCTCAAAAAATAAGACACCTTTAAAATCCCACCACACTGAAACCATAACCTTCCTCTGATGAATGTCTGCTTTCAATGTCGTTTGAGGTGAATCATCACATCGGGACCAAGACCATTTGGGCACCACATTGTTGTAAATAATGCACTTCTCATCACCAGTTAACAGTTGCTTCAAAAAAGAATCGTTTTCCTCACGTTTAATGAGCATATTGCAGATGTTTATATGCGCCGTCAAATGAACTTCTTTGAGTTCATGTGGAACCCGAATATCGAGCTTGCTTACATATCCCAGCTTCTTCAGGTGGTAGTGAATGCTTGAATGATGGATGTTCAATGTTTCTGCAATCTCTCATGTCATGTAACATGGGTTTGACTCGATCAGTGCCTTTATTTTGTCATCATCAACCTTGGTAGGCATCCCTGACCGAGGAGCATCGTTGAGATCAAAATCACCAGCATGGAATTCCATGAACCATGGTTGGCACTGATGTTCTTGTAGAGCATTGTCACCATAAACTTGATGCAACTTTTCACAAGTGTGACACGCATTCTTCCCTTTATGGAAGTAAAACAGTAAAATATGGCAAAAATGTACAGTTTGGTCTTCCATCTTCAACTTGTAAAATCTCCATAACTCAACCAAATCACTCAATTTTTTTTTTTTTTAGAATAAAGGTAGAACTGTCAGCTTTCAAATGACATAGCAATAACATAGATGCGAATGACTCTCGTACTTCCAAAACTGAACTAGCGCCATCTGTTGGAAACATGCGTCATGACTTTTCCCACAACCCAATGCTGTACCCTTTTGTGTTGCTTATTTTACTTAGCACAGTGTTTTCAAGTGTCATTGATGCTTGTAAGCATGTCTAACAAGTACTTCATTCCGTTTTATGGATAAATAGTATTTCATTGTGGATAATCCGTATTTTATTTATCCATTCATAAGTTATTGGATATTTGGGTTATTTCTCTTTTTTACTAAGTAAATAATGCTGCTGTGAATACTCATGCACAATTTTTTGCATAGAAATAGAAATACATTTTAAATTATCTTGGGTCTATACCTAGGAATAGGCTTTCCAGATCATATGGTAACTACTTAACCTCTTGAGGAACTGCCAAACTGTTTTCCAAAGAATTGCACCATTTTAGAATTTTACTAGCACTATATAAGCATTCCTCCACATTTTCACCAACATTTATTATTCTTTGTTATTATAGTCATCCTAGCGGATGTGATGTGGTATCTCATCATGGTTTTGATTACATTTCCCCAGTCACTAATAATATTGAACATATTTTCATGTGCTTATTGCTTGTTTGCATATCTTCTCTGGAGAAATGTCTATTTAAATCTTTTATCCATTTTTAATTGGGTTGTTTTTTTCTTATCGACCTGTAAAGTCCTTTATCAGATACATGATTTGTAAATATTTTCTTCTACTCTGTGGATTCTCTTTTTACTTTCTTTTTTTTAAAAAAATTATTGGGAAATTGGGGGAGGGGAACAGACAAGTTGCTGTCCTTTTGTTCTTCACTCTAGTTGTGGAGGACGTTGCTTCACTGGCCTGTGTTGGTATTATCATTGCACTCTTCCCAGGCGAGGCAGATTAGTTGCCAGCCTCTGGACGGCCGCTCACAGCAGTTCTCAGCAGCTGACTCCAGCTGCCGGTCGCTCACACTGGCTGCTGACTACTCACTGTAGCCTATGGCAGCCCACTACAGCAGGGGCTGCAGCCTACACCATTGCTGGGACTCACACAGCCCAGCTCCAAGTCGAGCTGTTGTTCACCACCTTAGCTGTAGAGGGTAGTGTCACTGGCCCTCATATGTGGGATCTGAACCAGGGCCGCTGGCGTCCCATGCCAGCTCTTAACCAATGCGCCACTCGGCCGGCCCTTCTTTTTACTTTCTTGATGGTATAGTGTACAGCATAAGTTTTTAATTTTGACATAGTTTAATTTACTTGGCATTTTCTTTCGCCATTTGTGTTCTTTTAGTGTCATATCTCCTAAATCATTGCCTAACTCAAGATCATAAATATTTACTCATATGTTTCTCTCATAAGAGTTTTATAATTTTAGTTCTTACATTTATTTAGATCTGTGATCCGTTTTGAGTTCCTTCTGTTATATGTTGTGAGATAGAGGGCCAATATCATTTTTATGCATGTAGTTTCCATTTGTTCCCCACACCATTTGTTGAAAAGAGAATTCTTTCTCCTTTAAATTGCCTTGATACACATGTCAAAAATTGTCAATTTTTGACATGTCAGTCAAGAACTTGCAATCCTGTTCTATTACTCTCTTTTTCTATCCTTATGCCAATATCACACTGTCTTGATTACTGTAAGCTTTGTTGTAACTTTTAAAATAAGGAAGTATGAGTCTTCTGACTTTGTTCTCCTGTTTCAAGGTTTTTTGGCTATTTTTGTATTATTTTTTACAACTGCATGTGAGTCTTAATTTTCTCAAAATTAAGTTTTGTTTTGTTTTGATTTTAAGAAAGAAATAACCCAGCAAATGAAGAGAAGGGAGAATAAAGTAATGATGGTTTTTGTAGATGGACATGGATATACGGGGGTTCTTTCTTTTTTCTCCTTTTGTGTATGTTTAGAAATTCTCAATATGAAATATAATTATTTTAATTACAAAAAAGAGTACAGGCCCTGAAACTAGACTCTTTGTATTAGAGTTCCATCCCTGCGACTTATTCATCAAATGAACTTTACCAGTTTAGCTCTCTGTTCTCCAGTTTCTTCATCTATAAAATTGAGGTGGGGCCGGTTGAGTGGCGCACTTGTTAAGAGCTGGTTTTGGGAAGCCAGTGGCCCCGGTTCGGATCCCACATATGAGGGCCAGTGACACTGCCCTCTACAGCTAACAACAGCTCCATCTGGAGCTGGGCTGTGCGAGCTCCAGGAATGGTGTAGGCTGCAGCTCCTGCTGCAGTGGGCTGCCATAGGTTACAGTGAGTGGCCAGCAGCCAGCGTGAGCTGCCAGCAGCCAGCGTGAGCTGCCAATAGCAGTGAGCGACCATTCAGAGGCTAGCGACCGATCTGCCTCATACGGGAAGAGCGCAATGATGATACCAACATGGGCCAGTGAAGCAACATCCTCCACAACTAGACTGAAGGACAAAAAGACAGCAACTAGACTGAAGAACAAAAAGACACTTCCCCTTCCCCGATTCCTCAACACTGTTCCCCTCCACCAATTCCCCAATAAAATCTTCATAAAAAAAAAATTGGGGTGATAATTGTACCTACTTCATGTTGTTGCTATGAGATTTAAATTAATTAAATTGTGTAAAGCTCTTGAAACAGTGCACATACCACGTTTCCCCAAAAATAAGACCTAGCTGGAGAATAAGCCATAGCATGATTCCTCCAGGATATGGAGGGCACGCACACCTCACATCAAGGTTTCACTACCTGTTTCAGGGAGGAAAGTGCCTTTTCCACAAACTCCTTCAGCTTAAAATATTCAGTATCAAGGTACCATATTTTGGCACCTAAAATCATGCTATGGCCCATTTTCTAGCTAGGTCTTATTTTCAGGAAAACAGGGTAGTAAGCATTGGGCGAAAAAATAGACTATTAAAAAACTACAGGGCCAGCCGAGTGGCACGGTGAATAAGAGTTGGCTTGGGACACCAGCTCTAAGCTGCAAGGCCCTGGTTCGGATCCCACATATGAGGGCCAGTGACACTGCCCTCAAAAAAAAAATCAAAAACAAGTTAGGTTGCAGAAAACACCCAATCAGAACAGCAAAAAGAAAAAAGAATCCAAAAAATGAGGAAGCTTAAGGGGCCTGTGGTGTATCAAGCATACCACCATTCACATCATTGGAGTACCAGGGAAGAGAGAACAAAGAATTAAGAATCTGTTTGAAGAAATAAGGACAGAAAACTACCCTTGCCTGGCAAAGGAAATAGACATACAAGCCCAGGAAGCTCAGAGAGTCTCAAATAAGATGAACCCAAAGAGGCCCACACCAGAAAAAAGATCAAAGATACGAATAATAAAATGGCAATAACTACATATCTATCAACAATTACTTTAAATGAAAATGAAATACTCCAATCTAAAGATAAGGGTGGCTGAATGGATAAGAAAACAAGACCCTTACATATACTGCCTACAAGAGACTCATTTCAAGGCTGGCAGAGTGGCATGTTGGTTAAGAGTTGGCTTGAGGTGCCAGCTCTGAGCAGCAGGGCCCCGGTTCAGATCCTACATATGAGGGCCAGTGACTCCCCGTCCTCTACCGTTGAGATGATGAACAACAGCTTGACCTGGAGCTGGGCTGCCGTGAGTCGCCGGCAACGGCATAGGCTGCAGTGGGGCTGGCCGGCAGCCGGCGTGAGCTTTCATGAGCTGCCTTGAGCCGCCATGAGTGGCCATCCAGTGGCCGGCGAGCAACTGCCTCACCTGGGAAGAGCATAATGATAATACCAACATGGGCCAGTGAAGCAATGTCCTCCACAACTAGACTGAAGCACAAAAAGGACAGCAACTTGTCTGTTCCCCTTCCCCAATTCCCCAATAAAATGTGTTTTGGTGTTTTTTTTTAAAAAAAAAAAAAAGAGAAACTCCCTTCAGATCAAAAGACACACACAGATTGAAAATAAAGGGATGGAAAAAGATATTTCATGGAAATGAAAAAAAAAACTGGGGTTTTAGGCAAAACCTATACCAGATAAGGTAGACTTTAAAACAAAGGCTATAACAAGAGACATCTATACAATGGAATATTACTCAGCCATAAAAAGAATGTAATCTCGACATCTACAGCAACATGGATGGACCTAGAGGGTATTGTGTTGAGTGGAGTAAGTCAGACAGCAAAAGATAAATGCCATATGATTTCAGTTATATGTGGAATCTAAAGAACATAAACAGAACTGAAACAAACTCATAGATAAAGAGAACATTTTGATTGTTTCCAGCTGAGGGGGATTAGGGGGATGGGTGAAACAGAGATTAAGAAGTACAAATTGGTAGTTACAAAATAGTCATGAGGAATATAGTCAGTAATATTGTAATAACTGTGTATGGTGTTAAATGGATACTAGATTTATCGGGGTGATCACTTCATAAGTTATATAAATGTCTAGTCACTTGTTGTACCCTTGAAACTAATATAATATTGTATGTCAACTGTAATTAAAAGCTAAAAAATTTATTTAGAAAAACATTACTAGGTTGGCCCTAATCGTAACCTCAGTCCTAACCCTAACATTAATCCTACACCTAACCCTCTCCATAACCTTAATGCTGGTCTTAACAGTCATCTTAACCCCATATTTAACCTCAGTCTTAACCCTAAACTTCATGGTAACCTCAACCCTATTCCTAACCTTAAAACTAACCCTAGCCATAACCCTAAAACTAACTTCAACCCTAAGCCTAAGCGTAACTCTAACCCTAAACCTAATTTCTCCATCGTCCTAACCCTAAACCTAACATTAACCTCAATCCTAACCCTGAAACTAAACTCTAACACTAATCCTACACCTACCCACAACCTTAACATTTACCCCAACCCTAACCAAAACCTTATACCTAACTTCAAACCTAACCCTAACTCTAATTCTAACCCTATACCTAACCTCAATCCTAACCCTAACTGTATCCCTAACTCTATACCTAAAATAAAAAAAAACACAGGTGGAAAGTTTTACCTGGAATGGTGAGAAGATCCAAGGCAGGAAGGAGGAGCTCAGTGCTTGTGCAGCTGATGTATTTGATATATGCTGTCCTCTGTGCGTCTCTTCATTATGAAGATGAGACACTGATAAGAAGAAACAAGGAAGAGGAAATAATAGAACAGTTTAGAAGAACAGCTTATTTTGTCTAAGGAGCCTCATAAACTAACACATTCCTGTTTGTCACAAGTATAATAATTTTAACAGTGGTTTAATCTGATATCCCAGTAGGTCTCCATTAAAGAATTGAAAAACCTTTTATAGGTTGGTAAACAAAGCCTACAGCTCCAACTCTTAGATATTTTACCAGTAATGAGAACATAATATACACTTATGTTGTTCTTTCCATAAGCCACAGAAATACTAAAGTAGGTATAAATACGTACCATATTACAATGTATTTGACCTTTCCATATCAAATAGGAATAAGTATTTCTAACAGCTGTATACATTTTTAATGCATCATTGTTCATTGCTTTTTATTGAATTAAGTAAAAATCCAGTAGACATACTTGTCTGAGTATTCACACCATTTGCACCCCTCTGCCTTTCTGTGAAACCAGACATGTGCCTTCCTGGACTTTATAACCACGCCAGTGTATGGCCAAATGGAGGCTTTTCACCTTAGGGGGAAGCTGTTACTTGGAGAAAGAGAGATATATAATATAATAATACTTAATTTTGCAATTTAAATTTGTCAATTTTATGTACGTACAGGTTATTCTTTACTGCACTGTGCATAGCAGCAAAATATTAGAAATCTAAGTGCATCAGCAAAGAGAATGAGGCATCAGTAAATATTACTGTTGTGGACGGCTCTTCAGGATGTAGTTAAGTGGAAAAAATAGTGCAGAACAGTGAATAGACTATGCTACCATTTGTTGGAGGGAAAAGTGTGTTTGTAGGTGTGCATACACTTATGTAATCAGGGAATGTCAGGAAATCTTTAGAAATGTACGCAGGAAAGTGGCATCTGGTAAGCCCTTTGTAGAGGGACTGTTAAGATTAGGTGATAAATGTACGGTTATAAACTCTTGTCCCATATAAATATACAAAAATATCCAAAATAATAGTAATGAAGTTTTATAAAATAACAGCAGTTATGAGGAGAATTGGTCAACTGTTGGGTTGCTGCAGCTGAGATTGTTTATGATTTCATTTTTCTTGGCGCATAATAGAAAGTGTTTGCCAGATAATAAGTTTCATGATTTCATCAGTAAACTATTGTAAAAGTACTCATCAGAACCAAAATTAAACAACCAAACTGATTTATTTAAATATCAAAACAAAATCGGAAGAAGACACACTTTTCCTTTGTAGATCTTCCGCTCCAGCTAAGATAATGAAACAGGGCATAAGGTCACCGACCATTAGTTGTTGGGCTAAGTTCAGCACAGTTGTTCTGTCTTGTTGCTGGCTCCTTCCTACTGCACTGCCTCTTGTGAGTTCTGCCCAAAGCTGAGTAACTAACGAAAAAGGGCTTTCCAAGCAAGAAGATAATCTTCAGTCAAGTGTGTATAAAATGGCAAACACGTAGAACAATTAAGAATAATTCATGACTAATTTGCATGTTTCTGTGAAATAAAGCCCTAAAGGTAATTTGTTGAGATTTTATTAAATTTATAACCAACACTGAATCTGACCCACCAAACTGGAATTGACATGGATTATTTTCATTTTGTATGCCAAATACTGATATGGCAAAGTTTAATTAAAATTCACTGTAATAAAATTATTTCACATAACAAATATATGTGGAAATAATTTTAACACTTTTATAAAATCCTTATAATTGGAAGTAACCCAAATTAGTAAGGTTAAAATTTATTTATGAGATGTTTCCTAAAATACCTCAGAATATTTCTAAGTATAATTATTTCGAAAACTTATTTAGGTGGGTTAATCCCACTATCACAAACCGGAAAGCCAAGGTTAGTGAAGAGCTAAATAACTAACTGATCAGAATTCAAACCTGTTCTTTTAATACCTGGTTTCAGATAACTGGTACTGTTTCTTAGCTTAACTAAGTATTTTTCAGTGAAATGTAGTTTCTGTAGCACCTTGTTGGGACATTGACATCTTAGTCTTAGAAGAAAAGATTAACAGAATAAACAATGAACTCCTTTTTTTCTGGGAGGATATGTAGACACAGATACGCATTTACAGCTAAAGAAGTTTATTTCAGCAGGTTCTTCCTTGTTTTTTTTCCTCTCTTCAGATGATCTTATATTTTATGGCATTGGACCAGGGGAGTTCAGCTATCTGCCACATGCTCGTGGCATGGTTCAAGAGGGAAAATATTCAGATATAAAGTACACTTCGTGTCCGTAGAACATGAAGGGTTTATTCCTATTGCGAGTTGGCCTTATCTTAGGAAGAGCAGAGCGCTCAGCCCTCATGCTATGCAGAGAGCAGGCTTCACATCACATTTCTGAACCCAAGGCCTAGGAACACCAAACTTTGATAATCTTCGTGTCTTTTAGAAATGGAGAAGTAAGCTCTTATGATGATTTCTTCATTCACTTCCATGAATCAAATGAATGATCTTTGGTCTTATCTGTCCGCTGTGATCTGTTCCTTTGGGAGGCTTCCATACTCATTCCTAGGAAATCCTTGAAATACGTTCTGGCTTGAAGGTGGATTTTTGTGGAGTTTATTAGTTCTTTTTAAGTTGTTAAACTTAACACTAGGTATCAGGTATTAAAGATTAAGCACGTCATGGTCTAAGAAAATAACTCGCCAAGTGTCCTTTCGCGTGTTCAAGTCTACTCGGAGAAGTTTCCCAGCCAGATGGCTTCACTCCCTTCTGGGCATCCCGCTTGGCCTTTTCCGCTCTCCCTCCTCCTTTCCCAAGAGCTGCTCTGCAGAAGACGCTCCATTTGGCATGCAATACACGACATAAGAGAAATTACCCCACATATTTCCAAGGTCACTGTAAGTTATCTCGGAAGACAAATGTGATATCACAGACGATTTTTGATACATATTTTTTTTGCTTTCATTTTGTACTAGAGAGAAGAACTGGCTTAGAAATGTGCATATATTACTAGGTGTAAGACCCTAAATGCCCAACAGTATGGAACTCATTAAATAGCAATTCAACTGAATATTATGCTGCCAGTTAAACTTAGATTTTCAAATAATATTTAATGACATAAAAAATGTTTATATGATGATGATAGCTAAAATGTATTGGGTGTTGATTTTTTGCCAGGCAGCTTTCTCAGTGCTTGTATTTAGTCGTTTGGTTAATCCTCACAGCAGTCTTAAGACGAGAACGAATTGTTCTCATTTTAAAGGTGAGAAAGCTGAAGGTCAGAGCTGTGCAGTGGTTTGCTGCCTGCACTTAGACGGCTGGTGAGAGGCAGAACTAGAATGCAGACCCAGGCAGTTTGGCCCTAGAGCTCTTGCTCAGGTATCATTACAGGCAAAAATACCAAAGAAGAATCTATAAAGTGTTTTCTGGAACTAGACAAAATGGTTTTAATTCATCTTGTAAAGAAAATGTGTTAAAGATCCCCAGTCAAATTTTGATAAAGCAGAATTAGTGGAAGAGAAAGACGTAGCACATCTTACCAGTATCAAAATACTCTCTAAGATATAGTAATACTATATTGTAGCAGAAATAGAGAAGAAATGAGAAGAGCATACCACTTTTTACGTTCATAGGAAGAGGCTGAATGAATGCGCCTAAATATTAACAGTGGTTATCACTGTTTAGAGGGATTTACACATGATTTTTCTTTTTTCTTTTTTTCAGGTTATCTACAGAGAACATTTTTAAATCATACAATATTAGCAGGTTTATTTTTAATTCTTTCAAAACTTCAGGTTTTAGCAATATTTCATTGGTACAATATGTATTGCTGTTTGATTTTATCTATAGTGTACCCTGCATTTTTCTGAATTGCTTGCCCTGCAAAGTGAATTCTCTAAAATGTTTTATATATAAATAATTCATTTATTCAGGGTTTAAATGAACTAATCACATGGAATCACCAATCCAGTCCTTCATTTTGGTAAACATGGAGAAAAGGCACTGGGATAATAATTCTCTTGTAGTCTAGGGTTAAAGAGGAGGGTTTTGAAATCTTTGATTTATTTTCAAAACCTGAATAATTTATTGATAGTTTAAAGAATATATATGTATGTATGTATGTACGTATGTATGTAGCTTCTGTCTGATCACCTTACTGAATGTATTGTCAGTTTTCAATTGATTCTATAGGATTCCATTTACAGATAATAACTGATTTTCCTAATATTTATGGTCTGTACATTGTACAACATCCCCATAAATGGAATAGTGATTAAAAAGGATGAGTAGTTCTTACAATAACATGGAAAGATGGGCCCTGTGTATCCAAAAGTGAAAAAAAAATATTAGTCAGAGTCCTGTGTATAATATAATCCAGTCTTTAAGAAACAAAAACAAGCATTGCACAAAATGCTTAATTTGAGGAGATTACTCCTCCCCTCCCCTACCCAACCTGAATTCCTATACCAATTTGGGTGCCTGTCTTAGTTTGCTCAGACTGTGATGAGAAAATACCATAGAAAATAACTAGCCCAGTATCATTTCACTGCACTTAAACAACAGAAATTTATTTTCTCACAGTTCTGGAGGCTGGGAAGTCCAAGGTCAAGGTGCTGGCTGATTTAGTTCCTGATGAGAGCTCTCTGGCTTGTAGAAGAGCCTTCTTACTATGTCTCCACATGGCTGAGAAAGAAAAGGAGGGCGCAGGGAAATATCTCTCTTCTTCTCCTTACAAGGCCATACATAGTCCTGTTGGATTAGGGCCCCATCCCTGTGACCTCAACCTTAAATACCTCCTTAAGACGCTATCTCCATGTACACTCACAGTGGGAGATAGGGCTTCAAAAGGAATTTGAGGGGTACACAATTCAGTCCATAGCTGTGCCTAAACTTTTTTTTACCCTAATGTCCTTCAGATATCCTATGTTATTTTATTTCAGTCAGTTTTACCTTTTCTTATGACGTTTTTAAGGCATTTGTTACTTTACAGCATATCATAGAAACTTTATCTCAATTTAACCTTACGAACCATTTCATTGTAGACACAAAATCGAATGAAGCTAATGGCCGACAACTATGAGGATGACCACTTCAAATCCTCCCATTCCAATCAAAGCAATCACAAACCCTCCCCAGACCAGGTAAGACTGCGCGTGAATGTTTCATAAAAACCATATGCTTTTAGTTTAATGTATTTTCTACTAGCATGTTACAAGTTCTGGGGTATAAGTTAGAAAACTAAAAATAAATAATCAGTTTCTAAAAACTTCACTTAAAAAAAAAAACCACATTCAATTTCTATATAGAAAGGTGCTGGATGACTGAATGTTTTAAGAGAAGATATTCAAAAGATCTGAGGATGATAAATAATCCTTGAATTGGGTTGAGAAAAAAATAACTTAATCTCAGAGATGCTGAGAAGATTTGTAACTGTCTTGCTTTTATTATGAGAGAAATAATGCCTTATTAGAAAAATATGACTCCTTCTTTGTGAGTTCAATGAGACACAACTCAGTGTAGCAGTAACTTTTTTTTTTTAATTGCAAATTTTTAAGTCTCTGCTCATCAGCTATTAGACGTGAAGACTGAAACATAGTTTCTTCACTACTGTTACCTTGGTGGATCTTTCCAGTATGTGTCATTCTTGAGGAAAATTTTTGCCTTCAACTTCTCATCAATGCAGAAGAGGCACTGATGAGCCTGAAGGGAACCATATTCAATTCCAGTTTTTTGGAAGAAGGGAACTCTCCCAAGATCTTGAAAATGATGAATGGGGGAAAGTGGTGAACAGATTACCTCATATCCCATTGCCAAAAGTCAGATTTCAACATCTCCATCACACTCAATCTTGAAATATATTGCTGAGGGGGGAAAAATAATAGTTAAGTAATTACATCCATATGACCAAAAAGCCATGGGAAACTCCCCCACTAAACATCTCCACTAAATGATAGCCACGGTGTTGTCTTAGGAGAAGAAGATGAAATATTGCAGATGAAAGCAACAATAATATCCAAATTACAATTTTTTCAAAGACTCAGAAGGTATAGTCATAGTTTGATGACATTTGCTAAACCAGTTGAGGTGAGCCTTGGATTTTAGGCAAGCCAATCTTTAATGTAGGCGAAATGGAGAGCTGTCTGCCTGATGTCAGCAGTCTTTTCCTGCCAAGAAGTCATTTTGCTTTCTCCGACTGCTTCTGGATACCTGAAATTAAATTTATGCCAGTGTATATAAGATAAGTATTAGATCCTCTTTTTGAAACAGGTTTTGATAATAAATACAAGGAATTGGATGCCTGGGAGTAGTCAGAGGCAAACAAATGGAGAAAGGTTGAAGAAAAGGCAAATAATAAAGAAAAGTCTCCAACTTGTTAATTTTGCCCAGATCAAACCCTGGGATAGAGACAGTGCCTTGGAAAGTAGGAAGCATAGAAGTATAATGGCAAATTAATTACTAATTTTGGTAGTTTAGGGAATTAGAGTCTAATATAAAGAGTCAAGAAATCAGAGACCATTTTCTTCTACTACTTATGCCTATGTCTTTGTTTTAAATACTAACCAACTCTTTTTCATTCCCATGCTGCTCTGGGGCATTGTTCCCTTTGTCATCTCTCTCCCTGTAGGATGAGGAGGAGGGTATATGGGCATAGCCAATCAGATGATCTTAGTTCAGCCATTTTGTTCAGAACGGTGAGAAACGGCTTTCCTTAACTATAGAAATGTGTTTTTTTTTTGTTTGTTTGCTTTTTTTTTCTTACACAATCATCTCACATCTTGTTTCTCTGTAATTCATGAAATCCTGTGGTGTGCTTTTTGGTTTCTCGTTTTCACATGATTCCTGTGTGTATTGCTGTGCTTCTGACATAGTGGGGTTTGGGTTTTGTGGCTTTTTCTTCTCGTTCTGTGTTAATGGTCACCTTTATAATTTTTTTATATATTTTGGGAGAACTTCCAGGGCATATAACTAAATTTCTCCTCTTATGATTTTATTAAGACCCGATCTAGTATGATTTGACAGTGTCCTGGTAAGGTTTATAGTGACTTACATCCAACTGGAAGTAGAAAATTGACCACATACTCTACCAGTAGATTTGGCATATACTTTTTAGTATAATTGAATATAAATAGTCTTTTTTTACAAAGCAGCCTGTGCTGTGAACTAAAACCTTTTGTTTCTATTTATAGAAGAATGCTCTGAATTCTCAGGTCAATAATTCTCATAGAGTGCCTACCAAAGAGATCCCTTAGGGCTTTGACATCACTCTGCAACTGTCCTTAAAAATAAGGAGAGGTAAAGAAATAAAGGAAGACTTTTCACAAAGTCAGTCTAAAGAATTCTTTCCCTCTCTTTTATGGATTGCTGCTGTGTTAAACAGCTGCCAGGACACTGTCTAGAGTCTCTTTTCCAGGCCAGTTGGCTGGAAAACATAGTCCAGCTGTGGCAGTATCTTTGATCCGATGCCCTGGAGGTTTGACTAAGGAAATCCTTTTCTTAGGAAAAATAATAATTATGATTAATAAGTTCACACATATTCGTGGCCTTGCACTCCTGGATTCACTGCCCATGCTTATGAGTGATCTCACTCTTGGAGTCAGTTCTTCTTGAAAAGTCTTTGTCATGGTGTTGTACTTCTTAAAATGAGGAGGACATGTGTAGACCTCTCACTAGCAAACACAGCCAAGCAGGATGATGAGGTAAGTTGTGGAAAGGGGCATATACTGTCACGATGGGGAGCATTCCAAATGACTTGATCCTCAGTGTGTGAAAGAAGGCAAAATGCACACTACCCACCAAAAAAGCTTTGGTTTAGAATGATATGTGCCAGACAAAGCTAAAGGTGAGAAAATTAGTGTACTAATTCTCTTTATCCGTACTACACCCTACAAGAGGAGTGATTTGTCACCGTGAAGCATGTGGGGGCCATACAGTGGCTGCTTGTAGTTCACCAGGCTCCTCCTTATAAATGAACCTGCCTTTTCTATTTTAGCAGAACTTCGCATTCCTCAGCAGGAAGCACCTCTCCCACACACATGAGCGTGCACAGGACTCTATTTTGGTGTCCACTCTTTTTCCTAGCCAATCAAAAGAAACATGTTAATGTTGTAAGAAACAAGGGCCATAGGTAACTTTATCAGGAGACTGAAAAATGAACAAACTTTTACAAAGATTTGTTCCTGAAGTTTCCATTTTCCTTTCTCTTCTATCATAGTAGAATAACTCCTAGCAAGAGTTCAAATGCTACTGATTTTGTTTTTTTCAATTATTGCACTATTAATCTTAGTAAATCAAATATTAATTGCCATTGGTTTAACACATTGTAGTTGCAATGAGCTGCTATAGATGATATGGTATTCCAAATTTTCTAAAATGTGTTATAAATAGCATTCTATCACAAGGTTTGTACCTAAAGAAATGCATGAGTGATCCCTAAAACAGAGCGGAAGTCTTGACTTGCTATGTAATTTCCTTCATTTCACTTTCCTTCTACAGAGAACCGATTTTCTTAAAACTTAGAACTTTTGAAATTAATGGTTTACCTTTTGAAACTTAAGAACATAAATACATGGTTTTTCTATAGACTGAGGGGAGAGAGAAGGGACTAACATTGTTTCTAAGTGGAAGTATAATACTTGCTTCTTTTTCTGTGTCTTAGGAAGGTTGCTTGACAGCAAATTCTTTCAAATAAAGTTTCAATGATCAAGTTTCTCTTATAGGATATTTCTTTATAAAACTCAAGGTGTTTTCCCAAGGGAAAAAATTCCTCAATATAGGAGATGAATTTGAATTGAGTGTTCTTCTTTCTTGTTTCCCTTACAGGATGTAGGCCCCTCCATGAGGCCAGGATTTTAAACATGTTGACTTTTGTAATCCCATCATCTAGAACAATGCCTGGTACACAGTAGGCCCTCAGTAAATATATAGAGAATTAACTTCTGAATTCCTGCAATTTGAAGAAGAAACAGTGAAGTTTACATTGAAACCAACAGCGTAGAATTAGCTGTTAGCTTTATTAGCTTTAATATCAGCATTACTATTATAAGAAAGGGAAGGGCTGGCCGAGTGGTGCGAAAGTTAAGCGCTGGCCTGGGAAGCCAGCGGCCCCGGTTCAGGTCCCACATATGAGGGCCAGTGACACTGCCCTCAAAAAAAAAAAAAAAAAGGAAGTTTTGAAAGCTGAGCTAGTGTCTAGAAACAAAAGACCTGTGGAGAAATGCTGAGAATTTAAAGTAAAGTCATAATTCAGTCAGAAAAAATACCTTCAAGATCCATCCATGTTGTCACACAATGCAGGATTTCCTTCATTTTTGTGGCTAAATAATATTCCATTGTGTGTATTTACCACATTTTTTAATCTGTTCATCCATCGATGAATGAAGGTTGTTTTCATGTCCTGGCTATTATAAATTATGCTGCAGTGAACATAGAGGTGCAGATACCTTTTTGAGATAATGATTTTGTTTCCTGTAGATATATCCCTAGAAGTGTCATTGCTGGTCTTAAGGCAGTTCTATTTTTACTTTTTGGAGGAGCCACCATACTATTTTCCATAGTGGCTGCATCAGTTTACATTTCTACCAACAGTGCACAAGGGTTCTCTTTTCTTCATCCTCACCAACACTTCTTGTCTCTTTAATAATAACCATACCAACACCCTTTTAGAGCATAAAATACAACAGTTCTGTTATGTTCTCCTTTTTATTATTATTCAATTTATTTGAATTTAAAAAACACAAAAACGGGGCTGGCTGAGTGGCACATTGGTTAGGAGTTGGCTTGGGACACCAGCTCGGAGCAGAAGGAGCAGAAGGTCCCGGTTCAGATCCCACATGAGGGTCAGTGATGCTGCGCCCTCTACAGCTACAATGGTAAACAACAGCTCGACCTGGAGCTGGGCTGCCGTGAGTCACCGGCAGTGGCGTAGGCTGCAGTGGGGCTGGCTGGCAGCTGGTGTGTACTTTCATGAGCAGCCATCCAATGGCTGGCGAGCAGCTGCCTCACCCAGGAAGACGCAATGATAATACCAACATGGGCCAGTGAAGCGACGTCCTCCACAACTAGACTGAAGAACAAAAGGACAGCAACTTGTCTGTTGCCCTTCCCCGATTCCCCAATGTTATTCCTCTCCCCCAATTCCCCAATAAAGCCTTAAAAATAAATAAATAAATAAATAAATAAATAAATAAATAAATAAATAACGCATCACCCATTTCTCCCACCCCACCACTCTACCACTCCCTGCCTCTGGCAACCACCAATCTGTCCTCTGTATTGATGAGCTTGGTTTGCTTTAGTTTTTTGTTTGTTTGGTTTATTTGTTTTTAAGATTCCATATATGAGACATATTGTATGGTATTTGTCTTTCTCTGTTTTCACTTAGCATAATGTCCTCAAGGTCCACCCATGTTGTCACAAATGGCAAGATTTCATTCTTTTATATGGGTAAATAACATTCCATTGTATGTATACCACAATTTTGTATCCATTCATCCATTGATGAACACTTAGATTGTTTCCATGGCTGTTTTAAGTAATGCTGCAATGAACATGGTAGTGCATATATCTTTTCCAGTTAGTGTTTTCATTTTTTATGGATAAATTACTCACAAGTGGAGTTGCTGGATCCTATGGTAGTTCTAGTTTCAGTTTTTTGAGGACCCTCCATACTGTTTTCCATAGTGGCCGCAACAGTTTACATTTCCACCAACAGTTCACAAGGCCTCCATTTTCTTCACATCATCTCTAACACGTTTTATTTCTAGTCTTCTTGATAATAGCCTGTCTAACAAGTGTGAGGCAATCAATAACTTATTGAGATTAAGGTTTGCATTTCCCTGGTGAGTCGTGATGGAAAGCATCTTTTCATGTACCTGTTGGCCATCTGTATGTCTTCTTTGGAAAAATGTCTGTTCGATCTTCTGCTCATTTTTAAATCAGATAATTTGGGGTTTTGGCTATTGAGTTATATAAGTTTTTTATATGTATTTTGGATCTGAGCCCCTTATCAGATATGATTTGCAAATATTTTTTCCCATTCAGTAGGTTACCTTTTCATTCTGTTAATTCCCTTGCTGTACAGAAGCTTCCTAATTTGATGTCGTCCCGCTTTTTTATTTTTTATTTTGTTGTCTTTGCTTTCAGCATGAAATCCAAAAATCATCACCAAGACCCATATCAACTGACTATGTTTTCTTCTAAGAGTTTTAAGATTTCAGGTCTTACCTTTAAGCCTTTAATACATTTTAAGTTAATTGCGTGTATGGTGTAAGATAGTAGTCCAGTATCATTCTTTGGCATGTGCCTGTCACGTTTTCCCAACACAATTTATTGAAGAGGCTTTTTCTTCCACATTGGATATTCTTGGCTTCTTTGTCATAACTTAATTGACCATATATGTGTGAGTTTATTACTGGGCTCTCTGTTTGGTTTCATTGATCTATGTGGCTGCTTTTATGCCAATACCATATGGTTTTAATTAGTGTAGCTTTGTAGTATAGTTTGAAATAAGAGAGCATGAAGCCTCCAGCTTAGTTCTTCTTTCTCAAGGTTATTTTGGCTGTTTGGGGTCTTTTATGGTTCCATACAAATTTTAAGGTTTTTTTGGTTCTATTATTATGAAAAATGCCATTAGTATTTTGATAGGGTTTGCACTGAATCTGTAGATTGCTCTGGGTAGTATGGAAATTTAACTATTAATTCTTCCACTCTATGAGCATGGGATACCTTTTTCCATTTTTGTGTCGTCTTCTATTTCTTTCATTAGTGTCTTTTTTTTTTTTTAAGAAATTTTATTGGGGAACAATGTGTTTTTCCAGTACCCATCAGCTCCAAGTCAAGTTGGAACTGACTTGGAGCTGATGTTGTCTTCAATCTAGTTGTGGAGGGCACAGCTCTGCAATCCATGTGGGAATCAAACCGACAACCTTGGTGTTATGAGCCTGCACTAACCACCTGAGCTAACCCACCACCCCCATTAGTGTCATAGTTTTCAATATACAGGTCTTTCACCTCCTTGGTTAAATTTCTTTGTAGATATTTTATTCTTTTTGATTCAGTTTTAAATGGGTTTGTTTTCTTAATTTCTGTTTCGGATAGTTCGTTATTAGTGTATGGAAACACAACAGATTTTTGTGTCTTGGTTTTGTATCCTGCAACACTACTGAATTTGTTAGTTCTAACATTTTTTTAATTAAGTCCTTAGGGTTTCTTGTACATAATGTCATCTGCAAACAGTGACATTCTTACTTCTTCCTTTCCAATTTGGATGCCTTTTATTTCTGTTTCTAGCCTAATTGCTCTTAGGACTTTTAATACTATGTTGCATAAAAGTTACAACAGTCGACATCCTTTTCGTGTTTCTGACTTAGAGGAAAAGCTTTCATCTTTTCACTGGTGAGTATGATATTTGCTGTGGGTTTGTCATATATTGCTTTCATTATGTTGAGGTTCTTTCCCTCTCTACCTGCTTTGTTGAGAGTTTTTATCATAAATGGATGTTGAATTTTTTCAAATATTTTTTCTGCATCTATTGAAATAACATATTTTTATCCTTTATTTTGATAATGTGGTGTATCACGTTGACTAATTTGCAGATGTTAAACCATACTTGCATTCCTGGAATAAATCCCACTTGATTATGGTATATGATACTTTTATTGTATTGTTGAATTTGGTTTGCTAACATTTTGTTGAAGAGCTCTTGAGTGTATGTTCATCAAGGGTATTGGCCTGTAATTTTCTTGTGGCATCCTTGTACAGTTTTTGTGTCAAGGTAATGCTGGCCTTATAAAATGATTTTGAAAGAGTCCCCTTTTCTTCTATTTTTTGGAAGAGTTTGAGAAGGACTGACATTAATTCTTCTTTGAATGTTTGATAGAATTCACCAGTGAAACTTTTTATCCTGAACTTTTGTTTGTTGGGAGTTGTGTGTTTATTTATTTATTTGTTGTTGTTTTGTTGTTGTTGTTGTTGTTGTTTTGCTGTTGGGAGTTTTTTGATTACTGATTTAGTCTCCTTACTTGTAATTGGCCTGTTCAGATTTTCTATTTCATCATGATTCAGACCTGGTAAATTGTATGTTTCTAGGAATTTACCCATTTCTTCTAAGTTGTCTAATTTGTTGGCACATAATTGTTCAGAGTAGTCTCTTATGATTCTTTGTATTTCTGTGGTATCAGTTGTAACATCTCCTCTTTCATTCTGGTTTTGTCTATTTAAGACTTCCCTTTTTCTTGGTGAGTCTAGCTAAAGGTCTAGCTAAAAAATTGACAAATTTTATCTTTTCAAAGAAACAGGTCTTAATTTTATTGATCTTTTCTGTTGCCTTTTTAGTCTCTATTTTATTTATTTCTGCTCTAATCTTTGTTTTCCATCTACTAACTTCGGGCTTCATGTGTTAGTTGTTTATTTGAGATTTTGCTTATTTCTTAAGATAGGCATTTATCACTATTAACTTACTTTTAGAACTGCTTTTGCTGCATCCCATAAATTTTGGCATGTTACATTTCCATTTTCATTTGTCTCAAGGTATTTTTTGATTTTGATTCCCAACACCCTTTTAGAGCATAAAATACAATTCTTTTGTCTTCTTTTTAAAAAATAGTTTATTCATATGAGAGTTTGAAGAGAGTAGTTGTTTCTCTTTCTAAAGTTTCTCAAGGCAGCTAGAGACAACCTGCCTGGCTGTCTTAGGCAGGAAAATAGGAAGAGACCCATGGAGCTAAAGGAGACTCACTGTAATGCTCCCCTTTTCCTGTCTTGTTTCCTTTCCTCAGAAGTAAACAAGCTAAAACTGGTTTTGACATTTTAAAGAAAAATAAACACTGAAGCATCCCTTGTGATTCTTGACTCGGCCATCTGCTAAAATAGTGTGTCTTAAGCTGAGTTGATGATATACATACCCCACAGGTCAACAGTAACTCACGAGCTCAGCCTGGGAAAATGCCAGAGCGTCTTACGAGTAGAACCTCAAAAAGCTTTTATTTCAATCTTTAAAGTCTAAGAAACGTTCTTTTTTTCTTTCTGCTCATTTGGCTATTAATCTCTTTTTCACTTTGGAATAACAGATTGCAGCTTAGACTGGGACAGGTTTAGGATTCTTTGCTTCCAGGAATTCTTTCTTTCAGATATGTACTTCTGTTGTGTAATGGATACATGGGTAGTTTTGGTAAGGCACTTATGCTGGATTGTATTGACCAGTTGGAGTGAGAGTACTTATCGGTATGATGGTGTTGCTACATCTCCTGTGGGCATAGTAATACTTTCCTGCTACAGTGGGTGGCATCCTCTTCTGCTTTCTGCTTTCTTCTCTTTCCCCTGAAACTTATAACTATCCTTGATAAACAGAGCAGAGAAACACACATCCTGCACCAGCATTCTTACCAGCCTCATGAAGCTCTGAATCCACTAAAATGAGAGGCTCCAGTCTTCTGTACCTATTCACTCTTACATCACAGCAAGGAGTGGAACAGAAAAAGAATTGTTCACAAAAATGGTTGTTCCTCGGTAGACACAGGTCGCATGTTCATTATTCCTCCTTGATGTGGTTTTGCCTTTCAGAAATGTCTGTGGGACAGTGGTGATGTGCTTACATGACTTCGACAGAGCTTTTAGCTTTTAGCACAGCCTTTCAACTGCCAACGTTGTTTTTCTCTAACAGACTTAGTATTAGGTTAACTATCGTTTTTCTAGTCCTAATACTCCGAGCTATTAAATTCCTCAAGGTTCAGATATATCCGATTTTCTCTTTGACATGAATTATCCGAGAAAAATGCACACAGCTGTTTGACATAATACAAAGCATTGAATGAACATCAGAGACTTCACATAGTTCATTAACCTCTTAGAACCTCAGTTTATTCATCTCTAAAATGATTGTGATTGTAACAGTGTAGTGAATGTGAAAATAGTTTATAAATCCATAATTTTCCATACAGATAATGGGTGTCATTTGCTAACCTGCATATAGTCAACATACACTCCTATAGAGCTTTTGTATGGTATCTAACACAGAGATTCTTAGTTTTTAGTTTGGGGAATGTCTGTCACAGATAAGTCAGAAAAATGCCCATGGGAGCAAGATATAGTTGTTTGACACCAAATTTTTGTATTTTTAGAGTTAGTCTCTCTTTCTAAAAATCAATGTTCTCAGGACCAGCTAAGTGGCGTGCTGGTTAAGAACTGGCTTGGGATGCTGGCTCTGAGCAGCAGGGCCCCGATTCGGATCCCACATATGAGGTCCGTGACACTGCCCGCTACAGCTAAGATGGTGAACAACAGCTCCACCTGGAGCTGTGCTGCTGTCAGTCTCTGGGTGAAGGTGTAGCTGCAGCCCCTGCTGCAGTGGGCTGCCATAGGCTACAGTGAGTGGCCGGCAGCCAGCGTGAGCGGCTGGCAGCTGGTGTGAGCGGCCGTCCAGAGGCCGGCAACCGATCTGCCTCACCCAGGAAGAGCGCAATGATAATACCAACATGGGCCAGTGAAGCAATGTCCTTCACAACTAGACTGAAGAACAAAAGGACAGCAACTTGTCTGTTCCCCTTCCCCGGTTCCCCACCGCAGTTCCCCTCCCCCAATTCCCCAATAAAATATTTTTTTAAAAAATCAACATTCTCCAAAACCCACATTTTTTTCTAACTCAAAGAAGTTTCCAGAATTCTAGGATATTTGCTCTAGGCTACAGGTTTTGTGAAATTTAAACGGCAGTGGTCCTCCTTTATCTGCAGTTCTCTCTGTGGCTTCCGTTACCCGTGGTCAACTACAGTCTGAAAATATTAAATGGAAAACTGCAGAAATGAACAATTCATAAGTTTTAAATTGTGCACGATTCTGAGTAGTGTGATGAAATCTAGCACCATCCAGCTTCGTCCTACATGGGACATAATTAGCCCTTAGTCTAGCATCTCCACAAGATATTCCCATAACTTTTATGCCATTACATCATTAGAATTATTACAACATATCATTTTATTACAGTATATCATAATTATTCTTTTTTAGTATTTATTGTTAATCTCTTACGATCCCTAATTTATATATTAAACTTTTATCTTAGGCACATAAGTATAGGAAAAAACATAGTATATGTAGGTTTCAATGCTATCTGTGGTTTCAGTCATCCATGGGGTTCTTGGAACATATCCCCTTCAGATAAGGGGGGACTTCTGTACAATTATATTGTATATAATTGTGGACTATAATAGTCAATATAGTGAGTAGTAAAGTCATGCTACTTCATATTTGAAAGCCCTATGAACATTACCATAGAAATAGAATGCTGCTTTTATTTACTAATTATAATCATGTCTAAACACTTTGCCCCAGTTTTTCTCCTTGTTTTACCTGCCTTTGTACATCTGAAGTACTTCAATTTATCATTCTTTGTCCTACATAATTTAAAACATTTTGTGACTAGACCGTGTTCTATCTTCCACTTTTTTCTTTTTCTTTTGATATAACTTGGCATTTTACTTTGTTCCAGAGGATAGGTTTGCTTCAGACCTTAAAGACTTAGGTCCTTGAATGGGCTTTGGCAGAGGTCGTGGGGTAGCACCTGCAGGTCTAAATGGGGATGGGGGAGTTTGGTCCTCTGGGCTGCGGGAGACGATTCCTGACTGCCTCAATGTGAATGGCACAACTCAGGCAGTGATGTACTTTCACTTACAGCTTGAGAAGCTCGAGGTGTCCAAGGTTTTGCTTCAGAAATGTCCTGACAGCTGCAGCTTCTACTATATTCCAAATCATGACAGTCTTTTCTTTTTCAGTTACAGTTGACATTCAGTATTAGTCTCAGGTGTACAGCACAGTGGTTAGACATTTATATAACTTACAATGTGATCCCCCCCGATAAGTGTAGTACTCACCTGACACCACATAGAGTTGTTACAATATTATTGACTATATTGTCTATTCTGTACTTTACACCCCCGTTATTTTGTAACTGCCAAATTGTACTTCTTAATCCCTTCACCTTTTTTCCCAGCCCCTCAACCCTCCTCCCATCTGGCCCCCATCAGTTTGTTCTCTGTACAAATAATGAACGTCTTAATGGCCTTGTCCTTGGGCACACATCAGGCAAATTGATGGAATGGATAAGCTGCACGCGGCCACAGCCCTTTTTGTTGTGACAGTTATTTTTTCTTATCTTGGTCATCTTGGAAGTGAGAACTGAAGAGCTCCACATTTTTCTTATAAAAACATTTTCTGCTATAGAAGTATTATAACTGATGGAATTCCTTTGAGATAGCTGCTTTTGCCCTCCTAATGGCCCACAAGGACGTTTAGGCCCCCAGGAAGTACAACACAGGTATTCCAGATAAATTTACATATTTTATGCCCAACTACGATTTCTCTGATAACTAGTCACAACCTAGAAATATCTGAAACTCCCTTTCACCCTCTGTGTCCAAAAGCCCTCACAGAGTCTTCAGAGCTGGACGACCATCAAGATAGAGTCGTATCCAGTCCTATTGCAGAAGCAGACCAGAAAGGAGCAGGCCTCACTGTATCTCCTTGACTTATACGAGGTGTGATCAAAAAATGTGAATGTTTAAATTGTTAAAAAAAATTATTACAGTAAAAGACATATTACCATTAATCCCCTCACTTTTGAACGCACTTATGCCATCAGTCTTGCCACTTTCTGAAGCAGTGCTGGAAGTCCTCTTTCATGAGTGTCTTTAGTTGCACTGTCATGGCTGTCCTGAATTGATTCAAAATGTTTACCTTTCATGGTCATTTTGACTTTGGGGAAGAGCCAGAAGTCACACAGTGCCAGGTCCAGTAATAAGGTGGGTGAGGACACATCATAATGTTTTTATTTGACAGAAATTGCCATATCAGAAGTGATGTGCTTACTACATAGGGCTTCCTTTGTGTGAGACCTAGGTGCCTTCATGCATGTCCAAGCCTTAACATAAGGTAGGTAGTAAATTGGGAGGAGGAAGATTTGTAGTCAAAACTAATTGTTTAACTTGGAAAATAGACAAGGAAAAGAATTGCCTATAATAATAGAGATAATCCACCATGATCCCACCACCCTGATGTACTCTCTGTTAATACTATGTTGTGTCCCAGTCCAGTGTCATTGTTTCTCTTGTGTGGTGTTGTCATCGTTGTGATGCATGGACATTAGTGCACCTATAAGTTTCTGCCTTTTTTTTTAATAATTGAGGATTTGGAGGAGGGGAACAGTGTTGGGGAATGGGGGAAGGGGAACAGACAAGTTGCTGTCCTTTTTGTTCTCCAGTCTAGTGGAGGACGTCGCTTCACTGGCCTATGTTGGTGTTGTCATTGCGCTCTTCCTAGGTGAGGCAGATCGTTCGCTAGTCATTGGACAGCCACTCCCGGTGGCTCACGGCAGCTCACGCCGGCTGCCGGCCACTCACTGTAGCCTATGGCAGCCCACTGCAGCAGGGGCTCTGGTGAGTCGCTGGTGATTCACCGGAGCCCAGCCCCAGGTGGAGCTGTTGTTCACCATCTTAGCTGTAGAAGGCGCAGCGTCACTGGCCCTCATATGTGGGATCCGAACCCAGACCCTGATGCTCAGAGCTGGCATCCCAAGCCAACTACTAACGAACGCGCCACTCGGCTGGCCCAGGTTTCTCCCTTTTTAATGTAATATTACATCCCATCCAGGAAACTGAAGATATATGTTTTCTTTTTTGTCCCCTATAAGGCAGTTATATTATTTTTATGGCCTTTTAATTTGGTGGTAAGTGGCGTGCTTTGTCTTTAGACCTAATTTGAGTCCCACTCGGTAGCTGTGTCATTTCCCACAAATCATTTAAACTCTTCTCTAAGCATCAGGTTTCTCATTTGGTAAATGACAATAATAAAACCTACAGCAAAGATTATTGTGAGGATTAAATTAGAAATGTATTCAGTGCACTTAGTCCTTTGCTTGGCACACAAGAAGTGCTCAGTAAGTGGCAGTGCCCTTGCTAATGGTTGTGATACAGCCCTAGAATATTTGTGAGATCCATTGATGCTACTGCTTCATTTATAGATTTCTTCTCTCTCCTAATTAGTAACACTCTTCTAATTACACAAGTACCACATGATCCTAGTGATTAATTTTTCCTGCCACAAAATAAATTAATCTTCTTTTCTGAATCTCTTACTGATTTGTTAGCAAGTTCACTAGTACTGCCTGAGCCACAATATAGATAGCGCCCCAAGGTATGAAGGCATGGGAGGTTATCCACAAATGTTAAGTTGGACCTAAGTACCTTTAAGAAGCACCCCTTTGTGGCAGGTGACTTTTCCTCTCTGACCTGAAGATGATTTTTAGTCAATAGAAAGAAGCAGAAGCCACCACCTCTGTGCTGTGGCTCTAAGCAGTTGCTGACAGGCTTGGAGATTACATGAGCTCAGTGGAGGCAGAGACCTCTTAGGCCCCATGACTAAGTTGTAAGTACTTTGGGCAAGGGACCTTTCTCTTAATGTATTTTTAAGACATCATTTATAGTGTTCCACTGGAACATCCTTTGTAGTTTCTGCTGAATGATTTAAGGTGACACTGTCCTGTGATTCACATGATTTGTTTCTTAGACTGAAAATTACAGTGTTTTCAGCATCTCTGGAACATATGCTCTCAGATCCATGAGTTTTTATCTTAATGATTATGAGCATTTGACTAATGAGGAAGAGCTATCGTCCTCTTGTTTGTGGTATTATTTATGATTTAGACATCTTCCTGGACAATAAAAGTATCCTCACACTTAGTACAAAAAAATTCTTCACAACTTAATTGTTTTTCAGCATCATCTGGAAAGTACAGGGGCCCAACAGAGCTCATAAATACTTATTGAGTTTTACCCTAAAGAAAAATTTCATGTATTTTATCTAAAGTTTTACACATTGGTGGTAGGTTATCCTATAATCTGACACCATTCGTGTTTTTCAGTTTATCAGTTTCCCAGACTGATCTCCAGTCAATATCTAGTGTACCTTCTAGAATATATCAGGTTTCTTCCCCACACATCCCCAGGTAACATATGATAGGACCTCCTTTTAATAGCAGTTTTGGAAGAAGGCCTAACACTTGCCTATTCTATCACATTTTTATTTTATAGAGTTATGTTTTGGAGTATATGATTTGACTTACATTTTATCTGAACTTTTAAACACCAGTCTTGTTATGATAGGGCTCTACAGTATTCCTTTCATTAACTTGTCCTCAGCTCCTCACTAATTTGTTACTTTCTATACATTCTCTCTGTCTTTAGGATCACTATCTGTTTTGGGTTAAAGGAATATTTTCTTAGACACAAAAATGCATCATCAACCAAAACAAAAGAGTTCTCCCTTGATGTGCCTTCCTCCTTCTTCTTGATCCTGGGATGATGAGGCTGAAGTTTCCAGCTGGATCTGGCAGTCAGCATTTCTGGGATGAATTAAATGAGCACACTTGATTGAGGTGTAGCTGGACTGTATCACTGTCTTCTTATTATCTTGGGAGATCAAAGCAGAGCACAAATAGAGGCTTAGTCTTTAAAATATTTAAAACAGATGGCTGGTGAAAATTTAGGTTTTAAGGCAAACCACTTGTTAGCAAGATTTCATTTCTTTCCATTGAAATATAGTCAACACTGAACATACACCACTCTTTCTTACTCAATTTCAAGACTAGAATCACAAAGTTTTTGCATGAGGAATGATTTGGCAAACCTAGAAAGCTCTTAGATTATCTGGGTTCCTTTTCATGTGAATATAAAATAAGTTACTCAAATTTTGCCTGTGGCATTTTTGATATTAAATTAAAACATCTTAAATGTTTAAGTTCTCATAGTCATTTTGTTGGTGGGTCACTATTCTAAACCTAGTATTCATATTGTTATATCTTCCACAAGTTGAACCAGAATGTTTATCCCTGACTTTGTGTTTTAGCAAACTGAAAAGCACATTTTCCACACTCCCTATCATTGACATCTGGGACCTAAGTTCACACAGAATAATTCCATAAGTGTGATTTTAAGTTTTGGTTGTTTGATTTAAAACTGACTGACATGAGAAAATTACTTCAGAAAATACTTATTGGGAGTCTACCAGGTCCAGGTACCTACACTGTATTAGGTATATGGATTAAAATATTGGGTTGTTGGAAAAGTCATGACGCATTTTTGCAATGGAAAACATAAAAAAATACATCATGACTTTAACGACAAGCCAATGCATCAGTCAAGACCCTAAATAACAGGGCCGGCCGAGTGGCTCAATTGGTTAAGAACTCGCTCAAGAGTGCAAGCTGAACTCTGAGCAGCAGCAGTTCGATGCCCAGCCTGAGCTGAGCTGCCAACAGGTGGCAGGATGGCTCAGCTAAAAAAAATAATAATAAAATAAGACCCTAAACAACAGATATTCTCCAAAAGAAAAAATTGTACAAGGTGCAACAGAAAAACCCTGGTCTCCACAAGAGACTCAAGGGTTCACAGAGGAGGTGACACTTGAGTTGCCTCTTGAAGGAGCAATAGGCATTGCCAAGAAGATATCTTAGACATTAGCAGAGTTCTCGAAGTATAAACAGCATAGCAAATTTGGTATAATCTTGGGAGTTCACTATGGGTAGTGCCTAGGGTGTATATTGATTATCTCTTTCTTTCGTTCTTTCTTTCTTTCTTTCTTTCTTTCTTTCTTTCTTTCTTTCTTTCTTTCTTTCTCTTTCTTTCTTTCTTTCTTTCTTTCTTTCTTTCTTTCTTTCTTTCTGTCTTTCTTTTTAAGATTTTACTGGGGAATTGGGGAAGGGGAACAGTCAAACTGTTGTCCTTCAATATTAGTTGTGGAGGGCACAGCTAGCTCAGCTCCAAGTCCAGTCACCATCTTGCCGCCAATCTGCAGCTAGGGGCTGCTCAACCCAGGGTGCCGTGTTCAATCTTAGTTGCAGGTAGGCATAGCCACCATCCAATTTGGAAGTCGAACCAGCAACCTTGTTAAGGAGCACGTGCGCTCACCAGCTGAGCCATCCTGCCAACAGCGGGCAGGATGTGGGCAGCTCAGGTTGGGCGCAGTGTCACTGGCCCACGTGGGAATCGAACCGGTGACCCTGTTGCTCAGAGCTCACACTCTTAACCAACTGAGCCACTCAGCTGGCCCTAATTATCTATCTCTACTTAACACATCACTGCAAAAGTTGGCAGCATAAAAAACAATAAACCTTTGTTACCTCAGTGGTTTCTGTGGGTCAGGAATTCAGGAACACCTTAGCCGAGTAGTTCTTATTTGGAGCCTTTTATGGGATTATAGTGAAGATGTCATTTGGGACTGCAGTTACCGAAAGCTTGGCTGAGGGTGCACCATTTGATTCCAAGATGGCCCACACACAGTTCATTGGCTCTGGCTACAACCTGCAGTTCCTCACCTTATAGACCTCCCCACAGGCTGCTGGAATGTTCCTGTGACACAGTGGCTGACTTCACCCCAAGTGAGCAATTCAAGAGAAGAGAACAGGAGGAGGTTATAATGTCTTTTATGACGTAGAATCAGAAGTTGAATATCATCACTTCTATTGCATTCTATTCCTTAGAAGCGAGTCACTAAGATCATCCCACATCTAATGGGATAAGTGTCTTTGGTCCTACTTTTGAAGAGAGATACGTCAAAGAATTTGTGGACTTATTTTAAAAACACCACAGGGTGTCGGGACGGGACGAGGCCAAGGGGATGGTAGAGGCTGGGTGACAAGCCAGGAGGCTGGTGCAGTCAGCAGCAAATAGAGCATGAGGACTTTAGTATTGTCACTACAGCCTATAAAGGGAGGGCAGAAAGGGGAGAATAGGGGAAAGAAGGCCAGGTAACAGCTTACTTTATCATGGAGAATAGTGCTGTGGGCCTGATTGGGCGTCATAATGGAAGAGTTTGAGAAGTGGAGATGTATTTATTATCAAGGAGCTCTGGTTCTAAGTCTCCTTTGGTTTTGAAAATAGAGAATACAATCTAAAAGCCCAGTTATAGTTCAGAAAGTAAACTTGCCCACAGGAACTATTTAGATAAAAAGCAATGAAGTAAAGCCTGCATGTTCTGTAATCGGTCAAGGTGAGAAGCATCAAGCTATGATGCACAGACATGGAGTACTTAGCTCCAAACCATATGTACAAGTCAGGTTACCTCTCTGGGTCTTGAATTTTTCATTTAGAAAGTGAGGCAAGGAGAAGAGAGTAGGTGACCTAGATGATATCCAAAATTCCTTCCATCTTTTATGGTCTGTACTCAAAATGAGTACAGGTTGCTGTTTTGATCCAATTAGTGTTATATACTTGTTTAATCTTGAAAATGTTTAATTCAATAGAAACATTTGACCTATTCACAAATATTTAAATCAGGTTATACCAATGTTAAGGAATTTTCACTGAATATGTCCTGTTTAATTCAGTTTAATTTCTTTATCAGTTTTCCATACATATAGTCAAAAATGTCTAACATTTTCAGTTTTCTTATTTTACTAAATCATTTTAATATCAATTCTTTTCCATATTTAAATTTTATAAGGATTTTATTTATCAATAGGGTTTTTTGTCCGCATGAAATTTTACTAATTATAACTTTATGCAACTGTGAATTTTCTTTTTATGCCTACTGCCAAATCCACTTTTCAATTTAGTCAGTGTTTTATTTTGTGTTGATATTACTATCCATACAAGTAATATTCGTTGAGTTGAACTTTTTATAAAACAGTGATTATTATTTATTTCTTAACTAATCTGAGAGAAACAAGAATTTCCTCTCTAATATTATAGTTAACGTGTTATCTGGAATTGGTCTTTTATAGGGATTGGCAAACATTTTTGTAAAGGTCCAGATAGTAAATGTTTTATACTTTGTGAACTTACACTCTGAGTTGTCAAAACTATTAGGCGCTGCTGTTGTCATGTGAAAGCAGCCACAGACAATATGTAAATGAGCGAACATGGCAATGATCACATATAACTTCATTTATGGATACTGAAATTTAATTTTCATATAATTTCCACGTGTCACTGAATATTCTTCTTTTGTTTTTTTCCAACCATTTGGAAATGTAAAAACTGTTCTTAGCTGATGGATTGTACAAAAACAGGCAGTGGTGCTGGATATGGCCCGTGAACTGTAATTCACCAACATCTGACCTATCGTACTGCTTATCACACTCTTCTTTATGCTTCTCATCACTTCGTCTACCGTTATCTAACCATCCACAGTCACTGAATATGAAGCTAAGTGCAAATGACGGGGTTCAGATGTCCACAGGGCCAGAATGTCAGCTGTCCTTGCCAAGAATAACTTGTGTTTTACATGTGCTCACATCCTCACAAGGACGGGCATTATTCCATTTCACAGGTGGTGAAATACATTCTTGGAAATAACAATGGTTAATAATTACTGAAGAAGCTTACTGTGTGATGGGCATAGGGATTATTATGATCCCATAAAATATACTGTCCCCAAAGTGACTAGTCCTGGGCCTCGTAGCTAGAATGTTGTAGACCCTGGAATTAAGCCAGACAATGTGTCTCCAGAGCTCATGCCTTTAACTACTGCTTTGCGCTGCTCCGGAGTTCTCACTGCTTCAGAGTCGTCAAGACACTGCGAGTATTTGCTGGCAAGTGACGTAAATGCTACTACTGTGTCTCTGGTGAGGGCAGCCTCTGGGTAAAAAAGCCCTTCTCATCCCAACCTCTGAAACCGGATGCCCAGTAATTAACATGATTACCAGCCAAGGCCTGCATGCTCACAGCTGCAGTGTTTGAATGGGCTGGTCCTGTTCACGGTCATGGCTATGCATGGTCAGTGCATTGCCTTTCCTGGCACCAACGAATAGAAACCACTGCATCTGCTCGAAATGTAGTGTTGTAGGGTGCGAGGTGGGGTGCCACTATAGCTTTTGCCAGAGAAATGTTCAAGTAAATAAAATTCTTAGTTAAGATCGTAAGATACAGCGGACCACCTAAGTTAATTTAAATTCATGACTAATTAACAAAAATTTTGTTGGGGAAGTAGCTAACATGGGAGCACATAAGGCAAGCTGCCAGGCAAACAACTGTGCTTCCCTAGAAGGAACAAGTTGGAAGTGCTCAAAAGATACCAGGATGCAGGAGTTCCTGTTCAGAGGAGCCTGACCCCTGCCCTCGAGACCACGTTCCGTGTGTGTGTGTGTGTGTGTGTGTGTGTGTGTGTGTGTTTTAAGTACCGTGAACCTGATGCCTTATTCTCAAACACAGACATAGATGATCATGGACATGGGCGTGTTAATGAAATCAGGGAAAACTTAAAATCTCAGGTACATCAGATGTTCAGCATTGAGCTCACAAGGTAGTCTGAGACACGCACCAGCTTAGGATGGCTTTACAAGAATCTCTGAAGTGTTTCCCCTGGGAAATGATGTGCGGACAGTTTACTAGACAGACAAATAATGAAGTTTAGCAGACCAAATGGCATGAGACCTTATTGCCTAGATGAATAAAGATTGCAGAGGCTTTGCTCCCTGTTGATGAGCCGAGAAAGGCTCTCTTCTTGTCAGCAGTAGCATCTCATATATTAGATTACAGCTGCTGATCTAACTACAGCTGCTGATTACAAGGCAACTGGTATTCAGAATCCCCCCCAAACGGTGGTGCGTGTATCAGGGCATATTGGTTAAAGCTTGGAGAATGCTATTCCTCCTGTTAGTCGCTGTTAAAGTCTATGACACTAAAAGTATACTCCCTGGAAAGAGACCAAGGAAAAGCACTGATAACATGAACAAGTTAACATGGTGATGAAGAAAAGGTATATTTCCGCATTCTCTTGTCCCTTTTCTTCTTTGTTTGATCTCTAGAGTTTGCTTCACTTTCATTCTGTTTTCCTGTTTTCGAAACACTCATAGTATTAGGCATTCTGATTATATCAGAAACATGGTCTCTCTCTTTGTATTTCCTCTAAAACTGCTACAAAATTTGGATGCAGGTCCATGTGTATGGTAGCTTTGCACTACAAGGTGGGGCTAGAACCTGGTACATAAAACAAATATACAGATTCTATACAAACTTAACTTTCTCCCACTGTCAAGTCGCTTTACAACCATACTATTGGGTTGTCGGAGGAGTTATGATGTGTTTTTTTCTGTTTTTCATTGCAAAACTGCATCATGACTTTTCCGACAACCCAATAGAAGCCACTTATTCTTTGTTGGCTCATATAGCTTCACAGGCTTCAGTCTAGATGTGCCCCCATTTCTGGTTCCTTGGAATTTTTCTCCCTTGGCCTGCCTACCCCTTATCTTTTCATTTGCTAGCATTCTGCTGTTTTCCTCTCAGGATTGGTCAGCTTTGTCACAATGCTAGGGTTTGCTCTTGCTGACCCTCACATTCTGGTGGGACTGCTCCACTGTACCCCTACATTTCAGAATTCATCTTTGATCAGCACTTAGGGAGCCCTATGTTAGATCAGGGGGAGTCAGGGCACATGGGCCCTTCTTCCAAAGACTGGGTTATATATACACAAGGAGGCTTGGCGTGCCTTGAATTCCCCTGGCTGTTAAATTATAACATATAACAATAGTCAAAATTTGCAGGATTTCTGCTATTTCTGTGCAGTCTCTTTTGTCATAGTCACTTTTATATCCTCAAATAATAAAGCTTTGTTTAATCATCAAAGACTAGTAAAATGACATGGTGATGTCTACCAGAGTTTATATTATGCTGAGCAATTTCAACTTCCAGAGATGGGGGAGGGAGAGATTAATTCAGTGACTACATGGGAAGTTTTATTCTCAAAGGAAATGGGTAGAGAAAAACAGCCTTCCTAATTTTTGTTTTCGCAAATCTTTTTTTTTCCACCCAAAGCCAACGTAAAAGGGGCGATGTCTGGAAATGGTTAATCCATGGGATTTTATACAAAAATTTTCAGAAAGAATTTACTTTTTAAATATGATTTTCTGGTTGACTATGGCAGACATAAATCCAGGAAGGACAACTCAAGATCCCTCTTAGATTCTCAGATACATGACATTTCAGGGGGTGTATGTGGAGTAGAAATAAAGATTCTTCACCTGGGTACGTCAGGAGGAGAGAAGAGGTGGCGAGGAAAGGAAGAAAAGCATAGCATGTGCATACAAAGCTGTGGGGTGGAGGTAGGGGGAGGATACCTGTGCCTCCCCTGGAATCAGCCGCCGGCTCACTGAGAACCTAGCTTTATTTCAGTTTATAGTAATAAGAGGAAGACATTAAGGAGACACCCTTTTGGCTCCTGTCCTAGCACGGTTTCAATTCTTGAAGTGCTCTTTTACAATGTTCAGAAACACGTCCAGTCTCTCAGGTATGTAGAGCTCTAAGGTGTACTTAAGCTGAAAATACTGACCAAGGGCGCTTCCGCTCACACCTTTCCTCCCGTCTTGCCCTTCACCTGCTTCACCGCCTCCACTAGCATATACATGTGCATTCTTACACATACCAAATCGTCACCTGTCACGGTCTGTTTCCTGACTATTTCTACATCAGCATTAAGAGATCAGACTCCTGTATGCACTCTGTCTCTAAATGACAGACACCGTTTCTGATATTTATACACAGCTGTAGAAACATTTAGATTTTCATTCCCAGTGATGTGTAAACTCCTTCCCTTCACCTGCGCCCTCTTAGGCCACATTCTTATTTAGTGAAGAGCCGTGTCTACCGGAGTCTTCAGACATGGGGAGACTCTCAGTGGCCACAGCAGTTGACTTCTAAATATCTGCGTACTCTGTTGGGTTTGATTTGGTGCTGGAGTTAAAATGAGAAAGTGACTAATGGCAAATTGCCTTTGTTTCCTCTCCAACTCTTCTGTGTACATACACAACATGCACACATAATATGCACACATAAACAACATGCACACATAATATGCACATATAAACAACATGCACACACAACATGAACGCACAGCGCGCGCGCACAGCATGCACACCACACACACACACGACGCATATGCACATGCCTTTAACCTGGTCCTGAAATAACTGCTGCTCACAGAAGAGTCTCCTCCAGAGACCGCCTTTGTCTGGCAGGTCCTGTACAGCTAAGCTATCAAATTTCCCAGGTACTGGATAATGTGCTTGGCTTTTTTCTTCTCTGTATTCCTGTAGACTGTGAGAAGGAGCCCGTGGATGTGTGCCCTATGATTTAGATTCACAGCCTTTGTGATATTCCTTATTTATTGCGATACTATCAAGGTTAGGAGGTTCCTTTTGTTTAACATGGGCAGCTCCACTTGGCTGCCCATCCGCACCCAGTGCAATTGGTACATTGCGTTAGAGAGAGAAGAAAATGAAATGTTGTGATAAGTTTCTTATTGTGTTTCGCCCAGCAGGCAACAAGCATCTTGCTGTTTTTCAGATCCATCTGTCTGGCAGACATGTAATAAAGCCGAGAAGTGCTGTCGTGCTTGACTGCAGCAAACAATTAGAGCAGGGGGTACTTTAGGCCCCAGACCTCACTGAATCAGAATGGGGCATGAGTTACCCCTCCCAGTACCCCAGTATGTGCACAGGCCTGCGGGCAGTGGAGGCTGCCATCCCACCTGGGCCAATTGCCCACCTCATTTCCCTTTTAAATTTATGGGCCTTCTTTTGGCTTGTCTGCTCAGAGTGTGAGCCTCTCTTCACCTTCTTTTGCCTTATTTTTTTTTCCCATGCCCAGACTTTCCCCCCATAATTTCTTATACGTAAGTACTCATCTATGGCCCTGGAACTTTACTGTACAGTGGGGAAGTCATTCAGCTATTTTGTCTTATTTTATATATATACACACACATACACTAATGTGTAACCCCTGCATTGTTCACTAAAATACAATAAATGATTTATTGTGGAGAAGTAAGCCTCAAGCCAAAAACTGAAACAAAAATGCTTTTCTATCTTTATTAGCTCTGAAGAGCAAGGAAGAAGAATTTTGGAACACACACCTGCTCCGAGCATTTATGAATCTAGTAGGGTGGGTGGCTTTCTTGATTCTAGTTGTCTCACTATCTCACATCCGACCATCCCTTTAGGATCGATGATATGTGTCCCCTCGATTGATTAGTTTGCAAGAGTTTATGTGCCTCATAATAGCGTTCTGTCCCCTTAATGCCCATTTATCTGCACTGTCTTCACCTTTACATACTGTCTGCCCTCTTGTTGGCTAATAAACTTATTTTCTTACAGCTTTCCAAGTATTAAAACAAGTACTTGAAATACCTATAGCCTTAACATCCTCCATGAGCACATGAATAGATGGGCAGCATGAAATTTCTGTCCCTCACTAGTGGGCAGGCCCCCAACCCCCTTCTACTGGAGTAGCATTTATTATACTCCATAAGATGGGATAGATTTTAACTGAATGAAGATTCAGTAGGCAAAATATAGCTAGCAGCTCTATAGTTCAGATTTCAAGATTCATTTTTCCTATCTCCTTACAACTTTGAATACAGAATTTTTCCTCTTCATAGCCAGATCAAGAAATTGGGGATGTTTTGTTTTGTTTTGTTTTGCTGGAGTGGTAATGCTTAAAGAAAAATTGACAACAGATTTCTGAGCTGTACAACTAAGGAAATTATCACACATTATTTAAAAAATGATTCCTACTTTTTTTGTATTTTGAAGCCTTTTGCGGTTTTCAGGCACTTTAAAAACCATAAAGTCCTTTAAATCTGAAACCTTTGGAAAGAGTTTTTACTCTCAAAACCAGATATATCTATTTGTAGTAAGACTTCTGATTAACGTTTTTTGATCTCACTGACCTTGTTAAGCAAAAAAAAACCTTTCATGGCCGAAAGCCTTTCTGAAAGAAAGGACTTACTGAGTCTGTGCTAGCCTCAGACAGGCCTAGGCCATGCAGTCTCACCCAGCAGCAGGGAGAGGTGGAGAAGGCAACGTGTTCAAAGTCACAGCCTAGTTGAGAAGAGACTTCAGAGGAGCCTGACTAAAGATTGGTCAAATAGAGTATTTTTATCACCGGTACATAGATGAGGGGAATGAGAAAGTTAATGGAGCCTAAGTGATTTACTGGTCCAAATACTTCATTAACTAAGCAAGTCATAATAGTAAGTGATCTATAATGCGTGCTGAGGAAGGCATCCTGCTTAGGATAGAATATTCTAAGTACTTAGTAAATATTTACAGTATAAGTAACATCATTCTGTACTTTTTGCTTTTGTCATGATTTTTAATTTCTGTTTTGGAAAATAAACGTAACACAGTCACACTGTATATAATTTGTTTGGGGGAATCAAATAGATACACATGGAACATAGTTATGAAGTGGGGGTTAGGATGTGGAGCTCTGAAGTGGCTTGCCTTTAACTTTAAGTTATCTTTTAATTTTTTCTGAATTTTAGAAGTTTATTGACCTACTCCTGAAAGAAACACAGCTATGTTTTAATAGAAATTTTTTTCCTTGACTGCAGCTAAGTCCTCAAACTCACTGTAAAGCTACTGAAACTTTCCAGAGTCTCAGTGCTAACAGTAAGGTTTGGGTTTTGATGGAGATTATGTAGGTGTACCTTATAAACTATTCTAAAGTTTAGACTTCTTTATAGGTTATTATGAGGGGCTAGACCAGGCAGGCTTGTTTTTGTCCAGTGCATAGAAGTATAAAATAAGGACTATTCTCAATTGTATTTTTTTTTCCTATTTTTTAGGATTAAAAATGAGTAAGGAGTATAACACCAAAACATTTAGGAGTCCATTAATAGCCTCCTGTACTTCAAATGGGAAGACTGATTAAATGGTGGGATCTCAGAGACCATTTAAAATAAAAAACTTGAATTTCCCAACTTGATATATGAATACTAAGTCAGACAAAGCTTCAAATCAAGGCAAAGAGTTTAATTGAGCTATTTAAGGGTTTGCCTGACGTAAACTTCAAAACTAAAGTGAAAACAAAGGTAAATCATGAATTTACAAGTTTAAATTCTTGTATACACTCAACACGTTCTCTCATTTCAGGAACTTTTTTTTAACGTGAAGTAGGACCACATTTTATTCTTAATACTCTCATCAGCTAAAACTGATATGGCATGGCACAGAGGCATTCATTAAATGTTTGTTAAATGAATTCTATAATTTTTTAGCTTCAGTATGTGTGTTTGATATGCCATATATCTAATCAGTGTAGCGAAAATATTATGAGGGCTTACTATATATTTTTCCAAGACTCTATTCTGGGCCAGCCAAGTGGCGCATTGGTTAAGCGCTGGTTTTGGGATGCCAGCGGCCCCGGTTCGGATCCCACATGAGGGCCAGTGACACTGCCCTCTACAGCTAACAACAGCTCCACCTGGAGCTGGGCTGTGCGAGCCCCGGTGATGGTGTGGGCTGCAGCCCCTGCTGCAGTGGGCTGCCATAGGCTACAGTGAGTGGCCTGCAGCCAGCGTGAGCGGCTGGCAGCCAAGAGTGAGCTGCCAGTAGCCGCGGTGAGCAACATCCAGAGGTCAGTTACCAATCTGCCTCATCCAGGAAGAGCGCAATGACAATACCAACAGTGAAGCAACATCCTCCGCAATTAAACTGAAGAACAAAAAGACAGCAACTTGTCTGTTCCCCTTCCCCGATTCCCCAACGCTGTTCCCCTCCGCCAATTCCCCAATAAAATCTTTTAAAAAAAAAAAAAGAACTCTATTCTTTCATAAAATAGCTGCATTTAATTGAGAACATAGCACAAAGTGCCAGACCTTTGTGAAGAGACTTAACCCGATCCTTCAGCTACCTGATCCTTAAGTACATTATGGACCAAGAAGATAAACTTTGTTACTGAGGGGAAGAAAGACTTTGAAGGTGGATTCATGAATTTTATTCCCTTGCCTCCATTTTGAGTTTTCCAAGTTGAGCTCTTTGCTGGCCTCTGAACAAGAATGCCATTAAGAGAATAATGTCTCTGGGAAGTTAATGTGTCATTTGTTCTGGGACTTTCTTCCTTTTTTTTTTTTTTAGCTGAGCCATCCTGCAACCTTGGCAGCTCAGTGGCAGCTCAGCTCGGGCTGGGCATCAAACTGCTGTTGCTCAGAGCTCAACTTGCATTCTTGAGCGAGCTCTTAACCAACTGAGCCATCCGGCCGGCCCTGGGAGTTTCTTAAGTGCCCATGTTGGAGGACGGAAGTGTAATGGTAACCCAGTGAGAAGTCTCAACAGCCACCAGCATTTATGCAGTTAATATACGGACAGTTAAGCCTGCCTCTGAAGGCTTTAGCAGACAGAGGAACAAAAAAAAGGGCAGTGAGCTAGCCACAGAAGAAGCGTAGTAAATATAAAAATAATTTGCCAGGAACACAGTAAGTAATTAATAAATGTTATCTTTAAAAACATGGCATCTTCCAAACAATAAAATGTTAGAACCCCCAGAGCAAGTACCTTAAATCCCAGATAATATCAGTACCTATTTCATCTAGTCTTTATGATGAAGATACATCATTCCTCTCAAATGAGTTCCTAGAATATGTTGCAATCAGCTAACCTATACTTAGAGTAAGTGTCTGACAGAAACAGTAGAGGGGAAAGAAAAGCAGACCATATAATTAACTGGCTAGGGCCTTGCACTCTACACATTCCATCCTGGTATTGAAAAGCCAAATGGTCTAAGAAAGTGTGTTCAGGTCTCATGCATGAACAGGTTACAGAAATGGAGGACTGTAGAATTTCCAGTTGCAATCTGTACCAGACAATACAGGAGCAACTCGTAAGTCTTACTTAATTAAGTGAAAGGAGGTTAAAATAAACACTTTTGGGAGATCATTGCCCTGTCACCATATGTCATCAAATGCTGACCTCTGAAGTCAATTTGAGGAACTCATACGTAAGTAAACAAATCCTTGCAAGAAGAAACAAAGTTCTTGGTGCATCAACCAAAAATCTCTCATTCCTTTTTATAATTTAAATTCTTTTCCTGAACAAGTTGGTAACTGTAGGATTGGGAAAATACGGCCATGTGGCATTATATTTGATACAAGCATAGGTTATCTTGACAATTTCATTTTTTAACTTCTTTTTGCCAAAAAAGATACAGAACTGTAGTGCTGCGAAGCTTTAGAAATAATGTGGCCTCACCACATTTCTGATGGTTTTGGGTAGGACTCCTTGCCAGTGCACTGAGGTTGTGTGTGGACGAAAGATACAGCTTCTGGATCCCGTAAGGCATCCTCTTTCTACTTGGCAAGTGTCCCTCTACCCTCTTGAGATTAGGCAGGGGCAGTTCTACCTTGTGGGAAACACAGTTTGCCTACTCAAGTTAGATTGGGGGCGGGGGGCAGAGATAAGGGCCTTTCCCACGTGACTGACATGGTTAAATGTGTCTCAGAGAGGCCAAAGTCATTTTTCTTTTTTTAAAGAATAGATTTGGGAACTATGCTAGTTGGGCAGTTTTACATTCTCACATAATAAGTTCTATAGCTTTTTGGTTTTGTTTTTGAAAAAGCAGTTCTCTTTGGCATGGGAAGACAGAACAGACATCTAGGCCATTGCATAGAATGAATTTTTATCCTGAAAAAAATTTCAAATTCCATCATTGTTTTTAAATTTTCAAAATTAGACTTTGAAAATTAGAGTGTAAAACACTACCGTGTTTTCTAAACAATTAGTCTTCAGCATGAAATGCATTTAAATCAGCTTGAAATTCATCTGTGATTAAGAACAAGGACCTAAAAAGTCAATTTTTTCATCCCCAGTCATACAGTAGTAAGCTTATATCTTTCCATTTTATTATGAGAAATATGACGTTTTGATTACTACCATGTATCATTGTCCCCTTCCCTCAGTGGTCATACTTTTTGATACCTGTTTGCTAATCCAAACAGTAATTACCTAAGATACCAGCTCTTTCAACCTTGCAACCCAGATGTGATGGCAGCTACATACAAACACACACACACACACTCACACACACACACAGAATGGAGAATAAGTTGTACAAACCCAGTGAAAATCCCAAAAGCAATTTTCTTATCAATGTGTCTATGAAAGAAGATAAAGAAGTCTAAGCTAAACACTAAAATGGAAATTAAAATAGGGCTGCATTGCTTGGAGGCCTGAGGGATGTAGTAGCAGAGCGCCTACCGGACAGTTCAGTTATCAAAGGTGCCAAGTGCCCGTGCATTTAAGGGAATGTTGCCTTTAAAGGTGACGCTTTGGAATTCTTTCTGAGTTTTCTCCAGTGTGTATGTATCAGAAATGCAGTTCTTTTTGAGAGATTGGCGGTGTTTGTGCAACACTGTGCGATGTCCCACTCTCCAAATCCTCTGCTTTATTGAAACCATCTCTTCCTTCAGTGGTTGGCAGTGTTCACATGTCTGTCACAGCACAGAACTGGTGCCAGGACTCTGCTCACTGGGGATCTCTTACGGAGCCCAGAGCCTTCCACTCCACACCTAAGTGTTTACTCCTTATAGAATTCTGTGTGAGAGAGAGATTACAAATAAAAAGAATGCTAAATTAATTCACTTTCTCTGGTTTCTCTAGCCAGGCTCTAACTTCTAATATTATATTATTCTATTCTATTCTATGTTATTATATTATATTAGCCTAAATTTTGAACTCTGATCTCTTTAGTAAGATAAAGATTGTGTTTTAGGGCCGGCCCAGTGGCGCATTGGTTAAGAGCTGGTTTTGGGATGCCAGCAGCCCCAGTTTGGATCCCACATATGAGGGCCAGTGACACTGCCCTCTACAGCTAACAACAGCTCCACCTGGAGCTGGGCTGTGAGCCCCGGTGACAGTGTAGGCTGCAGCCTGCCGTGGGCTGCAATGAGTGGCAGGCAGCCAGCGTGAGGGGCCGGCAGCCAGTGTGAGCTGCCAATAGCCATGGTGAGTGACCATCTAGAGGCCGGTGACCAATCAGCCTCATCTGGGAAGAGCACAATGATGATACCAACATGGGACAATGAAACAATGTCCTCCACAACTAGACTGAAGAACAAAAGGACAGCAACTTGTCTGTTCCCCTTCCCTGATTCCCCAGCGCTGTTCCCATTCCCCAATTCCCCAATAAAATCTTTAAAGAAAAAAGATTGTGTTTTAGCCAATAAGCCCTAGCTCTTCTCTCTTTTAATTATTTCTTGGAAATATTGGGTTGTTGGAAAAGTTACGACGTATTTTTTTCTATGTTTTTCGTTGTAAAAATGCATCATGACTTTTCCGACAACCCAGTAGTATTAGAAACAAATGAAATGTGGCGTATTTATGAAGCAGCCATTAAAAACCATGATTTCCAGTAACCTGTAATGTTGGGAATAATAGTACTCGCAATATAGAGTTTTTTCCCATATTTTTCAGAGGAAAATAAGTATTGATTTCATAACAAAAAAATAGAATATTTAATTTAAAAACTTCAAAAGGAAGGAAGGAAGGCCACGGGGAGTGGTTCTCTTAAGGACACCAGGGGGAAATCAGTGTCACTGTAGAAAGTAACTCTAGGCCTCATTTCTGTTGACTTGAAGATTATTGGGCTCCTTATTCATTAGGTAGGTCAGAGGTATCCTGTTGAAAAATGCCAGCCTAGTGACAAGCAGCAGGTGCAGACCTCTGCCATGGAGGCCCTGGGAGTATCTTGAGAATCGCCAGCATTTTGGCAGTGTTTTCAGCTCTCACAGCTGCTGTATGTCAAGAAGATGCTGCTGTAACATTTCAGTGTTCTGAGCTGTGAGATCTGGCCCAACTGGTCGTCAATACCCAGGCTTTGACCAGCGACCAGTACCCTATCAAAGCACTGTCATGCGAGCTGTCAAATGACATGCTGGGGCAAAAATTGTCTGCCACTACTGTGCTCCACAGGAGAGCAAAGGGATAGCTGTTCATCCACAGAAAGGGAATATTTAAAAAAAAAACACAGGATTATTATTAAAGAAAAACATAGAACCCGTGTTACATCTGAGAGGATTTCAGAGTCCTTGGCTGAGAGTCTGGCGTTTGGTATGGTATAAGGATTTATCAATCACTGTTTAAAAAGAGCATTGGAGAGCCTCTGTGAAATGAACGAGAGAGCTCCAGCCAGGATGAGGCAGATTTGGCCATGAATTCACTCATCGCATAGCTTGGCCAAGGAAAACATGAGCCTTCTCCAGACACAGAATTTTTCTTCCATTCCGAGAGGTGGAAGAACACATGAATATATGCTCTCCAGGCTTTCAGATGAGTACATTTCACTAGCAGTTTTGTTATAACCTACTAACAAATAAATGGGAAAAGAAGTTGTGTAACTGAAGTGAGGAACCTCATCTCTGTAAAAAGCTAGTCCTGTGCTGAGTCCCCTGCCCAAGTATGGGACTCTCAGCCTCCTGCTGACATGCTAAGCCAGCCTCCCTACCCATCCCCCAGGACCAAGATTGACTGTGACACTGTAAATGCTCAAGTGTGAGAAACTGTTTAGAATCCTGAAGCTTTCAATAGTGACTAGAAAAGCTTTAGCCTTTGGTCAATTTTCTTTGACTTGGGAGACATAAAGATATTTGAACTTCTCATTTCAGATTGACCTTGACTTTCCTCATTTTTTTTTCACCTCAGATCATCCAGCCCCTCTTAGAACTTGACCAAAATAGAAGCAAATTAAAATTGTATATTGGACACCTGACAGCTCTCTGCCACGACCGAGACCCCCAGATCCTTCGTGGGCTCACCCCACCAGCTTCCTATAATTTGGACGATGACCAGGCAACTTGGGAAAATGAGCTGCAGAAGATGACCCGGGAACAGGTAAGTCCCTCCCTTGAACTTTTGACAAGACCCCATTAAGACTCAGCTGCTATAGGAGCTACCTTAGATTGAAGATTTTTAGCAATGGTTAGTGCTTCAGCGGATATTAGGAATTAGCATTTAAAGAAGTGCCATTTTCTCCTTCCCTCGGTAACTTGCTCAAGTATCAGAAACGGCTCATGTAGAAGGAAGAGGATTAAGGGCAGTCTGTTAACATGCTGCACATTGTTTCATAGACACGGCAGCCACTAAAGAAAAGTCTGGCTTAAGGCCTTTTGGATAAGGGATTCCTGACAAGTCAGTAACATGTATCTTCACTCATCTCTAGGGAACTGTGGGTTACAACAAACTGAGTTTTTTAAGAAACACAGAGAAGACAGGATGAGGATAGGGGTAGAGAGCAGACGTGGAAAGTGAAGAAAAGAGAAATTGAATAAACACTTAGAGCAAGAGAAACAGAGCAGTTTTTAAAACATTCATTCTAAGCATCTAGTTTCCACGCAGGGGTTAATGGTATCCCCAACCCCTTATAGACTGTGATCATTCCAACCAGAAGACTTAAATACACAGATGTTGCAAATTTACTAAAACAAGCTCTACACTGTTTTCTAGTCAAGTACTTCCTATTTGTTGAACATTGTTTGTTTACTCATAATGTGTGAAGGAAAATTGTGTTAAATGCAGAAGCTCCCAGGGTGTGATATTAAAGATAGCAGGGACATCCCAGGGTTGAGCAGTGCAAACTGGAATCTTTGAGCTGTTTACTTCCAATGATGTGTAGATTGCCTAATAATAGACCTATTTAACAGCCTAATTAGTTATCTGTCTTATTTATTTGATGCGGAAAGATAAGGCCTACCTCTTAAATTTAGCATGTTGCCGTAGAAATTTTCATTTCTTTTGTCTTAAAAGAGGAAAAAATATAAAAGAATTAAGCTGAATGCCTAATAGCTCCTTTTGATAGTAATAACCACGTCGTGAAAATGCAACCTGAAGCCCACTGGAAACAGAGCGCATGGTTAGTTTTAGAAACTTTTATTTCAAAATTTTGCTGAAAGACAGTGCTTCTTAAAGCACTGACATAGCAACGTATCAAAGTTTAACTGGCATTAAATTATTTCTTTGTGAAACAGCTTGTCTTGGAGATGGAAAAAGTAATTTTGCTCAGTCCTGTTTTTCAAATATGCCTGCTCAGCTTTCCAAGGGGAAAAAATATATATCTTCAGGATGAGACCAAATTAGAAAATTTCAAACTAAGAACTTTTCAGAAAGTTTTAAGTGAATAAAACCAGGAATTCATTCATAGACTTGCCTTTGCATGTTATTTTATAACCAACCTACTGTAATCATCACAAGAGTTTTGCTCAGGTGCATAAACTGTCAACTGTCACGCTCCCCCTTGATTGAGTATGTGCTTCAGTTACCGAAGTTGCTGCTTGAGATGTATGAAATTGTATCTTCAGCAGCATTCCCTGGGACACCTGGGAAACAGGTGACTTAGGTCATCTGTAAGGAACTATAGCAGCCAACACGACCTTCCATAGGCCTCTCCATAGCTGTTGAAGATTGGTAGAGAAATCCACCGATTTTCTTCCACCTCACCCCAAGTAAGAACTCAAGGCAATAACACAGGCTATTGAGAAAGATGACCTCTAATAATACAAAATGATTTGCCTATTGAAAGCGTTGTGATCAGGTTTGACCTTAGTTTTTGAAGCCCAGGAAACCTAAGATATGAATCACTGCCAAATATGCCTAGTGGTTTATTTTGTGTGTTTTTTACTTTTGAGGATGTTGAGCCTTCTGTGACTGACCTTTGTGTTATTCAACTCTGTATGTCCAGTGCATTTCACTGCCACCATGCTCCCCCGGGTGGCACCCATGAGGAAAAGGCTTTTTTTTTTTTTTTGGTCTGTCTTTTTCAATGCTATATCCTTTGTAGCAAGAACAATGCCTAGCATATAGTATCTGCTCAATAAATATTTGTTGACTGAATAAGAAGAGAGGAAGGCAGGCAGACAGGATGATGAAGTTCACATTCCTTATCATATCACACAAGACCTCTTTCATTTGTCCTGATGATTAAATGCATATCTCTTCTCACCCTATCCTTGAAACCTGCTGTGCCCTTCCCTGCCTTGTCTCCCGCGGAAATACCTAAATAGGAATCTGAGGCTTTAAGCTCAGCATAGACATCATTTCTTCTGTGCATTTCTTTCCTGAAACCCCAGGCAGAAGGTGCCATTCACCCTTTGGGGCCCATATAGCACCCATAACTCTTACACTTACTTGTTTTCCTATCTGTCTTCCCATGCTAGGCTTTCTATCTGTTGAGGACAAGAACCATATCATTTTCGTCTTAAAATTAGCACCACATCAGGTGCTTGTTACTTGCTCAGCAACTTAAACAAGTGAGTGAATTATAGTGAGCTCTGCATAGTTTGTTATTTTGTATTTCATATTTGTGATTCTTAGTTCTCCATGTAGGTAAGTTTCTTCACTCCTGGACCCGTGTCTTATATTTCCAACGTGCCACCATAGTACTCTACATGCAGAGAATGCTTACTACAGACTTAGCTGATTGTTTGGCGATTCAAGACAGTCTCCTCAGTGCCATTTAGTCCCTTGGAATAATCTCTTGGTGTTGGGAACCAGTCAGACTCCATCCTGAGTCCTGATGCTATAATTCGTAACTGCCTGTCCTACAGAAATATAACCTGGTATTTGAAGATTTCCCAGAATTGTTTTGTTTCCTTTGGCCTCTTAGAAACTGGCTACCACACCAACTAGATTTATGGATTTGTTTATTTTTCTTGCCTTATCAGTGTTTGCTTTATGTATCTTGGAGCTCTGTTATTGAGTGCATACACATTAAGGATTGTTAGGTCTTCTTGATGAATTGACTGTTTGCCATGGTGTAAAGTCTCTCTTCAAAGCTGGCAATACTCCCTGCTCTGAAGTCTGCATGTCTGATAGTAATGTAACTATTCCATCTCTCTTTAAATTAGTGAGTGCACAGTCAATCTTGTTCTCTATATTTGCATGGTTTTTTTTTAAAGATTTTATTGGGGAATTGGGGGAGGGGAACAGCGCTGGCGAATCGGGGAAGGAGAACAGACAAGCCGCTGTCTTGTTCTTCAATCTCGTTGCGGAGGACGTTGCTTCACTGGCCCATGTTGGTATCATCATTGCGCTTTTCCTGGCTGAGGCAGATCGGTCGCTGGCCTCTGGATGGTCGCTCACCGTGGCTATTGGCAGCTCACGCTGGCCAACCGCTCACACTGGCTGCCGGCCACTCACTGTAGCCTATGGCAGCCCACTGCAGCAGAGGCTGCAGCCAACACCGTCGCCGGGGCTCGCACAGCCCAGCTCCAGGTGGAGCTGTTGTTAGCTGTAGAGGGCAGTGTCACTGGCCCTCATATGTGGGATCCGAACCGGGGCCGCTGGCATCCCAAAACCAGCTCTTAACCAATGCGCCACTCGGCCGGCCCCCTATGTTTGCTTTTAAGCTATGTCTTTATATTTGAAGTGAACTGCGTGTAGATAGCATCTATCCACCAGCTCAGAGGGCACAGTTCAGAGGGTAAGACTAGCTCTTCCTCCTTGGTTCCAGAGGTCCTAGAGGATAGCATCCAGCCAAAGAGGATTATTCTCGAGCCTTACAATCTAATGGAATTTTCCCTGCTCTGTTTGGGACTTCCTTGAGACCCATTGATCTCTTTTTCTTCTTTCCAATTTCTCCCTTTTGGAATGGAAATGTCTAGCCTATGACTGTCCCACCATCACATTTCAGAAGTAGATAATTTGTCTGGTTCAACAGAAATTTTATCTCAGGATGAATACCTTGAGTCTCACCTTCACTTGATTTAGATGGTACTTAAGTGACATTTGGGATTTAGAGTTGATGCTGGAATGGGTTAAGATTTTTGGGCTTATCGGATAGGGGTGAATGTGTTTTGCATGTAAGAAGAACATGAATTTGGGGGGTACAGAGGGCAGGGTGTTATAGGCTGAATTGTGTCTCCTCCCTGCAAAAATTCTTATATTGAAGCCGTAAATTCCAGAATGTGGCTATATTTGGAGATAGGCCTATAAATGAGGCTGATTGGGTGGGCCCTAGCAGAATCTGACTGGTTTCCTATCAGAAAAGAAGATTAGGACATACAGAGAGACACCATGGATGTGTGCTCATGGAAGGAAAAACACTTGAGGACACAGCAAGAAGTCAAGGAGAGAGGCCTCAGAAGAAACCAACTTCACCAAAACCTTAATCTTAAACTCCTAGTTTAGGAACTCTGAGAAAATAAATTTCTGTCATTAAGCCACCTAGTCTGTGGTATCTTGTTGTGGCAGCCCTAACAAACTAATACTTCCTTTTAGAAGATACTCTAGGTATAGAATTCTAGGCTGACGGTTTGGTTTTGTTTTTTTAACACTTTATTTTGTTTTCAACCATTTGAAAATAATGTGCCAACTTGTGGTTTTGTTTGGTTTGGTTTGGTTTTCCTGTTTGGGCTAAAATCCTGTTTGGGATCTCTGCGTCTCTTGGATCTGTGTTTTGTTGTCCTTAATTTTGGAAAATTCTTGAATCATTCGTAACAGCAACTTAATTTTTTAGTTTTATAAGTCTACCTTCAAATTTTATGCTCTTTGGATTTTTCTTTTGTATGTGATATATTGGATGACACATAGACATATGTACATTTGTGTCATGTGCTATTTGTGTCAGCTTCAATGTAGTATGGGAGTGAAGGACAATTTTAGAGTCAGACAGACTTAGATTTATAGTGTTTTACCACCACTGCCTATCTGTTTGATCTTAGTTTTGTTAACCTGTCTCCCTGTTCCTTCATTTTTCAGTGGACATAATGTTGTTGTGAGAAGTATCTGGTACCAAGAACAAGTTTCTATTAAGTTCAATTTTAGATTTAAACATCTTCTCTTTTTATATTAGGACACTCCCATATCTGACCGCTGCCTGTTATCTTCCAGAATCATAGCTCATAATTAAAATTTCAGGTCCACATTTCCCACACTACACTTCTAACTTCTCCTCCTACATAAGATGCTTCATTTCTTTGACAAGCTGTCTTGACAACTTTTGACAGGAAACCTTTTTAGTGTCTCCATGAATCCAGCATTACACACACTAACATAGAACTAACATCTACTCAAGGAGTTGAGTCACTGATTCTTAGGTCGAGTATTATACAACTACATGAAACTTGTGGAAAATTTTCAATGAAAACTTTTCAGACAAATGGCTTTCCCTTTCCCTTCAATATAAATGTAAACAGTTCGAGGTTTTCAATTTTCAAACTTAGTTATTTACATAGAGCTCAAGGATTTGGGTCCTGGTGTGGTTGGGGGTGATAACAATGAGTTTAACATGAACTTTGTGTGTGTTTTCAAAAGGTTATACTGAACAAATGCTACATATAAGTTTCTTAGTTTCAGAAAGATGCAGCAGAGTGGGATACTCCACATATTTGCAGGTACAGATATTGGAAAGACCACACTCATGCGTGTAATTTTTCTCATAGCTGCAAGTGATTGTATTCAACTTTACAATGAGGTGAAGAAACATTTATAAGTCTCCTATGGCTCTCTTATTCATACACTGCTGTGCTGTATAACATGATTTCCCTACAACCATAAACTTAAATTTTTCAACCTGTTACTAGTGCAATGGCTCATACTGTTATAAAGTGAATGTGGAAACTAACTTGGAGCATAATATTGTTCTTGGGTCAAAGTAGTCAAAGTATCCCAGTTTGAAGAAATTTTATGTATTTTGATTTTTACACACTCTAGACAGAGCCAGATAGTAACCATAGACTAAATAGATCTGGCTTGTGATACCTATAGTTAATTGTGTACACTTTAAATGTTTTGGTTTGCAGGTAAATAGATATATGCAAAATATATTTTGAAGACTTAACTATTTGGGTCCTATTCCTTTGCTTTTCTGTCTCGAGGTTTTACCATGCATATATTGTCCAAATAATGAATGTAAAGCCATTTTTACCTCTAGCTGCAATCTTATTAATTTCCAACAACTAAATAAATTTGGACCAGGTCACATTTGAGATACTTTATTACCATGGTTAACCTATTTTTAAATATCTTGTGTAGATGAAAGAACTGCCATTATTTTATCTCTTTGAGACAGTTTTTTTCTAGTTCACATTATATATTTTTATTTCTTATATACAATTAGAAGTTCTGTTCACAATATTATATTCATTCATTCAGCTTTCAGGTTAAAGGAGAGCATGATCCAGAATAATGGAACGAGTAATCAGAAATGCAGTTCTAAATCTTACAGCACTCCAAATGGCGTGAGTGGTTCTGCAGCAGCGTCTCAGGGAGGCTAAAGGATATCAGAATCTACTGAAGAACTCTGCCCCCCCTTCTCCATTCCCATCTCCATGATTCTAATAATCAAGGGGCAAGGAGGTTAGAAAAAGATAGGGTGAATCCAGGAGTGAGCTCTCAGGCACTTCAAGAGAGAAATGTGATTAGGTATGCAGTTTGGTAGTATCCTACAGGATTAAAACAAACCAGAATGCAGCAAAAACATGACTATTTCTAGTTCTGAGATCTGAAAGAAATTGTTTTTTAGTTTTACTGAGATATAACAACATACAACATTGTGTAAGTGTAAGGTTTACAACGTTGATTTTATATATATATTATAAAATGATTAGCACCATAGCATTACCTAAGACCTCCATTCCATCACATAATTACCATTTCTCTTTTATGATCTACTCTCTTAGCACAATCAAGTATATAATACAGTATTTTTAGTTACAATTATCATCCTATATGTTAGATCTTCAGAACTTATTAATCTCGTAACTGGAAGTTTGTACCATTTGACCAACATCTCCGCATTTCTCCAACATCCCAGCCCTTAGTAACCACCACTTTGAGTATTGTCTGTTTTTCTGAGTTAGGCTTTTTTTTATTTCACATATATGTCATATCGTACAGTATTGGTCTGATTTATTTCACTTAGCATAATGCCCTCAGTTTTCATCCAATTTGTCACAAGCACAGAATTTCATTCTTTGTCATGGCTGACTAATATTCCTGTGTGTGTGTGTGTGTGTGTGCGCGCACGCGTGCGCGCCACATCTTCTTGATCTGTTCATTGTTGACAAACACTGAGTTGTTTCCATATCTTGGCTATTATGAGTAATGCTGCAGTGAACATGGGAGTGTAGATATCTTTACGAGATCCTGATTTCAGTTCCTTTGGATAAATACCCAGAATTTCTGTTCTATTTTTAATTTTTTGAGGAACTAGCATATCAATTTATATTCTCACCAGTGGTGCACAAAGGGTTTCCTTTTCTCTACACTTGACACTCTTCCCCAGCACTTATTATCTCTTGTCTTCTTGACAGTAGCCATCCTAACAGGTGTGAGGTGGTATCTCATTGTGGTTTTGATTTGCATTTGAGTGATGATTAGTGATGGAAAGCATCTTGTCATGTACCTGTAGGCCATATGTATGTCTTCTTTGCAAAACTCTCTATTCAGTTTCTCTGCACATTTTTTAATCAGACTGCTTGTTTTTTAGTATTGAGTTTTATGAGACTGTATATTTTAGATATTAACCCCTTATCAGATATATCATTTGCAAACATTTTCTTCCATGCCGTAGGTTGCCTTTTCATTTTGTTGATTGTTTCTTTTCTGTGCAGAAACTTTTTAGTTTCATGTAGTCACATTTATTTTTGCTTTTGTTGCTTATGCTTTTGGTGTCATATCCCAGAAATCATCTTCAAGACCAATGTCAAAGAGCTTTTTCCCTATGTTATCTCCTAGTTTTACAGTTTCAGGTCTTATGTTTAAGTCTTTAATCCATTTCAAGTTCATTTTTGTGAGTGGTGTAGGATTCTGTTACAATTTCATTCTTCTGCATACTTCCAATTTTCCCAGCACTATTTATTGAAGAAACTATCCTATCTCCATTGAGTATTCTTGGCTGCCTTTTCAAATATCAGTTAACTGTACATGCAGGGGTTTATTTCTGATCTCTCAATTCTGTTCCATTGGTCTATGGGTCTATTTTTATGTCAGTATTATATTGTTTTGATAACTATAACTGTGTAATATAGTTTGAAATCAGGACTATGATTCCTCGGGCTGCTTTTTTTTTTTCCTCAAGATTTCTTTGGCACCATACAAATTTTAGGTTTGTTTTTTCTATTGCTGTGAAAAATGCCATTGGAATTTTGATAGGGATTGCACCAAATCTCTAGATGGTTTGGGGTAATAGAGATATTTTAACATTATTAATTCTTCCAATCCATGGACATGGGATATCTTTCCATTTGTTTGTGTCTTCTTTAGTTTCTTTCACCAAAGTCTTGTTGTTTTCAGTGTACATATCTTTCACCTCCTTAGTTAAATGTATTCCTAAGTGTTTTGTTTTTGATGCGATTGTGAATATGAAATGGATTTTTTTCTTTATATCTTTTTCAGATGTTTTGTTGTTAGTGTATAGATATGCAACTGTTATCTGTATGTTGAGTTTGTATCTTGCAACTTTACTGAATTCATTAATTAATTCAAGCAGTTTTTTGGTACAGTCTTTAGGATTTTCTATATATAAGATCGTATTATCTGCAAAGAAAATATTACTTTCTCCTTTCCTGTTTATATTTGAACGCCTTTGATTTCCTTTTCTTGCCTGATTGCTGTGGCTAAGACTTCCAGTATTATGTTGAATAGCAGTGGTGAGAGTGGGCACCCTTGTCTTATTGCTGATCTTAGAGGAAAAGCTTTCAACCTTTCATCATTGAGTATGTCATATATGGCCTTTAGTGCATTGCAGTATGTTCCTTTTATACCCAATTTGTTAAGTGTTTTTATCATGAAAGGATGTTGCAGTGTGTCAAATGCTTTTTCTGCATGTATTGAAATGATCATGAAAGAAATTTCTTCTCTGTAGACCTTATAAAGAATCAAATTATAAGAACATCTTCAACATCCTTGCATTATAAACAACGAGTTTCAGAGACCTGTTTTTTCTTTAACATCTCAACAATATCTAGAGTTCATTTCAATAAAAACCATTTTATAGGAGACCCTAAATATTGCTGACCAATTACTCAGATATCTAATATGTTATTTAATGTAAGTAATCAATTGCAACTCTTTGGAAAATATTTAGGCAGTACACCCTAAATATTAGTAGTTTCATCAAAAATTTTTATGTGCTAATTAGCAATAGGCTTAGGGACTTAGTCCCTGACAAATAACAGAATGTAGGTATTCTGTGTTCCTTTTACATGCAGAATCATATGCTTTAAAAGTCACCAGCATGCCCCTTCCTCTTTATCTTGGCTGAGGGATCAGCTGGCAGGTCAGTGGGTCTGGGGCCAAGGCTTCAGCTGATACAGCCAAGATGACCAGCAGGCAGAGGCTAAGGATTCAGTCGGCCTGGCTGGAATATTTTACCTAAAGCTGGATCCAAGGACTGTAGCCTATTTATTTTCGGAGAGAAAGGATTCTGCCAGCAAAGGTGGTGTGTTTGGTGGGCGCAGGCTAAAGATGCAACACACATCACCAGCATTTTTGGCATGACCAAGACTGAGGATTCAGCTGACATGGTAGAATTAGTAAGCCAAGACCAAGCTGATGGCAAATCTGGTTGGGATATTGGTTATATACAAGGAGGTTGAGCAAATGAGTGAATATATTGAAGGCAGTGGGAGCCAGGTTTGTCACTATAGTAGAAGAGAGTAATAAATATAGAAAGGGTAAAGGCAGGCCCTGTGGTATTGGATTGTTGGGTTTTTTTAGGGATTTTGTTTTGTTTTGTTTTTAGCTGAGCCATCCTGCCACCTGTTGGCAGCTCAGCGGCAACTCAGTTCAGGCTGGGCATTGAACTGCTGTTGCTCAGAGCTCAGCTCGCACTCCTGAGCGCGCTCTTAACCAACTGAGCCACTCTGCCAGCCCTTGGATTGTTGTTGAAGGTACTGATATGGGTTCATGGTAGGTAGGTAGGTAGGTAGATTTAGATTGATTTAGATTTAGATTTCTCTGTGTGTGGGTATGTGTGTGTTCATCTACATATACACATACATATATTTCCTAGCCTTATCTGCAAAGAGGACCTAGAAGCAATTACATACAGTAAGAAGGAGCTCACCTAAGCACCCAGATCTTAATTTCTAGATGCCTTTATCCACCAAAAAGAACCAGGGCTCCAGGAGACATGGCTGAGTCTAGGGCTGAGTATGGCAAGGTATAACATAAATCCAGGATATCTTCTTATACTAGAAAGTAAGAAAGTGTTCCAAGATTGGTGGGGATCTATCAGAAGGACACAGGGATTCCCAATGGCAAAATCTTGAAGAATTAGAGCAACAGAATAAATAATGATAGTAACATTATAATCCATTGAATAAAATAGAAATATGTGAATCTATATTGATATAAAAAAATGAATGAATAAACAGATAAATGGAGGAGAAAGGAAAGTTGTATCCTATAGTAGAATGCCAGCTAATAAATGTAGAAGGAATGATGGAATTAGAGAATCACTATTTGGTACCTGTCATAGTTATAACTGATTTGGGCAAGAATCATCAATGAGAGTTAATTAAAAAAAAAAAAAGAATCATCAATGAATATGAAAACCAGTAGGTAAAAGGTTTTTGTTTGATAGCATATTATACAACAATTTTTTTTTTTTTTTTAGTTTTCTTTTTTTTTTTTTAAGATTTTATTGGGGAATTGGCGGAGGGGAACAGCATTGGGGAATCGGGGAAGGGGAACAGACAAGTTGCTGTCCTTTTGTTCTTCAGTCTAGTTGCGGAGGATGTTGCTTCACTGTTGGTATCGTCATTGCGCTCTTCCCGGATGAGGCAGATCGGTCGCTGGCCTCTGGATGTCGCTCACTGCGGCTATTGGCAGCTCACACTGGCTGCCAGCTGCTCACGCTGGCTGCGGGCCACTCACTGTAGCCTATGGCAGCCCACTGCAGCAGGGGCTGCAGCCCACACCATCACCGGCGCTTGCACAGCCCAGCTCCAGGTGGAGCTGTTGTTAGCTGTAGAGGGCAGTGTCACTGGCCCTCATGTGGGATCCGAACCGGGGCCGCTGGCATCCCAAAACCAGCGCTTAACCAATGTGCCACTCGGCCGGCCCTCTTTTTTTAGTTTTCAATTACAGTTGACATTCAGTATTATTTTATGTAAGTTTCAGGTATACAGCACAGTAGTTAGACATTTATGTAATTTATAAAGTAATCCCCCTAATTAGTGTAGTGCCCACCTGGCACTCTACATAGTCATTACAATATTATTGACTATATTCCCTATGCTCTACTTTACATTCCCATAATGATTTTGTAACTACCAATTTGTACTTCTTACTCCCTTCACCTTTTTCACCCAGCTTCCCAACCCTCCTCCCATCTGGCAACCATCAGTTTGTTCTCTATGAGTCTGTTTCGATTTTGTATGTTTGCTTATTTTGTTCTTTATATTTCACATATAAGTGAGATCATATGGTATTTTCTTTCTCTGAACGACTTATTCACTTAGCATAATATCCTCTAGGTCCATCCATGCTGTCACTGTCGCAAATGGTAAGATTTCATTCTTCTTTATGGCCGAGTAATATTCCATTGTATATACAGGAGGTGCCAAAAAATGTATACACATTTTAAGAAAGGAAAACTATTAAAAAATTTAATACTCAGGGCCAGCCAAATGGCACATTCGTTAAGAGTTGGCTTGGGACTCCAGCTCTGAGCAGCAGGGCCCTGGTTCGGATCCCACATGAGGGCCAGTGACACTGCCCTCTACAGCTAAGATGGTGAACAACAGCTCCACCTGGAGCTGGGCTGCTGTGAGTCCCCAGTGATGGCGTAGGCTGCAGCTTCTGCTGCAGTGGACTGCCATGAGCTACTGTGAGTGGCTGGCAGCCAGCAGCCGGCGTGAGCTGCTGTGAGCCGCTGTGAGTGGCCATCCAATGACCAGCAACTGATCTGCCTCACCCAGGAAGAGCACAATGATCACAATACCAACATGGGCCAGTGAAGCGACGTCCTTCACAACTAGACTGAAGAATGGAAGGACAGCAACTTTCTGTTCCCTTTCCCCAGTTCTCCAGTGCTGTTCCCCAGTTAAACATAGGGAAGAATCTGAGTATAGAATTGTGAATGTGTAACAAATTTCAAAGGAATATTGTAGAATTTCTTTTCCCAGAGATTTAAAAACTAAGGCTGAGTCCCCCACTCAGCGCCCCTCCTCAGCCCTGTTATACTTGTCAGTATTGTGTCCTTTTGACACAGATAACCTCATCTCATCAGGAAACATATATGACCTATATGTTCAATGATTAAATAGCTTTGAAAGTGCAACTTTCATTTTTTAAACCTTAGTAGTCCTAGAATTTTAGGTAAAGCCAGTTTTTTGGTTCAAAAATTGAGCCTTCGTAACCAAGTATTAGCAAAGCCTTAATAAAGACATGTGTTTTAATTCCAGCTATTAGCAAAATGGTGCATACGTTGCCAAAGCTACCCCCAATACACAGGCATATAGACATGAAACATTAGCATAAGAGGAAAAAATGAAAAATTGGACTTTAATAAAACTTTAAACTTACGTTCATCAAAAGGCTTGAAAGAAAATACCATATATATACATATATGTGTGTGTGTGAGTATATGTGTGTGTATAATAAATAAATATATATATATATATATATATATATATAAACAAAGAACTTGTATCAAAAAATATTTTCAAAATCAGCTACAAAAAGACAAAACAACATAATTTTTAAATGGGCAGAAAACTTGAACAGACACTTCACAAAAAATAATACACAAAGTAAGTATATAAAAAAACGCTAACACAAATGGAAGCCACAATGAGATAGTACTACAATCCCACAAAAACGGCTAAAATTAACAAGCCTGACAATACCAAATGTTAGTGAGGATGTGGACCAGCTGGAACTCTGATACATTGCTGGTGAGAATTTAAAATGGTACAGACTTTGGGAAACTGGTAGGCAGCTTTTTATTTAATATACTTACTAGATACATATAACCCAGCAAGTCTATTCTCTTTTACTCAAGAGAAATGAAAACATGTCCACAAAATGTGTACAAGATTGTTCATAGCAGCTTTATTCATAAAAACCCCAAACTGGAAACAACCCAAATATTCATTAACAGAATATTTTTTAAAATTATTATATATCATAATGGAATAATACTCGGCAATAAAAACGAATGGACTACTAACACAAGTAACTGTATGCATGAATCTCCAAAATGCAATGTTAAACGAAAGAAGCCAGATGCGAAAGAATGTATGATTTCATTTTTGTGACAGTCAAGAACAGGATAAACTAATCTATGTAGTAAAAACTAGAACACTGGTTGCCTGTAGGAATTGACTGAAAGGAGAGGGTATAAGGAACTTTCTGGGATGATGGAAATGTTCTATATTTTGGTTGGGGAGATGGCCATGAGGGTGTATGTATTTGCCAAAGTTCATCAATTTGTACAATTAAAGATCTGTGCATTTTGCTGTATGTCCATGGTAGTTTAAACCAAAAACAGAAAAAAATCTTACCCCACTACCAGTCTCTTCTTGAGCTTTTTAAAGCAGTTGACTGATGGGCAGATTCTGCTGAAAATCCAAAAATGAAATTTCTCCCTTGAGAACAAACTCTTTTTTACCACCATGAATGCCAGCCTCTCATCAGGGTCCAACCCCACTGGAATGAACTCGTATCAGCCAGCCCGCTCTGTGGGTCTTTGAGCTTTGGATTCCAGCTCCCTTTCCCAGCACTCAGTCCCATTTTTAATTTTCAGGGAAGTATTGTTCCAAAACTTGGCTCAGACCTTGTCCTCTCCTTGGATTCCTTCTTCATTTGTTTTCTCGATTTTGATCAATCGCTCTTTGGCTTGTGCCCCTCTCTCTTCAAGGTGTTGGACCAGAGGGTGTGACTGCTGAGGCAACACTGGGCACAGGACCCTCCAGCCCTGACCCTCAGTCATCAGTCACAGCATGACATTCCGTTCTTCTGTCACGAATGCATTTGCACAGATTGTTGAACCACATGAGTGAGCCAAATGGACATATGAGCTGTGGGGGGCAAGGGATAAGGGGAGCAGGGAGAGAACATAGGAAAGAAAGGAAAAAGAAGAATGGTTCTTTGTGGGGCAACAAACTTTGTTCTGGTTCCCAGCCTGAATGTTTCTGATCTGGTTTTCCTCTTTTTGTGATGTTTGAACTTGTTTCCTCAGCTCCAATGCTGAACTCTTGTCCAAAAAAATAAGAGCAGCAGTGTGAGATGCTGAGAGAGGCAAAACCAGCAACCCAGCAAAAAAACCTGCAGAGCCACGAAGATAAATGTGTGTCTGAATCAGAACTGGGCTTGAGAACGGGGTGTGTATGTATGTCCGTGTGTGTGTGTGTGTGTGTGTGTGTGTGTGTGTGTGTCCGTGTGTGTCCTAACAAATTTACAAGAAAAACCCTGTGGAGTAACCTCAGTTTTTCTCTCCTCTCTGCTCTCACACAGTCTGGCACTTTCTCCTTCCTCTAAACAGCTGCCATTATTAACCTTTTTATGCAAAGAGCACAGTATCTTGCCAGTTGGGTGTTGAAAATCTGGCAAAGAAAAGCTTGTTCCAAAAAAAAAAGAAAAAAGAAGGAAGAGATGCAGAAGAGCTGGGCAGATACCACAAGAGAGAAAACTGGTTGACAGGGTGTTAAATTGGGCCCAAGGACACAACATTGCTACCTTTCTTCTTGATAAAATCCCCTAACTCATTTGGGTAAAGGAAGAGGAAATGAGGATTTGAAAACAAAGGAAATAAGGAACTGTTTTGCATAGTTGAAATCACACAGATATTAAGCATTAATTGCAGTTCACTCCCAATGTGATAGCAGCCTTATGGCATAAGAGGATACACTTAAACGGGCAAAACTACACGCTTTGTACTAAATGTAGGAGAATCTTGTTTGTTGAGAGAAAGTATTAAGAGACTTAGGTAAACCAAGCCTTTTTTGACCAAAAGATCCTTCCCATTTCCCTCCTTAATTCTCAGAGAAGGGGAATTCTGCCATTCTGTTTGGTCTGTAGGCCTTTCCCTCCACTGCCTCACTAGGGCAGCTCTTGATCCCCATTTCTGGTGCTTACCCCCAACTTGCTGGGATGAAATAAAATTGAACATAAAACACCTACTCTAAACTCAGGTCTTATGTACCCTCGACTTTGCAGCAAAGAATACAAGAACTTTTTTTAAATCAAGTTTTTATTAACCTGGTCGTGCACTGGACTCTTTCAAGTTCTCCAATATGAATATGGGAGTTTTTGTTAATTATGAAGCTCTGCATTTATACAGATCTGAATGTTTTCTTGCCGCCCCTTTTGCATGTTTCCTTTATGTTTAAAGCATTCCCATGAGAGAAAAAGGCAAGCACTCCTGGTTCCCCAGAGCTCCTGCTTGAGCAATTTACCATCTTGGAATTTTAATGAGTCTCGACAATTACTATAATCCAGTACATTAAACACGGGTCTGTCGTCTCCAATGTCAACTTCCAGAGATAATGCTCCCCCAACTAAGCAAGAAAATTAATCCTTCTGAATGCCAAGTAAACATGACGAGAGTAGGCACTACAAACATAAAGCCAGCAGAATTGTACACTATGGAACTCACAGCTTTCCAGTCTAGTCAGAGCATTTGAAATAAATTGTCCTTAGTTTTCTTCCAAACCCATTTAATTCTTTACAAGAGTTTGGTGGAACAGTCTAGAAATAGAAATAACTTAAATTTCTTATAGGTAGGATCTGTTGTGTATGCCGGGGGCTGTCCACCATGTTTCTGCCCCAGAACCCCTGAAGAATACATAGCCCCTACAGTAACAGTGATTCTCTAGGTGAAGCCTGTGTGAACTGAAAAAGAGAAAAAGATGTGGGACCACACCCCTTTCCTAGTAAGGCACGACTTTATAGGTATAAAATCAAAAGGACCCTAAAATATAAGCAGTCTCCAGTTTACATACACACAGACAACACCGCCATTCCCTCACTGACTCTCCTGTGCCCTAAAACTCAAAGCCCTGCCTTCCCCACAGAATTGGAGGAGATAGTGCCACAACCTCTCTCCCTGTATTGTTTACTAGTCCGAAGAGCCCCTGCTCCTCTAATACCCCAGCCCTCCACAGCAGCCATTAGCTGCTGTTCTAATCGTTGTTGCTATTAGTTTTCCCTGAGCCTCTGAGAGAGTTTCCTGCACCCCTTGTAAGAACATCCTGCCGCAGGGGCCACTGCTATAAAAGAGAACCCCTTCCAGTGCTGTGTAGGGAAGATGGGACCAGGACCTACTCACCTGCTAATGGGGCAAGTGAAGATATATTTCCGGTGTCTGGAGTTAGAACTCAGATGGTGTCTCCCAGTACATAAAATGTACGAATGGGGGTTAGGGTCTGCGACAATGTTATGTTGGCGTCAGATATGCCCTGACAAAGTCCCATAGACTGCATTCCTTCAACAACAGAAATGTATTGTCTCACAGTTCTGGAGGCTGGAAGTTCATGGTCAGGTGTCAGCAGGGTTGGTTTCTCCCAAGGCCTCTCTCCTTGGCTTGCAAACCTCTCACTGTGTCCTCACATGGCCTTTCCTCCATGCCTGTGCATCCCTGGGATCCCTGGTCTCCTTACTGTGTCCTCATGCCCTCTTCTTCTACACAAGGACAACAGTCAGATTGAAATAGAACCCACCCTCATTGCCTCATCTTAACTTAATTGTCTCTTTAAATTACCTTCAAATCTAGCCACATTCTGTGGTTATGGGGCTTAATGCATCAACATTAGCTGGGGAAGGGGCATGACTCAGCCCATAACAAACATTCTGTGTGGGTTGTCTCGTGAGGACTGCTTTGGGAACCTAACTACTACTTAGGTCATTGTCTCAAGGTTTCAAACAGCTGACTTCCAAACAAACTCCAGAAACAGCATTGCAAATAAATCCCGAGGGCTTGCAGATGAAAAGATGGGGTGGGGGCACGACTGCAGAATCTGTCACTCACACCCACCAATTACAGCATCCTCCCTTAGGAGAGGTGCGGGGCCTGTAGGGACTTCAGCCCCAAATGCTATGTGAAAAGAACTCAGTAACTGGACCTTTCTTTAAAAGCTGTGTAATTGACAGTGTTTAGTGGATGAATAAGGGATTTTCTGGAGATAAGATTGTGGTATTCTTATACACTGTATAAATGATATCTCACTGCTTTGTCTACTTCTTTTTGTACAAAAGACCACCTAGGCACAAAGAAAATGTCACCCCCCACCCCCAGCATATGCTGTCCCCTGGTGAGGGAGCCTTCCTTTAACACTGAGATAACAGGCTTTGCTGTAAATTGCAGTGATGCTTAGTCGCCCTAAAGACCAGGTTTTGATTGATGGGATTTTTCAAGGGGTTCTTGTTAAAGATAAATAGTGGTTTTAATGTTATCATACTGAAAAAAAAAAAAAACTTACCCTTTTCTAATGTAAACCCTAAGCCAAACTTCAAACACTAACATTTTATATCCAACTTACCAACAAAACATGCTGTGGTAGTGACTTAAAAGTAGTATGATGAGTTGTTGGATAAAGTTCCTGCCTATGTGCCTGAAATTTCACTGGTTCAATTTATTCCTTTGAATCAGGCATCTCTCCAAGGCACCACCTTTTTAAATGCAGGTATGTGGCATATTATCACTCTCACCTTAACATGCCGAGGGAACCTGAACACTAGAATGGTAAGATCAGTGAGTGCCTGAGAAAAGAAGAGTTCAGAAAAGGACAAAATTGCCAGATTAAAAACCAGATTAGTGGGGGTGACTGGTTACTTCAGTTGGTTAGAACATTGTGCTAATAAACATGGTTGCCAGTTCACTCACCTTGTGGGCCACTGTGAGCTGCACCCTCCTTAAAAAAAAAAAAAAAATACACTTGAAGAAAAAAAAAAACAGATTAGTTTCTGCCTTGGTGTACCCCAGGCCTGGTAGTAAAGCATCATTACCTTTCGGGTTCTCTGACTTTCAGCGACTTCATGCATTTAGAGTCTGTGGGAATCACATGAGCCTTCTGCAAGCCTTTAGCCTAAATCTGAGTCAATAGATATTTATTCCTAAATGGAAGTTTGCCGCAGGTGGATGTCAGGATGCAACTAGGATGCAACTAGCAGGAGGATAGGGAATCACAGAAAAGATAAAAGTATTGATTTTTTCTCTGGCATCCTATGTTGGGACACAGAGAAGGTGCCCTGAGAAGCTTTCATGAGAGCTGAAAGACTCCATCTAGAAATAGCCTGCAGGCTTGCAGTTGGTGAGCACTGTTCTAATGCTATTTAATCAGGAATGAGCTCTATTTATTCAAAGATTATTAAAACTGAAAAGAATTTAGAGATCCTCTAACCTCCCCTTTTTTTGCACATAAGGAAGCTTAGCAGCTGAAGTGACTTGCCCAGGACAATAAAACTGAGTGACACAGCTGGGACTGGACATTTCCTCCCTTTCCAACCTTTTCCCCCTTCTTCACCTTGCAGCCCTCTTGAAGAAAACCCCCTTGGCCTAGGAGAGGGCACTCTAGTAATAACTGTTCTCCTACAACAATGCTAAATCATCCGCAGGATGCTGCCTCCGGCGCAAGCAGAGTGTGTTTTAGTAACGAATGCCGGCAGAGATATTTGTCCATGTCGGCATTGTGTGCTGACTAAGCACAGTGACTTTCTTTGGGGGACAGAAGTGAATAGTAGGTCATTATTAGGAAGTTTCTTTAACTGCCTTCAAGGCTGTGGCCTCGGCACCTTCTCCCTGCACTGCCAGCTGAGCCTCCTAAGCGCTGACTAGTGCACCGCAGCCCACAGGCAGCCGTCTGGGGGGTACTGAGCGGACTGGAAGAGGCCCTTGCAGGAGTGTGTGCCCTGGGATGACCCCATGACCCTCCATCTTGTCCTGTCCCTATAGAGCTTGCTTTCTCACTTGGCTGCTTCTGAAGGTGGAGCCCACCTCCCTCCCAGCTACTTCCTTGGGTAGAGAAGCAGAGAAAGACCTAGTGCCCTTCTCTTCAGTAAGCTGCGTGAAATGCCCGGATGTGCTTGCTTTGTTGTGGGTTTTCCTCCTCATGCTGGGCCATTCCCTGTGTGGAAATAAGTTGTGTGAGGCCATTTGAGCCCAGGAATGCCATGACTTTGCCTACGCTTTCTGGGGGAATTGTGCTGGGAAGTGTGGTGAACCTTAGGCATTCACTGAGCCAGACTGGACTGGAAATGTCCCTGGAGTCTCATGTCCTCACCCTTCTTCACCTAAGTCAACAATGACTGCAGAATTCTCTGAGCTTTAGGGGGCTGTGGGAATATTTTCCTTCCAACCCTAACCTTCCCCAAGAGCTTTCAAATCACATCACATACTTTCTTCCCTTTAGCAATCCAAAATTAGTAACATGCAACTGCAGACCCCCAACACACCCCCAGCCTTCCCCATGTCAGGCACATCAGACACAACCTGCCATCTCACCATCCTGTGCATGCGCCTCACCCCTATACATGGTCCTCCCTGAGATGGTCATGTGTATCCAGGGCATCCCTCAGAACAGCCCACGTGACCCCAGAGCCTTGCTCGGTGATGGCACCCCTTCCATCATCCTAGCGTGTACCACACTAAAGGGTCATCCCATCACATCACCAGGGAGTCAGGAAATTACACCCGGGGAGTGTATCAGGTTGGCATTAAAAAAAGAAAAAAAATCAAGCAAGGCCCATAGTTGTCTGTGACGGCCTCTCCATTCTCCCTGTCGCACCCACCCTGGAGTCAGACACTGCTGGAAAGAGCAGACAGCACTGGGTGGAGTGTGCGCCGAGCACGTGGTGCTGAGGGGGAGGAGACTCCCTTCCCTCTTCCTGCCTGGTGAGAGAGACTAGCGGGGCCTGGATTCGCTTCTGTGCTGCGTTAGCCCTGACATTGCAGCTGTAACAGCCTTCTCCATACCACCCTGACAGTTTCAGCATTAGATTTCTTATGAGTTGTTTCGGTCGCTGTTGTTTTTTAATCCTCTCCCTTTTAACACTTCTCATTTCTGAGGGCCAAACCAAATACACTGGGCTGGCTAGCTACCCTGGCGGGTCTGCGATTCCCAGAGCCCTGCCGCTGTTCTGATGAATCCCTTTGGCAAAGAGGGAAATTTTTTCTCCGTTTTGATAATGACAGGCTTAATTTGAATGCCTCTGTTCAGTCAGTTAATAGCTTTGTAAGAGATAGTGTGAGAGATACTACCAAATACGCTTAGCCAGCCATGTTAAAACTGCCCAGCGGGGAAAGCTGGCCCTTTGTTTTGTTGTTGTGTTTTTGAGGGCGGTGTCACTGGCCCTCATATTTGGGACCCGAACCAGGGCCACTGGCTTCCAAGGCCAGCGCTTAACCACCGCGCCACTCGGCCGGCCCTGGCCCTTTGTTTTTGACACTGCACACTTTCTCAGGCCGTGAGTGCAACCCCAGCGAGCCTCTGACTGGTAAAGCCTGGTAGAAACCATGCTGTCCATCTCTGCCTCAGGCCTGTGCTTACGTACTTCCCGCAGGTCGGGGACTGGCTTGCTCTTCTTCTCAGCTTTCCTGAGGTATAACTGATAAATAGAACGTAGGGTGTTTGAAGTGTGCAATGAGATGATTTGGTCTGTGTACACACTGTGAAAGGATCTCCTCCACTGAGGTAAGTAACGCACCCATCACCACACGCAGTTCCCTTTTCTGAGTTCCGCTCTCCTAGCAAGTTTCAATTATATAATACAGCTGGCTCGTTCTCTGAGTGGGCTGCTCCATCACAGGTCCACTGGTGTTCCCGGAACATTTTCACACGACATGATTCTTGGCTCTTGAAATTTAATGTCTCGGGGCCAATCAGACCAACCTAAACCTCCTGTCGGGTTTGGGAGTTGAGGTTTCCCTTCCCACTTCATCTTTTGTAGCTGCGTCTTGTGTTTTGTTGCCATACTCCTCCTCTGTCCACTCCCTCACCCCACTTGTTCAGAAAGTGCATAACACCCATATCAAGATACAACCTTTCCGGAAAGACAGTAACCAGGAGGTCCTTAGAAGCACAGACTATCACACAGAAAAAACTCAGACTATCTCAGCCAGGGAAGAAGGCTCTAGGCAGGGAAGCAGCCAGCATTTTAAAGTGTCCAGATATAAGTAGGTTAGAAATCAAGACATTGGTACATAGTAACATCTGCAAATGCATAATAGAATCATCAGAAAGCAAAAGTTTGTGCTGGTTTATATACAGGTAACTGTCTAAAACTGGATTGTTAACATCCATTGTACTTGCCTCATTCCAGTTCCTGATACATGGAAGGAGGTGAATTGGGAGTGACAGGTGTTAGCAGCGTGTGCTTGGGCCGTATAGATTGCCACTGACCACAATTGTCTACTCTTGCCTCGGTTACTTGACCTCTCAGTTATTGCCTTTCAAAATCAGGACTGACTGTAACCTTCAAAAGAATGAGAAGCAACAGTGAGTGCTAAGAACTCTAAGAGATCTGGTAGATAGCTAGCAAGACCAGCTGTCTCATAAAACTTTCCTCTGAGGCAGAGGAGACTTCCTCTTTTCTTTATGGAGAACCATGTATCTGAAGACAGTCGACTTTCAGCCCTCACCACCCCCTCGTTTGGCTTGAAGGATAATTCCTAAGTTTTCCTGAGGCAAATACTTCAGTCAGTCTAACCTGTAGGTGTCTTGTAAGGTCAGAGAATGGAGCTGGTAGTTCTGTTGGCTCCCTTCCAGGTAAACCAGCCCAAATCTCAGAACTGGCCCGCTTCCCTTTAGTAGTTCCACTGTTCGATGCTTTGTGCAGGAGGGGGTTAGTGTAGCAAAGTAAATGATGTGCTTTGTATTAATACAGACTCGCTAAAAATCTTAAATGTTTTATTTCCTTTGGGACAAGGGAGTGCCAGTATCACGTTGCAGAATTTTCACTTCCATAGCTGGAAAGCAGAGAAGCTCTTGATTTATTTTTGGTTTTGTCTTTTTAACCTTTGAAAACCAAAGGTAAAAATGCACGATGCTGTAACATCGGAAAATCCAGCTACCCCAAGGCATATGGCCAGTATTCACTCAGTAAATATTTAGGGAGCACCTAGTGTGTGCCAGTCCTAAGGTGCTCTTGATAATACTCAAAAGTTACTTTGAGATACTGAAGCACCTGAGTATAGCATCCCTCCTACCTTGATGCTTCTGTCAGGAGGGAAGTAAAGGACAAGGTTCCTTTTAAATCCCCGAGTGACTCTGGAAGCACTTTCTGTGGAGACCATACTGTTCAGCATGGAACTCTGACTGTGGGTCATGTATGGACAGGCCCCCTTGGTGGAATGGAGCAGACTCTTGTTTTTATTATGACGTTTTGTTCAACATTAGTCATGGAAGAGCAGTAACACCTTATTTACTTTTGGCCTAAGCAACAACAGCCTTTCATTCTTATGAAAACAAATGCAGACATCGCCTGGCAAAGAAGTTCATTACAAGGCAGGAGAGAGAGGAGGAGAAGGCCCAGGAGCAACCGCATGGCCATTACCACTTCCAGCCTCGAGCCATGTGGCAGTAGCTTCAGGCCCCACACACCAAGCAACTGGGGTGTGTGGGGACAGTAGAAAGAAAACAGAAATTCAAGTTGCACGCTCAGTCTTGAACCATTAGTCCTAATCAGTGGGAACTAATCATAGGACCAGTTCTTCAAGAGCAAAGTAAATAAGTGACCAGAATACCTGTAGAAAAGTAAATGACAGGGCAAGAAATATCCACTATGCTCTCAGATCCCTCAGACCACGTAAGTTTTATATTCAATGTTTTATTCAACAGATGTTGTGGCAGAATACATTTCCGTTCATTCCAGTTGTTCAAACATCCGAACTCGGAAGTTGTTTTATGTCTTCATATCTCCTAAGCAGATGGAGTTAAACAGCCTTCCGATCTGGGCTGGGCTGGGGCTCATGTCTGGACGGGACAGCAGGACCATGTCAGCTTGATCCGTCACCTCTGAAAGGCTCCAACTAGCAGGCCAGCTTACAGCTCAGACCTTATGGCCGGTGCATCCTGGGACCTAGCTGTTCAAAACCTCAAGTTCAGATTCTTGTCAGCTCAAACCAAATTAATCATCTCTGTATAATTTCCAGCCCACCACCAAACCATTTACAGAAAGGAATTAATCTGAGTCACTGCCAACCACAACTGAATTCATTCGGTAGCCTCTGGTAACCATCCCTTCTTTATTCCCATCTGTACATCCGCCTCTTTTGTGACTGTGAATAGAGTACTTTACCTTGAAATATAGCTATTTTCACTCTGAAAACTTTCTTATTTTGTGGATTTCCGTGAGCTCTCCCTGGTGCTTTCACTCGTCTGTGCAGAGACGGTGTACCTGTTCTATCATCAGCCCTGTCTGTGTGAGCAGGCCTGACGGGGCAGCTTCCCGGGGTCGGCAGCCCAGCCACCCTCAGCTGTACTTCTGCTCCTCCCTCCAGCCCAGCCATGTTCCTTGTCACCCTTGGCACCATCAGCTGTGTTCCGACAGTTTCCCGAATATTGAAAGCAGGAAGGGCACCCGAGTGGCTTCCCTTACAGCCAGCCTTTCACAGCAATATTTTTGTTGGGTGTGAGGTTGTATAACATCATCTCTGAAATACCTCACTTTCCTTCTGAGATTCCTCTGCCCATTTCTCCCCTGAAGAGCCAAGGAGGCCGAAGCATTCTCTTCTTCCCTCTGCCCCACGCGCTTCAGATGTGTGTTGCTTTGAGCATTCAGATTGAGTTGCTGTTGCATTTGTGATTCTTGGCTCATGTCCCTCTAGAAATCCTGTTACTACTCTGAGCTCGGGGAGGGCTAGAATAGCTACTAAGAACAGAATACATTATAATAACACTCAGCAGACAAAGCCAAAATTCCTGCCAGAGGCCACCTTGGTATCCTATACTTGTCACATACTCCATCTTTGGAGAACTTTAAACAAAGCGGGGTGCTTACAGCGCACAGCTTAGGCACCCTGCTCTGAGATCTGCATCATCAGTCTTGATTTGGAGATGCTTCTGATTTTATCTTAAAAAGCTCTTTGGACAGTTATCAGTGTTTTCCCCCAGGACTAGCATCTGTTGCTTTAGTTATTCACCAGTCGTTTTTTGATTGTTTCCTATGTGCAGGATATTCTGCTAGACAGCACTGGTATGTTAAAAAAAGAATTCATCAAGAGTTTGCAGGAGAGTTGGGGAATTAGACACATAACCAACTCTTTAAACACAAGACAAAATTAATACTTTAGCAATATTCACTTCTGAATAGAGAAGGCTTTGCAGAGAAAAGGGGCACTTGAGCTCAACCATGAAGCATGAGTCAGACAGGGAAGAGAGGTGTGTAGGAGGTAAGATGGTCCACATTCTAGAAGGAGAGAACCACATCAAAGTAAAAGCAAAGACAATGGACTGACAAGGATATGCCAGGAGATGAAATTGAGAAAGGAGAGTAGGGCTGCCAGACTGTGGCTGCCATGCCAGAGAGATGGGACTCCAATTTGTAGGCAGGAAATCATTTACAATATTTAGAAAGATTTCTCTTAAAAACCAGGGTTGACGTTGTTGGGAAGCGACTGCAGTAAGCAAAAGATGTTAGGATATGAGCGCATGTATTGGGGGTTGTGACCAGGAGACGATCCATAATGGAGAACCTAAACCAAGGAAACAGTGGCCTGAGAAGGGCAGTAACAAGCATCTCTCAGAAGAATTGAAGAATATCTAATCACATGAAGAGCTATTTGGAGTAATTATTAAGTGACAAGAACAGTTTGTTAAATAGTCTGAACAGTGTGATTTGATGTGTAAGTGGAGCATTCACAAATGTTTATCAAGCATTTGAAAAATGTGAAGCTGAAACTCAGGAGAGAAGGGAACTAGAGTTATAATTATATTGACATCTTGATAATGATTAAATTTACGTCATATAAGGCTCATTATACTATTATTCTCTTTTGTATATATGTGGCATTTTCTGTGCTAAATAAAAAGTTTTTCAAACTCAGAAAAGCCCACCTCAAAAGAAATAATTAAATTGGCAAAGAAAGTGGAGTAAATATGTGAATGCACCAAGTACTCAGAATAATACCTGGCCCATAACTAATGACCAATTAGTTAGTTGCTATTATTAGCACTTTATAAAGCTGGGAATAGACGGTTCCCTGAGCAGAGGACACAAGAGGAAGATCAGAGGAAAGCCTCCGACCCAGAAAACCCTCCACTGTGGGAGGAAGAGCACACAGCAGACCGCAGGGTGGAGAGGAAATCCATCGGCAGGTGGGGAGAGCCAGAAAGCCAGGAAGGGACCGATTTCAGGAGAAAGTGTCATCAGGGGCAAACATGGACGGGGCTCAAGCAGGACAACGATTGAGTAAAGACCACTGGACTGTGCTCTTAGGTAATCCTTAAGGTTTGGAGTTTGGGGGGGTGTTTTTTTCAGTTTTAAAGTATAACATGCGTACAAAACAGTACACAGATCGTACATATAGAACTCAGTAATTTGTATACACTTATAATGGACGCTGGAAGAAGAGCAGATCATCCCCCGCCCCTCGGAAGCCTCTGTCATGCCCCTTCCCAATCACTGCTCCACCCTACGAGGGGAACCTGACCACCTACTTACAAACCTGTCTTGCCTGGAATCATGCAGTGTGCCCGTTTGTGTCTCGACTGTTGTCAGCATCATGTTTGCGAAGTGCACCAATTATGGCACACGTGGCCATGGTCCTTGCATTTGCATTGCTGTGTGACATTCCACTGTATGGATGTAGTGCAGGTTATTGTTTAGTTGTGGTGGACATTTGGATTATTCCCAGGTTTGGGCTATTTTTCTGGATTCTCTTTCATTTCATTGGTCTAGATGTCTGTTTTGTGCTAGTTGTAAGCTATGTTGACAACTGTAGCTTTATAGTAAAGTAGTATGTTGTTTCTTCATGACAGTTCATATAATTTCGTTCTTCAAGATTACTTTAGCTATCCTTGGCTCTTTGCATTTCCACTTCCACTTTGAGTCCCTTGTCAGTTTATACATATGTGTATGCACACGCACCTGCCAACATTTTGGTTTGGATTGCATTGAATCTAAGGATTAGTTTGAGCAGAATTAACTTTTGCAGTAGTGAGTCTTCCAATCCATAATCAGGCTGCATCCCTCCGTTTAATTTTTTTTTATTTCTCTAAATAATGCCTTATAGTTTTCAATGCAGAGGTCTTAGTGTAGTAAACTTTTGAGAGAACAATTTCGGTGAAATGGCAAAAACTGAAAGATGTTGAGAGAAGAGAAATGGGTAGCAAATGCAGACTGTTCTTTTGAGATATTTTATGGTGAAAGAAAGGAAAAAAGGAGTACTATCTTGTGATCGGAAAGCTTGTGTACTGGCAGATTCAAAAGAGCTTTTCAGGACGAGCGTGCCTTCAGAGGCCCAGGCAAAGGCTGGGTGAGGAAAGACTGGAAACAGGTAACAGAAGGCACAGGGACATGGCGGGCTGGCTCAGGTTAGCCTGGAGAGCTGTGGGGCAGCGCGGAGAGCTGTGGGGTCTGCCTAGGTAGGATGTTTCCTGGCTGCGTTCCCTTGGTGACTGTCTCCTCAGAACCACCGGCTACTTACACAGTGCATGGCTATGAGCCATCGGGAGAACTGCGCCTTGTGCCACTCACAGCACCAGACCCATGTGCAGGAAGCGTGGAGCAGCCAGGCTGGCTGCCTCATGGTCATCCTAACCCACATGATCAAATCCCTGTTTCATTTAGCAGAGCACATAAGGTTCTGTTTCTCTACTGGAAGCACACAGCTGTACCTTTATTATTCCAGCAGTCCCTTCCTCCAGAGGATCTCAGTGAGATTAAGTTTACATGGAGAGGTGCTAAACTTGAGGTGCCCAGGAGGCTTGAGGAAGATTTCGTAGTAGATATTTCATATATGGAAGAAACTAAGGTGCTGAGATATGAGGTTTAATGCATAAGTCACAGAAGCTAAACTTGAGGTGCCCAGGAGGCTTGAGGAAGATTTCGTAGTAGATATTTCATATATGGAAGAAACTAAGGTGCTGAGATATGAGGTTTAATGCATAAGTCACAGAAGAAGTTTGCAGGATTCATGGGAACAAATTTGTTTTGCAGTTTAGTGGAAATTATTTTACTTTGGAAGCGCTGTTAAGTTTGTTGTCGTTTGTCTTTAGATGCAAAGCTTTCAATACTTACAAAGAAAATTGTTTATATCTAGAGAAGGGATCGTGTAAGCTTATGTGCTACGTGTAGTTATGGTGCTTTTAAGAAAGTGGGCAAGAAGACAAACAGTATTTTTCACTGTGGTACTTGCAGTGATGGAATGAGCCTGCCAGTATTAGAAAACAGAGAATAGAAATGGAAGATCTTGTTGGAATGACTCAGTCATGCATACACTAAGTTTGGATTTGTAGCTTTGACAAGGAAGGGAAAGAGGGAGAGAGAAGGATTTAATTGATTGCAGCTAGGATATAATAAGCATTTTCATTAAATCCCAAATATTACACATTTGTACTTTGGGGGAAATTCAAGCTAAAGGGACTTTTCTTTGGGGAGCAAGTGGGAGGTGGATAGACAGGCCTGGAGGGGTGGGAGGGGCCGTGGGCAAGGGGTAGAGGGAACAAGAATGTCTTGAGGGACACCTGGTAAATTAAGTTTCGAAAACTTCCTTTTTTACATGTGATGCACATGCTAACAAAATCTTTTAAATTAACAAAGTACTAATGTGTTTCAAGATTTGTTTTCACACCTCTGCTGTGTAACACACCTGTCTTAAGTTTTTTTGGCTTCCTTCACACCGTCCTTCTTTCCTAAGTGGTCTACATGTTTTAACAACACATTTCTGTACTCCTTTCACTTCAGAATGACTAAAGCTTTGCATTTCAAAGTCAGAATAAAAACCCTCATTTTAAAAGTAATTCCAGTTTCACAAGAAAGCTTGATCTCTGAGATTTTTTTCAAGACAGGAAATTTTAGCATAGAATGGATCAAGTGTCAATGAAATCTCTCCATGCTCAGCCATGTCCACATTTAATGCTGCTTTCAGATCAAATGCAAACCGTTCATAATCCCGGGAGAGCAGAGAAAGGCCTACCAGATGGAGAGCAACTGCAGCCAATGAAGGAACACTTCTTTCTCTAAACCTTTTGGTTCTTCTGATCCCTTTATATTTTTTTAAACACCTTTCCCAACCAAACCATTCACTAGACCTTGGAAAAAGCATAGCCTTACAGGCTACCTCTGGTGTTTTCTCGCCCTCATCTTTTTCCATCACTTTTAGTTGTACTTCCTGTTCTGGTGCTAATCACTATTTCGTCTTCTTGTTTACACCCTCCTGACATGTGTAGGTAATAATCAACATTCCCTCCCCTGCGTTTTCAGTTAGTTCAGGTCTACTATTTAGTTCTTCTAATCCTGCCTCATAAAATGATCCTTTCAGCTTCTTAGTCATGCCTGCCACTTTCCTTTGAACTTATTCCAGTTTGTCTCCATTTTACTGGTAATGAGGTGCCTGAAATGGAACACAGCGCCCTAGGTGTGGCCTTGCTGCCACCATGTAATGGAATGGGGTGGAGGGGTCCTCTGAGGGACAATGCCTGAGCCTGGCCAGCCCAGGAGCCTCTGGTCATTCTTGAAGCGCTGCTATTGCTCCTGTCAAGACCCAGGAATCTCTGTGCCCCTGACCTTCAGTGAACAGCCAAGTGCATCTCCTTCTCCGTGCCTTATTAGCTCACCCTTTTTTTCCATTTAGAATGACCCTTCTTACTGTCCTCTGATATCAGTAGTCACGTTCTTTGCCCAAACTGAAGGCAGTAGCACTCTCTATGGGCATTTACTACACGGAGTTTTTCATGGAGTACTCAGTCCATTTGTTTTACAGTTTTATTGAGATATAATTCATACACCATACAATACATCCATTTAAAGTGTATAGTTCAGTACGTTTAATATGTTGTCATAATTGTGTAACCATCACCACAACAATCAATTTTCAAACATTTTTATCATTCCGAAAAGAAATCCGGATTTATTAGCAGTCATTCCCGATTACCCCATCTCACCCCAGCTCTGGGCAACCACTAATCTACTTTCTAACTGGATTTGCCTACTCTGGACATTTCATAAAAGTGAAATCATACAATATGTGGTCTTTTGTGACTGGCTTCTTTGACCTCGCATAATGATTTTATGGTTCATGTTACAACACATATCGGAACTTCATTCCTTTTCATTGGTGAATCAACTAATACTTTCTGAGTGAATATTTTATACAGTTCTATTTGTCCCTTTTCAGTGTCTTAGAATGTAAGAATGTGGGCCAGACGAGTGGCGCAGTGGTTAAGCGCTGGCTTCGGAAGCCAGCGGCCCCAGTTCGGGTCCCACATGTGAGGGCCGGTGACACTGCCCTCAAAAAAAGAATGTATAGGGCTGGCCGAGTGGCTCAGTTGGTTAAGAGCTCGCTCAAGAGCGTGAGCTGAGCTCTGAGCAACAGCAGTTCAATGCCCAGCCCGAGCTGAGCTGCCGCTAAGCTGCCAACAGATGGCAGGATGGCTCAGCTTAAAAAAAAAAAAGAGAGAGAAAAAGAATGTAAGAATTACACACTTAAAAATACATGTAGCTTTGAATAGTTATATATTTTTATTCATATTTATCATAAAATTGATGTTGCTTGTGGTATTAAACAATACAGAAGTATACAGAGTAAAGTCAAAAGTCCTTCCATCCACTAAACAAACCACTCTTAATAGTTTTGTGTTTCATCCATTTTTTGTATATAGGTTTATATAAAGATCTCTCTCACCTCTTGTTCAACACTAAGTTTACTAATAAATTTTTGCTCTTACAAATTGCCTTGGTAAACATACTTGTGCATACATTCCTGAATTTCTTAATGGTATTTCTATAGAATATGTTCTTAAATATGGAATTTTTTGGTCAGAAGATATATACAATTAAATTTGCTTGATGAGACCAGATTGCTTAGCAGTCTACATTCCCATCAGTAGTAGTATAAAGAGTACCCACTTCCCCAAATCCCACCAGCACTGATTTTTTAACAATCCTTGAAACTTTTGCCAATGTAATAAGGAAGAAAAAAAACCTTTTTTGTGAGTATTTTTTATGTACTTGTTAGCTGTTTGTGTTCCTTCTGTGAGTTTTTTGTTCATATCCTCTGCCCATTTTTCTCTTAGGTTATTAGGCTTATAGTACCACTTTTTATAATATATTGATATCAGTCCTTTGTCTTTTTGTCTTATTTATTATAAATGTTTCCTAAGCCATCATTTTTATTTTAATTTAAATGTATCTTCTCTCTGTCTCCATACAAACATTTTAAATTTCTTTATAGTCAAACTTGCCCTTTTTTCTTCCTTTGATAGCTTTCTTTAAAAGCATTTCCCCCTTGTCTTTGTCAGTTTAGGCTGCTGTGACAAAATGCCATAAACTGTGTGGCTTATCGCCAACAGAAATGTGTGTCTCACCATTTTAGAGGCTGTAAGTCCAAGATCACGATGCCCATGTGATCTGGTTCTGAGGGGGCATCTTCTGGGCTGCACTGCCTGCCTCTCCCTGTAGCCTCACATGGTGGAAAGAGCTAGCTAGCTCTCTGAACTCTTCTTACAAGGGCATGAAAATCCCACCCTCATGACCAAATTGCCTCCCTAAGGTCCCACCTCAAATACCATCACTTTGGGATTAGAATTTCAACATATGAATTGGGGGAACACAAACATTTAGTCTACTGCAAAAAATAAAAGAACATTTACCTATACCCCAGCCCAAGATTACAAAAAATGTTCCTAAATTTGCTTCTAGTACTTTCACGGTATAGCTTTTTAATATTTTTTTAATTGAGATATAACTGACATATAACATCATCATATTAGTTTCAGGTGTACAAGATAATGATTCAATGTTTGTATGTATTGCAAAATGATCACCACAATGAGTCTAGTTACCATTCATCACCACACATAGTTACAAGGTTTTTTCTTGTGATAAGAGTTTTTAAGATCTACTCTCTTAGCATATTTCAAATATACAATGCAGTAGTATTAGCTGTAGTCACCATGATGTATATTACAGCCCCAGGACTTATTTATCTTATAACTGGAAGCTTGTACCTTTTGACTCCTTTCACCCTTTTTGTAACCACTTCTGACCCCCTACCTCTGGCAACCAACAATCTTCTCTGTATCGATGATTTCGGTTTGGTTTTTGTTGTTGTTTTTATTTAGATTCCATATATATGAGATCATACGGTATTTGCCTTTCTCTGTCTGACTTATTTCATTTAGCATAACGCCCTTAAGGTCCATCTGCGCGTATTTTGTTGCAAATGGCAGGGTTTCCTTTTTTATGGGTAAATAATTGTGTCCATTGAATATGTATATATGTATATATATATTACATTTTCTTTATCCATTCATCCATTGATGGACATTTAGGGTGCTTCCATGTTTTGGCTATTAATAAAAAATGCTGCAGTGAACATGGAGGTGCATATATCTCTTTCAGTTAGTGTTTTCATTTTCTTTGGATAACTATAAAGAAGTGGAATAAATGGATCATATTGTAGTTCTATTTTTAATTGTTTTAGGAACTGCCATACTGTTCTTCATAGTGGCTATAATAATTTACATTCCCACCAACAGTGCACAAGGGTTTCCTTTTCTCCATGTCTTCAGCAACACTTGTTATTTCTTGTCTTTTTGATAGCCATTCTAACAGGTGTGAGGTGGTATCTCAGTGTGATTTTGATTTGCATTTCCCTGATGATTAGTGACAGTGAGCATCTCTTCCTGTACCTGTTGGCCATGTCTGTGTCTCCCTTGGAGATATGTTATTGAGTTCCTCTGCTCATTTTTTAATCAGATTGTTTGTTTGTTTGCTTTTGTTATTGAGTTGTATGAGTTCTTTATATATTTTGGATATCAATCCCTTATCAGATACATGATTTTCATATATCTTCTCCCATTCCATCAGTTGCCTTTTCATTCTGTTGATGGTCCCTCGCTGTGCAGAAGCTTCCTAGTTGGATGTCATCCTGCTTGTTCAGTTTTGCTTTTGTTGCCTTTGCTTTTAGTGTCAAATCTAAAATCATCACCAAGCCCCATGTTAAGGAGCTTACTGACTATGTTTCCTTCTAGGAGTTTTAAGATTTCAGGTCTTAATGTTCAAGTGTTTAATTCATATTGAGTGAATTTTTATGTGTGGTATTAGCAAGTGGTCCAGTTTCACTCTTTTGCCCGTGGCTGGCCAGTTTTCCTAACACCATTTATTGAAGAGACTGTCTGTTCCCCACTGTATATTCTTGACTCCTCTGTCATAAATTAATTAATTGTGTGAGTTTTTTCCTGGGCTGTCTATTCTGTATCATTGATCTTTGTGTCTGTTTTTATGCCAATGCCTTGCTATTTTCATTACTATGGCTTTGTAATATCGTTTGAAATCAGGGCGCTTAAAGCCTCCAGCATTGGTCTTCTTTTCTCAAAATTGCTTTGGCTATTCAGGGTCTTTTATGGTTTCAGACAAATTTTAGGATTGTTTGTTCCATTTCTGTGAAGAATGTCATTGGAATTTTGATAGGGTTTGCACTGAATCTGGAGATTGCTCTCGGTAGTACGGACATTTTAACAATATTCTTCCAACCTATGACCATGGAATCTTTCCATTTATTCGTGTCTCCTTCAGCTTCTTCCATCAGTGTCGTAGAGTTTTCAGTGCACCAGTCTTTAACCTCCTTGGTTAAATTTATTCCTAGGTATTTTATTCTTTTTGATGCAGTTGTAAATGGGATTGTTTTCATAATATCTCTTTCTGAGTTCTTTATTAGTATATAGAAACACAACAGATTTTTGTATATTGATTTTGTATCTTGCAACTTTACTAAATTTTTTATTAGTCCTAACAGTTTTTTTGGTGGACTGTTTAGGATTTTGTATATATAATATATCACCTGCAAATAGTGACCATTTTGCTTCTTCTCTTTCAATTTAGACGCTTTTTATTTATTTTTTTCTTGCCTAATTGCTCAGGCTAGAACTTCTAAGTTGAATAAAAGTGGCAAGACTGGGCATCCTTGTATTGTTCCTGATCTTAAAGCTTTTCAGCTTTTCAGCTTTTCACCATTGTGTATGATGTTAGCTGTGGGCTAGTCATATATGGCCTTTATTATATTGAGGTATATTCTCTCTATACCCACTTCCATGAGAGTTTCTTGTCATAAATGGGTGTTGAATTTTGTCAAATGCTTTTTCTGCATCTGTTGAGATGATCATATATATTTTATCCTTCACTTTTCTAATGTGGTGTGTCATACTGATTGATTTGCAGATGCTGAACCATCTTTGCATATCTGGAATAAATCACACTTAATTATGGTGTATGATCCTTTAATGATGAATGATTGGTGAATGATTGTGTTTTTGTTTTGTTTTTTTGTTTTGTTTTTTTTATCATTTTTTTCCTTTTTTTATTAGTTTCAGGTGTACAACACAATGCAATAGTAGTTATACTCTTTACCCCCCAAAGTGAAAACCCCCCTCCCCCAGTTTGCCACCCCACTCCCCCCCCATATCATACATATCCATCACAACTCCCCTGACTCCCCTCCACAGTATACTCCACATCCCGTGACCATCCACATATTCAGTTGCAGTTGGCATACAATACCATACAACATCAGCTTCAGGTGTACAGTGCAGTGATCAAGCCTCTACTCCATCCATGAAGTGGTCTCCCTAACAAGACATGTGACTATCTGACACGCCACAAAATTTTTACATTATTATATTCCCTGAACTGTGTTTCATATCCCTGTGGCAATATTGTAGTTGTCTATTTATACTGTCTAATCCCTTCCCCTTCCCCCCCATCCCCACCCCCCTCCCAACTAGCAACCCTCAGTTTTTCCTCTACATCTACGAGTCTGTTTACTTTGATCATTCACTCAGCTCTTCAGACTCCACACACAAGTGAGATCACATGGTACCTGTCCTTCTCCGACTGATTGATTTCTCGCAACATAATAGTCTCTTCACAACATTATCAATTACATTCCCAGAACTGCCCCCATATCCCTGCGGCAACATTGTAGTCCCACATACACTGTCCGAAACCTTCCCCCTCTCCCTCTTCCCCACTCCCTCCCAGCCAGCAACTATCAGCTTTTCCTTTATATCTGCTTGATATGACTTCAATCTTCTTAAATTGTCTCTCTGGGTTAGCTTATGTACCCCTTTCTTTTGTTTAAAAAAGCCCTTTTAACATTTCTTGCAGTGCTGGCTTGGTGGTAATGAATTCCTTAAGCTTATTCTTTTCTGAGAAGCTCTTTATTTCTCCTTCAATTTTAAGTGATAGCTGTGCTGGGTAGAGCAATCTTGGTTGTAGGCCTTTATTTTGTGTCACTTTGAATATCTCCTGCCACTCCCTTCTGGCCTGCAGAGTTTCTGTAGACAAGTCAGCTGTTAGTCTAACAGGAGTTCCTTTGTATGTAACTTGCTGTCTTTCTCTTGCAACCTCTAGGATTCTGTCTCTGTCTTTAACCTTTGCCATTTTGACTATGATGTGTCTTGGTGTGGACCAGTTTGGGTTCAGCTTGTTTGGAACCCTCTGCACTTCCTGGGCATATATGTTGATTTCCTTCACCAGGGTAGGGAAGTTTTCAGTCATTATTTTTTCAAATACATTTTCAACCCCTTGCTTCTTCTCTTCTCCTTCTGGTATCCCTATGATTCGAAGGTGGTTGCACTTCACCTTGTCCCATAGGGCTCTTAAACTGTTTTCATTGTTTTTTATTCTTTGGTCTTTTTGCTGTGCCAACTGGGTGAGTTCTGCTATTTTCTCTTCCAAATCGCTGATCCGCTCCTCTGCTTCATCTACTCTACTGGTGACTCCTTCGAGTGTGTTCTTCATTTCAGTTATTGTATTCTTTAGTTCTAACAGGTTGTTTTTTATGGTTTCCCTATCCTTCCTTATGTCCTCGCTAAGTTCCTTAAACATTCTTATCATCAGTGTTCTAAACTCTGTCTCTGAAAGGTTGGATCCCTCTGTTTCATTTGGTTCCATTTCTGGAGGTTTCTTCTGATCTTTTACTTGTGACATGTTTCTTTGTTTCCCCATTCTGGCTGTCGCTCTGGGATTGCTTTGATGTATTAGATAGATCACCAGGAGAGCCCTGGCTGGATCTTGCAGGCACACAGCTCAGGGCCTAACACTCCCAGGAAAACTCCCAGTCTCAGCCTGTTCCAATCAGCCGCTTGCAGATCAGGCCGAGTAGCCAATCACCAGCCTGGCAACTCTGTAAACGGAGTGTGGAGAGCGGGAACTTGAGGCGGCTTGTGCACTCTCACGTCTCAGTGAGCAGCCTGTTGGAGCCGCAGGGCACCCGTCCTGCGTTTCCCTGGAAACGCAGTATAAGCCGGGCAGAGGGTGGGGATCCAAGGCCGCAGGCGCGCGCCCGCACACCTGTATTTCTGCGCCAATTCCAGCAGACCAATTAGGTCTCGGACCTGATCCTTCGTGGGAGGTCCCAAGCCCGACAAAACGGCGCCCTTCCTATACCACTCGAGTACAGGCTCCGTACCACAAGAACAACAGTCCAAAAACCTCCAGCCTTTGCACCAAAGGTGCTCAGTTCAGTCCGTCCCCGCAGGCTCCCGGCTCACACAGCCACTCCCTCCACCAGGAACCAGGTAAGTGCTCACCGGCGAGCAAGCCCGTGTGCCGGCCCCACTGATTCTCCAGCCGCTCTTAACCTCACCAAGCTGAGCAAAGAGAGTCCTCACTAATTTACTGCCAGCTATCTTAGAACTTCTCTTCCCGGCAAAGGAGCTCTGGGATGGTGAGCTTGGTGTGCGGCCGGAGGGTCTCTCCCCCAACCAGAGAAGCCTCCCCACAGCTGGGACCTCCCTCACGGGGTTTGCCCTCTCTCGTCTCCACCTGTCCTACCAGACCCCATGCGGCTTCCTCTTTAAGTTCTTCGTTTAGTGGTTCTGTTCCTCCAGTGTTCCGGGGACCTCCAGGGTTGAATGCTGTATAATTTGCTTGTAATTTTGGTGTGATCCTGGGAGGCAGTTAGCACAGCGTCTTGTCTATTGCGCCATTTTACCGGAAGTCCCTGGTGAATGATTGTTGAATGTAACATATTGTTAAATTTGGTTTGCTAATATTTTGTTGAAGGGTTTTTGCATTAGTGTTCATCGGGAATATTGACCTGCAATTTTCTTTTCTTATGGTGTCCTTGTCAATTTATGATATCAGGGTAATAATGCTGGCCTTGTAAAATGAGTTTGGAAATATGCCCTCCTCTTTTGTGTTTTGGAAGCGTTTGAGAAGCACTGTTATTAATTCTTCTGAATGTATGATAGCTTCACCAATGAAGGAATCTGGGCCTGGACTTTTGTTTGTTAGGAGGTTTTTGATTAGTGAGTCAGTTTGTTCAGATTTTCTGTTTCTTCATGATGCAGTCTTGATAGGTTTTATGTTTCTGGGAATGTATACGTTTCTTCTAAGTTTTCTAATTTGTTGGGATAAATTATTCATAGTAGTCTGTTATTGTTCTTGGTATTTCAGTTCTAACATCTCTTTCATTTCTGATTTTATTTGAGTCCTCTCTCTGTTTTTATTGGTAACTCTAACTGAAGGTTTGTCTGTTCTGTTTATCTTTTCAAAAACAAGCTCTTTTATTGACCTTTTCCATTATCTTTTTAGTCTCTATTTCATTTATTTCCGCTCCTATCTTTGTTATTTCCTTTCTTCTACTAACTTTGGGCTTTGTTTGTTATTCATTTTCTAGTTCCTTGAGGTGTGAAGTTAGATTGTTTGTTAGTGATCTTTCTTTTTTCTTAACGTAGGTATTTATCTTTATGACTCTCCCTCTTAGAACTGCTTTTGCTGCATCCTGTAAGTTTTGGTATGTTGTATTTCAGTTTTTATTTTCTTAGGTATTTTGTCATTTTTTTTTTCTTATTTGACCAGTTGGTTTTTCAGTTGCATGTTGTTTAATCTCCACATATTTGTAAATATTCCAGTTTACTTCTTATAATTGCTTTCTAGTTTCATACCATTGTGGTCAGAATGGATGCTTGATGAGATTTCAGTCCTCTTAAATTTATTTAGACTTGTTTTTTGGCCTGACATATGATCTGGAGACTATTCCATGTGTACTTGAGAAGAATGTATGTTCACAGTATAATTTTTAAATTTAGATCTTTGGCCAATTTGAAGTTTACATTTATGTACAGTATGACCAGGAATCTAAATACAGGTAGACCCAGTCAACCCAAAATATTGATTTCAAATGCCTCCTGATCATATTCTAATCCCACTCATCTAATGTTATCAATATAATACTCTTCTAATTAGTGTATTAGTAATCATAGTATGTTTTATAATGTGGTAGAGCAAGTCACACGTCATTTTTCTTTCTTTAAAATATTTTTCTTGGGCCGGCTGAGTGGCACGTTGGTTAAGAGCTGGTTTGGGGATGCCAGCAGCCCTGGTTCGGATCCCACGTATGAGGACCAGTGACACTGCCCTCTACAGCTAACAACAGCTCCACGTGGAGCTGGGCTGTGTGAGCCCCGGTGACGGTGTAGGCTGCAGCCCCTGCTGCAGTGGGCTGCCATGGGCTACAGTGAGTAGTCGGCAGCCAGCGTGAGCTGCCAATAGTCACGGTGAGCGACATCCAGAGGCCAGTGACCGATCTGCCTCATCCAGGAAGAGCGCAATGATGATACCAACATGGGCCAGTGAAGCAACGTCCTCTGCAACTAGACTGAAGAACAAAAAAGACAGCAACTTGTCTGTTCCCCTTCCGCGATTCCCCAATGCAGTTCCCCTCCCCCAATTCCCCAATAAAATCTTTAAAATATTTTTTTTTTTCTTGGCTTTTCTTACATGTTTACACTTGAGGATAAATTTTAGAATCAATTTTCAAGTTCCAAAAACAGCCTTTGAGATTTGGTTTAGAAATGTATTTGTAGTGTACTTTTAGATGAAAATAAAGTCAGTTTATAAATAACCTATATAATATTACCATTTTGTTTCTAAAATTACATGTACATTAATAAAAGTCTCAAAGAATATTAGAACAAAATATATAGCAATAGTTATCTCCTGGTGCTAATGTTATAGGTGATTTTTTTTTTCTTGGTGCTTTTCTTTTCCAAATTTTCTACAATGACTGTATAATACTTTTTAAATCCAAAAAGAATGCCTGAAAATGTTATTAAACTAAAATGTATCCATTAGTCACTTCGTGTTTAGCTACTTAACATAACAGAAACCAAAAAGAATGAAAAATATTTTATGAGAAATAAATATGTGACTTGTAGAGAATAAATGAAGTACAGATACCTGGCTCAGAATATATTCCAAAGTTGTTCAGAATATTTTTGGGAATGATTGAAATGGGAAGCTGAAGCAGTACAACCTGACGTCCTCCTCACTTACTTTGCAAGGTTGACTTCAGTTCCACTGAAGAGACGTGAGAGCTGTAGCCTTCTCACCTAGCAGTATTTCTGGATTGTAGTCTGTGCAGCTGTATGTAGAAGGCACCTGGCCCCCTTGATTTCCCTATTTCAGAGATTCCTGTGTATATGACACAGCCAAGCCTTGATATGCACAGGACTTAGTGTGGTCTGAATCTAGCCCCTGCATGTCTTGATCATTTAGTCAACACTCAGCAGAAAGTAGGTTGCTAAATCTCTTCCCAACTTTTTGATATATTTGAGGAAGCAGCAGCTAATTTTTGGCTCAGAGCATCTAGATTTTATCAAGACTGTAATTAAAACTTGGGTCTCTTTGCTTTTTAATCTATATGCTCTTTCTGGGTAATCTTACCTATTTAATAAAAACAACAGTAACAATAATTATAACAACATCTGACATTTATCAAGCATTTTCTATGTGTAAGGCATTATATTTGATAGGAATCTCTCATTAAATCTTTAAAACGAGCCGGCCAAGTGGCACATTGGTTAAGAGCTGGCTTGGGATGCCAGCGGCCCCAGTTCGGATCCCACATATGAGGGCCAGTGACACTGCCTTCTGCAGCTAAGATGGTGAACAATAGCTCCACCTGGAGCTGGGCTGTGCGAGTCCCGGTGACGGTGTAGGCTGTAGCCCCTGCTGCAGTGGGCTGCCATAGGCTACAGTGAGTAGTCGGCAGCCAGCATGAGCTGCCAATAGCCACGGTGAGTGACCATCCAGAGGCCGGCAACCGATCTGCCTCATCCAGGAAGATCGCAGTGACAATACCAACATGGGCCAGTGAAGCAACGTCCTCCTCAACTAGACTGAAGAACAAAAAGACAGCAACTTGTCTGTTCCCCTTCCCCGATTCCCCAACGCCGTTCCCCTCCCCCAATTCCCCAATAAAATCTTTTTTAAAAAAAATCTTTAAAACAACCCTATAAATGTTATTGCCTCATTTCAGATGAGGAAACTGAGGTTCAGAGAGGTCCAGGTCGTACAAACCAATAATTGGCAGAGCTGACATTGAAACTGAGACAGATTGACTCCAGAACCTATGTTCTTAACTACACTTTAAACTGAATTTTTAATTTCCCTCCTTTCCTAAAACCTGCTCTGCCTCTGTTTTCAATCTTATTTGTCTAATATCCCCAGCTAGAACTGTCAAAGTTATTCTCTAGTCTCTGTCACTTAGCTCCACCTCCTATCAGTCCTACCTGTGGAAAGTCTCACATGCGGCTGTCCTTCTCCGTGTCCCTGGACCCTCCTTAACTTTCACCTGGGCTTGTAACAGTTGCCTCCCTTGGCGTATTCATTTTCCCACTCAGTGGATCATGTTTTTATCTTCATCGCTATCTTCTAAGAAAATGAAGCTGATCATGTCTCTGTACTGTTTAAAAACTCTTGGACTTCTTTCTGTTGTTGTTTTAACCAGATTAAATCATTCACAGTCTGGCCCCAGGCTGTTGCCTCAGCTTCATTTCCTATCATTCTCCACCCAGTTCCCTTACCTTATGCTCCAGCCATACTGAACGCCTCACCCTTCCCCAGATCTGTGTCAAGCATTTTCATGGCTCTGCATCTGTGTTTGTTTCATCTGCTTGAAAGCCTCTTCTGTCTTTGATCTCCCAGACAAACTCCTATCAGCTCTCAGGGTCCAAATCTCACGTTGCCTTTAGTGCCATCTTCTCAGACTCCTCCAGGACGGAGCGGCCATTCTCACGTCTTCCCCTGCGGCACATGTCATGCCTGGTTACGGGTCCTTACCACTCTGGGTTGTGGCCATCTGCTTACGTGTTTGCCTCATGTATTAACCTAAATGGGTCCTCAGGGCAAGGATCAAATCCAGACCCTCAATAAATGTTGGCTTAATGCTTGAAGGAGTGTCCAAGAGGATGTTTAAAACAATAGGAAGTTAGAAGGGCCGGCCGAGTGGCGTGGTGGTTAAGCGCTGGCTTAGGAAGCCAGCGGCCCCAGTTCGGTCCCACATATGAGGGCCAGTGACACTGCCCTCAAAAAAAAAAAAATTAAAAAAATAAAACAATAGGAAGTTAGAAACGTATTTACTCCTAAACAGAGGACTACCTTGTGTTTCTCAAAATAACTTCGTTAGTTAAATTAGCTGGGCAAAGGTAGGGTTGTCTGATATACTGAATAAAAGAATGCGTAGAAAAGAGGGGAAGTCTTCCAAATTCCAAGTTGCTATAGGGCAAGGACCGTTATGAGATTAAGACCCTGTCTGAGGTCCTCCATGTGCCCCTGGCCTGGGCATGCATGTGGTGGGAGGGGAACATCCCGCCTGGGGAGAGCACCGGTATTGGAGTCCCAGCTCTGCAAATTACCTTCTTTGGGCCTCGGACTAGTCACTAACTTCTTTAGGCCTCGTTTTCGTCAAAAGACATTTGAGAATTTACTTTTACACTCTCCTGGTTGTTAACTCAGATGCAGGAAGACTGCATATAGAAAGTATTTCTTTCGATTTGGTTTTTTTTTTTAGCTTTATTGAGGCATAATTGACAAATCAAATTGTGATGTATTAAAGTATACAACATGATAATTTGATATCGACCTTGAAAGGATTCCCACAGTCAAATTAACACATTCGTCATCTCACACAGTTCCTTTTCTCATTATGAGAATACTTACGTTATACTTTCTTAGCAAATGTCAATATACAGTACAGCATTTTCAACTATAGTCACCATGTTGTGCATTAGATCCTCAGTTTTTATTCATCTTATAGCTGAAAGTCTGTACCCTTTTACTGGCCTCTCCATTCCCCACTCCCCAGCCCCTGGCACCTACCATTGTACTCTCCATGTTTGTGAGCTCGACCGTTTCTTTCCTTTTCTTACAGATCCCATGTGTGAGTGACACCATGCAGTACTTGTCATTCTCCGCCTGGCTTATTTCACATTAGCATAATGCCTTCAGTTTCATCCATGTTGTTGCAAGTGTCATTTTGTTATTGATGAGCAATAACTCTTAAGTCAGTGCAAGTAGGATTGTGTCATTTTACCTGAAATCCATCTCCCCTTCCGCTTTCAGCTTCAGCATGAGCTAGAAAAGGGTGAGCGGGACAACTCAGAGCTACAGGAGTTCGCCAATGCCATCCTCCAGCAGATAGCAGACCACTGCCCCGACATCCTGGAGCAGGTGGTCAATGCATTGGAAGAGTCCTCCTGACCCTGCTCCGTGGGGAGTGGCCAGCCCAGCAGCCAGACACCATGAACCAGGAGCTGAGGAGAGAGAACTGTGGGAAGAAACAGGCACCCAGAACCTTGGCACCAAACTAACACTACAAGCTCTGCCTGGCTAGTCCTGCAGGTGGGCTTCCAGCACCGTTTCGACACCTGTCATCCTGCCCTGCCTTTCTACGTTGGATGTTGTCTCTACACTTACTTTCTTGATGCGCAGGACGGGTAAGTGGCTGAGTCTCCATGAAGAACTGACATCCAGTCACCAACCACGGAGAACTCAGGACCTGGTGGCTGTGCCCTCACAGGGGGCATGGAGTAGGGACCTTCTTGCCTTCTGTCCTCGGCATGAGAACTAAAGCTGGAATCTGCTTGGAGTTCAATATACTGAGAGGACTCTTCCCCACGGACCAGAGAGCTGAGTGTTCCAATGTCACAACAGGTGCTTTCTCCTAAAAAAGTAAAAACAGAATCTCAAAAAGGTAGTGTTAGAAAAAGGGAGGGAAAGACAGAACAGGGACAGAGAAAAACCACTCCCCTCCTTGCTGTCCCCTTCGCTTCCTTTTCTCCGCAGCCTTTTCTCAGGGCAGCTGTGAGCTGGCTTCCTGGCGGCTGGGGAGCGCCGCGTCCTGTCTGTCTCACCCACCGTGCCCTTCTCCTCAGCCCGGTAATAAACAGGTGGTGCGAACAGTTCTTCCCCAAGTCCCTCTGGTTTAAGACCTTTGACCTTATACTTAGTTTGTCAGACCATGTATTTCAGATTAAAAGAGGAGAGGGGTTCGGCATGAGGCACTGCCCTTACCAGCTCTGCTTCTGTGCAAGGTGACCAGTCTTGGGGTCAGGCAGGCTTCTCCCGAAAGCTCTCCCATCAGCATTCAGGGCCCTGAGCCCCGAAGGATGGTTTCTGCCTTCCCAGCACCATGCTCCAAGCTCTCAGCTCCGCGGTCACTGAGTTCCTGACTCACCTCCCGCCCTATGGCTCTACTCTTGATTTGCACTCCCAGATCCAAAGCCTCGTGCATTGCCTGGAAATTCCTTCTGGCACGAATGAATGTTTCTCATCCCACACACATTCTGTCTCCCTTCTTTCATTCAAGGACTATTTATGAAATGCCTACAGTTTGCAAGTCAATGTTAGGCACTCATCCTGGAAAAAAAGTGAGGGAGAGGTGTAAAGGATGCTGAGACATACCTGGGTGAGTCAGCAGTAAGAAGTATGCCCTCCCCCTCCCCCACCTTAATAGAAGGTCTCCTTTCCAGAAAATTCTATCACAAGTCAGCATTTCTCATTTCTCACTGTAATAGAATTGATGGCTTTGGGGGCTGGAGGCCGAGTCACTGACCTGCGTGCAGGATCCCATTTGGTGACCCAGGATTTTTGTTTATTGTTCCCCTGAAAGAGTCTACTGTGTAGGAGGCTGCCATGCAATTTTCTTAACACATCTGTGCGCACCTCGTGGACCTTGGCCGGCTCCATGTCACAAATCAGAAAATCAACCCCAAAGTTGCAAATCCAGGTGAAGGTATTGGCATTTTGAAGGGCATTTTTCCCAACCATAGGAAATGGCAGTCACAAGTAATCAGGCACCAGGAAATAAACCACTTAACCCAAACGTAGGCCTTTACCTCTGCAGCCAGACACGACCACCACCAGCCCTCCCCAAGACAGTCACATCTCCTGATAAGAGTTGCTAGGCTGAATGTCTTTGTCTTGCATTTCTTCCTCCCCCTCCCTCAGTTACTTACCCAAAGACTCTGATGCCGCCTGTACAGTCATCACAGACATCAGTGTCTTCCCCCCAGCAGCCCGTGACTGTCTCATTAACTTATATGGTCAAATCCCCAGCTGCCCTGATTTCCTGCTGTAAAACAATCACCTCCTGTGAAAAGCTGTAGAGTGTTCCTTATCGAAGGTTTAAGTGGACTCTGCTGGTAAACTTCTTACTGAGATGCATCGTGATAGCCAGGCTGGCCAGAGTGGGGGTGTAAGGGGCTCCATAGTAAGCGGTGGTGATTTGTGGTCAATTACCTCAATCCCACGTATTTATTGCATGGCCCATAAATCATGTAGAAAGCCCCCAGCATTTTAGGGCTGGAGTATTCGAATCTCACTTTATCTACCTTACTGCACAGAACTGAGGTATGATAATAACACCCTTCTCAGGACTACAGAAGAACAGGGAAAGCAGAAGAGCCATGCCCAAGGAAGTGGCCTGGCTGGCTGGCTGTTCTGCAGCTGGTACAAGGGAGAGATGGCCAGGTCTCCCTGCATCCCGCTGGCTCAGCCTTTACCATCAAATACAGGGCCTGCCACTCTTGCCCCTTTGGCGTGTGATGCTCTCTGCACCTCCTTCCTCCCACTTTTCACACCCTTCCTGTTGCTCCCCCTCTGAAACCTGTGGAAGTCCTCAGACCTGCTTCTGAGACGAAACATTTCTGGGGCAGACATCTGTGCGGAGTGTCTGAACCATAGCAGGGGGTCGCATTGATCCTCCCTCATCTCTCTCACAGTTCTGGGAGCTGTTTGGTCCTAGATGAAAACAGACTCTCACTAAAGTTTAATGGTGAGCATGACCTTATATTACAGGGACAAAGTGAGTACTGTGTCTAGCATTTGAGTATCTTACTGAGTTTAGATCATTCATTGAGCCAACTTTTACTAAATGTACAACTCCAAATCACACAAGGACTTGCCATTCCATGACCCTCTTATGGTTCTCAAGGTTTCACAAGGTCATGCAACTACTACCAAAGGCCTGTAGCCTTGGCAGCTCATTACAGGTTGCCTATAATGTTCACCAAACTCATCATTCCTTTGACAAGTCTAGTTTCCCCTTAATACGTAAAGATCTGGACCCCCAAATCAAGGTCATCATGAGGGGACAACAAGAAGAAAAATGGTAGACTCCAACTTGGGGCTCATGACTAAAGAAATACAATGCGATTCTCATCCTTTCACATGCCTCTGTCCCAAGTACTCATTGAGTTCCTGATGAAGTACCCGAATTGAGATTTGCAAGGATTTGGATACCATTTGAAATAAAAAAAGACTTTAAATCGTCTTTCACATATTAAGAAATACGAATAGGAATCCCCAAAGCCATCCTAGTTCTAACCTTTGACTTCATATATTACTTTCTAAAGATCTAAGTTCTTTTCTCTCTTCCTTACACTTGGGCTTTTAAAATTCTAGGAAGATAGACCGGACCCAAGACTGCCATCAGTGTCACTAATGACAATGTGACTTGGCACTTTTTGTCAGTAAAAGTCTGTTTGGCTTTCCGTGAGGAGCTCATTGGCTCACCCACTCCTGGGAGTGAGAGAAGAGGAAGAGGAAGTCATCACATTTTAGTCAACTAACCTAATCCCTCCCTTGTTGATGGTCAGGATTGGCATTTGGATTTGCTGCTAGAGAGTACTGCTGATCCCAGTGCCATCCTGACCTCCTGTCTGACCCCACTGCTTACGTATAGGCCAGCTGGCCACCCTCAGGGGCTTTGAGGAAAGAGCAAATCAAGGAGTATGTTGCCACCTGGAACGTGACCCTCCCTTGGCACGTCCTAAGTGTCAGTGGCCCTATCTGTGTCAGCACTCTCAGAACCTTTCATGCCTGCTTCCCTGGCCTCACCTCCCACCAGTTCAGAACTGTGGAAAAGGAGATGAGAACAGAGGCATGCATCTCGCTACCCTGTCCAAGCCTGCAAGGCCACCCATCCATCACTGCCAGTCCCTGGGCTTCTCAGGACAGTAACTTGAACCATTCAAAGAAATGTTTTAAGAGAATCTGGAGTTTCCCCCATGTGAACTAAGGGAATATTTGGGCAAGAAAAAAACATATATTACAGGGAAATCCTTCTGAACAAAATGGCTGTCTTTACTTACTCTTTTTAAACAAATACTGTTTCCAAACTTTTTAGTGTCAAAACTATAACCAAGTGTCTCCTGATTTTTTTCCAATGTGTTTAGCGAGTGCTGTGATCCTATTGTAGGTATTTCTCCTCCTGACTCTTTTGGGAGAGAGATGGTTTTAGGGATTGATTTGGGGGGAGTGGGTGTGTGTCCCATCCCACCTCCTTCTGTTTCTCTGCTCGTCGATATTGTCTATGTGGCTCAGAGAATTGGGGCAGTTACGTTGTGTCCGTTGTTGAGATTATTAAGATATTAAAAAGTAGTTGTAGAACTAAAAAAATTAAAGAGCTGTGTTTTTAAAAAATGCAAACCAATATCATGTTAAAGGAATTCAAGCTATGGGGCAGCCAAACTCCTCCCCTCCTCCCAAGTCGGCAGAGGTGGCAGCTGGGCTGGCCACTTGGGAAACAGAAGGGCCACACTCCAGGTATGTGACTGCCTGGCTGAGAGACAGCTGCTGAGGAAAAGGAACGGGAATCTGGGGCTCAGAGGGTCCCCACTATTCCAGCATTTTCCTTACATCCTCAGGACTTCTGGGTAGAACTTGAACAGTTTGTGACCCCATAAACACCCTCACCCCACGTTGGCCCCAGTTCAGTGTGCCTAATACTGTGTGGTAACCTGGGCCTGACTCAAGCCCCACTCCTGGCAGCAGCCCTAGGCCACAGAACCTCTTTTCTGCCCACTTGGTGCTATATCATCCAGTGACCCATCCAATATGGGCCGAGAACTGGCCAGCCCAGAGCCTGCAATCCAGGTGAATGAATTACACTCAGATCTCAGTTCCTTCTGGCTTCAGTCCCTAGATTCTTATCCTTTAAGCTTTTTAGACCCCAGATCTCCTGGGCCCAGGCTGTGTCTGTTGGCCCCCAAGTTGCCACAGTTTGAAAACGAAGTGAACCAGCTGAAGCCAGAGGATGCAGGCGAGGGCCAGAGCCAGCACCCTGAGCCCCGCGCCTGTTTCCACACCACACCAGTATTGCATCATCCACCAGTGCAGCCGGCCCGCTGCGGGTGGCGCACCACAAGGCTAGCCCGCCTGCCCCATGCAGGACTAGCCCAGAAACCTCCCAGCACACCAGGATGCCCAGGGTGGCGACGGCGTCTCCCTGGGACTCGTGCGCCACCTCCGCCTCAGAAGAGAAGCGCTGCACTTTAGCAAGGAGCTGAGGGGCGGTACCAACTCCTTGTAGCTTGAGTTCCTTTTGGTGACAGTAGCAGCTGCAATGGTGGTGTCTGTGACGCAAATGCACCCGCTGCCTTCCAGTGTGTGTGTGTGTGCGCGAGTGTGTGTGTGCACGTGTGTGTGAGTGTGGGTGTGCGTGTGAGTGAGTGCGTGCGTGCGTGCGTGTGTGTGTGTGTGGTGGCCAGTCATGTTACTGACAGGATAATGACACTACAAAGAAATTGTGTTATAGTCAACTTTGCCTTGATAATTATTGTAAACACTTTGTTCATTTTTTCTTTTTTATTCACAAACTAAATCCATTGGGAAATTATAAAGTTATTTAAAAATTGTGTGCTGTGTCTTTGTTTGAGTCTCACCCAGTCTGATAATCCTAGAAATGCAGGGAGAGGCAAGCAGTCCCCAGAGGTCAACTCCACTGACAGGTATCCCGAGAACCAAGGGTGCCCAGCCCTAAGGATGGCAGAGGAATTGCCAGGCCTGACAGGGTGACCTCAGAGAGAGGAAGACTCCTTTAGGTTCCTACCTCAACCCTGGGTTGGCAGCCCCCTCAATTGCTTTTTAAAGTCAATTTCCACCTGCCTTTTTCCTTCCTTACACTCTAGACCCTGAGCCCGATCCCCCATTTCGGATCTCATTGTGCTCCAGACCTTAGAGTGAGCACTCACTGCGAAGGGACCATGGAGCAGGTGACAGAGCAGCAAGGAGGCCACTGCTTGAGAGGGTTTTGTTCAGAATTGGGACCCAAGCATCCCTGGTGTGTTCTGATGTATCCACTCTGGGTGTGGGAGCTGTCAGTCAGCCGAAGTGTGAATGCCCAGTGAATAGGAGCCAAGAAAACCTGTGCGTGAAAATTTTCCAGTCTTGGATTTGTCTTGGGCCTGAAGCTCAATAAGAAACTATTCAGAGGAATTCCTTTTATGAGAATGCGTTTTCTGCTTAGATTCATTTCAGTCAACCCCAGAAAGGAACCAGCCTGCTTGCTGCACAACCCTCCCTCCTAGGTAAATTCTGTTGCCCACTGTGGTTTGGCACTTGGAGCGAAGGCGCCAAACATCCCTGGTAGGCTCTCCGAGCGCCTGACTCTCCCCGCTTCACCCCTTGCAGCCAGAGCAGCTGCTCAGAAGCTCTCAGATGGAGGGGCACCTGGGACATGGCCCTGTTCCCAGGACTGGAAGCCTGATGTGGCTGACCATTTCATCACGAGGCAGGAACAGCCTCACCAGCAGAGCGTGTAGTATTTATACTGTGCGATATAAAATCACAAGCACAAGCAGATGTGTCCACAGAAAGCTGTCAGATTACCCTGCTCGTCTGTTTCCAGCGTTTCCATTAATCTTTTCCACTATTTGTTTATTCACTCTGTGGTCTACCAGCAGTCAGTTGCAGACAAATGGACACAGAGGCTGTGAGGTTTAAGGAAAATATGAAAGAAGTTGCAGTTGAGAATTCCATTCATTAAGTTGTTTTTTTTCTCTGAATTGGGAAAAGACTGCAATTATTTGGCTTTTGAGGTGAAATAACTCAGGCTTGCTCAAAGATGATTAAGAACTGGTTAGTCCTTGGCATGACAGCTTTCTGAGGAAGCTGGTCTGAGACCCACGAGCTTTCCCGGATGTGCTGAGAAGAGCCCTGCATTCACACCCCAGAGCCCTTGGCCACCCCTGATCTCTTCCACCTTCCCCCCTGTAAAATGATGCCATCTTCATCTAGGTCACAAGCCATAATGAGCATAATAAATAGTTACGTTTTTCCTTTATGAAAGCTCTTTTAAGAGTATAATGCATAAAATTGCTTTCTTCACGACTGCAATTTGCTTTAAAATAATCCAGTGTGTATATGTGTTTGGGGGTAGAGGACAGGGAGGGAAGGAGCAAGATATAGAAAGAAAAAGACTGGCCATGAGCCAGTAATTGTTGAAGCTGGGCTTTGGGTGCACGAGGCTCATTATACTATTCTTCCTATTCTTGTGTATGTTTGAAATTTTCCTAAGTTACATGGTCATGTACTTCAATTGCATTCGCTCAGTCACCACGCATGGACCTGCACCCCCCACCCCGCCCCTGCCACTGCCACTCCCAAGTAATCCACATCCACAAATGGCCTCCCCTGCACTCAGTTTGGTATCCATACCCCCTGTGCTGTAGGGACCAGGCATACAAATAATAATAGCGTGTGCCAGGCTCGGTTCTCAGCCCTTCACATGTTTAATCTTCCCTGCCGTCCCATGAGTCAGGTACCGTTGTCCTCAGCTTACCGACGAGGCACAGGGTGGTTAAACACCTCTCCCAAAGTCATGTGCTTATAAGTGTTGGGGCTAGAATTTAAACCCTGCTCTGTCCCCAGAGCTTGTGCTCTTCAGCATACCACTGGGCACTTCTCTCCAGGGGCTCACGATCCCTTGGAGGACACTAATCCCACTCAGATAAGGGATAGCAGCACAGGGGAGCAGGCAGTGCTTGTCACGGGCCTTCAAGTCGAACCTGGAGATGAGTTTTACCAGCAAAGGAGTTTAAAGATGAGGGGAAGCAGAAAAGAACCTGAGGAAAGACAAGAAGGTCGGAAAGAACACAGTGTTGGGGTAGCAAGCCATCGAGGGGTGATGGAGCGAATGCCCTTGGCTTAGGAGCATGGAGGAAGGGGCCTGGAAGCTGCAATGCAATTTAAAGGAGGTTGGATGGGCCCATATGGTGAGACGTCTCTAATGCCCTGGCCAGGAAGGCAGCTTGGGAGAGCATTACCACACTGCCAGTGACCAGGGCATGTCAACTCTGGAAGGTCCCCAGCTTTGCTAACCCTGGGGCTGGCGGAGATGGTGAACAAAAGGCCTCAGCCTGGAGCTGTCGCTCCCCAAAGTTACACAGCCATGAAGTGGAGGACCTGGGGTTCAAACCCAGCTGTTCCCAAACCTTTCTCTCCAGTTCTTTCCACCTGCCATAGCGCCATGAAGGCCCAAGGCCAGGCAGGAGGCTGAGATGTGATCTTGGACATGGATGAGATGTCTGCCAGCCTCAGAGAGCAAGGCATCAGGGCCAGGACCAGTTGGGGGTTTCAGAGGAAAGGGACATAACGTTCCTGGCTTATTCACCAGCACCATGGATGGCAATCACCCCAGGATTTCATGCTGTTAGACTCTGGGCACCATTTATTCCCAAGAATCAGGCGATGAAGCCCTATGAACATTCTCCCCTTCTTCAGGCCATTGGTGGGAAAGGAATGAGGCTTGACGACTTGGTGATTCCACATCAGCCCTCCCTGTCCATGGAAACCATTCCTTTGCCATGTTGTCTGGGGAAGAAGCTATTACCCTACATAAGTGGTGGCTCACAGGGTGACTGGGACTTACCCGCCTCATGCTGGTCCTCCTGTGATACCAACGTTCTGTCTTCCTTGCAGCCGCTCCATGACAGCTCGCTGATTCGTCTCTCCCTTTCTGAATTAGCACGCCCCCACCCCCACACGAGTCCCTTAGTCTTACCTTGTGAGAGCGAAGAACTTGAGCCATGTTCTATTTAAGGGGAGAATTAGATATGTGAGGAAAGCAAATCCATCAAATGTCTGCAGAGTTTCCATGCCAAAAAGCCATCTCTGGCCGCTGGAGGAATTCACACTCAAGAGATGGTTCCTGTTTGGTTCATCTTGGGCTTGAATTTTTTTTTTGAGGGCTGTGTCACTGACCCTCATACGTGGGACCCGAACGGGGGCCGCTGGCTTCCGAAGCCAGCGCTTAACCACCGCGCCACTCGGCTGGCCCTTGAATTTTTTTTTTTTTAATTGTGATTTTATTCTTAAGGATTGTCGGAAATCAGGCTTGGAGGGCATCTGTTTGCCATCTGAACTGGACTTGTGTGCACATTTTAATGGGTTGTTGTCCCTGGACTCTCTGTGGTGTGTTTGTGCTGATAACAAAACCCAGAAATGAGAACTATTGTGTGATGGTGCTCCGGCCACCGCCACCCCCTCCCACAGCAGCAGGGTCAGGCCCTGAGGTAAATGGCAAACCCAGCGGGTGTAGGCAGCAACCCTGCAAACACAGGGTAGGTTCCAGGGAGGATAGGTGACTGGAGGTTTTTGCATCCACTTTTCCTTTAATTGTTATAAGTATTGATGTCAGGATGAACTGCAGCTCTTAGGCATCATGTGACTCTGTAGGGGAGAAGAAAGCTTGAGAAGCCTGTCAGCTTTCCTCATCAGCGGGGCTTGTCACTGGACATTCCCACAGACCTGGGTGCCAAAAGAACACTTCCCAGGAGGGGCCCGTGCATCTCAGGGTGCCCGTCTCCAGACTACACAGGCTCCTCCCCTGGTACAGCCTCTGTGCTCCTGCCGGGCTTGTGGAGAACAGGATGCGTATCCTGCTGAATGGGCAGATAAGCTTCTCGATTTCAGAGCAAAGTAGGACTTGGCCTGTGGGAACCCTGGCCTTGACCATGAAGGCAGGTGAGCCAGGAATTGGAAGAACTTGGGTTCACATCTTGGCTTTACTGCATATGAGGTGTGTGGCTTTGGAGAAAGAATTCACTTGACTTCTTTGACCCTCAGTTTTCTCATTTTTAAAGTAGAAATAATGCTGTGCACGTCACAGGTCTATGGTGAAGTAACCAGGACAATGCATGGGAAAGCACCAAGCCCCACAGTGGGCACCAACATCCGTCTGCTCTGTTAAATCCACTTGGGTGGGCCAGTTCTTGCTGGGCAGCACCCTCCGTCTGTGAGGTAGGATTGTCCTTGTTGCCCCCATTGTTTTCCCTAAAGCCTTAAAAATGGGACCATCCCCTTTATAGAAGTTCATCCCACTTGACCAGGGCCTCCCCAGGGCCATTTCCTGTTGTCTGAAACCCTTCGTTGATGTAGGAATCACCTACAGATGGGAAAGTTGCAGCCTGCAATGGGAAACGTGGGCGATCGCCAACCTCTTCCCTCACTCCTGTCCCAGGCTCCCTTTTGAACTTGGAGCGGCACCACCAGAGGGCTCTGGGCCTGCCTTCCTGGGAGCCTGGTCCCCGGGCCTGGGCTGCAGTGCCCTCCCCCAGGAGAACCAGATGCCCACAATCATATTGCTTCTGCTTTAGGAGGAAAAAACCCAGATGCCAAAGTGCCTGCCTCATCAGCTGGGGCCGTGTCACCCTCCTGCAGGGATGGGCTCCTGAATGCAAGCTTTGTCTACCCTGCCTGTTAGTCACTGTGACAAAAGAGACTGAGGGAGACTGGAGCCCAGCGTGGATTCTTCGGCCAGGACATCACGTCGTGGAGTCTACAAACAAACCCTGGTTCCAATACCTCTGAGCCCTCCTACATGGACTAAAACTTGCAAAAGGTGCCTGAGGTGTCCCTGTCCCTGTTCAACCCCAAAAAATGACAGGACACTTTGAGCTCTTTCCTCCAACCCAAACTCCATGGCCTGCTCTTCTCATTGCATGTAAGTCCCCTGAGGGCAAGGAATGTGTCTGTTTCTCCTTTTGGGTCCCCTGCATACCTGTGGCGCATACACGTGCCCATGCTAGGGCTCCAAGGGCTTCAGTCTGATTTCTCACTGGTTGGCTTCCCGCGAGCTTTGTATTCCAGGATACTCTTTTCCGCAGATGGCCCACTTATAGCTCATGTCACTGGAAAGGTAGTCCCTGAAATCTTAGTACGGACCTCGGTTATGAACCAAACGTCCCTCGTGGGCAGGACAGGTCAGGGCACTCTGCCAGAACTACTCCATGTCACGGGGAATTCTGTCTGCTGCCTCCTCTGTCAAAATGCCTTGTTTCCTGGCCAGGACCTGGGCTAACAGGGCCCTCCAACTGCATCTCCTGTGGAAACAACGGAGAGGAAAGCAGCTAGAGTTTGAGTTTGGAGCTTCAGGCTACCGTGATCTGCTCTACTCTCCCCTGTGCCAAGCTGTACTCGGGTCCTGTGGTGTCCTTGAACTTGTATTCCCTTCCAGTGGCTCTCAAGAATTCTGGTGAGGCTCCTTCCTCACCTCGCTGACCTTGGTGAGGGAGCAACAAATCATAATCAAATGCAGGTATTCTTTCTTTAGAAGAAAATCTTCATGCAGAAGGGCTCATTTGATATTTTGGGAACTTGCCAGGGACTGAAATGCAGCCAGTCTTTTTAAAGGTTCCTCCTCTCCGTGTGTGTGTGTGTGTGTGTGTGTGTGTGTGTGTGTGTGTGTGTGTTACACACAGCCATACAACCTCTCTATGTTCACACACACACACACACAGGCCAAGTATGAGGGGGCTCCATGTTATGAAGGAAATGAGTAAACAGCTTCAACATTTTTGTTTCCCTCTGAGGCTTGCAAAGAAGGTGTTAAGAGCACAAGATTTAAATCATAAACTTTATTAAAAGCCAAACAGCCCAATCTGTGTCTCTTGCCAGTCTTTGGGGTAAAGCTACACTGAGCTAATCTAGAAGGAATCGAGTGGAGGAAGACAACAGTGGGAGGGGGCTGCTTCCAGTCTATGAAGGGTGGGGTGGGCGCCTCTGAGCTCTGACGCAGCCCCACCCGGTGGGCCCAGGAGGATGGGGCAGGAACCCTGGTAAGGCCTTTAAACTACTGATGCTTTTTTTAAAAAAATTTTATTAAATTTATTGGGGTGACATTGGCTAGTAAAATTATATAGGTTTCAAGTGTACAATGTTATAATACATCATCTGTATATTGCATCGTGTGCTCACCACCCAGAGTTAATTCTCCTTCTATCACCATATATTTGTTCCCCTTTACCCTTTTCCACCTCCCGCTCCCCCCTTACCCTCTGGTAAACTACTGATTCTTTTTTCTATGTTTCCTCATACTATTTTCTTAACAAATGGAGCCTCATTTATGCCTAAAGGACTCATGGCGAGATAGGGCAGCGTTGGCTCCAACAACCCCAGAGCGGGCCAGAATCGCCCACATGTGAGAGACAAGCAGGAGGGGAGGCCGCAGTCTCTCGTCCCCCTGGGCTTCTCTCCACACTGCCGGATGGCAGTCCTCTCCGAAGTCTAGCCACCTCTCTGCCGGAGACAAGGACTGCTCCCAGCATCTCACAAGACACAGAAATAGGACTAAGATCCCTGCCAGCAAGGAGTTCTAATCCAGATGAGAAATCAGAACAGAGACATGAATCAACAGTGAGCAATGTCATTCCAGACAGGATTAGAGTGTAGAGGACCAATCAGAGGAGCTCTCACAGTTCAAGGGGGACCGCTCTCACCTCCAACCCACAGTCAGCTCCATGCCGTCTCCCCAGGTCCCTGCCACGCACAGGCATGTCACTCACACCTGGTCAGCTCCTGTCCTTGATCTGTTTCAACTACTGAGGATATTTCTGCACCAGTAGGGTCTCTTATGATTTTTGTGTCACTGAACTTCCAAGTGCCTCATCTCCCCTCTCTGACACAAGCTTGCCAAGGAGAGGAGCCCCCCTCTGCAGAGCCTTGCACACCTGGGACAGGAGCCATTCTGCTCCACACCTGACATAGGCCCTCCATCCCTGAGCTGGCCCCTCTGGCCTCTTACGGAGCCGCTGAGGACCTGAAGACAAAGTGCTGGGAGGACGGGCGGGAGCTTCAGTGGGTGGGCACGGGGCCCTGCTGATCTTCCGCTGTTAGACAGCAGTGGCTGAACGTCAGGAGACCCAGTGATCTTTCCTGTCTTAACAAAAGTATTGGCTACTATCAGGTGCTGAAATCATCAACACAACTTGGGACTGGCTACAACGCTTTTATAGGCCTCCTCGGTGTAATCTCCTGGGAGCATGGAGGACCTTCGCCCAGAATTTCTGCGACCTTCCAAGTTCGGAGGCATGGCAATGGGTTTAGCAGGACTTCATCGAATCCCCTTGTCTGTGTTTGTAGGTCTCTCTAAAAATAGTGATTAGATATTCTTACTGGATCTGTGTCTTCAAACCAGGGCTTCTATTAAATGTAATTACTTCCTCCTGGAGTTTCTTTGAATTCTCCTTCCTAAAACCAAGAGAAGGAGAGAGGCATGTGCCAGGAGCTCGCCAGGGAAGTGGGGTCCCGGAGGTGTTTCACACCGGCTGCAGTGACTGCTCACACTTGTTCTGAAGGCCAGGAGATGCCCCACGACCAAGGAAGTGTAGGCCTGCCCCCCTCGGTCCTCCTCACCCACACCTACAGCTAACTGGCCCGTGGGGGCAGCTCCTCCAATCCCACACCGGTCAAGCCTTTCCCAGCAGCTGCCCTTATTTTCTTTCTCACCCTCTTTCCCCCTTTGCTTAAAAAGATCACACCACAAAAATGTTTTCTTCTCTTCTCCGTATGTAGCAACTAGATCAGGAAACCGCAGGGGCCAGGAACCACACTGGACTGCAGGCTGGAGTGACTCCAGGCAGGTGCCAACCAGAGGCGGTTTCAAGGCCTGGTCTGTTCCCAGCAGGGAAGGAATTTTCCTGGGTCTCCAGGGCACAAAATCCCAGCTGTGGTGGCCTGGCCCTGTTGGTGGGTCAGGTGGCCTGACCCAAGCTCCTTTACTTATGTTCTGTGTCTCTCATCAGCTTTTCTTGGGATGCCTTTTAAGGTTTGCTGATATGTGTTGGTCTCTAGGTTTGCGTCAGTCTCTGTTGACTGTGGGTAACTTTAGTTACCAGAGCAAACCCCTGCGGCCAGCTCCCCACCGTGCCACCTAACACCTCCCACCAGCTGGGCCTTGCTGAGGGCCTGCCCTTTCTTCACTGAGCACCCCCTTCCAACACAGAACGCTCCTCCTTCAGACAAAGCAGCCCTGGATTTGTTGTTATTTTTCACAGTGGCTCTCTGAGTTTCAAAAATGAGAATTAGAAGGGAGTAATTTATATGACTACCTCAACAAGAGGTTATTTATATGAGAACATACAGAATCCTTGATCATCCAGCTGCCGAGTTAAAGAGAAGGAATGAGCTCTTTATTACGTGCTTATGATGAGTCAGACACTAGCTAGCCCTTTACACATGTTTCTGTGGAGGCCTGTCCACGTTTTGTACAGATGCTCGGTGGAACATGGCCCACATGTGTTTTATCATCACTGTACCCCTGCTCTTAGAAAAGTGGCCAGAGCATTCTAGGTGTTCAATAAAATGTGTTCCATAAAAGAATGGGAAGGAAATGGAGGCTCCGAACAGGTTGTCCCTGACGTGAGTCACGCGGCGGCCGGATGGAAACCCAAGCCTGCCTGCCTGCCCCCCGGCTCATCCTCCCCTGCCTTCCCCATATCCTCCTCATCTTCTCTGGATGTAGCTTGTGAGAGACATCCAAAGGCTACCACCAAACAGTATGGTAGGTCCTCAAAAAAATTAAACATAGAACTACCCTACGATTTGATGATCCCACTTATGGGTGTGTACCCCAAAGAATTGAAAGCAGGTTCTCAAGGAGCTATTTGTACACCCATGTTCATCGCAGTATTATTCACAGTAGCCAAAAGGTGGAAGCAAGCCAGTGTCTATCTATGGATAAATGGATAAAACAAAATGTATGTATGATGGAATATTATTCAGCCTTAAAAAGGAAGGAGATTTTAACACATGCTATCACATGGATGAAACTTGAGGACATTATACTAAGTAATTAAGCCAGACGCAAAAAGATTCATGATTCCTTTTAGAGGAGGTCCATAGAGGAGGCAAAGTCATACAAACAGAAAGTAGAACGGTGGGTGCCAGGGGCTGGGAAGGGGGAATGGGTAATTAGTGTTTAACGGGGACAGAGGTTCAGTTCAGGAAGAATGTTCTGGAGATGGATGGTGGTGCTGGTGGAACAATACTGTGAATGTACTCATGCTACTGAACTATACACTTAAAAATGGTTAAAATGGTAACTTTTTTGTTATGTAAATTTTACCACAATAAAAACTAATTACAAAATAACAAATACAGACAGACAGAAAGTAGAATAGACTTTTTGTTGGGGATGATGAAAAGGTTTTTGGGTATTAATTATGATGGTCATACAACATTGTGAATACATTTATTACCACTGCATTGTATATACTTACAAACAGTTAAAATTATAAGTACAGTAATACCTTGGTTTGCAAGCATAATTCGTTTTAGAAACAAACCACTCGTATTGCAAGACATTGCTCGTTTACCACGTTAATATGTATTTAGAAATGTTTGCTCATCTTGCGGAACACTTGCAAACCAATTTACTCGCAACCCAAGGTTTTACTGTATTATGTATTTCTCACCACAATAATTTTTTTTTTTTTTTTGAGGGCAGTGTCACTGGCCCTCATATGTTATGTGTGACCCGAACCAGGGATGCTGGCTTCCCAAGCCAGCGCTTGACCACAGCGCCACCCGGCCGGCCCTTAAGTTGTTGTTGTTTTTTAATCTAAAGGCTATTCCCACACCCAGTCCTTGCAGTCCTGGGCATTGCTTTGGTCACTGTCGCTCCCTAGTCTAGAATCTTTCAAAGACTCCTCGGCCTGGCACTAAGGCCTGTCCACAGGCCTGGTCGCTGCCCTGCAGGCCTCTCTGGCCCCTAGTCTTCCCAGGCTTCTGACCCCCTTTGCTCAGCCCAGTGTGGGGCTCCCATCTCTGCCTGCCTGCCTCCATTCCTTCCCTCCCTATTGCCCCAGGCTACCTGGCCACTCTTTCAGCCTCCTTTCATCTACTCTAAAAGTATACCTTTTAGGGCCCGCCAAGTGGCGTGTTGGCCAAAAGTTGGTTTGGGACGCCAGCTCTGAGCAGCAGGGCCCCGGTTCGGATCCCACATGAGGGCCAGTGACACTGCGCCCTCTACAGCTAAAATGGTGAACAACAACTCAACATGGAGATGGGCTGCCGTGAGTCGCAGGCAATGATGTAGGCTGCAGTGGGGCTGACCGGCAGCTAGCATACACTTTTGTGAGCTGCCATGAGCAGTCAGTCATCCAATAGCCGGTGGGCGACTGCCTCACCCAGGAAGGGTGCAATGATAATACCAACATGAGCCAGTGAAGTGATGTCCTCCACAACTAGACTGAAGAACAAAAAGGACAGCATCTTGTCTGTTCCCCTTCCCCGATTCCCCAACACTGTTCCCCTCAACCAATTCCCCAATAAAATAAAAAATAAATAAATAAATAAATAAATAAATAAATAAATAAATAAAAAAGTACACCTTCCAAAGTGTGTCTTCTCTTTTCCAAACAGGAATAGGGCACAAGGAGGTTGAGCAAACGACCTCTTATTAGATTTCTTTGGTTTAGAGTAGAAACCTCCTGAGGAATTCGCTTTATATTAGAAGTAAAGAAAGGCTGCTTTGTATTAGGGGCATCCTAAGAGAGCTGTGAGGGTTGCCCTTACTTCCCTCATATTGCAGGAACCTCTTGACTACACATCTCTTACTCTCTAAGGCAGTTAGTTCTATTTTTGAGCAGATTTTTATGTTAGAAAAATTTTCTACGAATTACATATTCGTAGATGAGTAGAACTAAAAATAGTCTTAAAAATAACCCTGTCCTGTCTCTTCATTTTAAACAGAATGGGGTCTAGAAATACTAAGCAATGTGGTCAAGGTCCCATGGCCACTTAATGGTAGCCCCAGATCCCTGCTGTCCAGCCCAGGCCTCTGTCCAGCATGGCACATGGGACCTCTGAGCGGGGAACCTGGGCCGGCTAACTCAGACACCAGCTAGGGTCTTCTCCCTACAGCCAGTGCTCTTCTGCCTTAGCCTGCCTATGCGCGACACCCCCCCTCCACCCCACCCCCACCCCCGTCTACAGGCAATGAAGAGCACGTCCTCCCCAAGATTAACCCAAGAGGTAGTCACCTAGAAGCCAGACATGGTCTGAGGCCGAATCTCATCCCCCAGTCCGTTCCACCTCAACAAGTATCGACCTGTCCTCCCAGAAATAGCAGAGGTCAATACCAGGTGCTCCACCTAGAAATGGAGACCCCATGGGGACCTCTGATGGAAGCTGTGTCTCATTTCATTTAATAAGCTGTTGTCATCTAGTGGAGATGGCAGAAAGCTGTCATGCAGCTTCCAGACATTCACTTGGATTCTAAAATTGCCAGCAACTACACGTGCAGATGTGAACCTTTGGGATCTGATGGGGAGTCACCTAGTCCCCACTTGGGAGCAGTAAACAATATCTGCTGTCTATGTTGCACCAAATACAAATACTGTATCTGACAAAAATGCTAATATGTATTCAACTTCATGCACAGCCTCTGAAACGGCTGGAGAAAAAGCTGTAACTTTCAAAAATGACTCTCAACTGTAATGCATATGGATTAGACTTTCAAATGAGCTATCATGGTATCTGAAAAATAAGAAGACTCAAAAATATTTACAGTTTTAAAAGTTAACTCCATGTATGAGTGAATGTCACAGATTTTCCCTGACATTTTGGTATGAATGCAGGATGACTGCCTGAATTGAAGGACTGGTGCGTATATCCACAGCACCGCCCTCTCTGCCCTCTGCCCGACCCTCTACCCCAGCAGATAATGCATGCAAAATGAAAATGAGTCTAATTTGAGTGAACCGATATTGGGTCTTAGTATTTAATAATTTCTTTTCAAAGTGTGTCCAGAAACACTTTAATAACCTCCTGTGATTTTTTTTGCTGCAGATTAACATTAATTGTTGTGATTTTGGGGTTTTTTTTGTTTGTTTAAGGGTTTTTATTGGGGAATTGGGGGAGGGGAACAGCGTTGAAGAATTGGGAAAGGGGAACAGACAAGTTGCTGTCCTTTTGTTCTTCAGTCTAGTTGTGGACGTTTCTTCACTGGCTCATGTTGGTATTATCATTGCGCTCTTCCCAGGTGAGACAGATTGGTTGCCGGCCTCTGGATGGCCGCTCATGGCGGCTCTTGGCAGCTCAAGCCAGCTGCCGACCGCTCACGCTGGCTGCCGGCCACTCGCTGTAGCAGGGGCTGCAGTCTACACCATCGCAGGGACTCCTGCATCCCAGATCTGGGTCGAGCTGTTGTTCACCATCTTAGCTGTAGAGGGCAGTGTCACGGGCCTTCATATGTGGTCCGCTGGCGTCCCAAGCCAGCTCTTAACCAACGTGCCACTCGGCCAGCCTTTTTGTTTTTTAATGTTGGTGTTGGAACCTCCAGAGCAGATGTTGGCAAATTTTTTCTGTAAAAACTAGATAGTAGATATTTTAGTCACAGTCAGATTCATGGGCAGTAACACAGGACCCTGGGTTTAGAGGGGCCACCTCACTTGATTTAATGCTTTACTGTTGCCATTGTAGACTTCTTTCTTTTTTATAACAAGAAGTCCCACATTTTCATTTTGCACCTCAAATTTTATAGCCAGAGTTGATCTCAGGCTTTGCAGCCCATACAGTCACATGCGACAGCTCAGCTGTGCTAAAGCAGCCAGAGGTAATACATAAACAAATGTGTGTGCCAATAAAACTTTATTTGTAGACCTGAAATTTTAATTTTATATAATTTTCACATGTCATGAAATATTATCCCTTTAAAAAATGTTTTCCCAACCACTTATAAATGTAGAAATCATTTTTAGCTCGCAGGCCATACAAAAATATGCAGCAGGCTGGATTTGGCCTCTGAGGTATAGTTTGTCAACCTCTGGCCTAGACAAAACCCTGGGGATACCATATTTTCCTCTTGTCACAGTTCTGGACAGGCGCCCAAATTCCTGGGAATTTACCGGGCTTGCTCTACACAGGTTGTGCTAGCATGCCACCATACTGGTCAGGAATGGAGTGTTATCAGTAATAGAGCTGTGTGTCTACACTTCTGTGAAGAGGACCAAAATGTACCTTTCAGCAATACCTTTCCAGGGAATTCACCTAGGTCTTCTGACACCTGAATCTGACCCAACTAATAGAAGCAGAGCTGGAGTTGGCCACCACGCCTTCTTCTTCCCTCACTCTGCAAAGCCACCTGAACTCTCCGGAATTGTGGTCCTGGATCTGCTTCTGCTGGACCGGAACACAGGAGGGACACTAGAGACCTTGGCGTTGATACATGTGGCTAAGTATGTCCCTACAACCTCCTCATGTGGACTCCATAGTGGTTTTCTGCAGAGCAAGGTTAGATGGCAGAGCCCCCCTCTGACTCCTGAGCACCAAGGCTCAAGGACACCCAGAACCTGCCTCTGAAGGTCACCCCTTGAGTAGATGACCCCAACATGTCCTAGAGCCTTTGGGAAGCACCCAGAGAGCAGAAAGCAGAGGCGGCTTTTCCTGGTCACTGTCTCTGACTCAAGCTCATGTTCCAGTCACCTAAGTTTCACAAACACCTTCCTTCAGCTGTCGTGTCTCCTCAAAACCTCAGTGCTGACTGATGTTAGGAAAGCCCCAGCCACTGATTAATTTTTCTTCTGTTGCACTTTCTGTAGCTCCCTCCTAACTTGCTCATCCCAAAAGATAGATGACCATAGATATGAGTGCCGGTGTCTGAGTTCATTCCAGAATGGGCCAAGTCAGCTCCCCAAGGAAGGTTATAATTGCAAAGGAACTAACCCCGAGGAGAGAGGTGGGTGGGTGAGCTATTGTGAGGAGATTGCAAATCCTGGGTCCTTTGCAACTCAAACTTTTCCGCAACAGAAGAGAAGCAAGAAGAAAGTCAATGGCAGCTGGTCCTCAAGCCACCAGCACCCTAGTGGTGACTGTGTCTGAGGTAGGAACGTCCAAAGAGCTGACCAGGGGTGAAGGTGGATATCCAGTTGAGGGTATGGAAATAAGCTCTCATTATTAGTGGCTGTTAGCAAACTGGACTAAGGGCAGTTGAGAATACGAAACAGTGTAAGCTAAGGAACTTGCCATTTGGTTTGTGAGGTAAAACTAACATAGAAATGTACATTTAATGTCAATACAACGCCAAATGTGGTAAATTCACAACTTGCAAGTAGACTCAGCAAGCCTGTGTCTACTGTGTGCTAAGCAGAGATTTAAGTTCTTTTTTTTTTTTTTTTTAAGATTTTATTTGGGAATTGGGAGAGGAGGACAGCATCAGGGAATCAGGGAAGGGGAACAGCCAGGTTGTTGTCCTTTTGTTCTTCAGTCTAGTTGTGGAAGATGCCGCTTCACTGACCCATGTTGGTATTATGATCATTTCACTCTTCCCAGCGAGGCAGTCACTTGCCAGCCATTGGACGGCCACTCACGGCAGCTTAAGGCAGCCCCACTGCAGCCTATGCTGTCGCTGGTGACTCACAGCAGCCCAGCTCCAGGTCGAGCTGTTGTTCACCAGCTTAGCTGTAGAGGGTGCAGCATCATTGGCCAATGTGGGAACTGAACTGGCAGTCCTGCTGCACAGAGCTCATGCTCCCAAGCCAACTCTTAACCAACTGAGCCACTCAGCTGGCCCAAGACTTAAGTTCTTGAGTGTGAAGAATGGGGGCGCCCTGCCCTGGCTGTTGGGGTAGTCAGGGCGGGCTTTCTGGGTGGTGAAGCCGAGTTAGTCAGTACAGATGTACAGAATCTAGATGGGCTAAAAGCAGTGAGAGCTAGAAACAATGGGCAAGTCAGGAGGGAGCCACAAACTATTTCAGTTCAAGGAGAGACAGTTCATGTGAAGAGCAGTGGGAGGAAACAGCAAACATTTCTTTTTTTTTTTTTCTTTTTTTTTAAGAGGGCAGTGTAACTGTGTCACTGGCCCTCATATGTGGGATCCGAACCAGGGCCGCTGGCATCCCAAGCCAGCTCTTAACCACTGTGCCACTCGGCCGGCCCAATATAATTTTTTTTTAAAGATTCCATTTTTTTTTTTTAGCTGAGCCATCCTGCCACCTGTTGGCAGCTCAACGGCAACTCAGCTCAGGCTGGCCTCGAACAGCTGTTGCTCAGAGCTCAGCTCGCACTCTTGAGCGAGCTCTTAACCAACTGAGCCACTCGGCCGGCCCTAGCAAACATTTCTTAAGAAGGCAATTGGGCAGAGCCTTAATTGCTTCAGCACCAACCTGGAGATTTAGTCTTCATTTAGTGTTCACCTAGATGTATGGGCTAGAGAGTGACAAAAGCTGGTGTTTAAAAGAAGGACCTCAGCCTTCAGAGTGCAGGGGTTTGTACTGACTGCTTACTCATTCATGATGACATCAAGCAGGACTACCCAAGGCCATGGACCATACAGTTAGTGTGGATTAAAATAAGTGCACAGGGCTTGTTTCTGAGACGATGGTAACTTCGGCAGGCAAAGCAAAATCTTGACCATTTATTTCTAAAGAGAACAGGCTTTATTTAAGGTCAGACAGACTTGGTTTGAAACACAGTTACGCCACTTTGGGTCTTGGTCTCTTTGTCTGTGAAACGAGATAATCCATTCGATGTCTGACAATTAAGTTCACTAACTTGTTGCACCGATGTTGTTAACTTTTTTTGGTATCAGAGCGATTATTCATTATGAATGTTTACCAACTGGACAAACAGTTAACCAAGTTTACTATTAGGAAGTGCTGAAAAGGCTGTGACAAAGTTAGACAAAAACGACCTGAACTTCCCACCAACAATCCGTGGCTTTTGCATCACCACACTGCACCATTTCACACGGCACTGTCTATGAGGGAGTTTTGAGCCAGTAAACAAATAACTGTATTGGAACACCCTCCCTACTCACCTGATCTGGCCCCCAATGACTTCTTTCTTTACCCAAAGATAGAGGAAATATTGAAAGGAAGACATTTTGATGACATTCAGGACATCGAGGGTAATACGATGACAGCTCTGATGGCCATTCCAGAAAAAGAGTTCCACAATTGCTTTGAAGGGTGGACTAGGCTGGCATTGGTGCATAGCTTCCCAAGGGAAGTACTTCGAAGGTGACTGTAGTGATATTGAGCAATGAGGTATGTAGTGCTTTTTCTAGGATGAATTCCCAAATTTAATTGTCAGACCTCGTACTTCACAGGGCTGTGAGGATGGTTGAATAAGATGAATGCCGTAGGGTGCCTGGTTCAGGGTAATTGCTCTGAGTGGATTTTTTTCTAGTTTTTTTTTTTTTAATGATTATAGATTCACAAGAAATCACAGAAATAGTACAGAGAGTTCCCCTGTCCCCTCCATCCATTTTCTCATAACAAATCAAAACCAGGAAACTGACATGGTACAATCTATAGACCTTATTCAGATTTTACCAGTTTACTCAGTGTATGGGGTGGGGTGGGGTGGGTAGAGGGTTCTATGTAATTTGATCACATGTGTAGGTTCTTATCAACCAAGATACAGAATTTTTCCATTGACACAAAGATCTCCCTCATGCTACCCTTAACAGCCTCACCCATTCTCCTCCCTCCTGCCTCATCCCCAACCCCTGACAACCAATAATCTGTTCTCTATCTTTATAATTTTGTGATTTTGAGACTGTCATATAAATGGAATCATGCAGCATGTAACCTTTTGAGATTGGCTTTTCTCAGCAGGATGCTTTTGAGATTCATCAAAATTATTGCCGGTATCAATACCATTTCCTTTTTATTGTCGAGTAGTGCTCTGTGGTAGGGATATATCCGTTGTTGTTTTTTTAATCTTCACCTGTTGTTTCCAATTTTGGGCAATTACAAATAGAGCCACTATGAACTTTCATGTGCAGGTTTTTGTGTAAGCATAATTTTTCGTCTCTCTGGGGTAAATGCCCAGGTGTGTGATTACTAGATTATAAGGTAAGTGCATATTTCACTTTTAAAGAAACCTCCGAACTGTTTTCCAGAGTGGCCGCACCATTTTGCATTCTCCTGGCAATGCATGAGAGATCCAGTTTCTCCACATCGTTGCCAGCATTTGGTATTGTCAGTATTTGTATTTTAGCTATTCTAATAAATGTGTAGTGATAGCTCGCTGTGGTTTTAATGATGAATGCATTAATTTTTGTATGAAGTATGAAGTTCAGGTTGAGGCTCACATCCAATTGCTGTGGTACCATTTGTTGAAAAGACTATTCTTCTTTCATTGAATTTCTTTTGTACTTCTGTCAAAAATCAGCTGGGCATATTTGTGTGGGCTTGTTTCTGGGTTCTCCACTCTGCGCCACTGATCTGTCTATCAGACCATGCTACCTTGATTCCTCTAACTACACAGTGAGTTTTCACATCAAGTACAATAATTCCTCCCACTTTATTCTGCCAAATGGAGTGGATTTTTAGACAGCATTCCCATTAGATTTCATTCTAGGCTGAGACAAGCACAGGAAATTTCAATATAAATTAGGTGATTTGGGAAATTTTTCAGGAACCTGGAACAAGGTGGGGGGTTTTTCCCACAAAAATGGGTGCACACATTCTTTCTTTCCCCACTTTTTTTATTATGGTAAAATATGCATAACATAAAATTTACCATTTAAACCATTTTTACGTGTACAGTTCAATAGTGTTAAGTATACTCATATTGTTGTGCAACCATCTCCAGAACTTTTTCATCATCCTCAACTGAAACGCTGCGCCCATTAAACAATAAATGGCCATTCCCTCTTCCCTCCAGTCCCCCACCGTTCTACTTTCTGTTTCTGTGAATTTGACTACTCCTTATATAAGTGGAAGCATACAATACTTGTCCTTTTGTGTCTGGTTTATTTCAGTGAGCAAAATGTCTTCAGGTTCCATCCATGCTGTAGCCTGTGTCAGAATTTCATTCTTTTTTAAGACTGCATAATGTTCCCTTGTATGCTTATACTGCATTTTGTTTACCATTCATCAGTCAGTGGACATTTGGGTTGTTTCCACATTTTGGCTACTGTTGAATGATGCTGCTGTAGACATGGGTGTACAAATACCTTTTCGAGTCCCTGCTATCAGTTATTTTGGGCATGTGCCTAGAAGTGGACAGTTCTTTCTTATGCCAGACTCTGGACTTGTTCCAAACATTTGTCTCCTGTTTTGTCACCAGAGGCCATCAGCAAGTGGGTCCATTGAGCCACTAGGGGGCGCTCCCCACTCTGGGTTGGTGGAATCTTTGCCTTTCTTTGCAGCCTCTATTTTGGTGGAGGTGAGAAAGGAAAGAGAGAGAGAGAGAGGAAATTGAAGGAAGTAGCAGCCCTCCCTTGCCCCCTGAGGCCATTTCTCATGGGTTTGACCCATTGACAGCCTGAGTAGACTTCAGGGTTTTTGTTCCCTGGAGTTTCAAGCACCACCTCAAACTTGCTTTATTAAAAGCAACACATCTCCAATGAGAGATTGAGGTAAGAATCAAAGAACTGCCCTTTCCTCAACTCTTAGTTTGGGAAACATTGGTTTCCTGCCTCTGTGAACTTGAACAGATTAATATTAAAAGCATTTTGTCTTCCACATTTCTCTCAAGTTCTCTAGCTCAGCTCCTCCTCCCCATTATTTATAGAATTAGGGCCAGAGTATACTTCCCGTCCCTGAGTAATTGTAGGGAGGCAGGAATGGAGAACTACTTTCCGGTTTGTGGTGGTTTGGGGCAGAGAATTTGGCCTAAACAGCAGCAAGGATTCTCCTCGGTGTCTCTCCGGATGGGTACTTCTCAACTGGGTGTGAAGCGGGATCTGGGTCCCTGTTAGCTGTGAAATTGTGAGTAGGTAACTTGACCTCTCTGGGTCTCAGTTTTCTCAACTGTAAAATGGGATAACAATAGGGCTGACCTCATAGTGTTGTTGTGAAGATTGAATTTCTTAGCACATCATAAGCACTCAATTAGAATTGATTATTATTGTTGTTGTCCAGATGTTATTCTAATTCTCCTGGTGAAGTTAGTTCTGGGTTGGGGCAGGTGTCCCTCCACACATCTCCTCACACCACATGCTAATATAATGTATAAACTAACATTTATACAGTACAGTGCAATTGACAAAGCACCCCCATTTAATAACCATGGAAACTGAAATCCAAAGGCTTTTCCTGAGGGCTGGACTCCAGAACCTGTGCCACCAAGACAGTGGTTCTAATGCTGGATTCTGCTGGAGAAGGTGGTCCTTCCCCAACCCACAGAAAACCATCACCCCACTCCAACCAACCACCATGCCTGGGTCCCAGAATGAAAGGTCGTAGAACACCCAGAGGTGCTAGTTGAGGGAAAGCAGAGAGGAGGAGGTGGCCAGGGCCTCTTTGGGAGAAGATGGATATCTGCTTCCTCTGATCTAAGTTCAGAACAAGGACCAGATAGAGTCACTTCACCTCCTTACTTCTGCCTCTCAGCTGCCCTATGGAGCAGAGAAGTGGTCAAGTGGGGAGTCACAGAAACAGCCACAGGTTAAGTGGTTCCCCAAGTTGCTGGGGCAGCCCTAGCCACAAGGACTTAGTTGACAGAAAGGACAGCACACTGGGGCTGCTGCAGGACCAGGGTCGTGTTCATACTGGTGCACTCGGCTGCTCAAAACATCCTTTATTGTTCCCAGTCACCAGCACTCCTGACCCCGCTGATATTGGAAATAAAGTCGCAGTGGGGTTTTTTGGCATGAGTGGGGTGCTGGTGCAACCTGTGTGGGAGAAGACACACCATCTCGGGTATAATTGCATCAGGACCCCTTCATGGTAGCACAGGCCTGGACCCCAGTCCTCAGCAGTGGGGATGCTGCAGGCCACAGCTGCTGAAGGACCTTACTGACACCACCCTGCCTCTCTAGGTGTTACTCTCTTCCCCTCTCCTGGCCTCAGCTCTGGAGGATATGCTGAAATTACACGCTTTGTTTCAAACAGGGGTGACCACTCAGCCGGGGCCTCCCCAGCCCTTGGCATCTGTGGGAGCAAATGCCCACAGGCCCTCAGGCAGAGCTCGGGCCTCCCAGCATGCCCACTGGCTGCCCTCTCTTGTCTCCCTTGGGACATCCCATATTCAGGTTCCTCCAGTTCTAGGCCTCCCTCTCCTACTCTGACAGCTCACAGATAGCTGTTCCCCAGAGAGAAACGTCCTTTCCTCTTCCTCATCCTGGCCCAGCTGCCAATCTGCCTGCTTCATGCCTCTTTCCCACCTGCCCCAGGAACGCAGGAGAGGCCCGTGGGCCACTTGGACCTAAGTAAATACCAACTCGGCCTGTCCAGGTCGCTGTCATCAGCCAGCATGGCCATCAAGGTCACGCTGAGGACTCTCTAAGTGCAGAGGGAGAAGGTTTCTAAGTACTGGTTGTGACCAAATTTGTTCTGACCCTTTAACTGTTAGAATGAAAGCATCTTTAAAACGCACATTCAGAACACTTTCTAGGGAGGGAAGATCCTGCGGACCGGGGATAGGTTTCTCTTACCCGGGCCTTCATTGTCGGCTCCTGGAGACCCTGTCCCAGTAATTTACTGCAAACTCAAATGGACACTGAAAGTAAAGAAGCCAAGCAAGCAGCTCCTGGCCTCCTGCCATTGCCTGTCTGGGCGGGGGAGCCCAAGCACAATACTTTAGGGCGTGGCTGGGTGGTACAGTCCAAAGGCACTTGGGAGGCTCCCCTCAGGACCCACACTGACCCCAGGGCCCTGAAATATCCCCTCCACTCAGATGCCATGATGCCTGGAATTCTACCCCTGAAGGATCATCTGCTGTGGGTCTGGTAGTTTTTCTGTTTCTAGAAATTCTCGCTCAAAATGCACCACAGATGGCAGTCTAAGAATGAAATGCAGGTGGTGATACAGGTATGGTTACCAGGCTACAAGAAATGCAGAAAGGAAATTAAAGGGGGAGGTCGGAATGTGGGGATACAGCAGCTGACATGCAGCTGACATGAGGGTGGGGCTATCGGCCAGCATGTCCCCTTCCTGGGCTGGTGCCTCTTGCCCTATTCTCTCCTTGTCTGTTTCCTTCCCACCTCCTCAGGTTGGGGAAATGCAAGTTAGCACCTCCAGCACCTATGAAACCTACATAAACAAATTGTATTTATCTGTTCATTCTCCTTTTAGAATCGGAGGTGTTTAAGGCCCATGTTTGAAACTTGAAAGGAAATACTGACTGTAATTTCAGTTTCTTGGCTAATCATCTTTCTCTGTCTCGCTGTCCTCATGGCCAATGCATGAAGTCTCAAGAAGGATTTCTAGGAAGGAAGAAATGTGATAGAGTCTAATTAACACTGTCACTGACTGCTATTTTCTGAGTCATTTTTATTAATCAACAAATTTAAGAACCTCAAGGGTTGATGCAGGATGCTAAAGTTATTGACATAGTAGGACCCAGATGCTTGCGTAATTATATAGAGTGAAAAGTTCAGAGAACAACGGAGGGTGATGGGCTACATGCTTTAAATTTAACATTCTGAATGTTTAACAATCATCTTTTATAATGATACATTCTCACTTGTCACTGTTTGCCTCTTGTGGTGCAGCCCTTTTTCCTCAAGTTAAACAAGTGCTTCAGATAAGAAGCTGCCCAGCAAAGCATCCCAGCTCAGAGAGAGGAATTCAGGAGTTTGTAAATGCTTTTGATGATAATTACAGATCAGGAGACAAAACGTTACTCACCTTGAGGTGTTTGGATTACCTGTGGATTTCCTTTATCATCCTTATTAGCACCACTGAGCAAAAGCTAACTCTCAAACATGGCGGCCAAGGCAGAACGCAGAACCCAGGCTTACCCAGGCTGAGCAGCACTGCACCTGATCCTTGCCAAGACCCAGGTGGGAAGGAGCCAGGCTGGTGAAGAACCAGGCAGATTCCGGCTGTACCCACCCCGTCCCTCCTACCCCCACTGCAATGTAGCCTGAGGGACTTAACGGATACATTTCCTGGGACTGTGGGCAGCCTTCTCCAGGTTTACATTGTACATTTCAGCAAGCCTTTCCCCTCATAGTAGGCTCACTGGGTGCCTACCTTTGTGATCTCCTCCTGGCAGGGTCTCAAACTCCTTTGAGGATCAGATCACCTTGCATAATTAGAAGGCCTGAGGGGGAGCCTGGGAATCTGTGTTTTTAACATTCTCTGGGGAGGTTTTGATAAAGCAGCAATTCATCCATCAGTGCCCTAGGAAGCCTCCAATGTGCCATTTCCATTGAATGACCTTGAGATGCCCTCTGGTGACGTGGCACAGTGGTGTCTCCCACACAGGCAGGGCACTTCAGTGCTCCTCAAGGAGGGCTCCTTGCTGCACATTCTCTCTCTCTCTCTCTCTCTCTCTCTCTCCCCCCCTCTCTCTTTCTCTCTCCTGTAGTAACCAACCAGCCCACTCGACTTGGAGAGGAAGGAGGAAAGGGTGCCTCATACTCTGGAATGTGAACCCCTAGCTGGGCTCCTGGCCTCCCAGCCTCCTCCCATCCCTTTCTAACAGGAATTTCTCACCCTCCTCACTTTTCTTCTCTCTGCTCTCAAGCATGTCCCAGGGCTCCCTTATTGTGGAAAACACATCACTTGACCCCAGTGCCCCTTCCCAGCCCCTCCAGTGCCCCCTCTCTTCTTCTCAGTTAAACTTGTAGGGATTATCCACACTCTGTTCTTCACCACCTCTCGCCGCCTTGACCCTGGGCCGGCTGGCTTTCAGTGTTATCAGCTCACTTCACTGAAACTGCCTCTCCAGCCACCCTGACCTCTAACCCTCCTTCCAGTTCACTATTTTTTTGCTGTCAACACTTGAATGGCCCCACTGACATTCAAACAAAACGTATATGAAGTCAAATTCATTGTCTTCCACCCACACCTCCACCTTCCTCGATTTCTCTTTGACTGAATCACAGATTTGTTTAGTGAGCTCACCGAGGCCCAGAGAGGGGAGGCCACCTGCCAAAGGTACAGAGCCCCTCAGGAATAGAAGGGGGCAGCCCAGGCTGCCACCCTCAGTCTGAGGGCTGTGAGCTGTCAGGGCTCAACACGGGGGATGCACCATGTCCATCTGTCCTGTTTGTTGCCAGTCGCTTGCACCCTGGCCCACCACTGCAGCAGAGCCCCTTGAAGGCAGCTTCACTGTCTGTTTCCTCCACCATGTCCCTCTGTAAGGAATACCTGGCAGGACTTTGGTGAAAGTTGAGAAGGGGAAACAGGAGGGACCTGTGGCTGGTAGAGAATCAAATGAGAAAGCAGCACTTCGTGTTGATTACAGTTCCAAATGGCTCCTCGACTTTTGGTCAAGCATTGGAGCAGCGTGTTGTTAACAGGACCACATACATCAGAACTTCCCCTTTCCCTTTCCTGGACCTTGACAAGTGACGCTGACGAGATAAAGGTCCTCTTCCCATCCCAGTCTGCGGCGGGCTCTGGATTTGCCAGTGTTTAGTGACACTTTTAACTGCTTCATTCTAGAGATTTGTAAAGCCACCATGTATTCAAGGAACTATGTAAGACTCTTCTCTTAGGAGAAAAAAATGGGGTTAAAATCCAGGAGTTCAAGGACTGAGAGCAACATTATACTGTCCAAATGGAAAACTAGGTCATGTTTATGCAATAGTAATAATGCTATTATTAATATTTATTATGCATATACTATATAGAAGACATGGTTCTTGGTTTCTTTATCTGCATTATCCTATTTAATTCTCCTATTCCCATAGGGAAGGTGACCTTACCACTATTGCCTTTCAGAAGAGGAAACCGAGGCTTAGAGAGATAGTATCTTGCCCCAGATCACAAAGGTAGTGAGTCTGGACTTCCCATGGGCTGACTCAGAGCCATCTACTCAGTAACCACGCTGGACCCCCTCCCTAGGAGGTAGTTGCCTCCCTTTCGGGAAGAATTGGCCAGAGGAGAACGCTCCAAGTGAGATGAGCAGGACTGTTCTCATTTGATAGATCTCAATTAAGATAAAAATGTAAAAGCAGTTTATAAACTGGTAAGCTCTCTGCACATACCAGGTGTTGGGACTGTCAATAGTTTCACCTCCTTCTACCTTTATACAAATTCCTTGAGCTGCTGGATTCTTAATGCAAACATTTTTCCCCACAAGGAAACTGCAGATCCAGATTTGAACTCGTGATACCGGAGTTAAACACTGTGCCTTTAGCTGTTAAAATCCCCCTCATCCAGATGTCCCAAATTGTCTCAGCTACTGTGAGTCTGTGGGGGTGATCTATGGGCAGTGTTTGGATATTTGGGTTAGAATCTACCAGCTTTTTAAGCCATCATTCTTATAAAAACATCTAGATAACAAACACAAAAATGAACACTGACTAACACAGACAGACAATGGAGAAAGGTAAAGTGCTTGTTGGGATAAAAGGTTATTAGTTTTGCCTCTCTGTCTTGTTCTGGACTTCAAAGGCTCATCAGGTTGGTTTCCCAAAAAAATTTTCTTTGCATCCCAAGTAACCCCTTCCGAAGGGGCCAGAGAAGCAGACTGGGGTGGAATGAAGGACTCTCCCACAACATGGGTGCTTTTCTCTGGCCACCACCAGCAGCAGGAACAGCAGTGCCACCTGAAGCTCTTCCTCCTGGTGTTGGGATGGAAAAGGGAACAATTGCCCTAAGATTGCACAGCCCCAAGACTGGAAGGCAATCCTAGATGAATCCCCATAGGAAAGCCACAGAGAGCTAATGACTCGGAGGAGCATGGCTCCTCTCTGCCTCTTTCTGACAGGATTTTTATTAGACATTCTGGCTTGGAAGACACCTCTGCGTGTGGCTGGTGGCCTGGGAGGGCATGACAAGGAAGGGAGAACAGTGTCTCCAGTAAACAGAGTAGGAATCATTACAAATTTCCATAGGTCCAAATACGTGTTTCTTCTTTCTTTGTTTCAACCACAAATGCCAGATTGGGATATGTTTTATTTGAGGAGAAGGCAAGAGACCCCACCTAGCAATCACAGACAAAACATGGTGAGATCTGTCTCATTCCCATCAGCACTTGCCTCCAGGGCTGGCTGTAGACTCCCAGCAGCGCAGTGACTCAAGCAATGGGGCGCTCACCACTTCCCTTGGGAAGCTGGCCCAGGGCTCCTCATTCAGATGTTTTCCCAGCTACTCAGCCACAAGCTCCTTTCCTGGGGGCACTGCAGCCTCCCTCCCTTCCTGGGCCACAAGTTTTGACTCATCTTGGACTGAGATGGCGGGAGGTACAGAGCTACGTGTGGGACATTCAGCTGGGGTTGCTGTCATCTGTCACCTGCTCTCTTCAAGAATCGTCAGCAAGGGACCAAGCAAAGGTGTCCCTTCTTGTGTGCATTCTAGGCCCCAAATGAGAAGTTGGCTCCCCACCCCCACACCACTCTTTTAGACTTTAAACTTCCTGAGGCTGGGAACTGGTCTGAGGCATCTCTGTATGCGTAGGGCTCCATAAATGTATGTACGATGTAAACGACCAAATTCTCCCAGGTGGCATTCCAGAAAGATGGGGGCTTCCTGGACAAGGCCTTCCCTTGGCCTCCCGCAGACTTCAACCCCAGAACCTATGCTTTATTCTGAGGAGGAGAGGAACCAAGCATCTTTGTGATCTGACAAAGTGGACTCGGAGCTTTTATGCTTGCTTTAGACCAGCTCTGCTCCCTGTCCCATCTGCCTCCAAAGACAAAGCCTTGAACTAGCCCCCCACTTGATGAAGGTAGCCCTTGCCCCACAACGATTATTGACCATTCACTTAAGGTTGCTGGACCAGGTCTCATAAACACCTTTCACTATGAGGTGAGATCTAGTGCACCTCCGGCCCAAGCCAGCACAATTCCAAGGAAGCTTTGCCCTCTAATTAGCTGGGTATTTGCTCGAACAGCTTTTAGTTTCCTTATTGTAAAGCGAGGAGCACAATAGCTCCTTATTGCCACCCCAAGGTGGTGGGCTCCTGATTCCTCATTCCTCACCCTTCCTTGCAGCCCCCTTCCCCTACTGAAAGGGAAAGGCTATCACCTTGTTTGCTTACTAATTAAGAAAAGACAAAGCCTAGAATTATTACTATCATTTTTTTTTCTTTTTTCTCACTGTACTCACTCAAAGGCAGTTTCTTTAGCCAGGCAGTCTCCTACTCACTCAGGGAAGAGATGGGTTTCAGAAAGTAAAAGAAAAGGCAGCTGCCGGGGCAGGCCTGGAGTGGTGCTGGCTACTCCTGCTTGGGGTCCTGTTACCAAGTCTGGAACAGGGCCTAGCAGCTGGGGTTTGACCTCCTACATCCCATGGGAGCTTGGCTAACTCTCTCTGGGGCAACGCACCCAGGGGTGTTATGAGACAACTACTAACAGGACTTCGGAACCTCAATTAAGTATTTAAACTTCAGTTTGAACTGAGACTAAAAACTGGACTCTAGTGACTTTTCAGGCCACTGACTCCCTTTAGTGACTAGGGACTGGTGATGCCATTTTTCTCTGCCTTGGTTTTCCCCATAAAGAATCAGATGAATAATTCAGCCCTGAAGCTGTCACCTAAGTGATGAGAGAACGAATTTCCCATTTGGAAACATTTTTCTTGGTGTGATTCCCCACCCCCACCCCCACCCCCATCAAATTTCCTATCCTAGAGATCTCTCTGCTGGGTGCTGTAGAAAAAGTCCAGGACCAGGAGAAGAATGACTTGGGTTAGTAACGCGGAAATAACAGATCACTCTACTGCTTTGGGGGAAATTCGAAGAAGGATAAAGAGAGTGCGCGAGTTTGCTGTAAATATAAGTGCTACTGATGTAAGTCCCCTCTCAGAGCCTCCGGCTCCGCAGCCCCTGAGGTGGGTGCTCCTGGCAGAAGCGCTGGGCGCCCGTGGTGGGGGCAGTTGGCCTGCGGGAGCCAGTGGTCCTCTGGGAAGAGCGAGTCGAGTTCGGGAGCAAGCAGGAGGAGGTGGGCGGGCTGGGCCGGGGAGGGGGGCTGGGCGGCGCGCCTCGGCGGCGGGGGCTCCCCATTCGCGCCCCCAGTCAGGGCTCAGGCGCTCCTCCTTGGGCCCGAGGGAGAAGGCGAGTCCGCTGGGGTGGCGGGGCAGGTGCGGAGGTCACGGCCCAGGACCTGGGACGAGTCCAGGGCGGGCTGTGGGGGTCGCGGGCTCGCGGCTGGGAAGGAGAGGGCGGCTGGCGGCGCGGCCGCGGGGGCGGGGACCCGGCGCGGGGCGGGGCGGCGGGGCGGGGCGGCGGCGCGGGGCCCGGGGTCCGCTCGCCCAGCGTCCGCCCTGCACTCCGAGCCCAGCCGCCGCTGCTGCCTGCCCGCTGCCGACTTGGGCTGAAACTTCTTGGGGGTCCCGCGCTCCAGAGAAAAGCGCGCAGCCCAGCGCCTACCGACGGCGGGGCCCCAGCCCGGCGCCCCGGGCCCAGGGCCTCCCTGTGCGCGGCGCGGGCTCCGCACCCGACTTGCCCGCGGGCCGAGCGCGGGGTCCCGGGCGTGGAGCAGGGAGCCCGGCCGGCAGCAGGGACGAGGGCGGGCGCCGAGGGCCAGGACCTCCCGGGCCGGGCAGCGCGCTCCGCGTGGAGGCCGGCCCAGCACCTGGGGGCCGGGAGACGCCTCGGCGGGACCCCCCAGAGCGGAGCGCGCCCGGCCGCGGATGAAGAGCCCCGAGCGGCGGCCCGAGCGGCCCGCGCGCTGAGAGGAGCGGGCGGCCCCCGCCCGCCGTGGCGCCCGGCGGACCCAGCGCGGCCGTCGCTGGAGGAGCTGGAGCCCGCGGGCCTGACAAGCGGCGGGACGTGCAGGTAAGCGCCGGGCTGCCCGCTGCGGGGAAGGGGCGCTCGCGGGCTGTCGCCGCCCCCGGCCCCTGGCCTCGCTGCCCATGCGGCGCCTCTCCTCGCCCGGCCTCCGAAACTTCCTAGAGCTCCCGGTTCCCGCCCCCTCGGCTCCCGCGGGCCGACCGGGTTTGGGAACTGCAGGGGCTCGGTTCCCGGGAGCGCGGAGGGGTAGGGGGTCCGCGGAGCGGGACCCTGCCCTCTCTGCGAGGAGACTGGGTGGAGCTGGCTTGGAGCGGGGTCCACAGCACAGGCAGCAGCCCCGTCAGGTGGGGGGCAGGGAGCACTGAAGGGGAAGGGGACCCCCCGCCCGGGGCCGCGAACAAAGCTGCGGCCGCCGCTGCCTCCGGCCAGTGTGCGGTGCGGGGGGCGCGCTCCGGCCGCGGGCAGGGAGCGTGCGGTTTCCTCGCCCTCCCTGGCAGCTCGGACGCTTGCGGTTCTCCGTCCCAGAGGGTTGGGCGACCGAGGAGGTGGCCAGGGAGCTGCCACTTTCGGTCGTGCGCAAGAACTGCCCCGGGGCCCTGCCTGTGCCTGTCGGAAAAGCTGAGCCCTTCCGAGCTTGTTGCTCACATTTCCAGGTTTGCTCAGGCCCAGCCGGAGCCCTCTGCCTGAGGTCCGCGCCCTGCATCAGCCGGACTGGGCGAGGACTGCATCTGGCTTGTTTTAACCCCCAATGGCAGTGTTAGCTTGGTGCCTGAATGCCCGCCCGAGCTCGGAGCAGGTCAAGCCCTGAGTGGTGTTCCAAATGTTCAGTTTTCTTTCATTGCTCCTCCGCTCCTTATGGGCATCCGTCCCTGTCTTGGGAGGAGTGGGACGTGACCTTTCTCCATCTTCTCGTGGATCCTCGTGGATATTTGACCATGCACTCTAGTCAAACCCACGTTTCCTAGATATTTTTCATCCTGCAAATCGCTGTGAGAGGTCGTTCAGTTTGCTTGGGGCATAAATGGTTCTGTTTACAGGGAGGGAAGCTTACTTAGGTGGCTGGGGCCTGGGATGGGTTGCCCAGCTGTGAATGGGGGATTTGCTCTGCACTTTCTTCTGGGCCTTCTTAGCTGCTTTGCCACCTAGCTACGTTGGGTTTCGTTTACTACCATCCTGGGCAGAATTTCAGACTGGTACCTGGTACCTGATACCAATTCCCTGAACCGCTCTGGTCACCAGGAATGTACCCACTTGACATAGCTGGGATGGGACATCTGTGCCGCATCATCAGTGTGAGTGCAGAAACCTCTGGGTCAGTGGGGCAGGGTCACACTTCCGGCCACATATCAGCACTCGTGTATGCACATGGGTGGCTGGCTCTAAGGCAGCATAGGGCACTGGGAGCAGTGAGCACATCCTCAGAAAACCTGAGGACCCTTTCCTGGTGCCAGCCGCTCCTGCTGCTATCTGCTTGACAAGTGGGGTTTATGTATCAAAGGCAAGACTGTCAATCCCAAACATGGGTGGCTGGGTACCTGCCCGAGTTTGTGCCCACATGCCTGTCCAGGCATACACATACAAGTCCCGGCAAACACACAAACCTATGAGAGGCTGAGTAGTGGTTTTCCTCCATTTCAAAATAGTGTCTGTTGTCTCTGACACAAAAGGTCTGTAGCTATAAATAGCAAGAAGCAGCAGGTGTGTTTCCTCGCAAGGACCAGCAATGCTGAAAGACCTCTTTGCGCCCTTGTGAGAGGAGCGATGCATCTGGGCTCTCCCTGGCGCTGTCAGGCCCAGCAGCCCAGGGAAAGAGACAGGCTTAAAGCAGGTCTCCACCCTGCAGGGCCCAGGTGGGGCTGACACCAGGGTAGGAGGCAAATGCAGCAAAGGGACATAAAGAAACAATGTGTGGATAAATAGCTAAGGGGAGCCACGAGCAACAGCTCCCCTTCTTGTCCTAAAGAAAATCGGACAGTGGGTTTGTGACACTGTGGGGGTCTACCTGCCAGGGGAGCAGGAGGTAGTCTTGGGGGAGCTTGCGGGCCCTTTCCACCCATGGGTTTCCTACTTTTCCAGACTCTGATTTCTTATGTGTTTGAATATGAGTATGAGTGAGGGAGGGTACGTGTGTGGGTGTTTGCTCAGGCTGAAACCAGTCCTCTCTTTAGTACACTTGGTGGTTGTAATATCTCCAAGGGTGTCTTACGGGCTTGAAACAACCCTTTTCTAACACATTTTCTATCCCCAAAGCTTTAAGTTAGAGGGGTATTGCCAAATTGCTGGGAGCCATATGCTGTGAAATGGAAAAACCTGGGATTGCCTTCACCTGCTATTTCACCCTCCTCTTACTCTAGTGACAGCTGGAAGATTTTTTGTTTGCATTTCTTCAAGAGGGCAGAAGACCAGGGTTAGTCTGTTCTGATTTTTGCTTCTAGGATAGTTCTGCTGGTTTCTGGACTGCCATGGTTTGACCTCTCTAGCAGGAGAGGAACTTTTTATATGAAGGGATAGTCCTTGCCTCCTGTGAAATAAAAACCAGTGTGTCCACAGAAGCTTTCCTGTTGGCCCTCCTGAACTTGCACGCTTTCAAACCATCTGTCATTTATCTCCCTAACCTTCTAAACAGGTCTTCAGACTCCACCTGAACACAGTCCTCAGGGTTGTTGTGGTTTTTATAAGTCCTTCAGGTCTCTCAAGACTCGTAACAGCGATAGCTATAAAAATCCCCTAATGAGGAGAGACTATGGGGGCTCCCCACCCTCACCTGAGAGCCTCCTTTGCTTGTTTTCTGTGGAGTGTCTTCATAGTGCATCCAGAGGTCTGAAAACATCCAGCAGAGGGGTTGGGAATAGAGACGGGATAAAGATGAAAAGACCTGATCGTTTCATATAAGCCACCTTTTAAAGTAAAAATAGCCTTCTACCCTTCATTGAGGAGCAGCCGGTCAGCTTCCCGGGCCAGCATGTTGGTGGCGTCCCCAAAGCCGACCTGTCCCCAAAGCGGACCTGTTGCCTGGTACGGTTCTGGCTGGACTTTCCCTTCCTTGAGAAGAGCAGGTGATCGCTCTGCCCCTACCAGGCCCTCTCCACCCAGCAGCCCTGTTGACCTGGCTAAATTTAAACCTCCGCCCCCACTATCCCAGTCTGACCCATTAGATCTGCTGTCTGGCCACCAGGCTGGCTGCTATGGTAGCATTTCCTGACTTCTTTGTCTCTGCGGTTGCAGTTGGGTCTTTTTTGTGCTGCATGAGTCCTCTTCTGGACATTCTAAAGTTGGTCACTGTCTTCCCTGCTTCTCTGCCCATATGGTATTCTTCTCAACTCTTTTTTCTGCTGGGTGATTTGGAACCTGGTTGGTACTGGGGGAGCGACTGTCCCCTGACCCCTCTAAATAGCATGCACGAGATTTCAGGAATCTAGACTCAGGCTGCCTTGCTGACTATACGTTACCCAGCCCAGCCCACGGCTGGGGGATCCCCTCTCAGCAAGTACAGTGCTGACAACAGTGCACCCCTTCAGGGCACAGGGGTCTTCTCAGAATTTTTTTTTGTACCCCCAAACCTCCAAACCTCTTAAAGAATTCGGCCTGCCTGTGTGTATATCCTGTTTTTTTGCATTACCTTCTTTTCTTGAGGTGCTTCCTGGGAGGCTTATAGGGGTGGGAGGGGATGGATTGTAGCTTCTCCTTGGGGTCTCAGTTGTCTCTTCTATAAAGTGAGGGCGTTGGATTAAGTTGTGCTAGAGGCTCCTTCCAGGCTCTAGTTGTAACATTCTGACATTTTTAAATAGCTTTAGCTGGCTTAGTTTTGGAAATCCCTCTGCTGTGGACCAGGGCGAGGGGTGGGGAAGCAGCCAATCAGAGGCGCAGCGAGCCCAAGGGAGGGGTGGGGCTCCAGCCCTGCTGCTTTCACTGAGTTACTGTTTCACAAATCCTGGGCTTGCTGGCAGGGTTTGTGGTCAAGCTGGAGGCTCAGGTTGTGCTCCTGGCTTTGGGCTCTGGCCTGGCTGGGGCCTCTGTGGTTAGCCAGCCTCCTGAGGATTATGGCAAGGCTCTGTCTCCAGCTTCGGGTGACTTCAGTCAGGGCTGCTGCCTGAGTTCCTGTGGGGAGGCACCCAAAGTCTGTTCATAAACAGGTTTCTAGTTCTCTCTCCTCTGCAGCTTCCCTGAACCCAGAAATACTAACCCCTCAAAGGTTAGTCCTGTCTGACTAATTGATAAGGGTCAGAAATGGATTTCCCAACGTCTGGGAAATGATAGCTGGGCTTAAATTAGAAAAGGCAGTGGGATTAAAAGTTCTTGGTTTACAAACTTTAGCCCCCAAAGGTCACTGTAGAATTTTCTGGAATGTTCAATCAGTAGCCTTGCTCTGAGTCCTGCTGGAGGAGCAAAATATATGGTAATAAAGCTTTTCTAGCACTCACCCAGCGTAATCCTGTTGGCTGCTGACCTCAGAGGGGAGCCAGACTTCAAGGCCAGAAGGCAGCCCTGATACTGGGCTCTGTCACTGCTGCTGTGCCTGCACTTGTGGCATCTCCTGGATCTCAGCAGGATTCACACACCCCGACCCATTCTCTTTCCAGTGGAGGTTTCCATTGCTGTGGGACTTGGAGTACAGTTGAGTCCCTTCCTAAACTCACCTCTCAGATTATATATCTCACCCATATCCACTGAGAAGCTTCTTCTGGGAATATTTGAGCAATAAATTACTAAATACTTCATATAAATCTCTTTTGAGGTACAAGAACTGCAATCAAAGTAATTAAACCTTTAAAGAGATTTTGTATATAAATTTAGAATAGAAAATGCTGAATCTCTCTCAGAAGCAGGAGCTGGTGAATAGGGAAAGGGATCTAGATTATACTCTCAGGATAATCCCTGAGACAGAGGCTGTAGGAAGCTAAAACAGCAGAGACAAGGAGTGTAGAGTCAGACTGCCTGGGCGTGAACCCCAGCACTGAGGGGCCAGCTCTGCAACCTTAGGGCAGCTTACCAGACTTCTCTGTGCCTCAGTCTCCTCACTTATAAAATGGAAATAGTAACTTTATACTTCTGTCATACGGTTGCTGTGAGGTAGGAGGTGGTGAGCATTAGTGTACATAAAGCCTAAAGCCAGACTTTGCCGGGCTGTAGAAGTGTAAGATATTAGGGCGCTATTGATGAGGACCCCATGGCAGGGCCAGGAGAGGGCCTTGGCCCCGGCTACCGGACTTGCTCTGCACTTAAAGATGGAGGCTGCTTTAGATGGGGCGCTAAAAGTACACCCACTGCTTATGTCAGCACATGCTGTCAGTTCTCTTCTGAACACCCACTGTGTTCAGTCAGGCATAGACGTCATTTTGATCATTACATGAATGGCAGTCGAGGGTCCCAGTTGGTGGAATGACCATTGATGGGAGAGGACAAATGTTCAAGGCTGGCTGTCATGAAGGGAAGGAAAAATGGGACACTGGTCAACAGGAGTCAGATTCCTATCCATCCCTATAAGGGTTGAGCGAGTCCCTGGCTGAGAAGGAAGGTGTCTTGCTGACCCCATCTCAGTCGAGCTGTTGTTTTAACTAAGTAGATGCCAATACATTACCTGTGTTTGGAAACCATGCAAAATCTTGACATGTTGTATTTTCTTATTCTTAAAAAGGTATCCTCTGCAAAATCAATCTAAAATAAGCTTTAAATATAAAGAGAAAGATCAGACTTGAGAGTTTTCCTTTTTCCCTTAAGCCAGGTCGTCTGCCACTGTGAGAAGGGAAAAGCTGTCAGGGTCTCACCCTTAGCTGCCCCCAGGCTATCGAAATGGGCGAGGGAGGAGAGGGTTTATAATGCAGTCATGAGTAGAGAAGGGCTCCCTGTGGCAAATTTGTGGTCCCACTTAAAGACATTTGAATTCAGACACTTAAAACTCACTGAGTCAGCCCTATCCATTCCTCTGCTGGCTTGATGCTGACAAAGACAATCCTTGTGACTGCAGGGGATGTCAGGCTGACAAGCCAGGACCCACTTGCTTTCCCTGGTATAGGCCCTCCTTTGGAATGAAGGTGGCGCCTCATCTGGGAGTTGTATCGGGTGCTTTAACTTGCTGAAGCCCTGTCTCAGCCTTGCTCCTAACCTAACCTCCCAGCATCTCTTTCAGAGGTGTCAGTACGGAGTTCTTACATGTGGGGTTTCCTACAGACTTTGTGTGTCATTCTTGATATTACAGGGAGTTTCCACACTTTCCAGAGAACACCCTCCGTACCTCCACTGCAACTTAGAATACATCCCAGACCCCATGCCACGGTCTCACGTGGGTGTACATGATGCTGTGTGTGCAGATGCCTTTGCACCTGCCGCTGCCTCTGTCCCCGGCTCCTGTGCCTTTCTGTGCTGGAGGCTCCTCCCTCCCCTTCCAGCCTCAGCCGCCCTGCTGTGCAGAACTGCTTCCAGCCCCCAGGCATTCTCTGTTCCCTGCCTGTTTCCTCTAGAGCACTTACCACCCTCTGTAACTCGCTATAGTTATTAGTTCTTGTTAAATTTCTGCTTCTTATCTGTCTTGTTCTCCTCTGCATCTTCAGAATGAAACAGTGCCTGAACACTGCCTGAGCTTGAAGGGTGCTCAGTAAGTATCTGTTATTGTTGTTCTTAGGGCAGTGAATTTTGAAATTGTATAGCATGTTCCTTACTAGAAATAGGCCTATTTTGCCTAATAAGTATGCCATCCTTAATGATTTTCTGTTAACAATTGAATTAGTCATATAACAAATAATTGATCTAGGCATGTCCCAGGTGCTGGAAATTAAAGTAGAGCTCCTGAACTTAAGTAGCTTTTGTTCTGGTAACTTCTACATACAGATATCAAGTGTGCAGTATTCCAAATCTTCTCAAGTCTTTTATCTTCCCGTATCCCATGCATAAGACCCATCTTATGACCGTGCACATCGCAGGAGGTTTGGGGTGCTTTGCAGAGCAGAAGTGTAGGGAGAACAGGCAGCCAGAGGAGGCTGTCCAGGCCCAGGGGAGACCCAAGAAAGGAAGTGCTTGTCTGACCATGCTCAGGCTGGATGCATGGCTACCCTCAAGGAACACCGGGAATATGTCTCCATGCGGCCATCACCAGCAGGGTGTGACCAGATGCAGAGCCGGCGAAGGAACTGGACTAAGAGTTCCATGAGCACTTCATCCTCTGTGCCTCGCATCCCAGGCACAGTCATCCCCCTGGCTAAGCTGTCATTCCAGACTCCTGGAACCATCTGGAAGTTACTGGTACTCACCTCTTTGGTCCCAGGTTGCCAGCACATGTATCCACTAAAGCCTTACTGCATATGATTTGAAAAGAGCTGATAAGAAAGGATCTCCATTTTGCTGTGGCAGTTGCATCCTTGCCTCCTCTGTGATCACCTCCCTCACTTGGCTTCCAGGGTGCCGCACTCTCCTTGTTTCCCTTCTCCCCCACTGGCAGCAGCTGTCTGTCCCCTCCTCAAACCTCTCCTTCTCTCCAAATACACACCGGTGGCTGTCCATAGCTACACTCTTACTAATCTCACACTTCCATTGCCTGCCTGCTCCTTGCCCTTGATCTTCATGCTGGCGCATCTGGTTGCCTAAGCAGCATCTTCTCTAGGAGTCCTAAAAGGCATCCCGCCTGATCTTCTGATCTTTTCCTTTAAACCTGCTCTTTGCACACTTTTCTCTATCTCATCCTTCTAGTTGCTCATGCCGTAAACCCTGAAGTCATTCTTGATTCCTCCCTCCCTCACTCCCTCCCTCACTCCTTCCCTCTTTCTCCCCGCCTACCCCCAACATCCAGTCCATTAGTGAATCTTTGCCAAGTCTACTTTCAGAAGACACCTAGATCACTGGCTTCTCCCTTCATCCACTCCTCTCCTGGCTCATTCCACTAACAGTTCTCCACTGAATGACAGTAACAGCCTCCTACCTGGTCTCCCTGCTTTAGTTGTCCATAGCGATCCTATTGAAACATGTCAGGTCATGTCACTTTCTCCCTCAGAGCCCTCCAATGGCCTTCCATCTCACACAGGAAAAGGCAGTCCTTCGAGTGGCTTACTGGCCTGGGTGATCTGATCCTTTGCGACCTCATGGGGTCTCCTTCACTGTAGCAGGCTGGCCTCCTGCTGGCCTGTGAGCCCATCAGGCATGCTTCTGCTTCAAGCTTGCCACTCGCCCTTAGTCTGCCCCACCCTGCTCTCCGCGTCCCTTCCTCAGACATCAGATGTCACCCCAGCGAGGTCTTCTGTGACTTCCCTATGTACATTGCAACCCTCCCACCTGTTCCCCAGCCTCCTTCTCTGATGTATTTTTCTGCATATTTTTTTATATGTTACTTATTTACTCTCTTGCCTGCTTCCTCTTACTAGAATATAAACACCACGAGGGCAGGGATTTTTGTCTGTTCTGTGCATAATGCCTGACACATAGTGAGTACAGGAGTTGAATGAATGAATGACAGGGTGTGTGTCCACATGAACGAGTGTAATGGTAGCAGGGGTAGCCCTTCCCTGCCCCGTAGCTCCCTAGCCTTCCTCTCCCCCTTAGCAGACTGCAGTGCCAGGGCAGCTGGTGAGAACGCTGGGCCCTAGGACATACCTCTATTGAAATTAAGACATGTTCATAGAAGAATATTGAATTTTTCCATTTTTTTCAATTCATATTTTCATTGAAAAATAGGAAGAAAAATAATTCCAAGTTAGAGATTATCACCAATAATATTTTGGTGCATTCCTTTCTAGTCTTTTCTACACATGTATGTACAAACACATATGTATTTTCAGACACCTGTGTATGTTTCTTACATGTTTGCCTCCCTTCCGGATGGCCATGCATTAAGGGCAAGGGCCAGGCCTGTCCTGCTAATCTTTAGTGCCTATCAGGCCTGGTGTATAGTCCGTGCACAGACCTGTAGACTACAGAAATGAATGAATGGGGGAAAGAGCTGCCGTCTGTGCAGGGCCAGTCCCACTGTTTCTTTGCCTCTGGTTCATGAGCCATGTGGTGAGCATAACAGATTTACCACTTTTGTGTTCTTATTGTTCTAAAGCTGTTTCCTAAACCTCAGCACTATTGTTTATTTTGCGCCTGATGATGCTTTGTTGTAGGAATCTGTCCCACGCATTTAGCCGCATCCCTGACCTCCACCAGCTAGATGCCAGGAGCACCTGCCTCCCAGTGATGGAGCCAAAAAGTCCCTAGACATTGCCAAATGTCCCGTGGGAGGCAGAATTGCTCCTGATTGAGGACCACTGTTCTAAAGTGTCTCTACTTTTTCCCAACAATCTTACCTTCTTTTCATTTCCCCTAAATCCTTTGGAACTATTGGCCATTTTGCATCCTATTTCTGTGCAGTGGTGCAAGTGTGAGCCGTATGTATCAGACGTAGATTCTGGCCCCGGCTTTCTTGCCAACTGTTTGTCCCCTGTCCAGGCCCCACAAGGACATCTCCCACCCTACTCCCAGACAATCACGCTGCTGCGCTAAGTTCCCCTCCTGCTTAAAATGCTTCAGTGACACCTCGTTTCTCTGCTGAATTCATAGAGCATCTTTACTCCGGTGTTCAGTACCCTTCCAAATCATAACCTAACCTCCCTTTCCAGACTCCTGCTGTTGCCCTGGGCTGCAGCCAAATCGGAAGTCCTGCTGCCTAATGTTGGCTCATGCCATTGCCCCTCTCAGACTCCCTTCCCCTTCCTTTTCGTCCTGTTCATACCCACCTGCCCTTCAAGGTGCAGCTCAGATGCCACCTCTCGGGTCACCTCCATCACACGCTCTCTCTGTGGCTGGGAGCTGGCTCCCCAATGGGCTATCCCAATTCAAAGGACACTCGTTATGATGGCCCTTTGCACACTACATCGTATATTGTAGTTATTTGTGTTGACCTCTTATCTTCACTACTACCTACATGGCTGGTTAAGCTGTCTTCTCAGGTAGCTCTTAGGTGAATTGCTACATGTAGCTAGGACTGTACCAGGAAATCACCTCTGCATTGAGCAGTCATCCTACCAATTAAATGGGTTCCCAAATGGAATGAGGTGTCCTGTAACCGAAGGGGTTTTTGTTATTTTCTATGAAGTGTAAGTAAATCAGCCTTCCAGACTTCAGTTTAGTTTGGCAGTGATTTTCAAGCTTTTAGAAGTGTCTGCCCACCATGCTTTGCATCCCTTGTTCAGTAGAAAGCACGTGGCCTTTGGGAGCAGATGGACTTGCCTTTGTATCCTTACTCAGCTGTGTACAACCTGATTAACCTTACTTCAACTATTTAGCTTTTCTGAGCTCCCAGTTTTTCATCTTTTTTTTTTTTAACTTTATACTTAAATCAATTTTTTTTTTAACTTTATTGGGGAACGTGTGTTTTTCCCAGGACCCATCAGCTCCAAGTCAAGTTGTTGTTCTTCAGTCTTAGTTGTGGAGGGCACAGCTCAGCTTCAAGTCTAGTCGCCTTTTCAATCTAGTTGTGTGTGGGGGGGGGGGCGTGCAGCCTACCATCCCATGCAGGAATCGAACCAGCAACCTTGTTGTTAAGAGCACACGCGCTAACCAACTGAGTCATCTGGCCCCTACCAGCAACTCAGCGGCAGCTCAGCTCAAGTCGTTGTCTTCAATCTAGTTACAGAGGGTGCAGCACACTGGCCCATGTGAAAATCAAACCGGCAACCCTGTTGCTCAGAGCTTGCACTCTAACCAACTGAGCCACCCGGCCACGCAGTTTTTCATCTTTAAACAGGGATAATAGGGCCGACCGAGTGCCGCGGTGGTTAAGTGCTGGCTTGGGGAACCAGCGGCCCCGGTTTGGGTCCCACATATGAGGGCCAGTGACACTGCCCTCAAAAAAAAAAATTATTAAAAAAACAGGGATAATACCTAACTCATAAGGTTACTTGGAGAATTTGCTGTGTACATTTATTTGAATTAGGCAATTCTTGCACATAGTATGTAACTCTGCTGGCTTGGGAAACCAGCGGCCCCGGTTTGGGTCCCACATATGAGGGCCAGTGACACTGCCCTCAAAAAAAAAAATTATTAAAAAAACAGGGATAATAATGCCTAACTCATAAGGTTACTTGGAGAATTTGCTGTGTTCATTTATTTGAATTAGGCAATTCTTGCACATAGTATGTAACTCAGTTAGTGTTAACTCTTTCTTTAATTCTTCACTGACAAAATGTGTCAAAGAAATTGTCACCTTGATGCACCAAGTACTTGCTCAGAGTTTGGTCCAAAAGAACTGAGTGTTTGGAGCATTTGAGATCTTGCTCCCTGCATATGAGGTCTAACAACTAGGTTCATGAATTTGCCACTGTGCACTTACATTGGCAGCACTGTACAAACAGCTTGGTAAGGTTTCATAACCTTGGGATATCAGTGTCTCACAGCTGTGTTCATGTCAACGTGGAGCGGTGTCTTGCTGAGTGGCTTTCATTATTGTTGTTGTGTGTTTTTGTGTGCTGTCACAAGAATGGCTGAGCTTGAATTAGAGCAACGAACAAATGTTAAATTTCTTGTTAAACTTGGCAAGAGTGGAAGTGAAATCAGGGACATGTTAGTCCAAGTTTATGGCGCTAATGCCATGAAGAAAACAGCAGTGTACAAATGGATTAAACGTTTTTCTGAGGGGAGAGAACACATCACTGATGAAGAGCTCAGGGCGCCACTAATGAGCAGAACTGGTGAAAACATTGCAAAAATTTGTTGAATTGTGTGTGAAAATCATCAGCTGGTTGTGAGAAGCACAGCAGATCAAGTAAACAACGATAGAGAAACAGTTAGGAAAATCTTAACTGAAAATCTTGGCATGAGAAAGGTGTGTGCAAAAATGGTCTGGGAAGAGCTCCTGATGAACAAAAGCAAAGGAGAGTCAAAGTTTGCCAACACCTTTTGGAGAGGCAAGATGATGTTTTGGGCCTTGTTATCACTGGTGATGAAACATGGGTGTGCCAATAGGATCCTGAAACAAAGTGTCAAAGTGCACAATGAAAGTCAGCTGATTCTCCATGACCAAAAAAGTTCCATCAGTCCAAATCAAGAGTCAAATGATGTTGCTAACCTTTTTGGATATCAGAGGGATTATTCGTTATGAATTTGTACCAACTGGACAGTTAATCAAGTTGACTATTTGGAAGTGCTGAAAAGTCTGCGTGAAAAAGTTAGACAAAAACTACCTGAACTTTTTGCCAACAGTTCATGGCTCTTGCATCACAACAATGCACCAGCTCACTGTCTATGAGGAAGTTTTTAGCCAGTAAACTGTATTGGAAAACCCTCCTTACTCACCTGATCTGGCCCCCAATGGCTTCTTTCTTTACCTGAAGATAGAGGAAATATTGAAAGGAAGAGATTTTGATGACATTCAGGACATCAAGGGTAATACGATGACAGCTCTGATGGCTATTCCAGAAGAAGTTCCAAAATTGCTTTGAAGAAAGGACTAGGCGCTGGTATTGATGCATAGCTTCCCATGGGGAGTACTTTGAAGGTGACCATGGTGATATTCAACAATGAGGTATGTAGCACTTGTAGGATGAGTTCGCAAACTTAATTGTCAGACCTCGTATACCATTAGCTTGGCTCAAATAAACTCTTAAAAGAGTTTTTTTAAAAAGAACTGTGTGTTTTGTAATTTGGTTTGTTTGACATTGAGGAGACAAAGGAGACCTGGAAATTCACTTATATGACAGCTACTTTTACTAAGGAGCTCTCAGCACTTTCTGGCTCTTAGAATTTTCCTTGAGGGGCCCAATATGAAAGTTCTGGATGGCAGAAGTGATGCATGCTCATCTTTGTTCCTGTTTTCCCACTAATAGTCCCAGCAATCAGCATCGTTACTATTAATTAATACTGATAAATTAATGAGCTAGTGACTTCGAAGAAGGTTATAATTCCCAGCTAAAAAAAGCTGGTCTTGAAATACCATATTTCCTCAATACTAAGACACATTTTAACATATCTGAGATCAGGATGCATCTTAAAATCAACGTGTCATTGTTTAAGTGGGATTACTTTTCTTTCTTAGTGGTACAAAATAATGGTGCATTTTATTTTTTTTTATTTTTTTGAGGGCAGTGTCACTGGCCCTCACACGTGGGACCCGAACCGGGGCCGCTGGCTTCCCAAGCCAGCGCCTAACCACCGTGCCACTCGGCCGGCCCCATAATGGTGCATTTTAGAATCAGTAGCATTTTAAGTTTGGTGTAATAAGGTAATGTCATTGATTACTATATACAAAGATGACTTGTCATTTCCTGATGTGTAGGTATTCCCTTGGAAATGTGCTTCTGCTGTTTTGCAAAATAGAGTATTATGAGTTTTGCCTTGTAGTTGAACATCTATTGACCAAGAGTTGAAATTGAGATAGGAAATTCTAGGCAAAGACCAGATGTCCCATGGACCCTGGACCCTGATACCTGAGGATGCTCAGCTTCCCTGTGGTCACCTGCCAATCAGAAATCTAGGATTACTGTCTGTCTCTAAGTTCCCAGGGTCTTTGGCAAAATATACCTGGGACAAGTCTCCCTTTACTCATTTGTAAATGGGTTCACAGTTAGCCACCCCCACCCCTTTGCCTACCTTACAGAGTTGTAGGATTAAGTGAGACAATGTATATAGAAGTTTGTCACTAATGTAAGGTACTGTTTCTACTCGGAGGATGTGCAGAGTGGATATGTGGCCTGGAGACTATTTAAATCCACTGACAAAACACTGTCCCGGTGACTCAATATTGATTCATATGTGGTACTTGTCTTCTTATTTCTCTATCTCTAGGAGAGAGTCTTTAAAAACTTTGTAGAAGCTTGTCTGGTGAAGTGAAATAGTATTCCTAAAGGATCAAAAAAAGCTACGTCCTATAACTAGAGTGTGAGCTTTTTTACCACCCCCCCCCCCGTTTTACTGCCTTCGCATTGGAACAGATAAAGTATCAGTAACTTTAGCACAAATGTCTTTATCATAAAACAGTCTAATCTCTTATGTACAGTGCTTAAGAAATCAAGCTCTGTAGCCCAATCAGTGCTGGCTCAGTCCTGGCCCCAAAACTCACCAGCAGTGTGACTGCCATGGAGGTGACCTTGAGCAAATTAGCCAAACTCTGGACCTCAATTTTCTCATCTGTTAAAATCCTCAAAGGGCCATTGTGAGGATTAAATGAAATGCATGGAAAGTGCTTAGAGGACCTTACACATGGAAAACACCCAGTAGATATTTGCTTTAATTTGCTTTAATTAGGCTTCTAAACAACCACAAAAAGTGCTGTTATGCAATCGCCAGACTCTTTCTGCTGACATAATCAAAAGCTTGGCTGCATCTGGAAAGAAGGGGCAGAGTTGGTGTTATTTTCATATTTCAGCGTGGTGTTAATAAACTACACAAACGTGTCAGTTCAGCAGTAATCTGACCTCAATAAGACTGCACTTTCAGACTTATAGTTTGTATACTATAACCAAATCAAGAGGAATCTGGTCAAAACCTTACCAGGCAGCCTTTAAATATTTTCTTACAAGTGAGATTGTTGGAATTCACTGTTAACCATCCTGTGTACTGAGGAAGAGATTTAAGTGGCATCTTTTATGCTTAAAAGCCTGGGAGGCCTGCTTCTGACAAAATATCATGAACTTGCTTCCACAGTCTGTTTGCATTTGGCAGTTAGGGAAAGTCTTAGCAGTGTCAAAACTCAAAAGCTTCATATATCCTGCCCTCTGTTTCTTCACGCACTGCCCTACATTGCCACAGCTGAATGGTGGGGATGCTACTTACTTTTTCTTTTTAATCAACTTTATTGAAGTATGATTTGCATACAATGAAATTATAAGTCTACAGTACAGTAAATTTGGACAAATATATACACCCATGCAACCACTACCTAAATTAAAATATTTCTACTTCCCCAGAAAGTGCCCCTACACCCTCTGCCCCCAAATCAGGTAACTACTGATCTGATTTGTCATCTATTTTAGAATTCACATAAATAGAATTGTACTGGAATTCTTAGTTGTTGTTTTTTCTTTCAGCTCTTGGGGGTCCAGCTTCTTTGATTCAGTATAATATCTGTGAGATTTTTCCATGTTTCTGAGGTATCAGTATTTCATTCCGTTTTATTGCGGGGTAGTATACCATTGAATGAATATGCTACAGTTTGGTTATTCACTTTTGATGGACATTTAAGTTATTCTAAGCTTTGGTTAATATGACAATCTCTGTCTTTTAATTAGGATGTTTAGTCTATTTACATTTTCTTTTTGTTTCAAAGATTTGGGGAATTGGGGGAGGGGAACAGCGTTGGGGAATTGGGATTGGGGAAGGGGAACAGACAAATAGCTTTTTGTTCTTCAGTCTAGTTGTGGAGGACGCCGCTTCAACTGGCCCATGTTGGTATCATCATTGCGTTCTTCCCGGATGAGGCAGATAGGTTGCCGGCCTCTGGATGGTCGCTCACCATGGCTATTGGCAGCTCACCGCGGCTATTGGCCACTCACGCTGACTGCCGGCCACTCACTGTAGCCTATGGCAGCCCCCTGCAGCAGGGGCTGCAGCCTACACCGTCGCTGGGGCTGCAGCCTACACCGTCGCTGGGGCTCGCACAGCCCAGCTGCAGGTGGAGATGTTGTTAGCTGTGGAGGGCAGTGTCACTGGCCCTCATATGTGGGATCCGAACGGGGACCACTGGCATCCCAAACCAGCTTTTAACCAATGCGCCACTCGGCCGGCCGTAGTCTATTTGCATGTAATACCATCTTTTAACTTTTTATTTTGAAATCATTTTAGACTTATAGAAATATTGCAAAAATAGTTCAGAGAACTCCTGTATGTATAAATCTTCACTTAATTTCCCCTAAAGTTAACATTTTACAACAGGATGTTAAAGTTGTTACAGTATTATTAAGTAATTCACATATTTTATTCCAGTTTCACCAATTTTTCCCTAATGTCTTTTTCTGGCCCCAAATCCCATCCATTATCTCACATTAAATTTAGTTGGCATGCCTCCGTAGTCTCCTCCAGTCAGTGATACTTTCTCAGTGTTTCTTTTGTCTTTTATGACCTTGACACTTTTGATGTGTATATGTATGGAATGTTCCTCCCTTGGTTTGGGCTTGTCTGATGTTTTCTCGTGATTAGATAGTGGTTGTGCATTTCTGGCAAGAATACTATGGAAGTGATAGTGTGTCCTTCTCAATGTAATCAGAGGATACATGATTTCAACGTTTCTTACTACTGCTGATGTTAACTTTTGATCAGTTAATGTAATTTTTTATATGGTTTGGCTGAAGTCTACCATATTGCTATTTGTTTTCCATTCACCGTCTCCCCTGCTGCGTGTGTGTGCGCGTGCGTGCACATATGTGTGTGCTGTTACACTAATGAGGGCCTACTTAGAGTATCACTTCATAGTCACATTGTACCTCTCCGCAGTTCATACTTTACAGATGTGACAAACTTACAACAGTATAATTCCATTCAGCTCCTGTCATGCCTTAGTATGGTGTCATATCTTTTACTTGTACATGTGCTATAAACCCTCTTATAGAGTTACCACTTTTGCTTTAAACAATCAGTTGTCTTTTAAGTAAATTATGAGGAGAAAGAAAAGTCTTTTATACTTACACTTTTATTTACCAGTTCAGGGGCTCTTCATTCTTTCCTATAAACTCAAGTTTCCAGTCTGATGGATATCTCCTTAGCATTTCTTATAGTGTGGGTCTGTTGGTGAATTCTCTCAGCTTTCATTTACCTGAGAATGTCTTTATTTCATCCTTGTTTTTGAAGAATATTTTTATTGGATAAAAATTTGGTTATTTTTCTTTGAGCACTTTAAAGGTGATATTCATTGTGTTCTGTCCTTTAGTTGTTGATGAGAAGTCACCTGTCTTTTTGTAAATCTTTGTACATAACATCTCCCCAGCCCCACCATCCTCACTGCTTTTAGGATTCTATCTTTATTTTGCAGCAGTCTGACTATGGTGTGCTAAGGTGTGGTCCTTTTTGTGTTTAGCCTTCTTGGAGCCTGGTGAGTTTCTTAAATCTGTACGACAGCAGTTTTCATCAAATTTCAGAAATTTTTGTTGATAATATTCTTCAGATATTTTATCTGCCCCATTCTCATCCTATTGTCCCGATGTTTTAAAAAATATTTATTGAGGCCAGCCGGGTGGCTCAGTTGGTTAAGAGGTGGCTTAGGAGCACGAGGCCTGAGCAGCAGGGCCGCTGGTTCGGATCCCACATGAGGGCCAGTGACGCTGCACCCTCTACAGCTAAAATGGTGAACAACAGCTCGACCTGGAGCTGGGCTGCCGTGAGTCGCTGGCGATGGCGTAGGCTGCAGTGGGCTGCTGTGACCTTGAGCAGTCATCCAATGTCCGGTGACCCATCTGCCTCAACCGGGAAGAGTGCAATGATCACAATACCAATGTGGGCCAGTGAAGCGATGTCCTCCACAATTAGACTGAAGAACCAAAGGATAGCAACTTGTCTGTTCTCCTTCCCTGATTTCCCAACTCTTCCCTCCCCCAATTCCTCAATAAAAACATCTTTAAGAAAAAAGAAAAAAAAAGTTAACTTAAGAGCACAAACTCTGAGCAACAGGGCTGCTGGTACGATTCCCACATTGTCTGGTGATGCTGCACCCGAGCTGAGCTGCCGCTGAGTTGCCAACAGGTGGCAGGATGGCTCAGCTGGTGTAACAACAAGACTGCCTGTTTGATGGTGGGCTATGCCAACCCACAAGTAAGACAGAACTCAGCACCTTGAGTTGAGCTGCCACCCAGAGGTTCAGTGGATAGAGAGTGCACTCTTGACAACAAGGCTGCTGGTTCGACTCCCGCATGAGATGGTGCCTATGCCCACCAGCAATTAAGATTGAATATAGCACCTTGAGTTTAGAGGCCACAAGCTGCCGACAGGAAGCCAGATGGCAACTGGCACCTTCCACAACTAAGATTGAAGAGCAACTTGGCTGTTCCCCTTCCCCAATTCCCCAACACTGTTCCCTTCCCCAATTCCCCAATTTTTAAAAAAATATTTATTGAGGTAACATTGGTTAATAACATCATATGATTTTCAGATATACAAGATTATAATTCAATATCTGTGTACTCTATCATGGGGACCCACCCGAAGTTTAGTCTCCTTCCATTACCATATATTTGACCCTCTTTATGCACTTTACCCTCCCCCCACTCGCCTGCTCTGGAAACCACCTTTCTGTTGTCTGTCTCTATGAGGTTATTTTTGTTTGTTTTGTTATATTTTGTTTTATATCCCACATATAAGTGAAATATCCTGATATTTTCATTACACGTATATTAGGCTTATTGATATTGTCACTCAGGTTCCTAAAATTTAGTTCATTTTTCTTTAATCCTTTCTTTCTCTCTGTTCTTCAGATTACATAATTTTTATTGATTTGTCTTAATGTTCACTGACTCTTCCTTCTACCATCTCCAATTTGCTGTTAAGATTATCCAGTGAATTTTTCATTTTCAGTATTGCACTTTTTAGTTCTTCAATTTTCATTTGGTTCTTTATATAGTTTCCAATTTTCTCCTAAGATTCTCTATTTCCACAATAGGACCATATTTTTCAAGTTATTTGAGCATATTTTCCTTTAATGACTTAAACGTAGTTGTAATAGCTGCTTTAGAGTCTTTTTCAGCTAAGTTCAATATCTAAGCCATATCAAATTTAATTTATTTTGAATATTTTTCTCAACGTTTCCTTATTTATTTATTTATTTTTTAAAAGATTTTTATTGGGGAATTGGGGGAGGGGAACAGTGTTGGGGAATTGGGGAAGGGGACCAGCCAAGTTGTTGTTCTTCAGTCTTAGTTGTGGAGGGTGCCAGTCACTATCAGGCCTCCCATCAGCAGCTTGTGGCCTCTAAGCTCAAAGTGCTGTGTTCAATCTTAGTTGTGGGTGGGCCACCATCCCATGTGGGGGTTGAACCAGCAGCCTTGTTGTTAAGAGCACATGCCCTATCCACTGAACCATCTGTGTGGCAGCTCAGCTGAAGGTGCCGAGTTCAGTCTTAGTTGCGGGTGGGCATAGCCCACCATTGAACAGGCAATCTTGTTGTTACGCCACCTGAGCCATCCTGCCATCTGTTGGCAGTTCAGAGCCATCCTGCCATCTGTTGGCAGCTCAGAGCCATCCTGCCATCTGTTGGCAGCTCAGAGCCATCCTGCCATCTGTTGGCAGCTCAGTGACAGCTCAGCTTGGGTGCATCACTGGCCCATGTGGGAATCAAACCAGCAGCTCTGTTGCTCAGAACTTGCACTCTAAGCCAACTTTTAACCAACGGAGCCCCCCTATTTATTTATTTATTTTTTTAAATTTTTAATTAGTTTCAGGTGTACAACACAGTGCAATAGTTATACATTTTACCCCCCACCCCCAAGTCGCCACCCCACTCCCCCCCATATCATATATATCTATTACTCTTCCTCTGACTCTCTTCCACAGTATAATCCACATCCCATGACTATCTATATATATTCAATTACAGTAGGTATACAACCTCCGCTTTAGTTATACAGTGCAGTGATCAAACCTCTACTCCATCCATGAAATGGTCTCCCTAACAAGACCTGTGACCATCTGACATTCCACAGAATATTTACAACATTATTATATTCCCCAAACTAATTTTCATATCCCAGTGGCAATATTGTAGTTGCCTATTTTTGCTGTCTAATCCCTTCCCCTTCTCCCTCTTCCCCATCCCCCTCCCAATTAGCAACCCTGATTTTCCCTCTATACCTATGAGACGGTTTCTGTTTACTTTGCTCATTCATACAGTTTTTCAGATTCCACATATGAGTGAGATCATATGGTATTTGTCTTTCTCTGACTGACTTATTTCACTTAACATAATAGTCTCTAGGTCCATCCGTATCATTGCAAATGGTACGATTTCATTCTTCTTTACAGCGGAGTAATACTCCAATGTATAAATATACCACAGTTTCTTAATCCAGTCATCTACTGATGGGCATTTTGGTTGTTTCCAAGTCTTAGCTATTGTAAATTGTGCTGCTATGAACATAGGGTTGCATAACTTTTTTTTGAATAAGTGTCTTGGTTTTTTCAGGATAAATACCTAGGAGTGGAATTGCTGGGTCAAACGGTAGCTCTGTTTCCAGTTCTTTGAGATACCTCCATACTGACTTCCATAGTGGCTGCACCAATCTGCAGTCCCACCAACAGTGCAGCAGGGTCCCCTTTTCCCCACAGCCCCGCCAGCACTTGTTGTTTGTTGATTTGTTGATGATAGCCATTCTGGCTGGAGTGAGGTGGTATCTCATGGTGGTTTTTATTTGCATTTCCCTAATGACCAGTGAGTTTGAACTTTTTTTCATATGCCTGTTGGCCATCTGTATGTCCTCTTTAGAGAAATGTCTCTTCATATCTTCTGCCCGTTTTTTAATTGGGTTGTTTGTTTTTTTGGTGTTGAGTTTCATGAGTGTTTTATAAATTGTGGATATTAACCCCTTATCAGATATATCGTTGGCAAATATATTCTCCCATTCAGTAGGCTTCCTTTTTGTTTTCTTAATGGTTTCCTTTGTTGTGAAAAAACTTTTACGTCTGATATAATCCCATATGTTCATTTTTTCTTTTACTTCCCTTGCCCATAGGGATGTATCAGTAAAAATATTGCTCCGGGTAATGTCTGCAAATGTACTCCCTATATTTTCTTTTAGGATTTTTATGGTTTCAGGTCTTACATTTAAGTCTTTAATCCATTTTGAATTTGTTCTTGTATAAGGCGTAAGGAGGTGGTCCAGTTTCATTTTTTTGCATGTGTCAGTCCAATTTTCCCAGCACCATTTATTGAATAGACTATCTTTACTCCAGTGTAAATTCTTGCTTCCCTTGTCATAGATTAACTGTCCGTAAATGCTTGGATTTATTTCTGGGCTCTCTGTTGTGTTCCACTGATCGATGTGCCTGTTTTTATGCCAATACCAAACTGTCTTGATTACTGTAGCCTTGTAGTAGGTTTTGATGTCTGGTAGCGTGATCCCCCTGACTTTGTTCTTATTTCTCAGAATTGCCAAGGCTATTCTGGGTCTTTTATGATTCCATATAAATTTTAGGATTATATTTTCTATTTCTGTGAAAAATGCCCTTGGTAGTTTGATAGGAATTGCATTGAATCTATATATTGCTTTAGGCAGTATGGACATTTTAACTATATTAATTCTTCCTATCCATGAGCATGGTAGGTGTTTCCATTTATTTGTATCTTCTATGATTTCTTTCTTCAGTGTCTTATAATTTTCTGAGTACAGATCTTTCACTTCTTTGGTTAAATTTATTCCGAGGTATTTTATAGTTCTTGATGCAATTGTAAATGGGACAGTTTTCTTAATTTCTCTTTCCATTAGTTTATTATTGGTATATGCAAATGCCACTGATTTCTGAACATTGATTTTATATCCTGCTACTTTACTGAATTCGTCTATCAGTTCCAATAGTTTTTTGATGGAGTCTTTGGGGTTCTCTATATACAGTATCATGTCATCTGCATATAATGACAATTTTACTTCTTCCTTGCCAATTTGGATGCCTTTTATTTCTTTTTGTTGTCTGATTGCTGTGGCTAGAACTTCCAGCACTATGTTGAATAAAAGAGGAGAAAGTGGACAGCCTTGTCTTGTTCCTGATCTTAAGGGGAATGGTTTTAGCTTTTCCCCATTGAGTAGGATGTTAGCTGTAGGTTTATCATATATGGCTTTTATTATGTTGAGATATGATCCCTGTATTCCCACTTTGCTAAGGATTTTTAACATAAATGGCTGTTGGATTTTGTCAAATGCTTTTTCTGCATCTATTGAAATGACCATGTGATCTTTATCCTTCATTTTGTTGATGTGGTGTATCACATTAATTGATTTACGGATGTTGAACCAGCCTTGCGCACTAGGGATGAATCCCACTTGATTATGATGTATGATCTTCTTAACATATTGCTGAATTCTGTTTGCTAATGTTTTATTGAGAATTTTTGCATCTATATTCATCAGGGAGATTGGCCTGTAGTTTTCCTTTTTTGTGATGTCTTTATCTGGTTTTGGAATCAGGGTGATAGTGGCTTCATAAAAAGAGTTTGGGAGCCTTCCCTCCTTCTGGATTTTTTGGAATAGTTTGAGAAGAATGGGTGATAGTTCTTTTTTGAATGTTTGATAAAATTCACTTGTGAAGCCATCTGGTCCAGGGCTTTTGTTTTTTGGGAGCTTGTCAATTACTGATTCAATTTCCTTGGTAGTAATCAGGGTATTTAGATTTTCTGTTTCTTCTTGCGTTAGCTTTGGAAGGTTGTATGCTTCTAAAAAATTATCCATTTCTTCCAGATTGTCAAATTTGTTGGCATATAGTTGCTTATAGTAATTCCTTAGAATTTTTTTGTATTTCTGTGATGTCTGTAGTCATTTCCCCTCTTTCATTCCTGATTTTGCTAATTTGAGTCCTCTCTCTTTTTTTTTTGATGAGCCTGGCTAGAGGTTTGTCAATTTTGTTTATCTTCTCAAGAAACCAGCTCTTGGTTTCATTGATCTTTTGAATTGTTTTTCTGTTCTCTATATTGTTTATTTCTGCTCTGGTCTTTATTATCTCCTTTCTTGTACTCCCCTTGGGTCTCTTTTGCTGTTCTTTTTCCAGTTCCTTTTGGTGTAAGGATAACCTGTTGATTTGAGATTTTTCTTCCTTCTTTAGGTAGGCCTGCACTGCTATAAACTTCACTCTTAGGACTGCTTTTGCAGCATCCCAGAGATTTGGGGTCCTGGTGTTTTCATTTTCGTTTGTCTCGAGGTATCTTTTGATTTCCTCCTTGATCTCATTTGTGACCCACTCACTATTTAATAGCATATTGTTTAGCCTCCATTTATTTGTCAGCTTCCCGGATTTCTTCCTATAATTGATTTCTAGTTTCATAGCATTGTGGTCAGAGAAGACACTTGAAATGATTTCAATCTTCTTAAATTTATTGAGACTTGTTTTGTGGCCTAATATGTGGTCTATCTTAGAAAATGTTCCATGTGCACTTGAAAAGAACGTATATTCTGTAGCTTTGGGATGAAATGCTCTGAAAATGTCTGTTAAATCCAGCTGGTCTAATGTGTCATTTAAGGTCGCTGTTTCCACATTGATTTTCTGTCTGGAGGATCTGTCCATTAGTGACAGCAGGGTGTTGAAGTCCCCTACTATGATAGTGTTACTGTTGATCTCTGTCTTTATGTCTGACAATATCTGTTTTATATATTTAGGGTCTCCTATGTTAGGTGCATAGATGTTTACTAGAGTTATGTCCTCTTGTTGGATCGATCCCTTCATTACTATGAAGTGTCCTTCTTTGTCCTTTGTTATATTCTTCAATTTAAAGTCCATTTTATCTGATATAAGTATCGCTACTCCAGCTTTTTTCTCAGTACCATTTGCATGAAATATTTTACTCCATCCCTTTACTTTCAGCCTGTATGAGTCTTTGGATCTGAGGTGAGTCTCTTGTATACAGCATATGCTGGGGTCTTGCTTTCTTATCCATTCAGCCACCCTATGTCTTTTTATTGGAGCATTTAATCCATTTACATTTAATGTGATTATTGCTAGGTGTGTATTTATTGCCATTTTGTTATTTGTGTTCGTAGTCTTTCATAGGTTGTTTTTCTCTTCTACTTAAAGAAGCCCTTTTAGCATTTCCTGCAAAGCTGGCTTGGTGGTAATGAATTCCCTTAACTTATTTTTTCTGCAAAGCTCCTTATCTCGCCTTCGATTTTAAATGATAACCTTGCTGGATACAGCAATCTTGGTTGTAGGCCTTTATTTTTCATCACTTTGAAAACCTCCTGCCACTCCCTTCTGGCCTGCAAAGTTTCTGTAGAAAAGTCAGCTGATAATCTTATGGGGGTACCCTTGTAAGTAACTTGCTGCCTTTCCCTTGCTGCTTTAAGGATTCTGTCTTTGTCCTTAACCCTTGCCATTTTCACTATAACGTGTCTTGGAGTGGGCCTGTTTGGAATCATCCTGGTTGGAACTCTCTGCACTTCCTGAGCTTGTATTTCTCAATGTCCTTTGCCAGGTTAGGGAAGTTTTCAGACATTATTACTTCAAATATATTCTCAATCCCTTGCTCCCTCTCTTCTCCTTCTGGTAATCCAATGACCCGTCGTTTATTGCGTTTGATGTTGTCCCCCAGCTCTCTCAAACTATTTTCCATGTTTTTCATTCTTTTTTCTTTTGTTGTTCCGCATGGGTGATCTCTGCTATTTTGTCTTCTAAGTCACTGATTCGATTTTCTGCTTCATCCAATCTGCTAGTGATTCCATCAAGTTTGTTATTTAATTCAGTAATTGTGTTCTTAAGTTCTAGCTGGTTGCTTTTCATGATTTCTCTATCCTTCTTCATATTTTCATTAATTTCCTTGAACATTCTAATAATCAGTGTTCTGAACTCTGTCTCCGATAGGTTGGTTGCCTCTATTTCCTCTATTTCCACTGATTCAGGAAGTTTCTTCTGTTCTTTTATTTGTGTTATGTTTCTTTGTCTCCCCATTCTGGCTTACTCTTTGTGTTTGCTTCAATATAACAGATAGATCCCCCAGATTTCTCAGTCTTTTCTGGGTAAACTTATATGGTGTGTGTCCTTTATATTTGATTTACTCAGTCTCTCTATTCTCCTGTGCTTGTATCTGAGGTGTTCCTTGTGTTGTGCGTCCTCACTTGTTGAAGTTTTAGTTTTGATTACTTTTGACTTGTCAGTGGGTGGGATTGACTCCCAGATTGATTAGCTGTGAGGATCAGCAGCGTCTGCAGTTTATGAGCTGCTGTGAGAGGATTGACCCCTCTGATGAAACTTGGACCCTATGGGCCCTAGTACCTGTAGCAACTTCCTTTTGGGTGTGACTCTTGTATGTCAAACCCAGAAATGCTCTGGTTTTATCTAAAGTTGGCCTCCAGGTGTGATGATTCTTCTGTCTGTTTGTTTGGACCCACTGCTGCAGAGTGATTTTAGAGCATAACAGATCAACAAGAACAACCTCCGCAGCCACCAAAGGAAACCAAATGCTCGCACAAGTAAAAAAAACCAACCATCAAACTACAGTCAACTTGTACAGAAATATCAATCATACTAATGAAGAAAACAAACAGAAACAAAACAAAAACCACACACACAATAATAACAGAAGAGGAAACAAAATAAAATACAATATCCTAAAATAAAAAATAGAATAAACATGAGAAACCGATTAGCTATACCTAAAAAATAAAAAATAAAAATAAACTAAAATAGCCCGAGGCCGAAGCCTGAAACCCTGGAGCAGGGGAAAAAGAAGACTCACTTGGACACGCAGCGCGCCGGGCAGAGACGCAGGTCCCCGAGAGATGCGGAGCGGGGATCTTGGCCACACGCATTTGGTTTCCTTTGGTGGCTGCGGAGGTTGTTCTTGTTAATCTGTTATGCTCTAAAATCACTCTGCAGCAGTGGGTCCAAACAAACAGACACAAGAATCATCATACCCGGAGGCCAACTTTAGATAAAACCAGAGCATTTCTGGGTTTGACATACAAGAGTCACACCCAAAAGTAAGTTGCTACAGGTACTAGGACCCATAGGGTCCAAGTTTCATCAGAGGGGTCAATCCTCTCACAGCAGCTCATAAACTGCAGATGCTGCGGATCCTCACAGCTAATCAGTCTGGGAGTCAATCCCACCTACTGACAAACCAAAAGTAATCAAAACTAAAACTTCAACAAGTGAGGACGCACAACACAAGGAACACCTCAGATACAAGCACAGGAGAATAGGGAGACTGAGTAATTCAAATATAAAGAACACACACCATATAAGTTTACCCAGAAAAGACTGAGAAATCTGGGGGATCTATCTGTTATATTGAAGCAAACATAAAGAGTAAGCCAGAATGGGGAGACAAAGAAACATAACACAAATAAAAGAACAGAAGAAACTTCCTGAATCAGTGGAAATAGAGGAAATAGAGGCAACCAACCTATCGGAGACAGAGTTCAGAACACTGATTATTAGAATGTTCAAGGAAATTAATGAAAATATAAAGAAGGATAGAGAAATCATGAAAAGCAACCAGCTAGAACTTAAGAACACAATTACTGAATTAAATAACAAACTTGATGGAATCACTAGCAGATTGGATGAAGCAGAAAATCGAATCAGTGACTTAGAAGACAAAATAGCAGAGATCACCCATGCGGAACAACAAAAAGAAAAAAGAATGAAAAACATGGAAAATAGTTTGAGAGAGCTGGGGGACAACATCAAACGCAATAAACGACGGGTCATTGGAGTACCAGAAGGAGAAGAGAGGGAGCAAGGGATTGAGAATATATTTGAAGTAATAATGTCTGAAAACTTCCCTAACCTGGCAAAGGACATTGAGAAATACAAGCTCAGGAAGTGCAGAGAGTTCCAACCAGGATGATTCCAAACAGGCCCACTCCAAGACACGTTATAGTGAAAATGGCAAGGGTTAAGGACAAAGACAGAATCCTTAAAGCAGCAAGGGAAAGGCAGCAAGTTACTTACAAGGGTACCCCCATAAGATTATCAGCTGACTTTTCTACAGAAACTTTGCAGGCCAGAAGGGAGTGGCAGGAGGTTTTCAAAGTGATGAAAAATAAAGGCCTACAACCAAGATTGCTGTATCCAGCAAGGTTATCATTTAAAATCGAAGGCGAGATAAGGAGCTTTGCAGAAAAAAATAAGTTAAGGGAATTCATTACCACCAAGCCAGCTTTGCAGGAAATGCTAAAAGGGCTTCTTTAAGTAGAAGAGAAAAACAACCTATGAAAGACTACGAACACAAATAACAAAATGGCAATAAATACACACCTAGCAATAATCACATTAAATGTAAATGGATTAAATGCTCCAATAAAAAGACATAGGGTGGCTGAATGGATAAGAAAGCAAGACCCCAGCATATGCTGTATACAAGAGACTCACCTCAGATCCAAAGACTCATACAGGCTGAAAGTAAAGGGATGGAGTAAAATATTTCATGCAAATGGTACTGAGAAAAAAGCTGGAGTAGCGATACTTATATCAGATAAAATGGACTTTAAATTGAAGAATATAACAAAGGACAAAGAAGGACACTTCATAGTAATGAAGGGATCGATCCAACAAGAGGACATAACTCTAGTAAACATCTATGCACCTAACATAGGAGCCCCTAAATATATAAAACAGATATTGTCAGACATAAAGACAGAGATCAACAGTAACACTATCATAGTAGGGGACTTCAACACCCCGCTGTCACTAATGGACAGGTCCTCCAGACAGAAAATCAATGTGGAAACAGCGACCTTAAATGACACATTAGACCAGCTGGATTTAACAGACATTTTCAGAGCATTTCATCCCAAAGCTACAGAATATACGTTCTTTTCAAGTGCACATGGAACATTTTCTAAGATAGACCACATGTTAGGCCACAAAACAAGTCTCAATAAATTTAAGAAGATTGAAATCATTTCAAGTGTCTTCTCTGACCACAATGCTATGAAACTAGAAATCAATTATAGGAAGAAATCCGGGAAGCTGACAAATAAATGGAGGCTAAACAATATGCTATTAAATAGTGAGTGGGTCACAAATGAGATCAAGGAGGAAATCAAAAGATACCTTGAGACAATCGATAATGAAAACACCACGACCCCAAATCTCTGGGATGCTGCGAAAGCAGTCCTAAGAGGGAAGTTTATAGCAGTGCAAGCCTACCTAAAGAAGGAAGAAAAATCTCAAATCAACAGGTTATCCTTACACCTAAGGGAACTGGAAAAAGAACAGCAAAAGAGACCCAAGGGGAGTACAAGAAAGGAGATAATAAAGACCAGAGCAGAAATAAACAATATAGAGAACAGAAAAACAATTCAAAAGATCAATGAAACCAAGAGCTGGTTTCTTGAGAAGATAAACAAAATTGACAAACCTCTAGCCAGGCTCATCAAAAAAAAAAAAAAAGAGAGAGGACTCAAATTAGCAAAATCAGGAATGAAAGAGGGGAAATGACTACAGACATCACAGAAATACAAAAAAATTCTAAGGAATTACTATAAGCAACTATATGCCAACAAATTTGACAATCTGGAAGAAATGGATAATTTTCTAGAAGCATACAACCTTCCAAAGCTAACGCAAGAAGAAACAGAAAATCTAAATACCCTGATTACTACCAAGGAAATTGAATCAGTAATTGACAAGCTCCCAAAAAACAAAAGCCCTGGACCAGATGGCTTCACAAGTGAATTTTATCAAACATTCAAAAAAGAACTATCACCCATTCTTCTCAAACTATTCCAAAAAATCCAGAAGGAGGGAAGGCTCCCAAACTCTTTTTATGAAGCCACTATCACCCTGATTCCAAAACCAGATAAAGACATCACAAAAAAGGAAAACTACAGGCCAATCTCCCTGATGAATATAGATGCAAAAATTCTCAATAAAACATTAGCAAACAGAATTCAGCAATATGTTAAGAAGATCATACATCATAATCAAGTGGGATTCATCCCTAGTGCGCAAGGCTGGTTCAACATCCGTAAATCAATTAATGTGATACACCACATCAACAAAATGAAGGATAAAGATCACATGGTCATTTCAATAGATGCAGAAAAAGCATTTGACAAAATCCAACAGCCATTTATGTTAAAAATCCTTAGCAAAGTGGGAATACAGGGATCATATCTCAACATAATAAAAGCCATATATGATAAACCTACAGCTAACATCCTACTCAATGGGGAAAAGCTAAAACCATTCCCCTTAAGATCAGGAACAAGACAAGGCTGTCCACTTTCTCCTCTTTTATTCAACATAGTGCTGGAAGTTCTAGCCACAGCAATCAGACAACAAAAAGAAATAAAAGGCATCCAAATTGGCAAGGAAGAAGTAAAATTGTCACTATATGCAGATGACATGATACTGTATATAGAGAACCCCAAAGACTCCATCAAAAAACTATTGGAACTGATAGACGAATTCAGTAAAGTAGCAGGATATAAAATCAATGTTCAGAAATCAGTGGCATTTGCATATACCAATAATAAACTAATGGAAAGAGAAATTAAGAAAACTGTCCCATTTACAATTGCATCAAGAACTATAAAATACCTCGGAATAAATTTAACCAAAGAAGTGAAAGATCTGTACTCAGAAAATTATAAGACACTGAAGAAAGAAATCATAGAAGATACAAATAAATGGAAACACCTACCATGCTCATGGATAGGAAGAATTAATATAGTTAAAATGTCCATACTGCCTAAAGCAATATATAGATTCAATGCAATTCCTATCAAACTACCAAGGGCATTTTTCACAGAAATAGAAAATATAATCCTAAAATTTATATGGAATCATAAAAGACCCAGAATAGCCTTGGCAATTCTGAGAAATAAGAACAAAGTCAGGGGGATCACGCTACCAGACATCAAAACCTACTACAAGGCTACAGTAATCAAGACAGTTTGGTATTGGCATAAAAACAGGCACATCGATCAGTGGAACACAACAGAGAGCCCAGAAATAAATCCAAGCATTTACGGACAGTTAATCTATGACAAGGGAAGCAAGAATTTACACTGGAGTAAAGATAGTCTATTCAATAAATGGTGCTGGGAAAATTGGACTGACACCTGCAAAAAAATGAAACTGGACCACCTCCTTACGCCTTATACAAGAACAAATTCAAAATGGATTAAAGACTTAAATGTAAGACCTGAAACCATAAAAATCCTAAAAGAAAATATAGGGAGTACATTTGCAGACATTACTGAGCAATATTTTTACTGATACATCCCTACGGGCAAGGGAAGTAAAAGAAAAAATGAACATATGGGATTATATCAGACTTAAAAGTTTTTTCACAACAAAGGAAACCATTAAGAAAACAAAAAGGAAGCCTACTGAATGGGAGAATATATTTGCCAACGATATATCTGATAAGGGGTTAATATCCACAATTTATAAAACACTCATGAAACTCAACACCAAAAAAACAAACAACCCAATTAAAAAACGGGCAGAAGATATGAAGAGACATTTCTCTAAAGAGGACATACAGATGGCCAACAGGCATATGAAAAAAAGTTCAACCTCACTGGTCATTAGGGAAATGCAAATAAAAACCACCATGAGATACCACCTCACTCCAGCCAGAATGGCTATCATCAACAAATCAACAAACAACAAGTGCTGGCGGGGCTGTGGGGAAAAGGGGACCCTGCTGCACTGTTGGTGGGACTGCAGATTGGTGCAGCCACTATGGAAGTCAGTATGGAGGTATCTCAAAGAACTGGAAACAGAGCTACCGTTTGACCCAGCAATTCCACTCCTAGGTATTTATCCTGAAAAAACCAAGACACTTATTCAAAAAAAGTTATGCACCCCGATGTTCATAGCAGCACAATTTACAATAGCTAAGACTTGGAAACAACCAAAATGCCCGTCAGTAGATGACTGGATTAAGAAACTGTGGTATATTTATACAATGGAGTATTACTCCGCTATAAAGAAGAATGAAATCGTACCATTTGCAATGATATGGATGGACCTAGAGACTATAATGTTGAGTGAAATAAGTCAGTCAGAGAAGGACAAATACCATATGATCTCACTTATATGTGGAATATGAAAAACTGTATGAATGAGCAAAGTAAACAGAAACTGTCTCATAGATATAGAGGAAAAATCAGGGTTGCTAATTTGGAGAGGAATGGGAATGAGGGAGAAGGGGAAGGGATTAGACAGCAAAAATAGGCAACTACAATATTGCTACTGGGATAGGAAAGACAGTTTGGGGAATATAATTAATAATGTTGTAAATATTCTGTGGAATGTTAGATGATCATAGGTCTTTTAGGAGACCATTTCATGGATGGAGTAGAGGTTTGATCACTGCACTGTATTACTAAAGTGGAGGTGGTATACCTACTGTAATTGAATATATATAGATAGTCACGGGATGTGGATTATACTGTGGAAGAGAGTCAGAGGAAGAGTAATAGATATATATGATATGGGGGGGTGTGGGGTGGTGTATTGGGGGTGGGGGGTTTGTCACTTTGAGGGGTAAAATGTATAACTATTGCACTGTGTTGTACACCTGAAACTATTGGGGGTGGGGGGGTTTTCACTTTGAGGGGTAAAATGTATAACTATTGCACTGTGTTGTACACCTGAAACTAACTAAAAATAAAATAAAATTAAAAAAAAAAAAAATAAATAAATAAAAAAAATAAAAAATAAAAAATAAAAAAATAAACTATTGGAACTGATAGACGAGTTCAGTAAAGTAGCAGGATATAAAATCAATGTTCAGAAATCAGTGGCATTTGCATATACCAATAATAAACTAATGGAAAGAGAAATTAAGAAAACTGTCCCATTTACAATTGCATCAAGAACTATAAAATACCTCGGAATAAATTTAACCAAAGAAGTGAAAGATCTGTACTCAGAAAATTATAAGACACTGAAGAAAGAAATCATAGAAGATACAAATAAATGGAAACACCTACCATGCTCATGGATAGGAAGAATTAATATAGTTAAAATGTCCATACTGCCTAAAGCAATATATAGATTCAATGCAATTCCTATCAAACTACCAAGGGCATTTTTCACAGAAATAGAAAATATAATCCTAAAATTTATATGGAATCATAAAAGACCCAGAATAGCCTTGGCAATTCTGAGAAATAAGAACAAAGTCAGGGGGATCACGCTACCAGACATCAAAACCTACTACAAGGCTACAGTAATCAAGACAGTTTGGTATTGGCATAAAAACAGGCACATCGATCAGTGGAACACAACAGAGAGCCCAGAAATAAATCCAAGCATTTACGGACAGTTAATCTATGACAAGGGAAGCAAGAATTTACACTGGAGTAAAGATAGTCTATTCAATAAATGGTGCTGGGAAAATTGGACTGACACATGCAAAAAAATGAAACTGGACCACCTCCTTACGCCTTATACAAGAACAAATTCAAAATGGATTAAAGACTTAAATGTAAGACCTGAAACCATAAAAATCCTAAAAGAAAATATAGGGAGTACATTTGCAGACATTACCCGGAGCAATATTTTTACTGATACATCCCTATGGGCAAGGGAAGTAAAAGGAAAAATGAACGTATGGGATTATATCAGACTTAAAAGTTTTTTCACAACAAAGGAAACCATTAAGAAAACAAAAAGGAAGCCTACTGAATGGGAGAATATATTTGCCAACGATATATCTGATAAGGGGTTAATATCCAAAATTTATAAAACACTCATGAAACTCAACACCAAAAAAACAAACAACCCAATTAAAAAATGGGCAGAAGGTATGAAGAGACATTTCTCTAAAGAGGACATACAGATAGCCAACAGGCATATGAAAAAAAGTTCAAACTCACTGGTCATTAGGGAAATGCAAATAAAAACCACCATGAGATACCACCTCACTCCAGTCAGAATGGCTATCATCAACAAATCAACAAACAACAAGTGCTGGCGGGGCTGTGGGGAAAAGGGACCCTGCTGCACTGTTGGTGGGACTGCAGATTGGTGCAGCCACTATGGAAGTCAGTATGGAGGTATCTCAAAGAACTGGAAATAGAGCTACCGTTTGACCCAGCAATTCCACTCCTAGGTATTTATCCTGAAAAAACCAAGACATTTATTCAAAAAAAGTTATGCACCCCTATGTTCATAGCAGCACAATTTACAATAGCTAAGACTTGGAAACAACCAAAATGCCCATCAGTAGATGACTGGATTAAGAAACTGTGGTATATTTATACAATGCAGTGTTACTCCGCTATAAAGAAGAATGAAATCGTGCCATTTGCAATGATATGGATGGACCTAGAGACTTTAATGTTGAGTGAAATAAGTCAGTCAGAGAAGGACAAATACCATATGATCTCACTCATATGTGGAATCTGAAAAACTGTATGAATGAGCAAAGTAAACAGAAACTGTCTCATAGATATAGACGAAAAATCAGTGTTGCTGATTGGGAGAGGAATGGGGATGAGGGAGAAGGGGAAGGGATTAGACAGCAAAAATAGGCAACTACAATATTGCTACTGGGATAGGAAAAACAGTTTGGGGAATATAATTAATAATGTTGTAAATATTCTGTGGAATGTCAGATGATCATAGGTCTTGTTAGGGAGACCATTTCATGGATGGAGTAGAGGTTTGATCACTGCACTGTATTACTAAAGCGGAGGTGGTATACCTACTGTAATTGAATATATATAGATAGTCACGGGATGTGGATTATACTGTGGAAGAGAGTCAGAGGAAGAGTAATAGATATATATGATATGGGGGTGAGTGGGGTGGTGTATTGGGGGTGGGGGGTTGTCACTTTGAGGGGTAAAATGTATAACTATTGCACTGTGTTGTACACCTGAAACTAATTAAAAAAAACCACTAAAATAATAATAATAAAAAAAGTAAGAATAAAAATTAAAAAAATAAAGTTTGCAGAAAAAAGGAAAAGAGGAAACGTATAGCAGTGAGAAGAATGAATAAAATAAGAGAGAAAGTGAGGGTGGGGAAAAAAGAAAAGAAAGAAAAAGAAAAAAATATATATATATATTTATCTACACACCCATATATATATATGGACATATATTCACCTATATACACCTATATATATGCCTATATTAAAAACTACAAAATGATAAGAATGAAATAGAAATAAAAACCAAAAACAACCAAGATAAGCAGCCAATAAAGGGAAAGCAAAACAGAATAAAACCAAACAAAACAAAAATACCCGTGCCGGTCTTGGCTAAAGTCCACCAAGCTCTCTTCAGTTTGTCTGCTGTACAAAAATTCCTGTGCGTCTTGTGGGAACAATAGGCCACCTGATGCCTAGCATGATCCTGGCACTGCAGGTTTGCTGTACTTGAGTGTGGTTGTGACGTGTGATTGGTGGTTTTTACAAAGTCACTGCCTTTTTGCTTTTGCCTGTCCCAAGGCAGGCTGCACCCCCAAAGGCTCAATGAGTGTCTCTGGGCACCCTTTCGGTTGACAGCTATGGAGAATTAAAGAATTCCTCACTACCAAAAGCCTGCTGCTAAGAATCTGTTAATTAGTGCCTCAACCGGTGAACCTGCCCTGCCCCCCAAGCCTTGCATAAAGGTGGGGGCGGGGTAGGTAGTCTCACTCTGCAGCCTTTACTGGGGTGGAAATTCTCAACCCCCTGCAGGTAGGAATATCTTCCTAGTCTGCCCCTATTGCTCCATTCAGGAGTCAGTTTAAGACTGTCTTGGCGGGGGCCAAAGTTTGTGGGAGTGGGTGTGTTATTGGTTTTTTTTTGCTTTCGTGCCTCCGCAGCCGCGGATGCGGGCTGCACCTCATGCGTCTCACCGCCTTCTTCCCCTACTCGCCCGGCCTGCCCACCTTCCAGCAATCCTTGTGTGGAACTCTTAGTTACTCTGTGTGATGAGTAGATATCTCTTTGAAGCGTATTAGAAGTTCAAATTGTGGATATTTCCAGGGGAGATTTCATGGAGCCCTCCTCACAGCCGCCATCTTGCCCCTCTGCCCCCCTATTTATTTTTTGTCTAGTGATTTTTGATTGAATATTGGGCATTGTGATAATATGTTTTGTTATTCTCTGAAGTGTGTTGATTCTTGTTTGGGGAGACAGTTAAATTACTGCCTGATTACTTTGTGCTGGTGTAGGCTTGGTTTGACTTTGTTAGTATGTATCTGTAGAAAGCACAAACTTTAACTTGGCAGGACTCAAACACTAACACCATCTTTCCTGCAGATCCTGTTAAGGCTTGGTTTTAGATTTTATTAGATTGAGTTTAGAAGAGGTCTTGCTCTAAGACATGATCTTTACGCCTAAGGCATGTCTCAGCTGGATTCCAGGGGTATTAACTACCACTTACTTTTTAAAATACATTACAGTTTTATGGAGTTTTACAATTCACCCACTTAACGTGTATAGTTAAGTAGTTTTTAGTATGTGTTCACAGAGTGGTGCAACCATCACCACAATCAATTTTAGAACATTTTCATCCCTCCAAAAGAAACCCAATACCCATTAGCAATCATTTGGTTTTCCCCCAACCACTCTATCAGCCCAAGGCAACCACTAATCTACCCTTTGTCTCTGTAGAGTTGCCTATTCTGGACATTTCATAAAAATGGAATCATACAATATGTGGTGTTTTGTACTGGCTTCTTTCACTTAGCATAATGTTTTCAAGGTTAATCCATGTTGTAGCATGTGTCAGAACTTCATTTCTTCTTTGTGGCTGAATAATATCCCATTGTATGGGTTTGCCACCAGTTTTGTTTATTCTTTCACCAGTTGATGAACATTAGGATTATTTCTACTTTTGGGCTATTATGAATAATGTTGCTTTCAACATTTTTGTCCAAGTTTTGGTGTGGAAATACGTTCATTTCTCTTGGGCAGATACCAAGGAGTGGACTTCTGGGTCATTTGGGAACTCTTATGTTTAACCTTTTGGGGAACTGGCAGACTTTTTCAAAATGGCTACACCATTTTACATCCTCACTAGCGTGTCTGAGGGTTCCAATTTCTCTGTATCTTTGTCAACACTTTTTACTATCTGTCTTTTAAATTATAGTCATCCTAACACATATTACTGTGGACTGAATTACATCCCCCCTCAAATTCACATGTTGAAGCCCTACCCCGCAGTGTGATGGTATTTGGAGATGGGCCTTTGGGGAGGTGATTAGGGTTAGAAGAGGTCATGACGCTGGAGCCCTCCTGATAGGATTAGTGCTCTTATAAGAAGAGACATCAGAGGGTTTGCTCGCTTGCTCTCTCTGCCATATGCAGATACAGTGAGAAGGTGGCTGTCTGCAAACTAGTAAGAGAGCCTTCACCAGAACTCAACAATGCTTGCAGCTTGATCTTGGACTTTCAACCTCTAAAACTGTGAGAAAATAAATTTCTGTTGTTTAAGCTACCCAGTCTATGGCATTTGTTATGAAACCTGAGCAGACTAAGATAGGTATATGAAGTGGTATTTCATTGTGGTTTTGATTTGCATTTCCCTAATGTCTAGTGATACTGAGCATCTTTCAATGTGCTAATTGACCATTTATATATCTTCTTTGGAGAAATGTCTGTTGAGATCCTTTGCCCATTTAAAAAACTGGATTGTTCGTCTTTTAATTGAATTATAAGAATTGTTAATATCTTATAGCTTATCAGGTATATGATTTGCAAATACTTTTTCCTGTTTTGTGGGTTATTTATTTTTTTGAGTGCATTGTTTGGGTGAAAGTTTGAACCATGTTAAGTAGCTAATACAGGTCTCTGAGGCATACTGTATTAGTTATTGATAGAGGAAGTAACCTGAACATCTTTAGAAAATCCAGTCAAACCATGATAAATTAACAAACTATAATCTGCATATATTTGGAGTATTTGATGTTATTTTCTTGTATAATTAGTAGGAAATCCTACTAATTGTCACTAATTGATATCATTAGGGTTCCAGGAGCTCAGAAGCCCAGGGTCTTTCCTTTGGGACAGATAGCTTGTGTATCAAAGCCCCATCTGAGAGTTGGCTTGTTGAATGGGAGCCTTGGCTGAATGAGACACCTAGTGGACAAGGATCTTAGGGATGTTTAAGTTCCACAGTAACTTGAGCTTTACATCCATAGTGTCTTTGCACAATTTTAGAAGCTTGGGGGTGCATGAAAGTCCTCTGAAAATAAAAGTAAACTTTTTGGAATGGAAACTTTATGTGTTGTGACAACTCTTTTCTCCCTTATCCCCAAATACTACATGGTGTATGTCTTTTAAATAAATGTGAATTGAAATTAATTTAGTTTTGTATGTCGTGATGCCTCTGAAGATAATTGGAGCTAATTAGAGATAACAGAAAATTCTAACTGAGTATTATCATCGTGTTGAATATCCTGACACGTGTTCCTAGGAGTTGTATTTCAATGGCATGTCCGGCCTTGGTGGTGAGTCAAGTCTCCCATGCCTGGCTGTTCTTTCCATCAACCAGCTACCTTGTAGTTTACGGGAATCATTTTACAAGAGCAGGTGATAATATGATAATGCTTTGCATGTGTGTGTGACCTCAGGCAAATCACTTCCTTCTGCCATTTGCCCATCTGTATGGTGGGAAGAATGCTTTGAGCTGTTGGATTAAAGATGAGGCAGACAAGTCCTGACTTAGAGAGATCTGGAGTTGAGAACTCACTGTCTGACTTCAGGCCAGCACTTACCTTCGAGAGTTTCTCCAGGAGCTAATGTGTCCCCTGCCACATCACTGAGGCGATGGGAGGACCAAATGAAGCAATAATATATGTGAGAGTACCTTGAAACTGCACTTGTTTCCACAAATGCAAAAGATTGTAGGGGGTACTGTTAGGGTGGGGGTTCTACCACCCTGTAGCCAATTGCCCGCATCAGAATGGGGAGTAAGAGAACCAGGAGGCCTGGGAGAAGGCAAGCAGGAACGTTGCACTTGGGGCTTTTGCAAAGTCTCCATACTGAGGGATTGTCTCTGTGCAGTCCTGTTTACTCAGCTTTCTTCTCACATGTAACTTCCATCAGATGATCTCTGTGGTCTCAGGAGGCCTGTGAATCCTGTGTCCTTAACTTGCTGTCATTTCAGAACTACAGGGGTTTGTCAGCATTCAGCATGGTAGATCTGTCTAATCCTTATGGGGTTTCTCCTTGGCCCTTTCCCTGGAGACACATTCTCTGTCTGAGACCTCATATTAAACATACATACAGGGCCAGCCGAGTGGCACATTGGTTAAGAGCTGGCTTGGGATGCCAGCGGCCCCAGTTCGGATCCCACATATGCGGGCCAGTGACACTGCCCTCAGCAGCTAAGATAGTTAACAACAGCTCCACCTGGAGCTGGCCTGCTGTGAGTCCCCGGGACAGCATAGCTGCAGGCCCTGCTGCAGTGGGCTGCCATAGGCTACAGTGAGTGGCTGGCAGCTGGTGTGAGCTGCCAAAAGCCACTGTGAGCGGCCATCCAGAGGCTGGCGACTGATCTGCCTCACCCGAGAAGAACACAATGATAATACCAACATGGGCCAGTGAAGCAACGTCCTCCACAACTAGACTGAAGAACAAAAGGACAACAACTTGTCTATTCCCCTTCCCCAGTTCCCCAACGCTGTTCTCCCCAAATTCCCCAATAAAATCTTAAAAAAAAAAAAAAAAGTTTGGTGGGGCCAGCCCAGTGGCTCAGTTGGTTAACAGCATGAGCTCTGAGTAACAGGGTCCCCAATTCGATTCCCACATGGGCCAGTGAGCTGTGCCCGAGCTGGGCTGCTGCTGAGCTGCTGCTGAGTGGCAGGATGGCTCAGCTGGTGTAACAAGACTGCCTGTTCGATGGTGGGCTATGCCCACCTGCAACTAAGACTAAACTTGGCACCTTGAGCTTAGCTGCCACCCGGATGGGTCGGTGGATAGGGCATGTGCTCTTAACAATAAGGCTGCCGGGTTCAACTCTCACATGGGATGGTGGCTATGCCCACTTGCAACTAAGACTGAACTCAGCACCTTGAGCTGAGCTGTCACCCAGATGGCTGTGGATAGAATATGCGCTCTTAACAACAAGGCTGCTGGTTCGACTCCCTCATGGGATGGTGGCTACGCCCGCCTACAACTAAGATTGAACACGGCACCTTGAGTGGCCCCGAGCTGCCGAAGGGGCCGGATGGCGACTGGACTTGGAGCTGAGTTAGCTGAGCCCTCCACAACTAAGATTGAAAGACAACAACTTGGCTGTTCCCCTTCCCCAGATCCCCAACACTGTTGCCCTCGCCCCCCCCCCCCAAAAAAAAAAAAAGTTTGGCAATGAGGGATAGAAATTGAGCAGTACCTTGAGGAGGGTAGCAGAGTTAAAGAAAACTTGAAGGTGGGTGGGAAGGGGCATAAGATCCTTGAGAGAAGTGTGATTCATGAGCAGGGTCCCAGAGGCCTCTGGAGGGGAGGGGATGGCGAGCAGAGGGAAAGGGTCTGTGACTATTTATTCATGCTGAGTGGGTAGATTGCAAAGAACCAGCCAGCTCCTTGCTGCTCACTCAGTCTGTTGCAGTGTAAGGTATTCATTAGCCCTGTCTGTTTCCTTCCTTTTCATCCCAATCCCCAGGTTATCTGATTTTTTCCTCCCCTTCTTCCTGCCATTGTGCTATGCTTTCTTACTGGATTCTCCTTACTTTTACTTTGTCTTCTGCCTGGCTTCCCTCCCCCAGTCCCGTGGTCCCTGAGGACCCTGGTTTCTTTCATTCTGAGGTAGAAGCGAGTCTCATCATGGCCTTCTGATCCCTATCTCAGCCTTTCTTGGTGGCCAGAGAGTTTCTGTGAAACTGTCTCATACTTTTCTAACTTATTTTCTTCTGATTGAGCTTTTCCTGGCTTTATCTTTCAAGCTCTTTGTTTTCCTCTCAGGACTTCTTCCTGCTCTCTGTATTATTTCTCTTCTCACTTCTGGTCCTCTGGGCCTCCAGCTTGACCCCTCGTCATTATCATCACACCCTTTCGGAAGGTCATGTCCCACTTCAGTTTCATTATCTTCTTAGAATAAATGTTAGTATGTATATAACACAATTAAATTTTGATTACTCCAGTTCCAGCCCAAGGACTTATTTTCAATCCATAAAGCAATGAATTTTAATGGCTGAAAGGTAGGCTGGAAATCATCTAATCCCGCACTTTCCAACATGTGTTCCTCCCTAGAGGTTAATAGGTATTTGGTGGAAAAAAAGGATTGTGTGATCAAATAAGTTTTTGAGAAATGCTGGTTTCAACCAAATTAAACACTTTAAAAAAAAAACAACCCACAGAACTTTAATATGTTTCATATGCAACGTAAATCCCTCAGGAGAGGGAGTGTCTCCCATACTTATTTGACTATGGAACCCTCTTTGGAAGAGCAAGCCGCCTAGCTAATCCCTTATCCTGTTTCATAGATGAGCAAACTCTCAAGTGCTGAGAATCCACATCACAAGTTATTCATCTTAAATGAACCCTGACGGCAGCATCCTGGCTTTAATGGCCCGTTGTGACAGTGCCACTCTGTGTGATGCTATGACTCTTTGACAGTGCATTCAGCAATAGTTTTAGCTCTGCTGTGAACTGATGCTGAGGGAAAGCTGTTCTGAACTTTCCGAACTGAAAATGAGAAGTAGCTAGGCTCCGGTGAGCCCATGGTCAGTGTGCCCCTTTGTGAGGGGCACACGAGCAGCACTGTGTATGTAGCCCTCGCTCTGGAGTGTGGAGCTCCAAGCCCTTCCTGCCCAAAGCACCCTGCCCCTGGGCTTTGGCACATGCTCGCCTGCTGTTTGCAGTGTCCCTTTGCACCTTAGGAGCCCGTGGGCTAACCACATTTACCACCCTCTCTTCCCGCCTCCCTGACCTCCCTGCATAAGGTTGCTCTCTTCTCAAAGCTCTCAATGACACTTGTACATTAAAATTCTAACATACAACCTAGTACGTTCCTTTAACTATTTGGTTTTGGTTTGTCCCCTCCCCGATGCAGACCCTTGAGGGGAGAGACCCCTTCCCATCATTACTGCATCTGCAGCACGCAGTGCTTGACCCAGAGCCTGTCTTGGTGAATTAGGTTAAATCCTTCTCTGGTGAGACTAATTGGTCAGAGGAAGCTGTGGGAAAGCCTCCAGTGTGGGAAGGCCGTGGAAGCCTTTCTGAGAGAAGCACTCCGAGGAAACCACTGGAATGACAAGCAAGGCAGGGAAACAGTCTTCCAGGTGCAGGTAGAGTGGAAAAGGAAGACAGTAGAGACATGACAGGGGAAAGGAACAAAGAAGGCAGAAGAAATTATCATCCTGGGCAGAGTGGGAAGTGAAGAGGGCAGAGGAGTGAAGGAAAGCTGTGATCTGACAGAAGAGGGGGTGGAAGACTTTGAAGGGGAGAGGGAATGGGAGGGTGGGAGGGAGGCCTTGCTGGCTGGGGAGGCTCAGTGCCCATATGGCGTCCAGGTGCCGGGTGGTTCTCTAGCCAGTCCCTCACCCAGATGTTCGCTCAGTGCCCAGGCCAGGCTCTGGCTGGCTCTCAAACATTTAAATAAGGGAAACCATCTCAGAGGAGGCTGTACTTTTAGCCAGGGACTCTGGCTATGGTAGGCGATGACTCTACTAGTCCGGATAGTTACTGGAGTGGCAGAGAGGCTCCCATGGCAGAGGAGAATGGAATTCCGATACCGACTTCCCTCCTGACCGGCTGTGAGATGCTCCTTCTAAATCACACAATGCCATTTGTACCTAGGGAGAATAGTAAAAACCCATACACGGGGTTGAACTTTGAAAAATGAATATAGGACCTATTCCAGCTAAAAATGTTATGCCAAAGTGCTATTAGTGGTTCTCCTTAGGTGATACGATTTTAAGTGAGATTTCTTCCCATTCCTTATTCTTATTTTCTAACATTTCTGAAAGTGAACATGTAATAAAGTAAAACCCAAAAGTTACATTTCAAGATACAAATACAGGGCCGGCCGAGTGGCACATTGGTTAAGCGCTGGTTTTGGGATGCCAGCGGCCCTGGTTCGGATCCCACATGAGGGCAAGTGACACTGCCCTCTACAGCTAACAACAGCTCCACCTGGAGCTGGGCTGTGCGAGCCCCGGTGATGGTGCGGGCTGCAGTCCCTGCTGCAGTGGGCTGCCATAGGCTACAGTGAGTGGCCCGCAGCCAGCGTGAGCGGCTGGCAGTCAAGCATGAGCTGCCAATAGCCGCGGTGAGCGACATCCAGAGGCCAGCGACCGATCTGCCTCATCCGGGAAGAGCGCAATGACGATACCAACAGTGAAGCAACATCCTCCGCAACTAAACTGAAGAACAAAAAGACAGCAACTTGTCTGTTCCCCTTCCCGATTCCCCAACGCTGTTCCCCTCCACCAATTCCCCAATAAAATCTTTAAAAAAAAAAAAAAAAAGATACAAATACAAATTAATTGTAATAAAAACTTTAAATATGTAGCGCATGTTGCAGTAGCAGCTGATACCTGGTCTCTTTACTTGAATTTGACATTGACTTACTATTTGACAGTTAGTCACTTAACTTCATACCTTTTCTGTGTATTAAAAAAAAATCTAAAATGCCGGCTATTAAGACCAATATTAATAGTTAATGTCAATGGTAACATGCCATTTAAATTAAATGACAGAGGACTGGCTGAGTGGTGCATTGGTTAAGAACTGGCTTGGAACACCAGCTCTGAGGATCAGGGCCGGGTTTGGATCCCACATGAGGGCCAGTGATGCTGCGCCCTCTACAGCTAAGATGGTGAACAACAGCTCAACCTGGAGCTGGGCTGCCGTGAGTCGCTGGCCATGGCGTAGGCTGCAGTGGGGCTGCAATGGGCTGCTGTGAGCTACCTTGAGCGGCCGTCCAATGGCCAGTGAGTGACTGCCTCACCCAATAATAGAGCAATGATAATTCCAACATGGGCCAGTGAAGCGACGCCCTCCACAACTAGACTGTAGAACAAAAAGGACAGCAAGTTTTCTGTTCCCCTCCCCCAATTTCCCAATAAAATCTTTAAAAAAAATTAATTAAATGACAGATTCCTTGGTTGCAATCTGAGTTTGGCCTCTTTCTGAGAGGGCTCTGGTAGGAGTTTCCCTTTTGCCACAGTGGGAGGGAGAGAGAGAGTTGGGAGAGCCTTATTTCTCCCTCATGACAGGCAGTAATTCCTGAACCCTGGAAATATGTGTCAGCTTCATTTGATCCCTAATTGTGCAGGGTAAGAACCTGTTACACACACAAGGTCACAGTCAAAAAAGGCTCCTTGTGTCTTTAGATCCATGGGATGCTGCTAGCTATCAAATTGGATAGTGGGAAGTGGAATGCTTCTCTTTCAGCATAGCATTTGGTGGCATAAGAACTTAGCCATTCACTGAGCAGAGGGAGCTTTATGTTCTGATAGGGATCATGGAAGAAGACCAGTTTATTCAATTACCTGATAGGTTCACAAGCATTATTGGTTTTTTTGTTATGATAAAATGTACATAACATAAAATGTACCATCGTGACCATTTTTAAGTGTGCAGTTCTGTGACTGTAAGTCCATTCACACTGTTGTGGAACCAGCACCACCATCATCTCCAGGACTTTTTCATGTTCCCCAACTGAACTCCTATCCTATTCAACACTGACTCCCCGTCCCCAGCCCCGGGCATCTGCCATCTACTTTCTTGTCTCTCTGAATTTGACTACTCACGTACCTCATGTAAGTGGAATCCTACAGCATTTTTGTCCTTTCATATCTGGTTTATCTCAGTGTAATGTCCTCATGGTTCCTCCATGTATTGTCATGTGTACATCCCACATTTGTTTATCCGGTTATCCATCCGTGGACCATTATTGTTTTTTAAAGTTTCTCTAGTGAAGGTCTTTAACCTATTTTTTTTTTTTTGAGGGCAGTGTCACTGGCTCTCATATGTGGGACTGAACCAGGGCCGCTGGCTTCCCAAGCCAGCGCTTAACCACCGAGCCACTTGGCCCGCCGAAACCTATTTTTAAACTACCTGATAATGTGTCTGTCTTCCCCACTGGACCGTAGCTTACTGATTATTTGATTTCTCTTTGTGCATCAGTGCAGTGCCAGCTGGTCAATAAGGTGCTGAGTGACTGAATAAATGGGTGATCTGGCTGGTGCTCTCTTTTGAATATTAGCCCAAGAATCGGAACATAGCTCTTCCCCTGAACATGATTTTCTGGGTAAAACTGAGCTGCAAATCTTTAGTTCTCTGAGCCTTTTTATTTGTGTGTGACATTTAGGAGGTAGTGTTTGCTACTAGACTATTTGCTCGATCTAACACTCTTTGAACTTTTCAGGTTAAGGTCGCTATTAGAAACACTCAGGATTAACACTAACACTTTTTTCCCCCAGAAATTTGAATTTTAAGAAATTCAAAAGCTGCTCCATTTAAAACCATTCAAGAGTTGTCATGGATTTTTGGAAAAAAGAAAGACCTGCTGTTATATGGAAAGAAAATAACTTGAAACATGTCAAACCTTGTGTCTCCCTTTCCCTTTCGCTCATAGCTAGGTCCCCCTCCTGGAATTGCCTCCTGTCCCTTGTGCCACCATACTTGTTTATTTCCTCTCCTCATTCTCTGTCCTTTTCTGGGACCCTAAATGACACTAAATCTGCCTTTAGTTTTTTTTTGCCTTTTCCTATATAATTTTTCTAACTGCATCTAACATATTATCTCTATGTGGATGGTTCCAAAAACTTAATCTTTGGCCCAGACTTCTCTCCCGAGTTCTATTTCTATTCTCCAGGTGCCTCTGGATATGTCTGTGTATAGAAGTTCATGTGTCTGAGACTGAACCTACATTTCCTCTCACTACCCACCTTTTCCCCAAGAATCCATCTTTACTTCTCCGTTTATCCCCATCTCACTACTCAGCAAATAGTTACTGATCATGGATGATACTAAATGAGGTGTGCCAAGCACTGTTCCAGGTGCATAATTAGCTGGTTAATCCGATAATTCAGAGCATCAGTTGCCAGGCCTCTAATATGCAGTCTCTAACAGTCCTTTTGCCTCTGTGCCCTTTGCCATTACATTATGTATTCGTTTCCTAGCGCTACAGTAACAGAGTACTACAAACTGGGTGGCTTAAAACAAGAGAAATGTATTGTCTCACAGCTCTGGAGCTACGACTCTGAAATCAAGGTATCAGCAGAACTGGTTTCTTCTGAGGCCTGTGAGGGAGCTTATGTTCCATGCCTCTGTCTAGCTATGAGCTTCTGGTGGGTACCAGCCATTTCAGTTCCTTGGCTTGTAGATGCACACTCCAGTCCTCCACTTCTCATGGCTTCTCCCTGTGTCTCTGCAGGCGGTCTTTCCTCTGTGCATGTCTGCCTCTGTGTCCAAATTTCCCCTTTTTATAAGGACACCAGTCATACTGGATTAGGGCCCACTCTAAGGACCTAGTTTTAACTTGATTTCCACTATAAAGGCCCTATTCCCAAATAAGATCACATTATGGATGGATGGATGGATGGATGGATGGATGGATGGATGGATGGATGGATGGATATATGGATGGATGGATGTCAGGGAGGGAGAGAAGGAAGGAGGGAGGGAATAATGAAATAATAAAGTTAGTCTCAATCTACTTTGCCAGCTTCATGTCCCATCATTCCCATTTGTCCTTCACCAAATGTTTGGCTTCTGTTCTCCATACTGTCCCCTTTCTTAGTCTACTCAAACTCAGATTCCAGCCCTCATCCAAGGCCCAGCTCAAGTTCAACTTCCATGATGCCACCTCCACAACTGATGTTTGCTTTCCCCTAACTCTAAATACAAGGTGTGATCAAATATATGGTGAATGTTTAAATTTTAAAAATGTATTACAGTAAAAGATACAATGCCATTAATCCCCCACAAAATACTCCCCCTCACTTCGAACACAGTTATCCCATCGTTCTTGCCACTTTCTGAAGCAGTTCTGGAAGTCCTCTTTTGTGAGTGTCTTTAGTTGCACTGTTGTGGCTGCCTTGATGTCCGGAATCATTTTACTTTAGGGAAGAGCCAGAAGTCACACGATGCCAGATCCAGTGAATAAGGTGGATGAGGACACACTGTAATGTTTTTATTTGACAGAAATGGCTGTACCAGAAGTGAGGTGTGACACGGAGCCTTTCCATTGTGATCAAACAATATGGTGAATTCTGCTGTGAAGTGCTGTCCAATGGAAAGGCAGGCATCTTCAATACAGGAAGCGGCGAATCGAACCTTACTAACAGTGTGTGACAAGTTTCAACTTGTTTGGTGCAGTTGGGTGTAAGCTACGGTTGAGAGAAGGTGTGTTTTAAAGTGTGCCATAAATCATTCTCCATCATGACAACGCTCTGTGTCGTCCATTGCTTCTGGTATGGCAATTTCTGTCAAATAAAAACATTATTATGTCTCCTCAGCCACCTTATTCATCGGACCTGGCACCTGCGACTTCTGGCTCTTCCCCAGAGTCAAAATGATTCAGGACAATGAGGCAGCCACGACAGCACAGCTAAAGACACTCATGAAAGAGGATTTTTAGAACTGCTTCAGAAAGTGGCAAGAATGATGGGATAAGCGTGTTTGAAGTGAGGGGGAGTATTTTGAGGGGGATTAATGGCAATGTGTCTTTTGTTGCAATATATTTTTAAAAATTTAAACATTCATCTTATTATTTAATCACACCTCATAGCACTTTACTGATGCCTTTTCTGTAGGACTTTTACCTTTAGCTTTGTGTTACAGTGGTTTGTCATGGAACTGCCCTGTTAAAAGGGATCTTACAGATGGATCAAGACCAAGATATCTGCATTTGACCACTTGGGGACAGCTTAAAATCATGACAGATCTCTGAACCCCACACATAGAGATTCTGATCAGCAGCCCTGGGGTGGGGTCTTGGAGTTTGAACTTTTAAAATGTCCTCCAGGAGATCCTGATACATGGCCAAGACAGAATCACTAATCCAATCCAACCTCCTTATTTTACTTATGGGAAAACAGAGCTCCAACATTGTTATATAACTTGCCAACGTCACATCATTAGTAGCAGAGCCATCCAGTGCCTTTTCAATCACATTTAAGCAGTTGAAGAAGAGGGTCTGTACCTCATTTATCTTTGTAGCCTATGTAGGACCACCAGTGTACTTCACTCAAGACAAGCAATTCACAATGACTGTTTTTTGTTTTTTTTTAAAGATGTTTATGGGGAATTGGGGAAGGGGAACAGCGTTGGGGAATTGGGGAAGGGGAACAGACAAGTTGCTGTCTTTTTGTTCTTCAGTCTAGTTGCGGAGGACGTTGCTTCACTGGCCCATGTTGGTATTGTCATTCCGTTCTTCCCGGATGAGGCAGATTGGTCGCCAGCCTCGGCTATTGGCAGCTCACGCTGGCTGCTGGCCACTCACTGTAGCCTATGGCAGCCCACTGCAGCAGGGGCTGCAGCCTACACCATTACTGGAGCTCGCACAGCCAAGCTCCAGGTGGAGCCGCTGTTAGCTGTGGAGGGCAGTGTCACTGGCCCTCATGTGGGACCCAAACTGGGGCCGCTGGCATCCCCAAACCAGCTCTTAACCACTGCGCCACCCGGCCGGCCCCACAGTGACTGTTCATGTGTAGTGACTAGACTAGCGGCCATATTGAGAACTCCACGAAGACAGGTACAAAAATCTCTCTTTGCTAATTTTTATTTCCAGCACCTGACACACTGCCTGGCACATAGTAAGGTGCTCAGTTAACATTTTGAATCGATAAAGCATCCACTGTGTATCCAGCACTATAGTAGGTGCTCTACATACATCATCTCATTTCATTTATTCTAACCATAACCCTATGAAGTAAGTTTCAACATTCCCATTTAACAGATGAGGAAATTAAGGACCAGAGGTTAGATAACTTGGTCAAGGTTATGCAGCAAATAATTGGCTTAACTGAGTTTTAAACCCCAGAGCTTTCTCTTCAGTTCTGCAGAATTTACATGCTCTCCATGCTCTGTTCTGTTCAGAAAGCTGTAGGTCACTCCACAACAATATATAGTGCAAAGGCATTTAAGAGCTCCAGATGTTTAGAAGTCTCAGTTTGGTATCCGACCCTAAGTTAGCCTTGCTGCTCCATGAGGTAATATAAAGGGTTGTTCTACTGAAAGTTTTATTGAGTATGTTACAGAACATACAGTACTCTTACCACGTGCATGCTTAAATGTGTATGACTCAATACTATCAAAAGCTTTACAAGTATTTCATCTTCTTTCCCTTGTTTTTTCAGTGCTATTAAAATTCCCCTCCCTTTGTAGGGCATGAGTGCCAGGACTAGGGCAGGCAGAGTTCAGAGAGTGACCCAGCATGAACTGCTCTAATACTGGGTTTCAAATGCGAGCTAATGGTTAAGAAACCTGAGTAGGGGGTAATGTTGGCCCTATACACCTAGTCCCCTGTCCAGATCACTTACGCGGTGAGCCGGTTCCATCTGTACCAGAGGCATCTCATGTCAGGGACTGGGTGTCTAGAAGTGACAGGGCTCTGATTCCAGCTGTCAGGCATGAAAGGGAGACCTAAGTAGCCACATCTCAGAAACAGAGTTTCAGCTTTGTCATCTGAAGTGTTTCTGTTATTTTTTTTCTTTCCAGTTTGATGTTTTACTTGGACCTTAGCCTTGAATTTATACTCCATGTAGACAATTTCCTCATTCCTGTGGCCTTCTTTTCATTGCTGTTGCTTCCGAGACCCATCCTTTCTGAGACTGCAGCACCTCCCCTCTCCCCAATCTCAGGTGGGAATGCGTAAGAGGGATCCCCACCCCCTCAACAGGTTTTTCACCGAGTCTGATAGCCCACCTCATCCATCCATGCCTACTTCCACTCTGTCCCACAATTTTTCAAATATGTACATGCATTTCTTTCCAGTTCTCACTTATCTTCCCTTCTTTTGAAAGGCTTTGAACATAATTACTTTAATAAGGCCTCTAGTCCTGTATATCACCCAGGAGTTACCGACCGAGTTGGGATCACAGAGCCTACTCCCAGGGGGCTGTGCTGATGGTTCTTGTTTTTTTCCTGTGTGCCAGGGAGCAGATTGTATGCCATATCTGACGACCTGGTGAAACTAAATGAAGTGTAGGGATAAACCCCTCAAGGGTCTGGAGACTGGTATCCTAGTGTTGGATTTCATAATATGCTGAGGGATTTGGAAGCCACCTGCTGCCCGAATGATCAAATCTACCAACACAAGGCCAATATATCCAATTCAGGGAAAACCTTGGTATGGTAAAATCCAAAACACTGTCCAAATTCTTTTATAGTATAATATTGAACTCTTCTTGCTGATTAAATCTTACTGGAGTTTGTAGACCGTAAGCTGGGTTTGGATTTTTTTTATTATAGTGGTATCTGTTTCATGGAATCTGACCTATATTACTTCTGCCAAAAGGAATTCACAATTACCAATTGGAGTTAATGTGGTACAAAGAACTAAAAACTTCTCATTCTCAGGAAATGAACAGGACGGAATCTTTAATGAAAGCGTTGAATCAGTCATTTTTGTGGCTTAATATTGCCATATGTAGCCCCATAGGTTCAAAATAAATTCTCCAAGAGATGGCGTGATAGCAAAAAGAGCAAAGGATTAAGCTTCAGGAAAATGTGTACCTGTGTAGGAGCTCAACTAGAGAAGTGATTTTTAGCCCAAAACTCTGAGATGGTTCTTACTTAGGGGCCAAGAGGCCAGTGTGGAGATCCCTTCTGCTCCCCAAGTTTCAGCTATGTAAATGTTTATTTCTTTTACTTCAACATACAATTTTAGTGGGAAAGCAGAGTTCTAGTTCTTAAAAAAAAAAAAAGATAGGTTTAAAACCACTGGTCTAGAAAAATCACTGTCACTAAACCTTTGTGATTCAATATAAGGTCTACCCATCAAATTGTCTACACCCCTGGATGGTATGCTCATGTTTGTTTGTTTTTAAAGATTTTATTGGGGAGCTGGGGAAGGGGAACAGACAAATTGCTGTCCTTTTGTTCTTCAGTCTAGTTGTGGAGGATGTCCCTTCATTGGCCCCTGCTGGTATTATCATTGTGCTCTTTCTGGGTGAGGCAGATTGATCGTTGGCCTCTGGACGGCCACTCACAGCAGTTCTTGGCAGCTCATACTGGCTGCCAGCCATACACGGTAGCTCACGGCAGCCCACTGCAGCCTACGCCTTCGCAGGTGATTCATGGAAGAACAGGTACAGGTGGAGCTGTTGTTCACCATCTTAGCTGTAGAGGGCACAGCGTTACTGGCCCATGTGGGATCCGAACTGGAGGCGCTGCTACTCAAAGCTTGCACTCCCATGCCAACTCTTAACCAACGAGCCGCTTGGCCAGCCCCAGCAGGACAAGGATTCTTACCAGACTAAGTCTGTGTTAGGCAGCAGTTTCTAGAACAATCAAAAGAGACAAAGTTTGGGGGTGACTGGTTAGCTCAGTTGGTTAGAGTATAGTGCTGATTACAGCAAGGTTGCTGGTTTGATCCCCATATGGGCCACTGTGAGCTGCGCCCTCCTTAAAAGAGTCAACTGTGCCATTGTAGCATGAAAACAATGTGTAACCAATGACTGTGGCTGTTCCCCAACAAAATTAAAAATAAAAAAAAATTAAAAAGCCAAAAGTTCTGTAATACATTGACCATTGTGGCTGGACTGAGGCAGGCTTGGTAGAGAGCTTTGGAAGAGAAAATCAGATTTCACCTGACGGGATTTCCTAAGCTGTGTGGTACAGCATTCGGTTTCTATAGTTATGAAATGGGGACCAAGAGAATTTGATCCCATGAAATTGACAAGGTAATTCGAGATGAGGCAATGAGAAATGTGATGATGGGACAATATTTGCTCACTATCAATTTGACCTCTTCTTGACGTGTGCTCTTTTTGTCCCCAGTGATTCTTCTTGGCTCTCTGCCTAAGGGAACCCAGCACCAGGAATTTTCTTCCATTCTGAAAAAAATTAGTTTGCCTCCACTCAGCTTCCTTCCATTTCTTATCCCTGTCCGCTTTAAATCATTATTCTTTATAACATATTTCTTTATGGAATTATGGAAGTGAAATGATACAACTTAATTTATAAAACCAGGAAATTATTCCTCTGGAACAGAGAGACAGAAAGACAAAACAAGAAACAACGACAAACCCAAACAGAATATGTAAAACAAAGCAAGATATAGATATAGATTTTTTTTCATTCTGTATTGTTCCCATTAAAATGAAAACTCCATGGGGACAGAAATTGCATCTGTAATATGTGTAGTGGATTTCTTTCACATATGGGCACTCAGTAAGCATTATTAATGAACGGTAATGATTTGTCAAGTGATTGAAACTGTTTCAGGGAAGGAAAGGGGATGAAATATGGAGACATTCACACATCTCAGGGGGAATTGCTAGGCAGGTCATCCAGATGTGTTTCCTTTGGGGAGTTGTGAATTCCTTGTGTGTCCAACAATTGCTGTGTAATCATAGTTTGCTTTCTCAGAAATATATATATATATATATATATATATTTTTAAAGTTTGCTTCCTTGAGGTCACTTTGGGCTGGGCAGCACAAAGTGTAGTCTGGAAACATTAAGAATACACAAGAATAATTATCTTTAATAATATAATCCAGAATAATCTTTAAAATATTTTCATAAGGGTGAGGTATAAAGAATACATTAAAATTCTTACAGAACTAAGGGAAAAGATGGGTACATTTTTATCTCTATACATGCTGATATAATCAATGTTATCTTTCTGTGTATTTATTGAGACTGTGTAGAAAAGTCAAAGGGATGACATAGCATAAATGCATCTCTCTCTTTGTCCTGCCTTTTTTCTCCTTTTCATTTTTCTTTCTAAGTCGAGGAAAGGGTAGTGGTTGTTTGTTAGATTATTTGTGAGGTGAGGGAGGGACAGGGAGTAAGAGAGTGAGACGTGGAAGGGAAGGCGGCCAATAAAGGGCGGGCTGCCAAGCTGGTGCCCACTGGAGTCTGTTGGGGTTGAACCCACTGGGAACTTCAGCCAGGTTAGAACACATGTCCCCCGGGCTGGAATGGTTATCCATCAACTCCTGTCAATCATTGGCTGAGGGTTCCCGGGGGAGCATTCATTCCTGGTGCTTAATTTCTCTCAGGATGGGCAAGGAGGACTTGCAAAGAAACGCAGGATCTGGCATTAGAAGGTGGGCTCTTGTGCCACAAAGTGGTGGCAGTGGGGGGATCTGGGCAGGTGCCCACTGCGTGCCCTGTACCTGCAGAACATACGCGCTGAACTGAGGTTTACTCCACTCTTTGTGATTCCCTGTATGCTTCCTGGATCTAATAGAAAGTCTTATGTCTAATATTGTATTTGGTTTTTCAAGGGAACAGTGTGAGGCAAGGAATGATCAACCAAGCTAAGTCAAGTTTCTGTCACCTTTGCCTATCTTACCCAGAACATACACTAAATAGCCAATAAGTCTTTGATATGATCATGGACACCAAATGGTATTCATTCTCCTCTGCTTCTCTTGGTGTTGGTCTTCCAGGGGTGGTGGTATGATGTGAAGAGAATGGTGGTAGGACAAAGTATGGAGTGCCAATGCTGTCACATAACTCGGCCCCTCCTGCCCTTGCCTATTGAATCTTGGGTGAGAGATCACTGCAAGACAATGGCAAATTACATATGCCACCATTGTCAATAGTCCTTGTCTCGTGTGGCATTTGTTTATCATTAATAACCAGTCATTGCTTTGACTAGACAGTCCTTCGATCACTACTTTAGAACCTTGTATCAATATATATCTTGGATTTTCAATTACACTTGTGTATCTCCAAAAGCACGTTTTTGTATGGCAGTAGTTGTGAAACACTTTTTAATCAGCAAAGCTTAAGCAACATAGTTCATCAATTATATAAAGTGATATAATGCTTTTTTAAAAGATACTTGAAATATTCTAATCATATGTGTTGTTTCTTTGACTTTGAAATGGTTACCTTGGGACAGGGAAACAGCAATTATCAAAGAGTGACTTTTTTTTAAAGATTTTATTGGGGAATTGGGGGAGTGGAACAGCATTGGGGAATCGGGGAAGGTGAACAGACAAGTTGCTGTCTTTTTTTCTTCAGTCTAGTTGCAGAGGACATTGCTTCACTGGCCCATGTTGGTATCGTCATTGCGCTCTTCCCGGATGAGACAGATGGGTCGCCGGCCTCTGGATGGTCGCTCACCACGGCTATTGGCAGCTCACGCTGGCTGCCGGCTGCTCACGCTGGCTGCCGGCCACTCACTGTAGCCTATGGCAGCCCACTGCAGCAGGGGCTGCAGCCCACACCATTGCCAGGGCTTGCACAGCTCAGCTCCAGGTGGAGCTGTTGTTAGCTGTAGAGGGCAGTGTCACTGGCCCTCATATGTGGGATCCGAACCGGGGCCGCTGGCATCCTGAAACCAGCTCTTAATGAATGTGCCACTCGGCCGGCCCAAAGAGTGACTTTTTAATAAATCTGGATTTTTAATAGATTTCTCACTAACAAGGTTAGTGCATGATTGTACCTGTCTCATTTGGGGACATTGTCAATAGCTCCATCTGCCTTCTTCAAGAATCACTTGAGCCTGATGTGCAGAGTATGTACCTTCTACTCCACTTGGTCCTCAGATATTTATTGAACACCTACTATCTGCCAAGCACTTTCCTGAGGGTAGGGCTTACCAAAATGAAGACAATTCCTACACTTAGTCCCTTGAGACCTTACCACCCCAAGCCAGTGTTTCTGTCTGAAATTCCTTAACTGCCAGTTCTTCTACCAAGGGGACTTCAGAGACCTCTCTATCAAGGGTGTGGAGGGGTGATTAATGCTGTGTGAGACAAGGGAAATGACCCGAAGTTTGTGCGGGGCAGTCAGGAAAGGCTTCGTGGAGATAGTGAAAGAAAAAGGAGGGTTTACAGGCCCTTAGGCAGGCTAGGCAGCAACTGAGCACTGTAGGTGAGAGTATGCAAATTCATGCCGTAGTTACTTTGATGGAGGGAACATTTTTTATAACAACTGCACTGAGCTATAATTTATGTACAACAAATTGCTCTCATTCAAAATATACAATATGGTAGGTTTTGATAGATGTATACCTCCATGAAATCACCACCTCAATCAAGATACAGAAGATTTTCATCCTGAAATTTTCCACCTTTGCTGTTTGATGCAGGGAACATTTTAATCTAAATGTGCCTCTTTCAATGCAGGAACATTTTGATCTGATCAAAACACTGTTCATTACACTGTTGGCTTTTTTGGTTACTAAGATGTAGCAGGCCCCCCGCAACTGTCTCAACTGTCCGTAGGTGTCAGCCCGTCTGGCACTTTAGAGTCCCTTCCACTGGACCACCACATCCAGGGACCCTGCCCCATTCGCAGAGGAGGACGCAGGGTGTGCATTGGCCAAGGTGTGCCAGGAGGAACCACAGACGCAAGAAGGACCATTGGACAATTGTGACCAAGGAAGTGATTTATACATTAGATGTGTGCATTAGAAAAATCACCCTTGGAAGTTATACATGATGACTTAGGGCAGAGTGGTGAGGGGATGGAGAGGAGGGAAAGCACTTGGAATCTAGAAAGCAGAATTGACAGGCTGGGATGTGCTGGTTGGGGATGGGGTTTAATTAGAGAATGGTAGGAACCATACACATTTAACCCCCATATTTACTGTTTGGCCCACCAAGTGTGCCTTTCATAGAAGCTGCAGATTATACAGGCAGGTAGAATAGGTTTGGGAGAGAAAGTGTTTGGTTTTAGATGTGTCGGGGTGGGACATAGTAGAAATGTCTGATAATTGGGCCTGTGGGGCCAGAGGTCTGGGCTGAGCATTTAAGGTGACATTTCACTTAAGAAAATTGGTTCAGAACCTCCCGGGGTGCAAGCAAGAGTGCCAGGAATGCAAAGGTGAGCCTGGCGTTGTCTGGGAGTCATTCTCTGACCCCTAGGCCAGGTCAGGTCCTCTTGACTTGGGTTCCTCACCCCACTCTGCACAACTAGGTACTTTTCCAATCAAAATATTCATCACACATTATGGAAATGACTTAGTAATCGTTTCCCTTCCCCACTGGCTGTACCTTTTGTGAGACTGGAAGCAAGCTGCATTCATTGCTGTATCCTCAGCCCTCGTACAGAGCTGGGCACCTGGTAGGAACTCAGTACATCTTTTCATTCTTGTCAATTGAATGCCTTAATCGCCCATGACTGGGTGATCCTTCTAGGGAGAGGGAGTAATGTGAAAAAACCAATCCAAAACAGTTCCAGAGTGTGAATACCAGAGCCTCAGACAACATGTGGGGACACAGGGGAGAAGGTGATAGAAGGTTTGCAAAGTCTTTTGAGCCAGGCCTTGAAGGGAGAGGAAGAGTTCTCCACACAGACTGGGTGGGAGGAACATTCTAGGTCTGGGGGTACAACAGGCACAGGGCACAGAAGAGCGAAAAGGTTGCGTATGATCAACCAAAAGAGCGGAGGCAGGAACTTAGGAGGATGAGGACTGGCAGGAAAGGAAGCCTGAGGAAAACGGGGGACACTGAAGGCATACATTGCTGTAGTGAGAAGGCAGGACTTTATTGTTTATGCAACCGGAAGCTAGTGGAGGCTTTTAAGCACAATAGCAATACAATCCGATTCATTTGTAGGAAGGAACCTCTGGGGATAGAGCAGAAAGGTTGGGAACTCCTCCCTCCCCCTGAAAAACACATTCTAGCAGGCACCTAGGTGACTCTGATGTGGGTCAGCCAGAGACCCCATCTGAACACACAGTGGTGTGTGTGAGGAGCTGCAGTAAGGCTGGTGGCGGAGCAGGTCCCTTAGGACATAGGGACAGTGAATGCGATTGAGAGCTGAGAAGGGCCACTCAGCGGGGCAGCCAAAGGAGTCTTCCAAAACTTCTTCTGAGGGATCTGAAATTCAGGGCCTCAAAGATCCCAGAGCATCAGTGACAATAAACCACAGGAAGCCCTGCAGTCCTACCTTGTGCCCAAATGAGCTATTGGATGTGGGCAGAAAGCACTAGGGACATGGCCATGCCCTTGTGCAGCCAGCAGAGTCCCACCTTACTCAGAGACTAGTCTGGCCACAGCCCCTCAGAGAGATTTTGGTAGGGGTTCATTGGAAAAGCTATGGGCCTTCTTTTACAAAGCATCTTCGACGAGCTTAATAGTGTATCTCAAAAGTACTTTTGGGTCAGTAATGATAAAGAAATTGGTCCTGAACCAGATAGAAAAAGTCTAAATACATCATCTGAGTACAACAGTAAGTATCAAAAGTATCTCTGCTTATCTTTTATTTGCCCTTAAAAATCTGTACAAACAAATGTGAACAGACTCTGGACTCGAAGAATAATATTTTCTATGGATATATATATAGACAAAGAAGCAAAACCCCAAGGGAGAAAAAAACTTCTATATAAAAGTAAACATTCCCCACAGCTTTATCCTGCTTTGCTCACTGGGGTTCCTTTATTTCACTTTGAGATAAAAATAGGTCAGTTTCTCAGGAGATGCTGATTAAAAATTGAACAAAAAGCAAGTCAGCCTTCCTTCCTTCTTCCTTTCCTTCCTTCCTTCCTTCCTCCCTCCTCCCTTCTCCCCACCTCTCTCCCTTTCTCTCCCTCTCTCCTTCTCCCTCCCTCTCCCTCCCTTTTCCCTTTCTTCTCCCTCTCCTTCTCCCTCTCTCCCTTATTATTCCAGCCATAAGCATAGATCATTGTGCCTGGCTAGGGTTAATGGTACTTTGAATAAACACTGAACCTGTGCCACTCAGGACCCCTGGGAAAGTCCTCTTCATTGGTGAGTGAGAACACTGCTCCCAGCCCCACTCCCCTCAGAAACCCTGTATCTAAAGCTCCGCAGGCCTCTCTGGAGTCCAAGTCAGCCAGCACACTGATCCTTGCCCCTGGAGTGGCTGTGGGCACCTGGCCATGCTCTGTGTCAGTGTCTGGAGCTGACAGTCATGGGAGCTTATGAAGGCACTTGTGGCTTCTCCGGAAGAAGACAGAGTGGAGTGTATGAGCTCAGTTTTCCTGTGCACATTAGAGGGACAGTGAGGAGGGGGGCAGTGTCTGGGGAGGCGTCTGTGCCTGGGTCCTGTCCTGTGTGGTCTGCAGGTCTTGGGTGGAGAAAGTCCTGTCCTAAGGAAGCAGCTCAGGGCACCGCCCCTCGCTGGGGAAGCTGCCGGAATGCAGGTTTGTGTCAACACTGAGATGCACATGACAAATTGTACGCGATGCCTGAACACAGCCCAACAGGTTTTTTCTGTTTACACTTAACTGGCTTGGAACAGCAGGAGGAAACCTTAAATATTTCCTTTTCTTCCCACAGACCCTTTCTCTAATAAAACAAAATTACTGGAGACGAAGCAGAGAATAATTCAAATAGTCATTTAAGTCAAGGACCTGCTTTGGCTTGACCTCCCTTGGAGACTTTTTAGCTTGTGCCATGTTGATAAAGTCCAGGCAGGCTAAGGTGACCCGTGAAAGGCAGGGTGGCAGCTCCAGTGATGTTTTGGGGCATGGGGGACGCCAGTACAGGCGGCTGCATTCTCATTTAGCCCCTCACTCAATATTTTTGTACCAGTGAAATCAAATTGAAACTGACAGCAAAGGCAGCCTGGAGGAGGTGGGGGAGAGAGAGGACAGCAGTTCAGACATGGAGTAGGAGCAAGGCTGTAGGACCAGAGATTGGCATTGTGTGCATACAAGCCAGCTTTCTGCCTCCTGCACTGGGAACTCTAAAGCAGCACCCCAACTTTGTTTTCCCTAAGCATATGTGGGACACACTCCCAGGGGCACGTCCTGGCTACAGGCTGTGGCACCCATAAATCAGGCTGTGGGTTGGGAGCGGTTCCCAGTGAAACTCCTCATTCTCTCCCACCCAAGAAAACAGACCTCGACGCAAGCGTGAGACGCTGCTCTGCACCCCTAGCCCTTGGCACAGGACCCCGGCGATAACAGATGCCAAGTAAATATTTACTAAGTGAAAGATAGCCTTCAATCCACAGTAATTTGCGTTTTTGAAAAAGTCATTCATAAACTGGAGCATTTTAACTTAGTTAGCAATTAATCCCCATCAACCAGCAGAATGTTGTGATTGTGAACAAGGGTTGTGTGGGTTGGTGAAAAGGAATATTTGTTAGAATTTTTATAGGCTCTTAAAGTAGCTTTAGCTCTGTAACTGATAAAGCCAAGCGCAAGCTTTATTGGTCCTGCCACTTGACTGTCAGCACAGTGTAGATAAACTCGTAATGGTTCCCAAAGAAGACCTTTAAGAGATTCTTGAGCTACAAACCTGGGGAGAGATATTTTTAGTGTTGCACAGATCCATTGGTGGCCTTAACTTGTGCTGACAAATGGTTAATTTCAAGGTCTTATACCAGTCAAGAGTAAGATTCTCTGTCAGACCCAAGCTTGGGGCATTTGTCACCACTATTGGCCACTCAGAAAGCTAGAGTTGGGTCCAAATGGATCCAGCCCACTCTGTCATCTGGGGCACCTCAGGGGAGGGAAGTGACATTATATGATTGAAGGGCAACTTTGCCTTGTCATCCAAATTTTTCTATACTGGACGATTGTTAATTTATGTATCACTTTGAAGAATAGCCTTAAGTAGGCAGGCATATCTTAGTAAAAATAATATTTAACAACTGTGGTGTAGAGAGTGCCAACCAAATACAGTAATGACAGTTATCCCTCGTCAGGCCTCTACAAGTTTGGAAGTTTCTGGGAAGTTTCCAGAGGCTGTTGGAAGGTCCCGGGATGGTTTTGGAGGGCAGAGCGGGGGAAGCAAAGCCAGAGTCAGGGATGCAGCCATCCCTACCTAGCGGAGTCTGCAGGTGCTGAAACGAGATTGCTAGGCATGGAGATGGTCCTAGAGAGTTAGGTTGACCCAGATGATAAGTGTGCTCATAATGATAGAAAACCAGAGAATTTCAGATATATGAAGTGATACAACAGAGACGATTTGAGCAGGAGTTAGGGGTAGCCTTCAGTTATCAAGAGCATGAGAGAAGAAGCTAGAGAAAACACTGTAGAGAAGTGAGACTCCATTTCTCCCTGTGGATGACCCCACCCCGGTGCCAGCTAGAGAAGTAATATTGCATATCTTCTTTGTGGACTCAAGGGTATTTTCCATCTATTTTAGGTATACCATTTGGTCACAATGAACTTTGGACTGATAACATTTCAATATCAAGATATAATTTCCTGGGCTGGCCGAGTGGTGCGTTGGTTAAGAGCTGGCTTGGGACGCCAGCTTTGAGCAGCAGGGCCCCGGTCCAGATCCCACATAGGTGGGCCAGTGACACTGCGCCCTCTACAGCTAAGGTAACAACAGCCCCACCTGGTTGTCTCTATAGTTAAGATGGTGGTGAACAACGGCTCCACCTGGAGCTGGGCTGCTGTGAGTCACCGGTGTCAGCAATGGTGTAGGCTGCAGCCTCTGCTGCAGTGGGCTGCCATAGGCTACAGTGAGCGGCCGGCAGCCAGCATGAGTTGCCAAGAGTGGCTGTCCAGAGGCCGGCGACCGATCTGCCTCACCAGGGAAGAGCGCAATGATGATACCAACATGGGCCAGTGAAATAACGTCCTTCACAAATAAACTGAAGAACAAAAGGATAGCAACTTGTCTGTTCCCCTTCCCCGATTCCCAACACTGTTCCCCTCACCCAATTCCCCAATAAAATCTTTTTTTTAAAAGATATCATTTCCTTCTCTCTTTAGACCATGAACAAAATTTTCTTAGTTTATTTGAAAACTAATTCTATTTATGTTCATCTTGTTTTTTGAATAGAAAATTAAGAAAGTTGGTCTTAAGTTGGTTTGTAGATACCTTTGTGATCTATGAGAATCTGAAAAATGTTTATATTCCAAGGTACTAAAATCTCCACTGCCCTGAAAAATCTGAGATGCACTGTTGTCACTAGTTTATCAAATTATCGTTTCCAAATTGCTATTTTACTCTTCCCCCGGTCCCACATATGAGGGCCAGTGACACTGCCCTCAAAAAAATAAAATAAAATAATTCACTCCTGCAGAAACCTGTCACAACATCTCCATAACCAGCAGAATTCACCAAACCTGTCTGTCATTATTTGGGAAGAGGACTCCAGGGGGTCCACCCTCACTTGCTTGCTTTGGGGAAACTATGTGGTCCCCTCCTCCTGTAAAACCCACCAAAAGAGATATGAAGGTCAACATAAACTACTAGCATGATATTTGCATCAAGTATTAAATGTAATGTGTTAAATGTAATGATTGTGCTCCTCTCTATCTAGTTCTCAATTGTTTGGAGTTCTGAGAGAGAACTGAAAAATTAATAAGACCAATATGTCAATAAGGTGTTCGTACTGACAAAAGCAGACCAGAGTTGGTGTCTTTGTTTTTTGTAGTTGTTTTTCTGTTTTTGACCAAAGGTATTTTTAGGGACTTTCAAGAAAGGACCTGAAAATTATTACTCCGCCTGGTATTAGTTTTGAAATATGTGCTGACATATAACTTTCAGAGCTAAACAGCCTAATCCTTGATCATCCCAGACTGAGTTTAGGAATTTATAGTAATTTCCTTTTTACTGGGTATTTGCATACGTCACTAATCAGCTAGGTTTAAAAGCATGAGCACTCTCTCTGCTGAAATCGAATGATGAGAACTTAGGACCAACCAGAAGTGTTCATCTTTAGTAGTTTTTTGTTGTTGTTTCTTTTTAAGAGGGCAGTGTCACTGACCCTCATATGTGGGATCCGAACCAGGGCCACTGGCGTCCTAGGCCAGCTCTTAACCACCGCGCCACTCTGCCGGCTCTGAAGTGTTCATCTTTATAAGTTACTCCTCCATCAACATTCTTGTATAAGTGACACCAAAGAAGGTCCCTCACAATACATAGAGAAGACACCTTTCCATAGTGCACATTTTTAAACGGAGATTCCAGATAGGGTAATAAAAATGGTTAGCATTTTATATTTTTACCCATGTTTTGCATTAGGAGTTTCATGGATATTTGCTCAGTGTTGAGGGGAAGGATCAATATGTATAGATAAGAAGAAGGATACCTGGCAAGATTGGGAACATGACCTCTTGCCCTCACAGCCTGGCAAGCCCTAGTGAATGCTCCCAGTCTTAGCAGTGTGTGGATTTTGTGCGAACTCTCCCCTCTACATACAGAGCAGGGTTAGAGGTTAATGAATGAGTGCTCTCCCCACACGTAAGATCCTATTCCTTAGTGGTTTTATAAATGAGGGCTTAAATGGGGTCAGACTGGGACCTGCATATTGCTTCTAAACTCTGAATCTTTTTGAAGTGATGTGTTCAAAGATAACATGCTTCCACCAGAGAAGGACGAGTTGAGGCTCTTGTGCTTGGAGATCTGGGCGGCTCCTACTGGCTCAATATATCTAAAAGTAGGACCAAATGGAAAACAAAGTGGGGGAGGGGGAGGTCCTCACTGCCCCCTATTCTTCTCTAGTAATCCCTTAAAAAATAATTGCAGACCCAAACCCCTGGCCTCCAGCACATTTTCCACTTGATTAGAGACCTTTGTGGGGTAGGGAAAGGACCTGCAGACTTGCACATTGTGCAGAGGCCTGAAATGTCCAGCTGGGATTTTTTTCCATCAAAAGGGGATTTTAGTAAAACCATTATCAGGGGCTTAAAGGAAAAGCTGTTGAGCTGCAATGAGGGGGCAGATTAGCATTAGCGGCTGGTTTTGGGCACTCGGCACTCTTGCACACGTGTGCCTTAGTTTCTCTGCAAGTTCCTGGCAGGTGCGAAGTAGGACTGGACACAGGAATGGGAACCAGTGGCCTGGGGATGGCACGGGGGCTCTAACTCTGGGCTGTCATGTGGAAGGCAGCCCAAGCCAGGGAGGACTGCAAGGTCATGCTTGGTACCTGCTTGATAGCGTTAAGGCCATAAGACCTAGTTCATTATAGGTCACATACATCCGTGTCACCTGAACTCCCCCACTGTAGCATTCTCCATGTCCTCACAGACAGAGCAACAGAAAACCAAGAATGAGGGAGTGGCCATGCTGGTTACTTTAAAGGGCAAATGGATGTTTGTGTGGACACCTTTGTTTTTGTGGAGGAAGGACTAAGGGACAGAGGAAGGTTACCAGAGCAGCTGCAGTGGCTGCCCAGTTTGCAAACAAATATTCAGGTTGCGTGGATTTGCAACTGTGCTCCAGGTTAAGGGTTTGGGGAATGTTGCCTAAAACAGAATCTCTGGTTTAGGATTACTGGAGCTGTCCCCTATACCTTCTTGGCCAGATGGAGTGTAGGAGCCTGAATCTTGTGGGGTTAATGGGCAGTGTTCAGGCCACTGGAGCCAACTTCAGGGCTTGTGTGAGGGATGTCACACAGCAGCCTACCCTGGAAACAGTCGCTTTCTGTTTCTCCCTGCACATCCTGTAGTCCTTGCATGTTCCCTGGAAAAATGGGATAGGGGAGGAAACATAATGGTTATCCTGACCACCATGAGTGTCCTGGAGATGATGACGGCTGAGGAGGGTGGGGCGGTAAAAACTACATGTCTCCAAGCAGGGCATTTTCAGGTGTGTGGTGCTATCTCCTTATGTCCATTCCCTCAGTCCCAGGTTTACCTCAGGCCAGCCTGGGGCCCATTAATTGGAATTTTTGCCTCAAGTCAGATCAGAAAACCAAAGAAGGAGGGCCTGTCTTCTTGAAATCATGTGCTAACCCAGGAAAGCTGGTCCTGGAGACTGCCAACAGCAGCCCTCCTCGCTCATCCTGAGGGCCGCTTTCAGGAACTGCTGGCCCGCAGTGCTTTCTGCTGTCCCTCACGGATTTTCATGTGCTGTGTTTTCATTATTCTGGCCCCTCTTCTGCCCTGTGCCTTCTCCTCCTCAGCTTAGTGTGTAGACACATGGTCTCCTTTCCCCGACCACCTCTTTTCTTTATTTGGGTTGTTTTCCCTGAAGCTGTATTCATTCGATGTGGTCACTAACAATGGCGTAGCTCAGCTAAACTGTCCATAAAACTGCCCTGGGAGGTTGTCTGTTTCTGAAAGACCTTCATGGATGGCGCTCGCAATGGTTACCTGCTTCGTGTCTGGTTAAGGGATAAGGTTAGGATTAGAGGGTTAGGGTTAGGTTTAGTGGGTTAGGGTTAGAGGGCTAGGGTTAGGGGTGAGGTTGGGGTAGGGTAGTTCCAGAAACTTTTCCTGTCTTTTGTCTCATTCTCTCACCCAAAATAGCCTCTGAATCACCAAGCTCATGAGCTGGGCCTTATCCAGCTAACACAGCTTGGTAGGGGTAGCTGCAGGGCATTTCCGCCTTCCTCCTTCCACACTTTTTTTTTTTTAAAAGATTTTATTGGGGAATTGGGGGAGGAGAACAGTGTTGGGGAATCGGGGAAGGGAACAGACAAGTTGCTGTCTTTTTGCTCTTCAGTCTAGTTGCGGAGGACGCTGCTTCACTGGCCCATGTTGGTATCATCATTGCATTCTTCCAGGATGAGGCAGATCAGTTGCCGGCCACTGGATGGTCGCTCAACGCGGCTACTGGCAGCTCACGCTGGCTGCGGGCCACTCACTGTAGCCTATGGCAGCCCACTGCAACAGGGGCTGCAGCCTACACCGTCGCCGGGGTTAGCAGCCCAGCTCTAGATAGACCTCTTCTTAGCTGTAGAGGGCACTGTCACTGGCCCTCATATGTGGGATCCGAACCAGGGCCGCTGGCGTCCCAAGCCAACTCTTAACCAATGCGCCACTCAGCCGGCCCTTTCCACATTTTTATTCCATGTTTGCACCAACTGCCCTTCGGATCCATGCTGTGATTCCCAGAGGAGCATAAGACTGCAAGAGCCTGGAGGCCTCTCCTGCCCTCAACCTGTCTGTCCCTTATTATGTCATTTAATAGAATCTGGCCCCGTTGGCTCAGAATTCTCTTTAATTTCTGCTACCTTTCCTGATATCTGTTATCCATAGGAGGAATTTAGGTATGTGAACAAGCTTACTTCTTTACCAGAGCCCTCACTCATTTTTGTTTCATGGATTCCTTCAGATTTTATGAAGATGTCTTCATTTGGGCAATAAAGATATCAAGTTTTAAAATAATTTTAAAAATATTTTTGTTTTGGGCTGGCCGAGTGGCACGTTGGTTAAGAGTTGGCTTGGGATGCCAGCTCTGAGCAGCAGGGCCCCGGTTCAGATCCCACATGAGGGCCAGTGACTCTGTGCCCTCTACAGCTAAGATGGTGAACAACAGCTCGATCTGGAGCTGGGCTCCCGTGAGTCTGAGTCGCAGGCGAAGGCGTAGGCTGCAGTGGGGCTGGCCGGCAGCTGGCGTGTACTTTCATGAGCGGCCGTCCAATGGCTGGCAAGCAACTGCCTCACCTGGGAAGAGTGCAATGATAATACCAACCTGGGCCAGTGAAGCGACGTCCTCCACTAGCCTGAAGAACAAAAGGACAGCAACTTGTCTGTTCCCCTCCCCCAATTCCCCAATAAAATCTTTAAAATAAAAAAAATTTTTGTTTTTCCTCAAAGTATTGCTAGAATTTTTCATCACGGATAATACACTATTTTTTAAAATAAAAAAAGATAGCACTTTTGCATTTACTATTAAAAAAGATATCTCCATGTATGATGGTAACATTTTCCCCATTTGTTCTCTCATACTTCCCAAATAGGACAGTCTAACAGTATTTGTGTGAGATGGTCATTAAGTAAAATGAGAAGCTGATGTTTCATTCCCATAGCTTTCCAAAGCCAAGTAGTTAGCTATGGGGAGGTCACATCTTTTAACTTGCTCCAAAACCAAAGTGCTCAGCACCTAGGCTGCTTTGAGTAGTTTCACTGATATTTTAAAATTCCATTTCATCTTTTTGGGCAACATGGAATTCCTCTTTGTCAACTCTTATACCCTGGGGAAATTTTTTTTTTGGGTGTGTGTGGGTGTGTGGGGAGGGGATGCGAGGTGGCCAGAGGGCATTTGTCAGAGGGGAGGAGGTTGTGGTTCCCCGCTGAAAATATTAGATGCCAACTCACAGACAATACTGCCGCCTGCTGACAAAACACAGGGTTTGCAGACTTTGTGGATAAATTTCAACTTTCCATTTTTCTTCTTCCACATTGGGAAACAAATATTTAGAGTTTTGCATTAATCGTACATTTTGTTCCTTATAGTGGATCTTAAAAATATATTAATAACCTTGGGGTAAAGAAAAACACAAGGTCGGACATCCAGTTTTGATACTGCTGTGGGCATGGTACATAGCTACATCCCAGCTGGGGAGGGTGAACTGTGTGTGAGTGGGTGACAGGTTGTTTCTGGGGGACACAGGGGAAGTCAAGGAACAACCTTAAGGAGACAAAAATTATTTTCCACCCCACCTTTCAATAAAGTGCTTGACCTCTATCTCCTAACTTGCATATACACATTTTCATTTCTAAAGCAAGCGGCGATGGGGCTGTTGGCTGGCAAGTCCTGCGTCTTGCTCACTGTAGTGTATTTCTGCAGTTCCTCTTGTAATTCCATTGACAATTAGACCCATATGTGTGGGAAAAGGACAGGCCAGCTGCCGTCCTTTGGGTCACGCTGTTCTGATTGTGGCCATTTGACTGGAAGCACAATGGCAGGCATCTGGCTCCAATGCAGACATCCGCCAGGGTTGGGAGAGCGACTCAGAAAATGTGAAGGCGGCCTCTGCTTCCTCCAGCCGTGAGCTGCAAGCTCCATGACAGTCAGGAGGCCGCAGGACTTGGCCATACTGGTTTTACAGATTCCTGAAAGACTGTCCAAGTTTTGTGCATCTGAAATGAACTAGAAGAGCTGGAAATTGACATTTAATTTTGTCATTTTCATATTGTTTGCTTAAGACACACCTACTGGTCCTTTTTTATTTTTGGTAGTTCACAGCAGTGGGCTTTTGAGCTATGAAGCTAAGGCCTAAAATGCTGAAGTAAAAATGGAAGGTACGAATGACATTGTCTTCCACCTAAGAACATTAAAAATTTGAGGGGCTTAACTATTGTAGTTTTTCCCTTATTTTACCCATCTCTCCAGTTTTAGCCTTGGTGATTTTCTGAGGAATATCAGGACTAATTTTTTTTGGTTTCTCCCTATTTAGGGACTGCTTCTCAAAAAGCAAACTGGAAGCAGGCAGCTATTCCTATACATGTGTACATAAAAAATGCCAGTTTGACGTAAAGCTTTCCCAAGGAGAAATATAATTATGGATGTTTGTAGTAAACATTTTCATCCTTTTTAGATGAGGAAAAAATGATTTCCAGGCCATACTGAATAATTTCACACTATTTATTTAAAAACATTAATCTGGCCTTAAAGATCTGTTTTCCCACAGTCTAACTCCAGTACCTTGGATCTATGATGCGTCGTAATTATTGACAGAGAGCTGTGTGCTAGGCCTGACCCTTCTGGAGTGTGGGCTACGTGAATTGAGGAGTAATAAACATAAGAGGGCGCCTGATATTAACAAATTAGACCCTTTTACTCTTTCTAAACAAGAGGGATTTGTAAGTAAAATATGTGTGAAGTCAAGCCTTTTTATCCTTGAATGAAAATAGTGTTTTGGCAACTTGATTCTATTTTACAAAAGGATTGTGTGACAGACATTTGTAAACGTTTTAACCGTAAGTTCTTAGCTTTGAGGCTACTGTATTGTAAGCACACATTTCCAGCGATTGTACATCACATTACTATTTGTGATAAAGCAGTGTTTTGGAAATCAGCTCAAGTCCTCTGAGGCCAATGCGTGACAGATTTGACACTACTAGCTACATGGGTACTCAATTACCAACTTAGTTTCTCAGCTTCTTGAATAACCCTATATATGTTTGTGTAATTTAGTGCTTGTTAAATTAGTAATAACTTTCAGTATTTGGAGTTTTTTTTACTCCTACAGAAAGTAGGCTCTGATTTCCCACCTTTCTGAAGTGAGGCATCGGTGTTTCGCAGTGTCTCAGAGAACGATCAAAGTGCCCCCTGCATGTTGATCACCCTCTGATGGGGTCATTCAGCCTGAAGCAGCCTTGGTTCTGACACTGACTCGTCTATCACCGTGCCAGGAGTTGTTCACCCGTCAAGCCTCTTTCCCCATTTATGAAATTAAATGTACAATACCTGCCAGATCTGGGAGAAGAAAAATTTTGAGACAGAGAAGTTGAACACTGTGTGATGCCTGAATTCTCCCGGCAGGCCACACCCCATCCCTAACTGACTGTCCCATCTGGGTTTCTTTGCTGCTGTGGAGACCCCATTTTTTTCTTCTTTGTAATTGAGAGTCCTTTCCACTTTCATAAATAAAAGCAAACTTACAAGAATATGTGGCCTTTGTCTTTCAAAGTCAAAGGGTAATGAGATAATAAAAACTTGTCTTTTAAAAAACAAACAAACACTCTTTGGCCAGCCGCGTGGCACATTGATTAAGCTCTGAGCAGCAGAGTCCAAGTTCGTACCCCACATAAGGGCCAGTGTCGCTGAGCCCTCTACAGCTAAGATGGTGAACAACAGCTCCACCTGGAGCTGGGCTGCTGTGTGTCGCTGGCAATGGCATAAGCTGCAGCCCCTCCTACAGCAGGGCTGCCATAAGCTACCATGAGCGGCCAGCAGCCAGCGTGAGCCGCCTTGAGTGACTGGTTCAATGGCCGACAAGCGACTGCCTCACCTGGGAAGAGTCAATGATCACAATACCAACATGGGCCAGTGAAACTATATCCTCCACAACTAGACTGAAGAACAAAAGGACAGCAACTTGTCTGTTCCCCTTCCCCAATTCCCCAATAAAATCTTTAAAAAAAAAACCAAAACAACTAACTCTTGTGGGTTAACAAACAGCAGGCAGAGGAGTGCACTTCTACTGTTTTATTTGGGGGGTGCTAAACATACTCCCCTCTAGTGCTGCATAGTTAAGATCTCAAGCTTACACCCTCTTGCACCCTAACTGGAAGACTTGGCTTTACACAGTCCCAAATGTGCTGGGTTGGTACAGGCAATGCCACCCGGCAAAACCAGAGCACTCCCTGAAAAAGAGGAAAGGACTGAAACTGATCATTTGTGGACATTTACAAGTCGTCTAGAAACATTTTTCTATCTAAAACCTGAGAGTATATATACATATGCTCTTACTCCCACTGTGTACTTACCTTTGATAAGTTCTAAATTATTAATAGTTGGCACTGATCCAAGTATGACTGTCTCTTCTGTTTGACAACATTCACTTTTTGAAAAATTTAACTTGTTACCCAATATTTGAACAAGTCCATTGACAAGAAAGAGGTAAGTATGTGGCGTAAGCATAAGCTTGGGTTTGAATGCCGCTTTCCAATTTCTAATCCTGTGGTTTACCCACAATACACATTATTTAATCAAAAAGCCTCACCCCTGACTCCAAGGGTTCACAGTGCCACCAAATTTAGGTCTTGCCCTCCACTAAAGGGCTAGAATTAACTTTTAAAAGGGAGGGGTGTCTGATGCTGGAAAGAGAAAGACAACAGAAAGGATGACCAGGAGATGACTTATTACAGCCCCTTTCTAGAGCAGAGTGGCCCAGAGCACAGGCCAGGGCTCCTTTCACAGCCTGGAAAGAGACAGGGTCAGAAGCTGCATGTGGTCTTGGTTTTGTTTTACAAATCTGATCTTTTACTGGGGTCTCTTTTTCTTTGGAAACACAGTGGTCCCTGGGGGCCACTACCTTTTCCCCTTTGAAAACTTGAGTTCAAATTCTCTAAGCTCAAAATGAAAGGTTTTACTTCTATCCCAAGACCATCATTTGCTTAGTAACCACTGCAGGAAAGCAGCAGGATTTGGGGGGACAGGGCAGGCTTCAATTTACATATCGTATGTCCTTATTGAAGAGAAAGTTCTTACCTTTAAAAAAAAAATTCCAATGAAAGGAACATACATATTTTGCTTTTTCAGATCCTTGTTGCTAATTTGAATCATGAAAAAAAAAAGATCAGTTTGAGTTTCCTTAACTATTTAAGGATGTATTATAAGTTAGGCAAGCATCCTTGTCCCTACTGCCAAAGGTGGAATCAATCTAGTCATCAGTCCCTCCAGCCCCCTACCCCCACCCCACCCCACCCCACCCGACCCTGCACTCCTTAGAACTCAAGAATTCAGCAGAAAGGAGTACATAGCAGGGAGAATTACTCAACGCCCAGCACTTTTAGCTAGAGGCCTACCATGGTCCTTCCGGGCTGCAGAAACTGTCTGAACCCCACAGCTGAATTTATAGATAATCTTTTCAGTCCGGACTTTACAGGGCTACTGCCCGATGAGACTTAGAAAAGAAAGGTGTGCGGAGCCCTTTTTTATTACCCAGCTTCTCTTGAGGTTTATTACTTCTAGATGATAAAGTTTAGAGTTCCTATTTTTGGCTTTTCAGTTTTGACGTTTCAACAAATACCTGAACCAGGCTTTTTCTGTTATTCTAAAAATTGCCCTTAAGTGCATTTTAAGTTTTAGACCTCCCACAAAATATGTATCAACTCCTTTTCTTTAGTGCTTCTACTCTTTAAAAGCATTTCTTTCCACTCTTGTAGGTATGGTGGAGAGCCTGTCCTGTTTAAAGTAGTGCCCTGCGGCACGAGCTTGTCCACATTGCGTCCACAAGTGAGCCACCACTCACTTCTGTGAGGTTGTCTTACTGGAAACCAAGGTACGATCAATAACCGAACCTTCTCATAGAGCAGGAGGGAGCTGGACTTTAGAAATGCGCCTGGTTTGAGTTCTGGCTCTCCTCCCCAGGTGGCGGTACTTAGGGGGAGCAGTATGCTTTATCTGGAAAACAGGGCACCTGTTTCAGCAGGCTGCTTTGAGGACTAAAAGGAGAAGTTTACAAGTACCATGCAAAGTACCTTATAGTACATACTATATACACCATTGGTTCTCAACTCATACCCCTTTCTTTCTATCCAAAAAGGCTGAGAGATAAGAAGTTAACCTTGACTAATGAAAGTGGTTTATTCATCTTTTCCAGAGAGACTCTATAAATATATTCTTAAGTATACCCATTCAGGATGAGGACACTAGGCCCATGATCTTAATTTTCAAACATTAATTTACCAACCTTTAGTCAAGCTTATACTTAACCTTTAAAGTGAAAACCAATCAAAACAGAAAAGCCTTACAGTTACAGTTGGTAGGATTATTTTGCGTATAAAATGAAGAATGTGAGCACCGAGCCTGAGACTTAGGAAGTGCTCAAATTTTTATTGACTGCATCTGTACAGCCAGCCTCGCAGTCTCTTGGAAGAAGAAAAACAATCTAAGAACCTATAGCTTGTGTAACCTTCATGAATTGTAGTATCAAATGCTAAATTAGAAAGCTAACCCTAATTCAAAATTCCTACTTCTTACCAGGGCTCACACTCCCCTCTCCGCCCCCCCCCACCCCCGGCTGTAAGCACCGTAACCTCAGAGTGAAGAGAGCCAGCTACACCTTCCCCAAAGAAAAGGAAGATGGATCTAGTGTCAGGCTCAATTAGACCCAATTATGATGGCTCTCCAAAATCGAACAATACAGCTTTTGTGATATACTTAAGCAGAAAGCTTGGAAATTTTACAAAACAATCTTATCCCAAGAGAAACCAAGGTTCTAGCTCTCTTCCTGGAAAGAGGTGCTGATACAGGAAAGTTTTATACTACTCCTATCAGCTCTTGCTGGGATCAGTATTTTTTGTTTGAAAACTCTCAGACAGCTAAGAAAGACCTATGTGAAACCAGGAAAATGAATTACTCCAGTGTTGGAGCAGTTATACTCTTCCATTTCCACAGCCCAACCACAGGGTGTCAGGTTATTTAGTTATTGTCTAAAGGGAACGCTTTGCTGGAATTGTTGGTATTCATTTATCTGCCCCGAATTCAGCCTAAGAACCCTCACCCTCAGCTTTGGAAGTGCTTAAAATGCAAATAGGCAAGAACTCCTGGCCAACCTCCCCATCCCCCAGGAAAATGCTTAAATACAGCCAAGCCTGGAGGAGAATGCTAAAAAGAGGGCTTGAGCTGCCCTCCTCCTTTCCACCAGGACCCGCACTCACACTGTGAGATTCAGTATGCATGACTGAGCCGGCGAGCAGGGAGCAGGGACAGCACTCTTTTAACTTTTCTGAACAATGGCTTCAGGTCCTTCCACCCTTCACCATTTCACATCCTCCTACATCCACTCAAAATGCAAAGAAACCCATCTTTCATCCCCACTTCCACATCTCAGGACCCATTTTTTTGAACATTACCCCTAGATGTCACTTCCACCCAAAGAAAAATTGGCCACCCTAGGGAAATTGTGACTCTTACAAATCTGGTTTTTAAAAAAAGTTTCATTTTGTTCAGTCTCTTTAAATTTCCATGTTGTTGACAGTTGAAAACCAAAAATTATATAAATCTCCAATCTAATCACATTTCTAGAAACAAAACATTTAGATGTCAGTAGTAAACCTTATACAGAATAAATGTTTAACCGTGAACTTACTCATAGCACAGAGGATGCACCGAAGTCTACACCTTATTTCCTTTTACTTGAAAGCACACAGACAGCACCTGACTTTAGCATGTACCCAAACACACACTGCCTTCCAAATAATTCACAGATACAAGGTTTTTTGTTTTTTTTCAAAAACATACTTCATATTTCCTCTTTTATTATATAAATATCAGTTTAACCTTTTACTGTAAGAATATAAATGTTTTAAGAGGATCTTTGTTATTATTTATACAAATTCACAAACAGTATAATTAATTGATAAAGGTCTCTGGGTTTCTTTAACTCCATGGTCTCGCATGTTGCTGTGGAGGATTCTAAAAAAATAAACAAACAAACAAAAAAATCCAACAAAAATATACATCCTACTCAAAAGCGATTTTTTTTTAAAGCCACAAGTCCCAACCCCCACCAAAATAAAGTCATCTACTCCATTTCATTTAGAAACAGAATTTTTAAAAACCCACAAACTCCCATTTTATTAACACAACAGAGATAAGACATGAATTTCAGTGTCCTCCCCTTCACATTACAGCCCCAGGGGCTCTGCAGGCCAACTCTGCTCCTCTGCTTCCAACAGGAAGCCTCACTGTGTGACCTTTTTGTGGGGAAAGTTGGAAGAGGGTGAGGGTAGGGCAGAATTTGCATATATAATAATCATTTGCAAGACATCTCAAACAAACAAACACAAAAAGTCCAACTCTCTTTTCTCCCACACATTTGTGCTATAAATTAAGTCAAGATTTAGGAACATCGTCGGGCCCTCAAATCCCAATGGACAAGGAAAAAAAGAAAATTATAGCCAGAATGTGGAAGTGGGACATATTGGATGGATGGGGTTTGGGAAGAAGCCAAAACAAAAAAAGACGTACAAACCCAATGGGCATCTTTCCAGTCTAGGCACAAAAATGTTTTAGTTTCAAAATATCTCTTGTAGAATTCCAGGGCTTCAGAGAAAAAGGTAAACTAAAACGAGGTAGCCAGACACAATATATATATATATATATATATATACACACACACACACACACACATATATAGAATATATATGTGTATATATATAATATATATAGAATATATTCAGCAGAAAAAAAGGACCATGATTTCAAATTTCTTCAAAAAAGAAAAAAAGGAAAAAAGTCAATAAAAATGAAATGAGCATGAGTAACAGTACGGGAAGAGAGAAGTGATGAGAAGAGACTGGGATTAGTTATACCAAGTGGAAGAAGGGTGAAAAGGGCGTTGTAGTTGGGTTTGCTTTCATACATTTCAAAATAAAAACCAGATCACAGTATTCAAATGAAAGCTTAAGTGAAGGCAGACATTTTCCTCAACTCCTCAGGGTCGAAAGAACTAGTTACTCCCCACCCCAACCCCCATTTTCAAATGCAATGCAATGGGGATACAGTAGCTCAATCAGCCCTCCCTCCCCCAGTAGAGAGGAGTGGGTGGGTAAATAGCTGAGTCCCTCTCTTCGTCTTCAGGCTAAAAAAGAGAGGGGAGTTCGGTAGGGGTGGCAGAGGAACCCCAGGTGCAATGAATGGACGTGGGGTGGGGAGAAAATGAGCCTGAGGCTTCGTGTCACTGCCCCCATCTCATTCACTGCAATGATCTACCTATAAATGTGCGTGTGGAATGAGATGGGGGCGTGGTGCTGACAGAAGGATGAACAGGGCGGGGCAAGGGGAGCTGGTGCTGCCGCCCTCACCTGACCTTCTCACTGTCCGTCATCTGCCAGAGTCCCAGGTTGAGTACCTTGAGGCAGGGCAGCTGCGTGATGCGCTCCAGGCCGCGCTTGGTAATTCGGGTACAGCCATACAGGTCTATGCCAGTGAGCTGGCTTAGGTGCTCAGCGATCAGCTCCAGGCCCTTGTCCGTGATTCGCACGCACTGTCCGATGTTGAGCGTGCGCAGCCCGTGCATCTGCCGCACCATGCGGTTGATGCCATCATCGCTGATGTGGCAGGAGCAGAGGGAGAGAGACTTGAGGCCATCTAGCCCCTGCGCTATGTAAGCCAGACTCTGGTCCCCCACCTTGTCACAGAACGACACATCCAGCCCCGAGAGGCGCAGGCTGCCCATGGCCAGATGCATGATGCCCGTATCACTGATGTTGTCGCAGGAGCGCAGGTTAAGGCTGCGGAGGCTGCCCATGTGCGACAGGTGCAGGAGGCCCGCGTCCGAGATGCCTCCGCAGAAGCTGAGGTTGAGGAGCCTCAGGCCTGTCAGCCCCCGGGAGATGTGCTTTAGAGAAAGATCGGTGAGCTTCTGGCAGTCCTGCAGCGTGAGCTGCTCCAGACCCAGGCAGCCCTCGGCCGCGCTGCGCGTCATACCGGCCAGGTGCCCAATGCCCACATCCGAGAGGTGGCGGCAGCTGCGGAGATTAAGGCTCTTGAGGCGCTGCAGGCCCCAGGCGATGAGCAGGAGGCCGGTGTTGGTGATGTTGCTGCAGCCCCCCAGCTCCAGAACCTCCAGGCCCTTGAGGTACTGGGCTATGCGGCCCAGGCTGCTGTCGGTTATCTGCTTGCACAGGCTCAGGTTGAGGGCGCGCAGCGAGCCGATCTCCTGTACGAACGCGTGGCCCAGCCCGTTGTCGGTGAGGTTGTAGCAGCCGCTCAAGTTGAGGCTCTCGATGTTGGCCATGCCCTGGATCACGTAGCTGAGACTGCGGCGGAGGCTCAGGATCTGCACCCGGCGGATGCCCCGGGCCTGCAGGCTGGGGAACAGCGACGGGTTGGCCCGGCGCAGGTGCAGCTTGGCCTCCACCCCCCGCCACACCGACTTGTGGTAGGCGGCGTCCCGCCAGGCCGTGCACACCTGCGCCGCGCGCCCCTTGTCCCGGACGTCCAGGTAGCCGAAGATCATGGCCAGCAGCTCGGGGAACAAGCACGAGATGTGGGTCTCCATCTTCCTCCTCCCCCCTCCGCGGCGCCGGGGGGGAGGAGGCGACGAGAGCGCTTCGCCCCGGCCGCCGCCGCCGCCGCCTCGGGCCCAACGGACGGCCCCTCCCCGCCTTCCGGCTCCGGCCGCCGCCGCCGCTCCTCCTCCTGGTCCGTCCGTCCGTCCGTCCTTCCTTCCTGCCGGCTTCGCCTCCCTGCCCTGCCCTCCCCCCGCCCCGGGCTCCGCTCGGTCCTCACATCCCGGGCGGGGAAGGCGCCCCTCGCTCCCTCCCCAGACGGCCGGGCCGCCGCCGCCGCGCCGCCGCCTGGGGTCTAACCACGCCGCGCTCGGGCCGCGCCGCGCCGCCCGCGCCGCCGCCGCTCCCACGCCCCCTGCCGCATCCTCCGCCTCCTGCCACGGCCACTGCCACCGCCGCTCCGGGCTGGCGGGCCGCAAGGGGCCCCGAGGGCTGCGCGCACGGGCTCCCGGCGCCGCGGAGGCTTCCTGCTGCCTTTGTCTCCGGTCCGCTTTTCAAACCTCCCAGCCCGGGCCGCCCGCACTCCGCCGCCCAGGCGGGGGGACCAGCAGGCCGCTCTGGGCCACGGGGCGCACGTTCCCTCCCCCCTGCCGTCCGCTGGCAGTCGGAGGCCGCTGGCCCGGCGCGGAGGACGCAGCGGCCGGAGCGCGGCTCTGCGCGGACCCCGGGGCGAGCAGGCGGGCGGCGCGCTTGGTAGCGTCCGGGACGGGCCCCTCAGCTCGACTGCTCCTTCGCGCGGCCCTCCTCCCCTCGCGCTCCCCCCGCGCGCGCGGCGCAGTGGTACGAGCCTGCGCTGCCGGAACTGGCGGAGCCGTTGCCCTGGAAACCGAGTTCGGCCTCTTCTCCCCGCCCCTGCTTTTTAACCCTGTAGGCGCCACTTGAGAGCCGCTGTCAGCCAAGCTCTTCGCCACCTTTCTCCTTTCCACCCCGTAGCCTGCTATTGAGCCATTCCCTTTCTGGGCCACGCCCCAACCTTGCTCCTGTTTTTCTTTGCTACTGACGTCTGCACAGTCTTTTCCCATAGTTTACCCCGACAGTTCCTAACCCTTACTTTCCACCCTTCTCCCTTTTATTACCCTGCAAGACCCTCCTCGCAGTAGTAGTACTCAATAATCATCACCCCTACTCCTTTTTTTTTTTTTTTTTTTTTACTGTCCCTAATGCCCCTTAACACTTCTCTGTTATCACACCTTCAGTTCTCCCCAATGGGGTTATTTCCTAGGATTCCTTTTTCTCCAATCTTTATCCTAAATTATGGAGAAACTCAGTTGTAGTCATGCATACCTTAGCTTAACATTGACCCTCTCCAGTCCTTATTCTGGATTTATCCCTTACTACTTCTAGCATGTCTGGGTCTTTCCAGACACCGCTGTCGAATGTGTTTCCCTCGGTACGTTATACACCAAAACTTCCCTCCACTTCTGCACTTCGCTGCCGAACTGTGAACTGTCGCAGCGCCACAGATGCGCAGGCACCTACCCAGCCCGCTTTGCACTTAGAAGGCAGCAGCCTTGTCTTCGCCTTGTTTTATGATCTTTTTTCTTAGCAGTCTCTTGGACTATATATACCCTGTATGGCCCAATTATGCTGATAGTCAATTTATTTGTATGTGACAATACAGATTTACTTCTTTATAAACTAGAGTGACTATTGGACTTGGTTTAAAGTGCTCAAGCAAATGTCTGTTTGTTTATAAACTGTGTTTTATGGAACCAGGGCAATGCTTTATTCTAGAATGTTGTTCCTGAGTGTTAAATGCTCACAGAGAGGATAGGATTTCAGAGACTCATGTTACCCCCAAACCAAGAATTTTCAAATCAGAGAAAATGACCCTCTATATTTTTAATGAATTTATGGATCCATACAAAATATAATACAAGACAACCTGATTTAGCTATCAAAAAAGAAAATGGTTTCATTGATTCTTTGAGGGCCTGAACAAGATTTTGAATGGGTTCCATTTTCAGCATATGAGATTGTTATTTTTTGGCCGCTTCTCTTCTGCCCAAGAGACCAATACTAGACCAGATTACATACAGATTCACTAATAGACATAGTACATTTTAGATCCCCACCCACCCACCTCTCCTGTTCCTAAATCAGGAAATGCAGAAAGAAGTAAAAATTCTTCCAAGTTTGCTGCCTCACCCACATTACACATAGTGTGAGGCCCATAGGTTTTTATAACCATCCTGAAATAATAGACTGTACTGTTAATCATCCAGAGGATTCCAGATGTGCTATGGCAATAAGTGTCACAGTTCTGGGGCATACCTGGGCTAATACTCTTCCTAGAGTGTATCTAGGCTCGTTATTGTCTCAGTCACTTCTGCCTAAACTTTTCACTTGAACTCTACATGAAAGTCACTCTTTGTTGTTGTTTGGATATAGATGTGTTTGTATTTATGTCAGGGTCTTAATCCAAAACACCTTAATCCTACTTAACACAAAACAAAGTGTTAGACCATATAAGGGGAAGGGGGAGGCGGAATTTCTAGAACGGGGGCCTGACCTAAAGAAACGGAGTTTAGGGGATTTTTCCTCCTCCAGGCAGGCCGTTATTCTTAAGTCTGAAGAATCATGCAGAGGTGATGGAAGCACTTTCTCTAGAAGTTGGCCACCTGGTCCTAGATCTAGCAAAACTTTTTCTTGAGTTGAACTCTAGACTTGTGTTAATACAGAACTTTTATTTAAGACATTCAAACAAATATTACCATGATTTTCAGCAATGTGATTATTTTCATGTTCAATAAATAAGAAAATAAAAATCAAGAAGCATCTAACAAAATGAACATTAGTGGGGAAAAAGTAGTGTGACACTGAATGAGCCCTCTGCTGTCTGGAGACTTGGTGACTATGGATGGTATTGAGGAAATGACTCCCCTTTCTGGGTCTCAGTTTCCTCTTGCTTAATCCTGCAGTCTCCTCGGCCCTGGAAGCATACATTGTCCCTGATGCAGGCCAGAAGTTAAGAATATTTTCACATGCAGTGGCTTCTTGGAGGTTTTCGTTTAGGCTCCGATTTGGGACACAAAAATAGAAGGAGGGTATTATGGACCAGAGACTCTGATTGTCTGGAAAAGATGTACACCAAAGTAGAAAATACCATGGATAGCTGTGTGTATTTTAAGGACAGGTTGAGATTTTTTATTATGATTCAACGAGTTGCAACCAGAATGAATTTTTTTCCGAATAAGCTATGAACTTCTGTTTAGAAGCAGAAGTGATAACCTTGTATAAGGAGTCTCTCTAAAACTTTGCCAAGAATCTTAATGAAACTAGATTTTCAGATAGGGTGTGTTTTTCACCTGGGTGGAGCCTGGGAAAATTGAGAAGCCTAACCCCAATATCAAATTTACTTAAGGATGTATGCTTCCTCATTCAGAGGGACCATCTGGCAGAAGAGATCAGAAGAGATCTGTAGCAGTTTAAACTCTTCGTTCAAAAATATATACAGTTGGTCCTTGAACAACACGGTTTGAATTGCGTGGGTCCATTACTATTTGGACTTTCTTCAATAAATATACAGTTGACCCTCTGAATCCCGGGTTTTGCATCGGAAGAGTCAACCAACCGAAAACAGTATTTTCCATCCACAGGTGGAAACCCATGATGCGGAGAGCTCATTGTATGCATTGTTCTATGCCATTTTGTATAAGGGACTCCAGCATTGTGGATTTTAGTATCCATAGGGGTCCTGGAAGCAATTACCTCCTGCAGATACCAAGGGAGTATAGTTAAGTTTTGGGGGAGTCACAAGTTATACGTGGATATTCCACTACATGGAAGTCGGCTCCCCTAATCCCACATTGTTTAAGGATCAACTATATATCCAAAAATAGTCACCCAGAGTCTAGTTGATGGGTGTTGGATCAAAGGAGTTAAGATATTTTTTGTGTGTTGTATTAACTCTTAACACATCCAAGGCATGATGCCTGCTATATAGTAGGCACTCTGTAAATGTGAACAGAAATGAATGAGAACAACAGTAACAAAACTATATCTTTATGAAAGGCTTCAAACATATCACAACTTCTCCAAGAGTTCTGGACAACCAATAGCAATGGATACCTGAGGTTCATAAAATGGTGTCTTTTTAACTACTTTCCAAGTTCAAGGTTTCTTGAGAGCAAATTCTCTGTATTCTTAGTATTTCTAAATAGGAGAGTCCCTTGGGGCATCTCTTGGTTAGATTATAAATAAGAGAGGATTGAGGACTTGATTCACACTGCAAATAGAAGACTTAAGCAGCAACAGAAACCCCCAAATAACCTGATTTTAAAATGGGTAAAGGACTCAAATAGACATTTCTCCAAAGAATATATACAAATGTTCAACAAGCAAATGAAGATGCTTCATGATTTACATTCATTAATGAAATGCAAATCAAAACCACAATAAGAGATCACCTTACACTCATTAGGATGTATACTATTATAAAACAAAATAACAAGTGTTGGTGAGGATGTAGAGAAATTGGAACCCTGGTGCACTGTTAGTGGGAATGTACAATGAATGGTACAGCTGCTATGGAGAACAGGATTGCAGTTCCTCAAAAACTTAAAGGTGGAACTACCTGTGATCCAACAATCCACTTCTGGGTATACTCGTATATCCAAAAGAAATGAAAGCAGAGTCTCAAAGAGATACTTGTACACTATGTTCACAGAAACATTATTCACAGTAGCCAAAGGTAGAAGCAACCAAGTGTCCATCGATGGATGAAAGGATAAAGAAAATGTGGCGTGTACATACAATGGAATATTATTTAGCCTTGAAAAGGACGGAACTCCTGACACATGCTATAGTGTGAATGAACCTTTAGGACATTATGCTAAGTGAAATAAGCCAGTCACAAAAAAGACAAATACTGTATGATTCCACTTATAAGAGGTGCCTAGAGCAGTCAAACTCATAGAAACAGAAAGTGGAATGGTAGCCTCCCAGGGGCTAGGGAGAGGGGGAAATGAGGAGCTGTTGTTTATTGGGTGTAGAGTTTCAGTTTTGCAAGATGAAAAAGAGATTTGTTGCACAATGTGAATATTCTTAACGCTACTGAATTGTACACTTACAAGTGGTTAGGATGGTAAATTATATATTATGTGTATTTTACCACAATTAAAAATGAAAAGATTTAACAAACATTTTGAAATAAAGATGTAAATAAAAGGAAAAATAGGTGAACTTATTCTCACATCAACAAATTGCCAGGAACACTCTCAGATATTTGTTTAGTCTTCCCAAGTTACTAGTTTGCTATGTCCTATAAACATGGGCTTTATATACCACAATAAAAATAAGGGCTTGAGGGGCCAGCCAAGTGGCCCGGTGGTTAAGCGCTGGCTTGGGAAGCCAGCGGCCCCGGTTCGGTCCCACACATGAGGGCCAGTGACACTGCCCTCAAAAAAAAATAAAAAAAAATAAGGGCTTGAGATCTGAGTACCCAGAGCCCTCTCAGGATGACTATACACGCTGTTGTCCAAACTGGAAAAACTCCTGAGACCGAAAGGAGGTACTAGTAATAACCATGTCCAGATGAATGGCCACCCCCCCCCCCACTCTGGAAGTGAGAAATGTAATTTGCAACTTGTGAGCATTAACTTTAATATGTTTTTTCATATTTTCAGGCTCTAGATGAAAGGATCAGAAGCACTTTGATAGAATAATCCCAAATATCAGCTATTATTTGTTAATATTAACAAGAACCGTAGGTACTTGTTACAAAACAGGTCGCTATGATAACTCTAAAAAAAAGAGGCTATGTTGTAAATGTAGGCTTCTCCACGGCACTGAACATTTTAAAAGGTGGGTTTTCAGTCATTCAATCATTTGGGAAATAGTAATACAATTTTTGTGCACTCTGTGCTGTGAAGTACAGCAGACAAAGATGTTGAAGACGGTTGTCTACCTTTAAGGATTTAAGACCAGCAGCAATAAGCTATCAAACACCCCCTGGTAGTGACCCTATTTGTTAGTGTTACAGGCCAACAGTAATCAAACTACAGTGTTTCAGTGTAGAGGGCCACCACTGGGAAGCCTGGAATTTGAATAGGTGTTGATGGGAGGAAGGGCACTGCAGAGCATGAAAACTGATGAAGAGAACAGGCTGAGGTTTTTCCTTTCTTGTTTAGAAAAAAATAACAAGAACGCTGTGATAGCAACCATATATTGTCACATGTTGTTACGGTTCTTCCATACTGAGGTATCAGTTAGTCAGTTAGGTTACTTTTTATTTTTATTTTTATTGGGGAATAGCCATGGCCATAGATTACATTGCCTTCATGCTACAATGGCATAGTTGACTCTTTTAGGGAGGATGCAACTACAGTGGCCCATACAGGGATCAAACCAGCAACCTTGGTGTTAGCAGCACCACGCTGTATCCAAGTGAGCTAACTGGTCACCCCCCAGTTAGGTTAATTTTTAAAAAATCAGCATTTCAAAGAATTCTTACTTGCTCCCCACCCCTCACCCCGCCAAGAATAAGGAAGCTTTAACTCTTCTTTATCTGAATTGGAATTCAGTATCTGAAGTCAGAACTTTTTTGTTCATGGTTTGGACTTTGCTACTGTTTTTACAACCAAGATTCCCTTGAAAAAAACAAATTTTTTTAAAAATTGTCTTTCTCATTTGCCCAGTTCACCCTTCTCTGACAAGACCTTGGGGTTACACATCCAGGCAGGGATGGAGAAAGGGTGCCATTCAAGATTCTGCCTGGTTCCCGGGGAGGCCCCAGTGTGAGGGTGGTTTCCATGCCTGTCTCCCTTGAGTGCCTGTGACATGAGGGCCCCTTAACACACCTTTGTTTCCAAGGCAGCTTTGTGAGCTAAATGCACACCAGACTTGCAGTCCGAAGTTGTGAGTTGGAACCCAAGATTTCCCATTACAGTTGCATGACCTACAGCAAAGTGACTTAAATTTTTTGAGCTTCAATTTCCTCGTCTATAAAAATCAAAATAATTTTTGTTTACAGAGCTATTATGAGAATTCATAGAGGAAAACAAATCCATGACAAAGGAGGAGCCTAGTGTAGAACCTGGCACACAGAAGGGACATAATACATGCTGTTTTCTTTTATTTTTAGATTTTTTTTTTTTTTTTTGAGGGCAGTGTCACTGGCCCGCATATGTGGGACCAAACCAGGACCGCTGGCTTCCCAACCCAGCGCTTAACCACCGTGCCACTCGGCCAGCCCTAGAAATTTTTATTATTGGGGAACTGTGTTTTTCCAGGACGCATTAGCTCCACGTCAAATAGTTGTCTTCAATCTAATTGTGGAGGGCGCAGCTCCTTCGTCCACGTGAGAATCGAACCAACAACCTTGGTGTTATGAGCCTGCACTCTAACCACCTGAACTAACCAGCCACCGCCCCCTCTTTTTATAAAATAAATGCATTGTGGGGGAAAAACACCCAGATGTTCCCCAAAATTGTACAAATATACATTTGCTGACAGTTAAACATTTTTAAAACATTATTTCCTGTTTTTAAGAAACATGAAGAAAAAAAAATGCGGGTTAAAGGAGCGGAAACATAGCAAAAGTGCAAGAGCATAATAAAATGATCTTCCACTTAGAACAAACCATTACCCCTTTGTACCTCATTTTCTCCTCTGTAAGTCAGGAAGAGTAGTATGTTCCATTAAGTCACCAGAAAATAGTCTCAAGCTCCTCTTCTTCTAGACAAATATCTATCCTGTTGCCCTTGACCTATCTTTTCACTACCAACTCTCACACTTTCTTTTGTTTAGAGCAGTAGTTCTCAAACTTGAGAATAACTTTGAAGGCTTCTGAGTCAAAAGGTCTGGGGTGGGACCTGAGAATTTGCGTTCCTAGCCAGTGATGCTATGCTGCTGACCTAAGACCATGGTACTGGGAACCACTGGTAGAACAACCTTCTACTATACCCTTTTTTCTTTTTTTTTTTTGGCTGAGCCATCCTGCCACCTGTTGGCAGCTTAGCGGCAGCTCAGCGCGGGCTGGGCATCGAACTGCTGTTGCTCAGAGCTCAGCTCGCACTCTTGAGTGAGCTCTTAACCAACTGAGCCACTCGGCTGGCCCTACTATACCGTTTTCTTTCTCCTACTTTAAAACTTTTGTTAAATTATACGCAAAGTCTCTCCATTTTTAGCAAAATAAAAGTAATATAGACAAAAAACTACAAGGTGTGATCAAACAATATGGTGAAGGTTTAAATAAAGACACATTGCCATTAATCTCCCTCATAATACTCCCCCGCGCTTTGAACACAATTATCCCACCGTTCTTGCCACTTTCTGAAGCAGTTCTGGAAGTCCTCTTTCCTGAGTGTCTTAAGTTGTGCTGTCATGGTTGCCTCAATGTCCTGAATCATTTTGACTTTGGGGAAGAGCCAGAAGTCGCATGGTGCCGGATCCAATGAGTAAGGTGGATAAGGACACAGCATAATTTTTTATTTGACAGAAATTGTCCTACCAGAAGCAATATGTGACATGGAGCATTGTCATGATTTATGGCACACTTTAAAACACACCTTCTCTCAACCGTAGTTCACACCCGATTGACTGCACTAAACAAGTTGAAACTTGTCACACACTGTTACTAAGGTTTGATGCATCGCTTCCTGTGTTGAAGATCCCTGCCTTTCCGTTGGATGGCACTCGGCAGCAGCATTCACCATATTGTTTGATCACAACGGAAAGGCTCCATGTCAAACATCGCTTCTGGTACAGCAATTTCTGTCAAATAAAAACATTATGGTAGGGCCGGCCGAGTGACGCAGTGGTTAAGCGCTGGCTTGGGATGCCAGTGGCCCCGGTTCAGTCCCACATATGAGGGCCAGTGACACTGCCCTCAAAAAAACACAAAAAAAAACACAAAAAAACATTTTGTTATGTCCTCATCCATCTTATTCACTGGATCTGGCACCATGCGACTTCTGGCTTCTTCCCGCAGTCAAAATGATTTAGGACATTGAGGCAGCCACGACAGTATGACTAAAGACACTCATGAAAGAGGACTTCCAGAACTGCTTCAGAAAGTGGCAAGAACGATGGGAAAAGTGTGTTCAAAGTGAGGGAGTATTTTGAGGGGGATTAATAGCAATGTGTCTTTTAGTGTAATAAATTGTTTTAGAAATTTAAACGTTCGCTGTATTTTTTTTTTAATTGGGGAATTGGGGAGGGGAACAGCCAAGTTGTTGTCCTTCAATCTTAGTTGTGGAGGGCACGGCTAGCTCAGCTCCAAGTCCAGTTGCCATCTGGCCGCCTGTTGGCACCTCACTGTGGCTCAGCTCAAGGTGCTGTGTTCAATCTTAGTTGGCCAGGTTGGGGAGGGGGGCTAGTGCAACCCACCATCCCATGTGGGAGTCGAACTGCCAACCTTGTTGTTAGGAGCACATGCTTTCACTGCTGAGCCATCTTGCCACCTGTTGGCAGCTCAGCAGCAGCTCACCTCAGGCGCAGTTCACTGGCCCATGTGGGGATCAAACTGGTGACCTTGTTGCTCAGAGCTCACACACTTAACCAACTGAGCCACTCGGCCAGCCCCGTTTACTGTATTTTTTTTTAATCACACCTAATATGTTGTTTCTTACCCCCATCTTTTGTCTTTTAGATCATAAGCTTCTCTGGTATGAAGAGTAAATATTTCACCCAGTAATGTGATAAAAAGAATTTAGGTTTTGTAGTCAGACAGATTCTGAGTTAAAATCTTCTTGACTTTGTCACTTTTTAGCTCTGTGTTTTTGGATAAGTTATTTAACAAGTTGGAGCCTTGGTTTTCTTGTCTGTAAAATGGGACTAGTAGGGCTGGCTGAGTGGCTCAGTTGGTTAAGAGCTCGCTCAAGAGTGTGAGCTGAGCTCTGAGCAACGGCGGTTTGATGCCAGCCCGAACTGAGTTGCCATTGAGCTGCCAACAGGTGGCAGGTTGACTCAGCTAAAAAATAAAAAATAAAAATAAAAAAATAAAATAGAACTAGTGCTTTACACATCTTGGGAGGTTTTTGTTTGTTTGTTTGTTTGTTTGTTTGTTTTTAGGTGAGCCATCCTGCCACCTGTTGGCAGCTCAGCAGCAGCTCAGCTTGGGCAGGGAATCAAACCAGTGACACTGTTGCTCAGAGCTCGCACTCTTTTTTTTTTTTTAATTTTTTTTTTTTGAGGGCAGTGTCACTGGCCCTCATATGTGGGATCCAAACCGGGGCCACCGGCTTGCTAAGCCAGCGCTTAACCACCACGCCACTCGGCTGACCCCAGAGCTCGCACTCTTGAGTGAGCTCTTAACCAATTGAGCCACTTGGCCAGCCCGATCTTGGGAGTTTTGTGAGGATTAAATGGGATAACCTCCCAGTGCACTTCTTGATCATAATGAAAATAGTTAATATTTATGGAGCACTTATTGTGTATTATACATTATTTTAAGGTCTTCACATATATGAACTTATCTGTTCTTCACAATATCTAATCTTTTTTTTTAACTGGGGAATTGGGGAAGGGAACATTGTGTTTTTCCAGGACCCATCAGCTCCAAGTCAAGTGGTTGTCCTTCAGTCTTAGTTGTGGAGGATGCAGCTCAGCTCCAAGTCCAGTTGCTGCTTTCATTCTAGTTGCGGAGGGTGGGAGAGAGGGGGCGCAGCCCCATGAGGGAATCAAACCAGCAACCTTCTTGTTAAGAGCATGCACACTCACCAACTGAGCTATCTGGCCGCCCATTGGCAGCTCAGCCCGGGCGCAGCTCACTGGCCCAGGTGGGAATCGAACCGACGACCCTGTTGCTCAGAGCTCGTGCTCTAACCAACTGCTCCACCCGGCTGGCCCCACAATATTTAATCCTCACACTATGAAGAAGGTTCCATTATTATCTCCATTTTACAGAAAAGGAAACTGTAGCATAGAAAGAGAACTTGAGCTCAAGACCAAACACCTGGCTGAAATGGAATTTGAAGTCTATAGTCTACAGCTGGAAACCACAATCTAAACCATTGTGTTTTGCTACCTTAACAATACAAGTTCAGCATCCCACCTTGCTGGGATGCAGTTACTATATGACACCAAATCCATAAAAGTAATGGTTAACAGTGAATGAAAGGACTTCCAGTCAAGGTGGCGAAGTAGGAAAATGCTGTGCTCGCCTCCTCCCATGACCACAACCAAATTACAGAACAACCATCCTTGAGAACCACCTGAAGACTAGCTGAACAGAACTCCTATAACTAAGGATACAAAGAAGAAGCCACATCAAGACTGGTAGGAGGGGTAGAGATACAAACTGGGCTGGTCCCAGTCCCATATGTGTAGTGTTAAGAATCAGGAGGGAAAGACATCCTACTGAATGAGAGAAGATGTTTGCCAATAATGCATAAGATAAGGGGGTTAATATCCAAAATGTATAAATAGCTCATAGAACTCAACACCAAAACAAAAATTTTAAAAATGGACAGAGTATATATAGATGGCCAATAGACCCATGAAAAGAAGCCCAACATCACTAATCATCAGAGAAATGCAAATAAAACCACAATGAGATACCACCTCTCACCTGTCAGAATGGCTATAAATAAATCAACAAACAGCAAGTTTTGGCGAGGATATGGAGAAAAAAGACTCCTCATGCACTGTCGGTAGGATTACAAATTAGTGCAGCCATTATGGAAAACAGTATGGAGGTTCCTCAAAAAATTAAAAATAGAACTACCTTATGACCCAGCAATTGCACTCCTGGGTATTTATCCAAAGAAATCTAAAATAGTAATTCAAAAAAATATATGCACCCCTATGTTTACTGCAGCACTATTCACAATAGCCAAGATATGGAAACAACCAAAATGCCCATCAAGGGCATTGGATGAAGAAATTGTGATATATTTATACAGTGGAGTAGTATAAAGAAAGAATGAATTCATACCATTTGCAACAACATGGATGGACCGATGCTAAGTGAAATATGTCAGACTGAGAAAGACAAATACCATATGATCTCACTTATATGTGGAATCTAAAGAACAGAATAAACAAACAAAACAAATAGACTCATAGATACAGAGAACAAAGTGATGTTTGCTAGATGGGAGGGGGTTTGGGAGATGGGTGAGAAAGGTGACAGGATTAGGAAATACAAACTGGTAGTCACAAAATAGTCATGGGGTGTGAAATACAGTATGGGGGATATAGTCAATAATCTGTAAAAACTATGGTATCAGATCGATACTAGACTTATTGGGGGGAATAAATTATTTCATAAATTATATAAATGCCTAGCCACTGGGGTGTACACCTGAAACTAATGGAAAATAATATTGAATATCAACTATAATTTTATAATATGAGGTCAGACAATTAAGTTTATGAATTAATCCTAGAAAAAGTGCTACATATCTCATTGCTGATTATGATTATGGCACCTTCGAAGTACTCACCTTGGGAAGCTCTGCACCAATGCCAGCACCTAGTCCACCTTTCAAAGCAATTTTGGAACTCTTTTTCTGGAATGGCCATCAGAGCTGTCATCGTATTACCCTTGATGTCCTGAATGTCATCAAAATGTCTTCCTTTCAATATTTCCTTTTTCTTCAGGTAAAGAAAGAAGTCATTGGGGGCCTGGTCAGGTGAGTAGGGAGGGTGTTTCCATACAGTTATTTGTTTACTGGCTAAACTCCCTCACAGACAGTACTGTCTAAGCTGGTGCATTGTCATGATGCTAGAGCCATGAATTGTTGGTGAAAAGTTGAGGTTGTTTTCATCTAACTTTTTCACGCAGCCTTTTGAGCACTTCCAAAATAAGTGGGTTAACTATTTGTCCAGTTGGTACAAATTCATAATGAATACTCCCTCTGATGTCAAAAAAGGTTAGCAGCATCATTGCAACAAGTTCACAAACTTAGTTTTCAGACCTCATGTATATTCATTCACAGGATGTAAAGTAATAGGATAGTGAATATAGTCAATGGTATTATAGTAGCTATGCATAGTGTCAGATGGTAGTAGACTTGGTGGGGTTATCACTTTGTGAGGGGTGTAAATGTCTCATTATTATGTTGTTTTATACACCTAAAACTAATAATTTTAAAAAAAGAATCAGGAGGGACATCTCAGCTGTGGAAGTTCCCCCTGAGGAGCAAGGGGTCCCAAACCCACACTGGATTCCCCAGCCCGGAGCACCAATGCCAGGAAGAGGAGTTCCCACAATATCTGGCTGTGAGAATCAGCAGGGATTCAGTCCAGGTGAGACAGAGGGCTGCTGTAGACACAGGCATCCTCTTAAAGTGCCTGTTAAAACACAATGACCCCAAATCTATGAGACACAGCCAAAGCAGTTCTAAGACGGAAATTTATAGCAATGCAGGCCTACCTCAAGAAACAAGAAAAATCTCAAATAAACAATCTAACCCTAAACTTAAAAGAACTAGAAAAAGAAGAATAATAACAACAGCAACAAAAAGCCTTAAGTGAGTACAAGAAGGAAATAATAAAGATCAGAACAGAAAAAAATGAAATGGAGACCCCAAAAAACAAAACAAAACAAAAACAAACCAATGCTAAAAAGATCAATGAAACGAAGAACTGGTTCTTTGAAAAGATAAACAAAATTGATAAACCTTTAAGCAGACTAATCAAGAAAAAAGAGGACCCACATAAATAAAATAGAAATAAAAAAGAAGTGACAACTGACACCACAGAAACACAGGATTATAAGAAAATACTACAAACAATTATGCCAACAAATTTGAACAACCTGGAAGAAATGGATAAATTCCTAGAAACATACAACCTTTTAAGACTGAATCAAGAAAAAACAAAATCTGAACTGACTAATAACTACTAACAAAATCAAACCAGTAATTTCCAACAAACTAAAGTCCTAGACCAGATGGCTTCACAGGTGAATTTTACCAAACTTTCAAAGAAGAATTAACACCTATACTTCTCAAACTGTTCAAAAAAATTGAAGCTCATTTTTTGAGACCATCATTACCCTGATTCCAAAACCAGACAAAGGCATTACAAACAAAAAAAATATTATAGGCCAATATCCTTAATGATCATAAATGCAAAAATCCTCAGCAAAGTATTAGCAAACCAAATTTAACAATATGTCCAATAGGTCAGACACTATGATCAAGTGGAATTTTTTTCCTAGGATTCAAGGTTGGTTCAGTATCTGCAAATCAATTAATATGATATACTACATAAACAAAATGAAGGATAAAAGTCATATGATCATCATATGATCACATTAATAGATGAAGAAAAAGCTAAAAACTCTCAGCAAAGTGGAACTAGAGGAACCATACCTCAACATAATAAAGGTCATATACAAAAATCCACAGCTAACCTCATACTCAGTGGGGAAAGCTAAAAGTGTTCTCCTTAAAAAGTATTGCAAGCGATAGTAGTAGCTGTTGGATCCGGCTCTAAAGGAAAGGGCGGAGAGATTCAACCAGTTAGCGTGAAAGTTGGAGATAAAGTTCTTCTTCCAGAATATGGAGGCACCAAAGTCGTTATAGAGGTCAAGGATTATTTCTTATTTAGAGATGGTGACATCCTTGGAAAGTATGTAGACTGAAATCAATCACTGTTGACATGGCATCATGTGAAACTGCCCATTCCACTGAAGTTCTGAAATCTCATCATGTAAATAATTTCCATGTCTCTCTTTTGTAATAAACTAATGATATCAAAAGTAATGACATCCAGTGTCTCTTAAAATTTAGTTCCACTGTACTGATATAAACATTTCCAAATAAAAATATAACAATAAATGGTTAAAAAAAAAAGTGTTCTCCTAAAGATCAGGAAAAAGACAAGGATGCCCACTTTCACCACTTTTATTCAACGTAATATTGGAAGCCCTAATCAAAGCAATCAGACAAGAAAAAGAAAGCCAATCCAAATTGGAAAGGAAGAAGTTAAACTCTTTATTTGCAGATGACATGACACTATATAGAGAGAACACTAAAGATTCCACCAAAAACTACTAGAGCTAATAAATGAATTCAGTAAAGTAGCAGTATACAAAATTAATATTCAGAAATCAGTTGCATTTTTATACACCAATAACAAACTATTAAAAGGAAAAGTTAAGGGCCGGCTGAGTGGCGTGGTGGTTAAGCGCTGGCTTGGGAAGCCAGCGGCCCCGGTTTGGGTCCCACATATGAGGGCCAGTGACACTGCCCTCAAAAAAAAAAGAAAAAGTTAGGAAAACAATCCCATTTACAATGCATAACAAAAAAAAATAAGGGCCGGCTGAGTGGCACATTGGTTAAGAGTTGGCTTGGGAACGCGAGCTCTGAGCAGCAGGGCTGCTGGTTTGGTTTCCACGTGGGCCAGTGACCCTGCACCCACTACAGCTAAGAAAGTGAACAACAGCTCAACCTGGAGCTGGGCTGCTATGAGTGGCCAGCGATGGCATAGGCTTCAGTGGGGCTGCAGTGGGCGGCCGTGAGCCACCGTGAGTGGCCTGCAGCCGGTGAGAGCTGCTGTGAGCTGCCGTGAGCGGCCATCCAATGGCCAGCGGCCAACTGCCTCGGCCCAGAAGAGCACAATGATAATACCAACATGGGCCAGTAAAGTGACGTCTTCCACAACTAACGAAGAACCAAAGGACAGCACCTTGTCTGTTCTCCTTCCCCGATTCCCCAGTGCTGTTCCCCTCCCCCAAATCCCCAATTTAAAAAAAAAAAATCTTAAGAAAATACCTAAGAACAAATTTAACCAAGGGGGAAAAGACCTGAAAAGTATAAGATATTGAAGAAAGAACTTGAAAAAGATACAAATAAATGGACTCATATGCTGTGCTCATGGATAGGAAGAAATAACATCATTAAAATGTCCATACTACCCATAGCAATCTATAGATTCAATGCAATCCCTATCAAAATACCAATGGCATTTTTCACAGGACTAGAACTAACCCTCAGATTTGTATGGAACCACAAAAGACAATAAACAGCCAAAGCAATCTTGAGAAAGAAGAACAAAATTGGAGGTATCATGCTATTTAATATCAAACTATACTACAAGGCTATAGTAATCAAAACAGCATGGTACTGGCATAAAAACAGATACATAGATCAATGGAACAGAATGAAAAGCCCAGAAATAAACCCAAGCCTATATGGTCAAGTAATTTATGACAGATAAGGTGAGAATTTACAATAGGGTAAAGACAGTCTCTTCAACAA